>OW052182.1:109206280-110456280 GCA_932526625.1 Rhingia campestris
GTTAAGTGATAGTTGGGCTAGAACTAATTATGTGGAATTGTTTAAAACTATTATAGTAGTGTATATATTAAATTTCATTCAATTTGACATAGTAGTTTGCGAGAAATTAACAATTTTCTTTATACGGCCTAAATGACAATTCCGTTATATGGATTTTCTCGCAAAAACTGGGTATGCAGTTTTGTTGGAACTAATATGCTTATAGTATATAGAAAGTTTAATCAAAATCGTTAGAGCCGTTTTCGAGAAAATTGAAGTTATGTGTAATTTTTATATGGCAGGTACCGTTAATAACATGGCTAAAAGCAAACAAAAAAAATGGCCTAGAATTATGACCAAAATAAGCTTGGATACGAAGTTTGAAGAAAATCGGCCAAGCCGTTTAGGCTGGGGAGACCATTACGGACAGACGGACCGACGGACCGACGGACCGACGGACCGACGGACCGACGGACGGAATTCCAAAAACCACTTTTTTAGGCTCCGCTATCATCGTAATGTTAGAATCAATCAAAATCTCGAGGTCGAAAATTTTCACGAAAACAATATCTTTCTCTTTGTAAGAGAAAGTTAAAAAATTGATGGTAAAAAAAGGAACTTCACAAATTACTTTTTGTTAAATTAAATAAATAAATAAATACAATAATAAAAAAATACATCAAGTATATTAAAAATGTGTTTTGAGAGCTCTTCTGCATTTCGACTCTCACTCACGTCAAAAAAACCAAGAAACCTTTCCTCTATTCCTTCCTCCGATAAGTATCGCAATACGGCACTTAGTTGTTCCCTATGGCTCACGTCTGGTGTTTCATCGATCATAATGGACACAAATCGCGTTTCACTTATTTCAACTTTAATTTCATCTTTAATCACTGCAGCGATACTATGTATCAAATCGTTTTGTATGTCATTTGAAAGACCCGAAAAAACTCGATGTGCACTTGAACACTGTTCTAAATGGGAGTCTATTAATGTGTCATACTTAGATAAGTATAAAATTGTTTCAACATAATTACCACGATTAATAGAATCTTGCTTTTCGTTGTGACCCCGAAATGCTTGTTCCTGTTTGCCTAAAAGAACTACTGTATCTATAAAACGTTCCATTAACTTACGGTTTCTATCAACTTTTTTGTTGTGAGCTTCAAAGGAATTACCTTAGGAGGTTTCAATGCGATTAGTGCCGAATTCGTGCAAAGATAAACAGCTTCGAATATGTTTTTCCGTTTTGACATGTTTATTTGCGGAATTCACTAAATTGTTTATGTCAGCGTAGCCAGTACGGCTCAAACACTAGGGGAATTTGAAAAAAGAAGACAAGGAAAGCAAAACATTTTGTTAAGCTTACAACTGCCAGTCAACCAAGTATATTTTTGGTACATGGATGCATTAAAATGCGAAACAAAACCATCCTTGCGCTTATAATCTATTTTCATAGAAGGAGTAGAGCGCCCTATCTCTATAACTTTTTTTTTTTAAGAAAATTCAACTTACAAAAAGCATTTTCTTCCTCCAAAAGCAAATCTACCAAACAACAATTTACAGTTAATAATGCCATTATCTCTTAATAATTAGCTATTTGAAATTATCTGAATTCAACTGAAAATACCACAATTTAAACTTTTCACACTTTTCACTGTTTTAAATTTCTTTTTTATTGCACATCAATAATTACACTCAAAATGTTCTTTAAGTTACGCATCGCAATCTGCTTCATAACTAATTTTTTCCAACAGAAATAATCTAAAAGAAAAGACAAAATTCACCAATAAGTCGTTGAACATCGGGTTATTTTTTTGCATAAGAAAGCGTGTGTTAAACAGAGAGTAGTCAAACACGGTGAACGATAAAGGGAAAACAAGGAAAGAAAACCAATTTGTTCTAGCTAGCCAGATATTTTATAACACGGCGTTTGTCGGGTTACACTTTGCTTTGTTTTGCTAGCGCTTTGCAGTTGTCTTTCTTATGGGCTATGAAATATGTGGAGTATGGGATAGAGAATAACCATGCAATGATGTGTGTATGTGTGTGCGTAAAGCAGTAGAACGATATGAAAGCGGATGACTTGCAGCAGGTTGAGGGGTTGTTGATAGAATTTGTGGCTTGCGTGTGCTGTGCAGGTGTGGGAAACACAAATATTGTGTTTATATGGGGATATTAAGATTCATGTTGCTCGTTTTATTGGTACATTGTTGAAAAGTAGAATTTCAAAAGGTAACTCGGTAGGAATCGAGTTATATGGACGCCTCGCCACTGCTGTGCAGCCATAAACAAAACACTCGATCACGCACCCGCTCTTAGCCGAACAATCACACTCCATTGATAACGCGGAAAAGCACAGAAGTATGATATTCACTGACAACGAACCACGAAAAACGGTATCAAGAATAAGCGGAAAAGAAATCTGACGAAGGGACACAAAATGCGAAAAAGGGACCACTTGACGGGAATAAGCGGAAAAGAAAAACAGGCACAATGGAAACAAAAAGCCAAAAAGAGGACCACTTGAAAAGGGGGAAGAAAAACAAAATACACCATTACAGCAACCAATTTACTTTCACTTGCACCGCACCCTGCGAATGCCGTTACCAGCATTTTTATCATTTCACTTTTACCACACACAATGCTGCTGCTGATTTTATTTACTAATACATTAGATTAAATTACACTAAAGGAAAAAGGGACAGAGATCAAACTCACGGACACTGATTAGAGACAGAACGCGAGAAAGAGAATAAACAAAACAGCGAGCTCGAATTTAGCTTTTAAGGCGCGCTTTTCATTTTTTTCACCACACTTCACAAGTCACCATCGAATAATGGAACAGCTGACAAGTGCGTTGACGCCATTATGACCTACATATTACTTGAGCCTTGAATGGAATGGAGAGATGAGTTGAGTGTCCTTCGTTTGCATCACGGCTGATAAAAATTGATTTGATTAGATTTTTCAGCATAAGCCTTAGGTTGGGTGTGCAAGCACTAGAAGCAAGCACATTCGGTGGCGAATGGGCGATCTCTTTTATTTGATGAATGTATATGCCATTTGCTTTTTTTGTCACGTGGTAAATTTCGGACGTGGCATATGAACTGTCAACATTTGGATGGGAAATATTTTATAACAATCGGAATATTAATGTGTAAACGGAGATGGTTAACATCGTATATAAACATTTCACGTTACATACACTACAGTTCGGTTAAATGAAGACAAGACTTTTATTTAACTAACAGATAGCATTGTCTGTTAAATCCATACACAACTAAAATTTTGGAGTGGAAATAAAGCCTCAGAATCTCTTTTATTAGATAAAATAAAATCAAAGTAATGTAATTTTTACAAACTTCGTAAAAATAAGCAATGAAATTAGTTCTGTTGAATATAGGCAGTTGTGAAATTAATCGGATACGTAAATGTTTGCTGAGGAAATCCGTCCGTTTGATGTTAAATAAATAAACTGTGACCAACACTGGAGAATGAATATATTTAACTGCAGCCAAGAAAGCAAAAAATATATGTTTAGCTATTGGACGGTTATTCTAACCACAACATCGCAAAAAATTGGCAAAATGTAGTTACATTTTATTTTTGACAATTATTTAAAAAAAACACACAGATACCTATCGAAAGCAATACAAAGGAAGAACATCTAAACTTTTAAGTGATTTCATTAGCTGATAGGCGTAAAATCCTTTGATGTCCCTCAAATTTCAGCCATTGCATATTATAAATCAAATTTTAGACTGGAGTTACGGTTGCCAGATGTCACGCATTTGGCGGGGCAGTCCCGCTTTGAACCTTTGCCCCACCAAGTGTCCCGCTTAAGGAAATGTCCCGCTTGTATCCCGCTTTTTCAACATTTTCATTTCCATATAATTGTTTATTGCATTTTTGTAGCTTTCTCTTACAAAGAGAAAGGTAGGTATTGTTTTCGTGAACATTTTCGACCTCGAGAATTTGATTGATTCTAACATTACGATAACCCAAAAAAAGTGTTTTTTTTGGAATTCCGTTCGTCGCGGTCGTTCCGTCTGTCCGAAATGGTCTATCCAACCTAAACGGCTTTAGCGATTTTCTTCAAACTTCCTATCCACGTTTTTTTTTACTCTTAGACATATAAAAATTAAACTCAGTTTTCTCGAAAACGGCTCAAACGATTTTGATTAAACTAAACTATTAGTATAAAAGTACCAACAAAACTGCGAACCCAGTCTTGGGCAATAACAGAAAATCATTATCATTCCCATGGACACCGATTTCTTTCGAATTTCGGAATTTAAGTTTTCTCATCCCTGGTATTTGATATAAGCGTAACCTTAAGTTAAAAAAGAAAGGTGCGTACAACTCAGCCGTGCACCCACCACTCGTTTTTTTAGTTTTATTATATTACATAGTGACATGATGTAAGGCCAAACGAAATAAGATTTAATTCCAAATTTGGCTTTATTTCGGTTTTCAAAACGAAATTCATACATCTAACGTCGCCCGCAACCCAAATCCAACAGTGAGCAGGGGGGCAGCACTCACATTGCATACATCCAAAGTTGCAGTCGGATATATGCAAAGTATGAACCCCTTGCTTGGGCTCACTGATGGATTTGGGATGGGTGCGAAATTGGATGTATGCAAAGTTCAAATACGGATTGGAGGGGAATGCCAAACTGGCTTTATTTCGCTTTTAAAAACGAGGGTGTTTTGAGTTTAATGTTAAAACCACTAAAATGACTGAATTTACTGAAAAAGGAATAGATATTGTAGTATCAAATTTATTGGCTATAACTCACTGTGAATACCACTGGTATAATTTTACCTATACATACTTGAATTTATTAAAAATCTGTTTTAATAATAATGAAAATATTCGTTTCTTTAAATCAATAATCTTCGAAATTGTTGGTGCAGTGGCCTAGTGGTTAGTGCGTTGAATTACTAAGCGCGGGGTGCTTGATTCAAATCCCGAAATCCCTGACAAACATCCAAGAGTAGCACTACTTATTAAAATTGTCGTTCGGATTAGCCGTTAAGCTTTGTGGTAGAAATAATAACTTCGCACACACAAATGAGGGGAAAAGCTAGGTTTGAGGCACTGTAGGGGCCGTTAATGGCAATTATTTCATTTAAACCGTCCAAATTTCATATTATGGACATTCTAGATCAATATTTTAACGCTAAAAAAAAGTTTTTCAAGTATGGCCTTGATTATGCCCATGTTTGTTGTTGACATGGTCACGTCTAGTTCGTTCTTATAAATTCTACCATATGCGATTAAGATACTTACCAAATGCGATTAAGATACTTAGCGGAATCACCCCAAAGCATACAACTATTGTTCAACAAAAATGCAAAATGTGAAATCTGAGAATCAACTTGGAAAAATCAAAGATCATGATTGTACGTAACAGACAAACTAAACTGGAAGAGAATGAAAAGTGGTTTTGTGACAGTGAAACTATAGAAGTTGTCACCCAATATAATTATCTCGGCATAATTTAGGAGCCCAACATGAAAATAACACACTACCTTGAAAAGAAGCTAATAGCTTCTAAAAGCCTTATAAACGCTTTGTGGAATAATATAATTAATAAAAATGAATTACCAATCTCAGCTAAGTATCGTGTATTAGAAGCGGTTATGCGCTCAGTTATGTGCTATAGTTGCCAAACTTGGGGATTCATACAATTAGAGGAAGTAGAAAAGCTTCTTCAATTTTTCAACTCAGTTTTATCTTTAGAAACAGGACTCCCAAATCTCTTCAGTTATACCCTGAAATTAAATTTCGATTATATACTCAAAGTGCTTAAATATCCTGCGCATAGACTCCCACACATTCTCCCAAAATACACTTTTGAAAATAAATTGGAATGGATAATTCATTGGGTAGCACTAGCAGATAAATACAACACAAACATTAATATCCAGTACGATGATCTATCACTTCTGAAGCAACAATGCTATAATCTTTTGGAGCTGTCTGATATCGACAATCGCAATGAAAGCGTGAACAAGCCATATCATCCTTAAACAGATTGATATATACACCGAACTAAACTACGATCTAAAAAGCAAAAATTATTTTAATGACTGCCACAGCTTGGATGCGATATCCTTGATATGAAGAGCAAGATGTGAACCTAAACGGGCTGGCTTTTAAAAAAATTGAATCAAATCTCTGCACAATATGCAATCTAAAGCCAAAAGAAGATACATTTCATTTTTTGGCAATATGTCCAATCTACAAAGATATACGACTTATTTATTTTGGAAAGAGAACATTGACAAAGGAACAAACAAAGATCATTCTTAACGGAGAAAATTGGCATGATCTCTATAACATTATCGAAACCGTATCCTCATACCGAAATAATATTATAACGGAATTTAGATATTAATAAATAAAAATAAAAAAAAAACATATGAGAAGGCTACAATCCGCTGTGCGGATCGTTGAATACCCTATCCCATCCTATCCATAAAACTAAAATCCCCAAAAAAGGGGACATGGCTAAAAACACGATGTGGATAATTAGAAAAAATGATATAGTGACAACAAATTCTTCAGACTGCTTACAAAACACTTTAACGGTTCTACAAAAGACAAGGTTTTCTCTTGCATATGTTATGGGGTAGTGTATAAAAATGGTTTTTACATAAAAACGCCCCCAAAAAGTGGGCGTGGGTTAAAATGGTATAAAAAAGAAATGTTCATATTAATAATGTTAATGATTCTGCATCAAAATTTTTTTCGAAAAATTTGAAATTTGACCGAAAACAGTTTTTTATTGAAAACGCCCCCAAAAAGTGGGCGTGGCAAAAAACGTTATATGGACGAAATATAGATATTAATATTGTCGAAATATGTTGTTCAGAAACTTTTTTAAAATTCCTTACGGTTTGGTCAAAAACTGAGTTTTTCTTAAAAGGGGGCGTGGCAGTGGGCGGATTTCAAAAATTTTTACACTTGTTCTGTAGGCAGAGACGAGGATCCTATATACCAAATTTCATTATCCTAGCTCAAAATTTAAGGCCTAAAAATCGGTGACGTACAGACGGACGGACGGACGGACGGACGGACGGACGGACAGACAGACATGGCTTAATCGACTCAGCTAGCGATTCTGAGTCGATCCATATACTTTGAGGTATATGTAGCAAAATTATTTCTCTATGTTACAAACTAAGTATCAAAACTAATATAATATACTAAGTTTACTATAGTGAACCGGTTTGGAAGGTGGGTAATACCTTTTGGACGTGTATGTAAATGTTTTCTCTAATTCAAGTTTTTTAGCCAAGTTCTTAATAGATCTATAGGTTGATGATCTGAAATCCAGATTTAAATTTTTTTTAAGTGGCCCTAGAATCGAAGACTATGCTAGCCGGAGTATTGGTGTCCATTCGTTCTACATGTCCTAGCCATCTTAAACGCTGTACAGCTCGTATAGTTCGTCGTTGAATCTTCGTCTCCATATCCCGTCAACGCAAACGGGATCGAAGATTTTTCGAAGAATTTTTCTTTCGAATCGACCAAGGATTTCTTCAACCGCTTTTGATACGGTCCATGCTTCTGCGCCGTAGAGCAGGACTCGGGTGATCGATGTGTTGTATAGGATCTCCTTAGTTTTTCGAGTAAGGGCTTTACTACTAAATTGTCTTTTTAGCCCGAAGAAACAGCGGTTGGTGAGATGTTGTTGTCAGAGGTAATAGCGGAGACGAGGTAGACAAAGTCCAGTATGTACTACCTCAAAGTTATATCTGTCAATGGTGACTTTCTGTCTAATTCGTCGATGTTGTGTGTCCTCTCGTGTTGACATTATAAACTTAGTCTTACCCTCATTTACTGCTAAACCCATTTTTGCCGCTTCCTTTTCTATACTAGCAAAGGTGGCTATGACATCACGTTGAGTCCTACCAATGATGTCAATATCGTCGGCGTATGCTAGTAGTTGTACCGATTTTTTGAAAAGTGTGCCTCTGGTGTTGGCTCAAGAATCAAATTGAAAAAGTCACATGACAGCGCATCGCCTTGCCTAAATCCTTTTTTGGTATCGAATGTGTCGGTGAGGTCGTTTCCGACCCTGATGATGCAGCGAGAATTATCCATCGTCATCCTACACAAACGGACGACTTTGGACGGTATACCAAAACTAGACATGGCTCTGTATAGTTCGTTTCTATAAATGCTGTCGTATGCGGCTTTGAAATCGATAAATAGGTGGTGGGTATCGATTTGGACTTCTTGGGTTTTTTTCAGGATCTGCCGAATTGTGAAAATTTGATCGATTGTGGACTTTCCTGGCCTAAAACCACACTGATAAGGGCCGATCAGGTTGTTGGTAAACGGTTTCAGGCGGTCACATATTACGGCAGATAGGATCTTGTAGGCGATGTTGAGCAGACTTATGCCTCTGTAGTTGGTGCAGCTCAGAGGGTCTCCTTTTTTGTGGATCGGGCAAACGATGCTGAGGTTCCATTCTTCAGGCATGCTTTCAACCGACCAGATTTGGCTTATGAGTTGGTGGATGTAGGTCATCTCCGCCAGCTTTATAAAGCTCAGCGGGAAGGCCGTGCCTTATTAAGCTGGAGTTTAGATATTGTTATCCTCACTTTACTTAGGTCGGGTGGTTGGCAGTTTTCACTGTCGTTGCCAATATTAATTGGTTCGTCCTGCCTGACAGCGGAATGTTGTTCGTCATCGCCGTTTAACAGTCTGCAGAAGTGGTTCTTCCATATCATCAGCATCGACTGTTTCTCAACAACGATGTTTCCTTGTTCATCTCGATAGGATACTGTTCGAGCCTTGTATCATCGCTCGCTCGATTTTCTTCTTTCTTAAAAGCCGGTGTTCTTCCCTTCTTCTCGTCGGCATTCCTCATCAAACCAGGGGTTTCTTGCTTGTGGCCGCAAGAATTCTAGCACATCAGTTGCGGTTGATCTAATGGCTTGTTGGCATCGTTGCCATTGTTTTTCGACATTAGATGCTGGTGGTATGTTGTGAATCGAGAGGTTAAGGGATACGCGTTGCGTGAAGGCCTTGGCAGTCTCTTGCGATTGCAGTCTTTCGACATTACATTTTTTCACAGTATTTCTGGTGTGTTGTGGCGTGGTGGATATCCGCATCCTTACCTAGGCTGCAACAAGGTAGTGGTCCGAGTCGATGTTAGCCCCTCGGAATGTTCGGACATCCAAAATACTGGACGTGTGCCTCTTGTCTATCGCAATGTGATCAATTTGGTTGACTGTTCGTTGATCTGGAGAGTGGAGACTGCCATGTCTCCTTATGGATATCGAGGTGAGGAAACGACATACCCCCGGGCAAAAAACTCCGCATTGTACGTTTAAGATGGCTAAAACATGTAGAACGAATGAACATCAATACTCCGGCTTCAATTCCCAGCCAGACGTCGGACGCAGTAGAGGAAGACCTCGCCTTAAGTGCCGCGCACAAGTAGACCTCCACCAACTTGGAGATAACAACTGGAGGCAGTTAGCTAAGGACCGGGCTATTGGAGAGGCATGTTGGTTGAGGCCCAGGTTCATCCCGGACTGTAGCATGCGAGAATTATCCATCGTCATCCTACACAAACGGACGACTTTGGACGGTATATCAAAGCTAGACATGGCTCTGTATAGTTCGTTTCTATAAATGCTGTCGTATGCAGCTTTGAAATCGATAAATAGGTGGTGGGTATCGATTTGGACTTCTTGGGTTTTTTTTCAGGATCTGCCGAAGTGTGAAAATTTGATCGATTGTGGACTTTCCTGGCATAAAACCACACTGATAAGGGCCGATCAGGTTGTTGGTAAACGGATTCAGGGGTTCACATATTACGGCAGATAGGATCTAGGCGATGTTGAGCAGACTTATGCCTCTGTAGTTGGTGCAGCTCAGAGGGTCTCCTTTTTTGTGGATCGGGCAAACGATGCTGAGGTTCCATTCTTCAGGCATGCTTTCTACCGACCAGATTTGGCTTATGAGTTGGTGGATGTTACTTACCAAATCATCTCCGCCAGCTTTATTAAGCTCAGCGGGAAGGCCGTCATTTCCGGCGGCCTTAT
The DNA here is from genome assembly GCA_932526625.1 of Rhingia campestris. Taxonomy (NCBI): domain Eukaryota; kingdom Metazoa; phylum Arthropoda; class Insecta; order Diptera; family Syrphidae; genus Rhingia; species Rhingia campestris. Next base: position 109,216,337 of record OW052182.1, read on the forward strand.
TAAGCTTGAGTTTAGATATAGTTATCCTCACTTCACTTAGGTCGGGTGATCGCCAGTTTTCACTGTCTTTGCCAATATTAAATGGTTCGTTCTGCCTGACAGCGGAATGTTGTTCGTCATCGCCGTTTAACAGTCTGCAGAAGTGGTTCTTCCATATCATCAGCATCGACTATTCGACTGTTTCTCAACTACGATGTTTCCTTGTTCATCTCGATAGGATACTGTTCGATCCTTGTATCCTCGATCGCTCAATTTTCTTCCTCTTGTTTCTCCTTTCTTAAAAGCCGGTGTTCTTTCCTTCTTCTCTGCCTATAGAGCTCAATGGCAGCTCTCGTCTTCCCCTGCAGCTTAGCCTTCTAAGCCTCGTTCTTGGCTGCGAGCATCCGTCGGCATTCCCCATCAAACCAGGGGTTTCTTGCTTGTGGCCGCAAGAATTCAGCACATCAGTTGCGGCTGATCTAATGGCTTGTTGGCATCGTTGCCATTGTTTTTCGACATTAGATGCTGGTGGTATGTTGTGAATCGATAGGTTAAGGGATACGCGTTGCGTGAAGGCCTTGGCAGTCTCTTGCGATTGCATTCTTTCGACATTACATTTTTTTCACAGTATTTGTGGTTTGTTGTGGCGTGGTGGATATCCGCATCCTTACCTAGGCTGCAACAAGGTAGTGGTCCGAGTCGATGTTAGCCCCTCGGAATGTTCGGACATACAAAATACTGGATGTGTTCCTCTTGTCTATCGCAATGGGATCAATTTGGTTAACTGTTCGTTGATCGGAGACCGCCATGTCCCCTTATGGATATCGAGGTGAGGAAGCGACATACCCCTGGTCAAAAGACTCCGCATTGGACGTTTAAGATGGCTAGGACATGTAGAACGAATGAACATGAATACTCCGGCTCGCAGAGTCTTCCATTCCCAGCCAGACGTCGGACGCAGTAAAGGAAGACCTCGATTAAGTGCCGCGCACAAGTAGACCTCAACCAACTTGGAGATAAAAACTGGAGGCAGTTGGCTAAGGACCGGGCTATTGGAGAGGCATGTTGGTTGAGGCCCAGGTTCATCCCGGACTGTAGCACCACTTAAGTAAGTAAGTAAATTAGCTAGGACATGAAGAGCGAATGAACACTAACATTCCCGCTCGCAGTCTTCAATTCCCAGCAGGTGTTAGGTGTATTAGCTTGATACTAATAATCCTGAGTAACACTCCAGTGTTGGGCCGGTATCAGCTTCTTTAAGTTTACCGTTTTCATGGCACAGCTGAATTGTTTTAGTAAATATATTAGGTTTATAATCCTTTTGCTCCGTTGCGAACTCCATCTGATCCTTAATATTAATTTTGTATAAGTTATAGTATTCAACTATGAAAGGCAGTGGTAACATTTGATAGATCCGCCGCTATACTCATATTCAGATAGAGGGTATTGCGTTTCTCTGTCCATCATGTTTAAGCTTGTCCTTGAATCAATCGTTAGCATTTCGGCTGGTAAGAGGTAACTGGTGTATGGTGAGAAAATAATTGAAAGAACTGGGCCCTCATTCCGTAAAGTGACTATCGTTTGACGATAACATTTCGACGGTACATCTTGCATCGCGTAAGGTCAATAGTCGTTGTCGGCGATATCACTTTATTTGCTCCACTTAAAATAATAATCGTCATATCACAGACGATTATTGAGCGATTGCTCATGAGGTCTCGACTACCGTCTGAGTGATAATCGTTTTCATAGTTACGAAATGACGCCCTTGTATATCTCTGAGGAACTCCTGCGTTCGATGCCCCACTCTAGCATTAAAATTCAACAAATAATTTGTTTGTTGTTGTTTTCCTTTTTTTTATTGAAACACTTAAAAATTATACAATGCTGAGAGCTTATACCCTTCCGTTAGGTTGTCGCGTACGTTTCTAGTATAATTTTTTTTAAAGTCTAATAATTCGCAAGGTGTACATGTTTGTTTCAGAAATAATTAAATTTAATATTTATTGCTTTTAAAGTGCTTTATAATTGTAAAAGAAATAATAACAGAAGTTAAACTAGCTGAAGCATTTTTCTCGCTCTCTTGATTTACTTTTAGCTCTGTGCAATCCAATGTGTGTGTGTGTGTTTGTATTTAATATAATTTGCCTCGAATGCTTTTAAATTTATTTATGTCCCGTCTATATTCTGTATTCTTACGAAATAAAAGTTATGAATGAAACTTAATTAAGGATGCGCAACAGCAAGTTGTGGGTCTGACTGGTTTCAGAGGGTTTATATTTATAATCCGTCCCGAAGGATTGGTCCAAAGCCAAAGGTCTGCCTAATACTGTGCCAGTAGTATCGCTTCCAATTTGTTTCCGTTGTCTCGTATTCAGCAGATGGGATGCCGGATTGTTTTAGTTTCAGATGGGTGTGATCTTTCTGCAAATAGGAGATGGAAAAATACGCATTTTTAGCGGGTGTATGTGAAAAATTAATCAGTCAAGAAGGTGTAGCAAATCTATAGTTCAGCAACCTGGGGTTAATTCAGCTACTACGGAAACCATATCGTTAGTAAGCAGAGGGGGATTTTCTACCATCTCAGAGAACGAGCAGTGAACATGGAGTTTCTATTGTTTCGTTATCTTTCTCAACTCTGCAGCTCTTACATAAATCGTTTTAAAATATGTCCGCTATGGATACATGATGATTTAACTTTGAAGAAAATATCTCGTCTAATTTCATTTAGCGATTTGGATCAGTTTAAGAGGATGCAGTTCATCCAACAATTGTCTTTCAGGAATTTTGTCATTTTTGCATGATGAAGTCACCATTGTCAATTCTGAGCGATAGACATGCATATCGAGCATATGCACTTTGGCTCATCAGACATCGGACATGTCCTAGGTATTTTCTCACAACCATTCATGTGTTCATGGTTACTTAATTTACGATGAAGGACCCAACTTTTATGACAATTGATAGTTCTCTGATGATTTCAGATGATAGATAGAGGAGGGCTAGTGAAAATTATTTGGGAATCTTTAGGAATCGAACCCAGACCATTTGCGCAGAAAGTCATCGCACACTTCTACGACCATCTTATCTGAGTGACACTCTGTTAGTCAACTGTAAAACCTTTTTGAAACTTGTGCGGCTCAAATGAGACTACCCGACCACCTGTAGTTTGTTCCATATAGGCATTTGGTATAAGACATAAATGCATTGACGTTGTGGAGTTGTGTGCTTATTCGATTAAGACATTATCAGCCACTGGCTGCATGCAAGTTACCGAAATTCAACATGATATGGCGTTATGATACTTAATGACTTCGATAAGAGATACACGGTAGTCTTTCGATAAGAGAAGGTTCAAAGAAGAGCTTAAGCGCAATTCACCTGGTGTAGAAAATGCATATTCATTCACCAGTACAACGATTCTGTAGTGTTCAGTCCTGACCGATAACGCTTCAAATAAATAGATCATAGGAGACCAGAACAATTGAAGTTAAATTGAACAATATGGTGTGTAAAACTTCGGGCCAGGAACCAAGCTGCATTTAGGGGCTTTTTGATGGTACATTGGTCACTACCTCAATATAATGTATAGCGATAACTTCTGCTTGTACCCCATTCCTGGGCAGCAGACTTTTAGGTCGATAAATTAGAATCCAGCGCCACCTTTACTTGTTTAATCGAAATGGGGTCACCGTGTCCATATACTTTGTATCCGAAGACGATCTGTGTATTTAAGGTTGAAGTCGATTTCAAACGTTGGTTGTATTTGTCATGTTGGGTTAAAATGTTTGCCCGACATAGTCACTTTGTCAGCTGCCTTTAGCATACCAAATAATTGAATTAATACTAGCAGATGCATACTTCAAATCGCAACTTCTTGGAGAGCAAGAGACAGTATAGTATTTTTGGTCCCACTTGCGGCGAACTGCACTGACGGGGATTATTTTAAACAAGATTTCATATCCTTAAGAGAGTGGGCGTGAGTAGCAGTCACATGCAAACGCAACTACCCCACGCCAAGCAAGCTCAGAACATTTGTCTTGAATTGGTCCAAACGGCAAACTGCTCCTTCTAGCTTTTTATCACAGATCAACTGTGTTATCACAGATCTTTTAGATTAATTATCCCAAACGAGCTATTAAACGAAAATCTAATTTCCACAATTCCAACATAATACGTCAAGATCTACACCAAGAGTTAAGTTGAGTGAATAAATTAAAAGGTTGAGACGGGTATAGTGTCATCACCTAATACAGCCATAACATAAAGTTACCCACTCGAGCCACGTTTGCTAACTCTTCAGAATAGAGTCAGCCATTCAGGTCATATGACAACATGTTGAACATTACAAATAGCTCACAAGCATTCCATGACAATTTAATATATCAACTCACCATTTGCTCAAGTTCAATGGACACATTGGAATAGTGGCCCGATGGCCATGATTTCAGCCGCCATGTCTGCGTTATCTTCTTCTCGGGTACCAACTCCTCGAACTTCCCTTGAATGTTTCCGCCAAAAAGTGCAAACCTACAATTAAAACATATCAATACATTGTCACTTCAAACTCCAACCACTCAGTGCAAGTCACTTACTCTCCCCCTCGAGTGGGTTCAATTTTGACTTGGCCGCGGGTAAAGGCAGTGACCAATTCCTGTTTGGTAAGTGCGTTATACAAGTCAAAGGCGCTGCACTGAAAGTCTTCACTCATATTCAGTGTTTTCACGTCCAATTTGTAACCAACCGAATTCATGATGGTGCTGCCATTTTTAGGGGCAGTCTCCGCATTTTTGGTGGCGGTATTGAATGCACTCCGCTTCCCCTTACCTTCGCTCTTGGGTGAGGTAACATCGTCGTTATCTTTTCGGGGCAATATCAGCCCCTTGGAGTATTCTTCTTTTAATTCTTTTATGTATGTCCCGAGTTGCTTTCGAATAACATCTCTACCCACATTGTACATGAACTGCTTCAATCTTTCCGCTTCCTCATTATTCGTCTCATCGATGGTTATTGTGATTTCAATTTCATTTATATTGTACTCCTCCGAGAGATTTGGAATTGTTGCCTTTCCTTTGTGTGTATCTTTTCCACCGGGCAGTTGGCCCGACCACTTTAAGACAATGTTCCACTCATAGAAGAATATCAGTTTACCTTTTCGATTGTTTGCGGTGGCTTCGCCGGAGCATTCTTCGATTTTATCAATGACACATTCGACATCGTTTTGTTCTTTAATGGATAGAAAGTTGAAGAGTTAAGTATGGTTGGTTGTTTGCAACGAATCTAGTCATGATTCATACCTATTTTCAAATCAGAGAAGAGTTCCTTAAGCCTGTCTTTGGACCATGGTGTAGCATTTTTCTCCGTCCAATGCCAGTTGTTTACGTTTGTTGCGTCGGGACGTTCTTCTACGATCCAGCGTGGGTCACCTTCTCCCCATTTGGCCATGGTAATGCAGATATTTCAGATGGGTTTCCGCAACAGAGGGTTCTATTAAAATACGGTTTATTTCGAATACTTTTATAGCAATGGTTAATGGTTTAGAGATTTACAAACCTTTTTTGATTGATCTTTGAGTTGATGGATAAATAGAAGGGCTTTTACTTTAATCGCAGAATATCACGTTCTTGTGGAAGACTGGAAGAGCTGTATAAATTGCAAAAACTGACAGACTACAGGCCGAAAAAAATTTGCTGCTGTCACTTCTGAAAATTCGAGACGAGAATTTTCGAGAAGCAAACGTCAAAAAGTTATCAGCGTTATTTTCGAATTCGAAGATCAGGTGGATGGGAAATGGATATTTGTTTCTTTTTATAAAAATTAGAAAATACCTATATAAATGTTTATATATATGTTTATAGATGAATAAGTGATGTAATATATCAAAACATGATATGTATATACAATTTCTAGGAATCGTGTTTCAAGGTTTTAGAACTTAATTGGAATATTTAGAACATGATATTTTTCGAAATCAACTTAGGGTGAATGCACACTATAGACATGGATGCTATCATTAGCTCAGTTTTTGTTCCATATTTCAAATGATTAAATTTTATTTTTTCTAATGAAATGGTTGTCATTACATCAAAAGAAAGCAAGTGTGATCACTTCTTCGGCTAGTATGCAGATTATGATGAACTTTATCTTCGGCTTGTAAGAGACACATATGAAGAATTGTGACGCTAAAATGTATGGCTATCTTCGTACTTGGTTTTTTCTTTACATTATTGAGGTGATTTGATTGACAGTATTATTTAATATTTGCTATAACCGGCATAACAATAACAATTTCAAATCAATAACTTTTTTGGTATTTCGATTGTGATTTTCAATAATAACTTAAAACGAAGTATGGAGTGCTCAACTTTACGATATAACAAACACTTTTGTGTTTGGTCACGTTATTCATGGAAATGAAAGTATCAATGCAAGTCTGGTATATGCAACATATGTTGAACGAAGCAATAATACAAGTCAAACATTTTCAAAGTTGAGTGGTGTAACCAATTATTGTCATCTCCTTCCAACTGCTTTAAGAAAATATAATGAGTAGAAAATAAGTGGCAGCGATATGGTACATGGCATTTAAAAAATGAAAGCGCCTAAAGTAGAAATAAATAAACAAAATTAATTCTATTAAAAACGCGTATATAATTTCTTTTCTCACAACGTAAAATATTTAAAGAAGAAGGAACTAGAAAGTTCTATAAGGTGGAATGATTAATTTTAGACCGATGAAAATATACGGTATTGCTTATTTTGAGATACAGGATGGGCATATATAATACCCATTATTCATTAGAATTTACTAAAACACATCTCAGTGGTTATACGGTTATGCAGTGCATAAGTATTTATACAGCCTTTATTATTCAGGGTCGCACATATTCTTATTCATAAAATATTTCCCCAGCCATAATAGTAATACAGGGCTTGTGTCAAATCAATTACCAAAAAGGGGGAAATCTATTATAATTGGCTGTTCCACAACTTGGCAGAGTTACCAAGAGATCATTTTTATGGTTGCAAATCTCATGCCGACAACTTTGTTTTCAACACTTTAATAACATTATGTTCCTCAATAACATCGTTGACAATGTTGAGTCTGAAGTAAAGAAGAATTACCATTTCAATAAATTAAACCGTGAAACACAACTGCTAAAAGTGTATCATCGTGAATCTGTAGCTATAAGTTGAATAGAGGGCAGCTTCATGCAAGCAATTTATCTCTCTTTTGACAGCGATGCAGGATACAAACTACAGATATGCATTCTGGGCAGGCCTTGAATCCTCAATCCGTAAGGTGATTATCGTTTGACGACATCATTTTGACCGTACATCTTGCATTACGTAAGATCAATAGTCGTTTTTGCTATCGGCGATATCACTTTATTTGCTTCACTTAAAACAATAATAGTCAAAACACAGACGATTATTGAGCGATTGCTCATGAGGTCTCGACTACCGTCTGAGTGATAATCGTTCTCAAAGTTACGGAATGACAAATTTATAAGTGCAATACGCTGCTCGCGAGATTAATTCTTAACTTCATAAAGATGGGACACACAAAATGTAGGTAGGGTATAACAATATTATGTGTTATACGAAAAGTGTTATACTCGCCAGATGACAGGTCTATACTTATTTATCTCGCGAAATTAATGTGCGAGGCATTTAAATCGGCGAAATTTTAATAAAAATAAAAACAAAATGGAAGAAAATTAAGAACAATATTTGATGGAAGAATTTTTATTTTTGCCTCAAATTTTAATGACGCGACTGATTATCTGACATCAGCGAATGTATGACATTGCCTTACTTATCTATATGCTGTGTACGAATTTAGCGAGCATTAATCTTTGGAGAAAACAAGTGGAGAGTAGTAAAGATAAAATTTAGCGCGAGTTGCGTACTAAGCTTAACAATTAAAAGTTTTATATTCACCCATAAAACTAACACCATAATAGTAATTTATAATTTTCATACTCCTCAGTAGAACCTAATGGCATCGAATGTCAAATGTTTTTTGCCTGAAATCAGGCAGAAGATTATTATTTTCCAATGTCGACCAGGTTTTCAAAAATAGGTTTATTTCCTTTTTAAAATGGAGTTGTCTTCATTTGCGGTTTTTTTTTTTGTAAACATCCCTTTTTTTGATAATGTTTTGTTGGTCTTCCAATTTCAGTTATATTTTAAACGTAAATGACGCTTGGCTGCTAATAATTTGATTTCTGTCTTTAGTCGAATCATGCCTGAAACACATGTGCAGAATTCTCCTTGCAGAAAAAATAGAACACACAGTTTTCAATGGGAGCGAACACATGTAAAATCTGCAAGCGTTGCAGTACTGCAAGTTGTCTCTATTTATAAATCCACTGCAAAAATTCAATGGCACCACAACACAAAAGAAAAAAACGTAATATTAAGATATTTGGCATCATAGAATTATGACGTTTAATCCGCATAAAAAAAAAACAAATAAATGCCATAACAAAACGAATGTATAATGTTTTCCTATTTGAATGGCTTGATGAAGCCTGAAGGAAGCAATTACTGGACGAATACATATTCAATCTTATTATGACCTAAGAGCATAAAGTATATCCAGTAAAGTATCAAAGATGAGATTGCTTTTTTCAATGTGTATTTGGAATGAATGCTTCAACCAACTGAAACCCAAGTTCCTACCATATGCATATTTTTTTTATTTATTTCATATAATGAAGCACTATGAGGCAATTATATATCACCAAACACCACCACAGTAAGCTGAACGTAATGACAGGAGCCACTGCACTGCATGTATGTCAAACAAAAAAAAATAATGCACGTGTGTTTTGCTTGCTGCACTGCGTGCCGCACTGTATGTAGAACCACTGCACATGTGTTTCAGGCATTATAAAGCCCTTTTGATATTTTTCGTAGAATGTATTGAGATGTGCAGGCATACTAACAGTAGTTAGAACCAGTCACCATTACTAGTTTCACACGCACTCACAAAACTAACACTTAACATTATTTGACTCCATTAATTTTTGTGTAAAAACAGAGAATGCTTTACAAAAACATTTTACTCTGAAATTTTTAAGTAAATCCTAGTACGCATATAGCGATACATTTTGGCTTCACTACTTTCCACTTATTTCATGTAAACTGAAGATAAATGAAATTTGTTGAACACCACGTGGATGAAAATATATGTCAGTAAATGTAAATGCTCCCAAAAAGGAGAGACGGACGCATTAGAGACTGTGGCGACAGCGAAACTTTGGTGGTTAATGCAACGAAAAGAATTCGCGTGTATGCCAAAACAAGAGCAAGAGCGATCATTTGCAGAAAAATAATAAGAGAAAAAACGTCTTGTATATTAATTATAATGTCAATTAAGTGTTTTACAAAATGCTTTTAAAAATGTTATATGGCAATACTGCGTACACCACGGCAATAGAAAAATAAACAGAAATGTCAAACTACACACAACTTGTATGAAAATTTAACCAATTGCAATTTTATAAAATTTTATAAACTAAATTTGTTCCGAATTGACACCAAACGGTAAACTTTTAAAAACAATCAATTAGTGATTCTGTCGACGTCATTTTATTTTTACCCAACACTATCTACTCCTCACAGAACAAGAAAGAATGACTTCTATTTATTAGTGTCTGTACTTTTGCAGCCGTTTCGCGATTGTATATACGAGACCAACGACAAACGAGAAATTTCAATTTTTTCACCCAATAAATAGATTCATTGGCCTCAAACCCTAAAAAATAATGCGTTGAACATTAATTTCCCCAAATAAATAGGTGAAAATCTGTCACTATTCGTATAACACATAATATGTATATATATAATATTTGAGTGACGCTTCTGGATAAAGTTAAGAATTTACCTCGTGAACGAAATACTGTGTTGATTTATTTCGCTTGATAAATCCTATTTTCAGTTTAACAAGTGAATATTCCTACTAAATGTAATACCTACTTAATTTCGAAATCCATTTCGACAATATTATTGAACACACTTTAGTTTCTAGTACACCGAAGTAAACTGTACTAAAGTTTACAACATGGCCTATTTGCTCTTTCCGTTTCCTTTTTCGAGAACGCTGCCAAAATGAAAGCTAAGGGACAGGTAATTTTCCCGAAAAAAATGTGAAATTTTCATGAAAAAAGAATTTATTTTGAGAATAAATATAGTTCAAAGTGTTCAGTATAAATTGCGAATCTAATTACCACCGAAGTAATGTGATTTTATGATAATTTCAACGAATTATGTGGACTGCACCATGTGTTGTGATTAGCTGTCAGAATTTGTGTTGCTCTTTCGCTATAAATACGTTTCGGAATCATCTGCAAATCATGCCAAAAATGTGATGTACAACTGTTATTTTAAACTCTACTTTCAATTAATTCTTTGTTTATTCTTGAATAGTGTTTTTCATGAAATAGTGCATTTTGTTTTCTATATAACCTTATACCAGTTTAGCCATGCAGTGTACTGATCAAAACATTTTTCTCTTTGCATATTTCAGTTGAAGGAATACGAAGTCATCGGGCGCAAATTGCCCACAGAGAAGGAGCCACAAACTCCTCTCTATAAAATGAGAATCTTCGCTCCAGATAATATTGTTGCCAAGTCTCGTTTCTGGTACTTCTTGCGTCAACTGAAAAAGTTCAAGAAGACCACCGGAGAGATTGTTTCACTCAAGCAAGTGTACGAGACTTCACCAATTAAGATTAAGAACTTCGGCATTTGGCTGCGTTATGATTCCCGTTCCGGAACCCACAACATGCACCGTGAGTACCGTGATTTGACTGTCGGCGGAGCCGTCACTCAATGTTACCGTGACATGGGTGCTCGTCATCGTGCTCGTGCCCACTCGATCCAAATCATCAAGGTTGAGGCTATCCCTGCCAGCAAGACACGCCGTGTGCACGTCAAGCAATTCCACGATTCCAAGATCAAGTTCCCACTTGTCCAAAGGGTGCACCACAAGGGCAACAGGAAACTGTTCTCTTTCAGGAAGCCAAGGACATACTTCTTGTAAATATCCTACAAACAGTGGAGTTTTGTTTTTTATAAGAGAATTTTTGATGAGATCCGAAGATAAAATTGGAGAATAAAAAGTATTTTCCCAATTGTCGAGTTTCATTTGGAATCAAACAGGACAGATGGGTAAGTAGAGACGATGTGTTGTGAAACAGGTGTTCGATGCCATGTGCATTTCAGATAGATAATGGGTCGCTGTTTTTGTGATTACAATTTCATTGTTCTCAGTCAGGGATTGGTCTGAAATGACAACCAAGTGATACGTAGTGTAGAGGAGGTGCTGGAAGTGTCAAGATACTGTACATAGAATTACAAATAAATAAGCATAATCGGTTCTTTTCGCCCGGTCAATTGATAGTGTATAAGGTTTGTAAATTGGTTGGCTTTAGAAGCCAATTCCTGGATTCGATATTTAATAGAAACCATCATATCATCAGTAGGTCTTTACATGAGGGCGAAAATAAGACGGCATTTGACATCACAACAATAAAAAAAATTATTTTCTGCACATATCCGCTGTTAAGCCGCGAAGTAAAGGGATTGTTGTATGACAGGAAAATGTTCCCTCTACTGTTCCACTGAATCGAAAAATGTCAGCAGAGAAGAATTTCCCTGAGGAAGTTTTTGCCACTCTATTATATTTATGTCTGCATATATTTGTGTGAATCCTAATTTGTAAATTAATCAAATAGTCTGTTCAGCCATTGGGACTTATTTTCCTCGGCTACTGGATAAGGGATCATGCGCGTCTTTAATAAAATGGGCGGCACTATTGTGTAACTTTAGAGTAAAACCTTAAACGAATAGGAGTACCTGATTTTACAGTCGATGATGGTGGTAAGGTCGTGTGTGCAGTGGCCTAGTAGTAAGTATGTTAGACTACTAAGCGCAATGACTCTGGTTCAAATCCCGAAAGTATCAATACTAAGTTTTCTGTACTGCTCGAGGACAGATATTTAATTTCATGTTAGATAGGTGGTCATTCAATCCAAAAAGGGAAAAGCGGTTGGGTCGGGCGAGTACCCTCAAAAGATGGCTCTTGCAAATTCCTCCTAAGCGTGTAGGAAATACCGATTACGGAAATTGATATAATTTATCGTATTATCATCACTGAGGGTCTATTACCAATGAAAATCGTTAAACGGCTGATAGATAACCAACCTAGGCTACTTGTACGAACGCTTTTATGCAACTACCCAATAGTTAGGTTCCCGAAAACCTCCAGAAATTGACCGGATAGTTGAGCCAACCACTGTTAAGTTGACAAAGTACGTTCGCGCAAGTGATCAAATATTCGCACTTCGGAAGATCTTGAAAAAAAAACCAATGAAGTACAAATCAATAATCACCACCTTTTCATCAATTTCAAAGCCGCATACGATAGCATTTATAGAGACGAACTATACAGAGCCATGTCTAGTTTTGGGATACCGCCCAAACTCGTCCGTCTGTGTAGGATGATGATGGAGAATTCTCTCTGCTCCAACAGGGTCGGAAACGACCCTATCTAAACATTTGATACCAAAAAAGGATTTCGGCAAGGCGATGCGCTGTCATGTAACTTCTTTAATTTGAAACTTAGGATTGTGCAAAACTCGCGAGCCTTCACCAGAGGCACAATCTTACAAATATTGACATCATCAAGGAAGACCGAACCTCCGTTTCAAAGACCAAGCCATCGCGGATGCCAGAGCGCTTGGTCTAGACAATTGGAAGCAGCGAGCCCGGGATCGTAGAGGATGGAAGGCTGCAGTGTCTCAGGCAGAGAGGGTCGGGAGCCCGATAAGTAAATAAGTAAGCTACTGAAATCAAAAACACCCATGTCACGGTTTCACTCATATCTTGGTGTCCATGAGTAAATTTTCAACTTGATTTGCCAGTCATTTCCCCTCAAATATCACGTGACTAAAATGAAAGCAGTGCACCGGCAAAGTTAACTTGGTAAAACTGAAATCCGTAACGCACCCAATCTTTGGTCTTCATAAGCCGACAAAGCAGTAGCGGTGCTAAGGTGGAAAAATAACCTTACTATAGCTGTGTTCTGGATTTCAGATTACAACTAAAAAATATGGTAAGGTGATGTAGAACGTAAAATCTTACTCAATAGTAAGGTAAGTGTCAAACAATGCCAAACCTTATTTTTCAATTTTATTTTTCCATATATATATGAACTTAAACATTAACAAAAATAACAGAAATAAGCCAATAAAAAAATAATATTATTTATATATATAATTTTCTTGTGCGTGAATTATTTTTTGAATGAATCCAATATAAAAATATTTACGAACAACAAATATGTAAGACTATGATATATTTACAAGAACAGAGAAAAGAATACCTACGCACTTAACATTGTCCCCAAAAAATATTTTATTTATTCATTCATTTCCCTCTCGATTTCTGCAAATAATCCATCCCGCCATCAAATTTAAAGATCACACATTTTCTTTAATAGTAGGAAAACAAAATATAAACTGGAGTTTAACAAGAGCTGTGAACATTTGTATGAATATCAAGTGTTATTTATTAAACTAACTTTGTAAAACTATGGATTAGTATGTCATGACTTTGGTAAATTTTGTATCAATATGCCCTACAAGATTTTCAAATCACCTATAGAATCACGCTGTTATGAATTAAAAAAATACAACGCAAATAACTATACTCCGATACTCTAAGCAAACAAACCCACAAACCATTTGACATTTCCACGAATCCTAACATGTCTTCCACCATTTCCCAATTTTTTTTTCATCACCTGTCAACTCTGGAACTATTTTGGGAAAAAAAATATTACACTGGTGTAGGGAAGCAGGGGAAAGTTTTGACCTGTTTTTTGGTGTGGCAGTGGATAAAAGTGTAAAAATAATTACTTCTCTCAACTCCCCATTGCTTATTGAGAAATGCAAAAGTTTTTAATTGTACAACTCCTACGCAGCAAGTTGGCAAAAGGGAATGGAAGATGTTAATTTGGACGTCGTCTCCAACTCTACCACATTTGAATTGCGTTAACATGTAAATAAAAAATAAAATTTAAGTGAATATCATCTTACCTACATTGTGGCTGGGAGAGAGAAATGAATTGATCGATATTGCGAAAGAAAAGTGATACCTTATTGCGTCGTAGAATACAAAATCAGATATTTTGTTAAAAAAAAAGTTACTAGTGAGTCAACACTGAGGAGCAGCGTACAAAATGAATATTGAAGAGAATCGTTTACGGACTTTCAGCAGTTGGCCAGCAAATGCACCAATAGATCCTGAACGGCTGGCCAGGGCAGGGTTCTATGCTACGGACAATTTGCTAGAAACCGAGTGTCATTGGTGTCGAAAGAGAATCTCTGACTGGGAATATGGTGATCAGGTTTGAATAGAATCATATTGTGTGCTTCCTTATGCAGTATTTCGTTTTCCTGTAGATAATGGCAAGGCATCGCCGTCTGTTTCCACTTTGCATGTTTGTTATTAATCCAACCGAGTGTGGGAATGTCCCTCGCTATATAAGCACAATGGGAGCCGGAGATGATTCGGTTATTGGGAGCAGCAATATTGAACTAATTGACTTGAAAATCGAAAGTAATCGCTTGGCGACATTCAAAAACTGGCCGGTAAGTCTAATTCAATACCAGAGAGCATTATTATAATCTTCTTACTTTTAGAATCCAAACATCTCACCTCAGTCCTTGTCGAAAGCTGGATTTTACTATTTCAATAAATCGGATCAAGCGAAGTGTGCCTGGTGCGGTGGTATTATCGCAAAGTGGGAGAAGAATGACAATGCATTTGACGAACATCAACGCTTCTTCCCCGAATGTCCTCGAGTGCAGTTGGGTCCACTGATAGAAATCGCCAGCGATGGCATTCGCGATTTGGGCATTCAGCAAATTTCCGCACCGAAAAAGTCAAAATATTCAAGTTTGGATGCCCGTATGCGTACCTACGCAAATTGGCCTATAACCGATATCCAAAAGCCGGATGCATTGGCGCAAGCTGGTTTCTACTATCAAGAGATCGATGATCAGGTTCGTTGCTTTCACTGTAACGGAGGTCTGCGATCATGGCAAAAGGAAGACGATCCTTGGTTCGACCACGCCAAATGGTTCCCCGATTGTCAATTTGTTAACTTGGTGATGGGTCCGCAATACGTGACGCAAGTACAGGAAATGGCGCGACAAATATCGCTGAACAATGTCTGCCAAACCGTGCAGGAGTCGTTGCCGCCACCAGAACGCCCAACAACATTGGATGAGGCTATGAGTACACCTCCAGTTTTGGAGGCGTTAAAAGATGGCATAGACATTGGATATATTCGCAGTTCTACACAAAAGCAACTGGAGCGATGTGGTCGACCATTTGAAACTAGTGAGGAACTTATAAATTCGGTCATTAGTGACCTTCTCGTCGAGGATCTAGAACAAAATATGACACAACAGCTATCGCGAATATTGAATTGTTTCGTTGGCGAGGATAACACAGCCATGCGTGCTGATGAACAATCCGCATCATCGCCTAACGATGACGAGTACAATAACATTCCTCCTTCTACAAGTTCTTCTAATAATATAGAAGAACTGCCTGCACCGTCTTCACAGCAGCCCACAGTACCAGCTGCAACCAGCATCGGTACGCCAGCATCGATCCCAGGTCCCAGCAAATGGGTTCCAAAACCCACTCTCAAGGACGATAAGCTCGATTCAAACGAAGAAAAAAATATCTCTCTCGAAGAGGAAAACCGTAAACTCAAGGACGCTCGACAGTGTAAGGTGTGCATGGACGAAGAAGTTGGCGTCGTATTTTTACCATGCGGTCATCTCGGTAAGGGACAGACTTTGCGTATTTTTATAAGTTTGTGTTTCATGTCGACTTTCTTTACAGTAACATGCGTACAGTGTGCTCCTGGTGTATCGCAATGCCCTCTCTGTAGAACAGAAATCAAGGGATTCGTACGAACGTTTTTGTCATGAAACGCTTCAAGCATAGAGTATAACTTTTTGGTTTTGTAATGCTAATGTCAGTTTTATTTGAATTAAAAATACGATAATGTTCCTACCTTTCGCTCCTCCACACAAAACTGTACACGGTTATTTCGTTATGTTTTCGTTTTAAGGTTTTCAGGTAGATATCAAATTGAATGTTGTAAATAATATAATACACTCCTTGCGTTTGTAAATGTACTAGCCTATATTATGTATCCTATCGAATAACTCTCTATGCACTCACTAATTATGGAAATCCTGATACATACAAGTTATTGTCTATTGATCGTTTTAAACAATAAAGGGTTATGCCTGAAATCATTTGGTTTTGTTTATTTACTTCGAGTTTTTATAGTCATTTGGGTAGGTTCATTCATGGAGGCCAGGTCCTCAACATTTGGTCTCATGTCTTATTTTCTAATTAACTTTAAGACAATCTTTTCTGCACTTGAATCATTAACAAGCATTCTATGCGACTATTTTATAGTGCAATGCTGTCACCATTTCGAATATCGATCGTTATTTTTGTTTATTATTTTTATTAGAGAGCAGTGACTTTTACTTATTTATTGACTATTCATTGACCAATATGTGTTCTATTTATTTGCTGATAATCTATTATCTTTTGTTTACTAAACAAATTCCACGTGGATTTTCGATTCGATAAGGTTTTATTTTTCATACGGCTTATTTTGTCATGTGCTTGCTGTTCATTAAACACAACGTACGCAATTTATGATAACGATCGAGAAGAACCTTTCTGATACTTAAAGAAGAAATATGATTCACAGAAATAAAATCGAGATTTACAAATAGGAGGAAATCGAATACATGACAACACACCTTAACCGGAATCAGTGAATATATTATATCTATGGGGGATTTTAAAAGTTTAAATAAAGTTTGCGTTACGGTTGTAACACTACCAGTCGCGAATATTTTGATCGCATGTAAAAGCAGCATTCGACTATCAATCCAGCGATTCGATCTTTTCCAATTAATAGATCACTAAAAATGCTGCTCATCATTGCGCACTGTGATCGGCAGTTAGATGAAAAAGAAAATGAATTTTTTTAATTTATTTTGCAATAACCTTATGTAATAAATTTAAAAATTATTTTATAGCAAAAAAAAAATGCATACTTTCAGGGAGATTTTAGAAATGTATTCTCTAATAGCGTTTTCAATTGTGATTTTTAAATATGCTGATGATGATGATTTTAGATTTTTACTACTCCCAAAGAAACGTAAAGTAGATTGATCAGTTTTTGTGTGTAATTTGATGTCTCACCCCCGTATAAATAAACGCTGATAAGATAATCAATGGCTTGACAGTTTTTCCCATAAAAAATATTAATAAGGGGGTCATTGTTTATCTTCTTGCTGTGAAAGAATGTACTTATGAAAATAAAAAATTAAACAGATTGAAAATTTCTCGAAGAACGTTTTTATTTCCAGCAAACTTTTAAATAAAAAAGATCATTAAGTTTATAGAATTACAAACAACAAACATTGTGCGTGAGCATTCGCAGCCTAAATCCACCGCAATTTCGTTTTTCCAATATTTGTTTTCTTTTATTTTCCCAATTTATTTTCACAAACGATCAAATTGGTGTAGAGCAAAAAAAAGTGATCTAGAACACAAATAAGAGTGTTTTTTTTAACCCAATCGTAAAAGCTATAAAATTTCCCTCAAACAAGCGACCAATTGCTTTCTAAGGTCATGAAAAAGCTGACATATCGTCAGGTTTTAAAATATCTCGAATAACGTATCCAATGACCTTTTGTTTCGTAGCACCAGGTCCACTGATGATTTAACTTAACATCGCACCGAAAAGTGGAACCTCTCATTCAGCTATTAAAATTGATGAAAGACTTCTTCTATGAATTAGAAACAATTTATAGAAACGTTCAATCAATTGATTTTGGATTTCTTAAGCTTGCTACTTTCCAAATAAATTATGGTGTTTTGTCAAGGTTCTTTTTGGTCTCCAATATCATTTCTCATTCTTTGTTTAATGATGTCTGTAGCTACTAACCCAATCTATTCCGTTGCAGTACCCTCAGCTTTTTATAGTCGTTTTGAAGTCTCTATGGACGTATGAACTTAAACGACAAAGTAATGGCGTTTTCCATTGGGAAATATAGATTTTGATCTTTTGAGTGTCAATGGAACACGATTCAGATTTATTTGTTTTTGTAATTGTATTGGTGTCATTTCGTGTCTGTGAAGTTAGCGTCGGTGTAGCTGCCAAAATTTAAAGCATAATAAAAATTTGAAAATACAGAAATTATCTTCATCACTTTCCGAAGACGAAGTCGAACTAGATGAATTTAATAGTTCATGTATGGTCCTTACCAAACAAGTTGGCCAACGGTCGATTGCGCAGAGAGAGGATTTAAAAGAAATTTAAGATATTGTAAAATAAATTTTAAGAGACCTGCGCAGTAGAATGGCCAACTGATTTGGTACGGACTATATAACTTTTTTTTCTGCGTTTATATCCATTAATAAATGGAATGGAACACAGCAACTGTCAAAATCGGTCTTTTGACAGCTTCAGATAAAAAAAATCGATTTTTTTCCCAGTGGAAAACGCCATAAGTTTATTAAAACCCTTAATTTCATGATCCCTTGTAAATATCAACACACGGGTTCCTCTGTACGAGCTTGTGTGTAAATGCACGTCAAATTTCGCTATGCGGTTGCTAAATAACGGACCATCGTGATGGCTGGAAGGCAAACATTAAAAACGCACTCGCCGCATCTGTGAATCAGCCGGCGAATATTGACGAACCAGCAGTAAAAAAAAGGAAAAGATCACTATGTAACTTTTGCCCTTCGAATAAAAAACGTGTTAGTGTTTACCACTGCAAAAATGCAAACAAAAAATATACTGCCTAGATCATAGATCAGCAATGTAACAAATAAACAGGCTTACATAATTTGAATATTTTCTGCATTTAAAAGGACATAGAAATAACTTAAAGACTGTTTATGATTTTTTTTAGTTTTATTTTGTGTTGAGATTTTTTTTTAATATAATTTTCCAAAGTCAATAAATAACAAATATGACCCTTATTAAAAAGAATTATTTATAACACCACGGCAACACACGCAAAGGAAATGACATCGACTGAGAGAAGAATCCGAGAGAGAAAGGGCACTGATTTGTCTGGCTTCGAAGCAAAGGGTAATGGACGTGCTTTGAGTGGAAGAATAAAATATTAAAATTGAAATAATCGTTTGTTGTTTATTATATTTATATTTAAATTTTTTTTTCAATATGCATATGTATAAAGACTGAATTAAAGTTTTTGTGTAATAAAACAAATTAACGATAACATCTTGAGTTTTTTTTACAAGGGTAGGCTCACAGGGGAACAATATGTTGTGACAATGTCATTTTTTATGTTTCATCGCTAAATTTATATCCCCAAAATGTGGGCTTTAACATTTTAGGGATATTAATTTTAAGGATGTGATGGGTAAACGATCCGCACAGCGGATTGTAGCCTATTCTCATATGTTTTTACTAAAAACGTATCCAAAAATTAGGCATATACATATTTAGATTGTCTAAATATCTTGTTCAGAAACTTTTTTTCAAAATTAATTTTCAAATTAATTACTCAAAATTACTATATATAAAGTGGGCGCCTTAGTAAGCGGGTTTTGAAAATGTTTACACTTGTTTTGCTGGGAGAGAGTTCGTGCACCAAATTTTATGTTACAAACGATGTATCAAAACTAATGGCGTTTACCATTGTCAATCTGGATTTTGATATAAAATTTTATCGTTTTTGGTGCCAATGAAACACGATTTCATATTGTTTTATTTTTCTCTCTTTTTTGTTAAAATGCCTTGTCTGTGAAGTTAGTGTCGGTGTAGCTGTCAAGTTTCAAGTCACACAGAGACAGATTGTTTGTTTTAGATATAATTTATATATCACCTTAAACTGTTACAGTTTTAATGATTAATAATAGTTTTTCACAACCGAAATAATAATAAATCAAAACGAAAATCACTCTAGTGAAACTGACAGCTATCATTTGTATTAGTAATTGAATTGTGCAAGGAGGGGTAAATCTACCGAAAATTTCAGATTTGCAAAATTGATCTGAGATAAAAAAAAAATAAATTTTTTTGCCCAATGGAAAACAACAACTGTCAAAATCGGTCTTTTGACAGATCTAGATAAAAAAATTGATTATTTTTACCCATGGAAAACGCCATAATATACCGTTATGACATAAGTTATAAAAAGCAAAACGAAGAAGCTGTCAATTGACACGGTTTTGGTCGAAAAAATCTGATATCAAAATCTTTAAACCACAATCGAAGACGGTACCCCGTACTAATAAAAGAGCCATGGATGATCTGTTGGATTTTTTTTATTGTGTTGTGGGATAGAATGACAACCAAACCATTTTTGACAAACGACGAGTTACACAACATTAAACTGCTGTTACCTACTCCATATCAAAAAGTTAATTTTAATAGAAAAATTTATTAATACCAGAATGAAATATTTATCAGTTTACACTGATGAATGATGAATTTGTTCCATTAAATTGTTTGTATTTTAAAAGTACGGGTCGGAAGACCTAATCTCAGACATAAAAGGCATAAGTAATACATGAGTTTATTACTGTTGCAGAACATGTTGTACAAAATCATTGCCTATTTTTA
Source organism: Rhingia campestris (assembly GCA_932526625.1). Classification (NCBI taxonomy): domain Eukaryota; kingdom Metazoa; phylum Arthropoda; class Insecta; order Diptera; family Syrphidae; genus Rhingia; species Rhingia campestris. The sequence goes on from OW052182.1 coordinate 109,237,044, forward strand.
GGCTTGCACCAAGTATAACACTCAGTTACAATTATACGATATTAAAATTGTACGATCTGTATAACACTCTTGGTGTGATTTATTTATGTTGCCTTATCTATCCAAATGGTAAATATGGATGTAAAAAAAAACTCTCAGCTTGTAAATACAAATAACATTATACAATCTTATCATTCACTGCGATTGACCAACATGGCTAGGCATTGCATAAGTTCTATATCTATTTACCCAGATTTTTAACCTGATTGAAATATGTATTGCATTTGATGATCAAACATTCTACAGGAGATAGGTAAGGCATAATTTATTTTTCTCCAATGCCAAGACACCTAATAAAGAGGGGACTTCCAGTCCAGTCCCTTTTTGATAACGTACATGTCGTCAATGTGTCTCACATATGTAAAACTTCCGAATCCGTAGTAATGTCGCTTGAGAAACCCCTATTTTGATAACAACCATAATCATGTCGCCAACAAAGAGCTTGATTCATAACAAACAATGTATGCAGCATAGGTCGCCTATACAAGCAAGCATATCCATCTGTAACTATGTGACATGCACACACTACACACACCCCTACATAATATACACGATTTTGTTGTTGTTTTTGTCTTCTTCTGTTTGGTACTGAAGTTTAATTTGGAAAGAAAGCAAATGAAAACCAGTTTTGATTTTATTCGACGTTACTGGTTCTCGCTCGGCTCTGTTCCGTAGATTTTCTTGAGCTAGATAGAGATACTTTGCTGCTAATTCTTCTGCAATGTTCCCTGTGTGTTCAGTTTGAGTCAATTCGTTGTCCGTGGCAGTCACAGTCAGTGTTGAGTGTTGTACGCGTGTGTTTTTTTTAATGTGTATCCATTCCACTCTTTAGTGCAGCGTTTAGCATATGCTTTAGTAGTAGGTGATCTTTAACCTAATTTCAACAAATATGCTCAACTGAAGTAAAGATTTCATGACGAAATTTTACATATATATAGCTATATATAAAAAAATCAGCAAATAGAATCATTTGCATGTGTATCTCTAATATAGAGTTGTGTGTGCTTTTAGTGTATCTATGTGAACCCCTAGTACACGATCAGTGTATCAAATTTGAATTAAGAAAAATTTTTGTATTGAAACGAGTTTCGGAAGGGTTTTCGTGCTGTAAATCCATACAAGTACTATCTACTACATTGGAGAACGGATATTGAAAGGAATAATAATTGCAATCTCTTCGGATATTCGTGCGGTAAGTCAGTGTAACTGAGTGGAGTAGGTATCACTGGAAAGCATCGCCCACCTTCCCCATGGTTGAGTGATTCAGTCTGTTTTTATTGAATAAATAATAGCCGCTGCAGTCGGGGGATAATCGCGCGCACAGCCGCACAAAGTGGTCGTTAACCTTTTTTTCCTTACTCACATGAGTTCCTTTCAAAAACAAATACGGCAACATATTGACGATGAAGGAACCACCGCCCGCACTTCAAGTCGGTTTTGTTTATCGGATTAGACTACATATAGCACGATTTCGCCATAATTTGTTGGAGGGCCTTTCTACAATCTATTGCTAGCCTGAGGCGTTCAGCCACGCAACATACGTTCTCTAATTTTACAACAAATATCTATCCCCTTGAGTGATTCTTTTTGCAACGCTACACAGAGTAGATCCATCGATATACATAGTGTGCCAGCCAGCCTGCATCACCTTCACCGCCGCACCACAACGTGGTATGGTTCGCTGAGCAAAAAAAAAAAACACAAAACTACGGGAACGATAGCGAGCGCGGCGAAGTTAAGCAATATGGTCTAAAAAAAGAACTGCACACAGTTGCTTGGAGTCGCTCGGTTGCTCCAGAGAATCTTTCCTCATCTTTGGGGGGATTAAATTACATTTGGAAAAAAATGATCGTACATAATGTATATCAATCTATAACAAAATAGTCTTTAAGATCAACGGGCTATGGTGGTTTCCGTCTGCTGATAGGATATGTGGTGGTCTACACACCTTTGCCATTGTTTATTACCTGTCCGGATCGAATAGTGGTTTTACCGGATTTTCTCGTTCTCGCACCTAAATGGCGTCCGCAGCACCCCTACAATTCATGCAACGAAAATGTGATGATCACGAAAGTGTACTTAATGTCATTTCAGGTGTACCGATCTACCTATTTTTGTTTTGTCTAGATAGATACTAGTGTTTTCCATAATAAAATGTCAGTGATTGCGGCTTTTTTAAGTATACTTGAGATATGCTCACCTACCTTCATAAAGTTCTATGAATCTCCGGGAAAATATATATCCAAAATGCACCTGTACAACAATACCATGGGAAATAATGAAATGTAGGTATTCTTCGAATGTGACGAATACGATATCATTTCATATGGGAGTGCTACTGCACACAGGTAGAGCTGTTTGCGCTGACCTTAGACATGATTAAGGTCATTCGCTGTAACACCTGGTTATAATTAACGCCTGGGTGTAAATTTGGCGTTTGAATTCGTTACTAGCTTAGCTAGATTCATGTGAATTCTGCTTGACATTCGCTAATTGAATTCTATAATTTCGCAAATTTTATTTAAAGTCAGTCTCATGGGCATTCCTATCCTAAATGGAAATGAAGGAAAATACCATTTGTCGAATGGGTTTTCTCGAACCCATTTCATAATGTTGCACTGGTTATCGTAATATCTATCTCTTCCGAGAGATACTCGAACCGGGAATGTTGGAAAGTTGTACAGGTAATTTCTGTTCCAAGATATATTTGATTAATCTGAAAGTTATCGATAAACGCGTGAGTAATTCTAAACAGGTGGGAGTTTTTGCACTTACCAATAATACATCATACGTTCAATGACCTTATAAACTTTTTACCTGCTCTCAAAACTTGTTTGTTTATGTAGGTACTCGTATTTTTGCAGGCGGATAATTTGCTTATTCAGTGGAGAACAATCATATGATTTAATTTACTTCTTTGATTAAGATAGGCATGTGAAACGAGAGATTTTGTATGTTTGAAAAAAGGGGTTCTATAACGATTTCTTGCACTGTCAATATTTTACCAGCATATATATGTTCGCTGTTAGGATAGAGTGCCAGACTGCTTTATTTAAATTCTAATTTTAAGTGCTTATCCTAAAATCCAAGTAGGTAAATATTTAAAGTGAGCCGTTGGTTTGTACGAAATAAATAAGCTGAATTTTCAATTAAATTTTTCAATATTGACAAAATATCTGAAATGAGATTTTCTGTTTATTGTTGGTTTATTTAATATAATTAAATACATAAAATGGTAATTATTTAAACTCTAAACAAACTAGATTAGGCACAATGTTTGTCTAATATTTTGACAGTTGGCGCAAACAATTTTTTAAACATAGAGCTTATGCCAATCGTGCCAATGTAAAACATAGTTCCTATGGTCCAAAATTATAATTTGATAAAGTGACCAATAAAGTTAAATTTCTTCTGGCTAAAGATAGAATTACATAATTGGTTTGGTAATTATAGTCAACACAATGTCCACTTTACCATTATCACAGCGTATCAAACTTAAAACCACCAAAAGTCATTGCAAAAGTAACGACTAACAAACTATCCTATAACTATAGTTTTGGGTTTGTTTGATTTAAATTTATTTAAAGAACACTCAAAAGTGTATATAAGTTGCAGGCATTTTATTACTACGTTCTCACTGGAATTCAAATGAGCCCATTTGTAAATTCTTCAAAAACCAATTGGTAAAGCTCTCATTGGTAAAAAAAATCAATCTTTTTTTTATCTAGATCTGTCAAAAGACCGATTTTGACAGTTGTTGTGTTCCATTGGGCAAAAATATTGATTATTTTTATTTCTGGATTTTTTCGGAAGATTTACCCTTCCTTGCACTCACACTAATGATAGCTGTCAGTTTGACCAGAGTGATTTTCGTTTTGATTTATTATTATTTCAATTGTGAAAAACTATTATTAATCATTAAAACTGTAGCAGTTCAATGTGAAAAAGGTATGTATAAATTAAATTAAAACAAACAACCTGTGTGACTTAAAACTTGACAGCTACATCGACACTAACTTCACAGACAAGAAATTTCAACAATACAGAGACAAAACAAAACCATTCTGTTCTGTGTTCCATTGGCACCAAAAGAAATCAAATTTAAGATCGAAATCCAGATTAACCAATAGGAAACGCCATTAGTTTACGCATTATATTTGACAGCTGGCTATATTCCCAAATTTTGACAGTTGAAATTTATATTGTAAACAAACCGAAAAAATATGATCAAAGGTATGCACATATAAATAATACAGACCTAACTTTTTGGAGAAAGAAGTGCCGGAATCTGATGAAATTTCTGCCTATTCAGCTTGAATGTTTCCAATGTTTACATTTATAAGATTTGACATTTTAGCTGTTTCTTTCCGATAAAATTGGGTTTGTTCGCTTGTTTGACAAATTGTTTTACCTTTTAGCAACCATATTTTCCACAAATATGTATGGGAAATTCAGTAAAATTCGATTGTAGTTATTTGCAAATTTAATACCGAAATGAGCGTATTTGATCAGTGAGATCGTAGTATAAGTGTTTATACTTGATTACAAATTTTGTACCCGCTATAAAGTTTACGTTATGACACTCACTAACTATTATTAAATGAAGTGACTATAATTTTGCCCCTATCCTAAACGGATTCTCTCTATGTCCCATTTTTAAAATGTAAAAGGCACGGACAGGAACAACTTGTATCCAACTCATCGATGTCCATTTTTAACAAAATGATACGATGAAGCTTTAAATTACTACTGAAAATGTATTTATTTAGGTCAACCTAACAATGGCCCACTTGAAAAAAAAAATACATCCGGCTGAAATTTATTAATTGAACGCACCAGTGTATCAGAAAGAAACTGAAAATATTCTAAATAAAGGCCTGTTAATATCTGGAGATTTATAAGCGAATTATTATTGATCGAATAAAAACAACAAATTAAGTTTTTTTTGTTTAATAAAAAATATTGCATTGTCATCATTTAACGGTGGATGACGTAAAATATTTTCTATATAGACATACGTTTTGGTTATGAACGTAGTGTCAAAAAGTGGTTCCACTACTTTTTTTACAGCCTTCATAGCGGTGATTAACATAAATTTAAAGTATCTTTACGTGTAGCGGTATAAAAAAATGTGTGCGAATACAAATTTGACTATCGAAAATGAGACGAATTGTTGATAAATTTTGTACGAAACAATGAAGTTAAATATAATACCAAGAGCAAAAGCTATACAACATAATTTTAATATACTTAAGATTTGTAAACTCCTCCGAAAAATACTTTTATATTCTGGTGACTTCTTGCAAATATACTAATACTTTTTTCGGCTTGTGCATTCTGAACAGATACCGTATTTTCTTATCTTTATGTAAACATCTTTTAGCACCATAAAGAAGGCCAAAATGAAAATATATAATGGATGCTAAATGACGAACTTTTAGAACTCAGAACTCTTATTTGTCATTCTTAAAACGAATGCCTGCAAAACGACTTCGTTTGTAGAGTCCGACCGAACATTTTTAAAAAGTTCCCAAGGAGAAATCGAACAAAATATTGAACAACCAGAAAACCACAGAAAATCAGATTATGACCAGAAAAACCGAAAGCATGATATCGTCAAATGAAAGCACAATAAATGATAATCTTATGCAGTCGACGTTGCTACAAATTATGTAACCAGCGCCAGTATGGTTCTAAGGTTCCTAAACATTTGGTCGGCTTTGGCAGAATAACTAACCGACCGGACTCGTTTTCTCTTGGCCTTGTTTTACGATAATTTAATCATTCTATCGATAATTTTTATTTTTGACAGTTAAAAACGACTATTAGTACAATTAGACAACTTAACAACAAAATGGTTATATAAATGCTTTAACAAACCAACGTGAAACACGGGAACTATTTTATTGTATACAAAACTTACATATCACAGTCATTATAAACACCAAAGTCCTTAATTTAAGAGCCATCAAATAAATTTTCATTCATTTAACCTTCCTTTTTAATCATCTTTGCGTTTCGTCCTAGAAATAAATTTTAATTTTGTGTTAGCTTTTTAATATTTATAATTCGTAAGAATGACAAAAGAATTAAAAATGTAATCAAACAAAAATATTTAAGATCGCCTTATAAATAGAATTAAGGTTAACATCGCCGTATAAATGGTGTTAAACATGAGAACACACAGTTTGACTTACATTGTCTATTCTGAAAATGTCAAAAAATATGGTGCACTTAGTAAATATTAGCAATGTTTAATTGTCCGTTTTGTTGTTTCGGTTATAGTTTGTTCTTGAAATGTTTAATCATTTAAATGATTTGGGGTTTAGAACTTTTCCACATTTTAATTAACTCTATATGAACATATAACGGTATATGAATCAAAAGTTATGGCCATTGAAAAGTAGGTTTTAAAAATGTAGTTTGTTTTTCAAGATTTGACATATCAACTTCAATGTAGAACAATTTCACCTTGCCACCCATCTTATGTTCTAACAGATTTTAGTTTTACTAAGTTGTGGTGTTCCGTTCTAACTAGAAGTTCATCTTTATTAAACAAAGCTATTCAGACTATTTCGATGACATTTTCAGATGAATGATAGTATGATTTTCAACACGTTTAAAATCAAGGGCAAATAGGTCCTAAAAAATGAGTATGTGCTTCTTGAAGACATTTCTTAGTGGGGTACGGTATTGCTGAAAAAGCATGTTATAGATTAATACAAAATACAAACCAGTGGCGAAACAGGTTTTTTTTTACAACCATTCATGTGTGCATATCTTACACGATAGCGGGACCTTCAGTTTTATGCCGAATGAGCTGAGTTGAAATAAGATTTTTGTGAAATTGATACTACTCGAATAATTTTTTAGATCATTGCGAGTAGAGGGCCATTGGAAATTATTTAGTTGTTATCGTGGGTGTGGAATCGAACCCAGATATTCTGGGTAATGGTTCATCGCACTAACCACTGCCTTAGTAACAAATCACTGGAATCAGTCTCAGCAAATTAAAAAGTAATCCTAGACCGCGTGCCGCCCAGGTCTTTATGTAATGAAGTTTTACATTTACTTCTGCTAAGTTTTTCCCTGAGCTTAGGGACAGCATAACCTGATTAGACATCGTTTTTGTTTTGCAGACTTGTCTCTTCTTAGCATGCTATCAACAGCGCAAACAAATTTGGGTAGAGCTGAAAAGGTTAAGCAATTGATTTCTCTTGAAAGACCGCACATAGACCACACCAATTTATGTTATAAGTTAAATGTTGGATTTTAAATTTGAAAAGTTTATAAAAAAACATCTTTCACTCCAAATATTCACGTAAAACCCAGTAATAGATATAATGTCAAATGTCAAAGTTCAATTGTAAAATGTCAATAATCCAATCTGTCAAAAATGTAATACATGCTGGTATGTACCAACGTCAACTATTTAAAACTATGTAATTCGCATTAACCTATCTAACGCATAAGATCGTTATCAAAATTCGATATAACGTTAAAGAAAATCGCTGACTTTTATTTCTTTGCAGGTATAGAAGTGTAAAGCCTATCCGTTTTTAGATTCATGATGGGTTTAATAACTAGAAACTCAATATACATATGGCTCACAAAACCTAAAAATTACTTCAATTGTAGTAAAATAAGAACTCTAATTCACCATTGTAAGAATGTAATAGAATTCACCATTATGAAGAATATAAATTTTAGGAATTCAGATTTAATTTCAAAATTGTCGACTTACTACTATAATGCACATGCCAATACCAATAAAAAAATCGTTGCTGATAGCTGATAAGGAGTACTGAGAACCAAGTTTATAATTCGAGATCATTCTAGTTTCTGGATTAACCTCAAATTAACTCAGAGTTAACCGAATAACGTGAGTTAACTCTCTACTCAGTACTGAAAAAATCGAGACTGTGTTTGACTTATCTAATCAACTATCCAGGCATTTTCTGGTGATTGAAAGCAACTCCCAGTCGATTAAAATGGTTGGTGCAAGTAGTTCTAAATACCATCTCCTCCATGCGCTAAAATGTCAATTCGTGTGCAATCTGCATACCTAAATTTTTCAGTTAGAAAGAAAGAAAATAAAAAAATAACGCTGTTGGATTAACCTAGAAACTAGTTTAAAATCCTTAAAGATGCAATTAAAATATAATATGTCGGTGTGCATCTTTCGTTAAATAATATTGTTGACCCCAAGAAAAAAGAAAATGCCCTGGATGATTCATAAAACAAGAATATTATCCTTATTCTCTACGTCTGTTTAACTACCGTAAACAGAAATTGTTTAACAATGGGAACATATACATTTCTACCTTTTGAAGAGAGCATATTATATGACGTCCTAATAAAGAACAAAGGATGGTAAGATTGTTGGCTTAAGTACATTGTACAATATATATAGTATGCTAGTTGTATCCTCGAAATAAATGCAGGTATAGAACTTTTATGGATCTCTTGTCACATATTGGTAGGAATTTGTTAAAATTTGGAGATCTAATATTTTCTCAATCAGGATACACTTAGCCATTTTATTGCGTCGATTAATGACCAACTGATCATTGTTAACTTCTATAAAGTCTTAACCAAAAACCAAAGGAAGCATTCTAAAGGTCGTTTTTATTAGTTTTGCCTATATTAGTTTAGCCAATCATAGCTAAGAAAATGGCACCGTTTGTTTTTGTAACCTATAAAGTCTTAAAAAATTACGTGCCCACTATAACCTTAGTTAACAAAATGTTTTATCTAGTTATATAGTATTGAAAGGTTTTAGCTAGTGGCATACAATTCTGGATATACAGGTTTAACAAAATGTAAATGTTAAGCATGGATATCTATCCTTAGTATGGATAAAAAAGAGCTACCAAACCATTTTATTTTTATTTTCAAATAAAAACGCTAATGGCAAAAAATTGATAATTTATGATACTAGAAAGTTTTTATGTTTTCATTTTTAAATGTGAACAACTTCCAAGCTCTAGAGAAAGTAATAAATGATTGTGCTTAACTTTTTTGCTTGAAAGTATTCACTTCATTTTTGTTTGATTTAATAGATACAATCAATGTTTGTCTCAAAAAAAATTCCACGAAAATATCTCACAAACTGTTCGTCTGTACAGAAGAAGTACTTAATTTTGGAAAACGTCATCTGTATCAAAAAGGGTTTGTATAATGTTCAATAAAGCAGTTTTTATAAATCTATGTATATTCCGAAATTTCATCTGCAGCAGTAGAAAATCTGAGGTGACAACAAGTCGATTGCCGAAATGAGCTACACAGGGACAAATTGCTGAAGCGTTTTTCCAAAATGATATGAAATATAAAATATCATTATGAAACGATATACACAGACGGATTCATTTAAAAGACGAAGTATTCCAATTATGTTATGTAGACATCAATCAACAAAGTTGAGAAAAAGAACATAAAATTAAAATTGAAAGGCAAAAATTAAAATTATAAAAGTATATTATTTAAATCAAAAAATCCGTTAATGGATTCTCTCGAAAAATATGGTTGTGCAGTTTTGTTGGAACTATTTCAAAGTTTTGCAGTTTTGTTGAAACTTTTTCATAGTTTAATCAAAATCGTTAGAGCGGTTTCCGAGAAAATTGACATTATGTGTAATTTTTATATGGTTAGGACCGTTCATAAAATGGCTAAGAGTACAAAAAAGAGCCTAGAATTGTGATTAAAAATGTTCTTACACAAAAATAATCGGTCAAGCCGTTAAGGTTGGAGTTATGCCATTACTGACAGACTGCGATGGGGGGAATTGCAAATTGGATTCACCTATCATCGTAATGTTGGAATCAATCAAAATCTGTAGGTCGACATTTTGCACTAAACCAAATTTCTTCTTCTTTGAAATAAAATGCTTAAAATGGCATGATCAGTGCAATAATTGTGTAAATGTAACGTTGCTTATTAGATGTGTGTTGTTCATGTGTCTACAATGTCGATCGAATTTGGGCTATTTGTCTATGTTATAAAAAACCGCCGTATTTAACTTGATGCCATTTTGTGTCAGATAAACACTTAAATTATGTTAGACTATTAGTACCATGCTTCAGGAGCCAACCACTAAAACCTAAACATATATTAATAGCATCCACACACTTCAAATGTGTGCATGCGTAGTAAAGTGATTGCGCATGCTAACTGAAAGTTTGAGAGTGGTTTGAGAAATGGTGTGTGTGCGAAACTGCGCAGTTACGAGGAAAAAAATCGATCGGAGAGCACATTTTTACATTAATCTTAGCTGACAATACGGTGATTAATTAAAATAAAAGATCAACATAACTTAAACAAACGTCTCCAGGCATTTAGAAGAGTACGGTGTAACAAATGAAATTTCGACAATAAGATATTTTTACCGATTTTTATGTCGGCGTAGTTTTATTGCGTCTTTGGTCTCCTTAATGATTGAAAATATGACACTTTAAATGTTAAAGAAGGGGAAGAAAGACAGTGACAGAAAATATGTTAGATGAAGTGGATGCTTACACCATGGTTGGAGTCCCAACTAACCTAGGTTCGTTTTATTTTGAATGTTTCAAACATTTTTCCAATTAATTTATTATTATTATATTTTATGGTACTTATTTCATTCAAGCATCACTTTATCTTGGTTAACACTTTTGTGAACGAAATGTATAAGAGGTGGGTTGAATCGAGCGCGGAGTTGGCTGCTGACAGTCCATATACAAGGTGTCAAAAACGGAAGTTATTAAGTAGATCGATTATAATACTTCTATTCTTTTAAAAAATAATTCTTTACGGTACATAATTTGTATTACTTGAAAATAATTTCATCCAAATGTAAAAGTCACTTTATTGGAGTAAACTTCAGATTTGAGATAACCCGACAGGAAAGAGTCTATTATGAATGTTTATGCAAAATCCGGTGTAATGATGACCTATACACATTAAAATCACTTGCGCGCTTACGAATTGAATTTTTTAGATTTTAAACGTCACTAACAGACATGTTAAAACCCTCCACGTTAACTACTTTTCTTGATGATCTTGGTCGCACGGATTTCGGGTTCAGCCTTATACCAGTCTCTTCAAACTTGTTGACCCAATTCTTGAGAAATGCTCTAAAGGGATTGAATACCTTAGAGCTAGGCTGCTGATTGATATACCCCCACGTCCCTGCAATTGTTACGCTCACCTAGTAAGCTTAACAAATATAAACATTCTTTTGAGAGACCTTGTTTAAAATAACTGTCAATACTATTTGTGGTTTCTCAAATTCATTTGTATTATTTATTGAAGTGACATTTTTCAAAGCTGAACACTAACTCAATGGATGGATGAGTCGCTGTTCTTATTGTGTTCGTCAAAGTCGCAGAATCTTTTTCGAAAGGACGTATAACCACAACACCGCGTAAACACACGGTAACGTTATTTTTTCAACGTTAGACTTTTCTATTAATACATTCGAAATCAAAGGAGACTTTTCTGGACCTTTTATTTTTTGTTAAACTTTGTCTTGTATGTCAAAGACAGTTTTTTTTAGCGACATCCGCCTATGGAAATCCCTGTCAAGGCATATTCGAGGATCAGGCGGTACATCGTCATTATAGAAAGCTCTTCAGACAGAGCTTTCCATAATTATTCTAGCTTATACAAATATACTATTAATACGAATTATTCAAGACTTGTAATACAGATGTATGGCTAACTTTAATTTTGTTTTCATGGCTCAACTGCAGCGCAGCGCAGAAGGTCGCAGTGGGTCTGGGTTCAATTCCCACCCGTAGCAACACCTAAATGATTTTTCAATACATCTCGCATCTCGTGATGATCTGACAAATCATCCAAGTAGTATAAATTGCCAAGAAAAAGGTGCATGAAGTACACACGCATACATGAAAGATTGTGAGAAAAAGATAGACCTTGGATTTTTTTTTCAAAATGTAAGAAAATAAAATAAATGCGAAATCTATAATATAAAATATATATATATATATATATATATATATATATATATATATATATATATATATATATATATATATATATATATAGAGTTTTTTAAAAGTGCAAATATAAATGCTACCTACTTTCTGCTTGTAAGCGACAATATTTAAATTAACAATTTTACAACTAAAACATTTCGATCACTTCCATTATCCCCTAATTTAAAACAAGTTCCCGCCTGACGTCTAGACTCTAGACCGGATTTTTATTGCCAAGTAATTCAATTACAAAAATGATGTTGTGGCCTAAAAACAAAGACCGTTGCAAGTCTCTTCCGGGTTATACCTAATTTTAACAACTTGTAAGATATTCGAGAAACTCTTTTATAAAAAAATTAAAAATTTTAGCTGTTATACAACAAAGTAAATAAATGCTAAATATATTCAAAAATAATTGAGTGGCTAATTTAGTTAACTATGCTAAAAACCCGCGTCTTTTTTTCGATTTCTTGTGTGGATTTTAACGTTATTCTATGAATAAGTACTGCAGATATATATGTATGTACAAATGATGATGTGTTTTGTGATGACAAGGCCCTATATTCAAATTGATATTTTTATCTTTTGACGCTTTTATATTACTTGCACAATGCACATAGGTAAATGATAGAAAATGTTTTATTGCAGTGCAGTGCATGTCTGGAACATGTTCATCACGACAAATGAAATGGACAAGGTATACTCTAGTCTGATGACTAATAAATCGCCATGCCACTGCAATCATATCTTTAATATATTTTTATATTCTTTTAATTTTCCAAAAACTGACCTTACCAATTGGTCGATCGCGAATTGTTTTGTTTATGTTCAGATATCACGTAACGGCGTTCTGCAACGTTTAATATTTCATTAAGCGGGCAATGGCTTTATGCGCGGTTATGTACAGTAAACCGCCCCTTTGCATTATTTTTGTATTATTATATAACAAGACACAAGAACCAGTTTACTTTATTTGTGAGTATATTTGATTTTAATTTAAATCTTGGCTAGCTCTGTGCAGATTTTGATCATTGCGAAGGTCATACTATGAAGCGCAAAATGCTAAAGCAACGTGCTGTATTATTGAATATGAATTTAGCTATTTAGCCTTGTTATTCGAGCGTTTTAGAAGACTTGGAAGGTGTTTCAATGGCGCTTATATTTAGATATACACAATTGCATATACATACTAGGTTTGAAAGTAGCTTCCAAGTTGAATTTTCTGTCTTGAGTCGTGTTTTTGTTTGTGTATTTCTCGACTGCAGATGTTAGCTGGTTGGTGACTCTGACTAGTTAAGTGATTATTAGATGAAGCTAACACTTGACCTCTGTTTCATTTTCTTTCATTGATTCAAGTGGCTTGGATAGAAGTATCTATGCATACATTTGTATATATATATTTTTTTTTATTGTTTTTCATTTGATTAAATTTGCATAAGTCTGGTGAGGTTAATGAAGGTATGATCTGATGCATTTGTCGTCAACTGTTATCTATCCAATTGTGTCCAATGTTCGAATGTTATTTTTTGAGACCAATTGAGAACGAAATGTATTCAATAATGTACATAATTATACGTTTGAGGAAATAGAAACACGATTAAATGCATTGCTTAATTTGACGACTGTTTTTGTTTGAACTAATTAAATGTATTTAATATCTTTATATTAGCAACCAAAAAAGCTTTATAGGATAAAAAAAAATCAGGGAAAAAAAACTGTCAAATCGTTCATATTTACAATTCTCAGAGGGGAATTTCGCTTCTGTATTTCATTTCGGACGACAAAACGCTTTCGATAACAATTTTTTAAGCTGTGAAAAGAAAATTCGTTGAAAAATTTGAAAAAAAATAATAATAAGCCACGTGTTATAAGGATTAAGATTAGATAACTTGTAAATGCAGGTAGTTATCTCTAATTTTATACATACAACCAAAATAAATTATCATGCCATTGAATGGTGTCAGATGAATTGAACAATCACAGATCAATATACTAGGTTGGTTCCGTTTTTTTTTTTTTTTTTGTAAAATATTTACGAATTTAATACAACATTTTTATTTTGCTTAACGAAAGCGTATCTGCGGGTACAATGACAAAATGCTCTCTCAATATTGGAGATTTGTCAGTTTTAGTTTTTAATCAAACAAAAGTACTCGAATGAACTTAATATATAGGGGAGCCATCTTTTATGGTATGTGAATATTGAATAACTTAAATACAACCGATATTTCCCAATGAGAAACAACGCCGCGCCATATGTATGACCTATGACTCTTTTTCTTGTTTATTCATTGAAATAGAATAAAAAACAAGAATGCTTTCTTAAGCGATAGGTTCTCCTTCTCAACAAATGTTCTCCTTGAGGTCTGCCAGAATTTGTGGCCTGCATACATAAACCCCAGCATTTAAGGGCCATTTTTATACCCTATCCCATAGGGATATATTAGTTTTGATACATAGTTTGTAACATAAAGAAATAATTTAGCTAGATATGCCTTAAAGTACATATATGGATCGACTCAGAATCGATAGTTGAGTCGATTTAGCCATGTCTGTCCGTCCGTACGTCACCAGTTTTTATGCCTTAAGTTTTGAGCTAGAATGTTGAAATTTGGAACACGTGCTCTTTGTTGCTCCCAGCAGAACAAATGTAAACATTTTCGAGATCCGCCCACTGCCACACCCTTTTTAGAAAAACGTAGTTTTAACTTTCTCTTACAAAGAGAAAGATATTGTTTTCGTGAAAATTTTCGACCTCGAGATTTTGATTGATTCTAACATGACGATGATAGCGGAGCCTAAAAAAGTTGTTTTTGGAATTCCGTCCGTCGCGTCGGTCCGTCTGTCCGTAATGGTCTCCCCAGCCTAAACGGCTTGACCGATTTTCTTCAAGCTTCGTATCCAAGCTTGTTTTGGTCATAATTCTAGGCCATTTTTTTGTTTGCTTTTAGACATGTTAATAACGGTACCTGCCATATAAAAATTACACATAACCTCAATTTTCTCGAAAACGGCTCTAACGAAACAATGAAATTTAATATATATACTACAATTGCAGTTTTAAGCAATTCCACATAATTAGTTTTAGCCCAACTATCACTAAACGGAATTTCCAGTTTTGGCCAATAACGTTAAATCATTATTATTCACATAGACACCGATTCCTTCAAATTTCGGAGTAAACGTTCGTATAATCACATTTCGGCATTATTTATATCATTTTAAGCATTAATAATCAAAATGCGTACTATTTGATATAACGCCTAACTCGCTGTGAAAGAGAAAGTTGCGTACGACCCAGTTGTGCACCCACCACTCGTTTGGTAAGGAATTTTGAAAAAAGTGTTTGAAAAACAAATTTAGAAAATCGCAATATCTATATTTTTTGCTTATATAAAGTTTTTTGCCACGCCAACTTTTTGGGGGCGTTTTCATAAAAAAAAAAAGTTTTTTTGGTATATTTTCAAAATATTTGCAAAAACTTTCGATGCAAGATCTATGGATATGGTAATATGAACATTTCGTCTATACATCATTTTAACCCACGCCCACTTTTTGGGGTCGTTTGTGTGTTTCATTGAGGCGGGAGAATAATATTAAATATTTGGGAGTCTTATAAAATAAGTTTAAATATAAAAAAATATAGGTATTCAAGAAAATCAGGTAAATTGATTAAATATTAAAAGGGCTACTTGCATTTTCGGCCAGATTATATTCGCTTAGTTGATAAAATGAGTTGGTGCATGTGGACTTAATATTAAAATACATTCCACCGAGCCAAAACGCGTTTTTTTTCAAAATCCTTATTCTCATTTCAATGAAGTTATCCCACCAACATAAACGCATTCCAAGTGTCAAAAAATGACTAAAAGTGACTGAGTATCTCTATCTCTCTTTATCATTTTCTTACCTATTTGTCCAGGTGCTTGTCCTCGTTTAGGCGGGAAAATATTACTTTTGTAGTCAAAGTAATATTCAGTCAAAATCCGCGTTTTGGAATGTGCAATTGAAATCACGAGTTTGGTTGAAAGACGCGTTTCGGCTAGGTGGATGTAAATACAATAAGTATCCTTATTACTTAATTTTCTGGGTTATTTAACTTAGTAAAGTTTGTCAGAGTTTTGCAAGAGGTTAATCAGTGAAAACACTTGCTGCGTTTGGAGTTTGAACTAGGTACGCATTTACCACTTCGTACCCTAAATGTCAACGGAATGTGAGCCATTCATTAAAAAAATGGTACAAACATTAAAAAAAAAAATTAAATGCATAATCACACAACTTTCACAAAGTAATAAACATTCGGCTTTAAAAAAACTATATATAAACAGCTTTGCCAATGCAATAAATAATTACCTTTAAAATATGCTAACTAACTTTAATTAAGTAATAAAAAAAATTGACCTAGTAACGCTCATCACGATTGTCCCATCATTCTGTGGTGATAACACCACAAGGTGTATTTTCGTTCGATTCTATTATAGTTATAAAACACGCAACGGTAGTATGTAACGTGACTATACAAAAAAATAAATCCAAGTGTTGATTTTATCACCTAATTCTGAGAACTTTTCCATTTTCTGCCAAGTCTCTGATAATAATCGGATAGCTACCGAAATGTTGTTACGTTAAGTTGCCAGTGTTGTCAAGATCACAAATGCGTGAAATTTTTCTATTTTCTGTTACCTTTCTAATTGCAGTCAGTAATTATCACCCGGAAAAAAACAAAAGCCAGGTACAAATAAGACCCAGTTACTGGTAACAAAAGAATGGTACTCCCCATCATAACCTCACTATTATAGATCATTCTTATTCGGGCTTTGTCTTCCGTAGAGCACACATTATGTATAAAAAATAAAGTAACAAAGTAATCAATTTGTGGGAATAGACCTATCACTAGGTACGTATCTTGTTCCGTGTCAAGACCAACATGCTTCCATTGTAAATATACAAAAAAATGTCTAGCAACAGTGACGTCGCGTCGATAGAAACGTGTAGACAGACTAGCGAAAGCATTTTAAAGTCGAATCCGACACACATAAATAAAAATGTAAATTAATTTCAACGCCCCAAATCCAAGGCTTACAATGTCTGAGTTATAGTGTTTTTTTCTCGTAAAATAAATTAGTTTTACAAAAACAAAAAGAGTTTACATTATGAGAAATGCGCTTTTGTTTGGGCAACTGCAATTACACGGTACTCGTGGGTGATCTATTATACGAATACAGTGGGACAATGTATAACAAAATGGCATGTTTCTTATTCGGTAAGACAAGATATATAATTTTGTATATATGAATATAATCTAAAGTATCATTCAAAATAACCATTCTTTAGATTTATTTTTTAAAAGATTATTACTTTACTTTGCTGAACAAAACTGCGAATATCTAACTTGCTACATTCTGAGGTTTCATTTTTCGTTGATGTGTACGAAAATTATGATTGGGATTTCGAGTATTAACGCTAGTATTGGTGGCTTCTAATTGCCAAATCGAATACAGCTAACACAGTTAGATTTTGGTCATCCAGCAGCCCCAAACGAGGAAGCGGCCAATTCGCTGGTTCAAAGATTCAAATAAATAGTTTACCGAATTGCTCTTGCATAAATGCAATTTTTTCAACAGTTTGTGGCAAGTAACCTCGTGCTGATGGAACTATATCTCGCAGTGATCACGGGTTTCAATTTCAGGCAGCAAATAGTTCATTATTATGAAGCGACAACGTCCGCCAATTATAGTTCTGGCCAGCCTTATTTTTTTTTTATGTGGACCTATGGTTTTACCGCCAAAACCGTTGTGTTGTCTGGATACAATGGCAGCTCTTGAAGCTCATCGGATTGGTTTTGCAAATATGGCAATTTAGCTTATCAATGTAGTCAATAAGCCGGAGATAGTGACCAAGTCAATTAACTTTAAGTCCAATGGATTTTCTTCATGCTTTTCAAGAGCCCGAAACTGAAATGGCGACGATTTTAATGGTCGGTCTGCTTGAATTATTGCAAGAGCTTATTAATTAATACTTTTAAACCAAGATATGTAAAACACGGTTCCATACAAGCTAAGTTGTTGAGAATATGGCTCCGAATCAAACCGAAACCACCTACCGCTGGTATATTTTCGGATACCCGAATAATTTGTAGACGCTGCAATGCGACGTACTAAATATTTGTATGATAAAGTGTCAAAAGAATAGTGAATAAAACAGACATGTCCATGACTCACGCGTTATCTATCATTAATCCATAACATTACATAAACATTAGGTCTGTTCCCGTACAAAATAATATTTACTGATTCTTACTGATTCTTACTGATTTTTACTGATTTTTACTTATTGCCGTTCCCGTACGCAAAAATAAGTAAAAGAGAGAGCTCACGAGAGAGCAAAAAACTACCCCTCCATAAAAATCTGTAAAAAAATTTACTGCAGAAATTTCTGTTGGTAAAAATCAGTAAACTGTCAGTTGGTACCTAAAAGTGACAACTCGCTTGTTTTGACATGTGATTTATGTCATTTGTTCTTTAAAATGCATACAAAATATATAATTTTACTGATTTTTACTTAAACGCGTTCCCGTACTTTTTGGTAATTTTGTCTCTTTTTGAGATAATTTACCCCCACTCCAAGAAATTTGAGAATTTACTAATTTTTACTGAAAAAGTACGGGAACAGACCTATTTTAACTTTAAGGTCTGGTTTGTTGGAAAGATGGAGATAGTAAAGATTTTAGGTGTAATGCAGAGTGGTATTCAAATTACTTTTCGGAGAGCCAATGCTTTTTTCTTGTATTCGGTTAATTTCAGAATAAAAACTTTTTCTTAAGTTGGTTTTACTTATTGACAAGAGTGTCCCTTGGACTTTATTTTATAGATAGTTCTCTGGATAATTATTTCATGGGCTTTGTCTGCACGCACAACCATCCATTTAACAGGCGATTTGTCAACTCAAAGAGAAAAACTGATGGATATCAAGCCAATTTCTCTTTCATTTTTTGATAGTCTATAGACGAATGGTCTATAGTCATAGACGAACATTATTTTAGTTATCTCAATAACTGCCCTCAAGTAAGCTTCAGTAACGTTTCCCTCTAGGATTCACAAATTGGGTTCAATTATATCACTCATTGATAACTTACCAAGTTAATTTCAGAGACTCCAAGTCCAACCATTTTGGGCAACAAAATCTGGAGTACCTCAAGGAAGTCATTTAGGACCAATTTTATTCATACTTGCGATTAACGATGTAAAAGCTTGTATTCGATATAACAAACTATTAATATATGCTGATAACATGCAAATTTTTAAATGCGTAGGAGATCTAAACGATTCTATTTCACTTCAAATCGATTTTAATAGTTTTACCGCATGGGGTCTTGAAAACGGTCTAAATCTGAACCCTACAAAGTGCCAGCTTATGTCATTTTCACGAAAACGCGCGCCCTCTGATTTTAATTATACTCTGTCTAGCCACACTCTTTGTCGTGTAGATAGTTTTAAAGATTTAGGTGTTTATGTTGATCCTAAAATGGATTTTAATAAACACATTAACGTTATTGTCAATAAATCTAACTCTGTGTTGGGATTTATAAAAAAGGGGGTCAATAACTGTCTCGTTCGCCCTCATTTGGAGTATGTCTCACAAGTTTGGATACACTTCTATGCAGTTCATTCAAATTGAATTGAATCAGTCCAACGTAAGTTCATAAGATTTGCTTTGAGAGGTCTTCCATGGGATGATCTACAGAATTTGCCCCCGTATACGAGCCCGTATAGGTGTCGTATTAAAGTACTGCAACTGTTGCCTTTGTCTCAACGTAGACTTAACAGTGACATGGTTTTCTTACACCAATTATTATCAGGACAAATAGATGCTCGTGATCTATTAAGTGCTATTAACCTGCGTAGTTTAAATATTTTACATATACCTAATCATAAACACAACTATGGTACGCATGAGGCTATTAGTCGCATGAGTAGAGTTTACAAAAAAATAACAATGTACTGCATGTTAGTAAAACACTGCGAAACTGTTTTTTATGCCTTAATAAGTGTAAGTAAATTTTGTTTCTTGTTTAATAATATATAACTATTATATATTTATTGTTTATTGATTTTGTTAGTGATGTCAGACTTAATAACTTCTATGTTCTGTTATGTCCCACTAACAAATGTGGATGTGGATGCATATTATTATATGCTGTGGAAAATCTCTGTTTGTTGATGCTGCTTTTATTAAGCTCGCTGCGACACAGATCTGATAGTGTTTTATAAAGGACGCTTACTTCACAGCTTTAATTGAAACGCAACATTCGAAATTTTGTTTTTGAATTTATCCAACCATGTATTTCAATGAAAGGAAAAATAATAAATTAAAAAAAAAAACTTGATTTTTATTTTAATTTACTTATACTTTTGTTTTTTTTCGATGACCAATTCATCATTGAAGTGATTTTATAAGCAAAATCGTAATAAAATATTTTTTTTAAATAAAAATGGTTTATAATTTATTAGTTTTGTTTTCATACAAATAAACAACATTATTGGTTAAATTCTCTTAAAATTCAAAAACACAATTTCCGATGTTGTTTTTTTGAATAGTAAATATATAACTGTAGTATTAGTGAAGGATTCAAAACGACGAGTAGTTTACTCATAATAATTTTGAAACGGAACTAAATAACATTTCTACTTTGAGGTATTGTGCCAAGCAACCAAATTCGAAAATTTAAACACCTATTAGAAAACAAAACCAGACATTCGGACTAACAGATCAATGCGTTGAACGACTTCCAATGCTACAGCATTTCTGTCAGATGGGAATGCAATTTTACCACCCGGAGATGTTTTATTTTCCAAATAGGTGACTCGAATTGGAAAGTAGACATAGCTGAACCCATCTCAGCATCAGCAGGGGTATAGTTTTTTTTTTTTTTTAACGAAGTATTATGGAACATAAGGAAACCTTTTTCTATTTTGTATATTTCCACATTGAGTGTTTTATGTTATTTTTG
Organism: Rhingia campestris; assembly: GCA_932526625.1. Taxonomy (NCBI): domain Eukaryota; kingdom Metazoa; phylum Arthropoda; class Insecta; order Diptera; family Syrphidae; genus Rhingia; species Rhingia campestris. The sequence continues at coordinate 109,258,068 of OW052182.1, forward strand.
CCTCTACTTTAATTTCATTTTCTTTTCAAAGACGTTAACTGATTCTTGTCACAATGCAATCAATTTCAATTTCGAATTTTATAATACTTATACTTATGCCTGGTATGGACAGCATAGAACCGAGCATTAAGAAACATTTTCATAAAACGAAACATAACTTTTTATTATCAACATCAAAATATAAATAACACTTTTTATTTGCATCAAACATCAATTTAAAACAATTTAAAACCAACCTTTAGGATTTAGCAATCTAAATCCACTAAAGAGATTTACCAATTGGTAACTAAATTAGAAATCTGTCTCCCAAATAAAAGGCAGGGATCTAATAATTTCTTTTAGAGAACTGTGGCGTTTTATTTCTTATAGGGACCATAAACCACAGAAGCCTGCATGCGGAGTAGAATAATTACCCATGCAAATACGGCATATCTGTTTTCAAAAATGAATAATGGAATAAGGAATAATATATTTTTTTAAGGGTTTGTAATAATATTCTTTCTTAATTGATAACGTTATACATGATCACAATTTCACTTTACTACATCAGTGGCCCTTCATTATTTTGTTTATCTAACGGGTGATTTTTAAGCATAGTTTTTTTTTATCGAATAAAACACTCAAATTTTCATCAAATATTCAACAACTTCATGTAAATGTTGTTTGCGGCTCCGTTTCAAATGGTCCATTCGGAAGGTCCAATTTTGCGTCACTTTTTCGAGCATTTAGGCCTGTATTCCACGTATTACGCGTGTTATGTTATTCTGTAAGGCTTCAATCATGTTCGGCTTGTACACATAGACTAACGACTTTACATAACTCCACAAGAAATAATGAAGAGGCGTTAAATCGCATGATCTTGGCGGCCAACTGATAGGGTCATTTCGAGAGATAAGCTGTTCACCAAACCAACGCTTCTTCCACGGTCGTCTTTGAAGAAAAATGGACCGATGTTGCCACCAGCCCATAAACCACACGAAACTGTCGTTTTTCGGGATGCATCGGTAATTCGTGTATGGCATGTGGCTGTTCATCACTCCAGATGCGACAGTTTTGCTTATTTGAGTATCCGTTGAGCCAGAAATGAGCCTCATCGCTGAACACAATTTTTCGATAAAACACACATTTGCACATTTTTACAGAGCACGAATATTGATAATAAATTTTAATAATTTGCAGTCGTTGCTCGCGTTTGTAAGTCTTTTCATGATTTAATGGGAGAGTATACTGAAAACTTTTCACTTTGACATATGACGTTTGGACGCCAACCTGAAAAACTTAACTCTTAAAAAATCAACCGTTATATCACTGTGTTCCCTTGACAGTTAATTTATTTGATCAGCCCTTTGCCTTTACTCTACTCGTGTCAACCCACCTTTTTGCATGCACATCTGTTGGACAGTTTTATGATGCTATGTCTCTAGGTCTAGCTACTAGTGTCTAGTATTTGGGAACTGCACGGGCATTAAGAAAATTCGCTGGATTCGAATGCTGTTAATTACATTCATTCTTGTTCGATTAAGGTATGAATCTTTACGGTTAAATGTATATCCAAATAGAGGGTTGAGGGTATTAATGAGGGATTTAATTTAATAATGTGCCGAGTGTTTGAATTGTAGTTTTATTTAAATAGCGAAAAAAAGCATAAGATAGTTATTCGGTGTCCTAGCGAGACTGTAGTGTTTGCTACGCTTATGTCTCCTCTCAGCATAAAAGCGATTGAAAAAATTATGTCAAATTTTAATAAATACAAATTCGTAATGCAACAGGTACGTTAGAAGCCAGGAAAGTTTTTCTTACAACTCATTCATTGCGTGTAAAAATGGCTGAGTTGATATAATTTTTTCACGATACCACTCGAATGATTTGTCAGATGATCACAAGGGAAGGAACTGTAAAAAGACATTAATTGGCGTTTCTACAATAACCAATTGCCACTGATTCGCAGACTCAATTAAATTAACCTACCATTTTAATCACCATACTTGATTAGTGTACTCATTGTACAATCTAACCCAATCTATCAGTCAAGCTCAGGGTTGTGCTTTGTCATTACCTACTTAATTTTCACACACGCACTTTTAATATTCCAATTTCGGTCTAACGATATAATTCTCCAAACACTTTATTTAACATCAAAAACATCAGCAGTTTTGTTTATAGTGAATTGCTTCACGATCTTACGAATTTTAGACAGATAACAATTAGTTTTTGACACAAATTCAAATCTCCAACTTAAGTAACGACCACTTCTTTTGGGCCACTTATCTAGATCTACTTCTTAATGGGGCACTCTCTTTAATTTACGATTGTTTTAACTGGGTGCCCTACATGGCGTCGGAAGGTGAACAGGGGACGCAGTTATTTCAAGATCTAGTTATTTTTTAAGTATCTTATTTTGTTTGATTGAAGATATAATTTATAAAATAGTTTCCATTTTTTTGTTTGCAGATAAATGCGTAATAAAAAAATGGGCACCATCTGAGCAACTCTCATTGCATATCATTGACCAACGACACCGGAAAGAAGGAAATGTTCTCAAATACATCACAGAGCGCATCGGCATACTGCACATTGCCATCTTCTCGCAAGTCCAAAGGTGAACCAACGAGCGGGTCAGTTTTCAGTGATTCGAAACGACTGACAAAGTTAAATGACGACATCACATCTTACGCAACTGTAGGACGGAAGTTGAGACGAGTAATTAAGGCTCAAGATGAAGCACTTCCTCCGTATAAAAAACTAAAAGCCGATTCTGAAGATAACGGGAGTCCATTTGGACTGTCTAACGACCTTTCCACAGAATCAATACGAAATGCCTGCGAGTACATTGAACTAAGTGACGATGATGCCGGCGAGAGGCCACCAGTGTTCCAAGATCGATTAATTAGCGAGCGGAGATCGTTAAGGTCACCCGCCACAAAAACTCGCAACAAACGAAAAAAGGCTGAAAATCCATTTTGCACTCTCCGGAGGGAAGTAACTAGTTTACCTGCAGCAACATTGTTCGATGGTCAACAACACGATCGCGATATCAGTCACAGCTCACTAACACTAAACCACGCGGAGGCCTTGAATGTATTGAACGAACTCGATGCCATTCTAGACAATCATGCATCTTCTTCGTCTAGCTTTGCACTTAGCTCGTCGTCCGAGCACACTGAACGAGTGGAAGACTGCCTATTCGAACTGGACACCTATCTGGATGAACTAGACGATAAGAGCTGTAACAGTTCCTTTGACTGTGATAATGTTGAGGTGCTAAGGAAACCACACAGCCAACGCCCGAAAACTCTTCCAAAGAATATTCAAGGCAGTTTCACCTATGCAAGCGCCTTCAAAGATACCGGCTGTGAAAATGGCTCACTGAATCGCGGTCAACTGCTGAGGAAGACCATTGGCAGTGGAAGTGCACTGCGAAGTGCTCGAGATAATACCATTAGAGCCAACCATACAAACACATCGCAATCGGGTAAGACTAGACTAACATGTAGATGCAGCAATTTTCTTTAATTTCTCTCGCTCTCTCTCTCTCTCTGCGCAGTCTCTCTGATGGGTTTTCTCTCTATATTCGGCTTAAAAAAAAATCTTGGTAAATATATATTAAAGCATTTACGCTTTCTTGGGCACGGTGTAGACTAGGAGGGGGAGATTAATTCAATGGTGTTGTGAAAAAGCAGGTTTGGGGTTTATTCTCAAACTTGTTTCTGTGCGTTCGTTGTTCGCAGATACGCTACTTCATGTGCAGATAGCGGAATAAAGCTCCGTTGCGAGAATGACTCGTTCGAATGCAAATTTTGGGTATTGGTCTTGGACTAGTCAGATTGGTTCCGGTTTAAATTAAAGCCACAGGAATGACGGATGAACCACTACGTTGGTTGGTGAGTGGGAGTTTGAATTCGGTTCGAGTAGAGAGAGTACAAATTAGTCATTTGTACTTGCAGAAGAAAATGCTTTAAGTTTAAGCTCTGACATGATTTAAAAATTTGAATCTAAATCTTTTATATGGATTTACATTATTGATTTTAGTTCAAGTAATGACAATCAGGCAGATGCCAGCAAACTCATGTCCTATTTCTAGAACCATAACATAATGTTAGGAATTGTATCTATCTGCATATTTATCTACTGACCCGATCTGGGAATTACTTGCAATGTTGTGTAAACCTTCACATTCAAAACTTGCTATTGAAATGTCCTTTTTTGTAGATTGATCATTCTTACAAGCTTTATGCATTTTATTTTGAAGACGTTTAGAGGTCCTACAATTTTTAGCTTCGGTATTTTTTGTAAAAAAAAAAAACGTTGATGCAAAATTTCTTTATCACATTACCACTGTACGACAGAGCTCTCGCTTTATCAATATCGTATTCGGATTTTTCTTGTTTGAATATTCCTTATTGCCGGTCAAAGCCTAGACCTCTCCTGCCTGTAATACAACAATTATAAGTGTATGTGCCCTTCAAGGTATATTTTAATACAATATAATTACTGCTATTATTTGAGAAAGATTTATCTTACTTATGTCTTAGGATCTGAATTAATGTAGAGTCAACTAACCCTGGATTAATGTTAATCTATAAAGCAAATTTTCAGTGTAGAATTAGACTCCATGTATTTGACTCCATGAGTGGTGATTCAATATGGTTGCAATGATGATTTATCGAATTTGCTGTCAAAAATTATTGAAATATTCGAATCTGCAACCACTCAGTTGTCAGCTTTTTCGTTTCCTTTTCCCCCAAAAAACGGGTTTGATGCGATCTTACAAGACAACTCAATAAGCTTCAAACAATTTGGAGCTGCTGAGATCTGAATCTGAATGTATCGTAAACTTATTCATCTTAAACATTTAATAAAATGTTCACATAAATATAATTTAAAATAGCTGTTCCCTTGCTATGTTCTCATCAGTCAAAACATCTGATCAGTTTCACTCAGATTTAACTAACCAAACTAACTGGGTTCCCTCGAAGTTAACTCTGTATTAGTATTGATTGAAAAATAAGTTTATCGAGTTAACTCAAGTTTAATCCCGAAACTAGCGATCTAGCTATGAAAAACCGGGCTTTAGAGAGCAAAAAGAGATGGGCTGGTTTTAAATATATAACGCTTGATCCAATAGGAGGTACTTTTTTTTCAATAGCATTGTTTTTAGTGTTATTAGGTCTGTTCCCGTACAAAATAATATTTACTGATTATTACTGATTCTTACTGATTTTTACTGATTTTTACTTATTGCCGTTCCCGTACGCAAAAATAAGTAAAAGAGACAGTTCACGAGAGAGCAAAAAACTACCCCACCATAAAAATCTGTAAAAATATTTACTGCAGAAATTTCTGTTGGTAAAAATCAGTAAACTGTCAGTTGGTATCTAAAAGTGACAACTCGCTTGTTTTGACAGGTGATTTATGTCATTTGTTCTTTAAAAGGCATACAAAATATATAATTTTACTGTTTTTTACCTAAACGCGTTCCCGTACTTTTTGGTAATTTTATCTCTTTCTGAGATAATTAACCCCCACTCCAAGAAATTTGAGAATTTACTAATTTTTACTGAAAAAGTACGGGAACAGACCTATAATTTTACTGTTTTTTACTCAAACGCGTTCCCGTACCTTTTGGTAATTTTTTCTCTTTCTGATAGCGTTTTCGATTTGGATACAAAAAGCACTCTTTTTATACTCTAGAGCACTTTTATTACTCTAGAGCAATTTTTTCGTTTTCGATTGGGATACAAAAAGCACTCTTTTTTTTACTCTAGAGTACTTTTGAAGAATCTGGATTCCAAGTCAGATTTACACCAACATGCACCAACACAAAAACATTTAACATCTGACTTATGTCAATTTGAAGTTTGCATTTCGCAGTTTGATTTGTGTTTTTTGTTATTTCTGCGAAAACTATAATTAGAAACTAAAATATTTTTGGATAATCATGTTCTAAAATTCATAAGCTTTGTTTTGACACCAACTCGCCAATGGTTGAATTTATAAAAAAGCCGCAATGAGTAAAAGAAAATTTCAAATGATGGTTTACATTGATAGCTAATAGCTATAATTGCGGCCTAAAGATAAACAATAAGCTGTCAAATGGCACACTAACACACACAGAAAACCAGAGTAACCTCTTTAATGTTCGATTGGGACGGGTAAAATCTGAAATCTGAAAGTAAATCTTAAAATCCCAATCGAAAACGCTATGAGATAATCCCACTCCAAGAAATTTGAGGATTTACTAATTTTTACTACAGACCTATTAGGTCTGTTCCCGTACTTTTTCAGTAAAAATTAGTAAATTCTCAAATTTCTTGGAGTGGGGGTTAATTATCTCAGAAAGAGATAAAATTACCAAAAAGTACGGGAACGCGTTTAGGTAAAAAACAGTAAAATTATATATTTTGTATGCCTTTTAAAGAACAAATGACATAAATCACCTGTCAAAACAAGCGAGTTGTCACTTTTAGATACCAACTGACAGTTTACTGATTTTTACCAACAGAAATTTCTGCAGTAAATATTTTTACAGATTTTTATGGAGGGGTAGTTTTTTGCTCTCTCGTGAACTGTCTCTTTTACTTATTTTTGCGTACGGGAACGGCAATAAGTAAAAATCAGTAAAAATCAGTAAGAATCAGTAATAATCAGTAAATATTATTTTGTACGGGAACAGACCTATTATTTGTCAACTGACTTGTCTATATGACGTCTGTGTTCATTATGCATTGCCATTTCATGACAGTACACTTACAAAAAGAAAGTTTGTTACACAAAATTGCTGGTGGGTAGGAAAGTCGTGGTGAAAAGGTCGGGCATAAATTGTCGATAAGACGAAATTCAATCAGGATCTGTTAGATCAAGTTTAGTTGTTCCACAGATATGTATATATCTAACAACGTTGCCAGAAAACGTAAAATTTACAAAAATACGAACAAAACCAACGGCAATAAATTACATGATCTGGGCATCAAAATCTGATCACCAAAACGGTGATAACTATTATACGACCGCAGGAAATGAAATGTAGTCCGACGGGCTGTATGGCACGTCTTATTGAAACCACATATTGTCCACGTGTAAGATTATCATGTTAAGATGTCGAGCACTATTAACTATTATTGCCTGGCTAGCACTATTTTTAAATAAATAAAAGGTCCGGCACGACTCGAACGTGCTTTGCTATAGAGTTTGAACTAATTCACTTTCATAAAATAGTCTATTTGGTATTTAAACATTATTATAATTTTAAGAAATACAGAAAGTGAATTTAAATTAAGTTCCGACCCTTAAATTGTTCTAAGAAAATAAAGCTAGTAATTTACTCATTACAAATTTTTGGCTCAACAGGCTCGTTAGTACCCAGGGCCTAGCTTTCTCACAACCATTCATGTGTGCGTGTCTACTCCGAACGGCTAAGTTAGATAAGCTATTCTTGACAATTGATACTACTCAGATGATTTGTCAGATCATCACGAATTAAACTCAACATGCTCGATTGAATTTGTTTGACATTTGTTTTGTGTCGTTATTTCTCTGAATTATTTTAAAATGCGTTCCCATATTTGTTTTCGAAAATGTTTTTTTCTAAGAGAATTTACTGATTTTCACCGCAAAAGTCAGGGAACTGACCCGTTATTTACTGATTTTGACTAACTGCCGTTCTCGTACACATAAAGTAGCAAATTAAAAATCTTTTGAGAGAGCAAAAAACTATACACCATACATTTAATAAATAAATTTACTGCTGAAATATCAAATGGTAAAAATCAGGCATTCATATTTGTGACACCCTTGTACACCTTTTTTTAATTAATAAACGTATTTGAACAAGTCGAATCTAACTGTACCATAAGGTGTAATACCTATATAAATTCCATTCTAAAAATATTTATTGGCCTAGACATGATATGCATTGAGATGTCTTGACCAAGCTAGTAGCTTCATATGATACTATGAAGCTACTAGCAAAACTACATTGAATCTCGAATCTCCATTTTGGTGTCCACATCTTTTCAATCGATTTTTTTTTCAATTAAATGGCAATCTCACAAGATCACTAACCAAATACATATAGTTGTGCCTACTAGTCATGCAGATCAAACGACCGCATAGGATACGAAAGGTCATTGGCTCGTTGCACACTTTATGGCATTAATATGTCACATAGTTGTGGTGCGTTCAATTCACATGGCTTGAGTCTTCTAAGTTGGTGCAATGAGTACTCTTGCACTCGTTACCACAGAACTCAACCACTTTAGCTGTGCTCAAAAGAACGGTTTCTACACACATTCTACACCGACACTAGGAATGGCCGTACGCATAAAGACACTTGTCCACGAGAATGTGCTAGTATGATGTTACTATTCGTCGATTTACTCTAACGAAGATAAATAGATACAAAAAAATGTGTCTGTCGTAAAAGGAAGAGACAACTTTCACCATGATGGTGAAGTGAAGAGTTGATTTATTTTGATTTTATTTTTAAATGAATTCAATTGTGACCATTGGGTTGATGTCGAATGAATGCGTTACTAGGTAGCCACGGACCACAACAAAACACCACGCCACAATCACAAATTGTATTTCATTTGTTGTGAGAAAACTCAGAGGAACCATCTGCTGTAGGAGAAAATAAAAGTTTAATTATTCGCAACAATGGCTAATGGATGAGGTCAATTGATGTGCTAATTTGTGTTTTTTTTTTTTGATTATGCAGGCAAGCTGTCCAGATCGGTATCGCCCACTCGCAAGACATGGCGTCGTAATTCAATGCGAAAGACATCACTACTAGTTCTTCCGGATCACCATACGGGGAGGGAGGAAGAAGCACCGGTAGGCGAAGAAGAACCATCTGATCCGCAACAAGTGGACGACTCGTCCGAGGAGCAGTGCCTTTCCGACCAATCTCCGGATACACCGACGATGCGTAGATGTCTGTCGCAAAGTGACTTTAGTCCCAGTGTGTTGACGTCACACGATATTCTTCAGGAAATGGTAGAGCGAAGTTCAGCTGAAGGGCATAATCGTTCAGATGATCGTCCGCGACAATTTGGTCGGCGAGCTGATGGACATCCTCGGATATTTTCGATCCGATCAGAAGCGACAGAGAGTGGAAATCATTGCATTATAATCAACCATGATCGGCCAATGAGTGCGCCTGTCAGTGGGTCGCTCGAGTGTGGACGACGAAACGCAGCCACCTCGCCACTGACGGATGTTATGTGCGGGGGCTATATTTGCTCGGAGCCAAGTTCAGTTGGTTCATCACGAAATCCTAGCCCGGTGTCGCTGGTTTCCAGTACCGGTTCAAGCTCAATAGGGTCAACGACAGGCGATCACGATCAGTCGCAACGTCGTCCGTCAACACCGCCCATAGAAAGTGAAGCTGCCCAGCCGCGAATTTCCAATATTGATCCGGACATAAATCAGACTCAAACACAACAAGGATTCAACACCGAGTGGCCACACGCCTACAGCAGGACGCTTACTTTGTTATGCTGCACTTTGGGCCTTTTTAATATCTGCCGTTTTGCGAACGAAACGATCCAATATGGTGGCAATTTCTTGCTGCAGTTCCTTATCCTTTCGGTGGTTTTTGGAATTCCTCTTTTCTGGCTGCAAATGTGCCTAAGTGCCAAGGTCAAGGCAGGACCGGTTTCAATGTGGAAAATCAGTCCAATTTGTCGGGGAATCGGTATCGCCCTCGTCCTTGCACAATGCGTCATGGGGTTGTATTCTACTATCAGCATTAGTTGGTTACTTGTCTATTTGCGGGACTCGTTCCTGACAAAGGACCAGCCGTTGTACAGCTGGCAGAAGGCCTTCTATATCTATCGGCAAGCAACGACAAACGTCACTGGAAATATAACGGAAACAGTAGCTGATTACTTTAATGGAATTGTACTGCAACGTCTGCATCCTGGTGGTCGAAGTGAAGGAAGCGGCGTTCGATTCCAGGTGAGTGATAGGGTAAGTTGAAACTTATTAACAACTATGTAACCAGCATTTACCTATGATTTTTCGAACAATTTTTTTCTCATTTAAGCAGCTTGCCTTTAATCTAGCTATTGTCTGGGCGTTGGTGTTTCTAGTTCTGTGCAAGGGACTTAAGTCGTTTGGCAAGGTTGTAGTGCTGCTGACTGTAACCCCTCTAGTCTTGTTAATTGTGATCACCTGCCGGCTGTTGTATTTCATCGGCTTCTCGAGTGCCCAGAATATATTCTCTGCATCGGACTTTGAAGATTTCCTCATCAATTCGAAGACGTGGACCGCGGCTGCACAAGAGGCGTTCCTGACATGGGGACTGCTGGGTCCGTCGGTTATAGCCATTTGCAGTCGAAGCTATGGGAAAAGCCATAGTAAGGTGGTTTTACGTCGTGAAGCAATACTTGTGGTTTTGTTGACACTCCTGGGGCTCTGCCTAGCGGGGGTTTTTGGCTTTTCTTGTGAGCGAATATTGCACAAGAATGACTATATATACGTGCCGGGATCTTATGGTGAGTTAAAACTGTGGAATCATGAAAATAGAACAATTTAATGTTTGAATTAATTTCGCAGAGTACATGGAATCATATACATCAGTGTATTCTCTTAAGGGACCGATAACACCTGCCCTCATATCATTTCCTACGAAATGGGTGCCGCATTATTCCAGCCTGCTGGGAGAAACCTATCGACGACCGCCGATTACTTCATACCGTGAGAGTGGTTACCAAGCATTGCGTTTGGTTACGGAACTATTTCCGGCAGCAATGGCTATCGCGCAAGGATCAATCTCATGGATTTGGACTGCCTTGACATTTTTCATGTTTATCCTGTTTGGCCTTGGACAACTTTGTGCCATCTGGAAGCCAATTTCCAGTGCTTTGGGGAACTCCACGAGCTCAGTATTACTTAGCTGCGTGACTGGCCTTTTGCTGGGTATACCATTTGCAACCGAAATGGGTCTGTCAATAGTCCACTTTTTAGATATGGTACTCGGAGGTGCTTGGTGGCTACTTATACTCTGGACAGCACAGATATTAGCTGTCTTCCTGATACGTGGTCGCCCTTATAATGGTGACGTGCTGGTTAATGATTTGCGAATGAACGGATCTATGTCGGCGTTCTTAGCGCTTTCGTGGAATGTCTTGCTCCCCATCGGAATGGTTACTCTAGCAATTATTCAATATAAGGTATCACTGTCCAGTCAATTCTATCATTGGAGAGGGAAGTCTTATTTCAGTTTTTGGGCCCGAAAAATCGGCGGTCTATCTCAGGTTGGATTTCTGCTGATTGTGCCTGTAACGGCCATCATACAAATCTATCGATACCTCACCAATGGACCACCGGATATTCTAGATGTAAGAGCTCTTTAAATGTTCTCTTAACAAACAGTTATAATTAATATGTATTTCCCTTTAAGCGGATTCAACTGTTGTACCGTCCAACGCAATCACCACTTCCACATCGGCGTAATCGGCCGACGAATCGAAACAATTCCGCCCAGTCAAACAGTCAATTTGCTGCAAGAAACTCTGATTTGGAGGCTAGTGTTGGACAAGATGACGCCCCCCCAAAGTACACCCCACCACCGTCCTATACAACAGCAACTGGGGCTCGATTGGCAAAGATTTTGCGTCAGAGTATTCGCCGAAGTGTCAGAAGGTATGGCAGATTAACATTTTAAATTTAAAACAGAGAGGTCTATAGTTACACAATTTCATATAGATTCCTTGGAGAACCAAGCCGACCGCGACCAATCCTTTCGCTGGAATCGGCAGACAATAGTCTTCCCCCAGATTACTCAACGGTACTATCAAACCCTGCCGGCGTTGACAATCAGCCCGAAAATATAGAGATCCGTCCTAGACCTTTATACAACAGTTATACACAACGTAGTCTATCGTTAGGACGCAACTTGAGACCGCCCAAAGTCGATGAGACTATCGAAGTGCGTCCTGCATCCGCTGGAGTGACAACATCTTCGCGATCTCGACAACCATACACAGCTTCTGACGTGGCCAGTATTTTACGGGCCTCCACACGTCGCCGAGAGTCGGGAGCAACTTCGATTGCTTCTAGGATTGACCAAAGCCTACGAAATAAGACATCTTGGTCGGCGGAGAATTTGGTAATAAATGCAGCACCGCTTGGTGAAAGCAATGCGATTATTTTAAGTGCTTCCCCGGACTCGTCCTTACCGGATAACCCACCAGATAGGTTAAATATATACGAAAATACATCTGTGATTTGAATCCTGCTTAACCGGCTCTTGTCTTTAGACCTAACATGTAATTGCAATACTATATAGAAGGACTTGTGTTACACTATAATTTAATATTTATATAAGTGTGAAATATTAATTGTAAAATGTAAAGTGCGAAATAAATTTAGACATAGAAATATTATATATGAAAATTAATGTTATTTTTTCTAATTCGATGGTAGGTCCCTATGATGATTTGCAAACTGAATATAGTAAGCGAATGGGAATAACTCGTACTATAGACTTGCTAAAATATTTAATATTTAGTGATTTTTTTTTAAACTTTTTTTCAGGTGAGGCGAACATTTAACAGCTACGGAAGCACGTTCTTGTAGATCGCGGTTCTTAAATATAATTATTTTAAAAAGCATATGAGAAGGCTACAACCCGCTGTGTTGATCGTCTATTATCCTATCCCATATCATCCCCTTTTAAAACGAATATCCCAAAAAGTGGACGTGGCTAAAATATAGAAAATGACATTCTCAACATATTGTTTTGACAGCTTATCAAAATCTTGTATGGTTCGAGAAAAAAAGGTTTTTCTATTGTATATGCTATGGGAAGAAAAACGCCCAAAAAATGGACGTGGTTTAAAATAATCTATGGACGAAATGTTCCTATAAACTTTACCAATGTTTATGCATTGGAAGTTCTTTTAAACTTCCGAAATTTTACCGAAACCTTTTTTTTTTTTACAGAAAACGCCTCAAAAAGAGGGCGCGGCAAAAAATACTTTATATGGACGAATTAAGATATTATCTTGTTTACACTTGTTTATGTTACAAGTGGTCGGATTTTGAAAATTTGTACACTTGTTCTGTAGGAATGGACAAGGATCCTTGATATACCAAATTTTATTATCCTAGCTCAAAATTTAAGGCAAAGGCCTAAAAATCGGTGACTTACGGGCGAACAGACAGACATGGCTAAATCGACTCAGCTAGTGATCCTAAGTCGATCCATATACTCTAAGGCCTCGGTTTCTTTATTGAATTATGAATTGTAAAGCAAAACAATAATTTTTGTAGGTATACAATTACAAACTGTTGTTGTCAAAACATTTTTAAAGTTTATATTTTTTTTGGTTGTTGAATTGTGACCCACCCATAATTAAAAAAAAAAATTGGTACATTCACTTTCCAAAGAAAATTAAGACGAATTATCCATGAAGTATCATCCTTTTTTCACAACTTATCGCTGTGAAGCGGATTTTTCAGCGTATACTTATTCAAAGACTAAATACAGATCGAGTTTGACGCCGCCCCAGATATGCGAATACAGCTTACGGAGATACTTACTTATTTAGGTGGCGCTACAGTCTGGGATGAACCGGGGCCTCAACCTATATGTCTCTACAATTAGCCCGGTCCTTAGCTAACTGCGTCCGACATCTGGCTGGGAATCGAAGACTCTGCGAGCCGGAGAATTGGTCTCTATTCGTTCTACATGTCCAAGCCATCTTAAAAGTCGTCTCTATAAATGCTTTCGTATGCGGCTTTGAAATCGATGAATAGGTGGTGGGTTTCGATTTGGACTTCTCCTTTTCGGTGGATCGGGCAAATGATGCTGAGTTTCCATCCTTCAGGCATACTTTCATCCGACCAGATTTGGCTAATGAGTTGGTGGATGTTACCAAAGAGGTATATAACTATAGAGTACGCATCACAGCTAAAAATCTTGTAGCTGTGTCTGACTCGGGCGGTAAATGCGAAGGGGAATTTTCGTCATTCTTATGCATCGGCTATGCGGTTGCTTGATGCTGGCATGGCAATGTGCATACTGGATTATCAATATCAGCACCCCTCATAGTCAATTTTCGTTGAATGAGATGCGCACTATTGTAATTGTATACTCTTTGATGTTATTTACTAAGTTATCTCCGCCGGCTTTATAAAGCTCAGCTGGAAGGCCGTCATTTCCGGTAGCCTTGTTAAGCTTGAGTTTAAATATTTGTATCCTCACATCACTTAGGTAGGGTGGTTGCTAGTTTTTGCCAATATTGAATGGTTCGTTCTGCCTTACAGCAGAATGTTGTTTGTCATCGCCGTTTAATAGTCTGCCGAAGTGGTTCTTCTGGTCCTCAGCATCGAATGTGCCTCAACTACGATATTTCGTTGTTCATCTCGACAGGATTCTGTCCGAGCCTTGTATCCTTGGCATTTACGTTTTACATTTTGGTAAAACTTGGGAACATCGTTCCTGGAGTGGCACCTCTCTATATCCTCGATCGCGCGCTTTTCTTGCTCTTTTTTCTTCTTACTGAAAAGCCGATGTTCTTCCCTTCTTATTTGCCTATAGAGCTTAATCGAAGCTCTCGTCTTCACCTGCAGCTTAGCCTTGTAGACCTCATTCTTGGCTGCAAGCATCTGTATTCTGCATTCTTCATCAAACCAAGGGTTTCTTGCTGGTGGGCGCGAGAAACCTACCACATCAGTTGCGGCTGATATGATGGCTTGTTGGAATCGTTGCCATTGTTCTTCGACATCCATCATCGAATGTATGGTGTTAATCGAGAGGTTAAGGGAAACGCGTTGCGCGAAAGCCTTGGAGGTCTCTTGCGATTGCAGCCTTTCGACATTATTTTTTTTTACAGTATTTCTGGTTTGTTGTGGCCTGGTGGATATCCGCATTCTTACCTTGGCTGCAACAAGGTAGTGGTCCGAGTTGATGTTAGCCCCTCGGAATGTTCGGACATCCAAAATACTGGATGCGTGCCTCTTGTCTATCTTAATGTGATCAATTTAGTTGACTGTTCGTTAATCTGGTGACCGCCATGTCCCCTTATGTATATCGAGGTGATCGAGGTTTTATGTGCCTTCCCAGACATAGAGGGTGCTTTTGACAACACTGCATATGACTTCATATCAAATGCTTTGACTCCTAGAAGATTAGATCATCCCACAATCAAATGGATCAAAGCGATGCTTGAAAGTCGGAAAATAACTGCTTCATCAGCACAGACCTCAGTATCAGTAACAGCCGTTAAAGGCTGCCGTCAGGGAGGAGTACTCTCACCCCTACTATGGTCTCTGGTTATCGATAACCCACTTCAAGACCTAAGTAATGCAGGTTTCAATATAATTGGATACGCCGATGACCTAGACATCATAATAAAGGGCAAAGAACCAAACGAAGTTGCAACACGTTTGCAAAACGCCCTTAAGATAGTCATAGACTGGTGTAATAAAGAAAGTCTCTCTATAAACCCCAGCAAAGCTATCATCGTCCCTTTTACAAAAAGGAGGAAATTAAATCTTACCCAAATTTCAATTAATGGTACATAAATTGAGTATTCCAACGAAGTAAAATATCTTGGAGTGATCCTCGATAAAAAACTAAGCTGGAACTCCCACATCAACAACAAAATTCAAAAAGCAACCAAAGCTTTCTGGGCTTGTCGAAGCATGTATGGTAAAACCTGGGGAATCTCTCCAAAGACCACACACTGGATCTACACGATCATGGTCAGGCCCATTACAACATACGCTTCAATAGTATGGTGAAACAAAGACACCCAAAAAACAACTATAAATAAATTAAACAAGGTACAACGGCTCAACAGTTAATTTATGAATTTAATTTCAAAAAAGCAAACTTTGACAAGCTGAAATGTGCGCTTTTAAATGTTGATTGGAACTGTGTATTTGTAAAAAGTGACATAAATTATTCTGTAAATATGTTTTATTCTGTTCTGCGTGATTGTTTCGAAAAGTCAATTCCTGTCAGACGTGTAAGACCTGAGACTTGTTCTCCCTGGATAACACCTGAACTTAAAAGATTAAGAAATAAAAAGAATAATCTTCACAAAAAGCTAAGAAACAATTTCACCACTAACAATTTCAATAATTTAGTAAGAAGAGAGTTCCAGGCAAAACTTCATTGCTTATAATGCATGCATAATCAAAATAAAATCTGATTTAATTCGTGACCCATCATCTTTCTGGAAATTTGTTAATATCTACGAAAAGGAAGATTAAAAGTACTCCAACGTTTATGACATACAAGGATACTACTTCAGATGACGATATGGAAATATGCAATATGTTTGCAAAAATGTTTATTGAAACTTATGTGACTGATGACACCACCAAAAACTGTGATAACATCTGTGATACTTATGTCAAGTCCAATTTATGTGCATATGCTGAAGTACCTGATTTAATGTCAACTGACATTGTAAACGCTATTAAGAAGCTGAAATATTCGTGTTCATCTGGTCCCGACAACGTCCCGTCTTGTGTTCTTAAGAATTGCTGTGATATATTATCTCGTCCATTATGTTATTTATTTAATTTATCTCTAACTGAATCAAAGTTTCCGGAAGTTTGGAAATCTTCTTATATAATTCCTTTATTTAAGAAAGGCCTACGAAATAATATAAGTAATTATAGAGGCATTGCAAAACTTAGTGTGATTCCTAAATTATTTGAGGCAATAATAACTGAAGACTTATCACACAAAACGAAATCAATTATATCAACTTGTCAACATGGATTTGTGAAAGGTCGATCAATTGTAACAAATCTTCTTGAGTTTTCCTCGCATGTTTATGGCGTTTCTGGTGGATTTAAGAATGGACTCCAAACCGATGTCGTTTATACTGACTTTTCGAAAGTTTTTGATCAAATAAATCATCGCATGCTGATCAATAAACTGCATTGTATTGGCCTGTCTCCTAAATAGATTATATGGATTAAATGTACAATTCGTTAAATTTCTGTGATAAAATACAGTGACGTCCATTTGTATGCTGATGATGCAAAAATATGAACGAGCATACTACAAGCAGATTTAAATAATTTATCATCATGGTGCAATCATAATAATCTTTCACTCAACACTAATAAATGTAAAATTATGACTTTTTCTAGGACCAAAAGTTTTCATCTAATTGACTATTTTATTAGTGGCGCATGTCTTGAAAGAGTGAATCATTTTCTTGACCTCGGAGTAATTTTTGACCCTAAACTGGACTTTAAGTTGCATATCAACTCAACTATAAATAAAACCTCTTCCCGCTTAGCTATGGTTAAGCGTTGGTCTAGAGAACTTAATGACCCATATGTTACGAAAAGTCTTTATGTTGGTCTTGTGCGTTCTGTGTTGGAATTTGGATGTCAAGTATGGTGCCCATATTACGCCTGTCATATTTCACGTATTGAATCTGTCCAAAAACAATTTTTACTGTTCGCGCTGCGTCATCTGAATTGGAATAATCGTGTACATTTACCGCCATATCGTCAACGTCTTATGTTAATTGGTCTAAACACACTTGCTGATAGAAGGTCATCAACAAATGGATTATATGTTTTCAAACTTCTAACCGGTGAAATCAATTCGCCATATTTGTTATCATTGTTACATATCAATGTCCCAATTTACGAAAGTCGTAACTATAATTTGTTAAAAATAAATAACTCTAATAGAAATTATTTGAATAATGAACCATTGTCGTTATTATGCAAGCATTTTCATCTGTATAAAAAAATAATTGATTTTAATTTATCCTCACACGAGCTAAAGACTAAATTAATAAACTATAGTATGTTATTTAATTTTATAGATATTAATTAAAATAGAAATATTTCAAATTAACTGTGATCAATAATGTATCTGTAGTTAAATAAATAAATAAATAAAAAATTACCGGAGCTATGCGTACCTGTCCCACGGCGGCTATAGAAGCCTTAATAGGACTAACACCCCTCCACATTTATATAAAAAAAAGTAGCAATTCGCAGCTCAGCAAGTTTGACACAAGCGGAAGAATTAAACATTAGTGAACATCTAAAACTAATCCAACTTCTATTCGAACTTCCAGAACTTGACATGATCTGTGCGGTTACAGACCGCTTACCAAAGACACTATGCTTCGACAAAAGATTCTCAACGGAGATCACAACCAGAGAAGCATGGTGTAGCAACAACCCACCAAACTGCCTAAACGGCCTAAAGTGATATACGGATCGTTCTAAACTGGACTCAGGGGTAGGAGCTGGCATGCATGGACCAAATAAAAACATCTCAATACCTATGGGAAAAAACCCTAGTGTATTCCAAGCTGAGCTCCATGCCATAAAAGAATGCGCAAACCTAATACACAACTCAGGTATTAAAGGCGCAAACATCCATATATTCACGGACAGTCAAGCAGCTATAAAAGCCCTTAGCTCACACATCATTGACTCCAAATCAGTACTACACAGCTTCAACTCCCTCCAAACACTCAGTTCCAGGAACAAAACCAAACTATGGTGGGTGCCCGGACATAAGGGTGTTGAAGGTAACGAAAAAGCTGATGAACTAGCCAGAAAAGGTTCGGAAACCCCCTTCATTGGACCTGAACCCTTCTGTGCAATCCCCAAATCAGCCATAAATCTAGTCATAAAAAACTGGGAACAAAACAGATGTGTTTCATACTGGGGAAACATCCCAGGCCTAAGACAGGCCAAGAGAGCTATTCAGCCCTTCAAATCAGATGCCAATAAGATACTAAATCTTCCTAGGCACGATATCAAAAACTTAGTAGGCTACCTAACTGGATATCAAGGTCTGCGATATCACCTAAACAAAATGCGTCTAGTCGACTCACCGGAGTGCAGACTATGTCTAGAAGAAGACGAAACAGCCGAAACATACCCTTTACGGTATGAGAAGGGAATCTTTCTTCAGGGAATTTGTAAGTCCCGAAGAACTGAGGAAATCTTCGGCTGAAAGTATTATCAGCTACATTAGGAAAGTAGAAGCGCTACTGACCAAAAAATCTTCCAGCACAATTTTAACATCGTTCTTTTGTAGTCGCTCATAGGTTTTGTCAAGGAGCTCGTAGAAACAATCCTTAGTTATATCATTTTTTTCCTCCGTCGGAGCGTGAGCGCATATAAGGCTAATGTTGGCGAATTTTTCCTTAATGCGGATTGGTACAATGCTAATGTCTTGGAAACAAGACTTCTTGCCTAAGCCTGGCACTTATAAAAAATCCGCATCCGAATAGTCGCTGTTTCTGCTCACTATAACACGGTCCATAGTAGATGTCACAGTTTGTCATGTAGCAGTTTAGGGCTTCCGCTAGTTGTTCGCCAGCACCTTCCCTGTTTAATTTTATCACATTCCAGTTTAAAATTTGTTTAAAAATTTAGATTTGTGATAGAAAAATTGCTTGATAAGATTTATCTTTATCTGTTTAGTCAGGGGTCATATTTTAAAAACGAATACCGTTGAAATCACTTCGTTCTCGCTGAAACTGGATTACATAAAGTGAGTATCGTTCTTGATGTTACGATACTCGTAATTAATTACGACTGGCATTGGGCAGTCGTAAAGGTTTCGTTTTCGTTGAGCGGTCATAAATTTCTCGTTTTACACAATCGCGCTTTGTCGTGACTATCGTTTACTTCTGTTTCGTTTACTTGCCGTTCGTGGTGCAACGTTTCCGCCAAAAAGAGTGCAATTTTTTTTGTGTGCTCCAGTGTTCCAAGAGAAGACATCGATGTGCAAGCCTGTAACTTTGATGAATTAAAAACGTTCAGTTCATACCAGCGTTACCAGATAAATTTTTTAAACATGCTAAAGCTAGGACGAAAAACTGCAAAACCTGCTAGACGACAATGTAAAAAAATGCTAAAAAAAACTGCGATCGATTTTCCCTTGAGAAATACGTTTTTATTTTTAGTTCAAAAAATACATATACAGTGACATTTTTTATTATATAAGATGATAATTTATAAAAGATGATCATTTTTAAATGTCCAAAGTTATTAATTTAAATCATTCGGAATCTTTATAGAGAATTTTTGAATTTATTAAAGTTACCATTTTATTTGTTGGAACAAAGTTTTATAACAGCCTTCACCTTAAGAAACCACATATGTTAAATATTCACCTTGGAAATACAGTTTTAATGCACTACATTATTCTTAAATTTGATTGACGCAATCATGTAGGGATAGCCATCTAATGTCTTAGTGGCGCAAACTCCTATGCTTTTCTGTTTCAAAAAAACTCTTCTAAAAATTCTCGTTGTCTTTTACTACTTTGAGAAAAGTATGATTTGACCAATTGCTCAATGGATCTTGGCAATTTCTAACTGGCATGACTGGCAGCTAGAGCAACCGACTGACGTACGCATTTAATAAATACACAATTTGGATTGAGTGTCGATGTGCAAGCAATGCGTATGTGAATAATATATAAACTATCTGCACCCTTTCCTTTTGCAAATGCAAATCCACCACACCGACACCACCCATAAACAGCTGTGTTTACTTTGTTAAATTTCTGACCCTAACTCTGCGTATTTGCATTTCTTCTTTGGGATCATTTTTCTTGAAGACGATCGTGTATTCGTGTTTACTGTCGCCAAAACAATTAAAAACATGTATAAATTTGTTTGGTTTAAAAATTGTCAAAAACTGCTAAAATTTAAGAAATAGCTAAAAAAAAATGCTGCAGGTCATTTTCATGATCAAAAACTGCTAAAATCGAGAAAACTGCTAAACGCTGGTTCATACATTCAAATGAAGGGACGTAAATGCTCTCGTGACAATACATATGTCGTGATAAGTGTTCACACCAGAATTTTATGTGCCCAACTGCAAAAAAAAGAACCGCTGTACACCTCAACTGAGGTGATATACCTGTTTTTTTATGTGGTAAGGTTGGCGGCCATTAAACTGGGCACAATTTCTTTTTATTCTGAGCGTCATGCATTTTGGCGACCATTACTCGCTCTCATTCCTTTTTCGTTTTCCAACCACCACGAGGCAGTAAGGCACCAACCGCAATAAATAAAATAAAAAAAATGTAAAACTTAACAAACCATCTCTTTATTTGGCCCCAACAATATGTAACAAAATGGAGAAGAGCCAAGTGGCAACAAAAATCCAAAATTACAAGGCGGTTGATGTAAAGTTGAAAAATTATTTGATAACACGAACCATCGATAGGGATATTCCTGAAGAGAGTCGAACCAAAGATGAATTCAAATATAAAATACCGCCATTTATTACCCCCTCTGGAGCTGTTTTACAGGCAGAGGGGACGCTGATGCTTTTACATCGCTTTGCCAGACACTACCGCGTGACTCGTTTACTAACTCTGCTGCGATTTGGCAAATTGTTTCGGAGGCAACTAACAATTACCAGGTGTCCCTAACGCTCCCTCCACAGTCCACAATTAAGGATATTATTTATGTAGGTATACATCAATAATTTGATTATAAATCATTTTAACTTTAAATTTTCATATCAGAGTGACCCTATGGATATATGCAAGTGGGCTAAAATTTCTGCAGCGCTTAAAGCCTGCATAAAGCTTTATGAAAATGGTGAACTCCGAGAATCTTCTGCCGATTACCAGAAAGAAGATTCTTGAATACGTCTCCGAGATGTATTTTTCCAAATGGAACAACGAACCTAGTGGTAAGTGCTGGCTATTTGCCATTAAAAATCGATAGTTACAAAGATATAAATAATTTATAACATTTCATATAATATCTTGCAGACAACTCAACAAATTCTTCAAGAAATAATCATCGTATTTACGACAAAATGTATCCTAATGAATTAAATGGAGCTCTTCCGATACCCGGCGAAATCGCCTATGCCTACTGCATTAACATCGAACCGAAATTTCAGAAAAAAGACTACAATGTACATCTAATGAACTTGCTGCAGACGAAATCAACTTCTGCAATCGTCTTGAAGCACAAACTGCCGGCACTAGCCCCTATGCCGCTTTTTATGACTCAAGGAACCCTTGTGGCGGAAGTGTCTAAGTACGCCTTTCGAGTTCGTTATTGCGGATGAACGCGAGCTAAAAAAGCTAAAGGTGTTCAATAAAATGCTGTTCTGCGATATACGCAAGTTTTGGAATGACTTCCTAGCTATCGATGGGAGAAACGGCCAGAATTTATTTTTAATTGCAGCAGGGCAACACAATTGCGACATTGACTGGGAAATTGTCAACAATTTCCAGCATCTCACTCCAATTAGCGTCACAACGTAGGCTGAGCGGATGCATAAAGTACACAATCCAAATGATTACCTTGGAAAAATCGTCAACTTTTGGTACAGTGCCGATGAGAACACAAGATTTGTTTTTACGAAAATTCGAATGGACTTAACACCACTTAGTCCGTTTGCGAACAATTCATTTCGTAGTTTCGCCGAATTTGTCGAAAATAATTATAACGAGAAAGTAATTAATGAAAAACAGTTTCTTATTGAAGTAAAGCCATTGACGAGTCGTACCAACTTTTTGTGAATTCTGCAGATGGTAAAATGCTCAGAAGTAAAAGTGCCTTTAGCCACAAGTCGTCTGAAAATCGGAAATTTTTACACATTTCCGGTATCAAACAATTGTGCTATCATGCGTTTGCTCGTGTGTTTTTTTTTTTCTGCAGAGTTTACAAAAAAGTTGGTACGACACGTCAATGGCTTTACTTCAATGAAAAACTGCGTTTCATTCATTACAATCTCGTTATAATTATTTTCGACATATTCGGCGAAACTACGAAATAAATTGTTCGCAAACGGACTAAGTGGTGTTACGTTCATTCAAATTTTCTTAACGACAAATCTTGTTTTCTCATCGGCACTGTACCAAGTGTTGACGATTTTTCCAAGGTAATCATTTGGATTGTGTACTTTATGCATCCGCTCAGCCTCCGTTGTGACTCTAATTGGAGTGAGATGCTGGAAATTGTTGAAAATTTCCCAGTCAATGGCGCAATTGTGTTGCACTTGTGCAATTAAAAATGAATTCTGGCCGTTTCTCCCATCGATAGCAAGGACGTCATTCCAAAACTTGCGTATATCGCAGAACAGCATTTTGTTGAACACCTTCAGCTTTTTTAGCTCGCGTTCATCCGCAATAACGAACTCGAAAGGCGTACTAGACACAAGGGCTCCTTGAGTCATAAAAAGCGGCATGGGGGCTGTGCCGGCAGTTTGTGCTTCAAGACGATTGCATAAGTTGATTTTGTCTGCAGCAAGTTCATTATATGTACATCGTAGTCTTATTTCTGAAATTTTGGTTCGATGTTAATGCAGTAGGCATAGGCGAAATCGCCGGGTATCGGAAGAGCTCCATTTAATTCATTGGGATACATTTTGTCGTAATGTCTCAGTCGAGCACAGTAGATAGCAGCGTTACCAGATAATTTTTTTTAAACCTGCTAAAGGTAGGACGAAAACTGCAAAACCTGCTAGACAGAAGTGTAAAAAAATGCTAAAAAAAATGCGATCGATTTTTCCTTGAGAAATACGTTTTTTTTTTTTTTTTTGTAGTTCAAAAAATACATAAACAGTTACATTTGTTATTATATAAGATGATAATTTTTAAATTTAAATATGTACAAAGTTATTAAATTACATCGTTCGGAATCTTTATAGAGAATCTTTGAATTTATTGAAGTTACCATTTTATTTGTTGGCACAAATTTATAACAGCCTTTAACTTAAGAAACTCCCGACTTTACTTGCAAAGCAACATTTTCGTTACTGAAGCGATTACGGTTTTTAGTTTTTAACTTTGAAATATAATGTTGAATTTGTTTACCATAGGTACAATGTAATCCATAGCATAAAAAGTATTTTTTGTCATTCAAACTATTAAAAATAAATTCGTTTGGGACAGAATTTGTTGTTAAATATTCAATTTGGAAATGCAGTTTTAATGCACTCCATTGTTCTATAATTTGATTGACGCAATCATGTAGCTGTTACGTTTCCGTTCTTAATTAAAACACCCGACGCGTTTCTTGGTTCCAATAAGACTCATTGTTCAAACCAGCAATTCCCATCGAAACTCATTGACATCAAATAGTGTCTACTCAGGGGCCATATTTTATAAAACGAATATCGTTGAAATCACTTCGTTCTCGTTGAAATTCGATTACATAAAACGAGTATCGTTCTTGATTTTACGATACTCGTAATTTCTTACGACTGGCATTGGGCAGTCGTATAGCTTTCGTTTTCGTTGAGCTGTCATAAATTTCTCGTTTTACGCAATCGCGCTTTGTCGTGACTATCGTTTACTTGCCGTTCGTTTCGTTTTATGTAATAGAGCCCCAGCATTTCCCGGTTGTTTACCTCATGTGCCAAGTACAAATGTTAAGCAGTATTGCTGCGTAGGCTTGAACAAAGTGCAGCAATAATGTTTCGACATAGTGCAATGACTCAAGTCGGTTCAACCGAGGTTATGCTAAGTGACCTAGATAATAGGGCTTAACATCCCTCCCCCCTGCGGGAAGTTTCGACCAAAAACACTGGCTTGACATAGTCATCTTTATTTAATAAACTTAATTCTAACATTTTTATGATACTAACTTAATTAGCATATATCTAAAATTTTTGTTATAACTAGCTTATCTATACTTATATTTTTTTTTTACATTTTTTTTTGTTTTTGTATTAATTATTCTTAAATATTATCTATACTTATAAATGAGGAATACTAATTCTAACATTTTTCACTAACTGACTTAAATAATGTATGTATATATATACATATATATATATATTAGTCATGATATTTATATTACACCCGGGCAGACGTGACTTCGAACTTTGGTGATTTTGGTGGATTGTTTGGTGCTCGTCTTTTGGAACGCACTTCCTGTAGCTGAATCCGTTCGACAGGGCTGCAACTGATGGTGGGCATTAGCGGAAGTATGGGTTGATTATTTCTTTTGGAACGGAGAAATCGTATAGTCACAAGTACTATGAGGGCCACTGTTCCAACCGAAGTAAGGGACGCGATGGAGTAACGGTGAAGTGAGAACTCCCACTCGTAGTCGGTAACTTTTCTCTCTCGTTCGATCCTGTCCCAGTCTGCTTTAATATCGGTCAGGGTCCTTTTCCCTTCCATTATGTCACTGGCGATGGTTTTGTGACTGCCAACTCTGATAGTTATCAGTTTTACGGGTTCAGGTTCTCTACCAGCCCAGCATGATTTACCTCAGGTTGTTTATATTCCGTCGAGATGGTGGAAATTCGCTTATACACCAACTTCATCTCCTTGGTGGTAGCCTCACAAGGCTGTGTCATTTTTATAATTCCTGAGTCATGCAGTGTGGCAGTAGAATAGTCCCCGTTGCAGTTGAGGTTCCATACCAATTGGGTTTTGAAACTGAAAAACCATTGATTGGGTGAGGTCATACTAAGAAGGATTCCCCTATTTGCTGGCACTGCGATGTATTTGCAGGATGAGGTAGAAGTCGCAGCATGTTGCAGTAGTTTCACAAGACAATGAGTTGATCCTGACGTCAAAACTAGACCGCTGTGCTGGCAAAGTGCAATGGACGACTCTTCATATGGTACTGCAATACACTCAGCGTGTTCTCCGCTACTCATTATTATAAAGGAATCGTGAGTTACTGATTCCGCTATATACTGGTACTTAACATCGATTACTAGATCCCACTCTTCGTTCATAAGATTCGGAATGGGGTACACCTTGTGAATGTCATACCGCAATGGGTCCGGCAAGGGGAGTGTAATCTTGATAAACAAACTCCCTCCCGTCGGGAATACGGATAATTTGGCTGCTTGATGCAGTACGAACAGGTCTCCGAATATCGGTTTTGTCTTTGACGCCATGTTCTTAAGTACATCGGTAATGTTTTCAGTATCAAGTATGAAGGGGTGTAGCCTATTCTGATACAGATCGTTAAGGATAGACAGTTCCGTTGCTTGTCTGTTCTGAATTTCAAGCACCTTTGATGTTATAACCGCTACCATATCACTGACGTCGTTTCTCATTTTTAACAGCAAAAGTTCCTTGTTTGTCGCCGCGCTATAGTTGGTTAATGAATCGCTCAAATTTCCCACCCCCTCTGCAATGTTGTCTATCTCGGCTGCGAGCTGAGTTATGGGCTTGCTGAGCTTGTCGAAATTAGAGCCCATTACTGAAATTTGTCGACGCATAAGCTGGAAAGAGTCCTCATTTC
The DNA here is from genome assembly GCA_932526625.1 of Rhingia campestris. NCBI lineage: Eukaryota > Metazoa > Arthropoda > Insecta > Diptera > Syrphidae > Rhingia > Rhingia campestris. Next base: position 109,284,272 of record OW052182.1, read on the forward strand.
TCTTATGTAGGAACTCAAGCTGATGATATACCTTCCGTGCGTCCTCACTATCCATCGTCCCAAACGCCCATTTAGAAAACGTTCCCATAAATTCTAACGCTGGCTTTTGACGTGTTGGTTGAATGACGTGGTTTATTTTGATGTTCTTTTCTCGAAGGTTTCCTATATGTATTTGACTCCGTTTCCTCCGAGGTTTCCTCTGCTATTCGGTGACAATGCCTCTGAAAGTCCTCGTCGGAAATACTGTTGCACATTAATTCCAATTATTTATCGCAAGACTCTGCCAAACTAAGTACTGTCGCGAAATCCATTGGGGTGAATTTCGTTATGATGGTCCAAGTGTCCCCGAAAAACACCGCAGGTCCCAAGGTTTCGAATAAGACAGGCGAAGTTTCCTTTAATTGGGTGATGCTGTAGGGTTCTTCAGTTTGATGTGACTGCCGGGTTAATATGATAAATAATACTAACAAAATATAATAACTCATCTTAATTTTACGAATATATAAGGATAGACAGTATATGATGATATATATTTGTGTAATATATAATTTATCTATATTGTTCAAACTAGTTTTTAATTATAAGGTTTACTGGTTACTTCTCCATACCAAGATCTGAAAAGATAGAAATTGTTAGATTGTTCTTACAAACAGGCTTATCATTAGACAGAACCGATATTCAATCGTAATATAGTTTAAGACGATTGTTGTGTACTTGTTGTTGTATTCTTGTGTTTATTAGGATCGAGGTGTTCACCGGACCATCAATTGACACAACTTTGTATGGTCCGATCCATTTGTCGGAAAATTTATTCTTCCGGGTAGGGTTTTTTAATAAGACTTTCTGCCCTACTTTAAATGACACGCACCTTGTATGCTTGTCGTAATTTTTCTTAGCTCTAATATTCGCCCTCTTTAAATTTTCGTGAGCTAGTTGGTGAGCTTTCGTTATTTGATATCTTAGGGTACAGGGGTAATCATCCGAAGCATACAATGGAACTGATTGCCTTTTCAGATTCGTTGGCATTTCAAATTCGAAACCAAACAATGCATTCAAAGGAGTCAATTTTGTCGCGGAATGAATAGAATTGTTATGGACGTGCATTGCTTGCCTAAGCCATTGATCCCAATTCATCTCATCATTAGCCACAAACGATCTAAGATATTCGGCTAGAGGTCTATGACTTCTTTCCAGAGAACCATTCGATTGAGGGTGATAAGCCGTGGTGTGCATCTTTTTTATTCCAAGTAACTTGCATGTCTGCGAAAAAACCTTGGAAGTGAAATTAGCACCGTTATCGGTAACCAAAATCTTTGGTATTCTATATCTTGTAACTATTTGTTCATAAAATATACGCGCAACCGTTGATGCTTCGGCATCTGGGAGTGCCGCACAATCCATGAACTTAGTCAGATCATCCTGAAAAGTAAGAATGTATCTATTTCCTGAATATGACGTGGGCAGCCCGCAAACGATATCCATGTAGACTTTGTCAAAAGGTAACTCTGATGTATCCGTTACTACCATCGGCATTTTAGTCTCTGGTGAACTCTTGTTTTTCTGACACTCCATACATCTTTTCACATAATCTAACACCTGTTTCTTCATACCTTTCCACCTAAACTGCTGCCTGATTCGTTGGAAGGTTCTTTCTCCCCCTTGATGACCTCCCAGCGCTGAGTTGTGGAAATCTCTCAACACGGTTTGGATCTCGTTTGGGTCGGTTAAAAACCTCCAACTACAACCTTCACCTCCATCTAAAGAGTGACACCCTGCTTCATTATGGGCTTTGCTGATATCATCTTGCGAGTTATTTTTATCCGATTTTTGATTCCTTTCTTTGGATGCTTGCGCCCTCGTTACCACCATACACTGATTTTCTGAGTCAGGTATCCGACTCAGCGCATTGGCGTTTGTATTTATCTTCCCGGGTTTGTATTCAATTTTATAATCATACTCGGAGAGTTTATGGTGGAAACTGACTAGACGAGTGGTAGGGTCTTTCACATTAAATACCCCTTTGAGCGGTTGGTGGTCGCTGTAAACTACGAATGGTCGCCCTAACAAATATGTTCTGAAATTTTTGGTGGCCCATACGATAGCTAACAGCTCCTTTTCAATGGTGGAGTACCTTTTCTCTGCCTGGCTTAGTGACCTGCTGGCATAAGCAATCGGTCTATCTTCTCCTACCTTACCCTGTGACAGCACCGCACCCAATGCTTCGTTACTTGCGTCTGTAGTAAGAAGGAATGTTTTAGTAAAATCTGGATAGATCAAAACAGGCGGCGATGTCACTGCCCTTTTGAGGTCTTCGAACGCACGTTGGCATTCGTCCGTCCATCTAAACTCGACTTCTTTTCGTAAAAGGTTGTTTATTGGCGCGGCTATGGCTGCAAAATTAGGTATGAATTTGCGATAGTAGCTAACGAACCCCAAGAAAGACTGCACCTGCTTGATGTTTTTTGGTGAAGGGAAAGCTGTTACACAATTAGTCTTACATGGGTCTGGCTGCGCCATCTTTTCGGAACAGATGTGTCCCAAGTATACCACTTCTCTGCAAAGGAACTTACATTTGTCTGTGTTCAGTTTTAATCGGTTCTCTCGTAGTTTACCGAAAACATTAACTAATTTTGAGTTATGTTCTTCTAAATTCTTAGCGTAAATAACAATGTCATCTAAGTAAACAAAACAGTAAATACCGTGTAGACCCGTCAGAATATGGTTCATTATTCTTTGAAACGTTGCGGGTGCTCCCGAAAGACCAAACGGCATACGAATAAATTCATAATGACCCATACTCGTGCTGAACGCGGTCTTTTCTCTATCATTTTTGTCAATAAGCACTTGGTGGTACCCATTGGCCAAATCAAGTGTAGTAAAGTACCGACAATTTCCTAGCTGGTCAAGAATATCTTCTATTCTCGGCAGAGGAAAAACATCTTTTACCGACACGTCGTTGAGTTTGCGAAAATCAACTACGACTCGCCATTTCTTTTGTCCGTCTGTACCTGGTTTCTTAGGGACGACCAAAAGTGGGGAGTTCCAAGGCGATTTACTGGGTGAAATAACACCATCGTCAAGCATCTTCTTCACTCGAGAGCTTATTTCGTCCCTGGCGATTTGCGGCAATCGGTACTGCTTTTGATTTATTGGTCCTTGGTCTGTTTTCACTGGTATCTTATGCGCTAAAACATCTGTATGTGTTAAGTTGTCACCTTCCATGTGAAAAATGTTATTGAATTGGATACATACACTCTCTATACTAGCTATTTCTTCGCTATTGAGGTTGGTGCCATGCTTAATGGAACCTAATAACTTTTTCAGCCTTCGCTTTGGTTTTAATTCACCAATTTTTAAAATTGAATTTTTCGGACCCATTCTAGTAAGTATTTGAAATTGGTTACTATTCATAAACTTCGGCACAAAATCACTGTCCAATCTGTACGACTCATTGTTAGAGTCAAGGATGGGGACAATGATATGACCATTCTTTACTGAAGTGATTGTATTGGCTAAATACACACCCGGTGCTTACTTTTGAGATTCTACTAATATATCCCGAAGACCGGTTTCACTTTGATCCTTACCAAGGTTTGCGTTCTTGCCTGGATTTCCATGACCGTTGGTTTATCAGTTTTAGATAATTTGTTCACGGATTTTAGAGACCTCAGTTGGAAATCCGCTATCACCCCCTTCTTGTTTTTGTCCATAAATTTCAGGCGTTTTGTATTTGTATCAATTACTGCATGTTCCCACAAAACGTCACGACCCAATATACCGTCAGCAGGTATGTCGTGTGAATTACTTATTACGTGGAACTTTGCCTTCAGATTTTCCTGTTTGGACAATGGGATAGTAGTCGATAGTGTTCCTAAAGTCGTCATGACTCCCCCAAATGCTTCACCTATTTCTCTACCTTCCGTAGTTCGTATTTGATCAGCATTTGCGAGTGCCGTCTTGTTAACTAAGCTGATGTCGGCACCAGTATCTACCAGCATTGTTACCATTCCACCTTTGGCAATGGCTAATGGCAATTGGACATACACATCGTGTCTGTTGCACTTAATCAATTTACAAAGGGACCTAAATTTATGCGTAATTAACTTCTTAAAACTTATCTTCGATGCGGATGCTACGATTGGGACAATAATTGTAACATATATAAAGCTAAAGAAGTGTAATACCGTATTCAAATGGTTCAAAGGCATAACATTGAGCTTTTGTTTACCCGAGCGAATCTCGGGTTTTCTCTCAGAATTTACTCTTCTTACCCTTTGCTTTTTAATTGTTTGTTTTTCTTTCGTCATAGGACTTGTCTCCGCAATACTTCTCGATACTGAGTTAGTCCTAGACTGGGGTTTTGGCTCTTCATTAACCAAATTTTTTGAGGCTTGAGGGGCACAGTCTAGTTGTTCTGCCTGTGCCCTCTTGAGTTTCCCGACTTGTTTTTATTGTAAAAACGCTTTTAGGGGCAACTATCTTCGGAATGTCCGAACCGAGCGCACCAAAGACATTTTTCCCTATTTTCTGTCGTTTTCAAAACACGAACTTTAGTCCTAGGGCACACGTCTTCGCTGTGTCCATAGGAGGCACAAGCTTCACAGTAGGGTGTGCGCTTTCTCTGCCTGCAATCTGCGTATGTGTGGTTTTGCTTGCCGCAGAAACCACATTTTACGGTAAAGATCTGGGCCGATCTTTAACAGAATGGCGGCCCTGCTGGTTTGTTGTAATGGCCATCTGGGACATTGAATTTTGCAGTTCCATATTGTCATTATGGTTCATTTTTAGATTGCTATAGGGGGAATACTCAGTGGTGTAAGGGATATGCGGTTGGGTGTAAGCGGGAGGATACGAGTGCTGAGGTATGCTCTGTGAATACGGTTGTTGTGTGATGTTGTTGTAATGTGACGGGAGGATACGCGCAAGGTACGTTGAAATTCAATGAATTTTGAACTGGGTTCATGGTGCTGAACCCCCTAATCTGCTGCGACCCCATAAGAAGTGAAGTCTGCTGTGCCAGATCGGCCAACTTGCCTATGTCTTGTTCCGCCGTTGTCAACATAAACTGACGTAAAGCGGGATCAGACAGTCCCATCTTAAAAACTTTTACTACGGAGTTGTGTAGTTCCGTAATCAAAGCAACCGATTCCACTTGGCTGTATCGCGAATCAATAATTTCTTTTGCTTTGGTTTTAAGCATAAGCAACCGCCTGGCGTAGGACTGGAAATCCTCGCCGATCATTTGGTGCGACCGATTTATTTCCCCTATTACACTATCCAGTGTAACTACAGCCAAGTACGCTGTTTTTATTAGGCATTCGAGCTCTTTTACCGACCTCGGAATATTCGACCGTACCAGATCGAATGCGTCACCTGTTAGCCTAGCTGTTATGCAAGCAACATACATCTCCTCTGTGTCACCCACACCTAAACATTTTAGGCCCAGTTGGCAGGCGTTTATGAATTCATAAACTTTACCGAATAATTCCGGTGACCTCTGCCCTGAAAATTGGGGTATCGTCCTGGAAACGATCTTTGACACATTCTCATACGACATGTTCCCGTCTTGATGTGTTATCTCTTTGGGGAGTGGGGGTGGGGGAATGGAGCTGATTGAGCTTGAACCTGAAACACTATCACGTCGGGTCTGAACTCCCTTACTTATAGTGGGAATCTCTCTTTTTAACGGAAACGTATTCTGTGACAAGGTAGTGGGCCCCTCGATATTTGCGGGGGAATATACGGAAAGCAAAGGTAGTAGGTTCTTGTGAGAGACGGGAGTTGACGGACAAGCTTTTGTCTAGTTCGCTGGCTAACTGCTCAGCTTGCTCATCGGCTTCTTCCGTTGTTCGCAAGAGCTGTCTCTCAGCCTCTTTTCTCAATCGCTCACTGTTTTCTAAGTTCTTAGTGAGCTTTTGAGTTTCCCTGCTGTGTCGCGTTTTTAAATTCCGTACGGCTGTTATATACTCCGTCAGAATCGCGTCTGTTGTTTCCGCCCGCGTGAATAGACCCCAACGAGAACTTATCTGTTGAAAGATCAGCTCGTAAGCCTCAGGATTAAGAATCTCCTTGATTTCAGCACGAATTATTTCATTCATTTCCTGAAGTTGCCGTTTCTCTTCTTTGATCTCTTTTTTTAGTTGTTCGTTCGATTCAATTAGCTCATTCAGACGGGCCTCAATTTCGCTCTTGGCCATTAGCTTTGGAATCAAATCGTTTAACAAAAAAAAAACATTTATTGTGGAAGAAGAAACTGGGTCACGAAAGCAAGAAAACTTCGGGTTTCCCCACGAAATAATGTTGCTTATAAAAAAAGTCAACGGCAGAAATTGCGAAGATTTACATATAGGTCTTAGTTTTATATTACGACTATGTATACTTACCTTCGAAGTATGTTGGGTTTTTCTGTCCGTCTCGGGTGTCGGTGAACGTCACTCGTTGTTCAATTTCTTGTGGTGCACTTTGTTTTATATTTTTAAATGATTTTTATATCCATAGACCGCACCTTTTTTCCCACTTTATTGTTATATACCCTTGTAACTTTTACACGTCTTTTCCTCGAATCTGTTTTTTTTTTTGTTGTTTTGGATCCCACTTTACGATTCTACCGGCTGCGCCAATTTGTAACGTTTCCGTTCTTAATTAAAACACAATTTGTTACGTTTCCGTTCTTAATTAAAACACCCGACGCGTTTCTTGGTTCCAGTCAGACTCATTGTTCAAACCAGCAATTCCCATCGAAACTCATTGACATCAAATAGTGTCTACTCAGCATTTCCCGGTTGTTTACCTCATGTGCCAAGTACAAATGTTAAGCAGTATTGCTGCGTAGGCTTGAACAAAGTGCAGCAATAATGTTTCGACATAGTGCAATGACTCAAGTCGGTTCAACCGAGGTTATGCTAAGTGACCTAGATAATAGGGCATAACATAGCGATAGCCATCTAATGTCTTAGTGGCGCAAACTCCTATGCTTTTCTGTTTCAAAAAACTCTTGGAATTCTAAAAATTTGGTTTAAAAACTGTCAAAAACTGCTAAATTTAAGAAATAGCTAATAAAAAAAATGCTGCAGGTCATTTTCATGATCAAAAACTGCTAAACGCTGGTTCATACATTCAAATGAAGGGACGTAAATGCTCTCGTGACAGTACATATGTCGTGATAAGTGTTCACACCAGAATTTTATGTGCCCAACTGCAAAAAAAAGAACCGCTGTACACCTCAACTGAGGTGATATACCTGTTTTTTTATGTGGTAAGGTTGGCGGCCATTAAACTGGGCACAATTTCTTTTTATTCTGAGCGTCATGCATTTTGGCGACCATTACTCGCTCTCATTCCTTTTTCGTTTTCCAACCACCACCGCACCGAGTCTTCAAGAGCACAAGGCAGTAAGGCGCCAACCGCAATAAATAAAATAAAAAAAATGTAAAACTTAACAAACCATCTCTTTATTTGGCCCCAACAATATGTAACAAAATGGAGAAGAGCCAAGTGGCAACAAAAATCCAAAATTACAAGGCGGTTGATGTAAAGTTGAAAAATTATTTGATAACACGAACCATCGATAGGGATATTCCTGAAGAGAGTCGAACCAAAGATGAATTCAAATATAAAATACCGCCATTTATTACCCCCTCTGGAGCTGTTTTACAGGCAGAGGGGACGCTGATGCTTTTACATCGCTTTGCCAGACACTACCGCGTGACTCGTTTACTAACTCTGCTGCGATTTGGCAAATTGTTTCGGAGGCAACTAACAATTACCAGGTGTCCCTAACGCTCCCTCCACAGTCCACAATTAAGGATATTATTTATGTAGGTATACATCAATAATTTGATTATAAATCATTTTAACTTTAAATTTTCATATCAGAGTGACCCTATGGATATATGCAAGTGGGCTAAAATTTCTGCAGCGCTTAAAGCCTGCATAAAGCTTTATGAAAATGGTGAACTCCGAGAATCTTCTGCCGATTACCAGAAAGAAGATTCTTGAATACGTCTCCGAGATGTATTTTTCCAAATGGAACAACGAACCTAGTGGTAAGTGCTGGCTATTTGCCATTAAAAATCGATAGTTACAAAGATACAAATAATTTATAACATTTCATATATCTTGCAGACAACTCAACAAATTCTTCAAGAAATAATCATCGTATTTGCGACAAAATGTATCCCAATGAATTAAATGGAGCTCTTCCGATACCCGGCGAAATCGCCTATGCCTACTGCATTAACATCGAACCAAAATTTCAGAAAAAAGACTACAATGTACATCTAATGAACTTGCTGCAGACGAAATCAACTTCTGCAATCGTCTTGAAGCACAAACTGCCGGCACTAGCCCCTATGCCGCTTTTTATGACTCAAGGAACCCTTGTGGCGGAAGTGTCTAAGTACGCCTTTCGAGTTCGTTATTGCGGATGAACGCGAGCTAAAAAAGCTAAAGGTGTTCAATAAAATGCTGTTCTGCGATATACGCAAGTTTTGGAATGACTTCCTAGCTATCGATGGGAGAAACGGCCAGAATTCATTTTTAATTGCAGCAGGGCAACACAATTGCGACATTGACTGGGAAATTGTCAACAATTTCCAGCATCTCACTCCAATTAGCGTCACAACGTAGGCTGAGCGGATGCATAAAGTACACAATCCAAATGATTACCTTGGAAAAATCGTCAACTTTTGGTACAGTGCCGATGAGAACACAAGATTTGTTGTTACGAAAATTCGAATGGACTTAACACCACTTAGTCCGTTTGCGAACAATTCATTTCGTAGTTTCGCCGAATATGTCGAAAATAATTATAACGAGAAAGTAATTAATGAAAAACAGTTTCTTATTGAAGTAAAGCCATTGACGAGTCGTACCAACTTTTTGTGAATTCTTCAGATGGTAAAATGCTCAGAAGTAAAAGTGCCTTTAGCCACAAGTCGTCTGAAAATCGGAAATTATTACACATTTTCGGTATCAAACAATTGTGCTATCATGCGTTTGCTCGTGTGTTTTTTTTTCTGCAGAGTTTACAAAAAAGTTGGTACGACACGTCAATGGCTTTACTTCAATGAAAAACTGCGTTTCATTCATTACAATCTTGTTATAATTATTTTCGACAGATTCGGCGAAACTACGAAATAAATTGTTCGCAAACGGACTAAGTGGTGTTACGTTCATTCAAATTTTCTTAACGACAAATCTTGTTTTCTCATCGGCACTGTACCAAGTGTTGACGATTTTTCCAAGGTAATCATTTGGATTGTGTACTTTATGCATCCGCTCAGCCTCCGTTGTGACTCTAATTGGAGTGAGATGCTGGAAATTGTTGACAATTTCCCAGTCAATGGCGCAATTGTGTTGCACTTGTGCAATTAAAAATGAATTCTGGCCGTTTCTCCCATCGATAGCAAGGACGTCATTCCAAAACTTGCGTATATCGCAGAACAGCATTTTGTTGAACACCTTCAGCCTTTTTAGCTCGCGTTCATCCGCAATAACGAACTCGAAAGGCGTACTAGACACTTCCGACACAAGGGCTCCTTGAGTCATAAAAAGCGGCATGGGGGCTGTGCCGGCAGTTTGTGCTTCAAGACGATTGCATAAGTTGATTTTGTCTGCAGCAAGTTCATTATATGTACATCGTAGTCTTATTTCTGAAATTTTGGTTCGATGTTAATGCAGTAGCATAGGCGAAATCGCCGGGTATCGGAAGAGCTCCATTTAATTCATTGGGATACATTTTGTCGTAATGTCTCAGTCGAGCACAGTAGATAGCAGCGTTACTAGATAATTTTTTTTAAACCTGCTAAAGGTAGGACGAAAACTGCAAAACCTGCTAGACAGAAGTGTAAAAAAATGCGATCGATTTTTCCTTGAGAAATACGTTTTTTTTGTAGGTCAAAAAATACATAAACAGTTACATTTGTTATTATATAAGATGATAATTTTTAAATTTAAATATGTACAAAGTTATTAAATTACATCGTTCGGAATCTTTATAGAGAATCTTTGAATTTATTGAAGTTACCTTTTTATTTGTTGGCACAAATTTATAACAGCCTTTAACTTAAGAAACTCCCGACTTTACTTGCAAAGCAACATTTTCGTTACTGAAGCGATTACGGCTTTTAACTTTGAAATATAATGTTGAATTTGTTTACCATAGGTACAATGTAATCCATAGCATAAAAAGTATTATTATACTGTCATTCAAACTATTAAAAATAAATTCGTTTGGGACAGAATTTGTTGTTAAATATTCAATTTGGAAATGCAGTTTTAATGCACTCCATTGTTCTATAATTTGATTGACGCAATCATGTAGCTGTTACGTTTCCGTTCTTAATTAAAACACCCGACGCGTTTCTTGGTTCCAATAAGACTCATTGTTCAAACCAGCAATTCCCATCGAAACTCATTGACATCAAATAGTGTCTACTCAGCATTTCCCGGTTGTTTACCTCATGTGCCAAGTACAAATGTTAAGCAGTATTGCTGCGTAGGCTTGAACAAAGTGCAGCAATAATGTTTCGACATAGTGCAATGACTCAAGTCGGTTCAACCGAGGTTATGCTAAGTGACCTAGATAATAGGGCATAACATCCATCCCCCTGCGGGAAGTTTCGACCAAAAACACTGGCTTGACATAGTCATCTTTATTTAATAAACTTAATTCTAACATTTTTATTATACTAACTTAATTAGCATATATCTAAAATTTTTTCTTTACATTTTTTTTTTAATTTAGTATTAATTATTCTTTAAATATTATACTTGAAATGAGGAAAACTTAATTCTAAAATTTTTGTTATAACTAGCATATCTATACTTATATTTTTTTTTACATTTTTTTTTTGTTTTTGTATTAATTATTCTTAAATATTATCTATACTAATAATGAGGAATACTAATTCTAACATTTTTCACTAACTGACTTAAATAATGTATATATATATATATACATATATATATATATTAGTCATGATATTTATATTACACCCGGGCAGACGTGACTTCGAACTTTGGTGAATTTGGTGGATTGTTTGGTGCTCGTCTTTTGGAACGCACTTCCTGTAGCTGAATCCGTTCGACAGGGCTGCAACTGATGGTGTGCATTAGTGGAAGTATGGGTTGATTATTTCTTTTGGAACGGAGAAATCGTATAGTCACAAGTACTATGAGGGCCACTGTTCCAACCGAAGTAAGGGACGCGATGGAGTAACGGTGAAGTGAGAACTCCCACTCGTAGTCGGTAACTTTTCTGTCTCGTTCGATCCTGTCCCAGTCTGCTTTAATATCGGTCAGGGTCCTTTTCCCTTCCATTATGTCACTGGCGATGGTTTTGTGACTGCCAACTCTGATAGTTATCGGTTTTACGGGTTCTTTCACCTCGATCTTCCTTGGACTTATTTTCAGGTTCTCTACCAGCCCAGCATGATTTACCTCAGGTTGTTTATATTCCGTCGAGATGGTGGAAATTCGCTTATACACCAACTTCATCTCCTTGGTGGTAGCCTCACAAGGCTGTGTCATTTTTATAATTCCTGAGCCATGCAGTGTGGCAGTAGAATAGTCCCCGTTGCAGTTGAGGTTCCATACCAATTGGGTTTTGAAACTGAAAAACCATTGATTGGGTGAGGTCATACTAAGAAGGATTCCCCTATTTGCTGGCATTTGCAGGATGAGGTAGAAGTCGCAGCATGTTGCAGTAGTTCCACAAGACAATGAGTTGATCCTGACGTCAAAACTAGACCGCTGTGCTGGCAAAGTGCAATGGACGACTCTTCATATGGTACTGCAATACACTCAGCGTGTTCTCCGCTACTCATTATTATAAAGGAATCGTGAGTTACTGATTCCGCTATATACTGGTACTTAACATCGATTACTAGATCCCACTCTTCGTTCATAAGATTCGGAATGGGGTACACCTTGTGAATGTCATACCGCAATGGTTCCGGCAAGGGGAGTGTAATCTTGATAAACAAACTCCCTCCCGTCGGGAATACGGATAATTTGGCTGCTTGATGCAGTACGAACAGGTCTCCGAATATCGGTTTTGTCTTTGACGCCATGTTCTTAAGTACATCGGTAATGTTTTCAGTATCAAGTATGAAGGGGTGTAGCCTATTCTGATACAGATCGTTAAGGATAGACAGTTCCGTTGCTTGTCTGTTCTGAATTTCAAGCACCTTTGATGTTATAACCGCTACCATATCACTGACGTCGTTTCTCATTTTTAACAGCAAAAGTTCCTTGTTTGTCGCCGCGCTATAGTTGGTTAATGAATCGCTCAAATTTCCCACCCCCTCTGCAATGTTGTCTATCTCGGCTGCGAGCTGAGTTATGGGCTTGCTGAGCTTGTCGAAATTAGAGCCCATTACTGAAATTTGTCGACGCATAAGCTGGAAAGAGTCCTCATTTCTCTTATGTAGGAACTTAAGCTGATGATATACCTTCCGTGCGTCCTCACTATCCATAGTCCCAAACGCCCATTTAGAAAACGTTCCCATAAATTCTAACGCTCGCTTTTGACGTGTTGGTTGAATGACGTGGTTTATTTTGATGTTCTTTTCTCGAAGGTTTCCTATATGTATTTGACTCCGTTTCCTCTGCTATTCGGTGACAATGCCTCTGAAAGTCCTCGTCGGAAATACTGTTGCACATTAATTCCAATTTTTTATCGCAAGACTCTGCCAAACTAAGTACTGTCGCGAAATCCATTGGGGTGAATTTCGTTATGATGGTCCAAGTGTCCCCGAAAAACACCGCAGGTCCCAAGGTTTCGAATAAGACAGGCGAAGTTTCCTTTAATTGGGTGATGCTGTAGGGTTCTTCAGTTTGATGTGACTGCCGGGTTAATATGATAAATAATACTAACAATAATATAATATATAAGGATAGACAGTATATAAGGATATATATTTGTGTAATATATTATTTATCTATACTGTTCAAACTAGTTTTTAATTATAAGGTTTACTGGTTACTTCTCCAATACCAAGATCTGAAAAGATAGAAATTGTTAGATTGTTCTTACAAACAGGCTTATCATTAGACAGAACCGATATTCAATCGTAATATAGTTTAAGACGATTGTTGTGTACTTTTTTTTGTATTCTTGTGTTTATTAGGATCGAGGTGTTCACCGGACCATCAATTGACACAACTTTGTATGGTCCGATCCATTTGTCGGAAAATTTATTCTTCCGGGTAGGGTTTTTTAATAAGACTTTCTGCCCTACTTTAAATGACACGCACCTTGTATGCTAGTCGTAATTTTTCTTAGCTCTAATATTCGCCCTCTTTAAATTTTCGTGAGCTAGTTGGTGAGCTTTCGTTATTTGATATCTTAGGGTACAGGGGTAATCATCCGAAGCATACAATGGAACTGATTGCCTTTTCAGATTCGTTGGCATTTCAAATTCGAAACCAAACAATGCATTCAAAGGAGTCAATTTTGTCGCGGAATGAATAGAATTGTTATGGACGTGCATTGCTTGCCTAAGCCATTGATCCCAATTCATCTCATCATTAGCCACAAACGATCTAAGATATTCGGCTAGAGGTCTATGACTTCTTTCCAGAGAACCATTCGATTGAGGGTGATAAGCCGTGGTGTGCATCTTTTTTATTCCAAGTAACTTGCATGTCTGCGAAAAAACCTTGGAAGTGAAATTAGCACCGTTATCGGTAACCAAAATCTTTGGTATTCTATATCTTGTAACTATTTGTTCATAAAATATACGCGCAACCGTTGATGCTTCGGCATCTGGGAGTGCCGCACAATCCATGAACTTAGTCAGATCATCCTGAAAAGTAAGAATTTATCTATTTCCTGAATATGACGTGGGCAGCCCGCAAACGATATCCATGTAGACTTTGTCAAAAGGTTACGGATACCCGTTACTACCATCGGCATTTTAGTCTCTGGTGAACTCTTGTTTTTCTGACACTCCATACATCTTTTCACATAATCTAACACCTGTTTCTTCAGACCTTTCCACCTAAACTGCTGCCTGATTCGTTGGAAGGTTCTTTCTCCCCCTTGATGACCTCCCAGCGCTGAGTTGTGGAAATCTCTCAACACGGTTTGGATCTCGTTTGGGTCGGTTAAAAACCTCCAACTACAACCTTCACCTCCATCTAAAGAGTGACACCCTGCTTCATTATGGGCTTTGCTGATATCATCTTGCGAGTTATTTTTATCCGATTTTTGATTCCTTTCTTTGGATGCTTTCGCCCTCGTTACCACCATACACTGATTTTCTGAGTCAGGTATCCGACTCAGCGCATTGGCGTTTGTATTTATCTTCCCGGGTTTTTATTCAATTTTATAATCATACTCGGAGAGTTTATGGTGGAAACTGACTAGACGAGTGGTAGGGTCTTTCACATTAAATACCCCTTTGAGCGGTTGGTGGTCGCTGTAAACTACGAATGGTCGCCCTAACAAATATGTTCTGAAATTTTTGGTGGCCCATACGATAGCTAACAGCTCCTTTTCAATGGTGGAGTACCTTTTCTCTGCCTGGCTTAGTGACCTGCTGGCATAAGCAATCGGTCTATCTTCTCCTACCTTACCCTGTGACAGCACCGCACCCAATGCTTCGTTACTTGCGTCTGTAGTAAGAAGGAATGTTTTAGTAAAATCTGGATAGATCAAAACAGGCGGCGATGTCACTGCCCTTTTGAGGTCTTCGAACGCACGTTGGCATTCGTCCGTCCATCTAAACTCGACTTCTTTTCGTAAAAGGTTGTTTATTGGCGCGGCTATGGCTGCAAAATTAGGTATGAGTTTGCGATAGTAGCTAACGAACCCCAAGAAAGACTGCACCTGCTTGATGTTTTTTGGTGAAGGGAAAGCTGTTACACAATTAGTTTTACATGGGTCTGGCTGCGCCCCCTTTTCGGAACAGATGTGTCCCAAGTATACCACTTCTCTGCAAAGGAACTTACATTTGTCTGTGTTCAGTTTTAATCGGTTCTCTCGTAGTTTACCGAAAACATTAACTAATTTTGAGTTATGTTCTTCTAAATTCTTAGCGTAAATAACAATGTCATCTAAGTAAACAAAACAGTAAATACCGTGTAGACCCGTCAGAATATGGTTCATTATTCTTTGAAACGTTGCGGGTGCTCCCGAAAGACCAAACGGCATACGATTAAATTCATAATGACCCATACTCGTGCTGAACGCGGTCTTTTCTCTATCATTTTTGTCAATAAGCACTTGGTGGTACCCATTGGCCAAATCAAGTGTAGTAAAGTACCGGCAATTTCCTAGCTGGTCAAGAATATCTTCTATTCTCGGCAGAGGAAAAACATCTTTTACCGACACGTCGTTGAGTTTGCGAAAATCAACTACGACTCGCCATTTCTTTTGTCCGTCTGTACCTGGTTTCTTAGGGACGACCAAAAGTGGGGAGTTCCAAGGCGATTTACTGGGTGAAATAACACCATCGTCAAGCATCTTCTTCACTCGAGAGCTTATTTCGTCCCTGGCGATTTGCGGCAATCGGTACTGCTTTTGATTTATTGGTCCTTGGTCTGTTTTCACTGGTATCTTATGCGCTAAAACATCTGTATGTGTTAAGTTGTCACCTTCCATGTGAAAAATATCATTGAATTGGATACATACACTCTCTATACTAGCTATTTCTTCGCTATTGAGGTTGGTGCCATGCTTAATGGAACCTAATAACTTTGTCAGCCTTCGCTTTGGTTTTAATTCACCGATTTTTAAAATTGAATTTTTCGGACCCATTCTAGTAAGTATTTGAAATTGGTTACTATTCATAAACTTCGGCACAAAATCACTGTCCAATCTGTACGACTCATTGTTAGAGTTAAGGATGGGGAAAATGATATGACCATTCTTTACTGAAGTGATTGTATTGGCTAAATACACACCCGGTGCTTACTTTTGAGATTCTACTAATATATCCCGAAGACCGGTTTCACTTTGATCCTTACCAAGGTTTGCGTTCTTGCCTGGATTTCCATGACCGTTGGTTTATCAGTTTTAGATAATTTGTTCACGGATTTTAGAGACCTCAGTTGGAAATCCGCTATCACCCCCTTCTTGTTTTTGTCCATAAATTTCAGGCGTTTTGTAATTGTATCAATTACTGCATGTTCCCACAAAACGTCACGACCCAATATACCGTCAGCAGGTATGTCGTGTGAATTACCTATTACGTGGAACTTTGCCTTCAGATTTTCCTGTTTGGACAATGGGATAGTAGTCGATAGTGTTCCTAAAGTCGTCATGACTCCCCCAAATGCTCCACCTATATCTCTACCTTCCGTAGTTCGTATTTGATCAGCATTTGCGAGTGCCGTCTTGTTAACTAAGCTGATGTCGGCACCAGTATCTACCAGCATTGTTACCATTCCACCTTTGGCAATGGCTAGTGGCAATTGGACATACACATCGTGTCTTTTGCGTTTTCGCAAAAATAATAGATCGTGTCTGTTGCACTTAATCAATTTACAAAGGGACCTAAATTTATGCGTAATTAACTTCTTAAAACTTATCTTCGATGCGGATGCTACGATTGGGACAATAATTGTAACATATATAAAGCTAAAGAAGTGTAATACCGTATTCAAATGGGTCAAAGGCATAACATTGAGCTTTTGTTTACCCGAGCGAATCTCGGGTTTTCTCTCAGAATTTACTCTTCTTTCCCTTTGCTTTTTAATTGTTTGTTTTTCTTTCGTCATAGGACTTGTCTCCGCAATACTTCTCGATACTGAGTTAGTCCTAGACTGGGGTTTTGGCTCTTCATTAACCAAATTTTTTGAGGCTTGAGGGGCACAGTCTAGTTGTTCTGCTGTGCCCTCTTGAGTTTCCCGACTTGTTTTTATTGTAAAAACGCTTGTAGGGGCAACTATCTTCGGAATGTCCGAACCGAGCGCACCAAAGACATTTTTCCCTATTTTCTGTCGTTTTCAAAACACGAACTTTAGTCCTAGGGCACACGTCTTCGCTGTGTCCATAGGAGGCACAAGCTTCACAGTAGGGTGTGCGCTTTCTCTGCCTGCAATCTGCGTATGTGTGGTTTTGCTTGCCGCAGAAACCACATTTTACGGTAAAGATCTGGGCCGATCTTTAACAGAATGGCGGCCCTGCTGGTTTGTTGTAATGGCCATCTGGGACATTGAATTTTGCAGTTCCATATTGTCATTATGGTTCATTTTTAGATTGCTATAGGGGGAATACTCAGTGGTGTAAGGGATATGCGGTTGGGTGTAAGCGGGAGGATACGAGTGCTGAGGTATGCTCTGTGAATACGGTTGTTGTGTGATGTTGTTGTAATGTGACGGGAGGATACGCGCAAGGTACGTTGAAATTCAATGAATTTTGAACTGGGTTCATGGTGCTGAACCCCCTAATCTGCTGCGACCCCATAAGAAGTGAAGTCTGCTGTGCCAGATCGGCCAACTTGCCTATGTCTTGTTCCGCCGTTGTCAACATAAACTGACGTAAAGCGGGATCAGACAGTCCCATCTTAAAAACTTTTACTACGGAGTTGTGTAGTTCCGTAATCAAAGCAACCGATTCCACTTGGCTGTATCGCGAATCAATAATTTCTTTTGCTTTGGTTTTAAGCATAAGCAACCGCCTGGCGTAGGACTGGAAATCCTCGCCGATCATTTGGTGCGACCGATTTATTTCCCCTATTACACTATCCAGTGTAACTACAGCCAAGTACGCTGTTTTTATTAGGCATTCGAGCTCTTTTACCGACCTCGGAATATTCGACCGTACCAGATCGAATGCGTCACCTGTTAGCCTAGCTGTTATGCAAGCAACATACATCTCCTCTGTGTCACCCACACCTAAACATTTTAGGCCCAGTTGGCAGGCGTTTATGAATTCATAAACTTTACCGAATAATTCCGGTGACCTCTGCCCTGAAAATTGGGGTATCGTCCTGGAAACGATCTTTGACACATTCTCATACGACATGTTCCCGTCTTGATGTGTTATCTCTTTGGGGAGTGGGGGTGGGGGAATGGAGCTGATTGAGCTTGAACCTGAAACACTATCACGTCGGGTCTGAACTCCCTTACTTATAGTGGGAATCTCTCTTTTTAACGGAAACGTATTCTGTGACAAGGTAGTGGGCCCCTCGATATTTGCGGGGGAATATACGGAAAGCAAAGGTAGTAGGTTCTTGTGAGAGACGGGAGTTGACGATTGCCTTATTTTCTCCCTTAGCTCTTTTTGCGCGGACAAGCTTTTGTCTAGTTCGCTGGCTAACTGCTCAGCTTGCTCATCGGCTTCTTCCGTTGTTCGCAAGAGCTGTCTCTCAGCCTCTTATCTCAATCGCACACTGTTTTCTAAGTTCTTAGTGAGCTTTTGAGTTTCCCTGCTGTGTCGCGTTTTTAAATTCCGTACGGCTGTTATATACTCCGTCAGAATCGCGTCTGTTGTTTCCGCCCGCGTGAATAGACCCCAACGAGAACTTATCTGTTGAAAGATCAGCTCGTAAACCTCAGGATTTAGAATCTCCTTGATTTCAGCAAGAATTATTTCATTCACTTCCTGAAGTTGCCGTTTCTCTTCTTTGATCTCTTTTTTTAGTTGTTCGTTCGATTCAATTAGCTAATTCAGACGGGCCTCAATTTCGCTCTTGGCCATTAGCTTTGGAATCAAATCGTTTAACAAAAAAAAAAACATTTATTGTGGAAGAAGAAACTGGGTCACGAAAGCAAGAAAACTTCGGGTTTCCCCATGAAATAATGTTGCTTATAAAAAAAGTCAACGGCAGAAATTGCGAAGATTTACATATAGGTCTTAGTTTTATATTACGACTATGTATACTTACCTTCGAAGTATGTTGGGTTTTTCTGTCCGTCTCGGGTGTCGGTGAACGTCACTCGTTGTTCAATTTCTTGTGGTGCACCTTGTTTTATTTTTTTTTTTATGATTTTTATATCCATAGACCGCACCTTTTTTCCCACTTTATTGTTATATACCCTTGTAACTATTACACGTCTTTTCCTCGAATCTGTTTTTTTTTTGTTGTTGTTTTGGATCCCACTTCACGATCCTACCGGCTGCGCCAATTTGTTACGTTTCCGTTCTTAATTAAAACACCCGACGCGTTTCTTGGTTCCAATCAGACTCATTGTTCAAACCAGCAATTCCCATCGAAGCTCATTGACATCAAATAGTGTCTACTCAGCATTTCCCGGTTGTTTACCTCATGTGCCAAGTACAAATGTTAAGCAGTATTGCTGCGTAGGCTTGAACAAAGTGCAGCAATAATGTTTCGACATAGTGCAATGACTCAAGTCGGTTCAACCGAGGTTATGCTAAGTGACCTAGATAATAGGGCATAACATAGCGATAGCCATCTAATGTCTTAGTGGCGCAAACTCCTATGCTTTTCTGTTTCAAAAAACTCTTGGAATTCTAAAAATTTGGTTTAAAAACTGTCAAAAACTGCTAAATTTAAGAAATAGCTAATAAAAAAAAAATGCTGCAGGTCATTTTCATGATCAAAAACTGCTAAACGCTGGTTCATACATTCAAATGAAGGGACGTAAATGCTCTCGTGACAATACATATGTCGTGATAAGTGTTCACACCAGAATTTTATGTGCCCAACTGCAAAAAAAAGAACCGCTGTACACCTCAACTGAGGTGATATACCTGTTTTTTTATGTGGTAAGGTTGGCGGCCATTAAACTGGGCACAATTTCTTTTTATTCTGAGCGTCATGCATTTTGGCGACCATTACTCGCTCTCATTGCTTTTTCGTTTTCCAACCACCACCGAGTCTTCAAGAGCACAAGGCAGTAAGGCGCCAACCGCAATAAATAAATTAAAAAAAATGTAAAACTTAACAAACCATCTCTTTATTTGGCCCCAACAATATGTAACAAAATGGAGAAGAGCCAAGTGGCAACAAAAATCCCAAATTACAAGGCGATTGATGTAAAGTTGAAAAATTATTTGATAACACGAACCATCGATAGGGATATTCCTGAAGAGAGTCGAACCAAAGATGAATTCAAATATAAAATACCGCCATTTATTACCCCCTCTGGAGCTGTTTTACAGGCAGAGGGGACGCTGATGCTTTTACATCGCTATTGGCAGGCACTACCGCGTGACTCGTTTACTAACTCCGCTGCGATTTGGCAAATTGTTTCGGAGGCAACTAAGAATTACCAGGTGTCCCTAACGCTCCCTCCACAGTCCACAATTAAGGATATTATTTATGTAGGTATACATCAATAATTTGATTATAAATCATTTTAACTTTAAATCTTCATATCAGAGTGACCCTATGGATATATGCAAGTGGGCTAAAATTTCTGCAGCGCTTAAAGCCTGCATAAAGCTTTATGAAAATGGTGAACTCCGAGAATCTTCTGCCGATTACCAGAAAGAAGATTCTTGAATACGTCTCCGAGATGTATTTTTCCGAATGGAACAACGAACCTAGTGGTAAGTGCTGGCTATTTGCCATTAAAAATCGATAGTTACAAAGATACAAATAATTTATAACATTTCATATAATATCTTGCAGACAACTCAACAAATTCTTCAAGAAATAATCATCGTATTTGCGACAAAATGTATCCCAATGAATCAAATGGAGCTCTTCCGATACCCGGCGAAATCGCCTATGCCTACTGCATTAACATCGAACCAACATTTCAGAAAAAAGACTACGATGTACATATAATGAACTTGCTGCAGACGAAATCAACTTCTGCAATCGTCTTGAAGCACAAACTGCCGGCACTAGTTCCTATGCCGCTTTTTATGACTCAAGGACCCCTTGTGGCGGAAGTGTCTAAGTACGCCTTTCGAGTTCGTTATTGCGGATGAACGCGAGCTAAAAAAGCTAAAGGTGTTCAATAAAATGCTGTTCTGCGATATACGCAAGTTTTGGAATGACTTCCTAGCTATCGATGGGAGAAACGGCCAGAATTTATTTTTAATTGCAGCAGGGCAACACAATTGCGACATTGACTGGGAAATTGTCAACAATTTCCAGCATCTCACTCCAATTAGCGTCACAACGTAGGCTGAGCGGATGCATAAAGTACACAATCCAAATGATTACCTTGGAAAAATCGTCAACTTTTGGTACAGTGCCGATGAGAACACAAGATTTGTTTTTACGAAAATTCGAATGGACTTAACACCACTTAGTCCGTTTGCGAACAATTCATTTCGTAGTTTCGCCGAATTTGTCGAAAATAATTATAACGAGAAAGTAATTAATGAAAAACAGTTTCTTATTGAAGTAAAGCCATTGACGAGTCGTACCAACTTTTTGTGAATTCTGCAGATGGTAAAATGCTCAGAAGTAAAAGTGCCTTTAGCCACAAGTCGTCTGAAAATCGGAAATTTTTACACATTTCCGGTATCAAACAATTGTGCTATCATGCGTTTGCTCGTGTGTTTTTTTTTTTCTGCAGAGTTTACAAAAAAGTTGGTACGACACGTCAATGGCTTTGCTTCAATAAGAAACTGCGTTTCATTCATTACAATCTCGTTATAATTATTTTCGACATATTCGGCGAAACTACGAAATAAATTGTTCGCAAACGGACTAAGTGGTGTTACGTTCATTCAAATTTTCTTAACGACAAATCTTGTTTTCTCATCGGCACTGTACCAAGTGTTGACGATTTTTCCAAGGTAATCATTTGGATTGTGTACTTTATGCATCCGCTCAGCCTCCGTTGTGACTCTAATTGGAGTGAGATGCTGGAAATTGTTGACAATTTCCCAGTCAATGGCGCAATTGTGTTGCACTTGTGCAATTAAAAATGAATTCTGGCCGTTTCTCCCATCGATAGCAAGGACGTCATTCCAAAACTTGCGTATATCGCAGAACAGCATTTTGTTGAACACCTTCAGCTTTTTTAGCTCGCGTTCATCCGCAATAACGAACTCGAAAGGCGTACTAGACACTTCCGACACAAGGGCTCCTTGAGTCATAAAAAGCGGCATGGGGGCTGTGCCGGCAGTTTGTGCTTCAAGACGATTGCATAAGTTGATTTTGTCTGCAGCAAGTTCATTATATGTACATCGTAGTCTTATTTCTGAAATTTTGGTTCGATGTTAATGCAGTAGGCATAGGCGAAATCGCCGGGTATCGGAAGCAGAGTATATCTACTTACAGTGAGTAGGGACACTCTCGACGATTTTGTAAATTTGAAGTAACGCTATGCCACACATACACGAGAAATAGACGGCAATAAGAAAGTCTTGGAGTGAAAGAGAGATAGAAGAGGAGAAGAACTTTTTCGAAATGGGACACAGGGTGTGGCGTAAAAAAAGAGAAAAAATCAATTTGAAATTATTTTTTATCAAACATTTTATAATATTATCTTCACAAGTGTGCCACACTTAAATATTTTTGTTTGTTGCTTGTTTTTTTGTTATCCTTATTAAACTGTTTAATTATGTGATAAACTCTAACTCGAACATAAAATTTGATGAGGAATTCCTCATTTTCATTTTTACAACAATTGTAAATAAATTCATTTTTCAAAATATTAAAAATATACATCTCAATTTTTTTAAGAAAATACATATTGGGAAAACATAATATAAATTTTTGTTCAAGATTCTCTAACGAGTTTAAGAATTCTTGAGAAGGTCGTGTTAATTTCGCACCCTCATATTCTTTAAAATCTGTAAATAAAGAGGAAACGTTAATTTGTGGACTCAATTTCAATTCACACTCGTGGTTTAATCGGTACTTTTTCAAAATATAACCTACGAGGTAGTGGAATGCATTTTCAATACCGAGGTCGACAGTTTTATAATCAGGTTCGGTTTTGAAAGCGTAAATCATATTCACCCTTATTCCAACAGTCGTTTAACGACAAGTCACAAAACGACAATGTTCTACTCGGCATTACAGCAGGCGTTTTATGTGTCGTTTTACGTCATTAAACGCTAGATGGACGACCGATAAGAGAAAAAAAAGAATGGCAAAAAGTATACATATCATTTGCTAGAGACATTTTTTTAGATTTTGATCTTATACTTCTGCTTATTTTCATGAAATCTCTTTTGTTGATTTCCACCGCACTAATCCACGATAGAAAAATCACAATGGTGCTCATATTTGCATTTAGGAATTTAGTAATCATCAAAATAAAGTAAAAGCACAGGAAATAAACTTACGAATGTAGGTAATACAAATAATAAATGAATGCTAATTTCAAATTACAAATTGCAAAACAAATGCCTATCTGTCATTCATCAGCTGTTGCTGTGGAACTTATGTGCAATGTAAAAAAAACGAGAGAGAAGGCGTTCAGAGAATAGAATACCGACACTTAAACGACACTAAAATGAATCGACTCAAAAAACGCCATTTGTCGTTTAATAAAAACGCCATGTGGAATAAGGGTGATTGTCCTTATTATCTGGTGGTTCCAACTGCACTTCAATTTCTGGAAGTTGCAAGTTTGCAGTTAGCTCACAGTTCCCACGGGTAGCATCCTCCATGTACTTAGCAGAAAAGGATCTTTTAAAAGAACACATGAATTGAAATCGAGTCAACAACTTATTATTTCCCCCTCTATTGCGTAACACAGCAAATGTGTTTTCCAAGCAATCTTGATTAAGATTTCTTGTTAAGAGAAATTTAACACCGTCTTCTCTTATATCACTAAACATGCCAATTAATGCATTAATAATTTGCTGCCATCCTTTTATAAAACGCATTTTTTTAGTAACATTTCTTGATTTTTCAAAAAAAATTATATTCTCCAAAAAAAACTTTAATTTCACCTAAAAAAAATATTTGATCCTGGTTTGCAAAAAATGGCCTTCTGAACTTTTTGGATTCTCGGAATTTAGATGAATTGAAGATATCAAATAATTTATCGATTTTTTCTATAATTTCAGCGGTATTAATAGATGTTGTAGATACAGCACCTAAACTAGCTAAAGTATAAATACCAGCTGAAACTGTTGCACTTATTGTTTGAGCGGCAAGTCTCACCCTCATCTTTTGAAAATTATTTGAAAAAATGTGCTCATCTGTCAATTTGTGTGCCATTCTATAAGTATAAAGTGGCCTTATAATTGTGGCTGTACGTTTTTTAATATTGCTTACCTCTCGCTGTTTTCCGGTATTTGAAAATATTTTACACCAACGTTTTCTTTCTCCTCTTGCCCACACGCCAAACACTTATGGTAATGTTTTCCCATTGTGTAATTTAAAATTTTATTTTTATTTTATTATTTTTGCACACGCCAACACCCTTTTTATAAAAATAAGATGGAATTGAATAAGTTTTGACAATTCAACTTCAGTACGCCTTTAAAACTACGGGTAAAAAAAATTTTAACAATCTCCCCTCAAGTATGCCTACGTAATTAGTGTGACCACAGCTATACAGTTTAGAACCTAAAAAGTGTTGTCAATAAAACTTAAAATCGTTCAATATGGTATAGAACGAAGTAATAGAAATGCAAAACTGTTTAATTTTATATTCTGCAGTGAAACATTTATATTGAAGATCCATATATAAGTCTTTTTCATCAATAACCAATGACAAAAACAAATAATAAAACAAACTTTAAAACTCAAACTTGGTAACCTGACCAAGTCAATTGATTTTTGAATAGCTGAGGGGAAATACTACCACACTGACAATCACTTCAGCCCGCCTTTAGAAAAGCATTATGGGAAATTTTCATATATGTATCTTACGCAAAATTGCTAAATGCGATAGTGGTCGTTAAATGTGTTGTGTTCTCTTTTTGTTCAAAGTGATTGCGCTTAAGAATTAAAATCAATCCATTTGACCTGTTTACACTTATGCAACGTATTTGTTGTAGTGTTTTGTTTGTAGTAGTACGAGTCGCATATGTATGGAGAGTGTCCCTACTCACTGTAAGTAGATCTAGATATACTCTGATCGGAAGAGCTCCATTTAATTCATTGGGATACATTTTGTCGTAATGTCTCAGTCGAGCACAGTAGATAGCAGCGTTACTAGATAATTTTTTTTAAACCTGCTAAAGGTAGGACGAAAAACTGCAAAACCTGCTAGACAGAAGTGTAAAAAAATGCTAAAAAAAATTCGATCGATTTTTCCTTGAGAAATACGTTTTTTTTTTTTTTTGTAGTTCAAAAAATACATAAACAGTTACATTTGTTATTATATAAGATGATAATTTTTAAATTTAAATATGTACAAAGTTATTAAATTACATCGTTCGGAATCTTTATAGAGAATCTTTGAATTTATTGAAGTTACCATTTTATTTGTTGGCACAAATTTATAACAGCCTTTAACTTAAGAAACTCCCGACTTTACTTGCAAAGCAACATTTTCGTTACTGAAGCGATTACGGCTTTTAACTTTGAAATATAATGTTGAATTTGTTTACCATAGGTACAATGTAATCCATAGCATAAAAAGTATTATTATACAGTCATTCAAACTATTAAAAATAAATTCGTTTGGGACAGAATTTGTTGTTAAATATTCAATTTGGAAATGCAGTTTTAATGCACTCCATTGTTCTATAATTTGATTGACGCAATCATGTAGCTGTTACGTTTCCGTTCTTAATTAAAACACCCGACGCGTTTCTTGGTTCCAATAAGACTCATTGTTCAAACCAGCAATTCCCATCGAAACTCATTGACATCAAATAGTGTCTACTCAGCATTTCCCGGTTGTTTACCTCATGTGCCAAGTACAAATGTTAAGCAGTATTGCTGCGTAGGCTTGAACAAAGTGCAGCAATAATGTTTCGACATAGTGCAATGACTCAAGTCGGTTCAACCGAGGTTATGCTAAGTGACCTAGATAATAGGGCATAACATCCATCCCCCTGCGGGAAGTTTCGACCAAAAACACTGGCTTGACATAGTCATCTTTATTTAATAAACTTAATTCTAACATTTTTATTATACTAACTTAATTAGCATATATCTAAAATTTTTTCTTTACATTTTTTTTTTAATTTAGTATTAATTATTCTTTAAATATTATACTTGAAATGAGGAAAACTTAATTCTAAAATTTTTGTTATAACTAGCATATCTATACTTATATTTTTTTTTACATTTTTTTTTTGTTTTTGTATTAATTATTCTTAAATATTATCTATACTAATAATGAGGAATACTAATTCTAACATTTTTCACTAACTGACTTAAATAATGTATATATATATATATACATATATATATATATTAGTCATGATATTTATATTACACCCGGGCAGACGTGACTTCGAACTTTGGTGATTTTGGTGGATTGTTTGGTGCTCGTCTTTTGGAACGCACTTCCTGTAGCTGAATCCGTTCGACAGGGCGGCAACTGATGGTGGGCATTAGCGGAAGTATGGGTTGATTATTTCTTTTGGAACGGAGAAATCGTATAGTCACAAGTACTATGAGGGCCACTGTTCCAACCGAAGTAAGGGACGCGATGGAGTAACGGTGAAGTGAGAACTCCCACTCGTAGTCGGTTACTTTTCTCTCTCGTTCGATCCTGTCCCAGTCTGCTTTAATATCGGTCAGGGTCCTTTTCCCTTCCATTATGTCACTGGTGATGGTTTTGTGACTGCCAACTCTGATAGATGGTTGGGTGTTGTAGAACGAGGGTAGACTCTGATTGGCGTTAACTTGGCAATGCCCAGTGTTGCAACTCTGACTACACATCAAATGTGCTTATCTTTACCTCCAAGTGGTAACCATCGGGTACTGGTCTCATCCAACCGGATTTGACTTGCTAAACGATAAGTGCGAGTGTTGATAACACGACGAAAAACAGCAACACTATAAACACCCTGGTGAGAATGGCACGGATGAATACCCGGCCTGCTGTCCCAGGCGAACCTAGATGAGCTGCTCTGACATATTCGGACAACAGGTTGTCTAGGAATTTCAAGGGTTAGTCAGGCCCCTTGAACAGAGATGGTGGCGGATGAACCGAAAGGCCAACGGCAGCGCTCAATCCCGTAGTGGATACTGATGGCCCCGTGTCCTAGGGGTATCTAATAAATTGGAACTGGCCCTCCAGGTTGGGGGTTGTGCTTTGGGTTAACTACCCACCCACAGAAAAAAATCATGGTTACGAAGCAACCAATAGCCTCGGAAAGGACTGATTTTATTGTTGACGACCCTGCTAAACGAAAAAAGGACAACGACGTTCGTATCTGCACCTGGAATGTGAGAACATTAAACAGGAGAGGTGCAGGCGAACAACTAGCGGAAGCCCTAAACTGCTACAAAGCAGACATTACTGCCATCCAGGAAATACGATGGGATGGGCCGGGCAAAAAGAGGATGAAAAACTGTGACATATACTACGGACCGTGTTATAGTGAGCAGAAACAGCGACTATTCGGATGCGGATTTGTTATAAGTGCCAGACTTAGGCAAGAAGTCTTATGTTTCCAAGACATTAGCGAACGCATAGTAACAATCCGCATCAAGGCCAAATTCGCCAACATAAGCCTTATATGCGCTCACGCTCCGACGGAAGAAAAAGATGATATAGCTAAGGATTGCTTCTACGAGCTCCTCGACAAAACCTATGAGCGACTACCGAAGTACGATGTTAAAATCGTGCTGGGAGATTTTAACGCAAAGGTAGGAAGAGAAGACATCTTTAGAAGTATTGTCGGAAAACATAGCCTACACGACAACACGTCTGGTAACGGACTTAGGCTAATTGATTTCGCTACGGAACGAAATGCCACTATAGCCAGCACACGGTTTCCTCACCTCGATATCCATAAGGGGACATGGCGGTCTCCAGATCAACGAACGGTCAACCAAATTGATCACATTGCGATAGATAAGAGGCACGCATCCAGTATTTTGGATGTCCGAACATTCCGAGGAGCTAACATCGACTCGGATCACTACCTTGTAGCTGCCAAGGTAAGAATGCGGATATCCACCACGCCACAACAATCCAGAAATACTGTGAAAAAATTTAATGTCGGAAGACTGCAATCGCAAGAGACCGCCAAGACCTTCGCACAACGCGTATCCCTTAACCTCTCGATTAACACCATACCACCAGCATCGAATGTCGAAGAGCAATGGCAACGATGCCAACAGGCCATTAGATCAGCCGCAACTGATGTGCTAGGTTTCTCGCGCCCACCAGCAAGAAACCCCTGGTTTGATGAGGAATGCCGACAGATGCTCGCAGCCAAGAACGAGGCCTACAAGGCTAAGCTGCAGGTGAAGACGAGAGCTGCCATTGAGCTCTATAGGCAAAGAAGAAGGGAAGAACATCGGCTTTTCAGCAAGAAGAAAAAAGAGCAAGAAAAGCGCGCGATCGAGGATATAGAGAGGTGCCACTCCAGGAACGATGTTCGCAAGTTTTACCAAAGTGTAAAACGTCAAAGCCAAGGATACAAGGCTCGAACAGAATCCTGTCGAGATGAACAAGGAAATATTGTAGTTGAGACACAGTCGATGCTGAGGATATGGAAGAACCACTTCTGCAGACTGTTAAACGGCGATGACGAACAACATTCCGCTGTCAGGCAGAACGAACCATTCAATATTGGCAACGACAGCGAAAACTGCCAACCACCCGACCTGAGTGAAGTGAGGATAGCAATATCTAAACTCAAGCTTAATAAGGCTGCCGGAAATGACGGCCTTCCCGCTGAGCTCTATAAGGCTGGCGGAGATGACTTGGTAAGTAACATCCACCAACTCATAAGCCAAATCTGGTCGGTTGAAAGCATGCCTGAAGAATGGAACCTCAGCATCGTTTGCCCGATCCACAAAAAAGGAGACCCTCTGAACTGCGCCAACTACAGAGGCATAAGTCTCCTCAACATCGCCTACAAGATCCTATCTGCCGTAATATGTGAACGCCTGAAACCGTTTACCAACAACCTGATTGGCCCTTATCAGTGTGGTTTTAGGCCAGGAAAGTCCACAACCGATCAAATTTTCACACTTCGGCAGATCCTGGAAAAAACTCAAGAAGTCCAAATCGATACCCACCACCTATTCATCGATTTCAAAGCCGCATATGACAGCATTTATAGAGACGAACTGTACAGAGCCATGTCTAGTTTTGGTATACCGCCCAAACTCGTCCGTTTGTGTAGGATGACGATGGAGAATTCTCGCTGCTCCATCAGGGTCGGAAACGACCTCACCGACACATTCGATACCAAAAAAGGATTTAGGCAAGGCGATGCGCTGTCATGTGACTTCTTTAACCTGATTCTTGAGAGAATTGTGCAAAACTCCAAAGCCAACACCAGAGGCACAATTTTCCAAAAGTCGGTGCAACTACTACATCATTGGTAGGACTCAACGTGATGTCATAGCCACGTTTGCTGGTGTAGAGAAGGAAGCGGCGAAAATGGGTTTAGCAGTAAATGAGGGTAAGACTAAGTATATGCTGTCAACACGAAAGGACACACAACATCGACGAATTGGACAGAACGTCACCATTGACAGATATAACTTTGAGGTAGTGCGGGACTTTGTCTACCTCGGCTCCGCTATTAGCTCTGACAACAACATCTCGTCAGAAATTAAACGAAGAATTACTCTTGCCAACCGCTGTTTCTTCGGGCTAAGAAGGCAATTTAGTAGTAAAGCCCTCACTCGAACTACTAAGGAAACCCTATATAAGACCCTGATCATCCCAGTCCTGCTCTACGGCGCTGAAGCATGGACCGTATCAAAAGCGGATGAAGAAATCCTTGGTAGATTCGAGAGGAAAATTCTTCGAAAAATCTTCGGTCCCGTTTGCGTTGACGGGCTATGGAGACGAAGATTCAACCAAGAACTATACGAGCTGTACAGCGACATGCCCCTGGTCAAAAAACTCCGCATTGGACGTTTAAGATGGCTAGGACATGTAGAACGAATGGACATCAATACTCCGGCTCGCAGAGTCTTCGATTCCCAGCCAGACGTCGGACGCAGTAGAGGAAGACCTCGCCTTAAGTGGCGCGCACAAGTGGAAACCGACCTCAACCAACTTGGAGTGCGCAACTGGAGGCAGTTAGCTAAGGACCGGGCTAATTGGAGAGGCATGTTGGTTGAGGCCCAGGTTCATTCCGGACTGTAGCGCCACTTAAGTAAGTAAGTAACTCTGATAGTTATCGGTTTTACGGGTTCAGGTTCTCTACCAGCCCAGCATGATTTACCTCAGGTTGTTTATATTCCGTCGAGATGGTGGAAATTCGCTTATATACCAACTTCATCTCCTTGGTGGTGGCCTCACAAGGCTGTGTCATTTTAATAATTCCTGAGCCATGCAGTGTGGCAGTAGAATAGTCCCCGTTGCAGTTGAGGTTCCATACCAATTGGGTTTTGAAACTGAAAAACCATTGATTGGGTGAGGTCATACTAAGAAGGATTCCCCTATTTGCTGGCATTTGCAGGATGAGGTAGAAGTCGCAGCATGTTGCAGTAGTTCCACAAGACAATGAGTTGATCCTGACGTCAAAACTAGACCGCTGTGCTGGCAAAGTGCAATGGACGACTCTTCATATGGTACTGCAATACACTCAGCGTGTTCTCCGCTACTCATTATTATAAAGGAATCGTGAGTTACTGATTCCGCTATATACTGGTACTTAACATCGATTACTAGATCCCACTCTTCGTTCATACGATTCGGAATGGGGTACACCTTGTGAATGTCATACCGCAATGGTTCCGGCAAGGGGAGTGTAATCTTGATAAACAAACTCCCTCCCGTCGGGAATACGGATAATTTGGCTGCTTGATGCAGTACGAACAGGTCTCCGAATATCGGTTTTGTCTTTGACGCCATGTTCTTAAGTACATCGGTAATGTTTTCAGTATCAAGTATGAAGGGGTGTAGCCTATTCTGATACAGATCGTTAAGGATAGACAGTTCCGTTGCTTGTCTGTTCTGAATTTCAAGCACCTTTGATGTTATAACCGCTACCATATCACTGACGTCGTTTCTCATTTTTAACAGCAAAAGTTCCTTGTTTGTCGCCGCGCTATAGTTGGTTAATGAATCGCTCAAATTTCCCACCCCCTCTGCAATGTTGTCTATCTCGGCTGCGAGCTGAGTTATGGGCTTGCTGAGCTTGTCGAAATTAGAGCCCATTACTGAAATTTGTCGACGCATAAGCTGGAAAAAGTCCTCATTTCTCTTATGTAGGAACTTAAGCTGATGATATACCTTCCGTGCGTCCTCACTATCCATAGTCCCAAACGCCCATTTAGAAAACGTTCCCATAAATTCTAACGCTCGCTTTTGACGTGTTGGTTGAATGACGTGGTTTATTTTGATGTTCTTTTCTCGAAGGTTTCCTATATGTATTTGACTCCGTTTCCTCTGCTATTCGGTGACAATGCCTCTGAAAGTCGTCGTCGGAAATACTGTTGCACATTAATTCCAATTTTTTATCGCAAGACTCTGCCAAACTAAGTACTGTCGCGAAATCCATTGGGGTGAATTTCGTTATGATGGTCCAAGTGTCCCCGAAAAACACCGCAGGTCCCAAGGTTTCGAATAAGACAGGCGAAGTTTCCTTTAATTGGGTGATGCTGTAGGGTTCTTCAGTTTGATGTGACTGCCGGGTTAATATGATAAATAATACTAACAAAATATAATAACTCATCTTAATTTTACGAATATATAAGGATAGACAGTATATAAGGATATATATTTGTGTAATATATTATTTATCTATATTGTTCAAACTAGTTTTTAATTATAAGGTTTACTGGTTACTTCTCCAATACCAAGATCTGAAAAGATAGAAATTGTTAGATTGTTCTTACAAACAGGCTTATCATTAGACAGAACCGATATTCAATCGTTATATAGTTTAAGACGATTGTTGTGTACTTTTTTTTGTATTCTTGTGTTTATTAGGATCGAGGTGTTCACCGGACCATCAATTGACACAACTTTGTATGGTCCGATCCATTTGTCGGAAAATTTATTCTTCCGGGTAGGGTTTTTTAATAAGACTTTCTGCCCTACTTTAAATGACACGCACCTTGTATGCTTGTCGTAATTTTTCTTAGCTCTAATATTCGCCCTCTTTAAATTTTCGTGAGCTAGTTGGTGAGCTTTCGTTATTTGATATCTTAGGGTACAGGGGTAATCATCCGAAGCATACAATGGAACTGATTGCCTTTTCAGATTCGTTGGCATTTCAAATTCGAAACCAAACAATGCATTCAAAGGAGTCAATTTTGTCGCGGAATGAATAGAATTGTTATGGACGTGCATTGCTTGCCTAAGCCATTGATCCCAATTCATCTCATCATTAGCCACAAACGATCTAAGATATTCGGCTAGAGGTCTATGACTTCTTTCCAGAGAACCATTCGATTGAGGGTGATAAGCCGTGGTGTGCATCTTTTTTATTCCAAGTAACTTGCATGTCTGCGAAAAAACCTTGGAAGTGAAATTAGCACCGTTATCGGTAACCAAAATCTTTGGTATTCTATATCTTGTAACTATTTGTTCATAAAATATACGTGCAACCGTTGATGCTTCGGCATCTGGGAGTGCCGCACAATCCATGAACTTAGTCAGATCATCCTGAAAAGTAAGAATTTATCTATTTCCTGAATATGACGTGGGCAGCCCGCAAACGATATCCATGTAGACTTTGTCAAAAGGTTACTCTGGGGTATCCGTTACTACCATCGGCATTTTAGTCTCTGGTGAACTCTTGTTTTTCTGACACTCCATACATCTTTTCACATAATCTAACACCTGTTTCTTCAGACCTTTCCACCTAAACTGCTGCCTGATTCGTTGGAAGGTTCTTTCTCCCCCTTGATGACCTCCCAGCGCTGAGTTGTGGAAATCTCTCAACACGGTTTGGATCTCGTTTGGGTCGGTTAAAAACCTCCAACTACAACCTTCACCTCCATCTAAAGAGTGACACCCTGCTTCATTATGGGCTTTGCTGATATCATCTTGCGAGTTATTTTTATCCGATTTTTGATTCCTTTCTTTGGATGCTTTCGCCCTCGTTACCACCATACACTGATTTTCTGAGTCAGGTATCCGACTCAGCGCATTGGCGTTTGTATTTATCTTCCCGGGTTTTTATTCAATTTTATAATCATACTCGGAGAGTTTATGGTGGAAACTGACTAGACGAGTGGTAGGGTCTTTCACATTAAATACCCCTTTGAGCGGTTGGTGGTCGCTGTAAACTACGAATGGTCGCCCTAACAAATATGTTCTGAAATTTTTGGTGGCCCATACGATAGCTAACAGCTCCTTTTCAATGGTGGAGTACCTTTTCTCTGCCTGGCTTAGTGACCTGCTGGCATAAGCAATCGGTCTATCTTCTCCTACCTTACCCTGTGACAGCACCGCACCCAATGCTTCGTTACTTGCGTCTGTAGTAAGAAGGAATGTTTTAGTAAAATCTGGATAGATCAAAACAGGCGGCGATGTCACTGCCCTTTTGAGGTCTTCGAACGCACGTTGGCATTCGTCCGTCCATCTAAACTCGACTTCTTTTCGTAAAAGGTTGTTTATTGGCGCGGCTATGGCTGCAAAATTAGGTATGAGTTTGCGATAGTAGCTAACGAACCCCAAGAAAGACTGCACCTGCTTGATGTTTTTTGGTGAAGGGAAAGCTGTTACACAATTAGTTTTACATGGGTCTGGCTGCGCCCCCTTTTCGGAACAGATGTGTCCCAAGTATACCACTTCTCTGCAAAGGAACTTACATTTGTCTGTGTTCAGTTTTAATCGGTTCTCTCGTAGTTTACCGAAAACATTAACTAATTTTGAGTTATGTTCTTCTAAATTCTTAGCGTAAATAACAATGTCATCTAAGTAAACAAAACAGTAAATACCGTGTAGACCCGTCAGAATATGGTTCATTATTCTTTGAAACGTTGCGGGTGCTCCCGAAAGACCAAACGGCATACGATTAAATTCATAATGACCCATACTCGTGCTGAACGCGGTCTTTTCTCTATCATTTTTGTCAATAAGCACTTGGTGGTACCCATTGGCCAAATCAAGTGTAGTAAAGTACCGGCAATTTCCTAGCTGGTCAAGAATATCTTCTATTCTCGGCAGAGGAAAAACATCTTTTACCGACACGTCGTTGAGTTTGCGAAAATCAACTACGACTCGCCATTTCTTTTGTCCGTCTGTACCTGGTTTCTTAGGGACGACCAAAAGTGGGGAGTTCCAAGGCGATTTACTGGGTGAAATAACACCATCGTCAAGCATCTTCTTCACTCGAGAGCTTATTTCGTCCCTGGCGATTTGCGGCAATCGGTACTGCTTTTGATTTATTGGTCCTTGGTCTGTTTTCACTGGTATCTTATGCGCTAAAACATCTGTATGTGTTAAGTTGTCACCTTCCATGTGAAAAATATCATTGAATTGGATACATACACTCTCTATACTAGCTATTTCTTCGCTATTGAGGTTGGTGCCATGCTTAATGGAACCTAATAACTTTGTCAGCCTTCGCTTTGGTTTTAATTCACCGATTTTTAAAATTGAATTTTTCGGACCCATTCTAGTAAGTATTTGAAATTGGTTACTATTCATAAACTTCGGCACAAAATCACTGTCCAATCTGTACGACTCATTGTTAGAGTTAAGGATGGGGAAAATGATATGACCATTCTTTACTGAAGTGATTGTATTGGCTAAATACACACCCGGTGCTTACTTTTGAGATTCTACTAATATATCCCGAAGACCGGTTTCACTTTGATCCTTACCAAGGTTTGCGTTCTTGCCTGGATTTCCATGACCGTTGGTTTATCAGTTTTAGATAATTTGTTCACGGATTTTAGAGACCTCAGTTGGAAATCCGCTATCACCCCCTTCTTGTTTTTGTCCATAAATTTCAGGCGTTTTGTATTTGTATCAATTACTGCATGTTCCCACAAAACGTCACGACCCAATATACCGTCAGCAGGTATGTCGTGTGAATTACTTATTACGTGGAACTTTGCTTCAGATTTTCCTGTTTGGACAATGGGATAGTAGTCGATAGTGTTCCTAAAGTCGTCATGACTCCCCCAAATGCTTCACCTATTTCTCTACCTTCCGTAGTTCGTATTTGATCAGCATTTGCGAGTGCCGTCTTGTTAACTAAGCTGATGTCGGCACCAGTATCTACCAGCATTGTTACCATTCCACCTTTGGCAATGGCTAATGGCAATTGGACATACACATCGTGTCTGTTGCACTTAATCAATTTACAAAGGGACCTAAATTTATGCGTAATTAACTTCTTAAAACTTATCTTCGATGCGGATGCTACGATTGGGACAATAATTGTAACATATATAAAGCTAAAGAAGTGTAATACCGTATTCAAATGGTTCAAAGGCATAACATTGAGCTTTTGTTTACCCGAGCGAATCTCGGGTTTTCTCTCAGAATTTACTCTTCTTACCCTTTGCTTTTTAATTGTTTGTTTTTCTTTCGTCATAGGACTTGTCTCCGCAATACTTCTCGATACTGAGTTAGTCCTAGACTGGGGTTTTGGCTCTTCATTAACCAAATTTTTTGAGGCTTGAGGGGCACAGTCTAGTTGTTCTGCCTGTGCCCTCTTGAGTTTCCCGACTTGTTTTTATTGTAAAAACGCTTTTAGAGGCAACTATCTTCGGAATGTCCGAACCGAGCGCACCAAAGACATTTTTCCCTATTTTCTGTCGTTTTCAAAACACGAACTTTAGTCCTAGGGCACACGTCTTCGCTGTGTCCATAGGAGGCACAAGCTTCACAGTAGGGTGTGCGCTTTCTCTGCATGCAATCTGCGTATGTGTGGTTTTGCTTGCCGCAGAAACCACATTTTACGGTGAACTCTTGCCTGGGCCGATCTTTAACAGAATGGCGGCCCTGCTGGTTTGTTGTAATGGCCATCTGGGACATTGAATTTTGCAGTTCCATATTGTCATTATGGTTCATTTTTAGATTGCTATAGGGGGAATACTTAGTGGTGTAAGGGATATGCGGTTGGGTGTAAGCGGGAGGATACGAGTGCTGAGGTATGCTCTGTGGATACGGTTGTTGTGTGATGTTGTTGTGATGTGACGGGAGGATACGCGCAAGGTACGTTGAAATTCAATGAATTTTGAACTGGGTTCATGGTGCTGTACCCCCCAATCTGCTGCGACCCCATAAGAAGTGAAGTCTGCTGTGCCAGATCGGCCAACTTGCCTATGTCTTGTTCCGCCGTTGTCAACATAAACTGACGTAAAGCGGGATCAGACAGTCCCATCTTAAAAACTTTTACTACGGAGTTGTGTAGTTCCGTAATCAAAGCAACCGATTCCACTTGGCTGTATCGCGAATCAATAATTTCTTTTGCTTTGGTTTTAAGCATAAGCAACCGCCTGGCGTAGGACTGGAAATCCTCGCCGATCATTTGGTGCGACCGATTTATTTCCCCTATTACACTATCCAGTGTAACTACAGCCAAGTACGCTGTTTTTATTAGGCATTCGAGCTCTTTTACCGACCTCGGAATATTCGACCGTACCATATCGAATGCGTCACCTGTTAGCCTAGCTGTTATGCAAGCAACATACATCTCCTCTGTGTCACCCACACCTAAACATTTTAGGCCCAGTTGGCAGGCGTTTATGAATTCATAAACTTAACCGAATAATTCCGGTGACCTCTGCCCTGAAAATTGGGGTATCGTCCTGGAAACGATCTTTGACACATTCTCATACGACATGTTCCCGTCTTGATGTGTTATCTCTTTGGGGAGTGGGGGTGGGGGAATGGAGCTGATTGAGCTTGAACCTGAAACACTATCACGTCGGGTCTGA
Organism: Rhingia campestris; assembly: GCA_932526625.1. NCBI lineage: Eukaryota > Metazoa > Arthropoda > Insecta > Diptera > Syrphidae > Rhingia > Rhingia campestris. Next base: position 109,321,060 of record OW052182.1, read on the forward strand.
ACTCCCTTACCTATAGTGGGAATCTCTCTTTTTAACGGAAACGTATTCTGTGACAAGGTAGTGGGCCCCTCGATATTTGCGGGGGAATATACGGAAAGCAAAGGTAGTAGGTTCTTGTGAGAGACGGGAGTTGACGATTGCCTTATTTTCTCCCTTAGCTCTTTTTGCGCGGACAAGCTTTTGTCTAGTTCGCTGGCTAACTGCTCAGCTTGCTCATCGGCTTCTTCCGTTGTTCGCAAGAGCTGTCTCTCAGCCTCTTTTCTCAATCGCTCACTGTTTTCTAAGTTCTTAGTGAGCTTTTGAGTTTCCCTGCTGTGTCGCGTTTTTAAATTCCGTACGGCTGTTATATACTCCGTCAGAATCGCGTCTGTTGTTTCCGCCCGCGTGAATAGACCCCAACGAGAACTTATCTGTTGAAAGATCAGCTCGTAAGCCTCAGGATTAAGAATCTCCTTGATTTCAGCAAGAATTATTTCATTCACTTCCTGAAGTTGCCGTTTCTCTTCTTTGATCTCTTTTTTTAGTTGTTCGTTCGATTCAATTAGCTAATTCAGACGGGCCTCAATTTCGCTCTTGGCCATTAGCTTTGGAATCAAATCGTTTAACAAAAAAAAAACATTTATTGTGGAAGAAGAAACTGGGTCACGAAAGCAAGAAAACTTCGGGTTTCCCCATGAAATAATGTTGCTTATAAAAAAAGTCAACGGCAGAAATTGCGAAGATTTACATATAGGTCTTAGTTTTATATTACGACTATGTATACTTACCTTCGAAGTATGTTGGGTTTTTCTGTCCGTCTCGGGTGTCGGTGAACGTCACTCGTTGTTCAATTTCTTGTGGTGCACTTTGTTTTATTTTTTTTTATGATTTTTATATCCATAGACCGCACCTTTTTTCCCACTTTATTGTTATATACCCTTGTAACTTTTACACGTCTTTTCCTCGAATCTGTTTTTTTTTGTTGTTTTGGATCCCACTTTACGATCCTACCGGCTGCGCCAATTTCCGTTCTTAATTAAAACACAATTTGTTACGTTTCCGTTCTTAATTAAAACACCCGACGCGTTTCTTGGTTCCAGTCAGACTCATTGTTCAAACCAGCAATTCCCATCGAAACTCATTGACATCAAATAGTGTCTACTCAGCATTTCCCGGTTGTTTACCTCATGTGCCAAGTACAAATGTTAAGCAGTATTGCTGCGTAGGCTTGAACAAAGTGCAGCAATAATGTTTCGACATAGTGCAATGACTCAAGTCGGTTCAACCGAGGTTATGCTAAGTGACCTAGATAATAGGGCATAACATAGCGATAGCCATCTAATGTCTTAGTGGCGCAAACTCCTATGCTTTTCTGTTTCAAAAAAACTCTTGGAATTCTAAAAATTTGGTTTAAAAACTGTCAAAAACTGCTAAATTTAAGAAATAGCTAAAAAAAAATGCTGCAGGTCATTTTCATGATCAAAAACTGCTTAAATCGAGAAAACTGCTAAACGCTGGTTCATACATTCAAATGAAGGGACGTAAATGCTCTCGTGACAATACATATGTCGTGATAAGTGTTCACACCAGAATTTTATGTGCCCAACTGCAAAAAAAAGAACCGCTGTACACCTCAATTGAGGTGATATACCTGTTTTTTTATGTGGTAAGGTTGGCGGCCATTAAACTGGGCACAATTTCTTTTTATTCTGAGCGTCATGCATTTTGGCGACCATTACTCGCTCGCATTCCTTTTTCGTTTTCCAACCACCACGAGGCAGTAAGGCACCAACCGCAATAAATAAAATAAAAAAAATGTAAAACTTAACAAACCATCTCTTTATTTGGCCCCAACAATATGTAACAAAATGGAGAAGAGCCAAGTGGCAACAAAAATCCAAAATTACAAGGCGATTGATGTAAAGTTGAAAAATTATTTGATAACACGAACCATCGATAGGGATATTCCTGAAGAGAGTCGAACCAAAGATGAATTCAAATATAAAATACCGCCATTTATTACCCCCTCTGGAGCTGTTTTACAGGCAGAGGGGACGCTGATGCTTTTACATCGCTTTGCCAGACACTACCGCGTGACTCATTTACTAACTCGGCTGCGATTTGGCAAATTATTTCGGAGGCAACTAACAATTACCAGGTGTCCCTAACGCTCCCTCCACAGTCCACAATTAAGGATATTATTTATGTAGGTATACATCAATAATTTGATTATAAATCATTTTAACTTTAAATTTTCATATCAGAGTGACCCTATGGATATATGCAAGTGGGCTAAAATTTCTGCAGCGCTTAAAGCCTGCATAAAGCTTTATGAAAATGGTGAACTCCGAGAATCTTCTGCCGATTACCAGAAAGAAGATTCTTTAATACGTCTCCGAGATGTATTTTTCCAAATGGAACAACGAACCTAGTGGTAAGTGCTGGCTATTTGCCATTAAAAATCGATAGTTACAAAGATACAAATAATTTATAACATTTCATATATCTTGCAGACAACTCAACAAATTCTTCAAGAAATAATCATCGTATTTGCGACAAAATGTATCCCAATGAATTAAATGGAGCTCTTCCGATAACCGGCGAAATCGCCTATGCCTACTGCATTAACATCGAACCAAAATTTCAGAAAAAAAGACTACAATGTACATATAATGAACTTGCTGCAGACGAAATCAACTTCTGCAATCGTCTTGAAGCACAAACTGCCGGCACTAGCCCCTATGCCGCTTTTTATGACTCAAGGACCCCTTGTGGCGGAAGTGTCTAAGTACGCCTTTTGAGTTCGTTATTGCGGATGAACGCGAGCTAAAAAAGCTAAAGGTGTTCAATAAAATGCTGTTCTGCGATATACGCAAGTTTTGGAATGACTTCCTAGCTATCGATGGGAGAAACGGCCAGAATTCATTTTTAATTGCAGCAGGGCAACACAATTGCGACATTGACTGGGAAATTGTCAACAATTTCCAGCATCTCACTCCAATTAGCGTCACAACGTAGGCTGAGCGGATGCATAAAGTACACAATCCAAATGATTACCTTGGAAAAATCGTCAACTTTTGGTACAGTGCCGATGAGAACACAAGATTTGTTTTTACGAAAATTCGAATGGACTTAACACCACTTAGTCCGTTTGCGAACAATTCATTTCATAGTTTCGCCGAATATGTCGAAAATAATTATAACGAGAAAGTAATTAATGAAAAACAGTTTCTTATTGAAGTAAAGCCATTGACGAGTCGTACCAACTTTTTGTGAATTCTGCAGATGGTAAAATGCTCAGAAGTAAAAGTGCCTTTAGCCACAAGTCGTCTGAAAATCGGAAATTTTTACACATTTCCGGTATCAAACAATTGTGCTATCATGCGTTTGCTCGTGTGTTTTTTTTTCTGCAGAGTTTACAAAAAAGTTGGTACGACACGTCAATGGCTTTACTTCAATGAAAAACTGCGTTTCATTCATTACAATCTTGTTATAATTATTTTCGACAGATTCGGCGAAACTACGAAATAAATTGTTCGCAAACGGACTAAGTGGTGTTACGTTCATTCAAATTTTCTTAACGACAAATCTTGTTTTCTCATCGGCACTGTACCAAGTGTTGACGATTTTTCCAAGGTAATCATTTGGATTGTGTACTTTATGCATCCGCTCAGCCTCCGTTGTGACTCTAATTGGAGTGAGATGCTGGAAATTGTTGACAATTTCCCAGTCAATGGCGCAATTGTGTTGCACTTGTGCAATTAAAAATGAATTCTGGCCGTTTCTCCCATCGATAGCAAGGACGTCATTCCAAAACTTGCGTATATCGCAGAACAGCATTTTGTTGAACACCTTCAGCTTTTTTAGCTCGCGTTCATCCGCAATAACGAACTCAAAAGGCGTACTAGACACTTCCGCCACAAGGGCTCCTTGAGTCATAAAAAGCGGCATGGGGGCTGTGCCGGCAGTTTGTGCTTCAAGACGATTGCATAAGTTGATTTTGTCTGCAGCAAGTTCATTATATGTACATCGTAGTCTTATTTCTGAAATTTTGGTTCGATGTTAATGCAGTAGGCATAGGCGAAATCGCCGGGTATCAGAAGAGCTCCATTTAATTCATTGGGATACATTTTGTCGTAATGTCTCAGTCGAGCACAGTAGATAGCAGCGTTACTAGATAATTTTTTTTAAACCTGCTAAAGGTAGGACGAAAAACTGCAAAACCTGCTAGACAGAAGTATAAAAAAAAGGGTAAAAAAAATTCCATCGATTTTTCCTTGAGAAATACGTTTTTTTTTTTTTTTGTAGTTCAAAAAATACATAAACAGTTACATTTGTTATTATATAAGATGATAATTTATAAATTTAAATATGTACAAAGTTATTAAATTACATCGTTCGGAATCTTTATAGAGAATCTTTGAATTTATTGAAGTTACCATTTTATTTGTTGGCACAAATTTATAACAGCCTTTAACTTAAGAAACTCCCGACTTTACTTGCAAAGCAACATTTTCGTTACTGAAGCGATTACGGCTTTTAACTTTGAAATATAATGTTGAATTTGTTTACCATAGGTACAATGTAATCCATAGCATAAAAAGTATTATTATACTGTCATTCAAACTATTAAAAATAAATTCGTTTGGGACAGAATTTGTTGTTAAATATTCAATTTGGAAATGCAGTTTTAATGCACTCCATTGTTCTATAATTTGATTGACGCAATCATGTAGCTGTTACGTTTCCGTTCTTAATTAAAACACCCGACGCGTTTCTTGGTTCCAATAAGACTCATTGTTCAAACCAGCAATTCCCATCGAAACTCATTGACATCAAATAGTGTCTACTCAGCATTTCCCGGTTGTTTACCTCATGTGCCAAGTACAAATGTTAAGCAGTATTGCTGCGTAGGCTTGAACAAAGTGCAGCAATAATGTTTCGACATAGTGCAATGACTCAAGTCGGTTCAACCGAGGTTATGCTAAGTGACCTAGATAATAGGGCATAACATCCATCCCCCTGCGGGAAGTTTCGACCAAAAACACTGGCTTGACATAGTCATCTTTATTTAATAAACTTAATTCTAACATTTTTATTATACTAACTTAATTAGCATATATCTAAAATTTTTTCTTTACATTTTTTTTTTAATTTAGTATTAATTATTCTTTAAATATTATACTTGAAATGAGGAAAACTTAATTCTAAAATTTTTGTTATAACTAGCATATCTATACTTATATTTTTTTTTACATTTTTTTTTTGTTTTTGTATTAATTATTCTTAAATATTATCTATACTAATAATGAGGAATACTAATTCTAACATTTTTCACTAACTGACTTAAATAATGTATATATATATATATACATATATATATATATTAGTCATGATATTTATATTACACCCGGGCAGACGTGACTTCGAACTTTGGTGATTTTGGTGGATTGTTTGGTGCTCGTCTTTTGGAACGCACTTCCTGTAGCTGAATCCGTTCGACAGGGCGGCAACTGATGGTGGGCATTAGCGGAAGTATGGGTTGATTATTTCTTTTGGAACGGAGAAATCGTATAGTCACAAGTACTATGAGGGCCACTGTTCCAACCGAAGTAAGGGACGCGATGGAGTAACGGTGAAGTGAGAACTCCCACTCGTAGTCGGTTACTTTTCTCTCTCGTTCGATCCTGTCCCAGTCTGCTTTAATATCGGTCAGGGTCCTTTTCCCTTCCATTATGTCACTGGTGATGGTTTTGTGACTGCCAACTCTGATAGATGGTTGGGTGTTGTAGAACGAGGGTAGACTCTGATTGGCGTTAACTTGGCAATGCCCAGTGTTGCAACTCTGACTACACATCAAATGTGCTTATCTTTACCTCCAAGTGGTAACCATCGGGTACTGGTCTCATCCAACCGGATTTGACTTGCTAAACGATAAGTGCGAGTGTTGATAACACGACGAAAAACAGCAACACTATAAACACCCTGGTGAGAATGGCACGGATGAATACCCGGCCTGCTGTCCCAGGCGAACCTAGATGAGCTGCTCTGACATATTCGGACAACAGGTTGTCTAGGAATTTCAAGGGTTAGTCAGGCCCCTTGAACAGAGATGGTGGCGGATGAACCGAAAGGCCAACGGCAGCGCTCAATCCCGTAGTGGATACTGATGGCCCCGTGTCCTAGGGGTATCTAATAAATTGGAACTGGCCCTCCAGGTTGGGGGTTGTGCTTTGGGTTAACTACCCACCCACAGAAAAAAATCATGGTTACGAAGCAACCAATAGCCTCGGAAAGGACTGATTTTATTGTTGACGACCCTGCTAAACGAAAAAAGGACAACGACGTTCGTATCTGCACCTGGAATGTGAGAACATTAAACAGGAGAGGTGCAGGCGAACAACTAGCGGAAGCCCTAAACTGCTACAAAGCAGACATTACTGCCATCCAGGAAATACGATGGGATGGGCCGGGCAAAAAGAGGATGAAAAACTGTGACATATACTACGGACCGTGTTATAGTGAGCAGAAACAGCGACTATTCGGATGCGGATTTGTTATAAGTGCCAGACTTAGGCAAGAAGTCTTATGTTTCCAAGACATTAGCGAACGCATAGTAACAATCCGCATCAAGGCCAAATTCGCCAACATAAGCCTTATATGCGCTCACGCTCCGACGGAAGAAAAAGATGATATAGCTAAGGATTGCTTCTACGAGCTCCTCGACAAAACCTATGAGCGACTACCGAAGTACGATGTTAAAATCGTGCTGGGAGATTTTAACGCAAAGGTAGGAAGAGAAGACATCTTTAGAAGTATTGTCGGAAAACATAGCCTACACGACAACACGTCTGGTAACGGACTTAGGCTAATTGATTTCGCTACGGAACGAAATGCCACTATAGCCAGCACACGGTTTCCTCACCTCGATATCCATAAGGGGACATGGCGGTCTCCAGATCAACGAACGGTCAACCAAATTGATCACATTGCGATAGATAAGAGGCACGCATCCAGTATTTTGGATGTCCGAACATTCCGAGGAGCTAACATCGACTCGGATCACTACCTTGTAGCTGCCAAGGTAAGAATGCGGATATCCACCACGCCACAACAATCCAGAAATACTGTGAAAAAATTTAATGTCGGAAGACTGCAATCGCAAGAGACCGCCAAGACCTTCGCACAACGCGTATCCCTTAACCTCTCGATTAACACCATACCACCAGCATCGAATGTCGAAGAGCAATGGCAACGATGCCAACAGGCCATTAGATCAGCCGCAACTGATGTGCTAGGTTTCTCGCGCCCACCAGCAAGAAACCCCTGGTTTGATGAGGAATGCCGACAGATGCTCGCAGCCAAGAACGAGGCCTACAAGGCTAAGCTGCAGGTGAAGACGAGAGCTGCCATTGAGCTCTATAGGCAAAGAAGAAGGGAAGAACATCGGCTTTTCAGCAAGAAGAAAAAAGAGCAAGAAAAGCGCGCGATCGAGGATATAGAGAGGTGCCACTCCAGGAACGATGTTCGCAAGTTTTACCAAAGTGTAAAACGTCAAAGCCAAGGATACAAGGCTCGAACAGAATCCTGTCGAGATGAACAAGGAAATATTGTAGTTGAGACACAGTCGATGCTGAGGATATGGAAGAACCACTTCTGCAGACTGTTAAACGGCGATGACGAACAACATTCCGCTGTCAGGCAGAACGAACCATTCAATATTGGCAACGACAGCGAAAACTGCCAACCACCCGACCTGAGTGAAGTGAGGATAGCAATATCTAAACTCAAGCTTAATAAGGCTGCCGGAAATGACGGCCTTCCCGCTGAGCTCTATAAGGCTGGCGGAGATGACTTGGTAAGTAACATCCACCAACTCATAAGCCAAATCTGGTCGGTTGAAAGCATGCCTGAAGAATGGAACCTCAGCATCGTTTGCCCGATCCACAAAAAAGGAGACCCTCTGAACTGCGCCAACTACAGAGGCATAAGTCTCCTCAACATCGCCTACAAGATCCTATCTGCCGTAATATGTGAACGCCTGAAACCGTTTACCAACAACCTGATTGGCCCTTATCAGTGTGGTTTTAGGCCAGGAAAGTCCACAACCGATCAAATTTTCACACTTCGGCAGATCCTGGAAAAAACTCAAGAAGTCCAAATCGATACCCACCACCTATTCATCGATTTCAAAGCCGCATATGACAGCATTTATAGAGACGAACTGTACAGAGCCATGTCTAGTTTTGGTATACCGCCCAAACTCGTCCGTTTGTGTAGGATGACGATGGAGAATTCTCGCTGCTCCATCAGGGTCGGAAACGACCTCACCGACACATTCGATACCAAAAAAGGATTTAGGCAAGGCGATGCGCTGTCATGTGACTTCTTTAACCTGATTCTTGAGAGAATTGTGCAAAACTCCAAAGCCAACACCAGAGGCACAATTTTCCAAAAGTCGGTGCAACTACTACATCATTGGTAGGACTCAACGTGATGTCATAGCCACGTTTGCTGGTGTAGAGAAGGAAGCGGCGAAAATGGGTTTAGCAGTAAATGAGGGTAAGACTAAGTATATGCTGTCAACACGAAAGGACACACAACATCGACGAATTGGACAGAACGTCACCATTGACAGATATAACTTTGAGGTAGTGCGGGACTTTGTCTACCTCGGCTCCGCTATTAGCTCTGACAACAACATCTCGTCAGAAATTAAACGAAGAATTACTCTTGCCAACCGCTGTTTCTTCGGGCTAAGAAGGCAATTTAGTAGTAAAGCCCTCACTCGAACTACTAAGGAAACCCTATATAAGACCCTGATCATCCCAGTCCTGCTCTACGGCGCTGAAGCATGGACCGTATCAAAAGCGGATGAAGAAATCCTTGGTAGATTCGAGAGGAAAATTCTTCGAAAAATCTTCGGTCCCGTTTGCGTTGACGGGCTATGGAGACGAAGATTCAACCAAGAACTATACGAGCTGTACAGCGACATGCCCCTGGTCAAAAAACTCCGCATTGGACGTTTAAGATGGCTAGGACATGTAGAACGAATGGACATCAATACTCCGGCTCGCAGAGTCTTCGATTCCCAGCCAGACGTCGGACGCAGTAGAGGAAGACCTCGCCTTAAGTGGCGCGCACAAGTGGAAACCGACCTCAACCAACTTGGAGTGCGCAACTGGAGGCAGTTAGCTAAGGACCGGGCTAATTGGAGAGGCATGTTGGTTGAGGCCCAGGTTCATTCCGGACTGTAGCGCCACTTAAGTAAGTAAGTAACTCTGATAGTTATCGGTTTTACGGGTTCAGGTTCTCTACCAGCCCAGCATGATTTACCTCAGGTTGTTTATATTCCGTCGAGATGGTGGAAATTCGCTTATATACCAACTTCATCTCCTTGGTGGTGGCCTCACAAGGCTGTGTCATTTTAATAATTCCTGAGCCATGCAGTGTGGCAGTAGAATAGTCCCCGTTGCAGTTGAGGTTCCATACCAATTGGGTTTTGAAACTGAAAAACCATTGATTGGGTGAGGTCATACTAAGAAGGATTCCCCTATTTGCTGGCATTTGCAGGATGAGGTAGAAGTCGCAGCATGTTGCAGTAGTTCCACAAGACAATGAGTTGATCCTGACGTCAAAACTAGACCGCTGTGCTGGCAAAGTGCAATGGACGACTCTTCATATGGTACTGCAATACACTCAGCGTGTTCTCCGCTACTCATTATTATAAAGGAATCGTGAGTTACTGATTCCGCTATATACTGGTACTTAACATCGATTACTAGATCCCACTCTTCGTTCATACGATTCGGAATGGGGTACACCTTGTGAATGTCATACCGCAATGGTTCCGGCAAGGGGAGTGTAATCTTGATAAACAAACTCCCTCCCGTCGGGAATACGGATAATTTGGCTGCTTGATGCAGTACGAACAGGTCTCCGAATATCGGTTTTGTCTTTGACGCCATGTTCTTAAGTACATCGGTAATGTTTTCAGTATCAAGTATGAAGGGGTGTAGCCTATTCTGATACAGATCGTTAAGGATAGACAGTTCCGTTGCTTGTCTGTTCTGAATTTCAAGCACCTTTGATGTTATAACCGCTACCATATCACTGACGTCGTTTCTCATTTTTAACAGCAAAAGTTCCTTGTTTGTCGCCGCGCTATAGTTGGTTAATGAATCGCTCAAATTTCCCACCCCCTCTGCAATGTTGTCTATCTCGGCTGCGAGCTGAGTTATGGGCTTGCTGAGCTTGTCGAAATTAGAGCCCATTACTGAAATTTGTCGACGCATAAGCTGGAAAGAGTCCTCATTTCTCTTATGTAGGAACTTAAGCTGATGATATACCTTCCGTGCGTCCTCACTATCCATAGTCCCAAACGCCCATTTAGAAAACGTTCCCATAAATTCTAACGCTCGCTTTTGACGTGTTGGTTGAATGACGTGGTTTATTTTGATGTTCTTTTCTCGAAGGTTTCCTATATGTATTTGACTCCGTTTCCTCCGAGGTTATTCGGTGACAATGCCTCTGAAAGTCCTCGTCGGAAATACTGTTGCACATTAATTCCAATTTTTTATCGCAAGACTCTGCCAAACTAAGTACTGTCGCGAAATCCATTGGGGTGAATTTCGTTATGATGGTCCAAGTGTCCCCGAAAAACACCGCAGGTCCCAAGGTTTCGAATAAGACAGGCGAAGTTTCCTTTAATTGGGTGATGCTGTAGGGTTCTTCAGTTTGATGTGACTGCCGGGTTAATATGATAAATAATACTAACAAAATATAATAACTCATCTTAATTTTACGAATATATAAGGATAGACAGTATATGATGATATATATTTGTGTAATATATAATTTATCTATATTGTTCAAACTAGTTTTTAATTATAAGGTTTACTGGTTACTTCTCCATACCAAGATCTGAAAAGATAGAAATTGTTAGATTGTTCTTACAAACAGGCTTATCATTAGACAGAACCGATATTCAATCGTAATATAGTTTAAGACGATTGTTGTGTACTTGTTGTTGTATTCTTGTGTTTATTAGGATCGAGGTGTTCACCGGACCATCAATTGACACAACTTTGTATGGTCCGATCCATTTGTCGGAAAATTTATTCTTCCGGGTAGGGTTTTTTAATAAGACTTTCTGCCCTACTTTAAATGACACGCACCTTGTATGCTTGTCGTAATTTTTCTTAGCTCTAATATTCGCCCTCTTTAAATTTTCGTGAGCTAGTTGGTGAGCTTTCGTTATTTGATATCTTAGGGTACAGGGGTAATCATCCGAAGCATACAATGGAACTGATTGCCTTTTCAGATTCGTTGGCATTTCAAATTCGAAACCAAACAATGCATTCAAAGGAGTCAATTTTGTCGCGGAATGAATAGAATTGTTATGGACGTGCATTGCTTGCCTAAGCCATTGATCCCAATTCATCTCATCATTAGCCACAAACGATCTAAGATATTCGGCTAGAGGTCTATGACTTCTTTCCAGAGAACCATTCGATTGAGGGTGATAAGCCGTGGTGTGCATCTTTTTTATTCCAAGTAACTTGCATGTCTGCGAAAAAACCTTGGAAGTGAAATTAGCACCGTTATCGGTAACCAAAATCTTTGGTATTCTATATCTTGTAACTATTTGTTCATAAAATATACGCGCAACCGTTGATGCTTCGGCATCTGGGAGTGCCGCACAATCCATGAACTTAGTCAGATCATCCTGAAAAGTAAGAATTTATCTATTTCCTGAATATGACGTGGGCAGCCCGCAAACGATATCCATGTAGACTTTGTCAAAAGGTTACTCTGGGGTATCCGTTACTACCATCGGCATTTTAGTCTCTGGTGAACTCTTGTTTTTCTGACACTCCATACATCTTTTCACATAATCTAACACCTGTTTCTTCAGACCTTTCCACCTAAACTGCTGCCTGATTCGTTGGAAGGTTCTTTCTCCCCCTTGATGACCTCCCAGCGCTGAGTTGTGGAAATCTCTCAACACGGTTTGGATCTCGTTTGGGTCGGTTAAAAACCTCCAACTACAACCTTCACCTCCATCTAAAGAGTGACACCCTGCTTCATTATGGGCTTTGCTGATATCATCTTGCGAGTTATTTTTATCCGATTTTTGATTCCTTTCTTTGGATGCTTTCGCCCTCGTTACCACCATACACTGATTTTCTGAGTCAGGTATCCGACTCAGCGCATTGGCGTTTGTATTTATCTTCCCGGGTTTTTATTCAATTTTATAATCATACTCGGAGAGTTTATGGTGGAAACTGACTAGACGAGTGGTAGGGTCTTTCACATTAAATACCCCTTTGAGCGGTTGGTGGTCGCTGTAAACTACGAATGGTCGCCCTAACAAATATGTTCTGAAATTTTTGGTGGCCCATACGATAGCTAACAGCTCCTTTTCAATGGTGGAGTACCTTTTCTCTGCCTGGCTTAGTGACCTGCTGGCATAAGCAATCGGTCTATCTTCTCCTACCTTACCCTGTGACAGCACCGCACCCAATGCTTCGTTACTAGCGTCTGTAGTAAGAAGGAATGTTTTAGTAAAATCTGGATAGATCAAAACAGGCGGCGATGTCACTGCCCTTTTGAGGTCTTCGAACGCACGTTGGCATTCGTCCGTCCATCTAAACTCGACTTCTTTTCGTAAAAGGTTATTTATTGGCGCGGCTATGGCTGCAAAATTAGGTATGAATTTACGATAGTAGCTAACGAACCCCAAGAAAAACTGCACCTGCTTGATGTTTTTTGGTGAAGGGAAAGCTGTTACACAATTAGTTTTACATGGGTCTGGCTGCGCCCCCTTTTCGGAACAGATGTGTCCCAAGTATACCACTTCTCTGCAAAGGAACTTACATTTGTCTGTTGTCAGTTTTAATCGGTTCTCTCGTAGTTAATAACAATGTCATCTAAGTAAACAAAACAGTCAATACCGTTTAGACCCGTCAGAATATGGTTCATTATTCTTTGAAACGTTGCGGGTGCTCCCGAAAGACCAAACGGCATACGATTAAATTCATAGTGACCCATACTCGTGCTGACGCGGTCTTTTCTCTATCATTTTTGTCAATAAGCACTTGGTGGTACCCATTGGCCAAATCAAGTGTAGTAAAGTACCGGCAATTTCCTAGCTGGTCAAGAATATCTTCTATTCTCGGCAGAGGAAAAACATCTTTTACCGACACGTCGTTGAGTTTGCGAAAATCAACTACGACTCGCCATTTCTTTTGTCCGTCTGTACCTGGTTTCTTAGGGACGACCAAAAGTGGGGAGTTCCAAGGCGATTTACTGGGTGAAATAACACCATCGTCAAGCATCTTCTTCACTCGAGAGCTTATTTCGTCCCTGGCGATTTGCGGCAATCGGTACTGCTTTTGATTTATTGGTCCTTGGTCTGTTTTCACTGGTATCTTATGCGCTAAAACATCTGTATGTGTTAAGTTGTCACCTTCCATGTGAAAAATATCATTGAATTGGATACATACACTCTCTATACTAGCTATTTCTTCGCTATTGAGGTTGGTGCCATGCTTAATGGAACCTAATAACTTTGTCAGCCTTCGCTTTGGTTTTAATTCACCGATTTTTAAAATTGAATTTTTCGGACCCATTCTAGTAAGTATTTGAAATTGGTTACTATTCATAAACTTCGGCACAAAATCACTGTCCAATCTGTACGACTCATTGTTAGAGTTAAGGATGGGGAAAATGATATGACCATTCTTTACTGAAGTGATTGTATTGGCTAAATACACACCCGGTGCTAACTTTTGAGATTCTACTAATATATCCCGAAGACCGGTTTCACTTTGATCCTTACCAAGGTTTGCGTTCTTGCCTGGATTTCCATGACCGTTGGTTTATCAGTTTTAGATAATTTGTTCACGGATTTTAGAGACCTCAGTTGGAAATCCGCTATCACCCCCTTCTTGTTTTTGTCCATAAATTTCAGGCGTTTTGTAATTGTATCAATTACTGCATGTTCCCACAAAACGTCACGACCCAATATATCGTCAGCAGGTATGTCGTGTGAATTACTTATTACGTGGAACTTTGCCTTCAGATTTTCCTGTTTGGACAATGGGATAGTAGTCGATAGTGTTCCTAAAGTCGTCATGACTCCCCCAAATGCTCCACCTATTTCTCTACCTTCCGTAGTTCGTATTTGATCAGCATTTGCGAGTGCCGTCTTGTTAACTAAGCTGATGTCGGCACCAGTATCTACCAGCATTGTTACCATTCCACCTTTGGCAATGGCTAATGGCAATTGGACATACACATCGTGTCTGTTGCACTTAATCAATTTACAAAGGGACCTAAATTTATGCGTAATTAACTTCTTAAAACTTATCTTCGATGCGGATGCTACGATTGGGACAATAATTGTAACATATATAAAGCTAAAGAAGTGTAATACCGTATTCAAATGGTTCAAAGGCATAACATTGAGCTTTTGTTTACCCGAGCGAATCTCGGGTTTTCTCTCAGAATTTACTCTTCTTACCCTTTGCTTTTTAATTGTTTGTTTTTCTTTCGTCATAGGACTTGTCTCCGCAATACTTCTCGATACTGAGTTAGTCCTAGACTGGGGTTTTGGCTCTTCATTAACCAAATTTTTTGAGGCTTGAGGGGCACAGTCTAGTTGTTCTGCCTGTGCCCTCTTGAGTTTCCCGACTTGTTTTTATTGTAAAAACGCTTTTAGGGGCAACTATCTTCGGAATGTCCGAACCGAGCGCACCAAAGACATTTTTCCCTATTTTCTGTCGTTTTCAAAACACGAACTTTAGTCCTAGGGCACACGTCTTCGCTGTGTCCATAGGAGGCACAAGCTTCACAGTAGGGTGTGCGCTTTCTCTGCATGCAATCTGCGTATGTGTGGTTTTGCTTGCCGCAGAAACCACATTTTACGGTGAACTCTTGCCTGGGCCGATCTTTAACAGAATGGCGGCCCTGCTGGTTTGTTGTAATGGCCATCTGGGACATTGAATTTTGCAGTTCCATATTGTCATTATGGTTCATTTTTAGATTGCTATAGGGGGAATACTTAGTGGTGTAAGGGATATGCGGTTGGGTGTAAGCGGGAGGATACGAGTGCTGAGGTATGCTCTGTGGATACGGTTGTTGTGTGATGTTGTTGTAATGTGACGGGAGGATACGCGCAAGGTACGTTGAAATTCAATGAATTTTGAACTGGGTTCATGGTGCTGTACCCCCCAATCTGCTGCGACCCCATAAGAAGTGAAGTCTGCTGTGCCAGATCGGCCAACTTGCCTATGTCTTGTTCCGCCGTTGTCAACATAAACTGACGTAAAGCGGGATCAGACAGTCCCATCTTAAAAACTTTTACTACGGAGTTGTGTAGTTCCGTAATCAAAGCAACCGATTCCACTTGGCTGTATCGCGAATCAATAATTTCTTTTGCTTTGGTTTTAAGCATAAGCAACCGCCTGGCGTAGGACTGGAAATCCTCGCCGATCATTTGGTGCGACCGATTTATTTCCCCTATTACACTATCCAGTGTAACTACAGCCAAGTACGCTGTTTTTATTAGGCATTCGAGCTCTTTTACCGACCTCGGAATATTCGACCGTACCATATCGAATGCGTCACCTGTTAGCCTAGCTGTTATGCAAGCAACATACATCTCCTCTGTGTCACCCACACCTAAACATTTTAGGCCCAGTTGGCAGGCGTTTATGAATTCATAAACTTAACCGAATAATTCCGGTGACCTCTGCCCTGAAAATTGGGGTATCGTCCTGGAAACGATTTTTGACACATTCTCATACGACATGTTCCCGTCTTGATGTGTTATCTCTTTGGGGAGTGGGGGTGGGGGAATGGAGCTGATTGAGCTTGAACCTGAAACACTATCACGTCGGGTCTGAACTCCCTTACCTATAGTGGGAATCTCTCTTTTTAACGGAAACGTATTCTGTGACAAGGTAGTGGGCCCCTCGATATTTGCGGGGGAATATACGGAAAGCAAAGGTAGTAGGTTCTTGTGAGAGACGGGAGTTGACGATTGCCTTATTTTCTCCCTTAGCTCTTTTTGCGCGGACAAGCTTTTGTCTAGTTCGCTGGCTAACTGCTCAGCTTGCTCATCGGCTTCTTCCGTTGTTCGCAAGAGCTGTCTCTCAGCCTCTTTTCTCAATCGCTCACTGTTTTCTAAGTTCTTAGTGAGCTTTTGAGTTTCCCTGCTGTGTCGCGTTTTTAAATTCCGTACGGCTGTTATATACTCCGTCAGAATCGCGTCTGTTGTTTCCGCCCGCGTGAATAGACCCCAACGAGAACTTATCTGTTGAAAGATCAGCTCGTAAGCCTCAGGATTAAGAATCTCCTTGATTTCAGCAAGAATTATTTCATTCATTTCCTGAAGTTGCCGTTTCTCTTCTTTGATCTCTTTTTTTAGTTGTTCGTTCGATTCAATTAGCTCATTCAGACGGGCCTCAATTTCGCTCTTGGCCATTAGCTTTGGAATCAAATCGTTTAACAAAAAAAAACATTTATTGTGGAAGAAGAAACTGGGTCACGAAAGCAAGAAAACTTCGGGTTTCCCCATGAAATAATGTTGCTTATCAAAAAAAGTCAACGGCAGAAATTGCGAAGATTTACATATAGGTCTTAGTTTTATATTACGACTATGTATACTTACCTTCGAAGTATGTTGGGTTTTTCTGTCCGTCTCGGGTGTCGGTGAACGTCACTCGTTGTTCAATTTCTTGTGGTGCACTTTGTTTTATTTTTTTTTATGATTTTTATATCCATAGACCGCACCTTTTTTCCCACTTTATTGTTATATACCCTTGTAACTTTTACACGTCTTTTCCTCGAATCTGTTTTTTTTGTTGTTTTGGATCCCACTTTACGATCCTACCGGCTGCGCCAATTTCCGTTCTTAATTAAAACACAATTTGTTACGTTTCCGTTCTTAATTAAAACACCCGACGCGTTTCTTGGTTCCAGTCAGACTCATTGTTCAAACCAGCAATTCCCATCGAAACTCATTGACATCAAATAGTGTCTACTCAGCATTTCCCGGTTGTTTACCTCATGTGCCAAGTACAAATGTTAAGCAGTATTGCTGCGTAGGCTTGAACAAAGTGCAGCAATAATGTTTCGACATAGTGCAATGACTCAAGTCGGTTCAACCGAGGTTATGCTAAGTGACCTAGATAATAGGGCATAACATAGCGATAGCCATCTAATGTCTTAGTGGCGCAAACTCCTATGCTTTTCTGTTTCAAAAAAACTCTTGGAATTCTAAAAATTTGGTTTAAAAACTGTCAAAAACTGCTAAATTTAAGAAATAGCTAAAAAAAAATGCTGCAGGTCATTTTCATGATCAAAAACTGCTTAAATCGAGAAAACTGCTAAACGCTGGTTCATACATTCAAATGAAGGGACGTAAATGCTCTCGTGACAATACATATGTCGTGATAAGTGTTCACACCAGAATTTTATGTGCCCAACTGCAAAAAAAAGAACCGCTGTACACCTCAATTGAGGTGATATACCTGTTTTTTTATGTGGTAAGGTTGGCGGCCATTAAACTGGGCACAATTTCTTTTTATTCTGAGCGTCATGCATTTTGGCGACCATTACTCGCTCGCATTCCTTTTTCGTTTTCCAACCACCACGAGGCAGTAAGGCACCAACCGCAATAAATAAAATAAAAAAAATGTAAAACTTAACAAACCATCTCTTTATTTGGCCCCAACAATATGTAACAAAATGGAGAAGAGCCAAGTGGCAACAAAAATCCAAAATTACAAGGCGATTGATGTAAAGTTGAAAAATTATTTGATAACACGAACCATCGATAGGGATATTCCTGAAGAGAGTCGAACCAAAGATGAATTCAAATATAAAATACCGCCATTTATTACCCCCTCTGGAGCTGTTTTACAGGCAGAGGGGACGCTGATGCTTTTACATCGCTTTGCCAGACACTACCGCGTGACTCATTTACTAACTCGGCTGCGATTTGGCAAATTATTTCGGAGGCAACTAACAATTACCAGGTGTCCCTAACGCTCCCTCCACAGTCCACAATTAAGGATATTATTTATGTAGGTATACATCAATAATTTGATTATAAATCATTTTAACTTTAAATTTTCATATCAGAGTGACCCTATGGATATATGCAAGTGGGCTAAAATTTCTGCAGCGCTTAAAGCCTGCATAAAGCTTTATGAAAATGGTGAACTCCGAGAATCTTCTGCCGATTACCAGAAAGAAGATTCTTTAATACGTCTCCGAGATGTATTTTTCCAAATGGAACAACGAACCTAGTGGTAAGTGCTGGCTATTTGCCATTAAAAATCGATAGTTACAAAGATACAAATAATTTATAACATTTCATATATCTTGCAGACAACTCAACAAATTCTTCAAGAAATAATCATCGTATTTGCGACAAAATGTATCCCAATGAATTAAATGGAGCTCTTCCGATAACCGGCGAAATCGCCTATGCCTACTGCATTAACATCGAACCAAAATTTCAGAAAAAAAGACTACAATGTACATATAATGAACTTGCTGCAGACGAAATCAACTTCTGCAATCGTCTTGAAGCACAAACTGCCGGCACTAGCCCCTATGCCGCTTTTTATGACTCAAGGACCCCTTGTGGCGGAAGTGTCTAAGTACGCCTTTTGAGTTCGTTATTGCGGATGAACGCGAGCTAAAAAAGCTAAAGGTGTTCAATAAAATGCTGTTCTGCGATATACGCAAGTTTTGGAATGACTTCCTAGCTATCGATGGGAGAAACGGCCAGAATTCATTTTTAATTGCAGCAGGGCAACACAATTGCGACATTGACTGGGAAATTGTCAACAATTTCCAGCATCTCACTCCAATTAGCGTCACAACGTAGGCTGAGCGGATGCATAAAGTACACAATCCAAATGATTACCTTGGAAAAATCGTCAACTTTTGGTACAGTGCCGATGAGAACACAAGATTTGTTTTTACGAAAATTCGAATGGACTTAACACCACTTAGTCCGTTTGCGAACAATTCATTTCGTAGTTTCGCCGAATTTGTCGAAAATAATTATAACGAGAAAGTAATTAATGAAAAACAGTTTCTTATTGAAGTAAAGCCATTGACGAGTCGTACCAACTTTTTGTGAATTCTGCAGATGGTAAAATGCTCAGAAGTAAAAGTGCCTTTAGCCACAAGTCGTCTGAAAATCGGAAATTTTTACACATTTCCGGTATCAAACAATTGTGCTATCATGCGTTTGCTCGTGTGTTTTTTTTTTTTCTGCAGAGTTTACAAAAAAGTTGGTACGACACGTCAATGGCTTTACTTCAATGAAAAACTGCGTTTCATTCATTACAATCTTGTTATAATTATTTTCGACAGATTCGGCGAAACTACGAAATAAATTGTTCGCAAACGGACTAAGTGGTGTTACGTTCATTCAAATTTTCTTAACGACAAATCTTGTTTTCTCATCGGCACTGTACCAAGTGTTGACGATTTTTCCAAGGTAATCATTTGGATTGTGTACTTTATGCATCCGCTCAGCCTCCGTTGTGACTCTAATTGGAGTGAGATGCTGGAAATTGTTGACAATTTCCCAGTCAATGGCGCAATTGTGTTGCACTTGTGCAATTAAAAATGAATTCTGGCCGTTTCTCCCATCGATAGCAAGGAAGTCATTCCAAAACTTGCGTATATCGCAGAACAGCATTTTGTTGAACACCTTCAGCTTTTTTAGCTCGCGTTCATCCGCAATAACGAACTCGAAAGGCGTACTAGACACTTCCGCCACAAGGGCTCCTTGAGTCATAAAAAGCTGCATGGGGCTGTGCCGGCAGTTTGTGCTTCAAGACGATTGCATAAGTTGATTTTGTCTGCAGCAAGTTCATTATATGTACATCGTAGTCTTATTTCTGAAATTTTGGTTCGATGTTAATGCAGTAGGCATAGGCGAAATCGCCGGGTATCAGAAGAGCTCCATTTAATTCATTGGGATACATTTTGTCGTAATGTCTCAGTCGAGCACAGTAGATAGCAGCGTTACTAGATAATTTTTTTTAAACCTGCTAAAGGTAGGACGAAAAACTGCAAAACCTGCTAGACAGAAGTATAAAAAAAGGGTAAAAAAAAATCGATCGGTTTTTCCTTGAGAAATACGTTTTTTTTTTTTGTAGTTCAAAAAATACATAAACAGTTACATTTGTTATTATATAAGATGATAATTTTTAAATTTAAATATGTACAAAGTTATTAAATTACATCGTTCGGAATCTTTATAGAGAATCTTTGAATTTATTGAAGTTACCATTTTATTTGTTGGCACAAATTTATAACAGCCTTTAACTTAAGAAACTCCCGACTTTACTTGCAAAGCAACATTTTCGTTACTGAAGCGATTACGGTTTTTAGTTTTTAACTTTGAAATATAATGTTGAATTTGCTTACCATAGGTACAATGTAATCCATAGCATAAAAAGTATTTTTATACTGTCATTCAAACTATTAAAAATAAATTCGTTTGGGACAGAATTTGTTGTTAAATATTCAATTTGGAAATGCAGTTTTAATGCACTCCATTGTTCTGTAATTTGATTGACGCAATCATGTAGCGATAGCCATCTAATGTCTTAGGAGCAACGCTAAAGTTCCTGGGTCAAGGCGGCTACCAACACCAATTTGGTCAAGACCGACACATTGGTGTAGCACAGCAGACAATGTCAAGTTGCATTGCAGAAGTTTGTAGTGCCATTGAAAGTATGTTGAGCCCAAAACACATTAATTTTTTTTTTTTATTTCCGTGGGCTGGTGGAAATCTTCATAGACACGATGAGCACGTGCCCAAAGTAGTGTGAGATTTTTACTCACTAAAACCACCACCCATTTTGTATTTCTATTGCAAGTAAGTATTCGACTTATCCAGCAATTTTTTTATCACGAGTATATAATATGTTTGGCAGGTAACTTTCCTTTGAGAGTTCCTGCTTTTCCGCAATTATAGCGCGGTTTGTTATTATCGGGCCAAATCTAAGGGTTTAGTTCTTTGAAGACGCCGCAATATATTTGTTTCGTCGAGAATTTGGAGGACTGTTGTGTTAACGTGTCCTAATAAACGTTTTTTATGTTTTCGTGCAAAATTTTTTGTTTCATCTTTAACCGCGGGAATACCCAGATCTCTGCGTAGATCTTCGTTCCTTATGTACCACGGCGCATTGACGAATGATCTTAACATTTTGTTTTCAAAAGTTTGTAAAATGTTTAGATTCGTTTCACTGGTACAACCCCATAGTTGTATACCATATGTCCAAACCGGTTTTAGCACTTGCTTGTATAATAGCAGCTTGTTATCCAGGTTAAGCTTCGAATATTTTCCGAGCAACCAGTACAGTTCTCTGTATTTATTCTTAAGTTCTTCGCATTTCTTTTTTACATGCGACTTCCATTTTAATTTTGCATCGAGTGTCATACCGAGATATTTCGCTTCATTTGCAAACGGGACTCGAACCATATTTAGATATACAGGCAAATTGTTTGTCCGTTTATACGAAAAATCTACATGGATCGATTTGCTCTCATTAAGTGCAATCCGCCAGGATTTAGTCCATTCATTAACCTCGTTAAGAGCGTTTTGTAATTTAATATTTGTTTCCTCTATTGTTGTGGCAACTGCTAGTATAGCAGTATCGTCAGCAAACGTTGCAACTATTGTATCGTTTGTTTGTGGGATATCACGAGTGAATATGAGGTACAGGATTGGTCCAAGGACGCTTCCTTGCGGTACACCTGCCATTATTTCTTTGAACTCGGAATATTCGCTTCCAAGTTTCACACGGAAGAGTCTATGCTCAAGATACGACACGAGGATTTTATATAATTGTTCTGGCAAAACTTGACTTAGTTTATAAGTAAGGCCTTTGTGCCACACCTTGTCAAAAGCTTGCGACACGTCAAGAAATACGGCTGAACAAATTTTCTTTTCTTCGAAAGCTTTCTCAATTACATCTGTAATTCGATGTACTTGGTCCACCGTTGAATGTTTACTTCTAAACCCAAATTGATGGTCAGGTAAAAGACGTTTCTGTTCAATTATGGGGTGTAAGCGACCGAGTAATATCCGTTCAAAAACTTTTGAAATGATTGGAAGAAGTGAAATAGGCCTGTAAGATTTTATTTCATTTGGTGATTTTCCTGGTTTTAGAACCATAATCACTTCCGCGACTTTCCACTGTCTTGGTATGTATTCTAATCTGATTGCTGCATTTATAATAAAAAGAAGCTTAGTTAATGCTTTCCGAGGCAACATTTTAAGAAGTTCTCCTGTAATCAGGTCATAACCCGGAGCTTTTTTAGGCTTTAGTTTCTGTATTTCCCGTTTAAGCTCGGCAATACTTGCATATCTTACTATGTTATTATCGGTTGTACTCTCGAATATATTAATGTTTTCATTTTGCGCCGGACCATCAAATGGCTTAAATGTTTCCTCAAGATGTGAGGCAAAAACGTCAGCTTTTTCCTTATCGCTCTTTGCCCAAACGTCTTGAGTTACCCTAATGGGCGGCACAACGATTTTTGGCCGTTTTATGACTCTAATTGCTTTCCAGAGCGAATAATTCGATTCCTTTCCAGCGGTTAGGCTTTGCAGATAAGTTTCTACTGAATGGTTTTTAAAATATTTAATCGAATTTGATAGCAAATTACTCAACCGATTGAGATGTGTTTTATCTTGCGGGGCACGAGTTTGGTGCCATCTTTTACGAGCTTTTCTTTTTTGTCTTACTAAATCTTGTATTTCACGGGGGTACTTAATTTTACTATAGCTCACTATTTTGTTCTGTTGAGGAGTATTATTCCATGCTGCTTTTTGGATGGTATTGATAAATGAGTCAACAGCGACTTCGAGTTCCAATGGGGTTCTAAGCGATACACCCAGTCGGATATTATTTTCAATACCGTTTTTGAAACCATCCCAGTTGGTTTTCGCGTTTGTTAATCTGGGTGGTTTTTCATTTATAATCAGTGACTCGCTCATTGTTAAAATGACTGGAGAATGATCAGAGGAAAGATCAAAGCATTCTTCAACTTTGATTCGATTGGACGGCAGACCTTTTACAATGAAAAAATCGATCAGATCCGGTATTTTTCTAGCATCAGTTGGTCAGTAAGTTGGTTTTCCCGTAGAATGAAATTCGGTATTGTACTTTCTACCTATATCATAAAGCATCCTACCTTTCTGTGATATGCATCTAGATCCCCAGAATGTATGTTTTGCATTAAAGTCCCCTCCGATGACAAAACGTTGTCCAAGGGAATTAAGCAAGTTTTCAAAGTCAATTTTCTCAACCTTGCATCGTGGTGGGCAGTAAATAGACGAGATATCTTCAGAAAGGATTGTCTGCTTTTGACTTGTATAGAGCTAACTTGCATTGTTTCGATTTCTAGTTTAAGATCAATCGAATGTTTGATACACTCTTTTATATATAGTGAGGCTCCACCTCTAGCCTTATTCGATGGATGTAGAGCATGATAGTCGAGGTAACCTTTTATTTTTAGGTTCGAATTACTCTTTGCGTGAGTTTAGGATATTAAACAGATGTCTATATCTTTTTCCTGCATAAATAATTCAAGTTCTCCAAGTTTTTGCCAAAGGCCATTGGCATTCCACGTAAGAATTTTAAGCAATCTATTCATGTTAAAGGTGGGGTACTTCTATTGCGAATACTATTTTCGAGCTTAACGAGCCTGTCAAAAATAAGTTTATTCGTTTTGCTTTGTTCCTCAAGTTTCGACAGAATAATCGAAAATACATTTGAAACTGGGTCAGGTGAGATACTTTTTTGGGCGTTACTGGACACTGTAGCTTGAGCATACGTTTGTACATTTGGTTTTGGATGTACAAGATCCGAACGGATATCTGATGGCCGCGTAGTTTGTGGACATTTAGGTTCTTCGACCATGGCCTGCCTTGTCTTCGACATATTTTTAATCGGAATTTTAGGATTTTGCTTGTTTAAATTTAATTTCCGTGAATTAACACCATTAAACCTCGTCCGTCTTTTTTGCAACTATTTAGCTACTTCGCAGCCGCGATAATTTGCCGGATGATTGCCCTTACAGTTAATGCAGACAGCAAGAGCCCTCTTATCCGACACACAATCCACCGTCAGGTGATTGCCGGCACATTTTACACACCGCGGTTCTTTTTGACAATAGCTTTGCGTATGATTGTATCCTTGGCAGCGCTTGCACTGGGGAACTAGTTTGGAATCCTTACGCATAGGCTCTATTTTTACAACAATATTAAGTATTGTTTTTATTTCATAAATTTTGTTCAAACTCTCTGTTTTATCGAAAGTGAGTATAAATAAAGGAAGGCCGCGTTTTATTACATTTCCTTCGCCATCTTTTTGCTTTTGGTCTCGTTTGACAATGTTAACGGCATCTATGACTTTATATTGCCTGTTTTTCAGATCATTTACAATATCATCCTTTAAGCACGACGCATGTAACCCTCTAGCTACAACGCGTAAAGGCCTTTCAGATTTATTTTCAAAAGAATACCATTCTATTTTATCGATATTAAGCTTGCGAGATAATAGACGGTAACTTTCAGGGTCTTTAACGCAGACTTTCCATGTATTTTTTCTTAGCGAAGTTACTTGGTAGCCCGATAATGGCAACGATCTTAGCAAGGTATGCAACTTGTTAAAGTCGTCAATACCGATCACATTAATTGGCGGTGGGGGACGTTGTTTTAGCTGTTTCGCTTTGTTAATAATCTCTTTGTCGCGGTTTATTATTTCAGGAGAGGATACAGCTTTCCTCTTTTTAACTGGTCTTTTCTTTAAGATCCAGTCAGTTTCGCGACTGAGTTCTTCTTCATCCGTGTGGTATTCCGAATTCACGGGGCCGTTTGAACTTGTTTTTGGTATTTTAAATGAACTCTTCAGAGTCATATTTTCTTCCTTTAGATGGAGAATTTCTTTACGAAGCTCTTCGCAGAGCAGTTCGACATTGTTAAGCCTTGTTCGAAGAACGTCGTTTTCTTCCTTTAGGCTCTTATTTTTCACTGAGTCTCGTTTTTCGTGGGCTGACACTTCTGGTGTTGTCGAGCTCCTTGAGACACATATATTTTTTTGAGATCCTGATGTAGGTGACCTCGTTACCCTTGAACTTTTCCCGAAAGGGTTACACATTTGCAATAATTGGCTCTCCCCAGAATCCGTAGAGCCGACCTCCGTAGAGGGTGGATTTTCCAGTGAAACTGAATTGCCACCTGGGGTAGTAAATCTTTTCGTTGTACTCATTGCATTTTTGTTGTTTGTATACGCTTTACACTCGGTATACGGGGAGTGGATTTTAGTCGCCTTCTACGACAGGCATGCCTTACCTCGGGTATATTCTGACCCCTAACCCGAAGGGGGTTAGGGGTCAGATCTGAATACGTCACAAGACCGATTTTGACAGTTGTTGTGTTCCATTGAGCAAAAAAATTGATTTTTTTTTATCTTATAGCGTTTTCGATTGGGATACAAAAACCACTCTTTTTATGCTCTAGAGCATTTTTTTACTCTAGATCTATTTTTTTCGTTTTCGATTGGGATACAAAAAGCACTCTTTTTTTTTACTCTAGAGTACTTTTTAGGAATCTGGATTCCAAGTCAGATTTACACCAACATGCACCAACACAAAAACATTTAACATCTGACTTAATATGCCAATAGAGTTGTTCATGAGACTATCTCCCTCCCAAGTGCGTTGTCTCTTTTTTTAAAACGTCAAAATCAATTGGAGGAAAACAATGTTATATTTCATATGGCGGGAGTACTAATTTTTTGATAATTTGCTTTAAAATATGAAAATATAAGTTGTTCAAAGTGAAACTCAAATTATAAATACATAACGATACTAATAGAGTGTGTATAATTATAAAACAGAAATAAAAAGACTGAAATTGATAACCAGTGCCATTGCAAAGCGTGAACATAAATCCGAGTGCAAACGAAGTTGGTTAGTTTTCGTGTATTAAAGATTATTATGTTCTTGTTTTCACAAACAACAACAACTCTGAATAATTTTATTTTGTTTATAAATTGTTCTGTTCTCATTTAACACTTTTACACAATTTTCAAGCAATTTCAAAAATGTTCAAAAAAAACAACCCCTGTCCCTTGCCAATGAATTTGCAATCATACAAATGTCAAATGTGTTTGTTTTCCTACAGATGCTGTCAGTTTGTCTTGACACTGACGTTGTCCTGAACAACTCTATTTGAAGTTTGCATTTCGCAGTTTGATGATTAAAAAGTGATTTTCGGGGAAAACTATAATTAGAAACTAAAATATTTTTGGATAATCATGTTCTAAAATTCATAAGCGTTTTTTGACAGCAACTCGCCAATGGTTGAGTTTATAAAAAAGCCGCAATGAGTAAAAGAAAATTGCAAATGATGGTTTTCGTTGATAGCTAATAGCATTGTATATGAAACTAATAGTACTATCATTTTGGCAAATCGATGGTGGTGCCTCTATCGGCGCGAGATACTACTAGGCCAAAGAGGGCTGAAAATTTTACGCTCTCCTTATTAGATTTAATGGAGATCCACTCACATAATTTACACAGTTCTACTCTAAAATTAAACCAATCGCATGCCAATATACTATTTCTTTCTCGCTCATTTTGTCAAATACGAAAGCTAAGTGAGTTACTTTATTGCAATGCGATATGCGAATTGCGAGTATGCCATACCAACCGCCGATATGAGCAAAAGCAATTGCATTTCATATCTCAATCGCAGTGCTGCAAAGCCATTTGCTGAGGGATGTTGTACATGTCTTGTTTCATACTTTACTCAGATTCAAATTTTATTTTCGTATTTTTTGTTAATCTACTCAATGTATTAAAATTTGAGCCTGAGTGAATAATGCAGCATACATAATGTATGATGTTCCCATTTCCCATCCCATAACATCTTTGTCCACGTATAGCATGCACTCTGCTTCAACTGAATGATCGGTTTTTGGGGTATTTTTTGGGGTGTGTGCTTTATAGATACTGATCGCTCATTTTCAACCAATGTTTTGGTGAAGTGCAGTGGCAGTGGCAAACTAATATACCCCATAGGGGTATATTAGTTTTGATACATAGTTTGTAGAGAAATAATTTAGCTAGATATATCTCAAAGTATATGGATCGACTCAGAACCAATAGCTGAGTCGATTAAACCATGTCTGTCCGTCCGTCTGTACGTCACCAGTTTTTGGGCCTTAAATTTTGAGCTAGAAGGATGAAATTTGGTACACGTACTCTTTGTTGCTCCCAGCAGAACAAGTATTCAAAATTATGAAATCCGCCCACTATATTTCGTCAATATAAAGGTTTTTGCCAAGCCCACTTTTTGGGCGCGTTTTTAATAAAAAAACTTTTTTTGGCAAATTTTAAAATTTTCGAAAAAAAATTTTATGCACAATCATTGGTAGTATAAATTTGAACATTTCGTCAATAGACCATTTTAACCCACGCCTACTTTTTGGGGGCGTTTTCCTACAAAGACCATTTGTATGCCCTACCCCAAGGCATATGCAATACAAACACGTTCTTTTTTGTCGAACCACAAAAGGTTTTGATAAACTGTCTGAGCAATATATTGTGACAATGTCATTTTCTGTATTTTAACGTCATAAAGCCTACATTTTGAGGATATTAATTTTAAGGATGGGATGGGATAGGGTATTCAACGATTCGCACAGCGGATTGTAGCCTTCTCATATGTTTAATTGTGTTATTGTTCTGCTTCTTGGTTTGTTTTTCAGCGAACAAAAAAAATTATACATTTGTATTTTTTTATTTCTAATAAATTAAAGTTAAATGTTAAATAGCATTATAGAAAGGCGAAATGCTCATATGGACTGTAATAATTTCAAAATTCCATTTTCCTTGTCCTTTTTTAAGCTCCCCAATGATCATAGGAGAGATGTTTGGATAAAACATTCACATCTCATTATATAAAAATGTTTTTATGTGTGAAAACCATTTCTATACCAAAGACTTAAAATTAGAATCACTTCGAAAATGTCTTTCTAAAAATGCAGTTCCAATTTCATCCCCATTAGTTTGCAATTGCTCGAATCTATTCACTGACGATTCTTGCTTAAAAATTATGGATAATAATCGAAAGACTGAACTTGCATCGAAGGTAATTTAAAACAACTCCAGATCATGCAATAATCCAAACTTTATTCAAGAAACTGATGAAACCGAAAATGTGTTCACCTGTCAGTTCTGTTAAAAAGGATGCTAACCCCGTAACATATGTAAGAGATTTCTCTATACCTCCTCTTAACAATAGCTCCGAAATTTCTTCCTCACAGTTTCCATCTCCCGGTTCACGTTTCGTTCATAAATCTAAAGGTGGAATACAAAATTCTGTCCCGCGTTGCATTTTCGATACACCGAAAAGATTAAAATATGATAAGGAGTATAATTTAGAGAAAAACGTTGACTTGCGATTGCAGGAAAAACAAGTCGATGTTAAAACATTTGTTAGCATGTAACTTTTTCATAAGGTAAATGCACGTTGGACATACAATGAAAAAGATTTGTGTCTAAAGTTTTTTATAAGTCTCCTTCATAATAATTCCATATGCTGAACACCGGATTTAGCTTACTATCTGTAAGCATAATATATAGATGGCATTCATCTTTGAGTTTACCGGCTGGGTTCTCTACCCAAATAATTGAACTATTGAAATGTAAGACCAAGACCATGTCAAATATACAAAAAAGATGTGTTCTGATTTTTGATGAAATGGCAATAAAGACCGAGTTTGATTATAACACGAAAACGGATATGATATACGGGTTTTCGGATTTTGGGGAGCTGGGAAGGCACACCACTGTTGCTTCAAAGGTTATGGTATTCACACTTAGAGGATTAAATATGAATTGGGAGCAAACCATATCATATTATATAGGATGCCAAAAGGGTGAAAACATCCGAACCGAGATATTGAAATTAACAGTTACCAAAATATTAGAATGTGGATTTGAAGTTATTGCTGTATGCTGTGACCAGGGCAGTAACAATAGAAAAGCATGTAAATTACTGGGAGCAGCAGAAAATAAGCCGTTTTTTGAAATCTCGGACCAGGTAATATTTCTTTTATATGACTACCCGCATTTATTCAAAAGCCTGCGAAGTTGTTGTTAAAAAATAATATTCGCATAGCTGATGATATCGTTTCTTGGGGAACACTTGTCAAACTGTTTGAAGAAGATTCCAAGAATCGCTGCCTCGACGGCAGTTTTTCCTATTAAGATGAATAATCTTTTTGATAACTTAAATAGCTACAGTCTTTACCCATCCAATCCTGATCGTCGACCTGTTTCAGCATCTAGTGAAACTCTACAGTCCATCAAAACAGCTAGGGAGTGGATCTCATTATGGGAGTCTACTGGTAAAATGAAAAAAGCCACATTGCTTTGGTGGTCTTATGCAAACGTTGCTGGCCATAGAATTAATATGGGAAAAACTCAAAAATGACTAGCAGTTTCTTCTTCTTGTACATCTAAATACTGATGTTGCAGAAAATTTATTTTCTATAAGAAAATTCAATAAGGATTTCTGTGGAGTTAAAAGTGCGAGGAACTAAGATCCCCACTTTCTTTTTTTTTTTTTTTAATTTTTGTTTGTTTATTGAATTATCGATATGTTTTCTGTTTTTTTACCCCGCTTATAAATAAACATTGTTACGTTTTCTCATATTTATGTTAAACTTATTTTACATATTGTATTTTTTATACCCTATCCCATAGGTGGGTATATTAGTTTTGATACTTAGTTTGTAACATAGAGAAATAATTTTGCTACATATACCTCAAAGTATATGGATCGACTCAGAATCGCTAGCTGAGTCGAATAAGCCATGTCTGTCTGTCCGTCCGTCCGTCCGTCTGTCTGTTCGTCAGCGGTTTTTGGGCCTTAAACTTTGAGCTAGGATAATGAAATTTGGTATATAGGATCCTCGTCCGTGCCACCAGAACAAGTGTAAAAATTTTTGAAATCCGCCCACTGCCACGCCCCCTTTTTAAGAAAACTTATTTATTGGCCAAACCGTAAGAAATTTCAAAAAAGTGTCTGAGTAGCATATTTAGACAATCCTAATATCTATATTTCGTTCATACAAAGTTTTTTGCCACGCCCACTTTTTGGGGGCGTTTTTAGTAAAAAACGCTTTTTGTCCAAATTTTAAAACTTTCGAAAAAAATTTTGATGCAAATACTTCCGAAATGGTAATATAAACATTTTGTCCATAGATCATTTTCACCTACGCCCACATTTTGGGGGCGTTTTCTTACAAAAACCATTTGTATACCCCATCCCAAGGCTTTAGCAATAGAAATACGTTGTTTTTTGTCGAACCACACAAGATTTTGAGAAACTGTCTGAGCAATATATTGTGACAATATCATTATCTGTATTTCATCGCCATAAGGCCTATATTTTGAGGATATTAATTTAAAGGATGGGATGGGATAGGGTATTCAACGATCCGCATAGCGGATTGTAGCCTCTCATATGTTTAGTTCTAAAGTGCGTCTAATATGCTACCTCTTTGGAGACGTGGAAAAGCATATTGAAGTTATCACCTCACCTCTGTATATTACTCATTATCTTATTTAGTTTAGTGCGAGTACGCCAAAACCGGTTTGTTCTTGTTTGCACTCTTCAAGTCACTCATAAACACACTCATTATAATATTATTTACTCTATTCAGAAAGAGTGAACAAATGTTTCTTCTCTCGTGAGAAACGATCGATCTCCCCCTAGGCGGCTGGAGACAGAAATAAAAAAATTGCCGTGATGATACTACTATAAGCTTCATATACAATGCTAATAGCTATAATTGCGGCCTAAAGATAAACAATAAGCTGTCAAATGGCACACTAACACACGCACAAAACCAGAGTAACCTCTTTATTGTTCGATTGGGACGGGTAAAATCTGAAATCTGAGAGTAAATCTAAAAATCCCAATCGAAAACGCTATTAGATCAATTTTGCAGATCTGTATTTTTCGGCAGATCTACCAATACCATACAAATGATAGCTGTCAGTTCGACTAGAGTGACTTTCATTTTGATTTATTACTTCGGCTGTGAAAAACAAGCAAGAGAGCTTTGCGTTTAGATTTATTAATGGATATAAATATAGAAAAAAAGTTATACGTGAAACGTGAACTATTAAGTTCAGCGAGTATTCGGAATATTGAAAGGAAGATTTCGTTGCCTCCTTGCAGCAAGGGAACTTCATTATGCTCCTGAAAAAGTCGTTCAAATTTTAAACGTGTGTTGTGCACTGCACAATATATGTTTAATACATAATGTTGAGACCCATACAAACATTCCAACCGAAACAGAAGAAGATAATTCATCTTATACTGTTGATAACCATGTCGTTTCGAAAGCCAATCACTTTTCAAACATTGCAAAGAAGATTAGGGAACAGATTAAAAACTAATTTAATAACATAAAATCTACCAAGATCTCAAATTGATTTTGCTTCGTGCTCACGTTTTTGTTAGAATTCCTTAAAATGCCAATTTAAGGACAGAAAGTAATTATTTATGTTATATTCATTATTGAACTTTATTCCTTTTCTGTTAGCACTGAAAAATTAAATAAATAACTTACATTTTACGACAAACACAACTTCTCCGCAATGAAAATCGTCAACGAATGAAAAATCCGAGATTCGAACGAGTTTGACATAACGAATCGAGTTGCCAAGTGCTGAGTAAAGCCATTGACGAGTCGTACCAACTTTTTTGTAAGCTCTGCAGAGAAAAACACAGATCAAACGCATGATAGCACAATTGTTTGATACCGGAAATGTGTCATAATTTCCGATTTTCAGGCGACTCGTCGCTAAAGGCACTTTTACTTCTGAGCATTTTGCCATCTGCAGAATTTACAAAAAAGTTGGTACGACTCGTCAATGGCTTTACTTCAATAAGAAACTGTTTTTCATTAATTACTTTCTCGTTCTAATTATTTTCGACATATTCGGCGAAACTACGAAATGAATTGTTCGCAAACGGATTAAGTGGTTAAGTCCATTCGAATTTTCGTAACGACAAATCTTGTGTTCTCATCGGCACTGTACCAAGTGTTGACGATTTTTCCAAGGTAATCATTTGGATTGTGTACTTTACGCATCCGCTCAGCCTCTGTTGTGACTCTAATTGGAGTGAGATGCTGGAAATTGTTGACAATTTCCCAATCAATGGCGCAATTGTGTTGCACTGTTGCAATTAAAAATGAATTCTGGCCGTTTCTCCCATCGATAGCTAGGAAGTCATTCCAAAACTTGCGTATATCGCAGAACAGAATTTTATTGAACACCTTTAGCTTTTTTAGCTCGCGTTCATCCGCAATAACGAACTCGAAAGGCGTACTAGGCACTTCCGCCACAAGAGGTCCTTGGGTCATAAAAAGCGGCATAGGAGCTAGTGCCGGCATTTGGTGCTTCAAGACTATTGCATAAGTTGATTTCGTCTGCAGCAAGTTCATTATATTATGTACATCGTAGTTTTTTTTTCTGAAATTTTGGTTCGATGTTAATGCAGTAGGCATAGGCGATTTCGCCGGGTATCGGAAGAGCTCCATTTAATTCATTGGGATACATTTTGTCGTAAATACGATGATTATTTCTTGAAGAATTTGTTGAGTTATCTGCAAGATACAGGGTGGCGCACCAATTGTGCTACAATAAGAAATTCAAATAACTTTTTTTTTAATCGATGTATTTCATTTTTTTTATTGGTTAGAAAATTAAATTTTATTTTAAATAGTTAGTTGTTTTTAAAGATTATAGTTCGCAAATGACCTCCACGCTCTCCCACGCATATGCGCACCTGATCAAAAAATTATTCATTGCGGCCTGACGAGTTGAAGTTGGGATCGCCTCAATTATTGTCGTTATGGACTGCTTTAATTCAGTTAAATTCCTGGGCTTCGTTTTATACACCTCTTGCTTGACATAACCCCATAAAAAGAAGTCTGGTGCAGTCAGGTCAGGTGACCTTGGGGGCCAGCGAAGAGTGGAGTTCCTAGAAATTAATTTGTTTGCGAATTTTTTGTTTAGCTCCGCCATAACTGGTCTGGCTATATGTGCAGTTGCTCCATCTTGCTGAAACCAAACGCTGTTGAATGGTATACGTCTTCGGCGCAGTTCTGGGTAAAAAAAAAACTCCTTCAACATCTTTAAATAACGGTCCCCATTGACAGTAACGGTTACACCGTTTTCTTCAAAGAAGTACGGCCCGACAATACACCTTGATGAAACTGCGCACCACACAGTGACTCGTTCTGGGTGCAGTTCCGTCTCATGCATTCGGCATTCAGATTCGGCAAACATGTTTACAAACCTCATAATGGTCCATCTACTCGGGGGATTACCGCCAAACTCCCGCCTAAATTCCCTTTGGACGGATATGACGGACTGCAAAGCATGGTACCGTTGCACTATCCAAATTCTTTTCTCCGTATCCCAAGCATCCATTTTTATAAATCTAAATAGTAACCTACAAAATAAAAAAAAAAAATAAGCCGATTACTCACACAGAAAAGGAGGGGCTCAGTGGCGCGATGGTTAGTGCGATGAGCTGCCGCGCAGAAGGTCAGGGTTCGATTCACAGCCGTAGCAACACCTTAATGATTTTTCACTGGCCCTCCTCTCGTGATGATCTGACAAATCATCCGAGTAGTATCAATTGTCAAGAATAGCTTATCTCAACTTAGCCGTTCGGAGTCGGCATAAAACAGGAGGTCCCGCCATCATGCAAGAAGTACACACGCACACATGAATGGTTGTGAGAAAGCTAGGCCCTGGGTACTAACGAGCCTGTTGCGCCAAAAATTTGTATTTGTACTCACACAGAAAAAAAGTTATTACGTTTTATTATTGTAGCACGATTCGTGCGCCATCCTGTATTATATGAAATGTTATAAATTATTTGTATCTTTGTAACTATCGATTTTTACCACTGGGTTCGTTGTTCTATTTTGAAAAATACATCTCGGAGACGTTTGCAAGAATCTTCTTTCTTGTAATCGGCAGAAGATTCTCAGAGAGTTCACAATTTTCATAAAGCTTTATCCATAGGGTCACTCTGATATGAAAATTTAAAGTTAAAACGATTTATAATCAAAATATTGATGTATACATACATAAATAATATCCTTAAGGGTAGGTGTCCCAGACCGACCAACTCAAATTTCATGTAAATGCATTTGAATGTGTTGGTAAGCTCTCTTTAATTTTACTCATGTGCTCTTTGCTTCAACGCAAACGAAAACTGAAGGAAAAGACAAAAAGTAGCAAGCGCAGACTAATATTACATATACCTACCTACCTACATATGCAATATACAGACCCCAAGCAAATAACTAAAACAAATATGGAAAGAGAAGGAAAAAAATCAAGTTGAGGGTTGGTTTGGTGTACATATTTTGTTTTGTAATTTTCTTTCAGATTTGGTGTGAATGTGAATATGTATTGTGAAAAAATAATAAAATGATAAAATTGTTGCTGGCTGCCGCGCAGCGAGGTGTAAAAGCAGTTTTTGAGGTTTTCATTGTATATCTTATAAAAAAATGTGTAAACCTTACCTAGGTTAACTATTTTCTTAATTTATGAGATGTAGGAAAACACTTGTTTGGATGCAAATTCGATTATTCAAATAATAGGACGGCAGACAATAGTGCTACTGATTCTCGTCGCAACAATAGTAGGATGAAATTTTTCAAATCAAATAACAAAAAATGATAGATATTTATTTAGGTAATTGTCACCCCATCTTCTATCAATGCTCGTTATGAAGGTACCTAAGCACCTTATATAAAAAAAAGAAGTTTACGAAAGTTAATTTAACCGCTATAATTAATTTTTGTAGGTTCAAGGTGTCAAATTCACCAAACAAATACTATTTGAGTCGAATTTTAAAAAAAACGAAAACGTTTTTCCGTGCAGCGAAATGTTTTTTAAACTATTGAGAAATGTATTTAAATCAATTATACGCCTGCCCTCCGGAACAAAACTACAGTTGTCCTTCACTGTAATGTCCACCTCCATAGGAATTTCAAATTCCTGACCCTGATGTTTTACGTGATCACTTTCAATTTCAACGTTCGTCAATGTTGTTGACGTTGAAGAAAGATCTTCCGAAACACGATTTTTTACAACATACCTTCAATCAATATGTAAATTGTAAAGTTTCGGAAAATTAAATTAGTAAATAAAAAATCAAATAAATTTAATAAATATAATATAGAAAATGACATAGTTCAAACAGTTTATCAGAATCTTTTGTTGTTCGACAAAAAACAACGTTTTTCTCCTTCATATGCTATGGGGTAGGGTATACAAACGGCCCCCAAAAAGTGGGCGTGAGTTGAAATGATCTAAAAACGAAATGTTTATATAATCATAACCAATAATCCTGCATCAAAAGTTTTTTCAAATAAGGGGTCCGCCAAATAACTTTTTTTTTTTTTGAAAATGCTATAAAAAAAACTACTGAATATTTTCTCAAATTTCTTTTTTTATTTGAAAGTACAATCCTTCCGGTTAATAATGGAAAATAATTTCATTCAAATGGCTGCCTCGGCTGGCCATGCAGTAGCCTACCAATTTTTAAGCACATTATCGATTATGTGCAGCTGTATTTCACCAATGGCAGACCCGTTATTTTAAAAAATGTACCTACCGAAAAACGTTTTTTTACTAAAAACGCCCCCAAAAAGTGGGCGTGTCAAAAAACTTTATATGTATGAAATATAGATATATATAGATATAGATGTTGTTCAGACATTATATATATATACATATAATATACATATGTATATACAATATAAAAAATAACATAAACAATTAAATTTATTTTTTTAAGTTGTGTCACAAATGAATTTGCCGCAAAAAAATAACACCGTAAACAACACTTTACTATTCACAAAAATTATCAAAATTATACACACAAGTACCTACACTTTGACTTACTTCCCACTCAACCCTTTCTGTCACGTGCAAACATACGCATACAAAACAATTCATCAGCAGCGATAGCAAACATTTCAATAATGTAACGATCTGTATTATACCATGTCCACGTGAAGTCCACACGAACTTTCATCAAGTCTACCCGAAAAGGTAAACAAAAGATACATACATAATAACAATCTCGCCTGCCTAGTGCCTGTATTTACAGAAGAGAATAATGAAAAGAGAATGTCACCAACTCACCACCTAGTGACATTATTTTGAAACAAACTTCTTTGTGTGCGTGAATTCGATCTTTTTTTATGTAAAAAACGTAAAATAGACCACTTTTCTTACATCAAAATTTGAAAAACCGTGTGGAAAAAAACTATTTTGTATTTTGAATTAAATAATACAAATACCAAAAAAAAATAAAAAAAATATGTCGGAATCATTTTGGTTGTCCTTTTTTCACAGCGGCATTGCAAATAATGTCATATTGAATTGCATATTTAAATATGTTAGAAGAAAAAAAACATGTTTTTAAGACCGGTACGTTGTGCCCTATATATTGTCGCTTGGTTAAAAAATTATTTCCAAAAATTAGGAAATATAACTATCGATTTCCCAGCCAAAAAACCCAAAACGTTTAAAAAAAAACACCTTTTTTCCATTTTGTCACCAAAAAATTACTGTACAAAATACAAAAAAAAAAAAAAAAAAAACGGTATCTGCACATATCTATTAGCTTTGTCAAAAAGCTAATTTGACTTCGTTACCTTTTATACTTTAGAAGTTATATCTAGTTAAACTTTGTAAATTTACCTTATTTTTCATAGTTTTGTGCATTTTTTTCGGGATAAATACTAAAATTCACAACAAAAAACAACCGGTGTTATCTGCGCAAATCTATTGTCTGTAGAAAAAAAATATAAAAAAAATAAAAAATATGTATATAAAGAGATAAAAATGGAACGCAATTAGCATCTAACTTATTTGTATGGTTTTTCTACATGTCAGGCGGTTTTGAGGCTCAAAGATATTTTAATGTTTTTTAAATGCTAAACAAGTACTTTGCTTAACATATTTCCAATCGATCACCGTTTATTTCATTTAAATATTCGGAAAATTGTGAGCGCTACACAATTTAGCGCAAAACTCCAACCTATTTTTGCATGGGACACCTACCCTTAAGGGTACAATAGATTTGCGCAGATAACACCGGTTGTTTTTTGTTGTGAATTTTAGTATTTATCCCGAAAAAAATGCACAAAACTATGAAAAATAAGGTAAATTTACAAAGTTTAACTAGATATAACTTCTAAAGTATAAAAGGTAACGAAGTCAAATTAGCTTTTTTACAAAGCTAATAGATATGTGCATATACTTTTTTTTTTTTTTTTTTTTAATTTTGTACAGTAATTTTTTGGTGACAAAATGGAAAAAAGGTGGTTTTTTTTTAAACGTTTTGGGTTTTTTGGCTGGGAAATCGATAGTTATATTTCCTAATTTTTGGAAATAATTTTTTAACCAAGCGACAATATATAGGGCACAACGTACCGGTCTTAAAAACATGTTTTTTTTCTTCTAACATATTTAAATATGCAATTCAATATGACATTATTTGCAATGCCGCTGTGAAAAAAGGACAACCAAAATGATTCCGACATATTTTTTTTATTTTTTTTTGGTATTTGTATTATTTAATTCAAAATACAAAATAGTTTTTTTCCACACGGTTTTTCAAATTTTGATGTAAGAAAAGTGGTCTATTTTACGTTTTTTACATAAAAAAAGATCGAATTCACGCACACAAAGAAGTTTGTTTCAAAATAATGTCACTAGGTGGTGAGTTGGTGACATTCTCTTTTCATTATTCTCTTCTGTAAATACAGGCACTAGGCAGGCGAGATTGTTATTATGTATGTATCTTTTGTTTACCTTTTCGGGTAGACTTGATGAAAGTTCGTGTGGACTTCACGTGGACATGGTATAATACAGATCGTTACATTATTGAAATGTTTGCTATCGCTGCTGATGAATTGTTTTGTATGCGTATGTTTGCACGTGACAGAAAGGGTTGAGTGGGAAGTAAGTCAAAGTGTAGGTACTTGTGTGTATAATTTTGATAATTTTTGTGAATAGTAAAGTGTTGTTTACGGTGTTATTTTTTTGCGGCAAATTCATTTGTGACACAACTTAAAAAAATAAATTTAATTGTTTATGTTATTTTTTATATTGTATATACATATGTATATTATATGTATATATATATAATGTCTGAACAACATCTATATCTATATATATCTATATTTCATACATATAAAGTTTTTTGACACGCCCACTTTTTGGGGGCGTTTTTAGTAAAAAAACGTTTTTCGGTAGGTACATTTTTTAAAATAACGGGTCTGCCATTGGTGAAATACAGCTGCACATAATCGATAATGTGCTTAAAAATTGGTAGGCTACTGCATGGCCAGCCGAGGCAGCCATTTGAATGAAATTATTTTCCATTATTAACCGGAAGGATTGTACTTTCAAATAAAAAAAGAAATTTGAGAAAATATTCAGTAGTTTTTTTTATAGCATTTTCAAAAAAAAAAAAAGTTATTTGGCGGACCCCTTATTTGAAAAAACTTTTGATGCAGGATTATTGGTTATGATTATATAAACATTTCGTTTTTAGATCATTTCAACTCACGCCCACTTTTTGGGGGCCGTTTGTATACCCTACCCCATAGCATATGAAGGAGAAAAACGTTGTTTTTTGTCGAACAACAAAAGATTCTGATAAACTGTTTGAACTATGTCATTTTCTATATTATATTTATTAAATTTATTTGATTTTTTATTTACTAATTTAATTTTCCGAAACTTTACAATTTACATATTGATTGAAGGTATGTTGTAAAAAATCGTGTTTCGGAAGATCTTTCTTCAACGTCAACAACATTGACGAACGTTGAAATTGAAAGTGATCACGTAAAACATCAGGGTCAGGAATTTGAAATTCCTATGGAGGTGGACATTACAGTGAAGGACAACTGTAGTTTTGTTCCGGAGGGCAGGCGTATAATTGATTTAAATACATTTCTCAATAGTTTAAAAAACATTTCGCTGCACGGAAAAACGTTTTCGTTTTTTTTTAAAATTCGACTCAAATAGTATTTGTTTGGTGAATTTGACACCTTGAACCTACAAAAATTAATTATAGCGGTTAAATTAACTTTCGTAAACTTCTTTTTTTTATATAAGGTGCTTAGGTACCTTCATAACGAGCATTGATAGAAGATGGGGTGACAATTACCTAAATAAATATCTATCATTTTTTGTTATTTGATTTGAAAAATTTCATCCTACTATTGTTGCGACGAGAATCAGTAGCACTATTGTCTGCCGTCCTATTATTTGAATAATCGAATTTGCATCCAAACAAGTGTTTTCCTACATCTCATAAATTAAGAAAATAGTTAACCTAGGTAAGGTTTACACATTTTTTTATAAGATATACAATGAAAACCTCAAAAACTGCTTTTACACCTCGCTGCGCGGCAGCCAGCAACAATTTTATCATTTTATTATTTTTTCACAATACATATTCACATTCACACCAAATCTGAAAGAAAATTACAAAACAAAATATGTACACCAAACCAACCCTCAACTTGATTTTTTTCCTTCTCTTTCCATATTTGTTTTAGTTATTTGCTTGGGGTCTGTATATTGCATATGTAGGTAGGTAGGTATATGTAATATTAGTCTGCGCTTGCTACTTTTTGTCTTTTCCTTCAGTTTTCGTTTGCGTTGAAGCAAAGAGCACATGAGTAAAATTAAAGAGAGCTTACCAACACATTCAAATGTATTTACATGAAATTTGAGTTGGTCGGTCTGGGACACCTACCCTTAATTGTGGACTGTGGAGGGAGCGTTAGTGACATAAATAATATATAATAAATCATTGAATTATTTTTTCTTCTATCCCATTCTTCGATTTCGTCAAAGCATTTTTTGATGATATCTTTTATTTCCACATCGGCATGAATACACGTCTTTCCTGCCGGTATCATATGTTAGCATAAGTTCATTTGGTGATGTTAAATATCTGTGATAAATCCAATTGAATAAGTGATCTAATCAATCGGTAAAATTGAACTAGAGAAAGAAAAAACAGGTTTAAGAAGTCTTTAATCCATATAGGGTCGAAACAAACTCATAATTGAATGACCTAATTTCATGTGAATTAAGTCTTAAAGCGATGATTCTGTGCTAAGCAAATATTGAGCTTATAATGTACAACCAACAACTTAGAGAGCGCTGACGGAAACGTAGTGCTCAACTGTAGGCAGCTTTTTTTTGAAGTGAAATATTTTGGGACGTTGTGAATCCGATTTAATGAAACGAAAAAGAGATCAAACAAAATATCGGTTGTCGTCTGATCACCGAAACCAAGCAAAAACAAGGCAACCTATAAGCGCTTACACAATGTGGATCTTCGTGAATCTGTATCTGTTCAATAGAGGGCAACTTCATGCAAGAAATGTATCTCTCTTTTGACAGTGATGCAAGATATAGTCCGTACCAAATCAGTTGGACAACGGTCGATTGCGCAGAGAGAGGATTTAAGAGAAATTTAAGATATTTTAAAATAAATTTTAAGAGACCTGCGCAGTAAAATGGTCAACTGATTTGGTACGGACTATACTTGTCGTTTGT
This sequence comes from Rhingia campestris, assembly GCA_932526625.1. Lineage (NCBI taxonomy): Eukaryota > Metazoa > Arthropoda > Insecta > Diptera > Syrphidae > Rhingia > Rhingia campestris. Next base: position 109,361,803 of record OW052182.1, read on the forward strand.
TTCGTTCTATGTAATAGAGCCCCTGATTAAGGCAGGAATGAGAAGTGGCTGAGATCATAACTAACTACATCTGCCATTGAATACAATTCCGTGAGCCTCGCGGACATGCCTTAAGTTTTTTAGTTACTTTATCGTTGTTAGCATTCTTTGTGGATTATGTTTTGTTTTTAGATATAATATATTTATTTTAAACAACATATATAAAGTAAGAACTAGTATAGCATATAAACAATGGATATATTAATTTGTAAGTAATATCTGCAATGCCATTTTAGCGGCCGCTTTCTTTGCCATATTTTTATTGCCCCCACAACCGATCACAGTCTTAATCACGTCACGACAATAGAACGAACAGTTCACCAGCACTACATCCTCTTCGATGGAACTAATTTGGAATGTCGGATTTGCTCCACGATACTCGTACAGCTGGCGGACTGGCTCAATAGGCACTTCTCGAATGAAGTCATTCAACTCTATATCCATCAAATGTCTAATCACATTCCAAGTTTGACTCAAATCATTCCCCGAGTCAAGGAAAACAGCCCCAAAAATAGCTTCCATAATATCGCCTAATGCCTTAGGCACATCAATGTTTTGTGCCATATTGTATCCCTCCGATGTACCGTTTTCTTCTAGTAGAATTTTCACCTGTTCGGTGACACGGTGATCCTGTGTGTTTTGGAATTCTACAAACTTTTTTATCGACTCGGCCAGAGTCGGACTTTTATGCATCATGAATTGGTGAAAGTGATTTCTTACGCAGACACAGGCTAGTGTGATATTGTTGACAAGAGCAGATCGAAGACTCGTGATTTCGCCCGGATTCATGTGCGTGCAATGCTCAAATATATAGCAGGAGATTAAAAAGTCCAAAATCGCATCGCCAATAAACTCCAGTTGCTGATAACAACCAGTAAGATTATTTTGTGTATCTGAAGGATGTGTCAGGGCCTGTAGAAGATATGCTCGATTTTTAAATTTATATCCCAAGTTCAATTCCAGACATTCATGATTTAACAGGAATGCATCTACATCTGATTGCTTAACGTTGGAATGGATAAGCGGGTTGCCCATATTGATCTCTAACAAACGTGGAAGTAGTAATCTATTGGGATCATCGAAAATTCCAAAGTAGCCCAGCATTTCGAAACTTTTTTTAACACCATAGTTTTTCACACACACACCTAGCAGAGCCTCGACACAATCAGCAAGTACTTTGTCGGCAATTGTTTGCTTGTACAGATACTCATTAAGGCAATCAGTGGATGCATCTGACAATTTTCCTTTGTCGCCGATTCGTTCTAAAGACTCTTCGCTGCACAGACCAGAGTTGATTTCATCATCACTCAGTTTCAATTCATAGAGGACATTTGGTCTGACGTAGCCGTTTGCTATGATATCCAGCAAATTTGTAGGCACTGATGCCATAGGTGGCAGCCATTCACTGTTAGGCTCAAACCTTGACGAGTTAATGAATGTTGAACTGAATTTAGTGCGCAAGCAAAGGAGTAAATTTTTGTTGCTAACCATCTTTGACTTAACTGCGGTTAGAAGGCCTTCATTCCACTTTGGGTGACGATGCATCAACAGGAAAGATGAGCTAAATTTGAGGAATGAGTCGCCCAACACCTCGAAACGTTCCATGTCGTAAACATCCATGCTTGCGGCTGTGGTAATGGCAGCTAAAAACTCAAACTGCTCTGCAGTTTTATGCACCATTGTGGGTTCATGCAACGTCAGTATTTTTATGGTTCGTGCTGAGTCAAATGACTTATTAGCTATCTGTTTGCTCAAATCGTCAGCATGGTGTACCATCTTTGGTTTGTGTGCTTCCAAATGGCGTATTGAAACTTGTTTAGCAGTTATATCATCTACGCTAAGTTTTTCCATGTCCTCCAACAAATTATTTACAAACTGATAGTAGTAGTCCACTTCGATTGGATAGACCGAGCTCATGTTTCGGTAGATATCGATTGGCTCGACGAAAGCCTTCCAGTTACCCTGTTCCACGTCTACTAGTGTATACTTTTTAGTTGTAACATCTTCGTGACGCGTTGTATCTAGTGCCGGTAGCATACTGCTAAGGTCTACGGTCTTATTTGAGCCCACCCTACGCAGAGAATAGTCAATTTCTATTGTTGCTGGTTTGTAGTTAGCCAGCGTGGGTATACCTAAAACATGGTTGATGTCTATACGAAGTTTTTCTGCAAGCAGTAGATAATGCAATCTGTGCAAAATGCTCGGAAGTAAAAGTGCCTTTAGCCACAAGTCGCCTGGGAATCGGAAATTATGACACATTTCCGGTATCAAAATAATTGTGCTATCCTGCATCATGCGTTTGCTCTCTGTGTTTTTTTCTGCAGAGTTTACAAAAAAGTTGGTACGACTCGTCAATGGCTTTACCTCAATAAGAAACTGCTTTTCATTCATTACTTTCTCGTTATAATTTCTTTCGACATATTCGGCGAAACTACGAAATGAGTTGTTCGCAAACGGACTTAGTGGTGTTAAGTCCATTCGAATTTTTGTAACGACAAATCTTGTGTTTTCATCGGCACTGTACCAAGTGTTGACGATCTTTCCAAGGTAATCATTTGGATTATGTACTTTACGCATTCGCTCAGCCTCCGTTGTGACTCTAATTGGAGTGAGATGCTGGAAATTGTTGACGATTTCCCAGTCAATGGCACAATTGTGTTGCACTGGTGCAATTAAAAATGAATTCGGGCCGTTTCTCCCATCGATAGCTAGGAAGTCATTCCAAAACTTGCGTATATCGCAGAACAGCATTTTATTGAACACCTTTAGCTTTTTTAGCTCGCGTTCATCCGCAATAACGAACTCGAAAGGCGTACTAGACACTTCCGCCACAAGGGGTCCTTGAGTCATAAAAAGCGGCATAGGGGCTAGTGCCGGCAGTTTGTGCTTCAGGACGATTGCATAAGTTGATTTCGTCTGCAGCAAGTTCATTATATGTACATTGTAGTCTTTTTTCTGAAATTTCGGTTCGATGTTAATGCAGTAGGCATAGGCGATTTCGCCGGGTATCGGAAGAGCTCCATTTAATTCATTAGGATACATTTTGTCGTAAATACGATGATTATTTCTTGAAGAATTTGTTGAGTTGTCTGCAAGATATTATATGAAATGTTATAAATTATTTGTATCTTTGTAACTATCGATTTTTAATGGCAAATAGACAGCACTTACCACTGGGTTCGTTGCTCCATTTGAAAAAATACATCTCGGAGACGTTTTCAAGAATCTTCTTTCTGGTAATCGGCAGAAGATTCTCAGAGAGTTCACCATTTTCATAAAGCTTTATGCAGGCTTTAAACGCTGCAGAAATCTTAGCCCACTTGCATATATCCATAGGGTCACTCTGATATGAAAATTTAAAGTTAAAACGATTTATAATCAAATTATTGATGTATACGTACATAAATAATATCCTTAATTGTGGACTGTGGAGGGAGCGTTAGTGACACCTGGTAATTATTAGGTTCCTCCGAAATAATTTGCCAAATCGCAGCCGAGTTAGTAAACGAGTCACGCGGTAGTGTCTGGCAATAGCGATGTAAAAGCATCAGCGTCCCCTCTGCCTGTAAAACAGCTCCCGAGGGGGTAATAAATGGCGGTATTTTATATTTGAATTCATCTTTGGTTCGACTCTCTTCAGGAATATCCCTATCGATGGTTCGTGTAATCAAATAATTTTTCAACTTTACATCAACCGCCTTGTAATTTTGGATTTTTGTTGCCACTTGGCTCTTCTCCATTTTGTTACATATCACGACATATGTACTGTCACGAGAGCGTGCACGTCCCTTCATTTGAATGTATGAACTGAACGTTTTTAATTCATCAAAGGCGATAACATAGTTACAGGCTTGCACATCGATGCCTTCTTCTAGAACACTGGAGCACACAATAAAATTGCACTCTTTTTGGCGGAAACGTTGTACCACCTGAAAATAAAGAAAATAATAAGGACACGTACGACTCCCACTCTCGGGTATTTTTAACCTGTCGATTCCATTTCGAATCAAGCAGCGAGTCGATGGCATAAATCATTGAACTATTTTTTCCAACTATAAATTCTGGGATTATAATACGTGATAATTTATGATGTGCCGTTACAAAGTTTTTAATCACATAATACAAGCACTTGGCGGTAAAACGACGTTGGACAAACACTAAACAACTAATGTCTTTGGCCTCCTTGGTTGAGAATTCTTTCAGAAAATACGACAATAATCCCTGTAGTTTTGGTGTCGAATAGTTGAGAATAATATCAGCTTCAGTCATATCATCATCATCGTCATCATCGTCAACGAGGGATTTCATCTCCTTTACGAGTAAGTGGCGAATATGATCGCATTTTGTTAACAAATATCGGTACATATTTCGCAAAGCTGTGCTATTAGAGTTTCGCTTGTTTATTTCGAATTGAACAACCAAACCCATTATAGCCACAGAAGCTGTATATACACCCATATCTTCCATTTGATGGATGAAATCTTGAAGCAGTGATTTTACTTGTTTCAGTTTGGATGGCTCTCTTAGAGATACTAAGTTTTTTGAATACTTTTGTTTTTCACCAATATCCCATTCTTCGATTTCTTGAAAGCATTTGTTGATGATATCTTTTATTTTCACTTCGGCAGGAAAGACGTGTAATACGGTATCATATGTTAGCATAAGTTCATTTGGTGATGTTGAATATCTGTGATAAATCCAATTGAATAAGTGATGTAATCAATCGGTAAAATTGAACTAGAGAAAAAAAACAGGTTAAAGAAGTCTTTAATCCATATAGGGTCGAAACAAACTCATACTTGAATGACATAATTGCATGATCGTCATAGATTACACGAGGTGAATTAAGTCTTAAAGCGATGATTTATTAATTCTGTGCTAAGCGCAGATGGTTGGGTGTTGTAGAACGAGGGTAGACTCTGATTGGCGTTAACTTGGCAATGCCCAGTGTTGCAACTTTGACTACACATCAAATGTGCTTATCTTTACCTCCAAGTGGTAACCATCGGATACTGGTCTCATCCAACCGGATTTGACTTGCTAAACGATAAGCGCGAGTGTTGATAACACGACGAAAAACAGCAACACTATAAACACCCTGGTGAGAATGGCACGGATGAATACCCGGCCTGCTGTCCCAGGCGAACCTAGATGAGCTGCTCTGACATATTCGGACAACAGGTTGTCTAGGAATTTCAAGGGTTAGTCAGGCCCCTTGAACAGAGATGGTGGCGGATGAACCGAAAGGCCAACGGCAGCGCTCAATCCCGTAGTGGATACTGATGGCCCCGTGTCCTAGGGGTATCTAATAAATTGGAACTGGCCCTCCAGGTTGGGGGTTGTGCTTTGGGTTAACTACCCACCCACAGAAAAAAACATGGTTACGAAGCAACCAATAGCCTCGGAAAGGACTGATTTTATTGTTGACGACCCTGCTAAACGAAAAAAGGACAACGACGTTCGTATCTGCACCTGGAATGTGAGAACATTAAACAGGAGAGGTGCAGGCGAACAACTAGCGGAAGCCCTAAACTGCTACAAAGCAGACATTACTGCCATCCAGGAAATACGATGGGATGGGCCGGGCAAAAAGAGGATGAAAAACTGTGACATATACTACGGACCGTGTTATAGTGAGCAGAAACAGCGACTATTCGGATGCGGATTTGTTATAAGTGCCAGACTTAGGCAAGAAGTCTTATGTTTCCAAGACATTAGCGAACGCATAGTAACAATCCGCATCAAGGCCAAATTCGCCAACATAAGCCTTATATGCGCTCACGCTCCGACGGAAGAAAAAGATGATATAGCTAAGGATTGCTTCTACGAGCTCCACGACAAAACCTATGAGCGACTACCGAAGTACGATGTTAAAATCGTGCTGGGAGATTTTAACGCAAAGGTAGGAAGAGAAGACATCTTTAGAAATATTGTCGGAAAACATAGCCTACACGACAACACGTCTGGTAACGGACTTAGGCTAATTGATTTCGCTACGGAACGAAATGCCACTATAGCCAGCACACGGTTTCCTCACCTCGATATCCATAAGGGGACATGGCGGTCTCCAGATCAACGAACGGTCAACCAAATTGATCACATTGCGATAGATAAGAGGCACGCATCCAGTATTTTGGATGTCCGAACATTCCGAGGAGCTAACATCGACTCGGATCACTACCTTGTAGCAGCCAAGGTAAGAATGCGGATATCCACCACGCCACAACAATCCAGAAATACTGTGAAAAAATTTAATGTCGGAAGACTGCAATCGCAAGAGACCGCCAAGACCTTCGCACAACGCGTATCCCTTAACCTCTCGATCAACACCATACCACCAGCATCGAATGTCGAAGAGCAATGGCAACGATGCCAACAGGCCATTAGATCAGCCGCAACTGATGTGCTAGGTTTCTCACGCCCACCAGCAAGAAACCCCTGGTTTGATGAGGAATGCCGACAGATGCTCGCAGCCAAGAACGAGGCCTACAAGGCTAAGCTGCAGGTGAAGACGAGAGCTGCCATTGAGCTCTATAGGCAAAGAAGAAGGGAAGAACATCGGCTTTTCAGCAAGAAGAAAAAAGAGCAAGAAAAGCGCGCGATCGAGGATATAGAGAGGTGCCACTCCAGGAACGATGTTCGCAAGTTTTACCAAAGTGTAAAACGTCAAAGCCAAGGATACAAGGCTCGAACAGAATCCTGTCGAGATGAACAAGGAAATATTGTAGTTGAGACACAGTCGATGCTGAGGATATGGAAGAACCACTTCTGCAGACTGTTAAACGGCGATGACGAACAACATTCCGCTGTCAGGCAGAACGAACCATTCAATATTGGCAACGACAGCGAAAACTGCCAACCACCCGACCTGAGTGAAGTGAGGATAGCAATATCTAAACTCAAGCTTAACAAGGCTGCCGGAAATGACGGCCTTCCCGCTGAGCTCTATAAGGCCGGCGGAGATGACTTGGTAAGTAACATCCACCAACTCATAAGCCAAATCTGGTCGGATGAAAATATGCCTGAAGAATGGAACCTCAGCATCGTTTGCCCGATCCACAAAAAAGGAGACCCTCTGAACTGCGCCAACTACAGAGGCATAAGTCTCCTCAACATCGCCTACAAGATCCTATCTGCCGTAATATGTGAACGCCTGAAACCGTTTACCAACAACCTGATTGGCCCTTATCAGTGTGGTTTTAGGCCAGGAAAGTCCACAACCGATCAAATTTTCACACTTCGGCAGATCCTGGAAAAAACTCAAGAAGTCCAAATCGATACCCACCACCTATTCATCGATTTCAAAGCCGCATATGACAGCATTTATAGAGACGAACTGTACAGAGCCATGTCTAGTTTTGGTATACCGCCCAAACTCGTCCGTTTGTGTAGGATGACGATAGAGAATTCTCGCTGCTCCATCAGGGTCGGAAACGACCTCACCGACACATTCGATACCAAAAAAGGATTTAGGCAAGGCGATGCGCTGTCATGTGACTTCTTTAATCTGATTCTTGAGAGAATTGTGCAAAACTCCAAAGCCAACACCAGAGGCACAATTTTCCAAAAGTCGGTGCAACTACTAGCATACGCTGACGATATTGACATCATTGGTAGGACTCAACGTGATGTCATAGCCACGTTTGCTAGTATAGAGAAGGAAGCGGCGAAAATGGGTTTAGCAGTAAATGAGGGTAAGACTAAGTATATGCTGTCATCACGAAAGGACTCACAACATCGACGAATTGGACAGAACGTCACCATTGACAGATATAACTTTGAGGTAGTACGGGACTTTGTCTACCTCGGCTCCGCTATTAGCTCTGACAACAACATCTCGTCAGAAATTAAACGAAGAATTACTCTTGCCAACCGCTGTTTCTTCGGGCTAAGAAGGCAATTTAGTAGTAAAGCCCTCACTCGAACTACTAAGGAGACCCTATATAAGACCCTGATCATCCCAGTCCTGCTCTACGGCGCTGAAGCATGGACCGTATCAAAAGCGGATGAAGAAATCCTTGGTAGATTCGAGAGGAAAATTCTTCGAAAAATCTTCGGTCCCGTTTGCGTTGACGGGCTATGGAGACGAAGATTCAACCAAGAACTATACGAGCTGTACAGCGACATGCCCCTGGTCAAAAAACTCCGCATTGGACGTTTAAGATGGCTAGGACATGTAGAACGAATGGACACCAATACTCCGGCTCGCAGAGTCTTCGATTCCCAGCCAGACGTCGGACGCAGTAGAGGAAGACCTCGCCTTAAGTGGCGCGCACAAGTGGAAACCGACCTCAACCAACTTGGAGTGCGCAACTGGAGGCAGTTAGCTAAGGACCGGGCTAATTGGAGAGGCATGTTGGTTGAGGCCCAGGTTCATTCCGGACTGTAGCGCCACTTAAGTAAGTAAGTAAGTAAGCGCAAATATTGAGCTTATAATGTACAACCAACAACTTAGAGTGCGCTGACGGAAACGTAGTGCTCAACTGTATGCAGTTTTTCTTTTTAAAGTGAAACATTTTGAGACGTTGTGAATCCGATTTAATGAATCGAAAAAGAGATCAAACAAAATATCGGTTGTCGTCTGATCACCGAAACCAAGCAGCATCCATCGCGGTTAGTACTTAGATATGGGAATGCTTGGGAACACGCGTGTGCTTGGTTATTGCTAGAGAATAAGAATAGTTCAACTGGCATAAAACCGGTCTTGTAGGCGAGGGAAATAAGGTTCGGGGTAACAAATTGCTGAAATTCTTGAAAAAGGTTTAAAACTAATCAAAACACATTTTTCACCAATTTAGTTTGAGCAAAATTGTATGTCATTCGGCTCTCATACGCGTATTGTAATTTGAACAGTCAATATCAATGTAGTTGCATAAATATAACCCTCCAATAAACCCACGAGCTTGCGAATTATCAAAAAGTACCCAAGGCGATTGCCAAGATGTCAGTTCAACTCATCTCAAATGAGATGAATACACTTCGGAGGTGGTAAACAGGGAGAGAGCGTGAGAGAGAGAGAATTTAAGCGGAATACAGTTTCAATTCACACTCAATTTTTTAATTATACTTTGTTTTTGTTCGAGCTATGAAGCACATATTTTTTGGATTACAATAAAGTATTTTATAATAATTATTGTCGACGCGTTGTAGTTTGTAGTTAATCTTGTATTTTATCTCTCATTGCCAAATTGGATTTAACATCCCATCAAGTTAACTAGGGTTCATTTCGGACTACTGTAACGTAACTTAGTTAAATAAGTAAGTCGCTCGTAGCTGATATATCTACATCGAATAGAGACAAAGAGTATTCGATTTTAACTCTGATTAAAAATCCAGTAGGTACAGTAACGCGACTGTTAGCCCAGTTAATAGTTAAGACCACCTTAACTGACGAGTTATGTAAGTTGCGGCCTTCTTAACAAGAAAACCTACAGAAAAACCACAACAAGAGAGAGTAGATATATCTAATTCGACAAAAAGCTAAGGAATACAAAACCATCGGTTCCTAGGTATTTCCAATGATGAAAGGTGACGCCGGTGTTAAGGATAGTGATGCGGTTATATGAGGACACAAGCGTTCTCACTCTAGCCTCTCACTATCAACTCCTACTCTCACCTCCACGCTGGTGACTGGTGGGTGCCTAGTACCTCGACTGGAGATGGGGTATTGAACCCCTGTGGAAGGTCGTTGGTGGCAGCAACCGAGAGAGGGGGGAGGGTTGTCCTCTCACTAAGGCACTCACTCTCAGGCGGCAGCGGAGGAATTCCCTAGATGGAGTCAACGGTGGCGCCTACAGCTCCAGTTTGATCGAACTGGTAGTGAAATCCCTATATGAGCTGCTTCGACATATTTGAACACCAGGTCTATAGGGATTTCCAATACTGAGCCAGGGTATTGGAAAAGAGTTGGTGGCGGAGGAGCCCTCAATGGGTCAACGGCAGCGCTCATATACCAAAATGGGCTACTGACATCGGTATTTTTTCCAGCCCGCTGTCCTAGGGTCAAAACAAGGGCCTGGCCCTCCAGGTTGGGGGTTGTGCTTTGGGTTAACTACCCATCCACGGAAAAAAAAATATTGTTACGAAGCAACCAATAGCCTCGGAAAGGACTGATATTATTGTTGACGACCATGCTAAACGAAAAAAGGACAACGACGTTCGTATCTGTACCTGGAATGTGAGAACATTAAACAGGAGAGGTGCAGGCGAACAACTAGCGGAAGCCCTAAACTGCTACAAAGCAGACATTACTGCCATCCAGGAAATACGATGGGATGGGCCGGGCAAAAAGAGGATGAAAAACTGTGACATCTACTATGGACCGTGTTATAGTGAGCAAAAACAGCGACTATTTGGATGTGGATTTGTTAAAGGTGCAAGACTTAGGCAAGAAGTCTTATGTTTTCAAGACATTAGCGAACGCATTGTAACAATCCGCATCAAGGCCAAATTCGCCAACATAAGCCTTATATGCCCTCATGCCCCGACGGAGGAAAAGGATGATATAACTAAGAATTGCTTCTACGAGCTCCTCGACAAAACCTATGAGCGACTACCAAAGTACGATGTTAAAATCGTACTGGGAGATTTTAACGCAAAGGTAGGAAGAGAAGACATCTTTAGCAGTACTGTCGGAAAATATAGCCTACACGACAACACGTCCGGAAACGGACTTAGGCTAATTGACTTCGCTACGGAACGAAATGCCACTATAGCCAGCACACGGTTTCCTCACCTCGATATCCACATGGGGACATGGCGGTCTCCAGATCAACGAACAGTAAACCAAATTGATCACATTGCGATAGACAAGAGGCACGCATCCAGTATTTTGGATGTCCAAACATTCCGAGGGGCCAAAATCGACTCGGACCACTACCTTGTTGTAGCCAAAGTAAGGATGCGGATATCCACCACCCCACAAAAACAGAAATACTGTGAAAAAAATTAATGTCGAAAGACTGCAATCGCCAGAGACCGCCAAGACCTTCGCGCAACGCGTATCCCTTAACCTCTCAACTCACAAAATACCACCAGCATCTAATGTCGAAGAGCAATGGCAACGATGCCAACAAGCCATTAGATCAGCCGAAACTGATGTGCTAGGTTTCTCGCGGCCACCAGCAAGAAACCCCTGGTTTGATGAGGAATGCCGACAGATGCTCGCAGCCAAGAACGAGGCCTACAAGGCTAAGCTTCAGGTGAAGACGAGAGCTGCCATTGAGCTCCATAGGCAAATAAGAACGGAAGAACATTGGCTTTTCAGAAAGAAGAAAAAAGAGCAAGAAAAGCGCGCGATCGAGGATATAGAGAGGTGCCACTCCAGGAACGATGTTCGCAAGTTTTACCAAAGTGTAAAACGTCAAAGTCAAGGCTACAAGGCTCGAACAGAATCCTGTCGAGATGAACAAGGAAATATCGTAGTTGAGACACAGTCGATGCTGAGGATATGGAAGAACCACTTCTGCAGACTGTTAACGGCGATGGCGAACAACATTCCGCTGTCAGGCAGAACGATCCATTCAATATTGGCAACGACAGCGAAAACTGCCAACCACCCGACCTAAGTGAAGTGAGGATAGCTATATCTTAACTCAAGCTTAATAAGGCCGCCGGAAATGACGGCCTTCCCGCTGAGCTTTATAAAGCTGGCGGAGATGACTTGGTAAGCAACATCCACCAACTCATAAGCCAAATCTGGTTGGTTGAAAGCATGTCTGAAGCCTGAAGAATGGAACCTCAGCATCGTTTGCCCGATCCACAAAAAAGGAGACCCTCTGAACTGCGCCAACTACAGAGGCATAAGTCTACTCAACATCGCTTACAAGATCCTATCTGCCGTAATATGTGAACGCTTGAAACCGTTTACCAACAACCTGATCGGCCCTTATCACACTTCACACTTCAGCAGATCCTGGAAAAAAACCAAGAAGTCCAAATCGATACCCACCACCTATTTATTGATTTTAAAGCCGCATATAACTTTGAGGTAGTACGGGACTTTGTCTACCTCGGCTCCGCTATTAACTCTGACAACATCTCGTCAGAAATCAAACGAAGAATTTCTCTTGCCAATCGCTGTTTCTTTGGGCTAAGAAGGCAATTTAGTAGTAAAGCCCTCACTCGAACTACTAAGGAGATCCTATATAAGACCCTGATCATCCCAGTGCTGCTCTACGGCGCTGAAGCATGGCCGTATCAAAAGCGGATGAAGAAATCCTTGGTCGATTCGAGCTGAAAATTCTTCGGAAAATCTTCGGTCCCGTTTGCGTTGACGGGCTATGGAGACGAACATTCAACCACGAACTATACGAGCTGTACAGCGACATACCCCTAGTCAAAAAAACTCCGCTTTGGACATTTAAGATGGCTAGGACATGTAGAACGAATGGACACCAATACTCCGGCTCGTAGAGTCTTCGATTCCCAGCCAGACGTCGGACGCAGTAGAGGAAGACCTCGCCTTAAGTGGAGCGCACAAGTAGAAACCGACCTCAACCAACTTGGAGTGCGCAACTGGAGGCAGTTAGCTAAGGGCCGGGCTAATTGGAGAGGCATGTTGGTTGAGGCCCAGGTTCATCCCGGACTGTAGCGCCACTTAAGTAAGTAAGTAAAGGTGACGCCTTAGAAGTTGTTGTAAGCAGTTGTCATATGTTTTCATATAAGCAGCAATTTGACAGTAAAACTGTGATTAACTTGCATTGAATTTTGTTTTGTTGCAGAATTGCAGAATTTAGATGCAGCCAAAATAAATGAATCTTTTTTTGGAACATATTTACTTTAGCTGCCAATCACTTTTTGCATTCATTAAATTAAGCTAAAAATTTAGCATTTTTTTGTCGCTCTCAATTATTTTAAAAGTTATTCATACAACGTCGGAAAGTCGTCGTAAACGTTGTAAACGTGAATAATGAACTGTCAAAATTTGTATGGGTAATCTTTTCTAACAATATCGGAATTTTCTCACAGGAATTGTGTGCATAAACTGAGGTGGTAAACGTTGTAAACTTTTGAAATGCTATTTTGACATTTAATCAGTCACTTTCACACATCAAACGTATACGCTAAACTGAAAAAAATTTTCGAGAACGGAAATAGAACAATAGGAACATAATTCTATCAATAAATAAATTACTAAAATGAGAATTCATTGGGTTACCGCATTATTTAGTGGTGCAGTTTTAGGGTCGTTCATGAAACGTCGTTGTAAAATTATAATATTTCGCAAGTAATAAAATTACGACGTTGCATGAATACACTTAAAAAAAATTCCAAAAATTACTATGGAAATCAACCAACTTTTGAAAGTCCATACAGATTTGAATGATAAGCAGCATTCATTATATACTACATATTCTCCAAAATGGTAAAACAATGTAAAAATAAAAATCGAAGGATTTTAAATCTCTTTGTGGGGGAAGTCCACGCTCACGCAATTTCGTTTGTATGTAAAGTAGTCAGACAGGCGCCTAAGTCAAGAGTTTTATTATGTTAACCAGTACTCTGGGTGGCACGCTTCGCGGGAACAAAGGATTTTAACTCTCTTTTTGAGGACAGTCCACGCTCACGCTCAGGATATGTAAAGTCGTCAGACAGGCGCCTTAGTCGATAGTTTTTTTTGTTAAAATATTTTTATTTGGTATGTTTTTTCCAACATGGCAATGCTGCATACACCGCAGCAGAAATAAAAAAAAAGAAGTGTCCAACTACACACAATTTGTATGGAATCATAACCCAAAAAGTGCAATTTTGTTTTATGAATTAACTAAATGTAAGCGACAATTTTTAAATGCATATAAATGATCAGTGCGCAGAGACGAATCGATTAATAAAAAAAATTGAAAGGCAACTAAATTATTTTTATGCCCTTTTTTATTAAAAAGTTTTAAAGTATTATTAATGCTGACACCAAACTGGTTATTTCGATTCGTTTAGGAATGGAGTCCGAATTTATAGCAGAACGAAAAAAATGTGTTCTTTGGGGAAAAGTCTCAGAGGGGTTTTGGGTGAACCAAAATTAGATTTTTTCCAAAGTGGATAAATCTATATTAATTTCTCAACTGTTGAGAAATTCATTGCATAACATTGCATAATAGAAAATGAACCTGAAATGTGGCCTTTTCTATACCAAAATATTTTCTGAAAACGTCATCTGGAAATTCTCTTATGGTTTTAAGAAAATTCCTAGTTTTTGGAATGTTATTTTTGAAACCAGTTCATTTTTATCAAAATAATATTCCTTTTCAATTGAATTTTGCTTCTATTTCTTTCAGATAGTTTTGCCTGAACACTCTTGAACACAAGTGCTTAAGAATCAATCCTCAAATTATTCTTTAATTGAAATTATTAGCAAGTTTTTTTTATAAATAACACAACCAAACTCTCTTGCTGAAAAAAGAAAGAGAAACTAGAAATTTCTGTAATTTTTTTATTGCGTACTGCAAATACATATATAAAATCTTTTTGCAGCAGTATTTCTGTTCATAATTGCATTGAATCAATATTTTGTGCATGGCATGTGCAACAATATTATGAACTCGCACTGTGCATGCTCCAAACTGTTAATTTTCCCTATGAACAAACTATAGACATCAGTACACAGGCATGGGTACATAGTACATATGTGTATACTTTGGCCGAAATCTGTAATAGCCTGCTTAATATTGAATAACAAAATTGTATTCCTTAACCATTTTATTAAGACAAATTAGGGTTTCTTTTTTAACGAAGAAGGGGCTGCACATAAAACGGGGCTCTATTACATAACACGAAACGAGCGGCAAGTATTGACGAGTGGAAAAGTTTGAAAAGCGCCTCTACATGCTTTAGAATTAAGGGAAATTTTCATTTATACAGGATTACCTTAAGAAAACTGTGTTTAAGACGAAAATCCAAACGCGTATTTCCAAACATTTTACTATAAGGCAATATACAAGTTAATATGGCATTTCATGGAATAAATAATGGACTTTTATATATATGAAATGCTGTGCGATTAGATTAACATTTTAATACAAAAATGTAATTTTAATTTGGCGCTATTTTTCCATACGAATAGCGCCACTTTTGCGACTAGTAGAGAAAAAAGGAATATTACAATGTATACCGAAATGCTAGCCTTCAGTCGTCAATACGATACAGAAGTAAACGATAGTCACGACAAAGTGCGATTGGCTCTGTAGGCTAAGCATCAGAGTTACCAAAGGTTCAATTGTAAGTTGAAAAATAATCGTCCATGGTATTTTTGTATTTTATGAATTGTGTTTCACGGTTTAGTTTATTCAAATGGTAATTACCTACAAAAAAGGAGACCCTCTGAACTGCGCCAACTACAGAGGCATAAGTCTCCTCAACATCGCCTACAAGATCCTATCTGCCGTAATATGTGAACGCCTGAAACCGTTTACCAACAACCTGATTGGCCCTTATCAGTGTGGTTTTAGGCCAGGAAAGTCCACAACCGATCAAATTTTCACACTTCGGCAGATCCTGGAAAAAACTCAAGAAGTCCAAATCGATACCCACCACCTATTCATCGATTTCAAAGCCGCATATGACAGCATTTATAGAGACGAACTGTACAGAGCCATGTCTAGTTTTGGTATACCGCCCAAACTCGTCCGTTTGTGTAGGATGACGATGGAGAATTCTCGGTGCTCCATCAGGGTCGGAAACGACCTCACCGACACATTCGATACCAAAAAAGGATTTAGGCAAGGCGATGCGCTGTCATGTGACTTCTTTAATCTGATTCTTGAGAGAATTGTGCAAAACTCCAAAGCCAACACCAGAGGCACAATTTTCCAAAAGTCGGTGCAACTACTAGCATACGCTGACGATATTGACATCATTGGTAGGACTCAACGTGATGTCATAGCCACGTTTGCTAGTATAGAGAAGGAAGCGGCAAAAATGGGTTTAGCAGTAAATGAGGGTAAGACTAAGTATATGCTGTCAACACGAAAGGACACACAACATCGACGAATTGGACAGAACGTCACCATTGACAGATATAACTTTGAGGTAGTACGGGACTTTGTCTACCTCGGCTCCGCTATTAACTCTGACAACAACATCTCGTCAGAAATTAAACGAAGAATTACTCTTGCCAACCGCTGTTTCTTCGGGCTAAGAAGGCAATTTAGTAGTAAAGCCCTCACTCGAACTACTAAGGAGATCCTATATAAGACCCTGATCATCCCAGTCCTGCTCTACGGCGCTGAAGCATGGACCGTATCAAAAGCGGATGAAGAAATCCTTGGTAGATTCGAGAGGAAAATTCTTCGGAAAATCTTCGGTCCCGTTTGCGTTGACGGGCTATGGAGACGAAGATTCAACCAAGAACTATACGAGCTGTACAGCGACATGCCCCTGGTCAAAAAACTCCGCATTGGACGTTTAAGATGGCTAGGACATGTAGAACGAATGGACACCAATACTCCGGCTCGCAGAGTCTTCGATTCCCAGCCAGACGTCGGACGCAGTAGAGGAAGACCTCGCCTTAAGTGGCGCGCACAAGTGGAAACCGACCTCAACCAACTTGGAGTGCGCAACTGGAGGCAGTTAGCTAAGGACCGGGCTAATTGGAGAGGCATGTTGGTTGAGGCCCAGGTTCATTCCGGACTGTAGCGCCACTTAAGTAAGTAAGTAAGTAAGTAATTACCTACATACTCAACATTACAAACGATGTTAAGGAGTCAACATAAGTTACCAAAATATTATAAAAGTGTTTAAAAACGAAGTTGTCGACATTAGTTTCGCAACCATAAAAATGTCCCTTGGTAAGTGTGCCGAGCTGTGGAACAGCTAACTGTTAGAGATTTCCCTTCGTTGGTAATTTATTTGACACAACAACTGTATATATTTTATAAATAAAGGGCCGACCAGAATGCGTATCTGTAGCTGAGTGAAAAGTTAAAAACAAGGCAACCTATAAGCGCTTACACAATGTGTATATTCGTGAATCTGCATCTTGAAGTTCAATAGAGGGCAACTTCATGCAAGAAATGTATCTCTCTTTTGATAGCGATGCAAGATACCAGCTACAGATATGCATTCTGGGAAGGCCTAAAGGATTTATGCGATCCTGAGTAATGACTGTATTAGGCAGAAGTGGCGGCATAAGTTTTTTCTCCAATCCTTAATAATTACCACCTAGTCAGCACGGAGAAAGCACGCATCGATATAAAGTCGAAAACGGTTGACTCTATAACAATCGATTATCAACTAGGTAGGTACCTATTGATAAATAAACTGACACAATAGACTAATAGACATTAAAGAAGAGAAGGCTACAATCCGCTGTGCGAATCGTTGAACACCCTATCCCATCCTATCCTAATAATAAATGTCACCAAAAAAGTGGGCTTGAATGAATCTTGTTCAGACGGTTTATATTCATTTTTGATGGTTTAACAAAAACGAAGTTTTATGGAAATTTTTTTACACTTTGTCGTACAGAGTCTATAAACCAAATTTCATCACTGTAGTTCAAAATTTAAGGCCCAAAAACCGGTGAAATATAGACTGACAGAAAGGCATGCCTAGATCGACTCAGCTAGCGATCTAGGTATTTCTATTGAAATTATTTCTCTTTGTCACAAACTTAATATCGAAACTACTATACCCCTATGGAATAGGGTATAAAAACTGTATCTAGATGCAATTGCAGAAAAATGCAAAAGACACGTCATCGCACGAAACCAAACACTTGGAACAACTACACATACATTGCCGTTTTAACAAAAGCATTACAAAATCACACATATAGATACAACTTACATCATGACGTTGTGAAATTCATCCATGTTCTCGACGGTGATAATTTTTCCTCGAAAGGCTGCTTCCAAATCCAGCAATGGCTTTAAAATGTCGATTGTTTTATTGGACTTCAGCAGCACACCAGTTAGGCCTACAGTACGCGGTAATTGGCTCTTATCACCGACTAGCATATACAGAGATAAAAACTGATGCATAGGATGAGATTTTGTTGCATGATGACATTCATCTACAATAACGCAACTTAGATCGGTTATGGCAAGGAAGTTATGCGACACCATATCCACAAACACTTGACTCGTTCCAACAAAAACCTAATGAGCAAAGTTAATGTAAATTCAGCTCAACCAATTTAAGCGCTTACTTGATTTCGGTTAATTTCCGATTCCCATCTTTCGGAAGGCCAATTGTCTACATTCATATCTCCAATAAAGAGTCCAACTTGGAAGTTCGTCGAAAGTGCAATTTCCTTGGCATTCTGTCGAGCTAGCTCAACAGTGTTGCAAAGGAATATACTTCGCTTACCGCCCTCACTAAGTGGTCTATGGGATAAAATAAGTACACGCTATGAGCCGCCATTGCATCAAGCAATTGATAAAAATTACTTGTTAAGATCCTTTGAAAAATGTCGCAAAAGCATAATAGCAATATAAGTCTTTCCACTTCCTGTCGGCAAATAAATAATTGAATTGTGTTGAATTGCATGGTCAA
The DNA here is from genome assembly GCA_932526625.1 of Rhingia campestris. Classification (NCBI taxonomy): domain Eukaryota; kingdom Metazoa; phylum Arthropoda; class Insecta; order Diptera; family Syrphidae; genus Rhingia; species Rhingia campestris. The sequence goes on from OW052182.1 coordinate 109,380,331, forward strand.
GCAGCCGCAGCTGGTATGGACGGGCCGTTTTGCCATCGGTTATCTAAATAAAGACATTTTTTATTGGTTTTAAAGTCGATATTCAATACAATTTAACTTTACCTCGTCCGTGCTCATTGTAATATTGAAATGATAATTGATAATGACCTGCTTTGCAATGAATGTAGATGTAGAATGATGTGGACTTTCTGCCTCCACCCGGCGTTGTTTTCTTTTGATTTATTTGCAAAGCAATTTGTGGGGTTCCCCGAATTACAAATTTACAACATAAGACATAACGAAACAACTGCGTTCAGTGACTAGTTTATTCGTTAAATCAAGGGATGTGTTCGTTTAGGTACTTTTATTATAAGGAACAGAGTTCAAGTAAGAAGAGATAGGGAACTTTCCAGGACTTTACGTTTTACCTACGGTAATCCTGGAATTTTCCAGGAGTTTGACAGATAAATTGATCACCACGGTCTAACCAGATACACACATTCCTTGTTTAAGTGTGAGTTCACAAGCGGTAGAATCCAAATTGTAGAGTAGTAGGGACTCGGTAGGGACGCACCGAACCATTGTCTTGTCAAATATTTTCGCAATTCCTACCTCGGTATTAATAAAAACAAACGTTTTATTCAATGGATAAAATGTGGACTATCTATTCTAGGAATGACCAATTTCAAAAAAATTTCATATTAATAAGATGTTCTGGGATTACTCTGAAAAACTAAAGTTCAAGTGGGAATCATGCTCTGATTTCCTTTATAAAATATTAGTTTTTTCCTATGTATTTGTTGCCCATCGGTAATTTGTGTATTTAAAAACCATTATTTTGATTGTCTTGTGAGATAGAATAACATGACAAACACAACACTTATGGCGTTTTCCATTGGGAAATCTAGATTTTGATATGAAATTTGATCTTTTTGAGTGTCAATGGAACACGATTCAGATTTTTTTTTTTGTCATTGTATTAGTGTCATTTTGTGTCTGTGAAGTTAGCGTCGGTGTAGCTGTCAAAATTTAAAACATAACAAATTAAATACATCCACCACACAATTGTTGACACGATGCTTTTTTTCATTTCAAAAAAAAAAAAAATGAACAAAAAAAATATTCTTCATCACTCTCCGAAGACGAAGACGAACTAGTTGAACTTAATAGTTCACGTTTCACGTATAACTTTATGTTCGATATCTATATTCATTAATAAATCTAAACGAAAGCACTCTTGTTTTTCACAACTAAGTTAAAGTAATAAATCAAAATGAAAATCACCCTAGTAAAACAGACAGCTATCATTTGTATTGGTATTGGTAAATCTGCCGAAAAATTCAGATTTGCAAAATTGATCTTAGATAAAAAAAACATCAATTTTTTTGCCCAATGGAACACAACAACTGTCAAAATCGGTCTTCTGACGGATTCAGATATTAAACTATTGTAACTTTTTTATAGTCCACTGTAAAGGCTGAACTATAATAGACGGAAGCAATCGGAAGCTAATGTCAAAATTCTAAGTTAAGTTTTCTTCAGTACTCTCAATTATTCAAGTTGCCCATAATAGACTTTTGAGAATGGAATTTCAAACAATAAAAACCAAATTTCGTTGCTTAGGAATTTACAAATTTGAAATGAAATGTAAAATGCAAAATTTGTGTATGGAAGAACAAAAGAAAGCGAAACAATTCGCTATTTCGTAGTGAGCGAAAGTGAACGAAAACTGAACGAATAGAAGCGAAAAGTTACTATGGTCGTACAACAAAAATTGCATGTTACGGAATACAATTTACTATAGGTTAACGACATATTGGAATAAACGAATTACTGTTACATAATTGATTAGAAAAGAATACACGTGTAAAATACAACAGCACATAGTCTATAAAGATTTCTTTAAGTCTATCGGCCGTCAGTTGGATAGAAAATGTCTTACTAAACCAATTTATTGCAATTGAAAACTGTAATTTTACAAATCAAGTTTGATGCAAAAGTTTATATATTTGTTTTAATATTAAATCACCATAGATGAAATTTGCGAAAAAACAGCTATTCAGTTGTAAAAATGCCATATTACTGATTTTACGTTTTTCTCATTTTTATTTAAACTTAAATACAATAGAAAAAAGCCTATAATTAGCATTTTTCATTAGATTAAGAATAAAATACTTTTAAACAGTTTTATATTTACAATAGTGCATAAATATTTATGCAGCATTTTTTCAGAGTATGTACCACAAATCCATATTTTTAAAACATTTTCCCAACCCTATTATATGTACAAGGTATATGTCAAATAAAGTAAGCGAAAGGTCAATATATATATAAAATTTAGCAGTTTTAATATTCAATTTGACTGTCAATATAAAGTTTAAAGAAAATCGGTATAGCTGTTTAGGCTTGAAAAGCCATTACGGACAGAAGGAACCATTGACAGATAGAAGGAATCGGTGAAGCCAATTTTTTGGGTTCCGTCATAATCGTAATGTTAGAATCAATTAAAATCTCGAGGTTGAAGATTTTCCTAAAAACAATCCTTTTCTTTTGGAAGTAGGGTACAGTTATAGCTATGCTATGACTGAAAAGCCTCATTGGAACACAAAACTTGATGGAACTGAAATTTTATTTATGAGGTCGCTTATAGCAATCATTGGAATATTCTGTAATTCTGTTACCACACTGGGGGATGATATATATACTCAGGTTAGGGTTGATCATTCAAAAGACTAGTTGGAACGAATGTGTTTTTTTGGATGGAATGACAAATATTACTTCAGAAAAATTAATCAAAAAACAAGAACGAATGTGTTTTTTTTTATGGAATGACAAATATTACTTCAGAAAAATAAATCAAAAAACAATATGTGGTTTTCTGCGTAATACTACGTTCTCACTGGGGTTCAAATGAGATTATTTCCAATTTCACCAAAAAGGTGTTCTCATTAAGTTTATGAATTACGTTTGACAACTGGCGTTTCAAAACAGAGGAAGACCTGGTTCCGGATTCAAATGTTATCGACTCTGAAATTAAAATGGAAAACTCCTAGGAGGTTCGGACGAAATTATAGCAGCAAATACAGAGCAATAAATGTACCATCAATTGTTGTATAAAGAACAAACTGAAAAAATACATTTTTCGGGAGAAAGTTTCCAATGTTTACATTTTTACAATCAACCCTTCCTTTTTTTGTCACATGAATCCCATCCAATTTGACAATTTAACTGTTCCAGTCCAATGAAAAAAGGTTTGTTCGTTTGTTTGACCTCTTATTTTTTCATATTAGAAACCACATTTCCCAAAAATGTGATGGTATTATCACATTACGGAAATTTGATTTTGTATGGGAAATTTAATCGTATTTCCGAAATGATCTTTTTGCTCAGTGAGAACGTAGTATAAGTTTAAATAAAACAGTGAAATATTTTTTGGGTAACTCTCCAATGATTCAATTTAGAAAAAAAGCCACAAAAAATAAAAGAACATTTCTAATGATTGTTTTCAATTGGACCCTAAAATACTGGTAAATAATCAAAATAAGTGATTTCTTGTTAGTCTTGAGTGTTTTTTTTTAAATGAGAACAGAACTTAGTTGTAAATTGTGTATAAAAAGAAATCAGAGCTTTCTGAGCGAACTCAGAACGGTGCACGATCAATTAGTTCGCAACTTAAAACCAAAAATCTCTGAGGGAGACTCCCACTTAAAGAAACAAATCGTTTTCATATTTAATTGCTTAATTCCTAACTAGTTATTACAGACTCCACGGATCAACCATAGAAATGTTTTTTTTTTTTTTTTGATACTACTGATATAAAGAATTTCAAATTAACTTTTTTCATTTAACTTGTCTACATTCCCTAAACGATGAAGAATACAATACGTAATAAGCGTAATATAACGTAATAAACGTCACCTTCATCAAATCAGGAACACCAACCGCAGTCGACTGAAAAAAACATAAATAAAAAATCGCTAATAAGAAAATGGCTTCCTTGTGGAATTTCTAATAGACTTCTGAGAAGTTTTGTTCTTTTTCTAAGAAAAATGTATTAAAACAATGAACGAATATAAAATGTACACAAACTGAGCTTATCGAACGTAAGAATACAATAAAATATATTTGAATACAGTGAATGATTAAGTGTTTCTGTTTTTCGTTTCTGTGCTTTTAGAGACAATGCTAGCACTTGTTGGTGACCGTGGCATAGCATTCATACAAATCGAGTTTATTGATTAACCATTACAGGCGCGTTTAAGAGGAATCGTAAAGAAAGGGAATGCTGCTCCGTTGTTCTTTCTGTTCGTTGACTTTTTTATTTTGTTCAAGAGGTCGTCATTGTTTTCTCCGTCTACTATGGAAAACGAATCTGTAAAGTCTGAGCATAGTGGTCGATCGCGACGCTCCAGAAATCACAATAATAATAGTTTGTCAGGTGCTGGCGGCGGTGGAGGTGGGGGTGGAGGAAATATTAATAATAGCTATCATAGGGATAGAACGAGACATTCACATCGTAGTACACACTCAAAATCAAATAAACAGCCACGGGATATGGCTCCATTCCAAACGAGCGTTAATATGACTGGTGAGTGTTACCGATTAGTTGTGTAAAATGCATGCCGGCTAAAATGTTAGGCAGATGCATTGCGGGAATAATGCATGCTCTTTATAAAACATTTTATTTCTCTCGTGGTGGAATAACATTTATCGCATAACATAGGCCGTGTTCCGGATTTTAGATTTCCCAAGTTAACTTTGCCGATGTACTGTTGTCATTGATCAATCGACCATGTCACATGATTAAAAATGCTCGATTGACAAATGAAAGCAGTGCACCAGCAAAGTTAACTTGGTAAAACTGAAATTCGGAACGCACCCATAGTTTACACTCCCTTTGTATGAGATTCCTGTGTCTGTTAAACAATCTCTTTCTTCATAGGGGACGAGAGCCGCGATGGACAAGAGATCATCGAAGTGCAAATCCTACCACAGGATGAAAATTGGGGAGAAAATACTACCGCGGTCACAGGCAACACCTCGGAGCAGAGTATCTCCATGGAGGACATCAATAGCACATGGAATCGTGACAATGAGACTAGCCTGGGATTTGCCTGCAAACGGTATATCGAGTCGGTATTTTGCTTAATTTTAGGTTTCGTGTCGTTCTTTTCCCCGGTGGCAATGGTGATGATGCCGAAGCTGGGCTTCTTTCCATCTGCTTTTGATCATCCAGAGCTAACACAAACCGTCAAGACACAATTACTTGCCTGCAGTAGCGAGTGCAAAGGACTACTGGTATCGCTGACAGCAAGACTGATTTTATTAGCGCTAGGGCTTTGGGCATTATTTTTGCGTCGACCCAGCGCCACCATGCCAAGGATATTCCTGTTCCGAGCCACTGTGTTACTGCTGGTAACTGTTTCGACATTTGCCTATTGGCTGTTCTACATTGTACAGGTTACAAACGGCGCCAAAATAGTCGTAGAGACGGGCGGCGATGCAGTCGATTACAAATCGCTAGTGGCGTATGCTACGAATTTCGTAGACACTCTGATCTTCATTCATTATATAGCTGTTGTCCTGCTTGAATTGCGGCACAAACAACCCACTTACTATGTGAAAATCATTCGTTCGCCTGATGGGATTAGCAGGTCGTACACACTGGGCCAGCTGAGTATTCAGCGGGCGGCAGTTTGGGTGCTGCAGCGTTACTACGTTGAATTTCCAATATACAATCCGTATTTGGAGAGAATTCCCATATCAAAGTCGCAACGCAACAAGATCTCGACAAGTTTCAAGTACTACGAGGTGGACGGAGTTAGTACAGCCCAGCAGCAGAGCCAAAGCCGAGCTGTGCTCGCAGCCAATGCACGTCGACGGGACTCATCGCACAATGAACGATTCTACGAAGAGCATGAGTACGAGCGTCGAGTAAAGAAGCGCCGCGCACGCCTCATAACCGCCGCAGAGGAAGCATTTACGCACATCAAGCGTATTCATAATGAACCAGCCCCCGCTATCCCACTAGACCCACAAGAGGCAGCGCAAGCCGTTTTTCCCTCGATGGCTCGTGCTTTGCAAAAATATCTCCGAGTAACTCGCCAACAGCCCCGGCACACGTTTGAGAGTATTTTAAAGCATTTAGCTCACTGTCTCAAGCATGATTTATCACCAAGAGCATTCCTTGAACCATATCTGACGGAGTCGCCGGTTCTTCAAAGCGAAAAGGAGCGCCGCTGGGTGCAATCATGGTCACTCATCTGTGATGAGCTCCTCTCGCGACCCATCTCAAATGAATGTACCTTTCAACTAATCCAAAACGATGTCTCGCTCATCGTTTCCATACATAAACTACCGCACTTTAACATATCCGAGGAAGTCGTCGACCCGAAGAGCAACAAATTTGTTCTCAAACTGAATTCGGAAACATCTGTATGACAAAATAGCAACAACACATCATCCTCATACTTGCACATTTTGGTATAGTAATTAGACTAACTTCTTTCCGAAGACACAACATATCAAACAAAAACTGCCCTAGTATTGTACTTAAGCCCCCTGCCCTCTTTAAAAAGCACATACCATGTCCTCATTCAACTCCAATTAGCTATACACTTATATTTACTCATAATATGCTTTACGTTTACATTATTCATTTTATTTCGATAGTAAGTAGCGTTTCATAGGTTAGAACTCATTGTGTATTCCATTTGTAGGATAAGTATATACTTTAGACAAATTATCACGCGCATACTATGTAAAATCGAATATTCCTCTTGACATGATAATAATACTCTGAGAGTTAGCAAGAGTACTGTGTAAAAGTATCATTGTGCTCTCTTCAAAATGACTGCTAAACAAATAAAATTAAGAACAGAACACAAAAACAAAACTATCTTAAGATTAGGTTAACTTTGCAACCTGCACAAACTCAAACTATTATAACGAACTCAAATCGAGCAACTAAATGCATGACAACTATTTTTAATTATTCGTTTTGTACTTTTCTAATTTCTAGATAATTTTTGTTTTTTTTTTCGGATATAATCACTATATGCCTACGAAAAATAAAAAGAGGTTGAAAATTAAAGAGATTGTATATGAATAGGCGTCGGTTTAGAAATGCTTAGTATTAAGAGAACCTTTTGTAAGATAAAAAGTTTCATTTTATAAACAGTAATGAAATGGCTTTATTTATTCTATTTGTAGTGGATTGTAGATTTTAAAACACGCACGTCCGAGCGCACGTCAGTCGACAGCAAATGAATTTTATAGATACATATTTATAGTTACGTCGAACTGCAATGTGAACAACTAAATTGAGGTAAAGGGCAAGAGGAAAGGACAGAATTAATATTTCTTGAATGAATGAATGTAAAACCCCATAGCAATCCAGATATCAGGTGAATGGGATTACTGTAATACAAAATGATCTCGTTTAAGGATATTATTAAACCACAGGACATGCGATAAGGTGGCCTGCCACGCAGTAAGCTGCCGAGTGACAAACAAATTAAGACATCAGATTGTATTGGAGCGGCTATGTATTCGTTGAAGCAGAAGAATTCATTGCCGATGTACAACAGGCAGTAGACCGACTTGACCGAATACCGCATGGATATCAAGTAACTGATACTTGAAAAGAAAAGCGCTCGTAAAAAATGGTAACGACAAGATCCCCCGTTGAAAACAACTGATGGGAAATGGATCTTACTTACTTAAGTGGCGCCCTCAACCAACATGCATCTCCAATTAGAACGGTCCTTAGCTAACTGCCTCCAGTTGCGCACTCCAAGTTGGTTGAGGTCGGTTTCTACTAGTGCACGCCACCTAATGAGAGATGTTCCTCTACTGCGTCCGACGTCTAAATGGGAATCGAAGACTGCGAGCCGGAGTATTGGTGTCCATTCGTTCTACATGTCCTAGCCATCTTAAACGTCCAATGCGGATTCGTCGATGTTGTGTGTCCTTTCGTGTTGGCAGAATATTCTTAGTCTTACCCTCATTTACTGCTAAACCCATTTTTGCCGCGTCCATCTCTCATACTTGAAAACGTGGCTATCACGTTGAGTCCCACCAATGATGTCAATATCGTCGTCGTATGCTAGTAGTTGCACCGATTTTTGGAAAATTGTGCCCATGGTGTTGGCTCGGGAGTAGATTCAAATTAAAAAAGTCACATAACAGCGCACAAACGGACGAGTTTGGGCGGTATACCAAAACTAGACATGGCTCTGTATAGTTCGTCTCTATAAATGCTGTCGTATGCGGCTTTGAAATCATTAAATAGGTGGTGGGTACCGATTTGGACTTTTTTTCCCCAATCTGCCAAAATGTGAAAATTTGATCGGTTGTGGACTTTCCTGGCCCAAAACCACACTTATAAGGGCCGATCAGGTTGTTGGTAAACGTTTTCAGGCGTTCTCATATTACGGCAGATAGGATCTATTAGGCGATGTTGATAAGCTTCTGTAGTTGGTGCAGTTCAGAGGGTTTCCTTTTTTGTGAAGTTCCATTCATCAGGCATACATTCATCCGATCAGATCTGCCCTATGAGTTGGTGGATGTTAAGTCATCTCCGCCGGCTTTAAAAGACTCAGGGCTGTATATTAGTTTTTATACTTAGTTTGTAACAAAGAGAAATAATTTAGAAAGCTATACCTTAAATTTTATGGATCGACTCAAAATCGCTATTTGAGTCGATTAAGCCATGCCTATCTGCCAGTCCGTCCGTCCATCCGCCCGTCTGTATGCCACCGATTTTTAGGCCTTAAATTTTGTGCGTTGCTTAAGAACAAGTTTAAACATTTTTAGAATCTCCCACTGTCATGTTCACTTTTCAGACATCTCGCCTCTACATTACTATTTTGCAAATGAAAACATTCACAAGTAAAATAGATACACCTTACACATCATCAATCTAGTAACAATCAAATTTAACGATAACCAAATCAGTTTTGGTTTTCATCAATGTTGCAAGGTTACTTGACAAAAACATTGAAGAGCACACAAACGATCAATATTACTTTATTGATGACTCATTCAAGTAATATTGAAAAGTAACATTGATCGGGTGTAGGGCGCTTTAGGTCGGGTGGTTGGCAGTTTTCTTTGTACCAAAGAGCCTGCTGCGCCAAAAATGTGTATTTTCATCTTAAATGTACGAAATAATATTCATAGGTTAAGAAGAACCAAACCACACGAATTTTTTTTAACAAATATGAGAGCCTGCATTTAAATTATAATATCTTCTCAAAACCGAAAAAACGTTGAGAATAAAATCTTTTGTTGGTCATAACTCATTAGTAACGGGTGTTCCATAATTCACGCAAAATTTTAATTTTGCGCTATTTAATAGTACTGTGCTGACAACGGAAAAAGAGATAATGCGACTGCTGACATTTCGGGATTAGTAAAAATGGAGCACTAATGCACAATACGAAACAACAACGCATTTTCATTGTTGAGAAATATTTTAAAAATAATGGAGCATTCTCTTCGACTTTTTTTTTCATAATTTTAAAACAGTCTGGGAGAGCATAATCCCCATTCAATTGGTCTTGGAACACCAGTTTGTAATCAGGGGAGTATTATCCCTGTTATGCTATACTCCAATTTTGCTTAGGTATAACAATTATTTCGAAAATTGATTTTTTTTTATAATTTTCTATGTGTAACTTATACATTGGTACCGCCCTTTGGGTTGAACGTTGGGCTTTGCCTTAAAAACCACCCAATCACGTCAGAAAACTATTTGATGAAGCAACTAAAAAGCCTCGGAATAAAGAATTCTCTTATTTTTGAGAAACAAACTAAACGAAAAACAAAAAAATGACGCTCGTGGCTGTTAGAAAAAGGTACTGTACGAACTAGGTACATAAAATACGGGATTGGTCGCCCAAAAGGAGAATGGAAAACTGTAATATTTGGTCCGCCTTGTAGTGACCGGAATCAGCAATATTCTACATTTTTCATAAGCGACAGACGACGACAAGAAGTCTTATTTTTGAAATACATAAGCAAGCGTATCCTTTTCGAGGACAAATTCGTCAACAGAAGCCTTATGACTAAGGACTGTTTTTTTACAGCATAATTAAATGGAGTAGCCTAATAGAGTGGAATTTGTCATCTACGTGAAAACAGGATTATCCATGAATGTCACTTGTATCGTCGAAACCGAAAAAATCTTTTCATGCTCGGTATGTCTGTTAGTAAAGGACTTCGTTGGAACCATCACATATTCGAAGTCGCTGACAACCCAGCGAAATGTCTAGGTTTCCTAGCCCGATGCAAAAAATTATTTCACCCTATTTGATCTGAAAAAGCGTATATAAGCCCCAAAATTGATGTCAACGCCCTCTTCTGGTCAGGTGCAGCAAAAAACAGCATTGCGCACCTACTGAATAGGATACAAAAGCATGCAATAAAACTGATAGGAGACTGAACCGAAAACGAAAAAATAGATCTAGAGTAAAAAAAGTGCTCTAGAGTATAAAAAGAGTGCTTTTTGTATCCCAATCGAAAACGCTATTAAAAGTCTAGCTTGGAATGTCTCCTGCCTAACACTCTTTTACCGCTATTATAACAGCAAATGTTGAAACGAAATAGCCAGTTGCATTCCACCCCTTAAAATATTCAAACGTAATAGGTATTCGACATGCCATTAATGGCAGGAATGTGGAATGCTTTACCAAACTCAGTTTTTCCTCCCCATTACAATTTACAGACATTTAAAACCAACGTACATCGATATCTCCTCTTTTCTTCTGCTCAATTTCCTTAATGCCTACGGTGTGCTCAAACACACTTTTAGCTGATGCTAATGGGCTCAGTGGCGCGATGGTTAGTGCGATGAACTGCCGCGCAGAAGGTCTGGGTTCGATTCCCAGCCGTAGCAACACCTGAATGATTTTTCACTGGCCCTCCTCTCGTGATGAACTGACAAATCATCCGAGTAGTATTAACTGTCAAGAATAGCTTATCTCAACTTAGCCGTTCGGAGTCGGCATAAAACAGGAGGTCCCGCCATCGTGCAAGAAGTACACACGCACACATGAATGGTTGTGAGAAAGCTAGGCCCTGGGTACTAACGAGCCTGTTGCGCCAAAAATTTGTATTTTGTAATTATACAAAAGGACTGTTTCTATAAGATCATGAGAAAAACCTATGATCGACCATTTAAGTACGATGTAAAATCTTACTGGATGATTTGAAAGCCTATGTAGGCAAGAGGAAAGGACATCAGTAATGCAGCTTAAACGAAATGACTCCATAGCCAGCGCCAGCATACATGTTTATTTATTGCATCAACATTGATAGGTCAGAACGAAAAGAGAAAAACGCAGTCTTTTTTTTAAAAAAAAAAAAGTGATAACAAGATCGATGATATAAGATCTGTTCCCATGCATTTGCAGTAAACATTTCGAAATAAAAAAAATATATATAAATATCTGGCATTCACTCCCCACGCAGGTCCCCAAGTTTAGCTATTCCATTCGTTTTTAGTGGAATTAGAGGAAATCCGAACCGCAAATTTGAGAAGCTTTTCATGGCACAGTTTCTCTTGGATGTTTGTCAGACATTAACCAGAGTGATAAATTTACAAAAAACCTACTTCTACAATCGCATCATTCAAAATCTGTTTTTGGGACATCAGTGTGTGTGCCCAAAAAAATTTAAAATTTTTAACTTGTACTTGTTAAATGAATAGTTCTGTGTTTTGCATAATTGCAGACTTTACCCTATCATTTCTTTATTCTCTGATACTTTCCTTTATACTCTCTTTTAATTATGTTTGTTCTAGTTAAGTACTCAAATAATGACCAGTGCCATTGCCATAGGTCAGCAAACGCAGTCTCCAAATAAAATAAAACCTTTGTCCTTCACCTTTGAAATTAGCCCACGAGATCATTGCCTAACCTAACCTTACCACGTCTCTATTTATCCCGACCGGACCACAAAGCCAGCCAAACAGCTTTGTGTTGTAAGTTCATTCATAGGTACTCCAAGTAATATGACATCCACGTGTACTCTCTCAACAATGACCAACCTGTGCACACAAGAGAGTGAGTAGAGTGGCATGTGGTGGTGTCTGTTGTGTTGTGCTTACAGCAAAAAGAAACGTCAAATTTTATTCAGACTAGTGTTATTGGAGAAAGTGGTCGACGTTTTGTTGGCGAATTGGCCAATTGTACAGATATTTCTATTCAAATTCCTAGCAACTATAACAATATCCGTCAAGAGATGTGGAGATAGTACTAGTGCAACCTTAGTTCCAGCGCACAAATTCACCCCAATTAGTTAAACAAGTGAGTATATGGTAATCCAATGTTGAATAATTTTTATATAATTAGTGTCAGAGGTTATTTGCCTCTAACTTGCTACGAAAGTCTCATCACATTATGCATACAAATTGTGAAATCGAGTGGAATTATCGAATCTGATCTAAAATTCTATGTGTACCGCGCCTTTTTATCTTTACAGATTCATAGTCATCCCCTGAGTGTGCGATTCAGTTGAAAATGATTCGCCGTGTTGTAACGTACTCGATACTGGGTGCAAGTACTATCGGTACTGGGTTGAGCCTACGGGCGAACGATTACGACATCAACTCTTTGGGTATTGTTCGTCTGGGAAGATCTGCCATAACAGTGTTTGATGTTGCGCTTACGTATAAAAGGGAGCTCTACTATCGCGAATGGGACAAAAATTCACCCGAGTACAAAGTCGAAAAGAGTCGTGTGCACACAATCGCCGCCAAGAAGCTTCTCGAACTGATGTGCACCAACAAAGGTGTTTACATCAAAGTAGGACAACATGTCGGCGCTCTCGACTATTTACTGCCAAAGGAGTTTGTACAAACAATGAAGGTTCTGCATTCGAATGCACCAACGAATCCCATCGAGGATCTGTACAAAGTAATCAAGCAAGACTTAAAATGTAATCCAGATGAGATTTTCGAATCATTCGACCCCGAGCCACTGGGTACAGCTTCACTGGCACAAGTTCACAAAGCCAAACTGAAAACGGGTGAGATAGTGGCGGTCAAAGTGCAACACCCCTACGTGAAGGGCAATTCAATAGTGGACATGAAAACGATGGAAATTCTAGTCAATGTAATGGCCAAAGTGTTCCCGGATTTTAAAATAACCTGGTTAGTGACAGAGTCAAAGAAAAATCTCCCTGTCGAGTTGGACTTCGTGAATGAAGGACGAAATGCGGAAAAGGTTGCAGAACAATTTAAAAACTATAGCTGGCTGAAGATACCAAAGATTTATTGGAACCTGTCGACAGCTCGAGTTTTAGTCATGGACTATCTAGAGGGTGGACAAGTTACCGACTTGAAATACATCGACGAGAACAAAATCGACAGATTTGATGTGGCAAATAAGATTGGTCAGCTGTATTCGGACATGATTTTCAAAACCGGTTTTGTGCACAGCGACCCGCATCCGGGTAATATTCTGGTGAAGAAAAATACCAACGGCAAAACTGACATCATTTTACTGGACCATGGGCTGTATGCAAATCTTACTGATAAATTCCGCTACGAATACTCAAAACTATGGCTTAGCATACTAAAAGTAGACAGAACCGCAATGCGTCAACACAGTTGCAATTTAGGAATAAAAGGAGACTTGTACGGACTGTTTGCGTGCATGGTTACCGGACGGCCGTGGGAGACAGTGGTGCAGGGCATTAACAAAACCAAGTACACAAAGGAAGAGGTGAGTTGAAACAATGATTCTTAAATGTATTAACACGACGCGTTTACTTTTCAGAAAGACCAGTTGCAAAACAATACCTCACTTGTGCTACCAAACATATCGGACGTCCTTGAACAGGTCGATAGGCAAATGTTGCTAATATTGAAAACCAATGACTTGATACGTGGCATTGAGGCGACTTTGCAAACCCAAAATCGAATGACTGCGTTTTGGGTCATGTCCAAGTGTTGTGTGCATTCGTCGTATAGTGAGCAGAAGCGTTCGAAAACTAGTCGCAGTTCACGATTAAGTGTATCTCTTAGGGAGCAATGGGAAATTCTAAAGCTTAACGTTTACTATTTGTATTTGGGTTTTATTAACTATGGGTTTATTGCTGCGGTCAAGCAATTGTTGTAGATGTTAATATGAGTGTGGCTGTCGTCAGTAATTTATTTAAGTTCGTCGAAATAAAATTGTATGTGGCATTATTTTGTACTGACGATTTTTTTTATATTTGATCAATGAGAATTCTATTTGAGTTGGCTAGAATTTAGTTATAGTGGTAATATTCACATTTTTTCTTCTAAATTTAAAGTAATTCATTCTTGAATGTTGGAAATAGAAGGGAATATCTACGAGTATTACTACATTACTACACCCTGCTCAAAGCCATTTCTGTAATAGTTGTATCAGACCGCGGAGTAGGTTATATTTAACTAGTAAGAAAGGAGCCCAATTGAGAATATGGGAAAGATCGTCAAAGCTGAGGAAACATGTCCCGAAAAGAATCATCTTGAGATTAACTAGGAAAAATGAAGGTGGAGTCAAAATCGGTGGAAGAACCACTTTTGAAGATATTTAAACATCCTCGGTCGGGCAAAAATGCAGTTGTTAACCAAAATTATCAATATAATAAACTTAACTTTTGCTATGTCTGACTTGAACTTTAGGACTTATCTATTGGGTGTTAAATAGCATTTTTGATTGGGATTTTCAGATTTCTCCGATTTCAGATTTTAACCGTCCCAATCGAACATAAAATAGGTTTTTCTGGTTTTGTGTGTGTGTTAGTGTGCCATTTGACAGCTTATTGTTTATCTTTAGGCCGCAGTATAGCTATAGTTGAAAACAATCAAAAAGCTACAAAAAACACTCTTTTTTACTCTAGAACACTTTAGACGAATCTCGATTCCAAGTGAGATTTAAAGCCTGCTCGGAATGCATATCTGTAGCTCGTATCTTGCATCGCTGTCAAAAGAGAGATGCATTTCTTGCATGAAGTTGCCCTCTATTCAACTTCAAGCTACAGCTTCACGATGATACACTGTAAGCGCTTACGGGTTGCCTTGTTTTTAACTTTTAACAGATACGCATTCTGAGCAGGCCTTTACACCTACATGCACCAACACAAAAACATTTGACATCAGTTTGAAGTTTGCATTTCGCAGTTTGATTTGTGTTAAAGCTATCATTGGCCGTGTTCCGGAATTTAGATTTCAACTGCGAAATGAGGTCAGGCGATGTGGAACGCAATATCTTAATGAATAGCAAGGTAAATGTCAAAATATACCAATCCTTAGGTCTGTTCCCGTACAAAATAATATTTACTGATTCTTACTGACTTTTACTTATATTAGGTCTGTTCCCGTACAAAATAATAGGTCTGTTCCCGTACGAAATAATATTTACTGATTTTTACTTATTGCCGTTCCCGTACGCAAAAATAAGTAAAAGAGACAGCTCACAAGAGAGCAAAAAACTACACCTCCATAAAAATCTGTAAAAAATTTACTGCAGAAATTTCTCTTGGAAAAATCAGTAAACTGTCAGTTGGTATCTAAAAGTG
This sequence comes from Rhingia campestris, assembly GCA_932526625.1. Lineage (NCBI taxonomy): Eukaryota > Metazoa > Arthropoda > Insecta > Diptera > Syrphidae > Rhingia > Rhingia campestris. Next base: position 109,395,865 of record OW052182.1, read on the forward strand.
ACAACTCGCTTGTTTTGACAGGTGATTTATGTCATTTGTTCTTTTAAAGGCATGCAAAATATATAATTTTACTGTTTTTTACTTAAACGTGTTCCCGTAATTTTCTCTCTTTCTGAGATAATTTACCCCCACTCCAAGAAATTTGAGAATTTACTAATTTTTACTGAAGAAGTACGGGAACAGACTTCTTATTTTACAATTTCGTTTTTCCACATTTAAAGACTTTTAGTAACTTTTATCTATTCAGAATAATTAAGGGTGTTCATGAAACGTCGTAATTGTATTACGTGCGAAAGGTTGTAATTTTACGACGACGTTTCATGAACGACCCTAAAACTGTACCACTAAATAACGCCGTATCAGTGGGTTACCAATTCAGTTCAATTTCAGTTTAGTAAAATATTTATTGATAGAATTTTGTTCCTATTGTTCTCTTTCCGTTTTCGATAATTTTTTTAGTTTAGTGCATATTTTTGATGTGTGAAAGTGACTGTTTAAATGTCGAAAAAGCTTTTTAAAAGTTTACAACGTTTACCATTTCAGTTTACGCACCCAACTACTGTGAGAAAATTCCGATAGTGTTGGAAAAGATTTCCCATACAAATTTTGACAGTTCATTTATCACGTCGTAATTTTATCACGTTTACAATGTTTACGACGACTTGTCCATAGTCCATGTGTAAATTTTCAACTTGTTTCGCCAGTCATTTCCCCTCAAATGTCACGTGACTAAAGTGGTCGATTGACCAATGAGAGCAGTGCACCTGCAAAGTTAACTTGGTAAAACTGAAATCCGGAACGCACCCATTGAAAACCATGATTTGAAAATTTCATTTACTAATTGCGGCTTTGTGTATACATTCAATTATTGGCGAGTTGGTGTCAAAACAAAGCTTATGAATTTTAGAACTTGATTATCAAAAAATATTTTAATTTTAAATGATAGTTTTCGCAGAAAATCAATTTTTATATTACTGATCAAGATTTATTTTTTGTGATCAGTGAAAAGTGAAAACTTAAAAAAGTGATTTTCTGCGAAAACTATAATTAAAAATCAAAATATTTTTTGATAATCAAGTTCTAAAATTCATAAGGTTTTACTGTATTTTACATAACCTCGTTCTGTAGATTTTCGCGAATGTATCCCCTGCTGAAGGGATTTACCCCCACTCCAAGAATGTCGGCAGTTTAATAATTTTAAAATTTTTCAAAACAAATCAAAACTTTTTACTCACCAATCCCCTATCCGAACGTTTGTTTCGAATCTATTTCTGACAGCTCATTTCATACCGGTTCCCCTGTCAAAATTACGTAAAATTACGTATCACATCACAAATTATCTTTTTTGCAGTGGTACGATCCGATTTATATTAATTAACTTTTCCACCTGTGTGCCCTCAGTCCGAATTTCTTCAATCGATTTAAGATGACTTCTTTCCTTAAAGCTTCCAAGGTAAATAATTCAATGCAAACACTTTTATTTCAACCGACCTGTTGCTCATTACCATACTTTTTAAAGGTTATTGCCAATCAAGCTCGCAATTTCAGTTCGAAAATTAATGATGTGGTAATTGTGTCTGCTGCTAGGACACCAATTGGCAGCTTCCAAAGTTCTCTCGCCCCCCTATCTGCAACACAATTGGGAGCTACAGCTGTTGAAGCTGCTGTTCAACGTGCTGGAATCGCAAAGGAAGATGTCGATGAGGTGTACATGGGAAATGTAGTCTCTGCTGGTCTGGGACAAGCGCCAGCACGTCAAGCAGCTATTTTTGCTGGACTACCGAAAAATGTCTGTTGTACCACCATTAACAAAGTCTGTTCGTCGGGTATGAAATCTGTTATGATTGGATCACAGAGTCTCATGCTGGGCCAGGCTGAAGTGGTGGTTGCTGGTGGCATGGAATCCATGTCCAATGTGCCTTACTACATGAAGCGTGGAGCCACACCTTATGGTGGAGTCAACCTGACAGATGGCATCGTATTTGATGGTCTCTGGGATGTGTACAACAAGTTCCACATGGGCAATTGTGCTGAAAATACCGCTAAGAAAATGGGAATTTCTCGCAAGGATCAAGATGAGTTCGCTATCAACTCATATCAACGTTCGGCAAAGTCCTGGGCAGATAAAGTATTCGATGCGGAAATTGCACCGGTAAAAATCCAACAGAAGAAGGGCGAAATTATAATCACCGAAGATGAGGAGTACAGACGTGTCAAGTTTGACAAGTTTGGCCAATTGGCAACTGTCTTCCAACGCGAAAATGGAACAGTAACTGCTGGAAATGCATCGACCTTGAACGATGGTGGTGCTGCGCTTGTTTTGATGACTGCGGATGCAGCAGAACGTATGAACCTTAAGCCTTTGGCTCGCATTGTTGGCTTCCAGGATGCTGAAACCGATCCAATCGATTTCCCAATCGCTCCAGCTTTTGCCATCCCTAAACTATTGGAAAAGACTGGTGTTCGTAAGAACGATGTTGCCATGTGGGAAATCAATGAAGCTTTCTCTTTGGTGGTTTTGGCTAACATCCAAAAGTTGGATGTAGACCCAGCTAAAGTGAACATTCACGGAGGAGCCGTATCCATTGGCCACCCGATTGGCATGTCAGGTGCTAGATTGATCACACATTTGTCGCATTCCCTCAAAGAAGGAGAGTATGGTTGTGCTTCCATTTGCAACGGAGGCGGTGGTGCATCATCGATCCTCATTCAGAAATTGTAAGAAACGTTCGTTCGCCGAAATCCTGTGCCTTAAACCAGAATTTGCATTTAACAAAAACCTTGAATTAAGTATACAGTTTGTGTTTTAATTAGATTTTTAAATAAAAGTGATTATATTTTTTGAAATGAACAACAGATTGTGGGATTGCTGAAATGTTTGCTTTTCAGATCAACGCATATGCCGGAGCGAAAGGGTCTTCCCGTTTTGACATTATATACCAAGGATCCGTGTCCATTGTGTGATGAGTTGGTCGTCGAATTGGAAGCCAACTTTAAGGGAGAGTATGAGCTAGAGAAGGTCTATATTACTGATAAGCAGAATTTGCGTTACTTGCGACTCTTTAGATACGACATACCAGTGGTATTTTTGAATGGACAATATTTGTGCATGCATAGATTGAATCATGGACTATTGCGAAGAAAGCTGAATGAGTTTAGCAATGTTGAATAAAAATAGAATAATATAAAGTAAGATTTACGGAAGTCTTTCACTAAACAATATTTTAGTGTTTTGGATACTAGGGACCTGATTGGAGCTTGGATGTCGACAAAGGACCAGATATCCTACGTTGGCTTAAAAAAACCAAAGCGCAAACGCAAACTTCCTAGTCTTGCGAATGTTTTAGATTTATCCGAGTGTATCATTGTTGGTCTTGTTCTCCAAAGCATGCTTATTAGATATGCTGTTGGTAAGTATCGGTCTGAATATTCTGTATAGCGCAGATTCGGATTGTCACTCCAAAGTTGATTAACATCGCATTAAGCAAATATAAAAAATTAAGAGGTTTCGTACAAGATATTAAATTATGGATAATTGATTATTAACATCTTCCGCCTTTTGGAGATTTTAACTTTGGGAACATCGAATCTAAAAATCAGCATTTTCGTTTAGCAAATTAGTCTTCGATTCCCAGCTAAACGACGGAAGCAGGATAGAAACACCTTAGGACGGGGCTAATTAGAGTTGCTTCAAAATAAGGTGTTTACTTTTTAGGCATGTTATTGTTAAATCTTTAATTGCAGCCCACAAAAGTTCATATCAAATAAAAATTAAGAAAACCACTTACCGTTGCTTTCCAATTAAATTTCATATATATAGTGTTGGATTGGTCAAATATCGGTTCCGCCACTCGGCCCAACCGAACGATAAATTAAATAATCAACGTATGGATGGATAATCAACGCAAATGGAAGAGAAACACACGAAGGGACAAAAAATGAGGGAAGAACACACGAAACCACATCAAATCACAATAAAAAACACACGTTACGACTATAGTTCCATTACTACTTGGGACTCAGGACTAGGACATAGTGGATCAGGACTCAGATTAGAAAAAAAACCGTGAGATACAAAGAACACACAAAAAGGAACATGTACATGAGAAGAAGTTCCACAGCTCAGCAGAGTAATCAAGACTTAATTTTTCTGGTTGCGATACTTAATGCGACCCCTTTGTTGGATTATGTAACTTATGTTGACTCAATAGCATAGTTTAGTATAGTTTAGAAATTGCATTTAAATATATTAAACAGCTAACACAACTGCCAAATATAAGATATGATTCTCTTTTACATCTGGACGATTTTTTTTTTCGTGACATTGGGAACCGCAAGCTCAACCGTTTGTGACAAATAGAGACAAAATACATAAAAGACACTAGGTCTGGTCCCGTACAAAATAATATTTACTGATTCTTACTGATTTTTACTTATTGCCGTTCCCGTACGCAAAAATAAGTAAAAGAGACAGCTCACGAGATAGCAAAAAACTACCCCTCCATTAAAATCTGTAAAAAAATTTACTGCAGAAATTTCTGTTGGTAAAAATCAGTAAACCTACTAGGTCCGTTCCCGTACAAGATAATATTTACTGATTTGCCGTTCCCGTACGCAAAAATAAGTAAAAGAGAGAGCTCACGAGAGAGCAAAACAATACCCCTCCATAAAAATCTGTAAAAAAAATTACTACAGAAATTTCTGTTGGTAAACAGTAAACTGTCAGTTGGTATCTAAAAGTGACAACTAAAAAATATATAATTTTACTGTTTTTTACTTAAACGCGTTCCCGTACTTTTTGGTAATTTTGTCTCTTTCTGAGATATTTTCTCCCAAGACATTTGAGAATTTACTAATTTTTACTGCAAAAGTACGGGAACGGACCTACTGATACATGTCCTATTTAACCATCTGGCGCATTTAGGTAATGCAGCCTCTATTCCACGGTTGTCATTATAAAGAGTGAACAACTTTATACATTCCTTAATATGAGTTTATGAATAAGGCTGTTAGTCCCTGGGTACACGTTCATTGGAATAAAAGTCATCTCCAACGAGAAAGGTAGATTTTGTGTGGGCGAAAATGAGAAGGAAATATTGCCCCGAAAATACAGTTCAAATAGAGAACTCAGTATGAGCATGAATGTTTTACGTTTAAGCTATTTCATTTTGGCAAAAGTTCTCATTTGAAATCAAACTTCACAGTGGACAGATCTCAATATATCGGTACTAGTGAGGGTTTATATCAGAGATCAAGAAAAGAAGATATAGGAAACTTTTCAGGACTTTACGTTTTGCCTACAAGCTAAACCTGGAATTTTCCAGAATTTTGACGGATAAATTGATCACCATGGTTTAACCAGATACACACATTCCTTGTTTCACACACAGTTGTTTGCAGCCCAGTTAATTTATATGTCAAAACGACACGTAAGAAATCAGCGATAAAGGGGAAGACGTACGAATGTTCCCTATCTCTTCCTTACTTGATCACTGGTTTATATACTATCGTTTTATACAAGCGGCATTTTTATCATGGTGTTTGTTTTGTGAGTGTATGTGCAACTTTCAAGTGGTGGTGGGTTCTAACTGCTGGGATGAAATGACATGTCATTACAATTTAAATCTCATACCGCGGCGGTAATTCACTGAAAAGTGACAGATATATAATAATCGCAGAATCTGCTAGTATAAAAGAGAAAACATACCCAAGATCAAGTTCACTTTCATCGCAGTTGTGGACCTATACTCGGAGAAAAATCTTCTAACCGCATATATGTAATTATGTACATGATCATCTGAATAGCGGCCGGCAGCCTTATGTATGTATAGTAAAAAAGGAACGCGCCCACAAATAATCCAAATTTTTAAAGAAGATGGCAACAAAATTGCATTGGGCCATTTATGTCAAAAAAAACCGTTTTGTTCTTTTCATCGTTAAATGCTGATTGAGTTTAATCCATCCAATCACTTTGAAATTTGCGATCGCTTGATTCTTCAGACTGTGGGTGTTACAAAACAAAGATTCGTTTGGCTGTAGCATAACGGTTGAGCCCTCAATGTGGCTCGCACTCAATGTATCATAGAAACACTTGGGCTGTTTTGGGTCGGCTAATTTGTTCATACAAAATATTATATGTCCGGTTTTTCAGTGCTGAGTTACCACAAATTGAACTAACTATGAAAATGTCTCAATGAATCTTTTCTCACCTATCACATTTAAACTCAAATTTATTTGTTCTTCTTACTGTACTCACTGTCAATATTTCTCCGTTGAAAACAAAGAGGGCGTCATATTAAAGAAAAATTGTTCTACCCAACATTTCCCACCCAGCTGCGAAACAGCGCTTTTGCAGACAGCTGTCAAACAAGTCGATTTTGCCCGTGTTTTCGTTTTGTTTTGTGCGTTTTGTGTGGTTTTCAGTTGTGCGCTGGACAGTTTGTATACAGTAATTTATTTTGTGTGTGTCGAGAGTGCTGTGTATGATCAATTTATATATTTTCCTTGGAAAAAAAAAATTAATAAAATCACTGAGATGTACTAGTAATCAGAGGATACATTCAGCTCAATTCATCGAACAACGAAAAAAAAAAACTGGAAATCGAACCAACAATTGAAACCCCCATTTTCTTTGTTTCGTAGCGATTTTACTGTATCCTTTCTCGAGGTGGTGGAATAAAGTCGAATAAGGAAGGCTTTGTCGTATTTCTGATAAGAACAAACAAATAACTTTAATGGGAACTTGTTGAACGGAGCACAATGATTAGTGCACTTTTATCTCGATTAATCATGTAAGTAAAAATTAAATATTCGGTTTAAATTTTAAAACAGTACCTACCTCTAATCACCCGTATGAGATGACCAAGAAAAATATCGATTTTGAAAAGATTTTTTTCCCGTATCGCCCCTAGTCATTAACAACCCGAATAAGTTCTCTTGCCTAGTCTCAAATTCTACAAAAATGTACGAGAAATCATTTTTTTTCAAGAAATTTGGAAACCCAGTTGAGTGAAAAATAAGGCATTTGATTTTGAGGTAACATTACCCAAATTCATGCAATGACAACAGCACTCACGACTGAAGAGCAAATAAAAAAGAGGGGTACCCCAAGTACTTGAGGCATCAACAGCAGCAGAATTCTTTGTTTCATTAGTCGTATAGCATGTAGGCAGGCATGCTACACACATTTCAAATAGAGTTAAAAAAAAAACAGAAATAAATTAATCCCGTGACAATTACGGGACTATCTGCTTTTGTGTGCCTTTGCTACCGCGCTAGCACTTGTGGGTCATTTGCGTTATTCAACGTATAGTTTGTTGTCTAGGTACCCCATGTAACTATGGTTGTTTTTTAGTTGCCTCTCTCCATTTCCTTATACGGAATGTTGATGGCGAACTGCTTGCTTAAAGTTTATTTAAAGATCTATGTGAGTTGAGCAGCCGAACAAATGACGATACGACCATGGGATATTGACCGTGAATCATAGTATAGAGCGGTTGACTGATGCCTGTTTTGCTCTTCACAAGAAAAAAAATATGCAAACCGAGTCTTCAAGTGCGTGCGCCTAAAGCAGCATGGGCGTAAGATTGCAGACTGGTGTATGACGTACCTATGTGGGCTCGTATGACCAAAATAAAACAGACTTCCGCAGTTGAATTGAGTGCAATGAACGGTTTCATTCTTATTTGAACGAGTTCGAAAGGTGGGATGTAATTTAAAGTACTCCGTGGCTTTGTTGCCTACTAATGAAAAAAAAATATACTGGTTACTGTATACTTAAGTGGAGCTACAGTCCGGTGTGAACCTGGTTCTCAACCAACATGCGTCTCCCCGCTCCTTAGATAACTACATTTATTTTTTCAAATTTAAGTTGGTTTTGTCTTGAGAACGCCATTTTGAGAGGGTCATTCTCTACTGCATTAACCATTTAGCTGGGAATCGAAGACTGTGGTCCGCATTATTGGGGTAGTCGGAATATGTGGAGTTTTTGAACTGGCCTATATCGCTGTGCAGTTTTTAATCGAGTTTTTGACTTCAAAATGAACCAAGGTTTTTCTCATCCGCTCTTGATACAGTCCATGATTCAAATATATTATTAACGGCTGTCTTAGGGTCTCACACAGTATCTGCTAGGAACTTTTAATAGGGGCTTTACTACCAAATCGGCTTCTCTCAGCCTGAAGAAAGAGCGTTCAAAAAGAAGATTTCTTAGCTTGAATTGTGCTCTTAAGTTCTTAAGTCATCATAAGGCGGCTCAGTGGAATGGTTAGTGCGACGAACAGCCACGCATTAGGTTTGGATTCGATTAGCATCCGTAGCAACACCTAAATGAATCGAAGCGGGTTTGTCGGCATAAGCTTTTGACTTTACATATCCCCACAGGAAAAAGTCTAACGGTGTGATATCACACGATCTTGGTGGCCAATCGACCGGCCCAAAACGTGAAATTATGTGCTCACCGAAATGTTCTCTCAATAAGTCCATTGATTGATGCGGGATGTCGCCGAGATCACGAGCTTCAATTTCAGGCATCGACTATTTGATGCCTGAAATTGAAGCTCGGTTATCATGGCACGATAACGGTCGCCATTGACGGTTACGTTCGCACCGGCATAATTTTTAAAGAAATATGGACAGATGATTCCACCGGCCCACAAACCACACCAAACCGTTGTTCTTTCTGGATGAAGTGGCAGTTCTTCAATCTCTTCAGGTTGCTCTTCGTCCCAAATGCGGCAATTTTGTTTGTTTACATACCCATTGAGCCAGAAATGGGCCTCATCGCTAAACAAAATTTGCCTCGAAAACGTCGGATCTTCTTGGAACTTTTCAAGAGCTCTATGGGCTCTTGAAAAGTTCCAAGAAGTTCCGAAGCGATGTCGCTTGGGAAGGTCGAGCGGCTTCAGTTGTACGCTTTCAATTTGACGTAAAAGGCGCCAAGTCGTCTATACGTCAGTCCGAGTTGCGCCGAATCGACTCTCTACGGTCTTCGTGTACACTCTCAGCTACGGCCGCTATATTTTCTTCACAGCGTGCTGGACGTGGTCTATTCGGTCGAATATTATCCAATAATGAATGCTGGGTCTCAAAATGGGTGATGGTGTTGCAAATAGTACGCTCAGTAGGCCGATTATGTTGACCATAAGTTGAGCGAAGTGCACGAAACACATTCCTCACAGAACGTGAATTTTTATAATAAAGTTGAACAATTTGTAAACGTTGTTCACGCGTAAGTCTTTCCATTATGAAATGCCAAACAATACTAAACAGAAATAACATGACAGCATGACACGACTCACACGTGATCTGTCCAAAAAGGCTATTGAAAAAAGTATCTCTACTTGGATCACCCGTTACAATACAACTTGCATTAATCGGCAACTGAAAAAACAAAGATATTTGAAAACTCGAGCAACTGAGGATTCGGAAAAATATTGGCTCTACGTATTGTTGACAGGGATTCTGTGAAGGTAATAAGTTGTTGACAAGTTGACAATGTTTTTTTTATTATGAAGATTATGTGTATCATTTTCTTTGAGTTAATTTCAATAAGATTTTGTTTGCCCACTTTATAATCGTTTGCAGGTTCTTATTTTTAAAGATATGTTCACATCTTTGCTGGTGTGCGATAAAAGTGTTAATAGGATTTTCGATTATGTTGGTACCTATCAGAATACTGTCAGCAGCAAGACCAAAAACGTTTTTTGAAGACCCTTAAAGGTCATCAATGTGAAGCAGAAACAAAATTGGTAATATAATAAATTCTTGAGGCACTCTAGCTTTTATAATAAATCCATCTAAAGATACGTCATCCTTACTACATTTAATAAACTGTCCTAAATAAAACTTTCTATTTAGCCACACAGCATTTGAAATAGTCTGTATGTTGTCAATTTCCCTTGGGAATTGGCTTGACTCGAGCAACTTTACAGCGGATATTGAAAATCCGTTGATCATTTGAAAACGAGAATAACTTCCAAAGAACAGGTGCTAATTCGGGACTGCATTTTTTTCAGAATAATAGGAGAATATCCTTAAGTCTAAGTAGCTTTTTTACCGTCTAAATTTTCGCTGATAGTTAATCCTTTTTTTCGTGTGTTGACGCGCTATTAAACAAATAATCACTGATTTTGCTGCTACCACTTTTTTAATAATTTTCACGGGCTCAATGGTGTATGAATGCCTTTATATTGTTTTTATACATTTGTACAGTTTTAACACAGCGCGGGCATGAATGATGATGAGGGTTCATCATCTAGTCGACCAAGGCGCTAATAGTGGGAACCAGTTTACCCATTTGTTTTATAAATTTTTCTCAGGTAAGGCAAACCTACTGTCCTCAAAGAGATCCCTGAGATGATTGAATGGGTATTGAATTGTAGTTAATTGTATATTGGGGAAAATACGTCTTTGGTAATTAAGTTTCGTTTTGATAATGCGTTTTTCGTATCGTTGTTAGATGGACTGTGTGCCTATAAAATTAAACTCTGTGTCTTAATCGTACAAATGCAACACGTTTGGGTTGACTTAGCTAAGCTCTTCTGCCGTTAAAGTACCTCCAATAAAGAGATAGATCCCTTCAAGTCTTCGCTGGAGTTTTGAAGTAAGAAAACAATCGTCTATAAGGTGGATTGCTCGTCTTTGGATAGAGTTTAGTAAGTTCGATGTATGTTTTGGTAACGAACTCCAAACATGAGAATCGTATTCAACAATATTTAAGACCTGGTCAAACTTTGTAGAGCTTTATCTTCAGTCCGGACTCCGTTTTGTTCAAATTCCGCAATCGAATGATGTTGAGGATATTAACATCAAATTTACTTCGGCTGTTGCATGATATGTTCAATCATTCATAGTACATGAACTAATACGCTCAAGCCAAAGAAAACGCTGGACAAAAATGGTAAACAATGTCCTGCAAAAAAGAGAGAATTAGTCAGAAGAAGGAAGGGAATGCGCTTTTCATGTTAAGCACATTTAAATTCGCTTCGCAATTCGTTCAAGAATCCTATTCGGGATTTTAAAAATCGTAAGTCTAACAGCACAGAAAGAGTCCTACAATTCAATTTGGAAAGGTGGCTATGGCACCAAAATGAAAAGCCTTTTAACCGCTCGATAGTCAAGTGATTCCCGTCAATATTCACGTCAATATTCACTTCAATATCATAAGGCGGAACTCATAATGGTTTTACAACCAGGAAAACCGCTAAATCATATAGAACAATTTCGCATCTTCCAATCATATCCACAGCTGTTGAGGCTGATCACCAGTTTGGGCTCAAAAGTAAGCACTCGAAGACTGACCTGGTGCACAGAATTATTGACGTAATTGCATTCGATGCAAAGATGATATGCTCAAGCGTATTCCTGCACGTCTCGCAGACCTTTGATAAGGTGTGGCACGATGATTTAAAATGCAAATTACGACAAGTTCTCCGATACGATATCCCAGAATCATACCTCCCGAATAGACTCTTCCGTATTAGACATGGAAATGAATATTCGGAGCTTAAAGAAAATTGGAAGTGCTAATAATACTTATTCTTCCCATAAGGGAAGAATTATTAGCACAAAACTTGGGGTCTCATCCGCACGCAGGTATGTAAACTGTGGCACCGCACAGGTGTCTTCTCTGAATCCTAGTGGTCAACGAGCTACTAGTAAATCTTAAAAGAAAAAATGACGTGGCAAAGACGTATCTTTGTATTACAACTTGGTCTCTCTGTACTCCCTAAATGGGCCGCCAGATGTGGACTCAGGGCGAACTCTAAAAAAACCGAATAGTTGCTTCTTAGCAAAGTCCCACACATTGGTCCCCTTCAAATTTAATGGCGTCTCCAGTTTGCAGAATCAGCCAAGCACCTGGGTCTGGTCTTGGATAAGAAACTTACTTAGAAAGCCATATCCAAGAACTCGTAAAGAAAGCCACCGTGGCCTTATACACATGCAAAACGACTAGGCCTCTTAAGCAATGACTTCTGCAGGAGCTGCTTGGACGAAGAGGAGGAAGAGTGTATTCCTCACCTTCTCAGTTCTTGTTCCGCTCTGTACAACATAAGAAAACTATATCTGGGAGACTACTTCTTTGATAACCTAGGTGAGCCGGCTAATATTAATGTCAGAAGCATCTTCAGCTTTATAGTTAGTTTGGAAAGGTTCAATTAGAAAAACGAATGTCAGGAAAAATTGACAGATAGAAGTGGTACCAAAACGGACCTTTTCTAATTGTGCACGCCTTCGCGTGCAGGGACTATAAAATAACCTATCTTAATCTAGTTTTTCACCCTGAATAGTAACCTGGGGTATTTAAAAGACTTCACCAGTGGAAATCTTGCCATCATGAATTTTGGTTCTTAGTCTTGTCGAACCACAAAATGCATCTCAGTATCTCACTGGGCTTCAATGGTGTGAAGGCTTATCTACCACCTAGTGGCAGTTAAGATAAGCCTATTTGTTGTATACATACATCCTTCCTGTTATGGGTTTTCACAATCCACGTGATGTGAACTTCGTTTTCCCAATTTTGTATGGTTGTCTTAAATTCATTCCATTCCATGATATTGGATGCGTTACTAACAACAAGTAACAGTACGTCCTGCACAACTCAAGGCAGTTAGTTAAGAATTATACTGACGGGAGTGGAACATTGGTTGTGTCTTCCAAAAACTATTTGCATTAATTTTGTACACCGCTGTTTGTCTTAAATTATCCTTTTCATAAATGGTATCTTGTAATCTTGTAATTGTAGTGTACAAATAGCACCTGTCGTGAACGGCGATTTAAAGGATCAACTTTTTGTAGTCCTAGCGAAACATTACCATGTTAAGATTTCACGAGTTTGTATGCAAATCAACATGCTGAAACGACTAGAGATCACTTCGTAAAAAGAAGCATACACGTGTCGAATGCGATCATTTAATAAAATCACGGCGAATCTCACAATCCTACTAGTGCGGATGCAGCGAATTGGATTATGATTCTTCTGCACCGATGGTAAAGAGTGATTTAGAAGGAATCTTGAAATATTCACTGCTGGTTATCTATATTTTGTGTGTACCATTTTACGTCAGCGTTTCTTTTCCTAATTTTCCGCTTGTTCTGATCAGGCTAGTGCTAATTATGCAAACAAATATTATGCTTCTTTCCACATCATCCACATCCACCTGTGGTCTCAGATTTGTGCCATTATCAGTGCCATTATAAGCGCCCCGGTCGATAAATAAATAAATCAACTTTGAAGAACAGTATCCAACGAACAGAAAAGAAAAAGTATGCTTACATCTTGATTATGCTTCAACAAGCACATGGCTTCTGAACTTTTCCTTTCCTATAAACAAAGACTGACAGGCTAGAGCTAAATTACAACCGAATGGAATCCCAAAACAACCACACCTCTCACATGTGTAAACATCCCTTTTTGTTTACTTAATCCGTCCGTTTTGTATCCATCTATACTTATATATAGAGTTACTGATCGCTCCATCTCGCATGTGTAATGTGTCACCCTCGATTAATTGAATTCCATTTGTGTCGGCACACTAAGATTTAATCTGCCGCTGAAAGCAGCAGAATTGGTGTCATTTGACGCAAGTGCCGCGGGGAAATATGAATGGAAACCATGTAATTTAATAAAAATCCGCCTGCGAGCGCTTATTGTCCCCGTGTGTATGGCTCGCGTTGAGAGTGCTTCTTCAATTTGATGATGGATCCACCACAATGGCACGCCGCTCGATCATCACATAAACGAGTTTTTTTTGCTTGCAAATTCGATTTCTTTTGTGTTACGCAAGATTGTGGTTGAGGTATGCGTGTAAACATGGTGTTGTCCAGATTTACGCGACACGCCGTGTATGTAGTAAATCCACTTTCAATTGTGAGCTCTTCCGAAGTCGATGTCATCTCTGCTGTGAACGCTGTTGGTATGGTGTTCTAATTTTATTGTAGAGAATGTCTTCCTGCTGCACAAGCGACCCCCTACATTCAGGCTACCCACCAAAATCTAGTCGAGTGTGAACTATTTTTAGGACAAGAACGCGTGCCAGAGCGCTCACTGAGTCTTTTTCTTCACAGAACACATTCAGTTTTCCGTTCACTTTCGAATAGAAGGTTATTCATCGAGTTGCTCTTGATATTTCAACAAGAAAACAGCAGAAGAGGTGGAATTTCACAAGAACATCATATTCACTCAATGACGACGGACATTTAAGTTAAACAATGCGTAGGACTGCCGCTAGTGGGGGGTCGTCGTATTCTCCATCGATGAAAGGGCTTCGCAATATCGACGAGCTGATTTACCAATATGAGAACGCTCCGCGTTATCCACCACAACGAGCAGAATCTCACCGAATCCCATCGTCCCGAGAAATGGAGATCTATTTAAATCGGCCTTGGTCACCTAAATACCCTGCAATGGCGCAATCGCCGAGTTCGCTGACTGATTCGGAATTTTACAGCGACAGCGATGCACCCCAAATAGCCCAAGCGAAAGTCTTTGCGAAAAGACCCAACGTCGTCGAAGAGAAAGTCATCTACAATCTCTCGATGTTTGGACGTTTTCTTGAGATGCTGCAGCGGCTGCCATTGCCACGAATGTCCCTAACCGCGACAGGCATATGTTTTCTTATAGCTATTTTCATCACGCCAAGACCCTGCGCTCAAAGTGTTATCTTTCCTGCTTTCAGATTGACCTTTGGCACTCTATATCCAGCTTATGCATCCTACAAAGCAGTCCGGACTAAGAATGTGAAGGAATATGTAAGTAGAATGAGAGACAAACAACTCAATTGAAGCAATTGAAATCAATTGCACAATGCAATGGTGTGATGGCATAAGCACTTGTGCAACTTGGATATGCATTAGATGTGAATCTTGGGCTAAAATATTCTCTCCCTCGACACTTAGGTGAAATGGATGATGTACTGGATCGTGTATGCGTTCTTTAACTGCACAGAGACGTTCACTGATATCTTTCTTTCGTGGTTCCCGTTCTACTATGAAGTTAAAGTGATAATCGTGCTGTGGCTACTCTCGCCCGCAACAAAAGGCAGTTCCACACTGTACCGCAAATTCGTGCATCCCATGCTCACTCGACGGGAGCAGGTAAGTCAACAACAGTCTTATTTTAAAGAATTTTTTATGGAATTTTTTTATTCTAAAGGAAATTGATGAGTATCTCAATCAAGCCAAGGAGCGTGGCTATTCGGCAGTCCTACAGCTGGGTTCCAAGGGAGTTAACTACGCCACCAAAGTCTTCATGCAGACAGCACTCAAGGTATAGATTTGTTGATTTGAACTTAACTAAACTTTAAACGCGCTTCTACTTGTTCTATGCCAAGGCTGATCGTGGCGATCAGCTATCGCCAATTGTTGGCTAAGGCACACATTTAAGATTTACATAATTCTTTTGCACCTTAATCATCATCTCGTGTTTCTTCACATCTCACAATCTAGTCTCTTCCATATAATCATGTACTGTGTGTGTTTTATTTTTTTTAAACTTATTTTAATAAATTTTGAATTTAATTTTTGTTACAATTTATTTTGATATTTTATTCATTATTAGCTTTGGGATATAAAAAACATTTCTCATTCGATCATTCTGCTAACATTCATAATGGTTTTTAATTGCGCTGCGCGCGAGGCTTTGCCGCATACCTAACCCAAGACATTTTCGCAATTTTCGTTTTTTTTGTTTGATTCCGACACAGTTGAGAGATTTTTTTTACACTAGTTACTCGATATGGAGGGTAAAACAAATCCAAATGACCACAGTTTCCCATTCGCGCACTGCTCAGTGGAGTGAATGGGAAGAATTCAGTTGAATAGAAGCCTTGATCGCTTAAATCATGAGTAATGACGAATGTCTGCCCATTAAGTGCGGCAGTGACATGGATTTAATGTGGAAATCTGAATTATATTTAAAAAAAAAATGAAAATGTGTGTTTCTTTGTTTTCGATTGTTTGGGACTTTTTGGGGGGAAAACGTGAAATACATCATTTTTTATAAATAGTCTCATTTTTTGAGATGTTTTTTGCGTCGTGTATGCTTGAAGAATTTCTCGTGTTCCGGTGTAGTCACCATAAAAAGTAAAAACTGTTTTATTGTACATGCGATCTATTTAGTTGCATTTGGAGCTTACCTTTGTCAAATGTTGTGACATATATCGTCTAGAGTAAACGTAGAATAAGCTTAAAAAGGAATACTCAAGTTCGCTTTAAAGGAAAACTCAATTTAGCCTTTTTTGGAACAAGGCAAAGACTCGTTCGGGAAATAAGCGCGTCAGTGCATTGTTCTGGGATTTTGCTTTGCTTACAGTATCAACAAAGATACTTTTTACCCATAGATATACATAGCACAAAGGAGGTAAATTTGAAATCGAATATGAAGCCAGTTCTCTTCGAACCATACATTTGGATGGTCGTGTTAACCATCCTGTTGTGTTTGTTTGCCAAGAAAAAATTGTTTATTGAAATGAAACTTTTAATTGATTTTTTTTTTGTATTTTATAAACATAGTTTCGTAAAATTACTATGAGGTTATTCAGTCTGAATTGATTTAAATCAACAGACCACTCAGAGAATTTACTCCACTGCCTTAGATGAGATTTATTAACGAATGAAAAAACCATGCTTCACAGGCAAACTTCATCCGTCAAACAATTTTTTTATATGGTAGTAGTGAGGTAGGAGTAAAAATGATTCTAATTCTAAGGGGGCGGCCCCTGACAAATGTCTGATTATCAATTGAATGATTGAAATTACAACAACAACTTGTGTACAACAACACTATTTAGTTGGAATTATAGCTATTTCGGACATTACCAAGTGTCCTCATCAGATTCCTTCTAATAGTGATGCTGATTGAACGTTCAGGTCTCTGTATAATTATTGAAACAACTTATTCCCTAACCGGGGATTGAACTTGTAATCCCGTGTCTAGTGAGCCAAGTGCCTACGACTTGCGCCACTGAGGTCTTAGTTTTGTTGTTGTTATTTCTGTCCTTTGTTCCATTCTTTTCTCTGACTTTTAGTATCCTGGGTCTTCGTGGCGAGGTCTACCTCCACTGCGTCCAATGTCTGGCTGGGAATCGAAGACTGCTAGTCGGAGTATTGGTGTCAATTCGCTCTCAATGTCCTAGCCATCATTAACATCCAATGTTGAGTTTTTTGATTATGGATTATGTCGCTGTACAGCTCGTATAGTTCTTTGTTGAATCTTATTCTCCATATCGTCATCGTCATCGATGCTCATGGCAAATATCTACCCAATATCCGCAAAACCATATCTCTAGTAGTTTGTATGCAAACCCTGGTGGAAATCTTTGTATAGTCCATACCAAATCAGTTGGCCAATCTACTGCGCAGGTCTCTTAAAATTTAATTTACAATATCTTAAATTGCTCTTAAATCCTCTCTCTGCGCATTCGACCGTTGGCAAACTAGTGCAAACCAAGTTGGGCATTCTACTGCGCAGGTCTCTTAAAATTTATTGTAAAATATCTTAAATTTCTCTTAAATCCTCTCTCTGCGCAATCGACCGTTGGCTAACTGATTTGGTACGGACTACTGAACTTTAATAAACATCTGTCAAGTACCAACTTGTTTTGCATTTTCAAAAAGAATAACGAAAGTTTGACTTAATTTTTGTTGAATTCTACATTTTATCAAATCCAAATGTAAAGAGTCTTTCATTAAGCGCTTCCTATCTTAAAATACGTGAGATGAGCATGCCCTCGAATCTTTCGTGCAGAATTTCTAATGTGGCGTGAGCTGTGTGGCACGTACCGCATTCCTGTTAAAACCACATTCGTTGGTGTCCATATCATTCATTCATTCAGGTCAAAAGAAATCGGTAATATTCGACCTATAGCGCTCGCCGTTGACGGTGATGGCCTGGCCAACGTGGTACTCCAAAAAATGACTTTTTGGGGATGCATTGAACGCTCTTGATGTCATGTTGATTATTATTGGTTGGTTGATTCAGTGGACTCAAATTTATCAACCACTGCCAATAGTTCCCTCGTTGGGACGATCATGGCTACCGCTCTATCGTGCGGAACGTTGCCCGAACAGAACACCCATTTTTATAAAACAATTTTATCATTTGCACGTGTTGTACGCTATGTCCGTAATGGTAATTTGACCAAACAGACTGAATAAATGACAGTTTGACAGAGGTAGCTTCAACAAAATGGCGCTGTCAACTGTAAAAGTTTGGAAGTTCCTATTGGAGGACTCCTTGTATGTGCTAAGCTTTTAAATTTGGCGCAAATAAGCGATCCTTTAGTCGTAAAAAATGGTCTGTTCCTGTACAACATTATTTTTAATTATTCCTACTTATTTTTCTTTATTGTTGTTCTTGTACGCCAAAATTAGTAATGAGAGAGATGAATCAAGCTCCATTCATAAAAATAAATACTAAACATTTACTGCAGAAATTTCAGTTGCCGAAAATTAGTAAACGGTCAGTTAAAGTCTGTAAGTATAAAATTGTTTGTTTTGACATGTGTTTTATGTCATTTTTTGTATAAAAGCAAACAAAACGAATAATTTTACTGTGTTTTATAGTGTTTTCGATTGGGATTTTCAGATTTGCTGTCAGATTTCAGATTTTACCCGTCCCAATCGAACATAAAAGAGGTTGATCTGGTTTTGTGTGTGTGTTAGTGTGCCATTTGACAGCTTAAGGCTGAACTATAATAGTCGGGAGCAATCGGAAACAAATGTTAAAATTCTACGTTAAATGTTACTCAAGTTGCTCATAATAGACTTTTGTGAATGGAAGCGATTCTCAGAGTGGCAGTCGTTTTGCTGTCATTTCTTATGTATTTCTTATGTACTTACAAATTTAAATGTACACAGCTGTTCAAGTGAAATGTCAATTTTTTGTATGAAAGAACAAAAGAAAGAGAAAGAGCGAATGTATTAGCTTTTCGCAAGTGAAAACTGAAAAATGAAGGAATCGAAGCGAAAAGCTATTACGGTCAATACAATGCATGTGTTCGCACAGTTACGGAAGTGGTCGTCCGCAACCATCTTCTATTATGGTTCAGCCTTTATTGTTTATCTTAAGGCCTCAGTTATAGCTATCTTTAAAAACCATTATTTCTTTTACTCGTTGCGACTTTTTTTTTATAAATTCACCCATTGGCTAGTTGGTGTCAATTTTAGAACATGATTATTAAAAAAATATTTTAACTTCTAATTATAGTTTTCGCACAAAATCACTTTTTGGTATTCACTGATCACAAAAAATTAATCTTGATCAGTGATATGCAAACATCAAACTGACATAAGTCAGATGTCAAATGTTTGTTGGTGCATGTGGTGTAAAAGAGCGTTATTTTGTATCCCAATCGAAAACGCTATTACTTAACCGCGTTCACGTTCATTTATGTAAATTGCTACCTCTCTCTCTCTGAGAGAATTTGAATTAAAAAGAGAAATTAAAGATTTCAGAAATTTACTGAATTTTACTGCAAAAGTACGGCAACAGACCAATGATTATTTTTTTGTAATGAAACATCAAAAATTCAAAAATTTCTCTTATAGAAAAGAAAGAGTAATGGTGGTCATGCAACAACTTTTAGTGTCAGGAAATTAAAAAAAAGTCCTCTAGTTTCTTTGGTGAGCAATCACTTTCCACTAACAGAATTTTCGGGGATTTCGGAGGGATCCGTAATTGCAACTGACACATGCGTTATGAATGGCAATAGGGAAAGGAAAAATTACTAGACTATCTATCTTTGTTTTCACATTACTTTTCTATAAGTGAAATGGACAAATGCTTAAGAGAACCTACGAACTAATGATCACAGAGCATAACGCTGTTGCTGGTCATCTAATGTTCTTTCAGCCTCAAATTTAACGAAGAAAACCTGAGTCACAAAAAAAAAATTTCATCTCCAAACGTACCGGCCCGTAGCAAACTGTCTTCAAATTGGTTCAGTTTATTCAGTATTCCGGTAATGTAGGATTGGGACGATCAATGTCCTATGTGTGATCATAGAAGTTCGAGCAGAAAAAAAAACTCTTCAATCCAATCCCCGGTAATTATCCTACCGAGACCAATTCAAATTGGCAATTTAAAATGGGAATACTTCGTAACTTCAATATAGCTCACAAAATCTTCAATTTTAGACGATCGCATATCCCTAAGGCCAATCATGTATAATTCGATCTCTCTTCTGTTTGTCCAATTACCAGTGAGTTTCATCCCCACATCAACCCAGTTAACATGATGGTACATACCAAAGTAGCATCGATTTCCAAGGGTCGATGTTGATTGATATTGACTGCGAGGTAGGAGAACTGTTTTACAAAGTTGTTGGTATTAACATTGACGTTCATAGTTGTGAATCGACAATGCTTTGTTTATGGATAAACATATACATCCTCGTTATATAATAGTCTATTGCGTTTCATAAATTGTCGTAAAGGCCTCTGTAACAGCACACTTGTGGTGATTAATGATATCTTCTGCGTATCACAGTAGCTGAAATATTTGTTAAAGATAACACGGACGAGTAATGCAGCCATATGCACTATCTAATTCAGCATGTTCGGAAAAGTTCGGGAGAGCTGCTTCCAATCAAGAGATATTGAATTCGTTGATCGCTCTATAGAGCTCCGAGCGGTGGATGCGTTGACCTTTATCAGGATTTCTCATAGTACTTCAGAAAGACTTCAGACATACGTACAACACGTTGTATATAATCTTATATGCGATATTTTGTATGGATACGTTCAAGCAAGCCATGGCATCCTGTTTTTTGTGAACAGGACAGATGGAGCTGATATTCCATGCATCGGTTTTATTTTTTTTAATCCAAACATGGGTGCATACACACCTCCAAGACATCCAAGAAGAGTTTTATTGTTAACCCATTTTTGATAGATTCCCTGGCTGTGAAACGTTATTTCTCCGCGGCTTTACCCTATCACTCTTTCGACATTATGCCCTAGCAGCCGCTGGGAATGCTGCCTGAGCTTTTTCGTTGAGCTAGCGTTTTTCAATACCCTCTTGTAGTCCTTACTACCATTTGCACTAAAACGGATCATCAATATTCCCAAAAGAGGCCGCTTGAGAATACTATTCACCTCTATTTCAGCCTTCATTTAAACTTGCGGTTCAGTATGTTGAGCAGGAGCGTTTGCACTATAGCAAAAATACTCATAATGTGTTGCTCACGCAATATAGGAAAGCAACCCCTGCGCCAATGTCTTATTACGCAAATTAGACTCCATGCTATGAATGCGAATATAACAACAGAATTATTGAGTATTGGGCGTATAGTTTGAATCATATAACGATTTTAATTAGAACCTATTTTTGGGACATCCCGCAGTGTTCTATGCCGTAAATCGAATACCCGCGTTGTTGGAGTAGTCCTACAGTTTGTTGACTTGATTTTCGTAAGCAACAGATCTTATGATTCGAATTAGATTTAGGTTTTGTTTGACGAATATGCGATTTACTAGGGTGGACTTGCATTGGGCATTTTCTGTTGGATTTCAGGCAGCTTACCACTGGTGGAATTGTGCTTTTGCTTACCTATTTTCAATTTGTTAACAATTTGTTTTATGTTTATGACTAACACAACAATGAGATGAGCATTTTTTTTTAGTACAAAATTGGTTTTCAGAGATTATTTTAAATTATGACCTAGGTAGGAACACGTCAATGTTTGGTTTTACGGTTACTAGAGCAAAACAATCGGGTTCCACGTCTTCTTTCCAGCATCAACCGCATACTCATACAAGTATTCGTCATCGTTGCAATTGGATGTTAGCAGAATGATCGATGGCACGCAAATGTTTATTTATATTCCGCATGTTTCACGCTACCCCACTCTTCATAAATATTCATCCACTAGAATGTTTTCTATTTTTGTTCTTTCTTTTTCTTTTTTATGTTATTTTGGTTTGATTTTTGCAAACAATCATCACCCTCCGCCTAAACATACACATCGGATAACAACACCACACTAACAGACAATGCAATATGGCGGCGTTAATCTTGCTGGCGACAATCCACGAGTCCTTATATCCAGTCAATCAGACAACTCCATTTCGGTACGAACACGTAGTAGCGATGCACCTGATGGTGATGTTATGCATATGCCACCTGATGTTGTAATGCGATCACGCTCGCTGAATGCAGTCAATTACAATGAGGAGTTCTCCGAAGAAGACGATCAATTCGAAGTGGCTGAGGAAGCCGCAGATCAAGGTGCGGTTAGATGCCGCGAGCCACCAGCAAGAAGCACCCGCATAGTTCGTTCTCGATTACAAGAAAAGAAAACCTCACAAATACCAACCGGTGGAAGTAAGGCTCCATTACGTGGTCGCCGCAAGTTACGCGAATGCACTCCTGATGTCGATGTCGATATCGAGTAGCCAGGAAGTGAAATCGAACAAGTATCAAATGATCTCCATAAAATTCAAATATTATCATACACCACTGAATGAAGTCACTTAAGATATAAACAAAACTGATTAGCTACTTTTTGTGCTGAAGTGTAGCCCAATCTCAGGCCTGCCCACTGTGTCCATAATTTGAGTACAGTCATAGAAGAAAAAATAAATAAAAAATAATTAAGTATTAGTAGTTGAATTATAAGCTTTGTTTAATGACTATACAATACACCTTAGAGAACAGAACAGGACCATGATACAACTAAACAGATATCGTCTCCGCGGCGTTTTCATTTTTGTCGAGTTCTGCACATCTACGTAATCGACGCTCATGGCACATACGCAAAGCCATATCTGTAGTAGTTGTATCATGGAACAGGGCAGAACATCACAACATGGCTAAAACTGACAGAACAAGTATAGATACGTCAATGACAAGGTTGTATTTTTTCCTCATTGTGAAATCTCGAAAAACATCACATTTTTCAGACGTAGTTTTTTTTAATGCCAGGACAGTACCTTATTTCTTCTTGTCATTCAAATATTCGCTGAAGCATGTATGTCGAAGTGTTAAACATCAATTAGTCCAAAGCAATTTGTACTTTTGCAAATTGTTTCCATTCTCTCTCCGTTGATGGCATCTGAAACTGTATCCACTGGTTAATTTTCAGCACTATGAAACGATACTAACAACTTTGCCCATTCGAGTTTACCAATCGCAAGTGCAACCCCTTACATTTCCGTTTGCTATGATTTTGAAACAATAACAACACCAAGTTACTGTAATTGCAAGTCGTTTACATCTCCTCAAAACATCCAGTAGACCTTTTGCCTGGTTTTATAAGAAGTCATCAAGAAATTACAAGAATACTGATAGAGGTGTTTCGGAGTACATTTTATGCACAATCTTCCAAATTGATGATTTTGATCTTTTGTACTTAAATCGAAGCGTAATCGCTTCAATGCATATTAGTGCTGGCTGTTGAGACAATAATCAAAAAGTCAAAGCACTGTCTCAAGAAAATGATGAAGTTGAATCACTCCTCATCCTGCATAAAACCGCGAACAGACACATTGAGATCATTCCTCTCTCGGTTACTTGACCAGGCTGATCTTCTTCCTCCTTTAATTCATTGTTATTATTTATTGATTTATTTTCGTCATTTTAATGATGGTGCTATTATAAAATGACATACAGACATTGTAAATGAAGCATTAGACCGTTTCATAGTGCGAACCAAATTACTTGGCAATTCTACTGCGTAGTTCTCTTAAAACTTCTATGATTTTCTCTTAAATGTTGGAAGAGACTCAAAAAATACTCAAAGAGACTAAAAAACTACGTACAGGCAGAAGTTGTTTTATCACGGAGTTTACGGTGAGACTGAGTATGTATTTTGTTTTTGTTTTCGTCAAATTAAAATAAACCTCTATATGTTAAATCTCTTTTGTGTCATTTGTGTGCTCATAAATCCTCTCTTGGCGAAACCGATCATTGGCCAAGAATTTCGTTCACACTATACCTTTATCCCATAATACACACTGACTAGCTAATCAATGATTAAAATAACAGTTTCCCCCATAGGTAATACTCGCACAAATGTCATAAGTCAGTCAGATTAGCTAATCAGCGTTTATTAATACGGGGGTTAGTGTACCTATGTTCTGACAGAGAAACGCATACGAGTACGTGCAGCTCCTCCTTTTCTGTAATTCTTTGTACAGCTTAAACCCATTAAACAAAGCTATTGATATTTTCATTAGGAATGTTATGTTAGTGATTAGTTTTAATATACGTAAGCGTAAGCTAGATGCCAAGATTTCCAAAACAAGTGAAATCCCACACGAATGTATGAGAGCGCGTTTTATAATAGATTCTGTATTCTTTTTTTATAATTATTTTCCAATAAAATGCTCAAAATGTAAATACCAACGTTGTTTTCCTTTCATTTAATTAAATTTTGATTTTAGTTGCACCGACGCGCATGCTACATACACCAGCCAATTTGTAGATTTTTTGTTGTTTCTTTTGGTTCTAACAGCTAACAAACGGTATGACACTGCTGACTAAAAACAAATTAAAACAAAAACAGAATTTTATTTTGAAAATACAATAATATGCATACATTTATAGGGTGGTGGTAATTTGGTACAAACGATTCGTCGCAGCTATAGTCTGAGTGACTTGTCAGAGCCTGATGTACATCGTACACAAGATGAGGTAAATTTATTGGTCTTGATGGAAAATGTAGGCTCATGATGTTTTTTTTCTTTTCTGTTGCAGATTGACGAGATTACTGGGCCACAACAGAGAATTCTACGGCCTAAGAATCCAGTTGCACGTTCTGCCTCAGGGAGTCGACATTCGACAGGGATGTATTTCTCAGGGGTCGATGCAAAGAATCCTGCGGAATTCACAGGGTAATTTTATTTGTATTTATATTGAAGATAGAATGTGGCGCAACGATTATTGGTGCTTTAGTTTGTGTGAAACTGGTCATCACCCAGAGTTCGATAAGTCCTTGGGTACTGCTTCCAATTGTGAATTATGCAGAATGTTAACGAATAGCGTATTGAGGTGTGATGAAGAACTTTATCTTAAGCAAATGCATCAGCATAAAACCAAAGGAATAACATTGGTTCAATCAGACTTGTGCGACTGCCCTCCAAAGAAATTATGAGACTTGGCCTATGGCGACAAATCGTAGTCTTCAGGCAGCCTAGAAACGATTGTAAAATTACATTAAGACGTGCTTAATTCTCACCCAACCCAAATTTTTTTACTTTATCTTTATCTTTAGCAAATGCATCAGCATAAAACCAAAGGAATAACATTGGTTCAATCAGACTTGTGCGACTGCCCTCCAAAGAAATTATGAGACTTGGCCTATGGCGACAAATCGTAGTCTTCAGGCAGCCTAGAAACGATTGTAAAATTACATTAAGACGTGCTTAATTCTCACCCAACCCAAATGGCAAAAAAAATATTGCTATGTCCTAGAGACAGCAAGACTTTCTGGTCTCTCGTTAAACAAATAAAAGGTTGCGGCTCATCAACAATCCCATCGCTTGTCTACAACGTTAAAAAAAAATCAAGGATTCCTAATAAAAGCAAATCTGTTAGCTTCCCTTCCCTTCTTCTTCTCCATATTGCAATATTTTTCCAATAAACTGTATTCTATAAAGATCTCAATCGCAATAAAGCTTCGGGTCCAGATGGAATTCCTCCCCTTGTTCATGTTCTGAAGAAGTACTCTGGCCAAATCTAGACACAATTTTTCAGTTGTCTTACTCTGCAGGCATTTTTCCGGATGGGTGTAAACTTGTTCATGTTTAGCCAATCCCAAAAAGGGCGATAAAACCTCCCCTTCAAACTACCGACCTATAAATCTAACGTCAGTACTATCTAAGATTATGGAGAGTTCAGCCAATTATCATAACCTATCTCGAAGAAATTCATCTCCATAGTGACTGTCATATGGTTTTCGACTACATCGTTCCACCGGTGATCCTATGGACTACCATACTGAAAAATGGTAAATGCTACACCAATTCGGAGAGTGTAGAATTGTTGCTCTGGAGTCTGTATATATCAAGAGCTTTCGATAGAGTGTGGCATAGCGCTCTTGCCAATATGTCACCGAATGTCAACTAAACTCAACTCCGTCATTGATACAATTTACAAATGGAGTACCAACAACCGGGTTGAGTTTAATGTGTTAAAAACATAGTATCTCAGAAGCAGTCTTCTTGAAGCAGGTAATTTGTAGCCAAATAGCAAACACCGTGTTGAAAGTCTTGCGCCAATTCCACCATAAATGTTACGAAAAAATATAAAGTTGTATCCCGTCGTCTTTCCGTCTGTTTGATCGTAATACTCCTTCTTCACTTGTTTTCGATCGCAGAAGAAGATCGTTTCTGAACCACACTACACGAATATGGAATGACTTGTCTTCATCAATATTTTGGATTTTTGGATGACTACAATCGACAGAAATTCAAAAATTAACGCGTACTCTTTTCTCACCTAATTCCAATCTCTAACTCCATCACTGGGTTTTATAAACTTAAGGAACTAAATCCTAAGTGCTGAAGAATAATAAAAAAAAACATTGTAGTCGCTGTCGGTGGTATTGCGGTAGCTGTACGTACACAATTTGAATTTTTGTTTTTTTTTTGTAGAAAAGTTGGGTATAGATGGATCATTTGCAACACTCTGTCGCACAGCTTTCCAAGTTGTCATCAGTGCGAATATTTCGAAGAGCACCTCTTTCAGGTCGGTCGTCCACTGAACCCCGTTCTTCAAAATGGTCAACCATACACCATACTCCTTCGCAAGAAGGCTGTGGAAGTTGATCTTGAATTGGCGATATTTTCGCTTCGTCATTTCATTTGATCGTTGACGTTAAACGAATAAAGTTTGTGCCTCATTACCAATCCCATTGCTTGTCGACAACGATGATAAATAACACGGATTCCCAAGTAAAAGCAAATCTGTTAGCTTTCCTTCTTCTTCTCCGCCTTCGATGAATCCGGGTCAATATTTTTCCGAATCCGTTCAATGACTCGAGTCCTTAAACATCTCAATTTTGCATTTGAGATCTTTAAGGACTCGGGTCTAGATATATTGGTTGGTCTTACTTGGCTAACAGTGTATAAGTTGATTAATATCGATACTTTTCATTTGGCTCACTAGGACTTATTCTACTGGGTTATGTGTCCATTTGCCATAAATATTGTAGTCATCTAGATTAGTTTGGGGAAGTGTGTTGATGAGGCTCACTATCCTTCTCAATCCTCATCGCACTCAGTTAAGTAAAGTTTTGGGTTGCTGTTGACGGTCGTCAGAGTAGCCAAGCTTGCATATGCTTACATGCGCCATACTTAAAGCAAAAACATTTAAATAAAGTTTAAACTTAAGTAAGATTGTGGTACTTATGTTGTACTGATTTTATTTGATACGTCTGCCTCAAATAAGTAACGCTACAACCCAAACTGTTGCAGAAACAGATGATCTGTTCTATGGGAGTCGTTGTTAGGTCCTCCAGTTAGTTTCTTACACTCAGTTAAAGCAATTGGTATCATAGAAGGTCCACGAATGTTACTTCGTTACCCAAATAGTATTTACTTGCCATCCGGATGTTAAAGAAAAATTGGAAAGAAAGAATTCGAAGCAAGGTCATGGAAAAATTTATTTATTATTTTGACTCCTCTCATCTTATAGCGTTGAAAAAGTGCCCTGAGATGCCTGCAACTGTTTGTTTACTAAAAATTCTCTAAAAATGTTATGAGTCGTACATTGGTGGAAATATGCCTTTGCTGATGCAGTTGGCTTGTCGTTAGTACGTTGGACTGATAAGCGCGGGTCCCTGGTTCAATCCCGGAAGTGACAACACCTACGTTTTTTTCATTGTCCTACCTCATGAGAAAGTCTGACAAACATCCAAGACTAACACTTTCATGAGAAGGTTCTCAAATTTGCCGTTCGGATTCGGCATTAAACGGGAGATTCTCTTCTTTGTGTCAAAAAGACAATAACTTCGCACACAGAAATGAAGGGAGAAGCTAGATCTGCGGCCCTGAATGGGCCGTTAAAGACAGATAATATGTCATTTCATTTCATCTCTTCGTTTTATTGTTGGATTGTTCTGTAACAAAGAAAAATAATTTTTATATTGCGTTGTCTCTGTCGTTGATAGTATAAGTGCTTGTCTTGTGGATTGTTCAAGTGTCAATCGTCTAGCGGTAATTTCTCCAAGCTTCCTTTTCTCCTCCATGTCTGTGCATCTTCGCCCGCAATCGTTGCCCAGAGCCTGCATGTTTATCATGCAATGTCCCTTTGGACTTTTGGTTATTTTGGAAGGAGTATCCCTAATTTGTATTAGAGACTTAGATCCGTTGGCTAAATGTGTTGGGATGTATTGCAGTAATGGAGCTGTTGTGTGCAACGGTAAGTTTTTGTTTTATAGTTATGCAAAAGACATAGACCATTGACGTAGTTAAGATGTCTTTTTTTTAGGTTTTGATAGACTTGTTTTGACAGATTATCAGTTGCTCATTTATTTGGAAGGTCACGGAAGCCAACAATGGCATTGTTTCTCAGCTAAGTTCCTGGTTCTGGTCTCTAAGAAGAAGTGAGAGGTTTTGGGAGTCTGACAGAATCCCGAAATTCAAAATCTTGGAACCGTGAAAATTCAGAAAACATATTCTCTACCAGTTGACGATAATTTATTTGCCTGTGAACTCCAGCTTTAGACTTTTGGAACTGAAAGCTCGGTTCTATCGACTGAAATTTGATGGTCCGATCATCGCTGTTGATGTCGAAATCGGATACTTGCTATTCTATTTTCTTTGCTGTTGTTTTACTAGAATATCAATGAAAGAGCTCGCTCTTCTACTTTCTTTTTTGCAAGATCAAGATTTGCAGTTTGTGGTTAGTTTTCTTGGTGAGCCATGCATTAAATTCATCTGCGATTGATGAGTAATGATTTCCCTAGTATATCAGGAACAAGTATTTAGCGGATATGTTGGTATTCTGCCATGGTGTTGCTCGGTGGAGCAGAAGTGGATACCTATCTTCCATGTGCAACCGGTCTATATTGCTACTTTATTGGTTGAGTCAGCCATTCTTTCTCATGTAGTGTTGGTAGTCCTATACTACTTGCAAATAATACCTGTCTGATTTTTCCTAATAAGGCCTTTTCTGTTAAAGAAGAATTTTTTGAATTTTATTTGAATGCACTTAATCGTTTCTCTATGAGATCTCAAATCGCGTTCTTTTAATCCGCGCATCTGAAGCTATTAGTTAGTATAATGTGTGCAAATTCTTACAAGTTAACCACATTGGTCCATTGTTTACTTAACTTTTTTTGATACATCATAACTTTTCAACGAATTTTCATTTATATATCTTCTTCATTTCAGTTACAATATTCGCTCATCTGAAGACATTAGTTCCGGATATTCCAGTGCTGAACCAATGTCTACAGGACTTAGTCGTACTTCGTCAATGACAAATGCAAACAGAGCTCGATTTAAGGCAAAAAAGGCTGAAGTAAGTATTTCCCCTCCTTGTTGCACAATATATTCTTTTAAATTAATTCGTTTGTTAAACGAAAAAGGAGCAAGGCATATATTATGATCATGGAAACATGATTGATTATCGTTACTGCGACCCATCAATACCAACAGAATTGATTCGTGAAGCATATAACGACTGGAAAGACGACTGTTTCTTTGACAATCAGGAATACTTTCAAAATCAATCGCAGAGAGCAAGTGAGAAAGATACACACTCTACAACCAGCACATTTAAAGAGGAGATCTTCCCTGATCATATCCCTGTGCGCGACTCTGAAGAGTTAAAGTCAAAGTATGAACTATTCACAAAGTGGCTTGAGGAGACTAAAAACTCACAACTAGTTGAAAATACTGAGCAGTCCGATGATTCGGAAGATGAATTTCAAGACACCTTACCATTGGATGGTAACGATAATTATGAAGCACCAGGTAATGAAACAGTGGAGGTAGCCATTAGTAAGGTTAGTCCAAAAGCGTTAAAGAAATCATTGGAGGAAATTCAGAGCTGTTTTCGTTCGGCTATCGAAACACCTGTAAAAACAATTGAACCAACATATGATCTACAGAAGTTTACCCGACCCCGGACAGTTGCGGCGATCGTTCGTAGATCACCGAGTCATAGTAAAGGTAAAGCCCCGGCACCGCCAACACTGCAACAAACACAGCCGGATATAGTTGCGCCGCGATCAACATCGAATTCACGAAGCACCTCTCCTATGCCAAAGAAGCTCGGTCTCAGGAACTACCTGCCGTCTATATTTCGCTCAGAACCTAAAGAAAAGCAGACCGTTTCAGATCTAGATCTACCAACCACCATAACTGATGCATTACAGCGGGAAACTCAAATCTAATAAAAAAAAAACCTTCGCATCAAGAATCAGTAAGAACGATTGTATTTGTTTCTCAAGCCTTGGATTGTCTGGTGTTTATTGGATTGCTCTTTCATGCTCTTGTACATACCGCTGCCTCGTACAAAAATGTCTTTTTAATCTATCATAAGAAACCATCTCTAACAACCGACTTATTTTTTGTACCATACACATATTTGATTTTTGTTTATTTTTAATAATGAGTTTCAGGCGAACCCTTCCGCGTATTATGGAGTGCTGAAGTAGCTCTATACGATGGATATATTTAAAGTTCGCTACGCTTCTATCTTGCTTGCTATTCATTTTTTTATAAATATTTTTTGATTGTCTTTTCTAAATTTTAAAAGATTTCCATAATTCGGGTTCTAAATTTTGTTTCACTGCCCTACCCCTTGGGAACGTTTTTGCCGGTTGCTTGGTGGTTGGCGCCGACTCATAGAAGTGTGTTGAATTTTAACTAGATATGCGGTTTTTTTAACCACGAGGTTATAAAAACATTTGGCAGGTAACTTTCCTCTGAGAGTTCCTGCTTTTTCCTCATTTTTTGCGTGGTTTGCGATTATCGGGCTAACTCCTAGGGTTTAGTTCTTTGAAGGCCCTGCAATAAGTTTGTTTCGTCAAGAATTTAAAGAACAGTGTTGTGAACGTGTCTTAAAAAAACGTCCCAGATCTCCGCTGATCTCATGGCGCATTGGCGAATGTTCTGTTCTTTCATTTTTTTTTTTTTGAAAAGTTGGTAAGGTGTTTAAATTTGTTTGACCGGTACCATCCTATAGTTGTATGCCATGTGACTATACCGGTTTTAGCACATGCTTGTATCTAGGTTAAGCTTCAATTTTTTTCCGGGCAATCTGTATTTCTTTTCAAGATTTTCATGCGTCTTCCGTCTGCAAACGGGACTCGACCATTATTTATAAATACAGGCAAGCTGATTGTTCGTTTATATGAAAAATCTATATGAATCGATTTGGTCTCGTTAAATGCGATCCGCCAAAATGTTGTCCATTCACTGACCTCTTTAAGAGAATCTATCAATTTTTTCTATTGTACCAACTGATAGAATAGCAGTATCGTCAGCAAAGGTGGCAACTATTGTGTCGTTTGTTTGTGGAATATCACTTGTAAATAGCATGCACAATAGTGTTCCAAAAACACTTGCTTTAGATACATCTGTGATTATTTATTTGAACTCTAACTAGTCGATTCGAAGTCTTACACGAAGGTGTTATTTCTCAAAATACGACACGAGGATTTAATATAATTGTTCAGGGAGAACTTGTCTTAATTTGTATTTTAGGCCTTCATGCCACCTAGTCAAAGGCTTGGGAGACATTAAGAAATACGACGGAGTAATTTTTTTTAAAGCTTCCTCAATTCCAACAGGAATTTGATGTACTTGGTCGATCGTCGAATGCTTACTTCTAAACCCGAATTAATTGAGAGGTAGACGGCGTGTTTGTTCAACAATAGGGTATACCTACTAATATATCATTTCAAAAACCTTTGAAATTACTTGAAAAAGTAAAATGTGTCTGTAAGACTTTATTTCATTCGGTGATTTTCCCGGTATTAGAACCATGATCACTTCCGCGACCCTTCATTGACTAGGTTTATATTCTAATTGAATCGCGACATTTATTTTATCGAAAAGATTATTAAAAGTTTAAGAAGTTAACCCAAAGGTTTTTTAAGATTATTGTTTTCATTAAGGTTCAAGATGTGCAGCAAAAACAACATTTTTTTTCTTTATCGCGCTTTGCCCAATCGTCTTGAGTTACTCTAATTGGTGGCACATAATTTTTTAAAAGCCTTTTATGACTGTAATTGCTTTCCAGAGCGAATGGTTCGATTCTTTTCCAGCGGTTTGGTATTGCAGATAAGTTTCGGACGCATGGTTTTTAAATTTTTTTTATCGAATTTGACAGCAAGTACTCCACCGCTTTAAATATCTTGCACGAAGTACGAGTTGCCATCTTTTATGAATTTTTCTGTTGTTTCTATTGAAATCCTTTATTGCATGGGGTACTTTACATTATTGTAGCTCACCTGCTTGCTTCATTGAGGAGAACAATTCAATGCTGCTTTTTGAACGATATCGATAAAGGAGTCAACCCCGACTTCGAGTTTAAATGGGGTTCTGAGCGATACACCCAATCGAATATTATTTTCTAGCCTTTCCAGTTGGGTTTCCCGTTTGTTAGTCTAATTGTTTTGTTATTTCTAATGAGTGACTTGCTCGTTGTTAGAATGACCGGAGAATGATTAAATCGATGTAACCCGATATTTTAGTTGGTATTCCCCTTGAATAAAATTCGATATTGCACTTTCTGCATACAACGTACAGCATTCTACTTTTCTGTGATATGCATCTAGATCCCCAGAATGTATGTTTTGCATTAAAGTATAAAACCGTCAAGGAAAGCTCACCAATTGTGACGTTTGTAATTGGCGTCCACATTTTTTGTAGTAATAGTATAACTTTACACACTCAAATGAGAAGCCATGTTTGATGCCTTGTCAATCTTGCGTAGGCCCGTAAAACTAAATGCAGGTTGGTTAGGTCTGGTTTTTTCGATGTTTGCTATTTTGTATAGTCAGTGTCTTGTAATCGTGCCTCAAAGCTGTTTAATACATAATAAGTTAACAAAGTTCAATTGGAAGCACAGGACCTACATCGAATAAAACCATGCATTCAAACAATTTAGGAATCACAGAAAGCATCGATATAGTTCTATAGTTTTCTACTTTTTGTCTTAAACCCTTAAACAAATAGTTCGATTCATTTTAAATTCCCCCAGTAAAAATGATTGGTGGTTAAATATAACTTTTAATGGACCGATAAAGGACGATCAAGAATTTTTTTAATATTACTGCTTGTATACCATTCGGATCAGGTTTTGTAGTTTGTTAACACCAATTGTACAACGTCGACGGTTCAATATTGTAGAGCAATTTCGCTACTCTGAAAGTAAGATGAGACAGCTTTTAAAATTCTCCAAACTTTCTCCGTGTTCGGTCTTACGGCATCCTTTTCTGGTCGGCTTGTTGAGCTTCCCTTCGCCGCTTCTTGCGTCCCGTGTTTTTTTTTAATAAGAAGCTTGGTTTGCCTGTTACTGAACTAAATGAGTCATGCATTGTGTGGCAACATCTTAATTCGCATGTGAACATACCTAAGAATTTACCCTAGAGTCATATAATGGGTGGTGGAGCGTCAGTCCAAGCTTACAATGCTCTTTTTACTAGTGTTTACTGAAATCCAATTCATAAAAATATTTAGTGGTTATGGAAGAAGCTGGCGTATTTAAAGCGTAAGGGTGGTTAATCGTCAGATTTTTGAATACTCCGTTTGCGGCTGATCTATTGTTTGAATCTACAGCACTTGCACCTGCATACAGAAACCGAAGTGCCTTTCATGCTCGGCGTGTGAATCATTCGATGGCGGTAAGAACGCTGCGAAAGGTAAAGCGTTTAAACCCTCTAAACATGAGTTTAACGCTTGCGTCTGATAGGGTGTAAAAAAATCCAGCACATGTAAAAATTCTGCTGCAATATTCGTTACGCTACCAAAGCAAATCAGAATACTATCCATCGTTGATCCTTCGTTGAAATATAAAGGTTCGTGGTTAAGCCGAACTACGTGAATGTTGAATGGTCTACTAAACTCGATTTTTCCTTCCCATAACTGTTCACAATCATTTAAAAATAATGTGCATCAGTACGTTCTGCCTTCTTATTTTCAATTTCGTTGATGCTCGCACTCTGAAAAAC
Organism: Rhingia campestris; assembly: GCA_932526625.1. Classification (NCBI taxonomy): domain Eukaryota; kingdom Metazoa; phylum Arthropoda; class Insecta; order Diptera; family Syrphidae; genus Rhingia; species Rhingia campestris. Next base: position 109,429,995 of record OW052182.1, read on the forward strand.
CTCACAAAAAGGTATTCACAAAGCCTTAAGTGCCCGAAAATTATTTATAAAAAAGGTAGGAACGAGAGAAAATAAAATTCTGTCCAACACATCCTTCGTTCTTTCACATATGTATCTTACTAACAACGCCCATCTTGCGAATCGTGTTACCTACCGCTTTTTTTTTTAATAACAACGGACCACGTTAATGTAACGATTCCCAATATTTGAATTGTGCATCGTGTTCCTGCAGATAGAGTTGTGTTATTCCTTTCTTCTAACATACAAAGCTTTAGCATTTAATTTCACATTTCTTTTTTTTATTTCAGGAAAAATCCATGTCGGCCAGTTGCACAACTCTACCTCGAAGCAAAAAGTCAGAAAAAGCCGTGAAATCACGTCTTGCGAAGTCAGATAAGTAAAACAGATATAGAGCCCACATCTTAAGGCAGCCGCGCAGCGCACAGAAGAGAACAAACATATGGAGAACGCGGTTCATCTATTTTGCAAAAATTTACCCTGAATGACATATTGAAGAGAGTCGGTAGACTGGCTGAAAGTCTTTTAATCGTTTTCCTTGTCTTTATTTTTCCTAAATTTTCCTACTTAAGTTTAATTGAGATTATCAGGATTTGTATTGGTGCTCTATGCTATAGCAATAATCGATTATTTTTTAGATAGAAAAACAAAAATAATTTGTATTTAGTTCCTGCTTACTGCTATGTTGTGTATTCGAGTACCCAGAGCAAGTGTAAGTCCTCCTTTAGCTTAGAGACGTTGAACTGTTTTTTTTTTATTATTTGTTTGTTTGTTTGTTTGACTTTTGCTGGATGCCAAGTACGTCTCGGAGGAAATGCACTTGTACAATTGCATCTGAAGCATTTGTTTTGTTTAATTATATGATGTATACGTTGATAATTTAAATTTGTTATTTAAAAAAATTATATTTATAAATCTATATCGATTTTAGACGCCTCCGCGAAAATATGTAAATCTTTATGTTTTGAAAAAAAAAGTATTTAAAAACAACAATTTTGGATTTGAAGTAAAATAGCTATAAAAATAATATACAAATAAATGATTCTTGAACAAGGTTACCAATGCGTTGCTATTTTAACTGCAGAGTTGAGGAATAGTTACAGCGGAAGATGGAAAAGATTGACAATATGTGGTACTTGGCGATTTTCATTTAGTAATACGTCTGGGTCCTAACAATACCTTGATTTTTTCATTGCACTCTGGATTAAAACAACTACGCATTTTTCTCTCATTATTAAAAAAGAACTACAATTAACATGTGTGCCAAAATTACGGTTAGAATAACCTCAAGAAGATAAAATGCAAGTAATATGATTCCGAATCAATTAATGGACGTTAATTATTTTCTGTTTTTCTAAATGTTTCATAGAAATATCTACTATTCAAATCCGATCTGGAAATAGTAATCTCAAACCCAGATATACAAGAACCGAACAGAATCCTGTCGAGATGAACAAGGAGAAATCGCAGTTGAGTCGCAGTCGATGCTAAGAATTTGGAGGAACCTCTTCCGCAGGCTGTTAAACGGTTAGGCTGATCCTTTTCTCAATATCAGGCAGAACTTACCATTTGATATCGGGATACTGACTTTAATGAAGTGAGGATAACAATATCTAAACTGAAGTTTAACAAGGCTGCTGAAAATGACAGGCTTCTTATCGAGCGTAAAAAAAGCCAGGGAAGATGATTTGATAAAAGTATACACCAACTCAATACCAAAATTTGGTGGGATAAAAGTATGTTAAACGAAATAAAAAGAGCATCGTTTGCCCGATCCGCAAACGTTCTGAACTGCCAAATTACAGAGTCATACGTCCATAACATCCTTTCTGCTACATGATCGGCACCTATAATTTTTATTTGGTCCACATCTGATCTAACAAGTGCACGTTTTTACAAATCGAATTGGAGAACAAATGCATTAAATAATAGGAATCCATGTATAGGAATCTATAGCCCGTTTCGAATGACTTGGGGAAATGGAAAAGTTTGTTACTGAAATGCAAAAGCGTGTAAATTCGACAACGCGCATAAATGTGTTTAGTGGACTGTGGTAAAGTCACTAACTTATATCATATAAACGCCGGATATAAGGAGGTTATCTCTATTCTCAATATTTTAAGAAGGCTGCGTAGCTATGTGTTGACTACTAGAAAGGCGTGCATACCACGCCTTATTTAATTAACTCAACTACCGAACTCTGCTGTTACCCCTGATAATGCGATCCCAAAGTGAACCGTTTGGTGCGCTTTATGGGCAGTTATTATTATGTTATTCATGGTATCCGCTGACATGCTTGAAAGAGTAGTCGAAAATTAGACCCACAAAATGGACCTTTTAAATTAGTTTTGGGCAACATTTAAAGGAAATTATTAATATACATTGAATTTAATGAACCAAATTAACACTTCAAAAACGATTTTCCTCAATACATAGATTTTTTTGTGTTTAACTTAAAAAAGCCAGAAAGCTCTTATTTGATTACGTTTTTTTACCAATTTCAATTTTGATTCTACATTACATTAAGTGGCGCTACAGTCCGGAATGAACCTGGGCCTCAACCAACATGCCTCTCCAATTAGCCCGGTCCTTAGCTAACTGCCTCCAGTTGCGCACTCCAAGTTGGTTGAGGTCGGTTTCCACTTGTGCGCGCCACTTAAGGCGAGGTCTTCCTCTACTGCGTCCGACGTCTGGCTGGGAATCGAAGACTCTGCGAGCCGGAGTATTGGTGTCCATTCGTTCTACATGTCCTAGCCATCTTAAACGTCCAATGCGGAGTTTTTTGACCAGGGGCATGTCGCTGTACAGCTCGTATAGTTCTTGGTTGAATCTTCGTCTCCATAGCCCGTCAACGCAAACGGGACCGAAGATTTTTCGAAGAATTTTCCTCTCGAATCTACCAAGGATTTCTTCATCCGCTTTTGATACGGTCCATGCTTCAGCGCCGTAGAGCAGGACTGGGATGATCAGGGTCTTATATAGGATCTCCTTAGTAGTTCGAGTGAGGGCTTTACTACTAAATTGCCTTCTTAGCCCGAAGAAACAGCGGTTGGCAAGAGTAATTCTTCGTTTAATTTCTGACGAGATGTTGTTGTCAGAGTTAATAGCGGAGCCGAGGTAGACAAAGTCCCGTACTACCTCAAAGTTATATCTGTCAATGGTGACGTTCTGTCCAATTCGTCGATGTTGTGTGTCCTTTCATGTTGACAGCATATACTTAGTCTTACCCTCATTTACTGCTAAACCCATTTTCGCCGCTTCCTTCTCTATACTAGCAAACGTGGCTATGACATCACGTTGAGTCCTACCAATGATGTCAATATCGTCAGCGTATGCCAGTAGTTGCACCGACTTTTGGAAAATTGTGCCTCTGGTGTTGGCTTTGGAGTTTTGCACAATTCTCTCAAGAATCAGATTAAAGAAGTCACATGACAGCGCATCGCCTTGCCTAAATCCTTTTTTGGTATCGAATGTGTCGGTGAGGTCGTTTCCGACCCTGATGGAGCAGCGAGAATTCTCTATCGTCATCCTACACAAACGGACGAGTTTGGGCGGTATACCAAAACTAGACATGGCTCTGTACAGTTCGTCTCTATAAATGCTGTCATATGCGGCTTTGAAATCGATGAATAGGTGGTGGGTATCGATTTGGACTTCTTGAGTTTTTTTCCAGGATCTGCCGAAGTGTGAAAATTTGATCGGTTGTGGACTTTCCTGGCCTAAAACCACACTGATAAGGGCCAATCAGGTTGTTGGTAAACGGTTTCAGGCGTTCACATATTACGGCAGATAGGATCTTGTAGGCGATGTTGAGGAGACTTATGCCTCTGTAGTTGGCGCAGTTCAGAGGGTCTCCTTTTTTGTGGATCGGGCAAACGATGCTGAGGTTCCATTCTTCAGGCATATTTTCATCCGACCAGATTTGGCTTATGAGTTGGTGGATGTTACTTACCAAGTCATCTCCGCCGGCCTTATAGAGCTCAGCGGGAAGGCCGTCATTTCCGGCAGCCTTATTAAGCTTGAGTTTAGATATTGCTATCCTCACTTCACTCAGGTCGGGTGGTTGGCAGTTTTCGCTGTCGTTGCCAATATTGAATGGTTCGTTCTGCCTGACAGCGGAATGTTGTTCGTCATCGCCGTTTAACAGTCTGCAGAAGTGGTTCTTCCATATCCTCAGCATCGACTGTGTCTCAACTACAATATTTCCTTGTTCATCTCGACAGGATTCTGTTCGAGCCTTGTATCCTTGGCTTTGACGTTTTACACTTTGGTAAAACTTGCGAACATCGTTCCTGGAGTGGCACCTCTCTATATCCTCGATCGTGGACTTTTCTTGCTCTTTTTTCTTCTTGCTGAAAAGCCGATGTTCTTCCCTTCTTCTTTGCCTATAGAGCTCAATGGCAGCTCTGGATTGTTGTGGCGTGGTGGATATCCGCATTCTTACCTTGGCTGCTACAAGGTAGTGATCCGAGTCGATGTTAGCTCCTCGGAATGTTCGGACATCCAAAATACTGGATGCGTGCCTCTTATCTATCGCAATGTGATCAATTTGGTTGACCGTTCGTTGATCTGGAGACCGCCATGTCCCCTTATGGATATCGAGGTGAGGAAACCGTGTGCTGGCTATAGTGGCATTTCGTTCCGTAGCGAAATCAATTAGCCTAAGTCCGTTAGCAGACGTGTTGTCGTGTAGGCTATGTTTTCCGACAATACTTCTAAAGATGTCTTCTCTTCCTACCTTTGCGTTAAAATCTCCCAGCACGATTTTAACATCGTACTTCGGTAGTCGCTCATAGGTTTTGTCGAGGAGCTCGTAGAAGCAATCCTTAGCTATATCATCTTTTTCTTCCGTCGGAGCGTGAGCGCATATAAGGCTTATGTTGGCGAATTTGGCCTTGATGCGGATTGTTACTATGCGTTCGCTAATGTCTTGGAAACATAAGACTTCTTGCCTAAGTCTGGCACTTGTAACAAATCCGCATCCGAATAGTCGCTGTTTCTGCTCACTATAACACGGTCCGTAGTATATGTCACAGTTTTTCATCCTCTTTTTGCCCGGGCCATCCCATCATATTTCCTGGATGGCAGTTATGTCTGCTTTGTAGAAGTTTAGGGCTTCCGCTAGTTGTTCGCCTGCACCTCTCCTGTTTAATGTTCTCACATTCCAGGTGCAGATACGAACGTCGTTGTCCTTTTTTCGTTTAGCAGGGTCGTCAACAATAAAATCAGTCCTTTCCGAGGCTATTGGTTGCTTCGTAACCATGTTTTTTTTCTGTGGGTGGGTAGTTAACCCAAAGCACAACCCCCAACCTGGAGGGCCAGTTCCAATTTATTAGATACCCCTAGGACACGGGGCCATCAGTATCCACTACGGGATTGAGCGCTGCCGTTGGCCTTTCGGTTCATCCGCCACCATCTCTGTTCAAGGGGCCTGACTAACTCTTGAAATTCCTAGACAACCTGTTGTCCGAATATGTCAGAGCAGCTCATCTAGGTTCGCCTGGGACAGCAGGCCGGGTATTCATCCGTGCCATTCTCACCAGGGTGTTTATAGTGTTGCTGTTTTTCGTCGTGTTATCAACACTCGCACTTATCGTTTAGCAAGTCAAATCCGGTTGGATGAGACCAGTACCCGATGGTTACCACTTGGAGGTAAAGATAAGCACATTTGATGTGTAGTCAGAGTTGCAACACTGGGCATTGCCAAGTTAACGCCAATCAGAGTCTACCCTCGTTCTACAACACCCAACCATCCATAAGTCGAACAATAATAAAAGCCAACCGCTTTTGGGAACATTAACATACAAATCCGCCATCAAAATTGATTCGCCGCGGTTTTGGAAATAAGGGTTCAATTATAGCTATCATTGAAAAGCCTCATTGGAACACAGAACAATATGGGATTAACATTTTCCTTTGGTAGTTGGTTTAAGGAATCCGTTGAAAATTTGTTTCATTTGAGTTTAACTACAAACATTTAAAAATTTTGATTATTAAAAAAACAAAAAGTGATTTACTGAGAAAAACTTAAATTAAAATATTTGGGGATGATCATGGTCTAAAATTCAAAAGTTTTTTTTTTAACACCAACTCTCCAATGATTCACTTTATAAAAAAACCAGAAAAGTTAAATAACATTTCCAATGTACCTACCCTAATCCCACAGTTCACATAGATATCTACTCATAAAATTGCCACCAAAATAAAAATAGTTCAATGCCCCTTCTTGTATAAGGAATTACTCACACAACTGTTAAAGTGCTTAGCGTCATAGTGCCCAAAGTTTAATTTTTTATCAGCTGAGTAAAGAAATGGAGATCGCGCTCAGTCTCAGAGCTCATTTTTCACTCAATCTCAGACTGAGACAATAATGCAGGTCACAGACAAGAACGCACTTGTTCATTGTTGTTGTTACCAGTGACTTCTAATGTGAGATCGTGTTCGTTCACTCCAGGGATGAAAATTGGCTTTTCAACATTGTATTGAAAGTAAAAAAAAAATTGTATTGAAATTGTACTGGTTGATTTTGATCATTGTTTGGTGTTTTGATAAGCTATTTATTTTATACAATTATAATATCGTCAGTTCAAAGGTTAAAGTAGGTACAAAATTGGTGAAAATATGTTTTTTTTTTTTAAGAAAATAACTATGATTTTTCACGTTTTATAGCTGGAAATAATAACCGAGGCATAATTGTTATATTTACATTTAATTTCTCTTAAAAGAAAAAAATCTCTATCACACTTAGGTAGTAGGCTACCTAACTGGTCATCACGGTCTGCGATATCACCTAAACAAAATGCGTCTAGTCGACTCACCGGAGTGCAGACTATGTCTAGAAGAAGACGAAACAGCCGAGCATATCATATGTGAATGCCCGGCTCTTTACGGTATGAGAAGAGAATCTTTCTTCAGGGAATTCTTAAGTCCCGAAGAATTGAGGAAATCTTCGGCTGAAAGTATTATCAGCTACATTAGGAAAGTAGAAGCGCTACTAACCTAAAAAGCATCTGAAGGCAAGCACAATAGATCTTTTAGGTCGATGTGTATATTACTGCTTAGGCAGGTCAGAATTTAAAATAAAAAAATAAATAAAATAATATAGTTTTGTTTTTTAATGCACATAAAGGCCGTAACGTTTTTTCCTTTTATCGCCACTCTTTTGTCAGCTTTTAGTCATATGATCATTTAACGAAAAAAAACTTAATTTTTTTTGCGAAATCGTGTAATATTTCTGTTTTGAGTAAACTCTCTTGATTGTTTGTCCGGATCAGTATTATGTTTAAATTTTTAAAATCGTTGTACAGCAGTCATCAAGATTTCGTTTTTTTTCTATTTCGTCATTTACTATAAATTGAGTTAAAGCTTTTAAAGTCAAGGCGTTCCCAAATGGAGTGCGATTCTATGGTTGCATAAAAATATGAAGATGGCTACACAATTTTTTGTCTTAAAATTTAGTGGTTAAAATTTGAAAGGCCCATTTTTCAGTGCGAGATCATCCTAGTTTCGGGATTAAAGTCGAGTTAACTCGAGAAAGCAGTTTTTCAGTCGATTTATATCTAGAGCTAACCTCGGGGTTAAATGATCAGATGTTTTTGACAGACGATAAAATACCAGTCAAACATTTTTTTTCAATTCCATGTATGTGGACATTTAATTTAATTTTGAGAAACTAAATGCAGAACTTAGCGACATGAAATTGTATGAAATATTGAATTTAACTGTTTTAAGAAAATAAAGACTTCAAGTTTGCGACAAAAACATTTTCATTTGTTTGGGGAAAAGGAAACCAAACAGCTGATAAAGTTATAACTGAGCAAAATCGATAAATCATGAATGCTACCAAATGATATCACCACACACGGAGTCGAATTTAATTCTGTACTGAAAAACTGCTTCATGAGTTAACTCTAGATTAAATTTATTCCGGAGTTAGTAAACTCTGTGTTAACTCAGCACTGAAAAACTGGTACTACGATGGCTAGGTCATGTAAAACTGTAGCGCCACTTAAAGAACGAACAAAAAATAATTTCAACTATAAAAATATATCTGTTTGGGGGATCTCCTGTGGCACTTACACCAGGGTAAGTTACCCATATTAAAACAAAAATTAATGGATTTGGTCAAACATTCCGAAAGAGCTTGTGCGTGTATAAGTGCCTTCCAACCCATTGTCTTAAAGATGCAGAGCGCTTACCGGAACCTGATCAACTGAGAATGATTTAAAATTCGAAACTAAAATGTTTTAATTATTTGAAATACATACCCTTAAAAATAATTTTGTGTACAATACAATAATGTTCGAAATCCCATGAAGGTAAAAATCATTACCTAAGTACATTTCTCTTAAAATCATGTAAATTAACTATTTTTTTGCTCATAGATAGTATGGCATCAAGTGCGTAAAAACAAATAACAAGCTAAAAACAAAAATCCATTTTTATCAGCATAATTGTAATTTTAATTTTAAAACCCAAAATGTCTTTAAATTGAATTATCTCCTTATTGTAAATTTTGTTAGTTAATGACTTTCACCTCTGAACCGACGATATGTCCATTTTTATAACGACATTTTCTACTTTAAGATCCGAGAAAATAAGAAGACAGTTGGAAGGTCCAAAAAGAATCATCAAACAGCAGATAAACTATATACAGGCAAAAAATGGCAAGAAAATTGAATTGAAAATTGGTACTTTCAGTGGTATTCATATAAATTCGAACGGATTTTTGATGGCAAAGCAAATTATGTGATGTTTTAAGAAACCAAAACATATTTTGATGATAAATACCTATTAAAATAGCTGCAGCACAAATTGTATCGAATTTAATATAAAGTGTATTTGTGTACTGAAGCAATGTCAATTGTATCGAAATCAGTACAATTGTATCGACTTTTGCAACCCTGGTTCACTCCCGTGAGGGATTCGTGTGAAATAAAAGCAGACTGACAAAAAAACCAAGTATGACATTTTCGCACCTTCTGTCCCTACGGCTCGTGCGGGTCTCTACAATCTGACGTCGCTATTAATATCTTTGTGTATTAGCAGTGTATAAAACAGTATAAACAAGTGCAAATAAAGTTGCTGGTGGGCCTATGGCGCCACCTTTGACTTTTTCCTTGCCAAGTGTGACATCGCATTCGTTCCTTCGTGGGTTTATATAAAAGATAGAAAATAACGTTGTCACAACATACTGTTCAGACAGTTTATAAAAATGTTGTATGGTTCGACAAAAAACAACGATTTTTTATTGCATATGCTTTGGGGTAGGGTATACAAATGGTTTTTGTAGGAAAACGCCCCTAAAAAGTGGACGTGGGTTGAAATGATCTAAGAATGACATGTTTATATTATCATAACCAAAGATCCTGATTTTTAACTGAAAACGCCCCCAAAAAGTGGGCTTGGCAAACAGCTTTATAGTGACGAAATATACTTTTTTAAAATTCCTTACGGTTTGGCCAAAAACTAGGTTTTTTCTAAAAAGGGGTGTGGCAGAGGGCGGATTTTACACTTGTTTTGCTTCTTCGGTCAGGAGTCTATAACCAAATTTCAACACTCTAGCTCAAAATTTAAGTCCCAAAAATTGGTGACACACAGACGGACGGGCGGACGGACAGACAGACATGGTTAGATCGACTCATCTAGCGATTCTGAATCGATCCATATACTTTGAGGTATATGTATGTATATCTATCGAAATTATTTCTCTATGTTACAAATTAAATCTCAAAACTAATATACCTCTATGGGATAGGGTATAAAAAGGATTTGTAATTGCTATTTATTTTATCTGGTGAGTACATGCGGCCGCTCATTCCCCATTCGTTCTCAACATGAATAATCTGGTAACGGAAATCTAATGGGAAATCACTTACAACAATATCGCAAATTTACCATACGAATTGGGGGTGTGAAGTGTGAACTGATATGTTAAGCGTCGTTAACTTTTGAAACGCTATTGTGACATTGGGCGAGATCATAATTACAACATTGTTGCACATGCAATGCAGAAAATATTGATTCCATGCAATTATGAACAGAAATACTCAGTGCTGGATTTACGCCTAGGCCCGTAAGGCCCGGGCCTAGGGCGGCATGATTTTAGGGGCGGCAAAATTATGATAACCCTGAAAATCAAGAACCGTAAAATGTTAGAATACAGTCAAAATTCGATAACTCAAACTACTATTATCCACAATAAAAGCTCGACTTATCAAGACTTCGATTTATCCAAATTGTTCCTCAAAATTAAAATAATCAAACAATTCAATATGTATCTGAAATACATATGCACACACATTTTGTGCTTTTATTAAGTCTAACACATTTTACATTAATGTAGTACATAAGTATTTACAACATACATAAAATTATTATATGTAGGTACTTACAACTCCAACCAGCAACGAAACATGTCGGAAATAAAAAAGTCAAATTTCTTAAACCTACATAATTATTTTTGTGTGGATGTAGGTAAGTATCTCGTTTTCTTTTCAAATGAAAATTCGCTTCAAAAATTCGAATTTAAAATGCATACGTGATGTTGTTATTTCTTCTCACTAAATGGGAATTCCCCTAAAAAAGTTCGACTTGCTTGATGCATATGCGATTTTTTTGTTCGAGTTATCAGGGAAAAAAATGTATGGGATTTGAACTCTAAACGTTGTTGCCACATAATTTTGTTCGAGTTATAAAAAAATAAGGTTGTCCAAGTTTGACTGTAATTTGAAATTGATAATTTTTGTGGATTAATTTACCTTTATATCTATGAAAAATTTTGAATATAGGTAATTCCGACTTTACCCTTTAATTTGCCGGTGCAATACAATTTTTTTTAGATCAATATTATTGGCCGTTGAAAATAATACACTAAAAAATCGGCAGTGAATTTCTCAGTTTTTTTCAGTGAAGTGATTGCGGAATGCAAAATTTTTGTTCATCAGTTTAAACAAATTCAAATTTACAAGTAAAATTGTCGCAATTCTGATATAAATTTATAATCAAATATGAGTGCATATCGAAATAAACTCAGTGGTGCTGAATATCGTAAAAGAAAGGCAGAAGAATCTACGAAAAATGTAATTTATTAAAGAAAATCCCAAAAATATCTAATTTTTTAACAAGTTCGTCAAAAACTTCTAATAATGATCAACAGCCATTATGTTCATCTACTGTTAGTATTTTACTATAATTATCAACATTTTTTTTAAATTGAATGTAACGTTGTTCTTAATCTAAGGGCGGAATCACATTTGTAACGTGTGGTTCGTTGCTATCACTCCAATGAATTTCATATGCGTAGAAACATGTTTTTGTCGTGTGGTGCAGTGTGGCGCGTTGAGTCGATATCGCTCCTATTACGACTGCGCCACACCACAACGATCTATGGAGCAATAAAACGAGACAAATATACTATCTGAAATTGGGTATGTGAAAGATCTAGAAATCAGAATTCATTTAAATAAAAACCACAGCACACAATCCAAGTGTGCACAGAACGCGACAGGACACACCACACGTTACCTTTCAAGCGTGGTTCCGGCTTAAGAAAATAAGAGAATAAGAAAAAGAGTTATCAGTTGTTTAAAAATAATGTATTTTTCTTCAGCAGAAAATAGACGAGATTTCAACACCAAATATCGAAGAAAGACAGTTAAGCCCTCCTTCACCAAAAGATACTGAAGAAATACAGTCAAGTTCTCCTTCAACTAATTTATTAGGTGACAGTTCAATTGCAGGTAATGTTTTAGGAATAAACGAAGAAACTCAAGAATATATCATTTTAAACGGTGCACCACAAAATAATATTCATATTATTGATTTTAAAAATTCTAAAAATGTTTATAGTGATAAAACAAGATATTGCTCGAAAAATTTATTTCAACGAACTTTGAAGAATGGAGAGATTCAACGCCGTGAGTGGTTGATGTATTCAGAAACTAAAGGATCCGTATTTTGTATTCCATGCTTACTATTTAGTAGATGTGGTGAAACAAATGCTTTCACCTGCGAAGGGTTCCGAGACTGGAAAAACTCAAAAGCACGCGTTGAAGGTCACGAAAACTCTGACGTTCATAAAACTAATGTTAGTAACTTAAAAGCTCGAGCGGTAGCTCAAGGAAGTGTTGATCAACATTTATTAAAACAGCTCGACGAAGAAATTTCGTACTGGAAAAAAATATTGTATCGGATAATTGCAATCGTTAAATCACTTGCAATAAGAGGACTGCCGTTTCGAGGGCATTCAGAGAGATTTGGAGATCCCCGTAATGGAAACTTCTTAGCATCAGTAGCACTTTTTGCTGAATTCGATCCATTTCTATCTCAACATTTAATGTCGTGTGCGCATCCTGGTAGTGGCAACATATCAACAACAACAATCTACGAAGAAATTATATTACTGATTCAAAGTCAAGTATTAAAGCACATTTCTACTGAAGTGCAATCCGCTAAGTACTTTGGTATTATTGTAGATTCTACGCCTGATATTGCTCATGTCAACCAGCTAACTATAATTATTAGATATGTACGTGCAAATGGTGAACCCGTTGAAAGATTTTTAGAATTTATACCTAGTACTGGTCATAAAGCAAAGGATATTGAAGATGCTGTATTAAACTCATTAAAAATGGTTTGGACATTATGAACTGTCGTGGTCAATCGTACGACAATGCAAGTAATATGTCAGGGATATATTCAGGAGTTCAAGCACGAATGAAAACAATCAATCCATTAGCAGATTACGTTCCTTGCGCTGCCCATTCGCTAAATTTAGTAGGCATTTGTGCAGCTGAATCTGTACCTGAAGCAGTTGATTTTTTTTCTACTTTGCAAGAACTGTATAATTTTTTTACGATATCTACACATCGTTGGGAGGTCCTGGCGCAACAGACAAATTTAAGACTCAAAAGCCTTTCTCAAACTCGATGGTCTGCTCGACATGATGCATGCTATGCTTTAGAAAAAGAGTGGTGTGCAATAATTGAAGCATTGGACTTTATTGGAGAAAGCAATGACGAGAAACCGAGTACACGATCTGAAGCTATTGGATTAAATCAGAAATTACAGCATTTAGAAACAGCAATACTAGTCATAGTTTGGAATGTAATTTTAGATCGTTTTAATGCTGTTAGTAAGAAACTTCAGGATTCCCAAATTGATTTATCATCCGTGGTCCGACTCTACGGTTCGTTGGCCTCTTTTCTTCAGGATATGAGACATAAACAATTTTTAGAATATGAAGATAAAGCTAAAGCGCTGTCTGGAGTTCAAGATTATTATCGCTATGGTACTCGCCGCAGAAACATCAGAAAACTTCAGCCAGACGAGTCACGGGTAAATGAAAGAGCACCTATTTCTGGCGAAGAAAATTTACGTACAAATATTTACTACCCTATTTTTTTTTTTTTTTTTTTTTTTAAATTCTGACCTGCCTAAGCAGTAATATACACATCGACCTAAAAGATCTATTGTGCTTGCCGTCAGATGCTTTTTAGGTTAGTAGCGCTTCTACTTTCCTAATGTAGCTGATAATACTTTCAGCCGAAGATTTCCTCAATTCTTCGGGACTTAAGAATTCCCTGAAGAAAGATTCTCTTCTCATACCGTAAAGAGCCGGGCATTCACATATGATATGCTCGGCTGTTTCGTCTTCTTCTAGACATAGTCTGCACTCCGGTGAGTCGACTAGACGCATTTTATTTAGGTGATATCGCAGACCGTGATGACCAGTTAGGTAGCCTACTAAGTTTTTGATATCGTGCCTGCGAAGATTTAGTATCTTGTCGGCATCTGATTTGAAGGGCTGAATAGCTCTTTTGGCCTGTCTTAGGCCTGGGATGTTTCCCCAGTATGAAACACATCTGTTTTGTTCCCAGTTTTTTATGACTAGATTTATGGCTGATTTGGGGATTGCACAGAAGGGTTCAGGTCCAATGAAGGGGGTTTCGGAACCTTTTCTGGCTAGTTCATCAGCTTTTTCGTTACCTTCAACTCCCTTATGTCCGGGGACCCACCATAGTTTGGTCTTGTTCCTGGAACTGAGTGTTTGGAGGGAGTTGAAGCAGTGTAGTACTGATTTGGAGTCAATGATGTGTGAGCTAAGGGCTTTTATAGCTGCTTGACTGTCCGTGAATATATGGATGTTTGCGCCTTTAATACCTGAGTTGTGTATTAGGTTTGCGCATTCTTTTATGGCATGGAGCTCAGCTTGGAATACACTAGGGTTTTTTCCCATAGGTATTGAGATGTTTTTATTTGGTCCATGTATGCCAGCTCCTACCCCTGAGTCCATTTTAGAACCATCCGTATACCACTTTAGGCCGTTTAGGCAGTTTGGAGGGTTGTTGCTACACCATGCTTCTCTGGTTGTGATCTCCGTTGAGAATCTTTTGTCGAAGCATAGTGTCTTTGGTAAGCGGTCTGTAACCGCACAGATCATGTCAAGTTCTGGAAGTTCGGATAGAAGTTCAATTAGTTTTAGATGTTCACTAATGTTTAGTTCTTCCGCTTGTGTCAAACTTGCTGAGCTGCGAATTGCCACTTTTTTTATGTAAATGTGGAGAGGTGTTAGTCCTATTATGGCTTCCATAGCCGCCGTGGGACAGGTACGCATAGCTCCGGTAATGCCCAGACAGGCAAGCCGTTGTACCTTGTTTAATTTATTTATAGTTGTTTTTTGGGTGACTTTGTTCCACCATACTATTGAAGCGTATGTTATAATGGGCCTGACCATGATCGTGTAGATCCAGTGTGTGGTCTTTGGAGAGATTCCCCAGGTTTTGCCATACATGCTTCGGCAGGCCCAGAAAGCTTTGGTTGCTTTTTGAATTTTGTTGTTGATGTGGGAGTTCCAGCTTAGTGTTTTATCGAGGATCACTCCAAGATATTTTACTTCGTTGGAATACTCAATGTATGTACCATTAATTGAAATTTGGGTAAGATTTAATTTCCTCCTTTTTGTAAAAGGGACGATGATAGCCTTGCTGGGGTTTATAGAGAGACTTTCTTTATTACACCAGTCTATGACTATCTTAAGGGCGTTTTGCAAACGTGTTGTAACTTCGTTTGGTTCTTTGCCCTTTATTATGATGACTAGGTCATCGGCGTATCCAATTATATTGAAACCTGCATTACTTAGGTCTTGAAGTAGGTTATCAATAACCAGAGACCATAGTAGGGGTGAGAGTACTCCTCCCTGAGGGCAGCCTTTAACGGCTGTTACTGATACTGAGGTCTGTGCTGATGAAGCAGTTATTTTCCGACTTTCAAGCATCGCTTTGATCCATTTGATGGTGGGATGATCTATTCTTCTATGAGTCAAAGCATTTGATATGGAGTCATATCCAGTGTTGTCAAAAGCGCCCTCTATGTCTAGGAAGGCACATAAAGCTACTTCTTTGTTTTCGTATGCACTTTTTATTTGTGATGTTAAACTTAGAAGTGCTCCTTCCGTGGATTTACCTTTTTGGTAGGCGAATTGACATGGGTGCAGAGGAGTGCTTTCATTTAAGCACTCTCTAATGTGTACGTCAAGTATTCTTTCCATTGTTTTCAGGAAAAACGATGTTAAGCTTATTGGACGGTATGATTTAGGTAGTTCTATTGGTTTGCCTGGTTTGGGGATAAATACCACGTTTACCTCCCTCCAGGTTTGTGGTATGTAGCCCCAATTGAAACTAAACCTAAATAAGGCTACCATAGTGGGTAGGAAAAAGTCCAAGCCCTTTTGTATAAGAGCAGGAAAGATTCCGTCTGTCCCTGGTGCCTTGTATGGTTTAAATGAGTTGATCGCCCATTTGACCTTATCCGGAGTAAAAAGTTTGCCGGATAAACTATTAATCCTTTTCAGGTTTATAGGGGGTGAGTCATCTATCATGTGTTCATGAAACTCAGTTGTGATTGTAGAGCCGGGAAAGTGTACCTGAAGAAGTGTGGTCAACGTTTCTTCCCGGTCGCATGTGATTTTACCGTCAGCTTTGACTAGTAATCCCATGCAGTTTGTTTTATCTTTCGAGAGTGCCCTCTGGAGACGCGCCACCGCCGGAAGCTCTTCGAGTTCCTCACAGTATTTGCGCCAGGACGCTCTTTTTGATTTTCGCAACTCTATGTTGTATTGGGTAAGTAGAGATTTATATTCGTCCCACTTTCCGGTGCGTTTGGCTTTATTGAAAAGTTTTCTTACTCTTTTACGGAAACTTTCTAGGTTATCGTTCCACCATGGTGTGCACCTCTTTGCCACAGTGCGTTTAACCTTACAGCTATTTGTAAAAGATGAGATGATAATGTCATTTAGTTGACATTGTGCGACTTCCGCTTCACTTACACATGAAGGTTTTTCTGGAAGTATGTCACATTTAATCGATAGATTTTCTCGATACGTTCTCCAATTTGTGAGTTTGTTGTCGTATTTAATCGGCGCATCCTCGGTGTTGCATCTTAATTGGAAACTTATGTGCATGTGATCCGATAAAGATGCCTCACCAGAAACGTGCCAATTTTCGACGGTGTTTTGGACAAACGGAGAAGAGATGGTAAGGTCTAAAACTTCTTCTCTTAAAACGTTTCTAAACGTGGGTTTATTACCCTTATTTAGTATAACTAAATTGTTGCTATATAGGTATTCTAATAAGGACTCACCTCTTTTGTTTGTATCTCGACTGCCCCATATTGTGTTATGCGCGTTGGCGTCGCAGCCGAAGATAAGATGTAGTTGCTGGGTCTGGCAGTACTGGACAAGTTCCTGTACTGGGCGAGGTGGTATTTCGTCATCTCCAGCAAAGTACGCCGATGCGCATACAATTTTTTGTAGCTCTCGGCCGTTGCGTCTTTCTAAAAGGACAGCCACCAGATCTTTGGTAATGAAACCTGGAATGGGAGAGAATTTTATATCTTTTGCAACTAAAAGAGCTGCCCTTGGTCTAAAATTTCCCCGGGCGAAGATGAGCTCTCTGGTTTTACTTTGTAAACCAAATATCTTACCCTCTGTTGCCCATGGCTCCTGGATTAAACCTAGAGCGATGTTCCCTTCGGCACATCTTTGGTTGTAGGTGTCCGAGGCACCTATAGCTCGGTGCAGGTTTGCCTGCAGCACATTTAGTAGGGTGGTCATCGCTTCCTACCGTGCTCAGGGTTTCGTACCCTATAAGGCTTGTTATCGCCTCTTCTGCGTACGATACCCTGTTGAGAAAGACCTTCGTGTCTATCTCTCGGACCGTTTTTACGCTGTCCGTGTTTTTGCCGTTCACGCGCCCGTTCCGCAGCTAGCTTTGGTTGCTCGTACTAGGGGCGTTTGGCGATAAAGTCGTAGGCAGTGAACCAGTCCTCTTTGTATCGCTTCCGGCGGCAGTACTAATACTGGCTGCTGGTTGCGACGAGCTGGCGCTTGTTTTTTCTGGCGACTTTTTCTTTTTATCAGTGTCATTTACACTATTTTTTCGGGTCTGAATTGCAGACTTGTCGGATCCTTTAAGGATGATCTTGATTTGGCCAAATCTGTATGATACCATCCCCTTTAGCTCCGCAAGCCTACGCATCGCACTCTCATTTATTGCAAAGACCATGTGGGCGATGTCTTTCTCGTCCGATCTTTGCAGAACTCTCCACGTTCTCGTATTTAGGTCTCTGTTTTGACCGTCTAGTATTGCCAGTATTCTCTCATTTGTGACACCGGTACTCTGCGGGAAGAAAGCTCTGACAATATGTGGTTTCGGAAAGTCATCCTCTCCCACAAGCATTACTTCCAACTCGCATTTCTCCTTTAGTCTGAGGAAGTTTGTTTTCATCCACTCTGAAGTGGTGATGTCCGCACATACTAACAAGAGCCATCCGGCTTTGAAAGTTGTCCCGCGGAAAGCTGGCTTTGCATCCCCGTCGCGCAGTTCGATCGTGATGTCCATAATCCTCTCTTGTATCTGAACCATTTGTTCATTCGTGAGAGGATTGCGATCGATATCGACTGGTACGACACCCAATCTGACATAGCTCGCTATATCTCTATAGGTGGTTCTGTCAGAGGTTGTTTTCCCAGTGCGAGCTCGCTTCGCTTCGGACTGAGGTGGTGTGTTGTCCTCAGATCTCATGCGTTTGGTTTCTTTGGCATCATCTTTTGTTTTTGCAAAGATGCGGGCTTGCTCTATGCTGCTACCCTGTTTCAGCGCTCTGTTGAAACGACGCTGTTCCGCTGGCGTGAACCTGATACGCTTGGAATCAGTTTGAGCCGTTTTGCCTGGGGTCCCTGGCGCTTCTGTATATTCCGGATGCAATTCATCCGAGAGTATACTGATGCTGTATACAGTACTTGATTCCGAGGCTGAGTCGCTCAGATGAGACAATTTCTCTTCTAGGCTCATCATCTCGAAATCACTGATTTGTGACCCTTCCCGATTGGCAGGTGTCGTGTCGGTTTCGACAGGGTGTTCTGAAACATCCCTAGTTGTTGATGCATTTGTAGAGGCATCATTCTCTATGTTTTTTACTTTTGGTACTTCAATTTTTCCCACGAGTAGGCGGGATTTATTGGTCGCCCGTGGTCTACCCGTCTAACCACAGGAAGGCTATCTTGAGATCGGAGGTAGCCCGGTATCCGAAATTCGCAAACTAGCGGCTTAAAACTCCCTTTTTAGCCATGCATCCTTCGGCGTTTGCTGTTCCACCTTGGATTTGGGTTTAAGGGTTTTCTCCCACCTCAAACTTATGGTTCCCGCTTGTAGATTGATCGTGCGTTGCAACGTGTTACAGCGCACGGTCAATATCCAAGTGGGACCCTTGGCTGACCCTAATCAGGCATGCTGATTAGTCATTTTCAGGTGGGCGCCCGCGAGAAGGACTGAAAGATGAGGATTTTGCCCAACCCTATTTTGGATACTCTAAGTACACAATTAGCTGAACGTAAAAATGTATATGATAAGCTTTATGCACAGTTCAATTTATTTGATAATCTATCTGAAATTGATACGAATGAGTTGAAAAATGAATCAAATAAACTAGTCAATAAGTATCCTGACGATTTAGAAGAAACATTAGGAAATGAATGTATTCACTTTCATTATCAACTTAAAGATTCATTGGCAAGTTCTGAAAATGTAAGTTCTGCGAAAAATATATGCAATATATTGCATTCACAAAATCTTTGTGATGTTTACCCTAATTTAGGTATTGCTCTACGAATTTTTCTGAGCATCCCAGCAACAAATTGTTCTGGAGAAAGATCTTTTTCAACTCTGAAAAGGGTAAAAAATTATTTACGTGTAAGTATAGGCCAAGACCGACTTAATGCCCTTGCATTATTATCTATTGAAGCTCAGTTGGTACAAGAACTGGATTACGATGATATAATTGACGTTTTCGCACGAACTAAAGCCAGAAAGAAGAAAATGTGAACTCAAAAAAGCTATATTCAAATTAATAATTTATATTTAAGACTTAATACGAAAAGTTGTACCTATGTTAAATAATTAAATGTTGTATTGAAGCTAATAAATTTGAATTCATAATAATTTAAATATTTAAAAATTTTATATTTATTGTTAATAATTTTTTCTCCATACAGCAAAAAGGGCGGCATATCTCACGGGGCCTAGGGTGACATCGAACATAAATCCGCCACTGGAAATACTGCTGCATGTTTGCAGCAGTTTTGCATTTCCAAAAAAAGTGTTCATATATGCAGTAGACAGGAAAAAAATTACAGACATTTGTAGCTTCTCTTTCTTCTTTCAGTGACAGAGTTTGGTTGTGTTTTATACAAAAAACTTGTTAAGAATTTTCATTAAAACAATAATTTTAGGATTGATTCTTAATCACTTAAATGGATTAAGCAAAATTCAAAGAAAAAGGAAGATTACTTTGATAAGAATGAACTGAATTTCAAGAAACATTCCATTCGTATGAAAAAGGCCACATTTCAGGCTCGTTTTTTATAATGCAATATTAATTAGACCTTGAATCAATCAATTTCTCAACAGTTAAGCTTAGTACGCTGCTCGAGTGAAACTAAATTTTAGCTGCTCTCCATTATTTCTCTCCAAACACTAGCTAAAATCCTCGCTAAATTTTGACATAGAGTGCTTTGTGGATAAGTGTCATAACAAACAGCTGTTCTTTGAAAAAAAAGTTTATTTCAACAACTCAAAAGCACAACAGAAGAAAACAATACGATGTGTCAAAATTTAGCTTGAGAAAATGTCCCGAACTATTAATGGGCGCGCTAAATTGTGACAGATACATCCAGTACAGTCTGAAATGAATGTTTGATTTTTTAGCTGAAGCAGCGTACCGCTCGGCTAAATGGATTCGCTTAAATTTAGCTCAGCTAATTTTTGGAGAGAATTTTGTATGGGAGCTAAAATTAAGCTCGAGCAGCGTACTAAGCTTTAGAGAAAAAGCTTCCAAATAGTTAACAAAAGTGCCAGCCTCAGAGAGGTTTTGGGTCGATTTAAAGTGGACAAATCTCCTTTTCAGTAAAGCTAAGTACGCTGCTCGAGCTTAATTTTAGCTCCCATACAAAATTCTCTCCAAAAATTAGCTGAGCTAAATTTAAGCGAATCCATTTAGCCGAGCGGTACGCTGCTTCAGCTAAAAAATCAAACATTCATTTCAGACTGTACTGGATGTATCTGTCACAATTTAGCGCGCTCATTAATAGTTCGGGACATTTTCTCAAGCTAAATTTTGACACATCGTATTGTTTTCTTCTGTTGTGCTTTTGAGTTGTTGAAATAAACTTTTTTTTCAAAGAACAGCTGTTTGTTATGACACTTATCCACAAAGCACTCTATGTCAAAATTTAGCGAGGATTTTAGCTAGTGTTTGGAGAGAAATAATGGAGAGCAGCTAAAATTTAGTTTCACTCGAGCAGCGTACTAAGCTTAAGAATAGATTTTTTAATCGTTCATTTCTAAACGAATGGAAATAACCAATTTGGTGTCAACTTCCGCCCCCAAAATGTATATAAAAAACAAATAATATATTTTAATTTGTTAATTAATAAAAAACTTCCTTTCTTTTGGCAAAATCTATTAAATTTTCAATTATATTGCATGCTTACATATTTTCTCTTGCAGCTCGGCAACAAAACAAAATTCAATGCAGAGTTGATCGCAGTTTGACTGCCAATTTGATTATATGAACGCAGGTGACAACTGCCCTCATGCAAAGAAAATGCCATTTTTACATTAATGAACGCAAAAATTGCAGTCCTGCCGCATTCTTACTTTTATGAACTCGGCCATTAATCGGTCACATCAACAAATCAAACATATGCGCTAAATCTAGAGCAAATTACCGAAAATCGAAGAAGAAGAGAAGGAAACATTTCTATTAATAAAAAAATTACTAAACTGAGATTACATACAGTGGCCTACCACATCATTTACGTATGCAGTTGAAACGTTCGTCGTTAACTTACAATTTTGCGCACCTTCAAAACTTACCACATTGCATGAGTATCCAGTAAGTTTCCACCGAATCAAAATGCGTCATTTCAGCGAAATTTTTGATTTCAGCCGAAATGCTACACATACATCTAGTCAAAAGAAAACAAAAAATGTTAAAAGTACAGTGACCTTTTTTTGACAGTTGGAATGCGTTTTTTTTTGTGGTAACACTAACTTCAACTGTTGATTTTGTTAATGAAATGACGAGTTTCGGTTGGGTGATATCGTACTACATCTTGTTCAAACAGATTATCAAAATCTTTTATGTTACGACAAAAAATGAAGTTTTTCAATTGCATGCAATATGGGGGTATGTTTATAGTAATGATACTAATTTACCAATGTTTTTGCGTCGAAAGTTTTTTCGAATTTCTTAAAAAATTCACCGAAAATCGTTAAAAAAAAATGCCACACAGACACTTTTCAAAATTTGACCAAAAACAACGTTTTACTGAAAAGTGGACGTGGGAGTGGGCGGATTTGTAAAATGTTTATATGTTCTGCTTAATCGGACATAGTCTATATAACATATATATACAAGGTGGGCCAAAAGAGATTATCTGTTTTGCATTTGTGGACTAGACAGATTTAGAATACAAGTGAACAAGGCATGGAGCGATGTACTCCCCAAGAACGGGGAATAATCGCGTCTATTATTTTGCGTATCAATTCGTCTGTATAGTATTGCCGAATTCCCGACCGTCCGACACCGACTGCGCAAACACTACGCCGTTTGGCCACCAACCTTGAAGAGTATGTGACCACACGAGACGTTGCCAAGAGTGGCCGGCCCCGGAGCGCCCGTTGTGCCGAGAATATCGCCGCTTTTGCCGAGGATGTCGAGATGTCGCCGGAAACATCGACCAGACGCCGTGTCTCGCAATTATGTTGGTCAAAGACTTGCGTTTGTTCCCGCACAAAGTCCAGTCCGTGTAACCTACGCCCAAGTCATCCTTGGGCGTATATATACGATATATAATATATATATATAAAGCGATCCACATAAGCGGATTGTAGCCTTCTCATATGTTAAATATATGTCAATTTTGGGGTCCATTTTGTCACTATTACACAATTTCTCCCACTTGTATAAATTAAAAGTTCACAGCACCAACAAAAAATGTTTTGTCGAAAACATCCACTTTGAACTTCTATGAATTGTTTTGTTTTCAAAAAAATTTCCATTTCCGATTGAAATCAAGAAAACTTAAATCAATTAATTAATATTAAAAAATTGAAAATCCTTGCAAACGCAGAATTTTAAACATGACAAAAGAAAATCTTTTCTGAACGCGACCGCCATAAATGTCAATCCGTGTTACAAGTGCATTTCAGTGATTCGCGATCAAAGAAGAAATAAATTACTATTGCAATTGCAAATTCGATTATGTGCGCGGATTAATGTAAAAATTGTCGTTTTATTTTTTTGATGATGTGTTCAAGTATATAGTGAAGTATCTTTTGAAGCGATAGAGTTTCTTAAATGGCGTGCATTTTCGATTTCAAATTTGCAAATGTGTGAACAATGAAAAAAAAAATTGGTTTGCTTTTTTTCCGAGTGTACGGTATGTTTTCCGTTATGAATTTGGATGGCTTGAATTCAAATTTGTGTTTTACGTTGGTGAGTTTTTGTTTGTTAATTGGACAATTGCTATTTTTCATTTATTTAACATGTAATAACAGTACAAAAATATGTAGTGTGTTTTAAACGTTGTTTGGCCAATTCCTCAAACCAATGAGATTTTATCCATAAATGTGTTAATTGTGTCTTTTTATACTATCTCTTAACTGTTGTATTCTTTTGGGTAAATTAAACTTCCAACTGGTAATTCTAAATATGAATTTAACAAGCAAGATGATTCTCGAAACCAATAATTCATGATAATCTATAAAAGGAGAAAGTACAAATTATACAACTAGAGTGGCGCTACTGTCCATAATGAACCTGGGTCTCCACAAATTTGTTGCTCCAATTAGCTCTGCCTCTATCAAACTATCTCCACTCAAGCACTTCAAATTGGTTGAGGTGGGTTTCTACTTGAGCGCACCACTGCGCAGGCGGGATATTCGTCTACGTCTGGCGGGTATTCCAAGACTGCGAGCCGGAGTATTGGTGTGCTTTCCATATACATGTCTGATCTAACCTTGGTTGAATCTCCGGACCCAAGATTTTTCGAAAATTCATTCGTTTTTGATACGGTCCATGCTTTGGCGCTGTAGGTGAGGACTGCTATAATTATGGTTCACAGGATCTCATTAGCATGACGAGTGAGGGTTTTATTAAATCCCATTCTTAGCCCAAATAAGCAGCAAGAGCAATTCTTCGTTTGAGTTAATATCGGATCCGAATTAGATAAAGTGCTTTACTACCTCAAAGTTGTAGTTATCGATTTTTACGTTTTGTGCAAATCGTTGATCCTTTTTGTCCTTTCTTGTTGGAAGCATACAACAAGTCTTGCCCTCGGTTACCTATTCCTAAAGAGACTAGCAATCGCGGCGATGCCATTTTAGTTCCACCAATTATTGTCAGATTGTCATGATGATTAGTGTGATGAACTAATGCGCAGAAGGTTCAATTTCCAGTCTGATAAATCATTCGAGTAGTATCAATTGTCAAGAAAAAATAATCTCAACTTAGCCGTTCGGATTCGGCATAAAACAGGAGGTTCCGCCATTGTGCAAGAAGTACTCACGCACACATGAGTGGTTGTGAGAAAAAGCTAGTCCCTGGGTACTAACAATGCTGTTGTATTTGTATTGAATGATGTTAATAAATATCGTCGGTCGTATGCTAGTAGTAGCACAAATTTATGGAAGAGTGTGCCTTTAGGTCGGTAGTTTTGCACAATCCTTTCACAACTATGTGGAAAAAAAACATGAGAGTGCTTAACCTTGTCTTAATTGATTTCTGCTATCGAATATTTCTCTGAGTTCTTTGACGACCTTGATGACGAACCAATAATTATCAACCATTCTCTCATTTAGATCGGTTGAAGTTTAGCTGTCGTTAATAATATTAAATGGTTGGCTCGCCCTGACAACCTACAATTGATGGGTAACATCGGCAACTCTTTAAGCAGCTCTTATTTTCGCCTGCATTATTGCTAATTTATGGGTGCAAGAATTCGTTAAAATCCTTTGTCGATCCAAGGGGTTTCATGATCCCCAAGCCCAGAAGTTCAGTTTTGACCTTTCTTATGCATTTTTTGTAGTGTCGCCGTTGGTCTTTGGCGGTATGGAATTATTTAATATAAAAGGATACGCGTTTCTCAAAGATTGCTGCCTTTCGACTTTAAATATTCTCACTTTACACGGGTTAAGTATAAGTGCCCTTTGTCTAAGTGTCTTTGTCTATCGACTGACATGGCCCTTTTTGGATATCGGACTGATAAAGCCGTGTGGCATTTCATTTCACCATTGCCAGACTTGATTTAGTGCAGGTTGTATTTTTCGATAATACAACTAAAGATGTCCTCAATTCCTACCTTGGGACTAAAAGCACGTTTTAACATCGTACTTTGGAAGTCGTTCATAGGTTTTGGTTCAGGAGCTCGAAGTCATTATTGATGTCATATTTTTCTTCCTACCGTCAGAGCGTGAACGCATATAAGGCTTATATTGACGAATTTGGCATTGATGTGGGTTGTTGCAATATTGGCTTAATATCCTTAAAACACAAGACTTCTTGCATAAGGTTTGAGCTTGTTATAAGTCCGCATTTGAATAGTCGCTGATTCTCTTTTTCATCCTCCCTTTGTTTGCTTTGTTTCACTTCACCTTTTCTGTTCTAAGACTCCAGGTGTAGTCAGTCTGTCAAGACTTTATTTATAGAATTAACTTGCTGGATTTATTTATAGCGTTACCAGCAAGTTACCACTTAGATATATTCTATTGGGAATTGCCAAATGAAAGCCGCTCAGTGCCACTTTCGTTTATCATCAAAGACTCTTCTAAATATGAGTCGAATTTTGTTTGTGTCGAAGCATTTATTTCAAATTAGGAAATAAAATTTGTCCCACCCTGCACACTGGGTGATGATTCAAAGAAAACGAATTTAATGCATCACCACTTTAAATATTCACCCAACTCCCAGCTAAATGATTTTAACCAAAAAACAGCGTTTCACTTGCGGGTATAAAAAGTGTCCTGGTTTTCCATTTACATCACACATATAAAAAAAACAGTAAATACATATAAAAAACTGAAAATAACGTTTTTTATGATTTCACATCATAAATTAACTCGCGCTCTACATCCTTTCAGTGACAAAGGATAAATGGGTGGTGATAGTGATTGCGATGATGGTGGTTCTTGCATGGCGGGTGAACCAAAGGGAACCTATTGATTGTTCCGCTCTCTTCATATTCGACATCCGGCTTATATTTTACTTCCGATAGAATTGTTTCGCTTTGTTCTATCTAGCCCATTGTTATATGAAGTGAAGTTTATCTTTATTTTGTGTTGGGTTTTATTTTATATCTACCCAACAAAACAAAGGCAAAAGGATATTCAGATACTTTAAATATCCCTGATGGTATACAAAATTAAGCTCTTTCGAAAAGAGAAGCGACCTTGACATCAGCATCAAGAAGATCCATTGCCGGGTCTAAGGAACCTATATCATTTCGAGAAAGGGTCTACGAAAGCACTTTTTAAAGTGCTTCATCGACCAGTGAACAATGAGCTCTGTATGTATTACTTGAATGGGCGATTACGCAATTCATTAGGAGAACAACTTAGTGATTTGACAAATACCACAAATCCTTTGGAAAGAAAGAATCATAAGGCACCCTTTCCATTGTTATCCCTAAAAGAGGACAAAAAAAAATACTATACAAACAACAGCAATGACAACAGAATAAGGGAGACGACCCAGGACCCAAGACCCAATACCGAATGAAGCAACGACATTTTCGTACAAGTAAAGATTTTCCAAATGGAAATGCCATTAGGACAATCTCATTACCATAAAATGTCCTTTTTCTCATCGAACAGAAGAAATTATTGATAGATAGATACGAGGACAATTGCTGTGCAGTCAGTCCCCTTTGGAGCTTGCCTCCTACTGCATGGGCAATGAGTAAAAACACCCTCTTCTGACAACTCTTATAGTTTCGAAACAACAAAAGCCTTTTGTAAACGAGTCTTGAGCTAATTTAGCTTGATGGTTCATTAAGATTACCTCGTGTGTACAGCTCTCTACAGTTCCGGACGGCCGGCGTGGCGGTCGGTGCGAATGCGAAGTACTCAAGCTCATGACAATATTCGGAGCTCGTTCGAGCGGCTATAATCACATTCATTCGGATTGACATCTTTATTGCTAAGTTATTGCTTATTCGCAACAGCACTCGAACGGTTCGAATTGGGGCCAAATTCGGCTAAAGTGGGCATGGAATGAAATTAAATAATTGATTTTCCGTTATGGTACTTATTTTATTATACACCAGAGGCACAGCTCTATGGAAATTATATGGGGTGAAAGGGGGTACATGTATACCTACCCCTCAAAGTTTGCATTAACAATGTCGAACTATCAAGCCTAATTAAGTGCGAAAACCTTTCAATTCATTTGGCGCCGGACGACCTCAGCGAATTTATAGTGCAGTGCATCTCTTGCATTCTGGCAGACATTTATCCAAACTAAAATCCGAAGTGGTGCTATATATATGTGTAGGTATCTGTATTTGAATATAATAATCCGGAGACCAATTGTTAATTTAATTTGCTTTTATTGGCAACTCTTTGTAATGAATTCCATTTAGTGGAACGGCTTTTGTGTGCGACCCTCATCCTCGACGAAAGGGGGTATCATCGACTGCGGAACTCATTATTTGCCGTGCCATGCAGTGTGGCATAGGTATCCCGAAAAAAACTTAGATTCCTGCCACATTCCGGTTTTAATTGAATTGAACGTGATTTCCACCCACCCACAATACATGCCAAAGTGCCATATATGGATGTTTGTCAATTTTCATTGCGCGTCGAGGTGGGATGGATCTATTCCATTCAATGACTGAGCATATTGTCGACGAAGACTCGAGGCACTGACACTTTTCCATCGGCTCAACTCAGCACCGCACCATCTCTAAAACCAATTCAATGAGTCAATGGATTCACACAGAAAACAGAATCATTGTGAATCACTCTCGGGTGGCAGTAGAGCGTGGCGAATTCGCATGAATTGAAAATACTACGGCACCACGGTGATAAATGAGGCAACTGGTTCACTGGGATTCCTTTTCTTTAGCATTTATTTTCCCATTTTTTTCCTCTCTCTCTCCAGAGTGGATATGGTGTGTGTGTTTGTGTTGTTTCCTGCGGGATGATGATATCGAAATTGGGATCCGTATCCAAGTTGTGAGGATTTTTGTTTTGTTTGTTAGGCATGTGGGAGTATGTTGGCTGGCTTTGAGAGGCGCGTAAAAGGTGAAAATCCGCAAGGTACTTTAAAACTGATTAAAGTTATTCCCCGGAGGAGGACAGAGCATAGTTCGCTGACTCTTTACAATGCGGTACTTGGGCAAGTTGAATGGGTATGTGTGTACGAATTCCAATATTCGAGCTCAAATGAATGTCTTACCACTTTATAGCAGTCAGGATATAAATACTAGGCATTAACAGCCCAAACTGGGTATCCAACTTAGCTTATTTATTTATTTGCGTGTGGAAGTTATATTTTTGGCATAACGGATGGGACATATAATTTAATGGTGATACCGTACGCGAATTTGAGAAGGTTCTCATGGTGGGTCATTGAAAAGAAACTTCGGTGTTGTTTATTTTGGGATTTGAACCAGGAAACCTGCTCTTAGTAGTCCAACGCACAAGCGGTTTTGCAAGTTATATGATGCTTAACTGATCGTCAAAACGATTTCGTCTCGACAATTGCGATTGTACTTAGTCAGAGTTAACCGAAGTAAAA
Source organism: Rhingia campestris (assembly GCA_932526625.1). NCBI lineage: Eukaryota > Metazoa > Arthropoda > Insecta > Diptera > Syrphidae > Rhingia > Rhingia campestris. The sequence continues at coordinate 109,458,372 of OW052182.1, forward strand.
AATCATTCGATCACTTCTTACACAATAAGAATTTCTTCGGGAAATGTTCGGTCCCGTTTGCGTTGACGGGCTATTGAGACGAAGATTTAACAACGAACTATACGAGCTGTATAGCGAAATACTTTCTAACATACATACTTAATGGGCTCCTGACCCGATGAAAGTCTCAGCCTTCCATCCTCGTCGATCCTGGGCATGTTGCTGCCATTTATTCAGGGCAAGCGCCACTTAAGTAAGCACTCTGGAAGCCGCGATCTCATGATCCTCAAACCAGAGGTTCGGTCTTCCTTGTCGCCTCGAACTTGAAGGCTGGGATTTGAAGTTTTTTTTTGGTTCGATGTGGCTGAGCCAATGCAGTCTACGCGTTTTTACCTTTTGTACTACATCCATATCTTAGTACAGCTCATAAAGTTGGCGGTTGTATCTTCTTCTCCATTTGCCTTCCCCGTATACACGACCAAAAATTCGACGAAGAATTTTTCATTTGAAATTGCCTGTTATTGGCTCAGATTTTCTGCTTATTGTCCAGCACTCGGCACAGTAAGGCAGAACTGGTAGGTTTAAGGTCCGGCAGAGCAAATATTTGGACTTATGGGTTAAGAGTTTTGATCCCATTTGTTTTGCTAATCTGAAATAGCATCGGTTTCGTCGTATCTCTACTAAGGTGTCATTCGTGTCATTTGCTTGTTGATAGCATATACTTAATCTTGCCCTCGTTTACTACAAGACCAACGCGTTTCTTCAATGTCCGTGAATGCTTCTACAACTGGATGGTGGGTGCGACCAATAATGTTGATGTAGTCTGCGTACCCCAGGAGCTGGATGAATTTGCTGAAGATAGTGTCTTCTGTGTTTACTCCTGTCCTGCGCACTATCTGTTCCAACACGAGATTAAAGAAATCGCATGATAGCGCATCTGCTTTTCGGAATCTGGTACAAATTTGGAAAAGTTCAGATGAGCTATGTTTCTAAACTGAACGTTGCATCGCGTGTCTTCTTATTAGATTTCATGGTATTCCGAATTCAACCATCGCTTTATCTAAAGATCTAGGGGATGGATAATATCGTACGCGCCCTTGAAGTCGATGAAATGATGGTGTGTTTCGACTACTGTAGATTGGAGCTGGTATTTCAGTCATCGGGCATGCTCTCATCCATCCAGACTTTATTGATGGTTTGGTACATGCACACTTCTAAAGCAACAGCTCCGTGAAGAATTCTACTGTTGATCCATCAGAACCGGCGTTCCTACTTTAAGCCAGCTGTCAGTTGGCTTTCTTTGGCTTTCTTATAGAATGGACGGATGTTCTTCTTGACTCTTCGATTTCCCTGAGGTTGGAGGCTGCGTGTTCCATTTTTTTTCCTTTCTTGTTTCGGTACTCTTCCTGTGCGTCACGTGTTTTGCGCTGTAGTGCCTTGATATGTGTCTCTTCTATCATCTATTTTTGGTACTTGCAAATATCAACATAGCACGGATAACTTTTGAGTGGTGGCTGGAAGCCAAAGGTGTTTTCGGCTACTTCTTTGATGATATTGCGATACCCAGTGTTGACAGCGATACTAAGTGCACAGCGGGGAGTTTCCCACTCAGTTGTTTGCACTATTCGCATCCTCTTCTCGTAGGACAGTCGGACTCTGAATTTGGTTGCGACGAGAAAATGGTCAGAGTCGACGTAAGTCTCTCCAAAAGTGTATTCGATCCTTGCCATGCATCTATGAGCACATGATCGACTTGGTTGGCGATTCGACTAACGGCAACGTGCCCAGGATTGAAGAGATCCCATCGTGCCCATTGTCTCAGGCAGAGATCCTCAACGGGTTAAGTAACCAGTCGAAGAAGTTTTCCTAACCGATTTTCGCATTAAAGTTCCATAGTACGATTTTCACATCGTATTCAGAACAGGCTCTGTCCAGGAGGTCGTGAAATCCGGCACTTGGGCCTCAACCAACATGCATCTCCAACTAGCCCGGTCCTTAGCTAAATGCTTCCAGTTGCGCACTCCAAGTTGGTTGAGGTCGGTTTTTTCCAGGATCTGCCGAAGTGTGAAAATTTGACCGGTTGTGGACTTTCCTGGCCTAAAACCACACTGATAAGGGCCGATCAGGTTGTTGGTAAACGATTTCAGGCGTTCACATATTACGGCAGATAGGATCTTGTAGGCGATGTTGAGGAGACTTATGCCTCTGTAGTTGGCGCAGTTCAGAGGGTTTCTTTTTTGTAAGTCCGGCAAACGATGCTGAGGTTCCATTCTTCAGGCATATTTTCATCCGACCAGATTTGGCTTATGAGTTGGTGGATGTAACTTACCAAATCATCTCTAGCGGCTTTATAAAGCTCGGCGGGAAGGCCATCATTTTCTGCGGCCTTGTTAAGCTTGAGTTTAGATATTGCTATCCTCAATTTACTTAGGTCGAGTGGTTGGTCGTCGCCAATATTGAATGGTTCGTTCTGCCTGACAGCGGAATGTTCTTCGTCATCGCCGTTTAACAGTGTGCAGAAATGGTTCTTCCATATCCTCAGCATAGACTGTGTCTCAACTACGATATTCCCTTGTTCATCTCGACAGGATTCTGTTCCTTGTATCCTTGGCTTTGACCTTTTACACTTTGGTAAAACTTTCGAACATCGTTCCTGGAGTGGCACCTCTCTATATCCTCGATCGCTTTTCTTGTTCTTTTTTCTTCTTTCTGAAAAGCCAGTGTTCTTTCCTTCTTCTTTGCCTATAGAGCTCAATGGCAGCTCTCGTCTTCACCTGCAGCTTAGCCATGTAGGCCTCATTCTTGGCTGCGAGCATCTGTCCGCATTCCTCGTGTTGCTTCGAAAAAATGGTTGCTTCGTAAAAATGATTTTTTTTATGGTTGGATAGTTAACCCAACGCACAACCCTCTACCTGATTTCTACGGGAAGGCTGAGAGTCGGAGTTGGTAGGCATCAGCTAGGAGAAAACTTAATATTTCATATAATCGCATTGCCTACCATTTGACTGCCGTACATGAAAGTAAGGGAACTGAAGGGATCTGACTCCGCAGACTTGTTTAAAAAAAAGTCCTCTAGTTCTTTATACATAAAATGCTCACAATGTATAGATGTTTAAAACGGCAAATAGAAATAGCAGATTTGTTTGTCCATGCAAATAAAAATTACCATTTAATTAGTTTTCCATCAAGTCCCAAACGTAAGCCTTACAAATCCTTTCTCCAGAAACAATTTCTGCACCTTATTCGATAAAACGAAAACAGACAAGCTGCACCATCAACAAAAAACGAAAAACTTTAAATAAGATTTACAACGACTATAACGGGACGACAGCCAGCAGTGAAAATCCCAACTAAGTGTTTTCCAAACGAACCATTACGTAAAAATCGGAACAGCTAAGAAAAACACGACTCCTGTCGTGTCCAACGAAATGAGGGTAGAATACTCAATGGGAACCATATCACTCCCTCCTCACCATCATCATCGTAGTCCTTGTCGTCGTCGTCCAACATAATTAACATAATCGCCTTAAATATCTTCGTTTTCCCGATAAGTAGTATACGAGTCCCCCCGCACTTCAATTTGGACGAATCGACTCCCAGTTCGATAAAATTCTCGAGAAACAAATCGCCGGCTGGTGTCCTTAGTCATGGGCACGACGATGGTGGTAACTAAACGACCCAACACCATTACGCAAAATGTCTATTGAAGCAATATAAGTAGCTGTTGCTTACTTAACAAGTTTTCTCAAGAAAATGGAAATTTTTCAATTAACGACACCCTACAGGACTATGCCATCGACAAAATAAAAATAGAAAAAAAAAACATTTGCATAGTGAAGCCCACCGCCCCAGCCAATTCGTATGATTTGCATAATAGGATCCCATAACCGCCGATTTGAATAAGTCCTACAACAAGCATCGAACACGAAGTATATCCTCGATTCAAGTCCTCGTGTGAACAAGGTCATTACGCTACACCAACTTGGGAGCAAATAATAATTTGCGATCATCAAAAACGATTAAACGCTTCAGATACGCCACCCCTGTCGAATCATTCAAGAGCTTAAAAGAGCCCTCTCAATCGCAATACAATCTCATCACATCGCTCATCATCATTATCATCGTTGCCAATGGCGATGCGGATACGACAACACGAAAACCTCACATATCCCTTAATTAACCATCGGTATCCCAAGGACATGCAAGCACAGGGTTTGAATAAATGTCGCCTTTATCAAATTGATGATGTTTACGTTAAAGATCATCATCCCCTGTTCCTCCCGAGCACTGTCGTCGTCGGCCTGCTCTTCTTTAATCTAAAACCAATTTCCAGCACTTTGAAAAGTTTAAAGGATAACTAACTGGCTCATTCCAACTCGATGTACTGTGGGCAAAAACTTACCAAACTCATAGACACAGACACGAGTCTGTGTTGGGGGACTCGGTTAACACCGGAGAGTCGAGTGGCCCTCAACTAATTATATCCTTGCTTCGCCGGCCGGAGGGTGGATAGAGAAGTTCCCGCTCCTGCCCTAGGAGCGCCACTGCTATAGAGAATGCGACAATGTCAGGGGTAGGATATGAATTAGCAATTTGAGGTTGGTTTTGCTCTTGCTTCAGCATTTTGGCCCGATGTTGCCAAGAGGAATATTTTGTCATCATCATCATCATCGTCATCATGGTTGTCGTTGTCGCGCCGAACAGAGACGACACATACAAAAGTTCGCCACTAAAACTAACTTCAATTTATAATTGTCGTTCTTGCCTAGCCCCTCAAGGATCAGAAGCCAATGCGCCAGCGGACAAGAGATGAACTTGTAAATGGCCAAAGAAGTAAAGTTCTCGCTTCCTTTATCTCCGAAGAAGGAACATTGTGGCAATGCTCTTACATACCAATTTGATAAATTATCATTCGTCCTTGTTGCGCTCTCCTGTTGGCAATGGCATCCTGTTCCTGATGCCTAATGTCAGTCGCTTAAGTGTTGAGTACAAGTTGCGATTGCAAAATTTTAATTAACCGGATTAGTTGAGGCGAGTCATCATGAGTCCTTTCGCACATCAGGCGATTGATGGTGCGGTTGCATAATCATACTGGAAGTTTAATTAAATTGATGCCGATGGCACAGCCCCCGACTAGTGTGTGTTAAGGATCCTCCAGCCCACTATCCCACCACTGAATGAATGTGCTTTCTTCGTCGTTTAAGGGAAAGTCAAAGAAAGTTGAGAAATAGCCTTGGGCCGAGCGAGTACACATTCAACTTGAGAAGACAGAAGAGTCTTCAGAATGATGGGGCCCCCTTGGTGGTGGGCCATTGTTGAAATTCTAATTGTATGCGCCCGCACATGGCGGAGTACGGGACAAATGAAAAATGAAATATAAATGAAAATGTGTCTGCTCACAGGGACGAATCTGTCTAGTTACTGGACAGCCTCACCACCATCAAAAAGTCATTTTTGTGCGCTGCCATGTCATGTGCTGGTGTTGAGGAGTTGCGTTGTTACTCCTGTGTCGTGTCGTATCGTTTTCATGAATAAAAGAATGTGACTAACGCAAATTGGATTTTCGGTTTCTTCTGTGGGAGCGACTTAAGTTACGTGCATGATGCTGGAGCAGTGCGCCTCCGAGGGTGATACACATTACAGCAGCCTTGCAGATTTGTTGTGCGCCAGAGAAATGCTAACGAAATGTCAATTAGAATGAAATATGAAAGGGAATTCTTGTGGACGGACTGACATCCGCATCGTCCGGTTAGAATAATGGGTAGGTACTTCAGAATGAAGACCAGAGACTAGTTGGAGCTAAAAGAATCATCAAAACCTGGAGCGGTGAAAACGATGACCAAGCAATTGAAATACAAATAGTTGAAGAATACTAGTGATGTAACAAGCCTATGGATTAAAGGTGTTTTTGATTAGAGATGTTGAAAAAGAATTTAGGCATTGAAGGCTCGTGCAGCGCCTAAAATCTTGCTTCTCCTTTTTTTTGCCCTATCATAGTTTTGACATTCATTTCGTAACATTTTTTGCACCTGTAGGTTAGTAATCTTCAATGGTACGTATACGTATCATGTTATGCCCGATTCATATATTTTTTGCCCTGACAATCTCATTAGCTTCAGTCAATATATGTATGCGGGCTCAACCTCGCCCATCAGATAGGCACTATGAGAGCCGACCTCGGGTGTAGTATGAAATTCGTTGTTCTCATTTTTTTATTCATTTTTGTGATGACTATGACTAAGTTATCTTAAAAAGTAGGTAACGCTTTTGTAGTGTCAATCGCGTTTGGTAGGAGGCTTTCTAGCGAACGAACCTACTAATACCGTTATAACATGCGGTTTTCCTTGTGGCGCTAGGTTTGTGACTTCGTTACTCATGGTCGAAATTCCTAGATCTCTATAAATATCACTATTTCTATATATATCATGGAGAATTCACGATTGCTCTTAGCGTATAGCGGCTTTGCTTGGTTTGGTAAAACCCCAAATCTGGCTGGAAATCGAAGACTCTGCGAGCCGGAGTTCATTCGTTCTATATGTCCTAGTCATCTTAAACTTATAATGCCTTTTTTTTGACTAGGGGCATGTCGTTCAGTGACGCAATGCCGCGCAGAAGGTCTGGGAGTCGGAATAAAACAGGAGGTTTCGCCATCGCGCAAGAAGTACACACTTACACATGAATGGTTGTGAGAAACGTCGGCCTTGAGTACTAAAGAGCCTGTTGCGCCAAAAATGTGTATTAATTTTTTTTGAATGTTGTACAGCGGCATAGTTCTTTGTTGAATCTTCATCTCCATAGCCCGTCAAAGCAAACCGTCAACGTCCTTTAAAATCGACCAAGAAATCTTCATCTACTTTTGATACGGTCTATGCTTCAGTGCTCTAGAGCAGGACTGAGATGATAGAATCTCCTTAGTACTTCAAGTGTGGACTTTACTACTGAGTTGCCTTCTTATCCCAGAGAAACAGCGGTTGGCAAGAGTAATTAATCGTTTAATCTCTGACGAGATGTAGTTGTCAGAGTTTATAGCGGAGCCAAGGTAGATCCAAGGTAAATCCTCTTTTAATATCAGCAGATAGAATCCTGTAGGCAATGTTGTGGAGACTTTTGCCTCTGTAGTTGCCGCAGTACAGAGGGTCTCCTTTATTTTTGTGCATCCATTCATCAGGCATACTTTCATTCGACCAAATTTGGCTTATGAGTTGGTAAATGTTACTTATCAAGTCATTTCCTCCGGCTTTATAAAGCTCGACGGGAAGGCCGTCATTTCCTGTAGTCTTGTTAAGCTTGATTTAAGATATTGCTATCCTTAAATCACTTAGGTTGGGTGGTTGCTAGTTTTTGCCAATATTCAATATTGGTTCGTTCTGCCTGACAGCGGAATGTTGTTCGTCATCGCAGTATATTTTTTGCTGACACATGCCTGTTGTTGGCAAAGATTTTAAAAACTTAAACAATATTGATCTCACGTCATTGCTACTTCTCTTACCATGAAGTTGATTTCACGTAAAACAATGACCTGCCCATTATTGTCAAATATATTTGTTATATACATATACACGCACAACACTCTCTAAATCATAGATAGATTCTCAAACTATTTTCGCTGACCACCCATTTGGCAGCATCGTTTTTTTTTCACCGCCCCCTTCATAAAAACAATTTAAAAAATAATTACCTACTTTTTTCTCAAAAAAAAAAAAAAAAAATTAAAATTAGTAACATGCGCCCACTATTCAGAAAAAATATTTTCAATGTACATTTCGCTTTGTAAGTTTCTGAATGTCTGGTTCAAATTTAGTTAAATAATGTCGAAAGTCACCTCGCTCCGTTATTTGCAGTTTATTCCTTTTCTTTGTAAGTAAGGTAACTAATGCACTGAAACCGCGTTCAGCTAATTATGAAGATGGAAATGCAATAATACATTTTTGAACAATTTTTTTTTTGAACAATTTTCATAAACTGGGGTACATGGCTGGTGTTTGTTTCTGGAGCCAGAATTGCTGGCTTTATTTTTACTTCCTCATTTGTTGTTTGCTCAATGAAATCTTCTTCTAAATGGGAAGATATACCCGAGTTATTTGAGAATGGGTCCAGCAGCCTGACCTCATATTGGGATTATCCTGGATTCCTTTTAGATCCTCATTATGCATTTCTAAGTGTTCGCAGTACTTAAGCAATTCATTCTTTTTGGGTATAATAGCTTTGATACATAGTTTGTAACATAGAGAAATAATTTAGCTACATATACCTCAAAGTATATGGATCGAATCAGAATCGATAGCTAAGTTGATTTAGCCATTTCTGTCCGTCCGTCCGTCCGTACGTCACCAGTTTTTGGGCCTTACATTTTGAGCTAGAAGGATGGAATTTGGTACACGTGCTCTTTGTTGCTCCCAGCAGAACAAGTGTAAACATTTTTGCCACGCCGTGGGCGGATTTCGTATTTTTTTTTTAGAAAAACGTATTTTTTGGCCAAACCGTAAAGAATTTAAAAAAAGGTTCTGAGCAGCATATTTAGAGAATCGTAATATCTATATTTCGTCGATATAAAGTTTTTCGCCACGCCCACTTTTAAAAAACGTCAAATTTTAAAATTTTGATGCACAATCATTGGTAGTATTAATATGAACATTTCGTCAATAGACCATTTAAAGCCACGCCCAATTTTTGGGGGCGTATTCCTACAAAAAACCATTTGTATGCCCTACCCCAAGGCATATGCAATAGAAAAACGTTGATTTTGATAAACCTTCTGAACAATATGTTGTGACAATGTCATTTTCAATTCTTTATGGCCATAAAGACCACATTTTGGGGATATTAATTTTAGGGATGGGATGGGATAGGGTATTAAACGATCCGCACAGCAGATTGTAGCCTTCTCATAGGTTTTTTTTTTAATATAATTTTTTTTTAACAAGGGCCAAGCTCCCCTGTATAGCTTTTTTTTGAGGACCTCTAGGGACCTGTATGGACTACTTTGGGAACCATTGCTCTAAACCAAACGTCAATAATAAAAATGAAGGCTCATTAATTGCTTGTCTTTCCGTCCGTCTGTCTATTCGTCACCGATTTTTGGGCCTTACATTTGAGCTAGGATAATGAAATTTGGTATTTGGGATCCTATTCCGCGCCCACAGAACAAGTGTACAAAATTTCAAAATCCGCCCACTACCACGTCCACTTTTTAGAAAAACTTTGTTTTGGCCAAACGTAAAGGAATTTTAAAAATTGCCTGAACATCATATTTAGACAATCCTAATATCTTTATTTCGTCCATACAAAAAGTTTTGCCCCGCCTACTTTTTGTGAGCGTTTTTATTAAAAAAAACATTTTTTTTTAACTATTAATACTGAATTTGGCCGTGGTTGGTCTAACTGGGTACTGGCTAAAAGGATTCAGATTACTAGAACTGTTCGACCTTTTCCGGCGTCGTAGACCCAGTTTTTTCCTTATTGTGTGCCATCAAGTTGAATTCCATCTCATTTTTGCTTCTCTGGGTCCGGTGTTTTATATTTAGAGAATGTAGAGCATTGATCCTTTTTGGATCAAGCAAGTTAGTAAAATTTGGTTTTTCAAACGCGGAACGCGATGGTCAGTAGATAAATGCGATCTTAAGACTACGCTGACTACTTTAAACTTGTACTGTGCAGAGCTGCATAGTGTCTTGCTCTATCTTAAGGTCTACGTATTGGTCGATGCAATCATTTATAAAAAAGGATCCGCCCATCACTATCACCCGGAGGAACTTTTGTTCAAAGTTGTTGCTAGCAGCATAGTCATTTTTCAAGAATTCGGGTCGATAGTACTTTCTTTATTGACAGACTATAAGTTATCTTGTTCTCGTTAACTGCAAGACCAATGGGTTTGACCTGTTTATCAAATGTCGTAACTGCTTCTACAATAGGAGCCATCAATAAAGTGCCTATAGACCTTTTTTTTTTAGAAAATTTCGTCTTCACCCGAGAATTATATCGTTAAGCCTGTCTCATCCCTTGTTGTGTGTAGGAATTCTTCTTGTTTGTTGACATTATATTTTTCGTCTGCAAATATAATGTTGACCAACTCATCCCTGACACACATTGTTACCATGTGCTCACTGACATCATTACAGATTAAGACTTCTTGTCTATTGCTTTCGACAAATCAACATCCAAATAAACCTAGTGTCTGCATACACTTCCATACTCGTATATGATGTCATTTAAAATGTCCTATGATATAAATCTGAAACAATGGCATGACAAACTCTGTGGGTCGCTTTTAATGAAACAACGTTTTCGCATCAATGTAAATTCCTAACCCCAAAGTCCGGTTCGGTCCTTCAGAGCGTGTGTGTGTTGCACGCCTTAAATGTCGTATAATTTAACCGCCCATAAAAGAACGGCAAAAACTCTAAAAGCCAACACATTATATAGCCCCAACAAAAATGTCTAATTACAACAAATTCCATCCGTGCAGCACCACCACCACCAGCAGCATGCATTCATCATTTGAGCACCGAGTGGATGTGGATGGTTCTCGATGTATCCATAATCCAAAAGAATCCGCTTTAACTTTAAGAGCAAACCTTTCACATGGCTGCTTAAAAAAGTTTCCATTTCAAATACTTAAATAAATAGACGAGACTGCTTTAGGATTTTTTTTTGCCTTTCTGTTGAAATTTCCATGAAATGTTAGTGCCGGCGTGATGATGCCCTACCGAGTTGGTCTTGGGGGAGACCCATCTCCATCGCATAGCTGTGCCATAAAAAGAGGTGTAACTTTGACGGAGCAATTGTTTTGAGAATTCACTTTCTCGAGGATTTAGTTGAGAAGACAATTTGTGGCGTAGCCCATGAAGTTGTGGGCTGTGTGCGATTTATAGGCAAATACAATTTAAGGAAAATCTAAAGTGTTTTTGAATTAAATTTATGGTGAAAAGTTCAATCAAATTAAGTAGGTGACGATACAGATGGAATATGGGGGGTTATTGAATTTTGAGCCAGTGCGCACTGGTTAGATTTTTATGTAAAAAACATTAATAGAGTCTTTTTTTATCAGGGTACTCAACGTGTAATTATTGAAAACACCCAACCATACCTAATAATGTACAAAGAGGGTTATTGGCTTCTTGGAAAAAAATCGCAGGAAGGGACACAAACTCTGTAAATGTTACCTTAAATTACCAGACAACTACTGTAGCTAAAAGTGAAACAGAGGTTTTAACAACAAAGGACAAGGTATCACAAAGTAAAGTTTATAATTAGAGGATCGATTAAAAAAGTAAGCCATCTATTGATAAAAGGTTTATTAATTATTGTGAATATGAATGTATTTCTTAAAAACAATTTTTTTTTATAATTTGCACGCACAACAGGGGCTATGATACTCCTTAAACGTTTTACTAACTTGGGGAAGTCACTGTTTTTTGTGTTCTTTATATTCGTAGAACTTTTAAGTTGGCTTAGGAGTAACTATCGATTTTTTTATTTCTTTGAATTAAAGTTTTATGGATTTTGGCTGGAGTTGAACGCGCAACCTTCAGCTCAACAGGAGAACACATTACCGCTACACCGCGGCCACCCACTTCTAACTTTTAAACCCTCGCGTTCGCGGTACTCATTTTGTCGAACAGGAAAAGTAAATATATTGGAACATCAAGACTACGTGGAGGACAATTTATGTCACCTCTCCTGGATATCAACTATTAACTTATTTACTTAAGTCCAGCTACAGTCCGGAATGAACTAGGGCCACAACCAACATGCCTCTCCAATTACCCAGGTTCGTAGCTATCTGCCTCCAGTTGCGCACTTCAAGTTGGTTGAGCTTGGTTTCAACATGTGTGCGCCACTTTAGGTGAGGGGTTCCTCTAATGCGTCCAAAGACTGGCTGGGAATCAAAGAAGCCGAAGTATGCGTTCATTCGCTCTACATGTCCTAGTCGTCTTAAACGTCTAATTAAGAGTTTTTTGACCAAGTCTATGTCGGTGTTCAGCTCGTATAGTTCCTCGTTGAATCTTCGTTTCCATAGCCCGTCATCGCAAACGGTACCGAAGATTTTTCGAAGAATTCTTGCTCATAACGACCATAATTTCTTCATCCACTTGATACGGTCCATGCTTTAGCGCCGTAGAGCAGGACTGCGATGATCAATGTTTAATATAGGATCTTTTTAGTAGTTCGAGTGCGAGTGAGTTGAGTGAATTGAGATCTTAGTCCGAAGAAGCAGCGGTTGGCAAGAGAAATTCTTCGTTTAATTTCTGAAGAGATGATGTTGTTAGAGTATAGAGAATAGTGGAGCCGAGGTAGACAAAGTTCCGTACTACCTTAAAGGTATGTCTGTCAATGGTGACAGTCTGTCCAATTCGTGGATGTTTTATGTTCCTTTGTGTTGACAGAATATACTTGGTCTTACCCCCATTCACTGTTAAATCCATTTTTGCCGCTTCCTTCTGTGTACTAGCAAACATGGCTATGCCATCAGAAAGTGTTCTACCGATGATGTCGATTTATGGAAGATTGTGCCTCTGGTGTTGGCTCTGGAGTTTCGCGCAATCCTCTTAGGAACGATGTTAAAGTGCATGACACTGCATCGCCTTGCCTAAATTCTCTTCTCATGGAGGATCTGCATCATGCACAAATGGATGAGTTGTAAAGCTCGCCAGGATGTCCGTCATTTCATGCAATCTTGTTAAGCTTAAGTTTAGATCGTCACTTAACTTAGGTTGGGTGGTTGGTAGTTTTTGCTGTCGCCAATATAGAATGGTTCCTTCTGCCTGCCATCGGGAAGATTGTACGTCATCACCGTTTAACAGAAGTGGTTCTTCTATATTCTCAGCATCGACTGTGTCTCAGCTACGAACTTCCCTTTTTCTCGAAAGGATTCTGTTCTCGCCTTGTACCTATGGATTGACGTTTAACACTTTGGTAAAACTGACCGGAATAGCACCTCTGGTTATCCTCGACAGCGCTTTTTTATACCCTATCCCATAGGGGTATATTAGTTTTGATACATAGTTTGTAACATAGAGAAATAATTTAGCTACATATACCTCAAAGTATATGGATCGACTCAGAATCGATAGCTGAGTCGATTAAGCCATGTCTGTCCGTCCGTCCGTACGTCACCAGTTTTTGGGCCTTAAATTTTGACCTAGAAGGATGAAATTTGGTACACGTGCTCTTTGTTGCTCCCAGCAGAACAAGTGTAAAAATTTTTGAAATCCGCCCACTGCCACGCCCCCTTTTTAGAAAAACGTATTTTTTGGCCAAACCATAAGGAATTTTGAAAAACTTTCTTAACAACATATTTAGACAATCTAAATATCTGTATTTCGTTCATATAAAGTTTTTGCCACGCCCACTTTTTGGGGGCGTTTTTAATAAAAAACGTTTTCCGTTCAAATTTTAAAATTTTCGAAAAAAAATTTGGTGCAGAATCATTAGTAATATAAATATGAACATTTCGTCCATAGATCATTTTAACCCACGCCCACTCTTTGGGGGCGTTTTTATATAAAAACCATTTTTATACACTACCCCATAACATATGCAGGAGAAAACTTTGTCATTTGTAGAACCGTAAAAGTTTTTTATAAGCAGTCTGAAGAATTTGTTGTCACCATGTCATTTTCTTTATTTTATCCACATCGTATTTTTAGCCATGTCCACTTTTTGGGGATTTTAGTTTTACAGATAGGATGGGATAGGGTATTCAACGATCCGCACAGTGGATTGTAGCCTTCTCATATGTTTTTCTGAAAAGTCGGTGTTCTTCCTTTCTTCTTTGCATTGCTCAATACAAGCTCTCGTCTTCACCTGCATCGTTTGCATATTTGCCGTGTCTGTATCGTTCTTGGCTACGAGCAAATGTCGGCACTCTTTAATTTGGAGATCAATTTGCAGAAAAATTTCACGAGCTCTTGGCAAAGACGTATTAAACGTGTGTGTCGTTACTCTTACCTACTTTGGTAAGGACGAGTAATTCCTCATGCCGACATCGTACCCCATACCGTCACATTAGACTTTTTATTTTGCTTCATCTCACAACTATCAACTTTTTAACTAATTTCCGGAACTCAAGAGTGTTAAATTAAATGATAATATAATATTATATATATATAACAATTTTTTATCGAGAAATATTATTGAAAAAAACTTGGTTTCAGCATGTTGTACCACCATGATTTGTAACTACGAACCATACCGTGCATCCATAGGCAATCATCGGCCTGATAAGGGCCATGTAGCAAAACAACTCAACCCTGCTGTCAAGATGGCTGCTACAAAAAAATCGTCTAGTCAGGTGAAACACTATGCCATTGCCCTGGTCAGAGCAGCATCTACATGTCTACCGAAATATAGATACTGATCCATTCATATTCCAAGGTACTTATTTGCACTTTTATTCTCTAGTGTCTGTCCGTTTGGTCCCAGGATCACCAGCTTGCGCGTATCCCTTGAGACCCTAGACAAAGGTGTCCTAACTAGAATTTATCTAAATTTCTTAAAGTCGATGAACAACTTCTATTTATCGATTAAATCATATCACTGCTGAATATAATCGGCGTGTTTAGCGAAACTAATATTGCGGACCATTTTTTAAAAGAAAATCTGAGGTAGAAGTTACATTGCCACTAATGAAAACAAACGTTCTACCACTCAGCATGTCATGAAGCATATATAGCAGTGGGTTACTTAGTCAAGTCAGGTCAGATTTAGATAGAGGCTCTCGAGTCTTCTCTAAATCAATCAGACACGGACCTGTGTACTGAAGTCCTCTTTTTTGGGCTGTGTAGTACGTTAATGATCGCGTTATGTACGTCCATTACTCTCTTCTTTTTCGTACATTTGTTGTAAGTATTCGTCGATTTCGTTGTTTGTCAGGTTTCTGTTGTTTGGTAGTGACATGGCACTCTAACGTAGTTTTATTGATAAGGTGTTGTTGAATAGATGGTTACTAATATTTGTATTTGGCATTTAAATCTACAGCAAGAAGATCAGAGTTCTTCAATGAGTTCTTAGAGATTCGAAAAGTTTTTTAAGCTCTGTCGTAAAAACGGTAAAAGTCGAATTAACAAGAGCTTCCTGACTTTTTTTTTAAATAAAACATACGAATTCAATTTATTGAGAAAAATCTTTATTTAAGGTGTTAGTTTGGTTCATAACATTAAATATTTAAAGATGATTTCTTTCAAATTTTGCCCATGACTAACTCTTTCTACCAGTCTTTCAAGCATATCGGCCGGTATTCAATGAATAACACGAGTTATGCTAGCTTCCAAAGCTTCAATCGTTTCGGATTTATTGAAGTAAACACATAATCTAATAAGTAACCCAATGGTGTCAAATCACAAGATCATGGTGTCCATGACCAGTTCTTAAGATGATGTTTTCATCGAAGGTTTCTCTCAAGAAAGCGATTGATTCGTTAGCTGTATGGCATGTAGCGCCATCCTGTTGAAACCACTAGTCAGCTACATCAATATCTTGAATGATTGGCAACAATCATTGATCATTGCTCTGCAGCGATCTCCATTGACAGTAACGGTCCTTCCAAATTTTTAAAGAAATACGGTTCGATGGTGCCGCCTGGCGATAAACCGCATCAAAGAGTGCACTTTGCGGTTGCATTGGTGGCTTGTGGATTGCATCTGGCTGTTCATTGGCAATTTTGCCTTTAAACGTAGCCGTCGATAAAAAAAGAAAACGATCAGTTGGAAGCTGTTTCAAGGCCCACAAAACAAAATTAAAACGTAACCCAAAGTCAGCCGGATTAAATTCTTGAATGAGTTGTATTTTATACGTTTTTAAACCAAGATCACACTTCAAAATATGCTAAAAATTTCCAAAAGAGATGCTTTTTTTGCAACTGGAAAAGCTCTACGTTCAGTCCAATGCAGTGAATTTACATTCACTGCCAGGTTCTTGAATAAGCTCGCCAACTCCAACAAGGTATAGAGATAATCTATCCTTGACGCCTTTCAACAAATCTGCATCCACTGCTGGAGCCTAAAGCACGGGGTTTGTCTGGTAGATCGTGTACCGTTTTGCCCTTTCCACCCGAACTTTAGGTCTTTGCACTAAATACTGCGTAATAATGAATTGAAATTTACGGATCGTCACGAACATACCTAACACTCTTTAAGTATATTCTACAGCTAATGATCATCTTGTTCGCCTGTATATTGATATTTCCTCTTCGAACTTTTTGACCCGTTTTCGAATGAGAGGTATAGTTATCGCATAATTTAACTGGCGAAATCACGAATATTGCAGAATCTTCTACACGCTACAGTCGCCTAATCACCGTTTTTGTAAATGCGCTTAAAAGTCGCTCCATAGTGACTGAACTCGCAAAAACTGATCGACATACACCCACGTCCCTCGAATTCGTCGCGTTTATGACTGTAGACTCCTGGACAAATAAAATTGAATGTTGCAAGCAACTTAAAATAGATGGGCCTTTAGTTTTGTAATTGGTCACCCTCAGATGCACAGGCCCAGCGATAAAGCGTAGTCTAACTTCGGCAACATATCGAATCTAATCAAAACCAGCAACAGCTTTCTCAAAACCATTCATGTGTGCGTGTGTACTTCTTGCACGATGGCGGGACCTCCTGTTTTATGCCGACTCCGAACGGCTAAGTAGAGATAAGCTATTCTTGACAATCGATACTACTCGGACGATTTGTCAGATCATCACGAGAGGAGGGCCAGTGAACAATCATTTAGGTGTTGCTACAGCTGGAAATCGAACCCAGACCTTCTGCGCGGCAGTTCATCGCACTAACCATCGCGCCACTGAGCCAAAACCAGAAATGTTGACTCTAAACCACAAATATCGCAAGCTTATTAAGGCCAATTTATCATCAATAAAAATTAACTTCAGCTTTATGTCTGAATTTCTCCGCAAAGACAGTTTCCATTTCGATGAACCAGATTTCCTTCCAGCAGACTATATCAAGTTCATCTTTCCTTCCACACACTCGTGGACATGCGATGTGTGCGGTAAATCCTTGCACTTGCACCCCATAAAAATTGACTCTATCTTCTGCCAGAGTGGAAACAATACTTGTGGCTGTTTCCCGCAAAGTACTTCATTCAGCAAAGTGCTTCCCGACACCATATTAAATTGCAGCCAACTCTCGATCAACAGCGCATTCAATAAATGTTGGCATTTTTGAAAGGCTGCCAAAAAAGTGTCTCCTCTCCACATCCGATGGACCAGCATGCACTTACCCGAACTCGCTTAGAGTTGAACTTTTCCAACGTCACCATTTCGAAGTGGAGGTGGAATCGTATTACAGCTGAAGTCTCATTCGCATTACACATTCGATTCGATGTCTAGTCACTTTTTGGGCCAACTACTCGCCGATGGCGCCTATTAAGCGAGAGGCACCCCATTACCTTGGCGGTCCATTTGCAGTGGACTGATTGTATCACTCTGGTGGGAAGCACACCCTACCAGAGGGTGGGAGATTGCTCTTAAAAGCAATATCCATAATATACTTGCATGGTACATTGATTTTATGTTCATAAATACCGAATGGGAATTGGTATTAAAAGGCTACATGTCGAAGCTATAAAAATTCTGTAACGGAATGCATGGATTTTGATTTTATCCTCATAACTCCCTCCCCCCACTCCAAGAAACCGGAACACAGTAGAGCACTGCGAAATGGGTGTATATAGAAATGTCGCCCTTGTTTACAAGTCGTTGAGAATAGCAAAGTGAAGCTCTTCAATGGGGGATGTCCTGGGAAAAGTTGCTCTTGTGAGTCCATTATTATGCATACTTTAAGAACACCGACTTCGAATAGAATTTCTTTTGTGGAATTCCATTCAACTTGGCAAGTTCAATATTTCCGTTGTACATGCACCCCAAGTACATGTGTTCTGTGTGGCGGGGCGCCCCCTGCTGTTGCTGTGTTCCATCAATCTGCTGCACTCTCTTAATAGTCATGTGATGTGAATCACCATGGAACGTTTACGCTTCGACAGTCTTCACTATTTCAGAACAGCAGTCGGACGGCAGGACGTGACGACGGAATCCAGCGAATGGTGGGGGTGGTGGTGGTGTACATGGTGGCTTGGCAACCAAACCAAACCAAGCCAACCGTCATTGAACGTTCAATCGATCAAAATCCTGCTGCTGCACAAAATGAAGTGCTTGTTCAAAGAGTAGCCATAGTAGTGGTACGAGTATAGCAATCGTCGAGCGTTCCTTAAAGGAAATATTACGCTCCAAGATGATACCGTCACTCGACCATGAAGTAATCTAATATAACAATTTTCATTCCTTTGCGTCCTTTTTGTGTTTCGCAATGTTCTAAGGTTATTACATTTTGCTGCTCGGCTCCATGTAGGATGTGCCTTTATGTGTGTCCTGGGTATGTTGTAAAGTTGTATAGGAGTTTCGAGGACAGAGAAGATATTCCTTTAGTTGTGCTGCAGCTTTATTGTGTGCATTGACTTAAAATGTCCTTCCCAGCTCGATTGTAAGGGATGTCGATGCATTCTTGTGCGGCAACGATGGCAGCAGGGCGATGTCCCCTCAAAAAACTGACCAGAAGAATCTATTGAAAGCATGTTTCCAAGATGTATATCTGCACTTAAAATGCATGGAATTTTCGTCCTCGCCACTACTAGGATTGAATTTAATAAGGATGTATTAGGATCTAACAGGATTTGCAGAAGAAATCCTTGGTGAACTCTTGCCATCGAATGCAATTAAGAAAGATTTGGAATCAATTTAGAATATAATGATGGTGTGTAAAGCTTTTAAAAGGGTTACTCAGGACGAAAGACTCGACTTAAGTTTAGATCGATAGAAAGAAATGTCATTCAAGAGTTGGGAGTATCAAAGAAAGGTTCTGATGAAAAACTGTAAGAGTGTGGCCATCCTAATTTAATTTTCCATTGATCGGACAAAAAATGGAATATCTTCATTTACGGCCCATACAGGACCACAAATCCAGCTTCTTCCTACTTCACCGGTAAATGCGCATGCAGGCATGTGTAATGTGTGGACCCTATAAATTACATATGAGGTACAAACTCAATTACGAAGTGTCAAGAAAAGGCTCCAAAACATGTTGAGGGGATTGAACAAATCATTTTCAATAAGCCATTGGGAAAGTATTGGTTTGCGATTTGAATATTCCCTTTCCACTTAGAATTTAAGGTTTATATTTGCAAAACTTATCGAATGGGACAGCATTCTGATGAAATTCTCAGATGAAGTTCCCAACAAGAAATTCAGAAAAAAACTCGTATGGTATCGCCATTATGGTAGTGTAAGTCTCATGTGCACATGTCGATATTCATCACAATATATAGAGTGGCACTTAAAAATCGTGCATTACAATCTTCCAACCCTACTCCACCGTTTTTAGACACTGGCTTACGAAATCTCAAGACTGTGCCTTACAATCAGAAGATATCTATAGACTCTCTACTACCTTATATCTCTAGACCGTGTCCAACAATCCAAAGACCTTGCACTATAAACTCTAGCTTTAAAATCACCCCCGACTTCGCAATCTCTTGACCACACAATCCATCAATAACCTGTCTTTCACAAACTCAACACCACGACCTACAGAATCCTGCATCATATTCTCGAAACGATCCCAATTAGTTCTCAGGCACAAATATTTCCCAGAACCCTCTCTGGGCAATTTTAAGGCTACTCTAATGAACCCAAATCCTCCACATTATCCAATCTTCCTGAGTAAAGAGTTTGTGGGTATAGAACTTTATGAAACCAAGCATGCACATCATTGATGTCAGCAGCGCCAAAATAGCGTCCTTTTAGGAAGGCTGCAGTGAGGCATGTTTTTCGCACTTTTCCTAAACCGTGGTTATCTTAAACACTAGCAGTCGTATTTAGAAATTAATTTTAAAGGTTGATTAACTTTACTGCAGATCTCCTAATATATCCAAGTCCAAAGTCGGTTTTTTACATTAAAGCAACATTTCTTAAAGCCGGCTTATCTTAAACTCCGCGTTACCGCGTTTAGATGTAAAAGGTCTTTCATTAAGCGATTCCTAAATTTAAATTTAAATAAAACAAACATTTTTTATTCGTTTGATAAGCCTGTCGATGTCGGATATATTCCAATATCCGAAATCCGAAATGTCCAATTTTTATGACTCTGGCGCTAAATTTGTCCGATAGCAAGCGCTATGTTGGCTGTGGTTTGTGGCTTATTCGCATAGACCAGAGACTTCAGAAAACCCCACAAGAAAAAGTCTATCAGGTTCAAATCTCATGAACTCGGTGGCCAGTTCACATCACCTCCACTTGAGATCACCATGCCATCGAATCGCTCGTGTAGAATTTGGTGTTGGTGTTCATATCATCCAATTTAGGCCAAGAGAAGTTGGTAATCATCGACCTAAAGCGCTCGCTGTGGATGGTGATGGCCCTATAAAAATATGGACCGATAACTGACTTTTTCCATAAGCATTGGACGCTCTTGGATATCATGTAGATTGGTATCATCCAGAAATGGTCCTGAATTCTGGGTCAGTTGAACTTTGTAAAAATGCAAGCTTAAGTCACGACGCAAAATAAGACAATTTTTAGTCTGCGAGAGGCCGAGTTTTTGTGAGCCACGCCAAATCTACTGCCCTGGATACTCCTCTTCCACGGACAGCGGCGATGTTTTCAGTAGATCTTGCGTTTCATCGACGTACGGGTGTTGATTTCCGCGAAGCGCGCGGAACGTTGCCCGAACAAAACAATTTTACTATTTGCACGTGTTGTTGAACGCTTTGTCCGTCCATGGTGATTTGCCAAAAGAAGCTGAATTAATGGCAGCCAATTTGACAGATGTAGCTTCAATAAACCGCTATCAACTGTAAAAGTTCGGAAGAACCTATTGGAAGACCCTATAACTCAGTGTATTTTTAAAAGCGACCAATTTATTTTGGATGCCCCATACAGCTCCAACAGCTTACGTCAGAGGTTAGAGGTAACAACAGTCCCGTGGGAAGACTATGGTACTATGTACTATGTACGGATGTATTTTAGTACGTCGGGACATTTTTGAGTTGATTGGTCAAATGCGAATCGTGCATGCTATTAGTATCTTTTAACGATCCATTCAAATTTATTTCTATACATTCTCCAAAAAAGTTGGTCCTATGTATATATCTTTTACGAAATAAAGGCTGCAGTACTAGAATCTGTGGCGTTAGTTAATATTTATAAATACAAACACCTATAAGTTATGTAAAGCAAGGAAATTTAGCTAAAAAGAATGCGTTTACTGCTGCTTAGAGTAAACTTCAATAGATAAACATGCCCTATAACCTTTGAGACAGCTTTTAGAGAAATCTAATAAATACGTCTACCTCTACAGCATTGCAATAATTAAACTATGTCATTAGCAACAGACCCTGTTTTAAAATTGCGACAGCTGATGCATTTCCCAAAGAATACGTAGATATCAGTGGCGTGTCATCGATATATACCGATTCCCTTCAGTGTACCTAATAAATACTTCACATTCACACGTGAAGTATTTTTCTTTGCTCCAAACAGAATGAAATAAATCGAAAATTAATATACCCCTATGGGATAGGATCTAAAAAGTCAGCTACTAGTTGTGGTGGTAGTAATGTAATATTTGTCTTCTTCAATAAGCGAGAGATAAACTTTCGGTTCTACAAGACTAACCCAACTGAGAAAAACCGAATAAAGTTTAAACGAGCCAGAAAGGACTGTAATGCTTATTTTAATGGTGTTAAATTTCTCTATTCTACAATGTCCCAGAGGTAGTAAAATCGCAGCTAGCTCTACGTTGCCTGATTGTACCCAGTCTCCTCCTGTACTTGAGAACTTTGATCATTCTATGGGACAAATTCACTTTCGAACTCGTACAGTAGCAAAAGTTTTATTTGATCTCGACATTCATAATTCCGCTGGTCCAAATTGTATTATATCTTCCCAGAGTTGCTCTTCTACACTCGCAAAATCATTGCGTAAGCTTTTCTATCTATGCTACTCGTCAGGACTCATTCCGAGTAGACGTTAAACTGCATTTGTCCAGCCTGTACCAAAGAATGGCGCATCTTCTTTTCCCTCTAGTTACCGACCAATTGCACTTACGCCTCTTTTTACCAAGGTCATGGAAACCAATAAATCGTCAGCTTATGAAATATCTCGATACATGAAAACTTCTCAATGACTGGCAGTATGGTTGTCGCAGCAACAGGTCCACTGGTGATTTGATGAAATAAATGAAAATTGTAACCAATCAATTGACCTTGGTGAAGAAAGCAAGTTTGTTGCACTCAATATTTCAAAAGCATTTGACTGGGTTTGGCATCCACCTGTTTTTGGAATCGATAAAAAACTCGTTCTTTAAAATCGTTCAATTAAGTTGTTTTGTACGGTTTCAAGCCTGCAACTCAACAAAAAAATTCTGGTGTCCCCCAAGGCTCAGTTTTGTCTCCGACTTTCTTTCTCAATTTTATTAACGACCTACTGTCCGTAACTTCTATTTTTATTTATTCATTCGCTGATGACAGTTATCTCAGCTTCTCATATTAATTTTAGGTATACCATCCTCATCTTCGAACGGGGACAAGAGAAAATATTTTAAGCTCATTGAATTCCGACCTGGACTGTATTAGAAAATGGGATAAATCAAATAGGGTAGATGCCAATACTTCCAAAACGCATTGCTGTCTGTTGTTATCCATGAATGCCACTTACGTCGAAGAAAGCATTTCATGCTCACTATACGTGTTAATAAAGACTTACGGTGGAATGACAACATATTCCAAGGTTTCCTTAACCGATGTATGAAATATTCCACTCCTTCTGATTTGGCCCAAATATATATATATATATCTTATACGCCCAAAATCTTTGGAGGAACGCTGAGGAACGCTTATGCGTAATTTCCTTAACGTCCGCGTAGGTAGGTAGGTAGATAGAGATGGCTGTACAGCATGAATCCAATTAGCAGTCATGTTTCTTTTTGTTACCAAGACTCGTGTGACCTTTTTTATGTTGATTGTTGAGGGTGTGATACAATCCGCATCTATAGATCCAGCCTGTGGAGCTTACAGAACGGATAAGATCTTGTATCCTTTTAACCGAGATGTCGCTAAGTTGGTCGAAGAGTGGTTGGTCTAATGCACCCAATCTGGCTCTTGCTAGTGCCGGACATTTGCGGATGAAATGGGAGATGGTATCTTGCTCATTTGCGTTTCCGCAACTGCGGCATTGGAGGTTGTATGAGATCCCTAGTTTGGCCGCATGGTCTCCAATTGGCCATCACCGTAATTCTAGCTGAGCCTTGCCTGCGCGCTTGTTTCCTTCAATATCATTATGCCCTGGGACCCAGAGAAGTGTGACCCTGAAGGGTTCGTTCAGACAGGCAACATCGTTCCGGCATTCCTGTACCAGCTTAGAGGATATCGTAGCCGAGTTGATGGCCTTAATGGCAGCTTGACTATCTATGAGGATAGTAGTAGTGTCAAGCCAAAGTTGCGTGCAAGCCTTTCGGATAGCCAGTAGTTCCGGCTGGTATACGCTTTCAATATCCGGTAGGCGCCTAGGCGGTATGATAACAATATTTTCGGTGATTCCGAGTAGACACCGGTCCCCGCACCACAGTTCAACTTAGATCCGGCGATAAAGACAACCATGTTCCTCTTCCACTGAGCCTTGGTAGGAAAGCATATGTGAAAGCCTATGTGAAAGCCTTTCTTGAAGCTTAGTGTGGGTGTGATGTAGTCGGTTGGAAACGTGACCATGCCGTTTGGTAACGCGTCCAGTATATTACTGTGCCCATACGGCCTTGCAGTCCAGCATCCTGATTCCTTGAGTCTTTTTTTTTTAAATTCTGTCTTGCCTAAGCAGTAAGACACACATCGACCTAAAAGATCTATTGTGCTTGCCGTCAGATGTTTTTTAGGTTAGTAGCGCTTCTACTTTCCTAATGTAGCTGATAATACTTTCAGCCGAAGATTTTCTTAGTTCTTCGGGACTTAAAAATTCCCTGAAGAAAGATTCTCTTCTCATACCATAAAGGGCCGGGCATTCACATATGATATGCTCGGCTGTTTCGTCTTCTTCTAGACATAGTTTGCACTCCGGTGAGTCGACTAGATGCATTTTATTTAGGTGATATCGCAGACCGTGATGACCAGTTAAATAGCCTACTAAGTTTTTGATATCGTGCCTGCGAAGATTTAGTATCTTATTGGCATCTGCTTTGAAGGGCTGAATAGCTCTTTTGGCCTGTCTTAGGCCTGGGATGTTTTCCCAGTACATTTGTTTTGTTCCCAGTTTTTTATAACCAGATTTATGGCTGATTTGGGGATTGCACAGAAGGGTTCAGGTCCAATGAAGGGGGTTTCCAAACCTTTCTGGCTAGTTTATCAGCTTTTTCGTTACCTTCAATCCCCTTATGTCCGGGGACCCACCATAGTCTGGTTTTGTTCCTGGAACTGAGTGTTTGGAGGGAATTGAAGCAGTGTAGTACTGATTTCGAGTCAATAATGGGTGAGCTAAGGGCTTTTATAGCTGCTTGACTGAATGAATATATGGATGGTTGCGCCTTTAATACCTGAGTTGCGCATTATTTTATGGCATGGAGCTCAGCTTGGAATACACTAGGGTTTTTTTCCCATAGGTATTGAGATGTTTCTATTTGGTCCATGTATGCCAGCTCCTACCCCTGAGTCCATTTAAGAACTATCCGTATACAACTTTAGGCCGTTTTGGCAGTTTGGTGGGTTATTGCTACACCATGCTTCTCTAGTTGTGATCTCCGTTGAGAATCTTTTGTCGAAGCATAGTGTCTTTGGTAAGCGGTCTTTAACTGCACGGATCATGTCAAGTTCTGAAAGTTCGGATAGAAGTTCAATTATTTTTAGGTATTCGCTAATGTTTAACTCTTCCGCTTGTGTCAGACTTGCTGAGCTGCGAATTTCCAATTTTTTTATATAAATGTGGAGGGGCGTTAGTCCTATTAAGGCTTCTATAGCCGCTGTGGGACAGGTACGCATAGCTCCGGTAATGCCCAGACAGGCAAGCCGTTGTACCTTGTGTAATTTATTTATAATTGTTTTTTGGGTGACTTTGTTCCACCATACTATTGAAGCGTATGTTACAATGGGCCTGACCATGATCGTGTAGATCCAGTGTGTGGAGAGATTCCCCAGGTTTTACCATTCATGTTTCGACAAGCCCAGAAAGCTCTGGCTGCTTTTTGAATTTTGTTGTTAATGTGGGAGTTCCAGCTTAGTTTTTTTGTCGAGGATCACTCCAAGATATTTTACTTCGTTGGAATACTCAATGTATGTACCATTGATTGAAATTTGGGTAAGACTTAATTTTCTCCTTTTTGTAAAAGGGACGATGATACCTTGCTGGGGTTTTTAGAGTGACTTTCTTTACTATGTCTATGACTATCTTAAGGGCGTTTTGCAAACGTGTTGTAACCTCGTTTGGTTGATGATGACTAGGTCATCATAATAGTCTTACTTCGCTGCATAGTGCAGTATCTTTAATATGTAGGCCGAGAGGCAAAAGATGCAATAGTGAGGGCATCCGTTGGCGTCGACCTCAGTGCGCTCGTGGTGCATTTTTTTTCGATGTGTTTCCAGTTATGTTTTGGGTCAAAAATGAGACCCATATATCTAGCGCTGAAAGATAGCGTGAGTAATTGGCCATTTAGATTTTTGGTGGTAAATATCACCAATTCCGTTTTGCTCGAGTTTACACCGAAGCCACAACTTGCAGACCAGGTCCTAACCTTGTATAGAGAAGCCCCCATTATTTCGGTTATCACGGAGGGAACTTTTTCTGACACTAGTATCACCATCCGCATAAGCGACAACTTTGACCCGCTTCTCGTCTAGTTTAACTCGAATTTTATTCATAACAATTATTCAGAATAGTGAAGAGGTGACACCGCCCTGTGGCGTTCCTCTATTGACAAATTTGATTAAATGACTGTTGCCAAGTGTTGCTTGGATAATTCTTGCTCCGAGCATAGATTCATCTATACCCAGCTCGATCAGAGATTCGTGAATAACTCCAGTGAGGACGTTTTTAAAAGCTCCCTCTATGTCTAAGAAGGAGGAGGGGTGTATTCTTTATGGTGTATGGATTTTTTTCGATTGTTTGCACTACCTTGTGGAGAGCTGTTTCCGTGGATCTGAACTTAAGGTAGACATGCAGTGATTTGGATAGCAAAGATTCGGAACATATTTACTTTAGCTGCCAATCACTTTTTGCACTTTTTTTTTTTATTCCACTCATTAAATTAAGCTAAAAATTTAGCAATTTTTTATTTTTGTCGCTCTCAATTATTTAAAAAGTTATTAAACAATAAAAATTCCAAAAATCCCTATGGAAATCAACCATCTTTTGACAGTCCATACAAAGTTCAGTGATAAGCAGCATTGCCATATACACTACATATTCCCCAAAATGGTAAAAAAAAATAAAAATAAAAATCAAAGAATTTTAAATCTCCACGCTCCACAGTCCACGCTCACGTTATTTCGTTTGTTTGTAAAGTCGTCAGGCAGGCGCCTAAGTCAACAGTTTTTTTTTTGTTAAACAGTACCCTGGATGGCCCGCTTCGCGGGAACAAAGGGTTTCAACTCTCTTTCTGGGGACAGTCCACGCTCACGCAACTTCGTTGCTCCGCTCAGGGTATGTAAAGTCGTCAGGCAGGCGCCTTAGTCAACAGTTTTTTTGTTAAAATATTTTTATTTGTTATGTTTTTTTCAACATGGCAATGCTGCGTACACCACAGCAGAAATAAAAAAAAAAACAAAAGTGTCAAACTACATACAATTTGTATGGAATTATAACCCAAAAAGTGCAATTTTGTTTTATGAATAACTTTTAAACTAAATGTGAGCGACAATTTTTAAAAACATATAAATGATCAGTGCGCAGAGACGAATCGATTAGTAAAAAAAAAGTGCAAAAAGTGAAAGGCAGCTAAAGTAAATTTATGCCAAAGATTCTTATAGAAAACTCCGCATGTGGATGTCTAGAACACACTATAAGGTTTTTAGTACAAAGGAGGTTAGACTGATTGATCTGAAGTCCTTCGCGGTCTCGTGTCTGCGTTTACCTACCTTCGTTATAAACACCACTCTAGCGCGTCTCCACGATTAGGGTACGTAGTTTAGTATTAAGCAGCGTCTTAAAATTGACGCAAGCCATGCCACTGTTAGGTCCACCCTCCGTCTGACCTTCTCAGAAAAGAAGGGTTGGAGTGTTCTTTAGACAGAATTTAGCCTGGAGGAGTCCTTGAGGGTTTCAATAGAATGGCAATATTCCATCAAGGCCTCCCTTTTGGATGTTTCAATGATTTTCTTATACAGACTTAAGCAGTCCTTATAGGGCTGCCAGATATTGTATAATTGCCCGCACTTTACTAAAACTTTTAGAGGGTATTCATAACCCCTTGATTAAAAAAAAACATGTTTCTTACCAGATGACTGTTCATCGATTAGTAGCATACTTTACTTTCTCCTTTACAAGTGTGTGATATTGCAATTTATGTCCTTTCACAAAATATCATATTAGACTTTTGAAGTTTTGATATGTAAAAAAATGTTACTCCACGCCACTGTCGACCAGTATGCCAAACATGTAATAGCATCCGTTTGACCCTGGCAAAGACTTTCCATAAGTAGCAGTCAAAATGTATCCCCAGGGTAGGAACTATTAATGCATACCTAATCCGTTCAGTATATTCAGCTGCAGATGCAGTGGTGCAATGACAAAACAGCTAGACCTACCTACTGCCAGTCGTAGTCGTTTATCTCCCATGAGATAAGTTCTCACTTTCCTTGAAACTTCCACTGTACAAGAGAAGGGTTAATGTGCAACACATGCTGCATCTGCCGCAGCAAGGACAACTTCTCGCACTGATTTCCCACCGGAGTTTAACCCACATATCTATATGTGTGTATTATCTACACGTCTCCATGTGGGTATGAGTGCACCAACTGCAATTCTCCGCTATTGTGATACCTTTACTGATGCAACGGTGAAGTAAACAAGGCCAATAAGTTGCAGTGGAATTTTGCTGCAATCTGTGGCTAAAGGTCCCCCAACGTCTTGGCACCAATACACTTCCCCGTTGGAGGATATGAAAAGACCCTGTGCCGTGTGCGGTTGGTTTTTTTTGTGTAAGGTCACATCTTATGGATTCAGTGAGTAACCTCGCAACGCCTTCTTCATTCCTTGTCCTTTTTACCCGACCTTAATAAAACTGTATTCCAGTTTTAATTTCTATCCTACGCCCCCGGGAGTGAAGTCTCAAAGACAAGGCATATCACCCACGCAAAGTCGCAACGTTGATTTACATTTGCGGCGTAAATGTAAAAGTGAAACTGACAAAGGAGTTTTCTTTTATTATCAATGAATGCCGAATTTTCTTGTAATGAGCATGTCCTGAGGGCATTTTCATACTTTGACTGAAAAATGGAAGTGGAAACAGCAAAAGGTCTGACCGGAAATATTGTGTCGTATCGCTTCAAACCGACTATTGAGAGTTTTGCCCCGCCTTTAGTAAACCAGAACACCTTAATCCTCCGTCCCGACGATAAACTGCTTTGGCAACGATCCAAGGATGCTGCTGCCGGTGCTGCAGTAGCATGAAACAAGGTTTTCTGGTGTGTACACTATGGGAAACACCTTGGGGGTAGTTGAGACTTAAAGCATACAAAAGCCATTGAACATTGGATTTTCTGGTTGGCGACGCTGACGGAGGCAATATACGAGTGGGTATAAGAGTATACTGTAGTCCCGGCAAGTACTGAATTTGCTGCTGCATAATTGAGCACAGGACTCATTAATCAGGTATTTTGCAGGATTGCGGACATCTGTTGTGATTGCGAACCACAGATGGATTACGGATCGTGTAAAAACAAGAGCTGACCAACTTGTTACATGTGTACTTACTGAGAACGAGGCTTTTGTTGCCCTTTGTGATGCTGTTCTACACATACACACCAGTCATAATGTTTTTGTACAGTTAAGTATATTGAGAATCGGGATAAATCAGTGACAGTACAATTGCAATTTGTGTCGTAACTTGGAACTTGAATTTTCCTTATGGCATACCCTTCATGTGTAACCCTCCGATCAACTTGTAGTAGGAAAGGAGAAATGGGCATCATACAGGGCTAGAGCGTAAATGCTTTTTTCATACTCGTGGCAACCAACATAGAGATTAACAGAAAAACGCAACTAAAGTTCCAAGAACAGAACTGAAGATGGACACCATCTTTTTAAACCATTACCTGATCAAGGCCTTGTGTCATTTCACTGCCTCAAATCTTGCGAAAGTCTGACAAAAATCCTGGTAAAACTATCATGAGGAGCTCCTCAAACTTGTCAAACTCTACTTTCGGAATCGTTGTTAAACTGTATGTTCCATGCTTTGTGCTAAAGATATAAATTCAGTGGCGCTACAGTCCGGAATGAACCTGGACCTTAAACAACATGCGTCTCCAATTTGCCCGGTACAAAGCTAACTGCTTCTAGTTGCACACAAAAAGTTGGTCGAGGTAGGTTTCTACTTGTGCTCGCCACTTAAGGCGAGGTCTTCCTTAACTGCGTCCAACGTCTGTCTAGGAACTAAAGGCTCTGCTAGCCATTGTATTGCTATACATTCGCTCTACATGTCCTAGCCATCTGAAAAGTCTAATGAGGAGTTTTTTGACAAGGGATAACTCGTTGTATACACCTCGTAATGTTCGTAGTTGTATCTTCGTCCGCATATCCCGTCAACGCAAACGATACCGATGAATTTTTCGCTCAAAAGGACCAAGGATTTCTTCATTCGATTTTGGTTCATTCCCTGTTTGAGCGCTGTAGAACAGGTCTGGGTAGGATCTTGTATAGGATCTCCTAAGTAGTTCTAGGGAGGGCTTTAGGATTTGTATGATTGTCTTCTTAGCCCGAAGAAACAGCGGTAAGCAAGAGTTATTTCAGACGAAATGTTGTTGTCAGAGTTAATAGCGGAGCCAACGTAGACAAAGTGTCGTACCAACTCAAAGTTATATCTGTCAATGGTGACGGTCTGTCCAATTCGTCGATGTTGTGAGTTCTTTCCTTTGACAACATATACATTTTTCTTACCCTCATTTACTGCTAAACCCACCGCTTCCTTGTCAATACTAGCAAACGCGGTTGTGACGTACCGTCAGATTGGGACTTCTTGGGGATTTTCTGCGTCTACGATCTTTCCTTGCTCATCCTGACTTTAACGGCTTTGACGTTTTACATTTTGATAAAACCTACGATACTTTTTTCCGGAGTGGCATCTGTATATATCTTCGACCGCGCGCTTTTCTTGCTCTTTTTTCTTCTTTCTAAAAAGCCGGTGTTCTTCTGTTCTTCTTTGCCTATAAAGCCCAATGGCAGCTTTCGTCTTCACCTGCAGGCCTCGTTTTCGGCTGCTAGTATCTGTCATTATTCTTCATCAAACCAAGACTTCTTGCTGTTAGGCGCGAGAAACCAGTTTCGGCTTATCTAAATTCTTGTTAACATAGAGTTATAAAGTAAGTCGAGAAGTTAAGGGATACGCGTTTTGCATAGAACATGGCGGTCTCTTACGATCGCAGTCTTTTGAAATTACATTTTTTCACAGTATTTCTTAGTTGTTGTGGCGTGATATTGATATTCGCATACCTTGGCTGTCCTCGTGATGTTCGGGCATCCAAAATACTGAACGCGTGTGATCTGAAGATTACCATGCGAGGTGAGGAAACCGTGTACAGGCTAAGTTAAGTTTTGTCCAGGATCATACGTTTTGTCCAGGATCTCGTTATAACAGCCTGCAATATTATATTTTTCCTCCGTCAGATCGGTGAGAGCATATATGGCTTATGTTGGTGAATTTGGCCTTGACGAAGATTTTTACAATGCGTTTGCTAATGTACAATGCGTTGCCTAAGTCCCTGCACTTTTAACAAATACACATCCGAATAGTCTTTGTTTCTGCTCACTGTAACATGAACCATCTAATACAGTGTTGTTCATCCCCTTTTTGCTTGACCCATCTCATCGTATTTTCTGTATGGAAGTAATGTCTGCTTTGTAGCAGCTTAGGGCTTCTGCTAGGGACAGCTTCAATTGAGTTGACCTTTTGGCTCTCCCGCCACCATCTTCATTCAAGGGGCTTGACTAACCCTTGAGATTCCTAGGTGACCTGTTGTCCGAATATGTATAAGCAGTTCATTTGGGGTTTTCACGTTGTCTCCTCTAACTGGGACTGTATACGCCACCG
The DNA here is from genome assembly GCA_932526625.1 of Rhingia campestris. Taxonomy (NCBI): domain Eukaryota; kingdom Metazoa; phylum Arthropoda; class Insecta; order Diptera; family Syrphidae; genus Rhingia; species Rhingia campestris. The sequence continues at coordinate 109,489,634 of OW052182.1, forward strand.
TTGATTCCATCTTGGGAATTCTTCCGCTGGCGTATTTGAAAAGGACTTTGTGCCTGAGTGTGAGGACACATCATCGCCTCTGCTCTTATCTGCAGCCGCCAAGACTTTACACAGAGATTGAGACCATATTGTAGGTACTCTGCGGTCGTCACGATAAGGCTGAGAGTCGGAGTTGGTAGGCATCAACTAAATGATAGCTCAAGTGGTTTCATATAAACGGATTTGGTTTGACAACGTACATGGAGCTCTAAAGGTAAAAACACTACGAATATATTACCTCGGCTACATAGAGCTGATGAAGAGTAATGTTCCAGCCAACACCATCTACGAACCCTAACCTTCAGACTCGAGACGACACGGAAAGGCGAACCTCTGGTTTAAGGATCATCGAATCTTCATTCCCAGGATCGAATGTGGTTAAACAAATGTGAGAATACCGATAACAACTAAGGAAATGGTTCTTTAACAACTAACCGATCCGGTCTCTACACAAATTTAAAATTTAAGATTTAAAATATTCACTAACTGTGTTTGCATTCAGTAGTGCCTAGTGGCAGTGCATTGGTTTGTTCAAATAACGAAAGTAACAACAATTAAGTTCAGTTCACTACCTTACCTCTTGCAAAAGTCTGACCAACATCCAATGGTTTAAACTATCCATAAAAAGCTGCTCAAATTTGTCTTTTGGAATTTGGAATTCTCATTCTTTGTGCCAAAAATATAACTTTGCACACACAAATGAACAGAGAAACTATGTTTGACGTTCTGTATGGTCCGTAAATGTCAGTTTTTTTTTCAAATATTCACTAAAACAAATTTATTATTACTTCCCAAACGAACATTGACTCCTTGCCCTTATTTCATTTTGCTTGTATCCTAATGTGTCATTCGTAATCTCATGTCTATCCTTTCAGCTCATGAAAGTGTCACCTGTCAAAGGCTTACAAATTTCCAACATTTCGAGAGTCATTTGGCTTGTCAGCAGAATCTAGTGAAGCTCCCACATCTACCAATGAACGTAAATACGCTTCGAATGATTCAATACCGAGTTGTAAATTTGCTACGATTTTATCTGTCAAAACATGAAATCAGGATACGTATATGTGTGTGTGATAAACCCATTTATCGATGACAAACAAAAAAAAAATAAAATAAAAACTTGTCAAACTTTGGAATCGCGCATCCGTCCATTATTCTCGAATTTTATTTTCATAGCATAACCACATAAAGATATTAAAAAAAACTTATCCCGCCACAATAAACACAAATACACACATATACGATGATAATGGCTTAATAAATTTCCAAAGTCGGTAATGGTTAGATCCACTCCCAATTCGCCACCCAATAAAATCGTTTTACGATCCCGCAGGATAGTTTTTATGTTCAAACTTTCTGATGATCTTTAAGGGCTCGCCAGCGCAGCGGTGGTCTCCCCAATAAAGTTGTGGGTTCATATACCACTCCGCATCCCACGCCGGCCGTCCGCCGCAAAAAAAACTGACGCATGCATGCAAAGTGTGTATGACTATCTCCCATTGTTACGTGCGTTCTCTCAGCAATAGCCGTTACATCATTTGCATGCAAACCCATTCCCTCTTATGGAGGATAAGTGTCAATTATTGCTGACTCCTTGGAGGCGTGTGATTGACGTTAATTGGTGAACGCTCTGCCCGACTCTTGTGTATATGCATTTCCTCGAGTGCTGTATTATCTGGAAAGTATTGCGAAAACAAAGAATCACACAGCTCCTTGCACCTGGGGAATACTTGAAACTTTTTAATGAGAATCACTGTTTTAGCATCGTGTACCCGCTCATTTTTCGCTTCTTAATGAATGTCTTTGGAAAGTCACAAACTTTCAATAAAAAAAAAATAACAGGGCTAGAGAAAAAGACCAACTTGACGAACGAAACTTTAAACTATGTAGAGCTATAATTAATTTTAATTACAATTGCGCATTTCATGCTCGTCATAGAAGTTATTAATTAAGTTGGGGAAGGGTGGGCTGTTTTTTGTGCATTTGGCATCCAGGCCCTCCGAACTTAATCAAAATTTAAAGTTCACAACAAATTAACGGTTTTTTCCTATCCCCCATCGAATGGAATGTAAACTTTTGTTTACCAATCACTGAATCTGTGCGACGCTATGCGACAAGCTGGCTTGTCCCTATAATAGTGCACACAAAATAAAAAGTAATTTAATGGCTTACCACAAGCCAACCAAGAGACCGACGCACGCGACGACGAGAACGACAACGACGCCGACGTCGGTTGGACCTTAAAACAGACACAAAGAAGGGAGTCAAAGTGTCCGACAGGGTATGTGATTTGCATTCAATAAGCAGTCAAGAACACGCGCGACCACCCTTAAACTCAATTAAAACTTTACCTAACCACAGGACCTTCCGTCCGGATATGGTGTGGAAGCCAACTCTCTGAGCTGTACTCGCATGTATATGTATTATGCCAACTCTCGGTCTCGACTAAGGGCGAATGCTTCAGTGGCTGTTAGTAACGCAACAAATCCTGGAATGGCTGAAACTTTAATTGAATTTAAATGACATTTCGATTGAAGATGCGGCAGATGGGGTTTCTGTTTTTTTTTTTGCTTTTTGTTTGCATACACCCTGTGTATCGCCTACCCGTTTGGCCGTGGACGAATGTGTGGTTTGCCCTATTTTAAGAGATGAGGTGGTCCGTGACGAACTGATTTCGACACTGAAGTGTGGATTCAATTTCACGCACTTAATTGCGACAAAGGGGAGATTGATGTCATTTGAGTTGGATAATTGACACTTTTGTCGTCACACTTTAAAAGGTTTGCATTTATTAACATCAGCTCTGGGGTGGCGGCGCACAGTGATGTCATGGTGAGGATAAAAGTTTAAAATTAATAAAATCGAGATATTTAAAGTCCGAAAAAAAAAAAATGAAAAAAATGATTGTAAACATGAATTTCATTATTGTCAATCGGTATATCATGAAGGGATGGGGCTTACATCACGTATATCACCGCCCCCTACAAACAGAACCTCTCACCAAAATCGGCTAAGGCGGTAAATCACATCTAGGCAATGATTACAATGTTAGGCTGAAAAAACACCGGATAAAGCAAAACGTGTTTTGTTGCTGATGGTTGACCAGTAGTTTATTGCAAAACAACAAGTTGATGTGTTGATAGTTCGTATCTTCTTTTCTGATATCATTATCGTTCGGCCCTTATCAGCGTGGTATTAGGCCAGGAGAGTCCACAACCGATCAAATTTTTACACTTCGGCATATAGAAGGAAGGGGCAAAAATGGGTTTAGCAGTAAATGAGGGTAAGACTAAGTATATGCTGTCAACACGAAAGGACACACAACATCGACGAATTGGACAGAACGTCACCATTGACAGATATAACTTTGAGGTAGTATGGGACTTTGTCTACCTCGGCTCCGCTATCAACTCTGACAACAACATCTCGTCAGAAATCAAACGAAGAATTACTCTTGTCAATCGCTGTTTCTTCGGGCTAAGAAGGCAATTTAGTAGTAAAGCCCTCATTCGAACTACTAAGTAGATCCTATATAAGACCCTGATCATCCCAGTCCTGCTCTACGGCGCTGAAGCATGTACCGTATCAAAAGCGGACGAAGAAATCCTTGGTCGATTCGAGAGAAAAATTCTTCGGAAAATCTTCAGTCCCGTTTGCGTTGACGGGATATGGAGACGAAGATTCAACCACGAACTATACGAGCTGTACAGCGACATACCCTTAGTCAAAAAACTCCGCATTGGACGTTTAAGATGGCTAGGACATGTAGAAAGAATGGACACCAATACTCCGGCTCGCAGAGTCTTCGATTCCCAGCCAGACGTTGGACGCAGTAGGGGAAGACCTCAACCAACTTGGAGTGCGCAACTGGAGGCAGTTAGCTAAGGACCGGGCTAATTGGAGAGGCATGTTGGTTGAGGCCCAGGTTCATCTCGGACTGTAGCGCCACTTAACGAGTAAATGAGAGTAAGACTTAGTATATGCTGTCAACACGGAAGGACACACAACATCGACGAATTGTACAGAACGATACGGGACTTTTTCTACCTCGGTTTCGCTATTAGCTCTGACAACAACATCTCGTCAGAAATTAATCGATGAATAACTCTTTCCAACAGCTTTTTCTTTTCTTCTTTAGGCTAAGAAGGCAATTAAGCAGTTAAGCCATCACTCGAACTACTAAGCAGATCCTTTATAAAATCCTGATCATCACAGTCATAGACATGAAGAACGAATGGACATCAATCGAAGAATAACTCTTTGCAACAGCTTTTTCTTGAGGCTAAGAAGGCAATTAAGCAGTTAAGCCATCACTCGAACTACTAAGCAGATCCTTTATAAAATCCTGATCATCACAGTTATAGATATAAAGAACGAATGGACACCAATACTCCGACTCGCAAAGTCTTCGATATTCCTAACCAGATGTCGGACGTATAGTAGAAGAAGCCCTCGGCTTAAGTGGCGCGTATAAGTAGAAACCGACCTCAACCAACTTGGAGTGCGCAACTGGAAGTAGTTAGCTAAGGGCCGGGCTAATTGGAGAGGCATGTTGCTTGAGGCCTAGGTTCATTCCAGACTGTAGCGCCATTAAAGTAAGGTCAAAATATGAGAGCGGACTTATATACTACGGCATTTGGTATGGGATAGGGTATAAGAATCGTTTTTTTTTTTTTAATGCTCACTAAAAGTGGGTGAAGGATAAAATAATCTTCAGACGAAAGGTATATACGAAAATAAGCGAACTATTCTGTCCGTTTATATATCAAATTTCATTATCCTAGTTCAAAATGTAAGACCCAAAAATCGGTGACTCATAGACGGACAGGCGAACGGATAGACCGACATGGCTAGATCAACTCAACTAGCGATTCTAAATATTCAATGGTCAATCGGTATACATGTATTAAACTTCACACCGTCTTGTTGAAACCTGTCCTTTTCAACACATTTTTTGGCAGTCGTAATAAGCCAACGTATCGATTCTCTCCGACTGTTCCCCTTCTCTGAAGAATAATGGCCCAATGAAGATTTTCGGTCACTTTTTGTACATGGATCCCATGTGGATTCAACGTTCTCCAAATACGACCAGAGAGTGTGAAATGGGCCTCTCAACGGTCATCAAAATTTGCTCCCAAAATTCTGTTGAGAATTTTCCTTGAGTCCAATTGCACTTTATACAGAAACAAATGCAAATCATCCTTCAAAATGCGCCGCAAGGTGGTTTCACTGAAGCCAAAATGCTGAGCGCGGTGACCATAAGACACATTTGGGTTTTCGGCAATACTCTCTTACCGCTTTAACCAGTGAATTAAAACGTCTTGAGCTTAAAATCTACGATTTTTGTACTCAACAAAATTTAACACCAAACCACGAGTAATGTTGTCCGATGGTCCTTGTTGGCCAATGTACAGAATCACTATTTAGACACGTTGTTTCAATGTTAATCGATTCATTATTAAAATTGAACTAAATTGACGTTTTTAAAATATGTCTTCTCAAGCCAATCGAAAAATGTCAAAGTTATTCATACTGACGGGAAAGATGGGGCACCCTGTATAGCGTTGAATATATATGAAGCCGCATAAGCTTCAGATGGTTGAATTGTTCCTGTATAAGTGTGCTTTAAGTTTCTTTGTCACGCTGCAGAATTTGAGGCTTAAAAATACATATACAAATATTCGGCGCATTAGCCTCGTAGTATCCAGGGCCTAGCTTTTTCTCACAGCCATTCATGAGTGTGTAACAGGGACCATAGTAGATATTAAAGTTTTTTATCCTTTTTTTGCCCGGCGCATCCCATCGTATATTCTGGATGGCAGTAATGTCTGCTTTTTAGCAGCTCAGGGCTTCTGCCGCACCTCTTCTGTTTAATTTTTGGAAATTCCTGGTAACAACTCATTTTTATGAGTGGGGAGTTAGCACAAAGCACAACCCCTAACCTAGAGTGCCAGAGCAGTGTATACCCCTGAGGACATCAGGTCGGATGTTCCATGCCAGTCATTCTGACCAGGTTTTTAATAGTGTTATCAACACTCAGACTTATAAGATTAAGAATCCAAATCCAGTTAGATAAAAACAATGGTTAAGAGATAAAATAAGCCCTCGTTCTACAATACCCAACTATCAGAAACCATTCTTTCTTAAAATATATTAAATGGAAAAAGATTTCGACATCAGTTGTGGCTTTTTTAACATTGCACTTGAAACGATTGTGCAAAATTCAGAATCACAGTTCGGAATTAACGTAGACCTCAACCAACATACATCTTCAGCTCGACCGCTTCTTAAACAACTGCCTCCAGTTCCAATTAAAGGCAGAGTCGACCAATATATCCTAGACATTAAAAACCTGTCGCTGTACACTTCGAAAAGTTTGTTGTTGACATTTTGTCTCCATAGCTCGACAATTCAAAAATCGGTGACAGTTTTGGGGTTTAGAAAATGTTCGGTCCCGACATTTTCAAAACTCCAAAACGGTGACAAATTCCTTCATCCACTAATGGTAGGTAGGTAATCAGGGTCTTAGGAACGCCTTAGTGGTTCGAGTATTAGGTATTTATTTTATTGTATTGCCTTCTAAGTCCAAAGAAATCGGATCAAACTTTAGTGTGGATTATTGTCAATCGGACACTCGAGTATGATTTGCCGGAAAATCTATTGTTTGGATCCTAGTGACACGAAGTTTCATAGAATTTTGTGACGTGCCACACATCGAGCAAAAGACTGTTGATTAAAGGCTAAGTTTTCGGGTCACGCAGTTGGTTTCAATCCAATGAATGACGCCCTTCATTATTGAGGTTTTGTCTTTCTAATAAGCAGGCAACCGCCGTTGTAAACAATGTTTTTATATTCATTGCAGCGAATGGGGTAAGGTTATGGACCCAAAATTGGTCCTCCCGTTTGACTGTGGTCAAAAAAAGTCTTAGAGGGCAGCTGATGGATAAGTTTTAATAATATATTGACATCGAATGCTCTTTAATATAGAAGGATTCGCTGTACCCCACCTATTTTACTGAGATTGAAAGGTTTTGCGCTTAATAAAACCTATTCACAAAAGTATCTTCTGTCTATTCGCGAATCTATTCAATATTTCTTCCTTGTGTATTACCTGTGCCTACATAAAAGAGTATCAACCAAATTCATATTGGCAGGATCCGACTTTGCAAATTACTCAATCCGCCGCGCTGCGTCGGCCGTACCAACACCACTATCACACCATTCGGGGTATTATTTTCAATGTGACGGCCAGGACGAGGAGTAAAAGTAATCAATTTCTTTTTTAGAAAGCGTATATTGCCGGGCTATAAATTTACCTGCCTGTTTGAAATATCCTCCGGTGAAATTGCTTTGTTCCTTACTTTTTTTTTTCCTGTTGTGTATGTATGTATGTATGTTATTGTTCCTGTTTGCTCTTCGCAGGTCTAGAGGCATAGCCAGAGCATGGCCACTATTGCTGTGACTTTTCGTACACGAAAATAAAATACAATAACGCATAGCATGGAGGTCTGTTTGGTTGTAGGAAATACTTATCCATTTCGCTCGCAATCTCCAACATTTCCAATATCCTTTCTCTTAGACACACTTCCTCTTCCTGTTTTGTTATATGTTGCTGTCGATATTATATTCGGTTGTACAACATGGCATACGCTTGGGGTTGGTCTTCGGCTTGATATGGCTGGTAAGGGTGGTGATGGGGGAGGAAAGGATGGCTGACTTTTATTGTGTCCTTTCCACGCCTGTGGATAGTCATACCGAGGGAGGAATACATCCGTAATAAAGATATTTTTATTTGAATATACGACATCGGCACACAACGAACAACTTATTTAGCAAATACTCGGATACTTTTGGCCCAGAAGTGGGTGGGAGAAAATAAACATTGCGAGAGAAAAAAAAACGAAATACTTGCCATCATTTGATTCCGTTCTGTGCCCCGGCCTGGACTCGCTTCTTCAGATTGGATTTCTAGAAGATGATAGCTATCCGTTGGCGAAGAAGTTGTTCAATACATTTTTTCCATGTGGAAGGGTTAGGTTCTTGAGATGTCGAATGAAGGAGAAACTTTTTTTTGTTTGGTTTTTCAAAGATGAGTAGAGAACTGACGTTTTTAAGTGTTGCCATAAATTCTGCTTTCGGTGGTGGTTATGATGAGCTGAGTTGCCACGCATCGCTAGATCTCGAGCACATCACTTGTGCAAAAGTATTCATTTCGGAGTTGAGAGGAGGGTGTCGGTTGAGGTATTAAGTTTTATTGAATTGCATTCTTGGCGCCAACCACGCTTTATGTTTTTAAAAAGGGTAGCTGTGGAAGGCTTTACATTTTTAAAGAAATCTGTCAGGGCTTTAAAATGCATGGTGAAGTCATCGGATGTTTGAGGAGGGTAAATATGCGGGAGTACGAGAACTTTTTTTAAGAGCAATCTACTCTTATTCTCAAATGGACAGCTTTTTTTTTAACTTACTGAGCGGTAAAGATTTCAGTAATTATTTCTGTTCGGTTAAATCATGAATGTACGTGTTCGCATACTGATTACGAGCTGGTTTTGAATTCGTGCCAAACCTATACCGCTCAAATGCCTGAATCCCTGAAATCCCTCAGCTGTTGTAGATTGAATTTTTGTAAATTGTATATTGGTGAAAAGATGTCTTCTGGAAGTTCGTTCCATTGTTTGATCGTTCAGTAACAAAAATAGTTTACTGAGTTGTTCGTGGATGGACAGTGTGCCTATGTGCTGGCACTGCTTGTCTTCCATCCCTCCATCAAGGGATGGAAGCTCCTCCCAACATCTGCCGTAATAATATCTGTAACAAAGGGACAGATCTCCTAAAAGCCTTCGCTGAGCCAAAATTTGTAGATTTTAAGTAAGGGGACAATAAGGCGGATTGCACGACTTTGGCTTTGTCCAATAAGTTCAGGGTATGTTTCGGGGCTGAACTCCAGACATGCTTACAGTATTGGTACTTATTTTTAATAGAGACGAAGAGTTTGGGCTGCTCTAAAAAATTCCTTAGTTCTAAAAAGGCAACTTAGCTTAGACGTTGCTGCTTTGGTAAAAGACGTTGCACGTTGTTGACATGATACATCAGACCCAATTGTGATGCCTAGGAGATGCATGGATTCTTCTGATTTGGTGGCTGTTTTTTTCTTTTCCGATTAGGTGCATTCTGCGTTTTTTTAGTTGAATTGAACTAGATTTGATTTATCCATTGTATACTCTTATATAAATACGTATCATCGAAAAGTCGTTATGCTGCAAGGAGTATACCATGGTTGATTTCTTTACATTGAAGGTTCTTTTTACAGGGACCTGTAGAGTCCTGTCCCCTCTTCTCTGTTTCTTAGTGGTAAACGAGCTTTAACTTTTCCTGAAAGCACAGGGATGCCACGTAATTGCCCACGCGGATGACGTTGCTATCGCTGTCTCGCGGAAGCATCTGAATATACTCAAGGAGCTTCTCCAAAACGCACTATATAAACTTACCAAATGGGCAGTCAGCTGTGAACAAGGTGTCAACCCCCACAAGACTGAACTATCCTGTTCACTAGGAAATTTAAAATTCCTCACTTTGACCCACCGTCACTAAACGGAATCGAACTAGTCTTTCCAGACAAATACCCGGGACTTATTTAGGAGAGGAAGTTTAACTGGAAGCTAAACATAACAGAAAGATTAAAGAAAGCGACAGTCGCACTTTATTCCTGCAAGAAAGCCATAAGCTTAAAATAGGAAATGAAAACTCGTATAACGCTTTGACTCTATATCTCGGTTATATGACCGATACTTCTTTATGGAGTAGTAGTATGGTGGACAGCGCTAGAGCTAGGATTAAACGACCAAAAATTAGCCAAGGTGCAAAGAACTGCTTGTCTGTGTATCGGTGCACTCCGTACAACACCCTTAGCAGCACTAGACATTTTTTTTCACCTACTACCCCCAGATATTTTCGGCAAGCAAATGGCAGCTGACTCAGCCATACGTCTTAAAGCCATCCAACAGTGGTTAAATATTCAATCTGGCCACTCAAAAATTCCAAACGAATATCCCAATATTCCTGAAAACACCCATTTAACACTTACAAGGTTTAAATTTGTAAGAGCTTCCGCGTCACAGTCTCAGACAGAGCGTCATGGGAGAGTAATGAAACGTGCTAAATGACTCGATCCATTTTTATACCGATGGCTCCAAAACAAATGACAGAGTGGGTGCAGGTGCCTTCTCCGACAGGCTAAATCTCAGCATATCCCTGATCATTGCAGCGTTTTCCAGGCGGAACTCATGGCGATCAAAGAAGCCTTATCCTGGCTGCAAGAGAATGTAATATCAGCCAAGGATATTAACATTTTCTCAGACAGCAAAGCGGCCATCAAATCCCTGGAAAACCAGTCTCAACAATTTCACAGACAGCCCTAGATTGCCGATCGTCTCTGCAGGAGATGTCTAAGCATTTTAACATTCACCTATGCTGGGTGCCTGGGAATAGTGACATTCTAGGGAACTGTAAGGCAGATAAACTCGACAGACATGGTACCAAATTACCTGTTGTACCCGACACGGGTGCACCGGGTATTCCTATCGCTACATGCAAAAGCTTACTAGCGAAAGTAGCAAATCAAACCTCAGATGGAGTCTTGGCATGACGTGTCAAATAACCAAACAAATTTCGCCAAAGCTATATTTGAGAGGATCAAATGGACAGATTTCGCTCGATAGATCGCATGTCAGCGCCCTTTTAGGTGTCATCACTGGATACTGTTTAATAGGCGGGCACGCAGAAAGGCTAGGCCTCTACTCGAACCACTTCTGTAGGAGCTGTATGGACGAAGAGGAAGAAGAAACCATACTTCATCTTCTTTGTAACTGCCCGGCCCTATCAAACAAAAGGAAGCTTACTATTATCAAAATCTCAGTGATTTGACAAAAACGGAAGTGAAAAGCCTCCTCCGGATAGTAAGGAGAATGGACAAGATCTACGTGGTATCACAATGAACCAAAAAATGGTCTAACAAATGCGAACGCTGGCAGCCACTCTAACCTAACCTAACCTATAATCTTTTGCAGGTTCTCTTTTATAGAGCGAATTCGATAGCTCTTTACTGGTTGCAACAATATGGTGCTAATAGGTATGTCGTTTGCGTTAGTCGCCATCATAGAACTGTCATCTGCAAAACGAAAAATGGGATAATTAGTTGTCCCAAAAGATTATTAATGTTCAGCAGGAATAGATTGGGCGAGACAATTGATATTTGAGGTACACCAGCGTTTATAGAGAAGCTATCAATGGAAACTTTAAGACAGTTTTCCATCCAGCCGCACAATATTTGAGGAAGTCCGTAGATATGCTGTAAAATTGGCTAGCAAAGCCCTGTGCAGAACTGGATTAAAGGTTTTGCAAATATCCAGACCTCGATTCTCAATAATGGGTTCCATATGCGATGAAAAATCGTGGAGAAAAAAAATGTGTGTTAAATTCCATTTCGATGTCAAAGTTTTCATCAAGAAACCTAGATATTTAAAGCTGTCAATTTAGAGAGACCACGTTTATGTGGAAATGTGATGTGCTGGCATTTTGAAGGGTTCCGTTTTGAAGACATTAAATTGTAAAATCATTAAGTCGGTTTTGAAGTATAATCCCTAAGATATCCTAAACACTTATAAATGTGTATGTCATCAGCATATATATTAGTATTTTGTTCTCTCCTAAACAAGCTTTTACATCGTTTATTGCAATTATAGAAAGTCTAGGGCCTATGTGACTTCCTTGGAATACCCCAGATTGAGCAATAAAATGATTCGATACATTTTACCTGATAATTTCTTCTAATAGCTTTGGCATGTAGGAATATAGCAAAACAAGGTGTCAATTGAGGATTTTCTCCATTGAAGCTTCATACTTTCCCGCTAGTTACCTACAGTATAGTACCATAGTCTAGAATGTGCATTCGGTAGTATGCAAAATGCTCATATTGTCAAGGAAAACACCTTCTTTATCCAGTTCGTTAGCGCAATCATCATGCCATGACTGCATACCAAAAACCTGCATACAAAGTGGACCAATAAATTAAGTTCACCATTAGATTTCAACAAAATCTCAAAAAGAACAACCCATGTCCCCAGAAAACTGCACCTATTTACCTACTAGCAATATTTCACAGTTATCTGCCCGGCCTGCGGCCAATCCCAACTGAGAGTATAACCCGAAATTCACTCCACGCCATTGATTCACAGAGATACCAAGTTGAGGTAGTGTCTGAGTCTCCCGCAGTATCTCAAGACCCAGGCGCACAAGCCATGTACAAGCATAAATCAAAAACTTCGCTGCCAGTCGCATTTGCACAATTCAATTCGCAACAATACCAACTGAATCAACTGCAAAAGCCAAGATACTCTGTCCAAACTACGGTATCCAATAAATTTAAGATTTGTCTTATGCCATAGTGCGGTCGTGCAACTCAATTGGGCGGGTGTTTTGTAGAGAGTCGGGAAAAATTAAATCCTTGCATGGCAAAAGATTGTTTTTGAAGCTCAACTTCTGAGAAGGTATCCTAGGTATATGGAACCACACTTGGGTATAGTAATTATCTATGCTTGTAGTACACGTGTCAGACGGTCGTTTTGGTCCTCTTTCCAACCACCATCACTAGCAAGACATGGGTGTAATTTATGGCTACCGAAATTGAAGCACAGCTTGAAATAGTCATACCACTGCTTAAGCGCTCATAAGTAATCCGTTCGCTTAGCACGTCATGTAATCTCTGTTTCGCAACTTACGACACGTCTTGTCTGTTACCGGGGTATGTGCGTCGTTGGATGTGCGATATAAATTTGTATAATAGGCACAGTTATTTGTTTAGTCGCAAAAAGGAAATAAATTTAGAATAACACAAAAATAAAACAAATCGAATCGCCAAAAACATTAAAATTTTCTACATTTTAAATAATCTTAGGTCGAGATAATTTGGGAGATTCAATCGAAATTCGGTCAAAAACTAGAAATTTTATCCTAACCCAGGGGTTATCCTAAATTTCAAGAAACAAATCAATCAAATCAAATATTATCGTAAACTCAGTGTTGTCTTTCGAATATTTTTGTATCGAATTTCGAAAATTATCATGACCACTGCCGTCCTGAAATTTGAAAATTATCATAATTACCCCGTGGTTCTCTTCAATTTCAAAATTTTTAAAAAAAATTTAAGAAGTTTGAAAATTCTTAAATTTCAAAAAAAAAATATATTTGGAAAAAATTGCCATTAAAATTTTCAAATTTACTTGCGGGTCGTCAAAAACTCAAAATCTGAATTTAGATCAAAAATATAAAATTATCGTGACTCCTTTCAAAATTTAAAAAAATAAGGTGACTTCCAGGTAGTCAAAAACTCAGAAAAATCTGAATCAAATTTTAACCAAAAATTAACAAAATTATCTTGAACACATTTATCTTACCATTTATTTATAACCATTATTTTTAAAAACTTAAAATGTTTGATTAAAATTGCTTAAAAATAGGAAATTTTTGCGACATTATGCAGTCGTGAAAATATTTCAATTTTTTAAACAGTTTTGTTCCCAGGGGTCTTTGAAAAAATTTAAATTTTCAAAATTTAGTTAAAATCGAGTGGTGGGTGCACGACTGGGTCGCTCGCAACTTTATCTTTCACAGCGAGTTGGGCGTTAGGTTAGGTTAGGTTAGGTTAGATGGGCTGTTGACGCTCGGGTGAGTCGTCAAGATCGCATAAGCCTACGTGGGCCCTTAGCGATACACTGTACCCTGAAATAGAGAAAGAGGATTCCTGGTTAAGTTCGCTAGTGATACTTATGCGGTGCTGGTCTGTATTGCTCCTTCAGCCTCAAAGAGGTAGTTGCTCCATCCTGATCTGCTACAAAAACGGACTATCACCATTCAGCGCTATTGGGATAGTAGTAAGGTCACTTAGGTCATCGAAGTAAAGGCTGCCTAGTATTTTTAAACGACTGCCACTGATCGCAGGGCAGTGGCATAGTAGGTGTGAGACCTCTTCTTCGATGTCAGGGTCGCTGCATTTCCTGCAAAGTTGGTTCGCACCAGTCAGTTTTATCTTATTGGAGTGCTTACCCAACAGGTTGTGACCTGTTATCACTCTCACCGCTATAGCAATGTATGCTCTATTCAAAGCTATTAGCTTGTTTGATTTGTTGCCGCTTAACTCCGGCCAGAGAGATTTTGTGTGTATACAAGTTATTGTATTTTGCCATCTTGTTATGGTTGCTTTTTGAGTGTCCTTGGTTATTACATGTTTTTTAGATAGTAGCGGGGGATTGACCCTTTTATCAGCTAGGGAAATGCAACTGGACGATCCTAGTCTGGCTAGCTCGTCTGCTTTCTCATTTCCTATAATGTCACTATGTCCAGGCGCCCAGATAATTCGGACTTTGTTCTGGTTACAAAGAGCCTTCAGCTCTTCGCGGCAGCGTCCAACTACCCGTGATTTTACTATGTTGGATGCCAGAGCTTTAATGGCCGCTTGACTATCCACGTAGATGGTATTATCCTCATGTGATATGTCCAATACCCTAGCTGATTCGGCAGCTTCGAGTATGGCCAGGATCTCAGCTTGGAATACACTACACTTGGCTTTGACGTTTAACACTTTGGTAAAACTTGCGAACATCGTTCCTGAAGTGGCACCTCTCTATATCCTCGAAAGCCGGTGTTCTTCACTTCTTCTTTGCCTATAGAGCTTAATGGCTCAATAAAATGATCGTGACCACGTCATTATACATTTCGATAAATTACAAAATTTTAAACGAACATTCAGTACTACAGTACTACTCCAATAAATGCAATACAGCATACAAAATAGCTTATAAGGGTATATCCTAATAGTATGCCACGGACGACATCCTCATCGACAACTCTTTAAATCCACAATCTCTTAAATCTTTTTAAATATATGATGGGTATAGGGTCTAGCATTCCTCCACGACTAGATCAAATAAATAAATTAAGTAAATTAAATTAATTTTAGAATATTTTTCGTAGTATCCATGTCGATATATATTATCTGAATAATTTTGCCACGAATTGATTTTTTCATTTTAAATTAAAATCACCTAACTTTCATGCATGGTGAGTATATCTATGGCAAGCCAGACAAAGAGTCAACGCATGGTAGAACCTATGCAGGTCTCCCAAAATATGAATCCCATACTGATCATCGAATAGCCATTGGAACGTCTGTTGCAACAACGATTTGTTTGAATTTTATGATATTCTCTCCAAAGGGAAAGTTGAGAACAGTAGTTGGACATGGTGCCCACTTTCCGCAATACTTCCCTGAAACAATATCTGCCTGATATGTGCTGTCTAAGCTGCCGGAAAATTGCGTCTTGTGAATGGGGTTTCAATATCGCATATCCAGAGCATTTGCTGCTGTGCCATGCTATGGAATTGCATTTAATAAAAATTTCATTTCTTTCAAATGTCTGCTTTGAGTATCGACGCAATTTGCTACTTCATCGCCCACATATCTCACGATGTAGTCTTCTGGCACTGCTGTTGCAGTCACGATATGCATTTCGAGTGCGAATAAAAAAGCGCAATTTACATTAAATTGTTGCCATAGCCATGGCATGCTGTATCTGTAGCTGAAGCTAGAGTGCATTTTTATTCTTATCCCGCATTCGAATTAATTTATATCAATTTGACACATTTTGTATTAATCGTGATTTGCCACCAGATATGCAATTACTCTGTTGTTGCTTTTTTCTCCGCACAAGTGCAGGTCATTAATTAAGGGCCATAAAATAGCATGAGCTTCAAAGGCATACCAATAGTTCTCGGCATCGTTCTCATGCACTATCAGCAGCCAGGCAATCGAGCAAATCCATTACATATTTTGGTTTGCACAATGGAAATAAATTAATAATTCTTAACACCTCGAAATGTATCTACCTCTCCTGTCGAAGTGCAACAGCCGGGTTTTGTGAGTGGTAATGCAGTTATTTTCAATAGTATTTCTCTTTTTTATCGCATTCATTGAATTGTATTTCCAAAAAGTAATTTAAATTTAAAAATATTCGGCACTAAAACAGAATGTGACCTATTTAACGGCGAGTACGTGCAACAAATAACAGCTACTACGCAGTAAATGAGCAAGAGTTACGATACAATTTCAGCAGACTTAGTGGTGTTAAAAGTGGCTTACGTTTCTGTAGGTGGAAGGTGTCGATGAATAGTGTCTTAAAATTAACATGATAGGGTTGGAGAAGGCCCACGTGAATATTTAAGTTGCTTGTCCCGGAGGTGCAGAAGCATACAAAATTACGCGTTTATATTCGTCAGGTTAGTTATTCTCGCAATTGAAACAAGTTTTGAATTGAAAAACAGTAGCTTCGAGAGGCTTTACTATTCCCTTCGCTTGAATCATGTATTTAGAATAATGATACAACAAAATATGTAAAATAATTCACGAGAATTCAACTTAATTAAAAATAAGCACATTTGGGAAGCCATAGGAGTAGATGTCCGGAAGGAGGATGTAAACTATAGTTTTCGAATAATTCACCAGCCAAAATAATTTAAAAAAAATTTACTCAATTATCGGCTTTCATACCCTATCCCATAGGGGTATATTAGTTTTGATATACAGTTTGTAACATAAAGAGCCCGAGAATGCTGCTTCCATTATTCATTAAAAGCTCCCTGGGATCCAATATCGCTTGGTCCTTAAAGTTGAACCTACAAAAGATTGTATAGTTAGAAAAGGAAATCTAGTTCAATTCAATTTAAGAAAAATAAAGTACATAAAAAGTGTCCTCAATTTAGCAAAACGAAATGGAGAATAAAGCGCTGAAATCAGAAGAATGCATGAATCTTCTAGGTAACACATTTGGATCAGATGAGTCGTGCATAAGACCTACATCTCCTATATAAAGCACAAGTAAGATTATACCAAGCTGGATCTCTAGTTAAAATTCCGAAAGTAACAACACCTAAGTTTTTTTCACTCCCCCACCAAAAGGTCTGACAAATGTTCAAGAATATAAAACTATTATCAGAAGCCTCTCAAATTTGACGTTCGGAATCGACATTGCCATTCTTTGTGACAAAAATATAACTTCGTCCACAATTCTCACTATTTCTTCCTCTTCCCATCACTCCGGAATTTTCTAAAACCATATAAAAGTATTAACTTATTAATAGCCCTTTTAGCGCGAGCTTACTTACCTACTTGAGTGGCGCTTTCAGTCCAGAATGAACCTGGGCTTCAACCAATATGCCTCTCCAATTAGCCCGGTCTTTAGCTAACTGCCTTCAGTTTCACACTCCAAGTTGTTTGAGGTCGGTTTCTAGTTGTGCGTGCCACTTAAGGCGAGGTCTTCCTCTACTGTGTCCGACGTCTGGCTTGGAAACAGAGACTCTGCGAGCCGGAGTATTGGTGTTCGTTCTACATGTCCTATTCATCCGAAACGTTCAATGCGGTTTTTTTTTATCTAGGGTCATGTTGCTGTACGCCTCGCATAGTTCCTAGTTGAATCTTCGTCTCCATAGCCCGTCAACACAAACGGGACTGAAGATTTTTCGAAGAATTGTCCTCTCAAATAGACCAAGGATTTCTTCATCCACTTTTGATACTGGGATGATTAGGGTCTTATATAGGATATCTTCTTAGTTCGAGTGAGCGCTTTGCTACTGAATTTCCTTCTTAGACCGAAGAAACAGCGCTTGGCAAGAGTAATTCTTCGTTTGATTTCTGACGAAATGTTGTTGTCAGAGCTAATAGCGGAGTCGAGGTAGATAAAGTTGGACGTTCTGTCCAATGCGTCGATGTTGTGTGTCCTTTCATGTTGAAAGCATACACTAAGTCAAACCATCTCCATGGACTATCGACCATCGACCATCGACCATCGACCATCGACCATCGACCATCGACCATCGACCATCGACCATCGACCATCGACCATCGACCATCGACCATCGACCATCGACCATCGACCATCGACCATCGACCATCGACCATCGACCATCGACCATCGACCATCGACCATCGACCATCGACCATCGACCATCGACCATCGACCATCGACCATCGACCATCGACCATCGACCATCGACCATCGACCATCGACCATCGACCATCGACCATCGACCATCGACCATCGACCATCGACCATCGACCATCGACCATCGACCATCGACCATCGACCATCGACCATCGACCATCGACCATCGACCATCGACCATCGACCATCGACCATCGACCATCGACCATCGACCATCGACCATCGACCATCTACCATCTACCATCTACCATCTACCATCTACCATCTACCATCTACCATCTACCATCTACCATCTACCATCTACTATCTACCATCTACCATCTACCATCTACCATCTACCATCTACCATCTACCATCTACCATCTACCATCTACCATCTACCATCTACCATCTACCATCTACCATCTACCATCTACCATCTACCATCTACCATCTACCATCTACCATCTACCATCTACCATCTACCATCTACCATCTACCATCTACCATCTACCATCAACCATCTACCATCTACCATCGACCATACCATCGACCATCGACCATCGACCATCGACCATCGACCATCGACCATCTACCATCTACATCTACCATCTACATCTACCATCTACCATCTACCATCTACCATCTACCATCTACCATCTACCATCTACCATCTACCATCTACCATCTACCATCTACCATCTACCATCTACCATCTACCATCTACCATCTACCATCTACCATCTACCATCTACCATCTACCATCTACCATCTACCATCTACCATCTACCATCTACCATCTACCATCTGCCATCTACCATCGACCTTCGACCATCGACCATCGACCATCGACCATCGACCATCGACCATCGACCATCTACCATCTACCATCTACCATCTACCATCTACCATCTACCATCTACCATCTACCATCTACCATCTACCATCTACCATCTACCATCTACCATCTACCATCTACCATCTACCATCTACCATCTACCATCTACCATCTACCATCTACCATCTACCATCTACATCTACCATCTACCATCTACCATCAACCATCTACCATCTACCATCTGCCATCTACCATCTACCATCTACCATCTACCATCTACCATCTACCATCTACCATCTACCATCTACCATCTACCATCTACCATCTACCATCTACCATCTACCATCTACCATCTACCATCTACCATCTACCATCTACCATCTACCATCTACCATCTACCATCTACCATCTACCATCTACCATCTACCATCTACCATCTACCATCTACCATCTACCATCTACCATCTACCATCTACCATCTACCATCTACCATCTACCATCTACCATCTACCATCTACCATCTACCATCTGCCATCTGCCATCTACCATCGACCATCGACCATCTACCATCTACCATCTACCATCTACCATCTACCATCTACCATCTACCATCTACCATCTACCATCTACCATCTACCATCGACCATCGCCCATCGCCCATCGACCATCGACCATCGCCCATCGACCATCTACCATCTACCATCTACCATCTACCATCTACCATCTTCCATCTACCATCTACCATCTACCATCTACCATCTACCATCTACCATCTACCATCTACCATCTACCATCTACCATCTACCATCTACCATCTACCATCTACCATCTACCATCTACCATCTACCATCTACCATCTACCATCTACCATCTACCATCTACCATCTACCATCTACCATCTACCATCTACCATCTACCATCTACCATCTACCATCTACCATCTACCATCTACCATCTACCATCTACCATCTACCATCTACCATCTACCATCTACCATCTACCATCTACCATCTACCATCTACCATCTACCATCTACCATCTACCATCTACCATCTACCATCTACCATCTACCATCTACCATCTACCATCTACCATCTACCATCTACCATCTACCATCTACCATCTACCATCTACCATCTACCATCTACCATCTACCATCTACCATCTACCATCTACCATCTACCATCTACCATCTACCATCTACCATCTACCATCTACCATCTACCATCTACCATCTACCATCTACCATCTACCATCTACCATCTACCATCTACCATCTACCATCTACCATCTACCATCTACCATCTACCATCTACCATCTACCATCTACCATCTACCATCTACCATCTACCATCTACCATCTACCATCTACCATCTACCATCTACCATCTACCATCTACCATCTACCATCTACCATCTACCATCTACCATCTACCATCTACCATCTACCATCTACCATCTACCATCTACCATCTACCATCTACCATCTACCATCTACCATCTACCATCTACCATCTACCATCTACCATCTACCATCTACCATCTACCATCTACCATCTACCATCTACCATCTACCATCTACCATCTACCATCTACCATCTACCATCTACCATCTACCATCTACCATCTACCATCTACCATCTACCATCTACCATCTACCATCTACCATCTACCATCTACCATCTACCATCTACCATCTACCATCTACCATCTACCATCTACCATCTACCATCTACCATCTACCATCTACCATCTACCATCTACCATCTACCATCTACCATCTACCATCTACCATCTACCATCTACCATCTACCATCTACCATCTACCATCTACCATCTACCATCTACCATCTACCATCTACCATCTACCATCTACCATCTACCATCTACCATCTACCATCTACCATCTACCATCTACCATCTACCATCTACCATCTACCATCTACCATCTACCATCTACCATCTACCATCTACCATCTACCATCTACCATCTACCATCTACCATCTACCATCTACCATCTACCATCTACCATCTACCATCTACCATCTACCATCTACCATCTACCATCTACCATCTACCATCTACAATCTACCATCTACCATCTACCATCTACCATCTACCATCTACCATCTACCATCTGCCATCTGCCATCTACCATCGACCTTAGACCATCGACCATCGACCATCGACCATCGACCATCGACAATCTACCATCTACCATCTACCATCTACCATCTACCGTCTACCATCTACCATCTACCATCTACCATCTACCATCTGCCATCGACCATCGACCATCGACCATCGACCATCGACCATCGACCATCGACCATCGACCATCGACCATCGACCATCGACCATCGACCATCGACCATCGACCATCGACCATCGACCATCGACCATCGACCATCGACCATCGACCATCGACCATCGACCATCGACCATCGACCATCTACCATCTACCATCTACCATCTACCATCTACCATCTACCATCTACCATCTACCATCTACCATCTACCATCGCCCATCGCCCATCGACCATCGACCATCGACCATCGCCCATCGACCATCTACCATCTACCATCTACCATCTACCATCTACCATCTACCATCTTCCATCTACCATCTACCATCTACCATCTACCATCTACCATCTACCATCTACCATCTACCATCTACCATCTACCATCTACCATCTACCATCTACCATCTACCATCTACCATCTACCATCTACCATCTACCATCTACCATCTACCATCTACCATCTACCATCTACCATCTACCATCTACCATCTACCATCTACCATCTACCATCTACCATCTACCATCTACCATCTATCATCTACCATCTACCATCTACCATCTACCATCTACCATCTACCATCTACCATCTTCCATCTACCATCTACCATCTACCATCTACCATCTACCATCTACCATCTACCATCTACCATCTACCATCTACCATCTACCATCTACCATCTTCCATCTACCATCTACCATCTACCATCTACCATCTACCATCTACCATCTACCATCTACCATCTACCATCTACCATCTACCATCTACCATCTACCATCTACCATCTACCATCTACCATCTACCATCTACCATCTACCATCTACCATCTACCATCTACCATCTACCATCTACCATCTACCATCTACCATCTACCATCTACCATCTACCATCT
The DNA here is from genome assembly GCA_932526625.1 of Rhingia campestris. NCBI lineage: Eukaryota > Metazoa > Arthropoda > Insecta > Diptera > Syrphidae > Rhingia > Rhingia campestris. The sequence goes on from OW052182.1 coordinate 109,511,734, forward strand.
ACCATCTACCATCTACCATCTACCATCTACCATCTACCATCTACCATCTACCATCTACCATCTACCATCTACCATCTACCATCTACCATCTACCATCTACCATCTACCATCTACCATCTGCCATCTGCCATCTGCCATCTACCATCGACCATCTACCATCGACCATCTACCATCTACCATCTACCATCTACCATCTACCATCTACCATCTACCATCTACCATCTACCATCTACCATCTACCATCTACCATCTACCATCTACCATCTACCATCTACCATCTACCATCTACCATCTACCATCTACCATCTACCATCTACCATCTACCATCTACCATCTACCATCTACCATCTACCATCTACCATCTACCATCTACCATCTACCATCTACCATCTACCATCTACCATCTACCATCTACCATCTACCATCTACCATCTACCATCTACCATCGACCATCGACCATCGACCATCTACCATCGACCATCTACCATCTACCATCTACCATCTACCATCTACCATCTACCATCTACCATCTACCATCTACCATCTACCATCTACCATCTACCATCTACCATCTACCATCTACCATCTACCATCTACCATCTACCATCTACCATCTACCATCTACCATCTACCATCTACCATCTACCATCTACCATCTACCATCTACTATCTACCATCTACCATCTACCATCTACCATCTACCATCTACCATCTACCATCTTCCATCTACCATCTACCATCTACCATCTACCATCTTCCATCTTCCATCTACCATCGACCATCGACCATCGACCATCGACCATCGACCATCGACCATCGACCATCGACCATCGACCATCGACCATCGACCATCGACCTTCGACCATCGACCATCGACTGCCATCTTGCAGGTACCCCTTCTTGCAGGTACCCCTTACGATTTCTTAAATTTATTTTTGATATGCAGAATTGTAGCTCCTTCATTACCAGCTGCTGCAAAGTCAGTAAGTCTAAAGTAGTTCTTTGTCGAAATTCTATGTAGGCTTTGTTTTTTGTTTTTTGAGTCAATGAATCTTGACCCTAGTCGGCTTTTCACAATGAATCTTTATTCTTAAGTCTGCACCCTGTAAACTCAGATACATCTCGCTTGCATTTCGTTCGTGAATCATTTCAAAAAATCGCGGTGATCCTTAAAGTGCATAACTGTAGTAATCTACAAATCGTTCGAACTGAAGATTAATCTTGGTAGAGACAACATTTGACCCCGTACTGCAGCTTTACTTAAGAATGCGAATTAACATTTAGCTTTTAGAGTCAGCTTAAAATAAGTGAGTTGGCTTATCCTTTCCCGGCATGATATTGAAACGGGTTTAGAAACATGTCTGATTTGTTTTCGCTCAAGATACATTGCTACATATTTATAAGGCTAGATAACACTAAATAACACTAAATATCCTTCTAAAAATCTACAGGTGCATTGTTCTGACAGCATTCATTATGCAATTCATAAAGTAGGCAACATTTGTGTACACGCCGAGAGTGCCAGGTCGGGCGCAGCCAATACCGTAAGAAACGATACAAATCAAATGAAAGCGGTTATTGAAACCAGGTAGCTGAAAAATTAATTTAATGACATAAAATCAATTTTATCACGCAGACAGAATCAGTATTCTAACCAATATCCATTAGTGGCCCACCAGAATCATCTTGACGAGTATCACTGTAGCCGCTAAAGTCACCAGCGCAGATAACAGAGTCATCAAATTGTTGCTGGGAAATGAGTTTGCTTTTGCTTTCGTATGAATTCTTGCATGGAACTTTCATCTATGGCAATTTGTAGCTGTTGCAGTACTTCTGAAGACTTCTGGCCTTCCGTCGTTTGAACCTATTCAGCAACGAACTGGCGCTGGGTATTCCAGGTTGCAGATTGTTGCAATTTTGTCTAAAAAGTTCACTCTGATCGCAAAAAAGGTCTTGAGGATATAGTCTGAATCCTTACCAGTTAGTTGATGATTTCGATTTAGTAAAAGCATGTGCGATGTCGTTGTGTCCGTTTTTATCAAATCGTGGATGTCTTAGGACCTATCGAGGAGTAGTGGTAAAGATTTATACCCTTGTAACTGCCACATCAATATATTTTGTTTCGAAAATCGTCCTTAAGCCGTGCTCACCCAGACGTAGCAAAGACCTAAGACTGGACTTTATTTCAATTAAATACCTAACACCTTAAAATTTACTCACAAGCTACGCTTTATGCAATGCGCTGCTGTCACGATGTGTCGACTGGTGATCAGTGTCCCACCGCATTTGAAAGGCGATTCGAATCCCCCAATGTACCAAATCAACGCAATCCATGGCCAAGCACCGATTGCACTTGGTTCGCCACCTACGACTGAAGGTAGATATGAACGGTTTTTTCCTGGTATCCCTCTCTTCTATGGTTCGTATTTTAAGCGGAACATCTCTGACGACATCTTCCAATTCCCGAGTTGCGGGACAATATATTTTCCACTAAATACACGTTGCCACAAAGCTTATTTAACAACTGCAACTCGTTTCGGGGTCTAGAATTATGCGGGTCCGCCAGCAATCGGGTTAGCATTGGTTGACAGGCTGAAAGTGCTGTTAGAAGATTCATACTGATATACTTCGGAAACTTTACAGCATAACTCACGCTGACAGGCTCCTGACATGAAACAGTTTGTTCCGGATGTCCTGAGAGTGCTTGTTGTATGCCGATTCCTTGTAGCTGCACCAATGATTTCAAATTTGATTTGATTTGATTTGTTTCGAAGGTGGGGCTGGGTTATTGAAAAATCATTACTTCGGACCTGTAATGGTGTAGATAGTGGATTAGTTTCTTAATTTTTACAAGCCTTGATTTCGGGTTAAATATGTTTTGTATACAATGTTTTCTCCTTTAAATGAATTTTCACCAAAATTATAAACTGATTAGTTAAAGGAGGTGCTTTTATGCCCATATATTCCCCAAAATCCTGAAGGTTCTTGTTATTTAATGAGATCTGAAATTGTACATTACGCTATCAATCTATTGAACCTAATTCATGGATACAACACTTAACAAAATTAGGGTATTATTGAGCATAATGCTCCATGTCTTGCATTACAAGGACCAAATTACCGATTATATTAATTTGTTTACCCAACGTTAAGATCCATCACTTTTGTTTTATGTTAAAAGCTTTCAAGGCCCTCTATTTTTTTAGTGAGAGACTATTCTGACAACCAAACGTGCCTGTGGCAAAGTTTTCTTTTTTTACAATAAAAAAACAATCTGTCACCAACCCCTAACTCCCGATTCAACTGGCAATTCATTTAAATGTAATACCCTTCCAAGTTAACTTCCTAAAGCCGTTGACTTTAAGTAAATATCGAGGTGATAAGGCACACGAGAATACACCAGCTAAAGGACCCACGCCAAAAAAGGAAAAACAAACATCTGCCATTAAGGACACACAGGAATAAATTATATTTCCAAAACATCCGCTTCCATGCTACAAAAACAAAAAAAAGCTGAAAATACTCCGGTCAATGTGAAAGACAAGAGACAAACGACTGGTGGAAACTTTCAGCATAATTTTAGCCGACTTCATTCGCATCAGGACCCAAAAGTCCATACAAAATAATGGAAATTTCAATATAGTATCTCTATCCTATTCTCGTTTTTTTTGTTCGCGCAACACTTTTATGTTCCTTCGTCCTCCGTTGCTGGCGATATGGTGCCTATTTGGAGATGTATCTTCGTCGCCAACAAAGTACGAGGGCAGTTCATCTCGCTGAGTCTAGACCCTGTCAACACTAGGAATTCGAAAAGCATCAACGCCACACTAGCCAAAATGGAAACACAGTACGTATTCTGGTGGTGGTGCCGGAGATGGTCCTGCTTGCCCAGTAGGTACTGCTCGTCCGTCGAAAAATGAACTGCAAACTTAATTGAAAAACTTTTTCATTTTTGCCTTCATTTTTGCGAGAGTGAGTTTGGAGGAAAATTGCCTCAACTATCTCGTAGCAATCGAAATTCACGCCTTTCATTCAGCCACCAGGATGTGATGCTACCAACGTAACCACGTACTAGTAGTCGTCGTCATGCACATATCGGGAAGGGGTATGTGTTCCAGCAAACCATTTTTCGCAATTTTCGCCAGTTTTTCTCGGCACCAGGGTTGTCGAAAGAAATAATTTCTTGATGCTCAATTTTAGATGTGAAGTAGACTTGGAATGGATCCTTTCTTATTTTCTTTCGTTACACCTCTAAAGCATGGATGACATCAAATTCAGATGGGGACATTGTTAAAGGTGTTGGACCACTTTTGTTTTCCTAAATATTTGAGAGTGAGGTTAAACTATAGTTTGCAGTTATGGTGACCGAATTAAGCTATTTGAGCTGTTTCGACATATTCGGACAACAGAGGCATCGCAAGGTTCTGTCAGAACCCTTAAACAGAGATGGTGGCTGATGCTCCGAAAGGGGTATCTTATAAATTCGAACTGGCCATCCAGATTGTGTAATTAGGGTTACTTCCTTACTACGTAAATACAAAGTTATGAGAGAGACAACAGCCTCGGATGTCGCATCCCCTCAAATACCAACCAGACCCGGAAAGACCACGGACAACGACTTACGAGAATGCACCTGGGACGCAAGTACACTGTACACCCCAGTTGCTATTCAAAAACTTGAATCTGTCCTCGCGTGATACAGGACAGATATAAATTCGATTCAGGATATACATTGAACAGTATCAGGAATACAATAACTAAAAACATGCGACATTTAATACAGCTGCCACTCAATGCTGGATATATTAGGATGCCGATTCGTTGTGGGGGCCGCTGACTAAGGCCATGAGTAATCGAATTTTAGCCGGTTAGCTGGCAACGTCTTATTTGTGAACACTACAGTGCACACGAACCTACCAATGAGACTGAAGACACTACCAGGGGTAGTTTACGAGCTCCTGGACGGAGCAGATAATGGCTTCCGACTAACAAATTTTGCATCCGCATGTAAGAAGAAAACTCCGAGCAGGAAAGCAGAGAACACTCAGTGAAATCGAAGAATCTGTTAATACCCACGTATTATAAAATGTACAAAACGTAAATTTGTTTAAAATGAATTTTTATGAATTAATTTTATTTTTAAAAATACGAAGTATGGAATTTGTTTAGAATCTTAAAATCAAAAAAACATTGTAAATAAAGCAAATAACCTATTTTGAATGAAATATCTGTAAAAGCTTAAGGCTAATATTACATAATTTTGAAACATGAATTGAAACATAGATCGATGTAAAATTAAAACCTCATGGTCTCTCTACTTCAAATCGTTGAACAGTGCAGTCGCACAATAAATAAATTTTATAACGTTGGCAAAAAACGACTTTCAATTTCTAGTAGAACAATCCGTGAACTTCATTCTTAGTGAACAAAATTAAAATCGCAATTGAACATAACAAAAAGTTATATTGCGACAACATTTGTGAAAACTCTCACAAAATAACATGGTGCCGAAACCCGGGAATTCTCAGAAGTCGATCCCTCACTGATTGCTTGTTAAAGTGCATAAATCATTGGTGTATCTTAATTTAAATATTGGTGGTATATCTAAAAAATAAATACAAGTTAAAGAATCCAAATTGATTACAGAGTTCTATGTGACAGAGAGAAATTAAAGTCACCATCATCGACGAAAGGCTTTTGCTCATCATTATTCGCTGTGGACTCATCTGTGCATCAAAGAAGAAGAGCGGACCGCTATACAGAAGAAAGTGATTGAAAAAGCTTTTCATTACACTCAAGCGATCGGTGCAACTACAACAAGAGCTTTGATCTCGTGGTGAATATCATAAATTGCTACCTTGGAGAAATCGTAAGCGCTCTTTATTATAATTATATTATCATAAATAAGTTGCTCTGTCGGAGTTGACAGTACATATTTAATTGTTGCTGAGGAATTGCTATGTTTCTTATACATATTTGAGGAATCGGTTAAGAAACTTGTTGCTGGAAATAGATATTGTTGCTAGAGATTATTAGAGACAAATTGTTGCTGAAGTAGAGGAAAATTGTTGCGAATAGAAAAAAAGTTTTGTTGGATTCTTTGAGTAGCGAGAAGTTGTTGCTGTTGCTATTGTATTGCAGAGTTGTTGCTGTTGCTGTTGTATTGCAGAGTTGTTGAATTCTTCAGAGTGAGAATCTGTGTTGAAGAACATTGCTGTTGAATACAAAGTTGTTGGTTAGCAAATAAATTCACTCATTGTTGCGAGGGGAAGTTGCGCTGCAAATTTTATTACCAATTCATATTGTTGAATATAATTCTCATCTAGAACGTTGAGGCTGTTAGAGTTTTTATTCTGCTATGGCACCAGGGGATGAAGATGCACCAGAAATGGCAACGCAAGCTAGAATTGACTGTAGCAATCCTAATAAAGCTCTATCTGAGTTGAAAGTTTTAAGAGGGACAACAAAACAAAGTTTAACTCGAATAAAAACATTAATAGCCAAAAAAGGAGAACGGTTGTCTACAACAGAGTTAGAGTGTCGGCTAGGAATATTAGAATCATATTTCAAACAGATCCTTAATGTGCAAAGTTCCATTGAAAAGTTTGATATAGCCGCTGAGGTGGAACAGAATTCTAACTTTCGAGACGAAATCGAAGAAATTTACGTCAGTACGAAGGCTGCTGTATTGAGCTATTTATCTGAAGCCAGAAGTAATACCACCGCTGGTGAAGGATTAAATACCACGTATTTCAATCATCAGCCAGTGAATCGTTCAAAGCTGGAACAAATTAAACTGCCATCCTTTTCGGGAAAATTTTCAGAATATCCCAATTTCATTGGTCTTTTCACAAACTTAGTGGATAAAGACGATACTCTGGATAATTTACAAAAGTTTAACTACCTTCGACGTTGTCTTTCGGGTCCTGCACTAGGAGCTATAAAAGAGTTCGATATGATAGGCACAAACTACCGTAAAGCGTTGGAAAGATTAAAAAAGCGTTTTGATAACAAAACTTTGATCTTTCAAGAGCACATAAACCTGTTGTTGGAAATCCCAAAAATAACCAAAACATCCGCATTTGCCTTGCGTAATCTTGAGGATAGCTTCAACACTCATCTTACTGCCATGTTGTCGATAGGGAATTACAAGGACATAACCAATGCCATACTTATTTCGCTAGCTTTGGACAGGGTAGATGAAGATACACAAGCGAAATGGCAGGATGCCATCGATTATAGCGAATTACCTGATTGGGAGGCATTCACAAAAGTATTAGATCGTCGTTGCAAAACTTTAGAAGTGAAGGAATCGAAGTTGGCAGGATCATCATCAGCATTATCAAATGTCGATGCGAGAACGGAACAATCACGATTCCGCAATGGAAGAGGGAAACCAAATAGAACAGGAAGAGGCACGTCCTTGGCCACACAACGAGTTCAATGTGAGTATTGTCAATCGGACAGTCACATAGTGGAAAGTTGTGCCGAATTTGAAAATTTGCCAGTTGGTAGGAGGTTTCAAGAAGTAAAAAAGTTGATCCTTTGTATAAACTGTCTTGAAAAAGGACACTCTGTTCGACGGTGCACTAAGAATAAATGTACTATATGTTCTTTACCACACCACCGATTGTTGCATAGATTTAAGCCAGGTAATGCCACTGTCAACGAGGAAATTTCCCAACCAGGTACCTCAAATCAAACCGTTTGCTTAGGCAGTTGCCGAAATCAGGTCGTGTTGGCGACAGCCATCATTTTAATAAGAGACACGTTTGGTAGATACCAACCCGTGCGAGCATTACTTGATTCCGCTTCCCAACTAAATTTCATTACCGAATGCATGGCTCAAAGACTGAAGCTATCAAAATCGAAAACTGAATTGCAAATAAGCGGAATTGGCAACGAAGTCGCCAAAATTCGTCACATTACAAAGGCTACTTGCAAGTCAAGAATTTCCGAGTTCGAAACTGAATTGGATCTTTTGATTCTTAAAAACATAACGAACCCCCAGCCGAGCCAATCATTTGAAGTTGATAGCTGGAATATCCCGAAAAATATAATTTTAGCGGATCCTAACTTTAATAAGGCGTCGAAAATAGATATGCTAATAGGAGCAGACCATTTCTTCCAGTTATTATCAATCGGACAGATCAAATTAGAAGGAAAACCTACACTCCAAAAAACACTTTTTGGCTGGATCGTTTCGGGAAAGCATGAAATTACGAATCTATCTAGATCGCCGGTGTGTTTAATCGGGAATCAGGAAATTCAAAATGATATACTTCTTCATGATTTAGTTAGTAAATTTTGGAAGATGGAGGATGTCGATGCAAGAAGAACGTTTTTAAGTCCTGAAGAAGAAAGGTGCGAGCAACACTTTTTAAGGACAGTGGCTAGGAATAGACAGGGCCGATTCGTTGTCAGATTACCTTTCAAGGAAGACCCATCGATCTTAGGGGAATCTTTTGAGATAGCGAAGAAGAGATTTCTATCGCTAGAAAGGCGACTAGAAAGAAACTTAGAGGTCAAAAAACAATACGTTGATTTTATGGAGGAATATAAACAATTAGGTCATATGACTGAAGCATGTACGCAACTCAAAGATTTAAAATATTTTAGTCCTCATCAGTATGTGCTTAGACCAGACTCTTCGTCGACTAAATTAAGGGTTGTATTCGACTGCAGTGCCCGAACCTCAAGTGGTACTTCATTGAATGAGATTTTGTCGAAGGGTCCAGTAACGCAAGACGATCTGTATATGATTATTCTTCGATTCCGATGCTATAAATTTGCATTAACAGCAGACATATCAAAAATGTATCGACAGATAGTCATAGATCAGAAAGATCGTAGATACCAATGCATATTATGGAGAGCCAATGCAAAGATAGCTTAAAGGTTTACCAATTGAATACGGTTACGTATGGCACTACCTCAGCTCCATATCAAGCTACTAGATGCTTGAAGATGTTGGCGGATGAAAATGCAGATACATTTCCTTTAGGGGCAAAGGTTGTACAGCAGGACTTCTACATGGATGATCTTATTAGCGGGGGCGATTCCTTAGAAGAAATTCATGGAATCTATAATGAGGTCAAGACGTTACTAGAAGGTGCAGGATTTGAATTGAGGAAGTGGTACACAAATGAAGAAACTCTTTTGTCGGGTATACCGGAAGATAATAGAGAAAAGCTATTGAGAATCAATGATTCGGATATTATAAAAACTCTGGGGATTAAGTGGAATCCGTTGATGGATCAACTCCAATATGTTGTACCAGAGTTTCCTCCAAATATTAAAATTACGAAACGCATAATCCTTTCTGAGTTGTCCATGTTATTCGATCCATTAGGGCTGATCAATCCCGTAGTTGTAAAGGGGAAAATATTGTTGCAAAGCCTTTGGGTCAAAAAGACGGATTGGGATGAATCAGTTCAATCTAGTATTCACAGCGATTGGGAAATCTTTCGATCTCGATTAAAAGAGATAGAGTTAATTAAAATACCTAGATTTATGTTAACACCCCAAGCGAGATCGGTTCAAATTCATGGATTTTCGGATGCGTCATTGAAGGCCTACGGATGTTGCGTGTACCTTAGAACTGTCGATGAACACAATCGCATATGTTGTCACTTGGTGACAGCAAAATCTAAGGTTGCTCCTATAAAAACGCAAAGTTTACCAAGGCTTGAACTTTGTGCGGCAGAAATGTTGGCGTCATTAGTTGCTAAAATTTACCCGAATTTTGAACATTTTGTGGATGAGATTTACTTATGGACTGACTCTGAAATCGTTCTATGTTGGCTGTCAGCCCATCCATCTACTTGGGAAGTTTTTGTGGCAAACAGAATCTCAAAAATTCAAACATGTATGCCACAAGCGATCTGGCAACATGTGACATCCAAGCAAAATGCAGCAGATATTGTATCTAGAGGCGCATATGCGGAAGAATTAGTTGGAAGTATATGGTTCACGGGACCAAGTTTTCTTTATTCACCTGAAAAACATTGGCCGGAGAAAAAAGATTTATCGGTGATAGGAAAAAATACACATGGAAGACGAAAGGGTGACGTTGCCCTATTGGAAAAAAGGGTGGATGTCGACTTTGCAGACAACTATCAACGCTTCAGCGAATTTGATAAAACGATTCGAATAATCGCAATAGTACTGAGAGCAACAAAGAAGATGCGAAGAATTAGATCTACAGGTGTAAGAAAACGATCTTCAGAAAAACCGACGTTAGATCCAATGCTATCCGCGAATGAACTAGATGAAGCGTTACTCAGAATTGTTTGGCACATTCAACGTGAAGCATTCAAGGAGGAGATAGAATTATTAGAAGCGGAAAAACAGATTAGCCCAAAGAGTTGCGTCAATAATCTCAATCCCTTTCTAGACGCAGATTCTTTAAGACTCCTCCGAGTTGGTGGGCGTTTGCAGAATGCGAACATCCCTTATCCTGTCAAATGTCCGATCCTACTCCCAAAATCTAATTTGTTTGTGAAGTCTCTTATTGTTTATTTACACAGAAAAAATTATCACGCTGGGCCGCAAGCGCTAGTTGGCATAATAAGGCAGCGATTCTGGGTGTTGGATGTACGAAGACTCGCAAAGAAGGTCGTTAATAGTTGCATACACTGTGTCAAGTACCGCCCAAAGCTCCTTACTCAATTAATGGGAAACTTACCATCGGATAGAGTGCAGCCCAACAGACCCTTTTTTAAGACCGGTGTGGACTTTTGCGGGCCGTTTCACCTTACACTGAAACGTCGAGGACAACACACTCATAAAGCCTATGTTGCAGTGTTTGTGTGTTTTGCGGTTAAGGCAGTACATATGGAAGTAGTATCCGACCTTTCCAGTCAAGGGTTTATAGCAGCGCTGAAGAGATTTGTAGCACGTCGTGGATTATGTGGGGATCTCTATTGCGATAATGGGACAAATTTTGTTGGTGCTCGAAATGTTTTACTAGAATTTCGACAAAAATTTCTAGAGCAACAGACTCAAAATGCAATAGCGTCCTGGTGTGCATCTGAGCAAATTCAATTCCACCACATCCCTCCAAGAGCGCCTCACTTTGGGGGTCTTTGGGAAGCCGCCGTAAAATCGGCAAAAAATCACCTCTTTAGAACTATTGGACAGGCGTATTTGACGTTTGAAGAGCTGTCAACAGTGGTAGCAGATATTGAATCCATTCTCAACTCTCGTCCTCTCTGTGCTATGTCCAGTGATCCCAGCGATGAGGCAGTGTTAACACCCGGACACTTCCTAATTGGTGCTCCATTAAACGCAATAGTTGAACCATCTTTAGAAAATGAGCGCATTTCAGGAATAGATCGTTGGCGACGACTATCCCAAATTAAACAACACTTTTGGGCTCGTTGGTCGAAAGAGTATCTGCTGCAGTTACAAAAACGAGTTAAATGGAAATCGTCGGCGGAGAACGTAAAGCTGGGTACACTTGTTTTAATTTCGGACGATAATGCGCCATCTCAGCAGTGGTTAATGGGCAAAATCATCAAGATAGTATCTTCACAAGATGGTAAGATTAGAGTGGTGGACTTGAAGATGAAAAATGGGATCCTGCGTAGAGCGATACATCGGTTGGCACCTCTTCCAATAGAACATTAAAGTATCTGCTATAGATACTTCAAGGCGGGCAGAATGTTAATACCCACGTATTATAAAATGTACAAAACGTAAATTTGTTTAAAATGAATTTTTATGAATTAATTTTATTTTTAAAAATACGAAGTATGGAATTTGTTTAGAATCTTAAAATCAAAAAACCATTGTAAATAAAGCAAATAACCTATTTTGAATGAAATATCTGTAAAAGCTTAAGGCTAATATTACATAATTTTGAAACATGAATTGAAACATAGATCGATGTAAAATTAAAACCTCATGGTCTCTCTACTTCAAATCGTTGAACAGTGCAGTCGCACAATAAATAAATTTTATAACGTTGGCAAAAAACGACTTTCAATTTCTAGTAGAACAATCCGTGAACTTCATTCTTAGTGAACAAAATTAAAATCGCAATTGAACATAACAAAAAGTTATATTGCGACAACATTTGTGAAAACTCTCACAAAATAACAGAATCTGCAACACAATTATCGTCAGGCACATAGACCAAATTCCCACACTAAGGCAGATGCTGGAAAAGACCACCAAATTTCAAGTCTAGACACATCATCTGTTCATCGATTTCAAGGCCGCGTATGATAGCATATATTGCCTATGGCGAAGCAGCAGTTTCGCTTAATACTGAAGGACACGCGATGAAAAGTTTAGTTTGGAAACAACTCATTTTAACTTTCCAAACATGTACCGTCTTCCGACAAAGAGTACGAGCTATCAGGCGAGGCCTTCGCGTAACGCGTATCCCTTAACCTCACGTTTAACACCATACCACCCGCATCGAATGTCGCAGAACAATGGCAACGATGCCAACAAGCCAATAGATCAGCCTCAACTTATGTGCTAGGTTTCTGGCACCCACTAGCAAGAAACACCTGGTTTGATGAGGAATGCCGACAGATACTCGCAGCCAAACGAACGGGGCCTACGAGGCTAAGCTGCAGGTGAAGACGAGAGCTGCTATTGATTTCTATAGGCAAAACAAGAAGGAAAGAGCACTGGCACGAAAAGCGCGCGATCGAGGATATAGAGAGGTGCCACTAAGGTTTAAGGACAGGAAAGTCCACAACTCATCAAAACTTCACACTTCGGCAGATCCTGAAAAAAAACAAGAAGTGCGATTCGATACCCACCACCTCTTCATCGATATCAAAGCCGCACACGACAGCATTTATAGGGACGAACTATACAGAGCCATGTCTAGTTTTGGTATGCTACCCAAACTCGACCGATTGGACAGAACGTCACCATTGACAGATATAAATTTGAGGAAGTATGGAACTTTGTCTACCTCGGCTTTGCTATTAACTCTGACAAGAGCATCTCGTCAGAAATTCAACAAAGAATTTCTCTTACCAACCGCTGTTTCTTCGGGCTAAGAAGGTAGTTCAGAATTAAAGCCCTCACTCGAACTACTAAGAAGATCTTATATATGACCCTTATCATCCCAGAAAGAAATCCTTGTCAATTGGTGAGAATCGTTTTTCGAAAAATCTTCGGTCCCGTTTGCGTTGACGGGCTATGGAGACGTAGCGACATGCCAAAAAAAAACTTCCGCATTGGACGTTTAATAACATGTATAACGAATGTACACAGCCAGATGTCGGGCGTAGTAGAGGAAGCAGAAACCGACCTCATCCAACGCAAATGGAGGCAGTTAGCTAAGGACCAGATTAATCTGATAGGCATGTTGCTTGAGGCCCCGTGATTCCGGACTGTGGCGCCACTTAAGAAGAAGTAGAAGAACTTGATAAGGATCGACAAGTATGGAAGTATTGTTAGTCCTTTTCCAGCCACCCAGATGATTAGAAAGAGGGATTTCAGATAGATCCATGAGGTCAAGGACAAAATATTTTTCTAAAGTTTTTTTTTTATGCAAGGCCAAAAAACTAGTGACACACGGACGCACGAACTGACTGATGGACGTACATGGATATTGAATAGATTTTATAGTTGATGTATTTTAAAATAATTAATACTCAGGTTTTCCCTTAAATTGCTTATAATGGTAATTCAATAATTTGATTATTTGTTGAAAATGTAAGACGGCATCCCTGCCTTACACCCCGCCTGGTAGGTAAAAGAAATGGTGGAGCTTATTGCATCCGTCCATCCATAAATTTTGCAACTTTTAAGTCTGAAACAATACGAATTTCCGGGGTGCTTCCTTTAACAATTAGCCGGGCTTGCATAAGGCGACACGATGGGATATAGTGACCCGCCTGTAATAAACTGCTTCTGTCACAGAAAAAGGATAGTGCCCGTAACCCGTCTAACGCTATATGATGAGAAAAGAGAAAACAAAAAGTAATGAACCAACCATCCTTGGTATAGACGATGGCCACCGACGGGACCAACCAACTCGCCTTTGTGGTTGTAACAGAGAAATTAGTTTGTTACAATTACCCAATGAGCTTAGTTTAATTCGCCGAGGTGACAAGTGGGTTTAATGGGCACCTCTGCGAAGGTCGAAATTACTTCTGCCGACATCCCCGGTCAGTGTGTCGTTGCGTTTAATGGTCAAGGATGATTTTTAATAAACGCAAAGGTCATATTAAATCTTTTAGATGCAATGTTGTCAGTCTTGTGTTGTGTCCTTCGTGCAATATGTTGTCTTGTGTCAAATGACACAAGGATATCGTCCTCTGGGGGCATTACGTTATTGCAATCTCTCGCAGCACCAAAAAAAAGGACATTTCGGCGGTGATAAAATGACAATGCGGAATATGATACCATAACGCATGAACATAAAAATCAGACAGACATTGACCGTCGCCACTCCTAATGGCCCAAAGATAAAGACTCCGCAAGTCACAAGTGCAGAAAAGTGCCTGTAATCTGGGCGCACACACATTGTCTGTTTGATGTTTGCAATGGCAATCAACCGCCTCCACACATTGCTGATCAAAGGAGTGAGGCACGATGGGGCGGCGTAAAATGTTAATTAGATTGTCTGACTTCCACCCCCAAACTCCGTTAGTCCTGGAAAAATCCCATTAGACAATTTCCCTCACTAAAGCTATCCAGCGAAGGGTATACATGTGCGAAGGATCATCCCCCATGAGACGTTGAAATCGAGATAATGTCAAACTTGTCATTAAGTTCCGATGAATCTCCCCCATCCACCGTCAGGGGTGCGGCATTACGGTACAGAATCCATTAGATCATCTTATAGATATGGAAAACTAGTGTTGTATAAATAAAGATGAAGGATAATTATTATCCTGTCACATGGAGTGATTACAGAAATTACCGCAAGTCTTAATTACACCACGCCCGGCAGTGAGCGATAGGTGCACACCAGAGCACAAGAGTAGGCCACACATGAACCGCACACAATCTATGGAAATTCGACTTTAATGGCAGTTCGGATGGATTCCGTTGTATTTTGGCGGTTTCATTGTTTTTCGGTGGCCATAATAATCATCACACATTGATTGATGTGCTTCCGGGAATGCTGATTTGTATTGGGTCGTCTTACCACTGGCGGGCAAGATACCGAGGATACCTCTTTTAACCTTTTCAATCAATCGCCTAATAACTCAATCAGCAGCCGGTCGGTGGACAGCGAGCAGAAAAAAGGCCAATCAATCATTCCAAATTAATGGAAAGTTTGTGGTAACAAATTGAACATTTTGTTCGGCTTGGCGAACCCCTCCCACCTTGCACGCTGTAGAGATGAAGACTGGAAGCGCAAAAGAACGGCCATTAATCATTTCGGCATTTCGTAGGCACCGCCGCTGATGTGGTTTGGTCTCACCTGTGGCCCGGTGCGGTAATATAGACGATCCAGGTTGGGTCACTTTGGAAGGGGACGTGGCTAAGGATGTTGGTGAATGTTTAAGCTTGGTATGGTAATTAGGAGGAAAAATGAATGGAATTTGTACAATCTCTTGGCAAGACTTGAAAAAAAAAAAATAAATCTGTGAAGTTAGATAGCAAAAGTAAAGATTTCACTTGTGACTTGTAAAAACTAATTTATTAATTACTATCAAAGTAATTTTACTTTCCCAGTATGGAAGTTTATTTGTGATGGCCCAGAAATTCGAAATTCCTATTTTGAGTTACGTTCATGTTTTTGAGTTACATTGAGTCCAAAAAGCTGGCATGGCAATGTGCACACTACAACTCATAGTAAATGTTCGTTGTATGAGATGCGCACTCTTGTAGTTGTATACTCTTTGCTTAGGGTATCTATTAAATTAGAACCGGCCCTCCAGGATGGGGTTTGTGTCGTCAGGCCAACTTCCTTACTACATGATATAGGTACTTTTAGGAGAAACAACAGCCTTAGATAACAGATCCACTGAAGTGCTAACTAGACCCCAAACGACCACTGAGTACAACTCAGGAGCCACTCAAACACTTGAATCTCACCTCGCGCGGTACAGGAAATATATTACTGCGATCTAGGAAATTCAATGAATTGGAACAGGAATATAAAATAAAAAAACATGCGACATTGATAACAGCTGTCACTAAAGACTGCAAATATTAGGATGCGGAAGTGGTGTGGGCCGACTCAGATCAAGAGTTATTGACTTTAAGCCGGTTGGTGATCCTTAAGTAGCATTTTGCATCATCAGCCAGATATGTGAGCACGCCCTCACGAATCCACCATACGGTACCAGCGACAGCCGAAATATCAGGGCGCTAAAACGGAAAACCCTTTCCGTTCGGGAAGACTATCCAACCAGAAGAGTCAGAGAAGAAAATCCTGGGTATAAAAAAAGATAACATGCAGCCCCCGAGCTCAGGTCAATCGAAGAATCTCGCGACAAAAAGAACTTCCGTCATTTCTACAAATGACAGCTGGCTTCAACGTAGGAACCCAGGCTCTACGAAACAACAATTGCTACCTGGTTACAGACGGACAGGGAATTGTAGGTGTATTTAGCTCCCTCCCAAAAATTAAAGGAGTTAGTGCAGGCGTCAAAAAGCTGAAAAACACTGAATGAACTGATGGACGATCAGCAGAACTCTTTAACTATGGAGGTGTTGTAATAGAAGTGTGCATGTGTCAAACCACTGACTGGAATATCATCTCTAAATGTCCCAACTATAAGAAAAGCGTCATGCACCAACTACCGAAGCATATCTCTGCCACATCTCGCATGTATTATCCTTTCAAACTTTCTATGTGAACGTCTTACGCTTTTCTGCAACACACGTACCAGTGTGGCTTCCGGTCCGGCAACTCGAGCATTGTCCAAATTTCCACACTAAGGGAAATCCTGGAAAAGACCAAATTTCAGGTCGGGACGCATCATATTTTCATCGACTTCAAGGCCGCGTCTGACAGCATCCTTCTCCTAGAGCTTTAAATAGTGATGACGGAATTCGGGATTCCATCAATGTTGAAACAGTTGTGTCGTCTAACATGCGATGCAGCCTTCAGTTTGGAGGCACCTCACCAGAACTTTTCCAAACATGAATCGGATTCCAACGAGGAGACACGTTGTCATAAGACTTCTTCAATGTCATCCTGAAACAGATAGTGCGTGGGGCTGGTGTAAACACGGAAGGCACTAAATTTAATGAATCTGTCCCCTTAAGCTGATATGCTATGAGATGATAGATGATAGATCGTCGCTCACATCGTGCCGCTGTAAAAAAAAAATCAATGGGAATTGATAAGCAGGCGATAAATTGATAAGTTGGCCTTGCAGTAAACTAGGACAATACAAAGTATATGCCGATCCACAATCTTGGACAAAATGTCACTGCTGATAGTAAAAAAAATTAGGGGTAGTTTACTTACCTCGGAGTCAACATCAACCCCACAAAGACACCTAAGTGTAGATGCGGCGACGACGACTGATCCCAAGAAACTCATGCCTCTTTGGTTTACCAAAGCAAATGGAATTGAAACTCTAAACCTGAAAGTTCAAATGCTTGCCCCACTGGACTCTAATCTTACCAATCCTATTTTATGTCGCGGAATGCTGGAGAGTCATGAACCAATAATTCGTCGTCGAATTGTTGGTCCCATATGAGAAGATGGCGAATGGAGGAAAAGATACAACCGCGAGCCTTATGAGCTGTAGCAAGATGTGGATATAGTCCAAAATGTAAAACGACGACGAATATATTGGGTTGTCCACATCGAGCGAATGGACAGCTAAGAGAATCTTTGAATCCCAGCTTCTAGGTTCGAGGAGAATCGAAAGATTGAACCAAAGACTTAAAGATCAAAAAATCGCGAATACTAAAGCGCTTGCACAGACGGATTGGAAGAATCGTGCCGAGGATCGAAGAGGATGGATGGCTGTCTTGTCTCAGTTAGAGACCTTCCACGGTCCTGACCCGTTACTTTAGGTAGTAGAATGCGATCTTTTTTAACGCTGATTTCAAATCGAAGAGAATGGAAGGCTACCTTGTCTCAGGCAGAGATCCTCCACTGGTAGGGATCACGTTGAATAGTAGAATGCTGATTTCGAACGAAAATGTTAAAAAGCTTCTGATGACAGATGTTTACACATGAATGTCCGACTTTTGGGATTTGAACCAGCAGTCAAGGCAACTAACCAGAATGCCTGAGTATCCACGATGTTGTCGTTATGAGACATCCGCATGAGAAACACTTCTGTAATTGAGGAGTCAGATGTTGACAATGTCATTGTCTTCATTATCTAAAGCCTTTGAAGCATCCCAATAGATCAATAGTTTACTTTTGACTCGAAGTGACCTCGAATGAGAATGAGCTCATACAAATGACATGAACTCAGCGGCAGGAGCCGATTGTCAAAAGAGCGTCTGCTATATCTTAAAAAAATCATCTCATCCATCACCCTCGTTGAAATTCCCTCAGACGTCAGAAATTTTCAGTTTGTGGTAACTCTTCTTAGCGGGATAATAGTTCGCAATTCTACAAGAATTTCGGTTTATTATTGAAGACGACTGGTTGCGAATTTCTATCACGAATCCCATTACACTTGAAAGCAACGAATAAAGGAATCACCCAGCGATGGCTCTGCCCTAGTTTTTGACAAATTTTGCCAGGGGAATTGAATCTACCAACCGGCAACAGGTTGCCTTTCCTACCACACAGAAGAGGTAAAACCTGAAGGAGCATAAAAAGCTCTTACATTTACATTTGACTTGCGAAACATAAAAGTTATGCAAATGGCGGTGCCAAATTTACATTCTTCCTTCAAATGAGCAGCGTATACAACGACGACAAAGACGGTGGCATCAGTCTGACACTCATCATCCGATGACATCGTCTCCTGTGCGGAAGCTATCAACTTCGAAGGACGAAAATTACGAATGCAAGACATTCGGCACTCATAAAAGTGTGTGGTGGGTGGGTGTTGTTACTTTTTCCTCAGCCCTATGCATGTTCCTCATCTATATTTAATTGTTTGCCTGCAATCTGCATCCGAACCCCGCATCATTCATCATCTCAGGAGGCCGACTCAGTGTGCGTCATCAATCACATGCGACACATGCTGCAGTGTGGCATAGACTTTTCGCAGACAAGTCGGCTTGTTGCAGTGCATCTGCTAAGAAAACTCCTTACAGCAGCAGATTTGATTAATTCAAATTCAAATTCAGATTTCGCCACACCAGACGTATAGGGCTACACAATCGAACAAAGGTCTGCGGCGCAACATCTTGAGGTGATGGACTAATAACGTCTAGCAAGCTCGACGGAGAAACGATGTCAACAGAGTGTCAGGATGGCAAACAAGTTTTCCTCAAGTCGTATTTGTAAATGAGGAAGACATGAAGTCGTTGTACGACCGGGGCGCAGCGCAAACTAAGAAGGGGTCCTGAGAAAATAAACACATTTTCAATGCAAATATTACCGAGGGTTTTCAAAGTTTTCCCTTTTTTCTAAAAAGGACAAGAGAAAAATACGGATATATAAAGTTGATGCGTGAGAGTTTGTGTGTGTTCTGTTACAGTGACACAATCGTGTGGTGTGTGCCATGAAATTGTACAATTCAAAGGAATCCGTTTGCGGGTCGTCCTGTTGCCTTGTTGCGTTTATGCGCCAGCCACGGCAATCCTGCGAGGTTCAACGCGGGGCTAAAGAATTGTTTTTTTTCTTCATGGTGAAAGGAATAAAAAAAAATGTTCCTTTGCTTTCCCCTTTGAGGGAGGAAACGTGACTCAGTGCGTGTTGTACAAACGATGCTCAAGTGGAGGCGTTTTCTCTCAGTCCTTGATTTACATTCCTTCGTCTTATTTCGTTTCCTTCCTGCTTCGACACAAGAAAGCCGAGAGAAAATAACACCCAAGGGAAATGAACGGATTCCATTCCTATGCAAATATGATTTTCCAAGAAGATTGCGAACAAATTCACTTGGCATTGGCAAGCAAGCAACAACAAAGAAAAAGAAATGGTGGGGCGCCCCCCGTGTTAAGTACTAGAACCCAGTGTATATGATGATGGCGATGATGATGATGATGAAATTGTAAGCACAAATGCGAGTTGATATGGTCTCTTTGTTATTCATTCACAGAACGAACGTATCTTCATCGAAATCATTCGCCTGTAGATGGTTCCGTTCCGATCTTGGTGTTGGCGGTGTAGTCGGCTTGTCGGCCTCGGCATTTGGTTTGCGAGTTCTTTCAAAACGAGAAAACTTTGTTTACCTCACACTTTTACGCTGATTCTTCTTTTTTTATTTTGGAGGGGGTTAGGAACGCGTGACTTGGGTGTTGATGCGGAAAGTCATAATGAACATTTGTTTCGAAAAAATTAGCTCCGACGATAATTGGAAGTGGCGTTGACATTTAATTATGTTCGCTGAATGTTGCACGTGAATGAAATGTCAAAGAAATTGAATTGAAATCGTAGAAATAGAGTTTTGAATAAGTTGCACACACAAAAGTGCAACATGTTGGTGTATGTTGCAGTTAAAACCGATCAATATAGCGTTGTCTGCAACCAACGTTCAGTAGCGCAATAGTCCTTGATAAACTTGGACGTCAATAAGAATGACTCTCCCATTAGCCCGGTCCCTAGCTGCCTCCAATGTTCCTCTAATGCGTCTGAGGTCTGGCTGGGAATCGAAGACTCTACGAGCTGGAGTATTTGTTTCCATTCTCTGTACCTTACTTACCCACTTTAAACGTTCAATACGGGGTATGGTCCTTGGTTGAATCTGAATCACCAGAGCCCTTCAACGCAAACTGGACCGAGCATAACTGATGCGCATTCAAAGTTACAAAGACTGGAAATTTTTTCTTAATTCCATATCAAGGTGTTCACTGCAAAATTCATTTGACTAGCAATTAATAGCAACAGGTATAAGTCGCTTATTCAGAAGAGTCGATAGATTAGCTAAGCTAGAAAATATTATTCTCTACAGACGCAACTCACAGGCTCCTTGTGGAGACCCCGCTGGGTGCCAATACCTTTACCATATCAATCAATGCATTGATACTCTTCGCGGTAGCAGATTAGAGTGGGAGAAAAGGTGTCCTAGCAGTCTAGCACTAAGACAAATATTCATTACAAAAAATTCCAAGACAGAGTCGATTCATCAGTGGCGTCAGTCCAAAGTAGGATGGACAAAGTTAACAAGCCACATAATCTGCTTAAATATATTCGGACAGGTCATCTAATAATCTCAAGATTTAGTTAGGCCCCCTAAACAAAGTTTGTGGTGGATAAGTCGACAGGCCAAAAAATTGCAACTGGCGCTCCAGTTCAGGGTTGTGGATTGTGTTAACTACTAACGAATCACCCAAAAACCTTACTGTTACAACCAAAATTCATAGGAATGGAATGATCACCAGCAATGGAGAGAGGACCTCTTTAACAGTATTTTTGGAAAACACAGCCTACACGACACCACAGACGTATGCTTATTGACATCGCTGCGGAACGAAATGCCACTATACCCAGAAACAGTTTCCTCACCTCGATATTCATAAGGGAACATGGCGTTCTCCAGATTTTTGAGGACAAATCATTCTAAAAATCTCCGAATCTATTTGCCTTGATGGGCCATGGTCTATGGAGATAAAGATTCAACTATGAAATTAACGCGCTTTGCAGCGCTTTACCGCATTCCACTTTGAAGAGTTTTAGGGGCGTCAACATCAGAGTCAAAGGGACTTTAACCAATTAGAAGAGTGCATCTGAAAGCAGTCATGTGGAAACAAAATCCAGGATTTAAATCTTAATATCAATAAGACTCTTCTTAAAGAGAAGTCCCAGTTATTCGATCCACTAAAAATCCTGTAATGTTACTTACTAATTTTTGAGGTATTCAAACTGTCTCTGACACTTATCTGAAAAGAAAGAAAATATAAAATGTAGCATTTCGTTAATAGAAAATATTGAAAAAAAAATTTGACAAAAACTAAAAAAACAAAACAAAAAATATCTGTTTTTTGCTTAAAAATAGCTTTTATCCCTGTAACCTCATATTGAAATCGTCTTTCCGGGCGATTTAAATGTACACAATTCTTCGTGGCTTTGACTATCTAGAACAGTCAACACCCGAAGGAAGGTATGGTGAGATCTTTGCTGACGTAAACAACTCAGCTTGTAGATGAGCCAACGCGCATTCCGGATATTGACATTCAAGCCGCTTTGGTTCCGCCCTCTGACCCTAAAAAATACACTAAACGTTTTATCGCCTATAGGCATATCAGATCACTAAATCGTATCAGCTTATTTATCGTACTCCAACCAGGTAGTAAAAGAACTGTGCGGCAATTCGAGAAAGCCAACTGGAAGGCTCTGAACGGTTTATTTAAGAATTTAACCGGTCATTATGCTTCCTCTATAGTGACGTGGATAATACTGCTGATACGATAACGAACACAATTCTCCTGGTATGAAATCCTTTATCCTTCACCAGGTAAGGAATATCAAACATAAGGTAAACGGGTGGTAAGACTCGAGTTGTAAAAAGACTTTTAGGGCGAAAGAGTTATGTTTTCAGTCATAACGGGTGTACTTTTAAGCGTATTTTTTTTGAATTGAATAAAACACTCACACTCGCATCAAATATTCAAAATTTTGATTGTAATAGATAAAAAGGTCTTGCCATTTACGTTTCAAAGACAACTTCATGTAAATGTTGTCCGCGGCTCCGTTTCAAATGGTCCATTCGGAAGGTCCAATTTTGCTTCACTTTTTAGAGCATTTCAGCCTGTATTCCACGAACTACGTGTGTTATGTTATTCTATAAGGCTTAAATCGTGTTCGCCTTGTCCACATAGACTTACGACTTTACATAACCCCACAAGAAATAATCAAATTAAATTGCATGATCTTGGCGGCCAACTCACAGGGCCATTTCGAGAGATAGGCTGCTCACCAAATTCATCTTTCAAAATTTCCATTGTTTCACGAACTGTGTGGCATGTGCACCGTCTTGGTCAAACCATATGTCAACCAAGTTCAACTCAGCCAACGGTTACCGTTGACGGTAACGTTTCTTCCACGGTCGTCTTCGAAGAAAAATGGACTTATGATGCCACCAGCCCATAAACCACACCAAACTGTCGTTTTTCGGGGTGCATCTGTAATTCTTGTATGGCATGTGGCTGTTCATCCAGATGCGACTGTTTTGCTTATTTACGTATCCGTTGAGCCAGAAATGAGCCTCATCGCTGAACACAATTTTTCGATAAAACAGCGGATTTGCACAGAGCACGAATATCGATAAATTTCAATAATTTGCAATCGTCTTTCCATTAATGAATTGCAGAGTATACTGAAAACATTTCACTTTGACAGATGACGTTTGGATGCCATTACTAACCATTGCTGCCAACTTGAAAAAATTAACTCATAAAAAATCACCCGTTATAAGAGCAATAATGGGGAAAACCGATTAAAGTTCAAACGAGCCAGAGACAACTGCAATGCCCTCCTTATGGGTGTCAAATTTTCCACGACCAAAAGTTGAGGCAAAAATTCTACTGTGTCCCAAGGTAACAAAAACTTTTAGTCTTTTGTAATTAGAAATTTGACCTCATCTTCCTATGAATAATTCTATGGGATCTTCGTACTCGAACAGTTGCAAGAGTATTAATCGATCTTTATATAATATACAAATCGGCTGGTCCGTATAAATAATTCCGAGGGGGTTTTCTTCAACGCTGGCAAAACCACTGCGTAAGCTTTTCCCATTAGGACCCTTTCCGAGTCGATGAAAAGCTCCAATTGTCCAGTCCGGCCCCAAAAAAGTCGAATCTTCTTCTCTCTCCAACTACCGACCAATTGCACTTACGCTCTATTTTGTATGGTCATGGAAACGCTGATAAACCGTCAGCTTATGAAAGATCTTGAATCCCGAAAACTTCTCAATAACCGACAATACGATTTTCGTAGCAACAGGTCCACTAGTGATTTGATGTCATATATTAACGAAAAGTGGAATTAATCAATCCACCATGGCGAAAACATTTGACAGTTTGGTGTGGTTTATGGGCTGGTGGCATCATCGGTCCATTTTTCTTCAAAGACGACAGTGGAAGAAACGTTATCGTCAACGGCGAACGATATCGAGTCATGATACGCAAAATTTTTTTGCCCCAGTTGGCTGAGTTGAACTTGGTTGACATGTGGTTTCATCAAGACGGTGCCACATGCCACACAGCTCGTGAAACAATGGAAATGTTGAAGGATGAATTTGGTGAGCAGCTTATCTCTCGAAATTTAATTTGATTATTTCTTGTGGGGTTATGTGAAGTCGTTAGTCTATGTGGACAAGGCGAACACAATTGAATCCTTACAGGATAACATATCACGCGTAGTTCGTGGAATACAGGCCGAAATGCTCGAAAAAGTGACGCAACATTGGACCTTAAGAATAAACCATTTGAAACGGAGACGCGGAGAACATTTACATGAAGTTATCTTTTAAAACGTAAATGGCAAAGGCCTATTTATCGATTAAAATAAAAAATTATATATTTGATGCAAATTTGAGTGTTCTATTCGATTTTAAATAAAACTACGCTTAAAAAATTACCCGTTATCATCAAAGCGAAACCAAAATCTACAGCCATTAGCCATGAATGGCACTGGCATCACCGAAACCGAAAAAATGTCCATGTTTGAACCACCACATGTTAGAAGACGCCAAAAACGAAGCGAAATGTTTAGGTTTCCCTAACCGTTGCAAGAAATATTGCACCCCTTCGGAATTGGCCTCAATATATAAAGCGCTTGTACGCCCCAAACTTGAGTTCAACTTGAGTTTGGTCAGGTACAGTCAAAAGATCATTGCACCTACTAGATAGGATATAAAAGCGTGCGAAAAAATTCATAGGAAGCTCAAACATAGCGAACTCCATAGTCTCGCTAGAACATAGTAGGAATGTCTCTTGCCTTAAACACTTTTATTGCTACTGAAACAACAGCAACATTCTCCATTACAATTTACAGAAATTTAAAACCAACGCACATCGGTATCTCCCCTTTTCTTCTCCTCAATTTCCTTGATGCCTGCGCTGTGCTCAAACACTATAAGGGTATTCATAATCCATTTAGCACGTGTCAATTATAAAAAAAAAACTAAAATGTGGCATTCGAAAAAACCAATGCTGTCTACAAAATCAAAACTGAGCAAATCTAACTTTTACGAGGCTTGTCGTATCAGACATGAAGGAAAAAAAATATTTTCCAATCAAATTCCAATCCATTTGCATGATACAAACGATTATACTCCTGGGGAACTGGGTCCTTTGGGCTATAATCACGTAATAAGAAAACGATTCAGATCACACTATGTAAAATTATTTAATAAAAATTCTTGAGACGTGATCATTTTGACGTTCCATCATAAGTTAAATATATCTGACAGAACTGTCAAACGCAGTCACAGATCCTGAGAATATCGTCTCGACGATGATCGTTTCTTACACAATTGTACCATCGGTAATTTATTTCGTCTTTTTTCTATGCTCTGAATGCTCAATATTTCCGTCAAAGTGTACAGTTGTAGCATAAAATTATATTGTCCTCATTTCCCCACCTTAAATCCAGAAATTTGAGCCTAAACTTGAAATGTATTTCCAGTTTTGTGTGTACCATCAGTCAAACAACCTTATGTAAATTTCTGATCAACCTTTTTCGACATTTTTGACAGTTCTTCAACAATCGACCTTTCCATCCTCTGGCATGTGCACACAGTCATTTCATAAAACTGTGTTACAAATTTAAATATCGACCAATGCTTTGACCCCCACCCCGTCCACACATTTCACCACTTTTAGGTACAGACGATAATTTAAAATTCCAAAAGAATGCCACCTAGGGTCTGCAACAGATGTGTCCTGTCTCAAGGAATTCAACCCAACCCCAAACAATGTAATGTGAAGGACTGCATTGATAAATGTCGAAGACATTCGTCTAGCAACCCCACTCGATATTAATTTGAATAAAGGACAACACAATCCACCCCTTCACATTAGCCCTTCGGGTAAGATGGGCATTTTATTGTAGATAGTTTGATGAATCATGTCCTTACGTATTCAAATTACAATTTGATTGTAATACATGGCCTAGCCATTTATAAGAGAAGCTATCATTTTTGGAAGTTCCCATTTCAGAAGAAATAATCACAACTACGTGACGGTTCAATTGACATTAACAAAGTGGCTTGAGCAACACTTAACTACAGGGCAAGGATAATGACTGAGTGGAGAAAAGTAATAACAGTTTGTCTTTGCACGCACACATCTATATATTTATAAGAAGGCTGTAATACTACTGGACTAATATCTGGTTGTTTAGTATTTATTGACGCCTAACAGGGATTTAGTTGTCCATAGCCTGCAGTGAGCTTGAGTGAGTTTTTTGACGTTTGTCTGAACTAGTAACATGCACTTGCGTGCCCGAAATAATGGAAAATGTCTTTAGTTGTCACAATTCCATTAATAGAATAACATAGTAATAGGTTTGCTTCGTCGCCATAAAGGAGATCCTCTGAAATCCACCAACTACAGAGGCATAAGTCTCCACAACATCGCCTACAAGATCCTATCTTCCGTATTATTTTAACGCTTGAAACCGTTTATCAACAACCATATTGGCCCTTATCAGTGAAGTTTTAGGCCAGGAAATTCCACAACTGATCAAATCTTAACACTTCGGCAGGTCCTGGAAAAAACCCAAGAACTTCAAATCGATACCCACCACCTAATCATCGATGTCAAAGCCACATACGACAGCATTTATAGAGACGAACAATACAGAGCCATGACTAGTTTTGTCATACCGCCCAAAATTGTCCGTCTGTGCAGGATGAGGATGGAGAACTCTCGCTGCTCCATCCGGGTCGGAAACGAACACCGAAACATTCCATACCAACAAAGGATTTTCTTATGTGACTTTCTTAATATCATTCTTGAGAAGATTGCATTGTCGAGCTATAGACACATAGATTAAACCAAGAACTATACGAATCGTAGAGGGACATAGACTTGGTAAAAAGACACCAACATCTTGGGTTCTTCGATTCCAGCTCCGACATCTGGAGTCAGTAGAGGATGAAATCGCCTTAAGAGGCACGCACAAGTAGAAACCGACCTCAATCAACTTGAAATGTGCAACTGGAGTTAGTTAGCTAAGGACGGGGCTTATTGGAGACACATGTTGGTTAAGGCCTTCATTCCGGACTGTAGCGTCATTAAAGTATGTAAGTTCCTCTTGGAGGGTATATTATTTCTGATACGCCGAAGGGGCTGGTTAGCCAGGTTATCGGAAATGATTTTTAGTTTAACTCTTGCCTAAAACGATTGCACAGCGAAGTAACTGACACATTTCCCAAGTATATGACAACTTTCTACGTTGCCTTGTTATGACTTAGATTCTATTTCATTCTCGAAGGGAGATGTTCTTTCGATATACAGTTTGACCAAAAGATTTATAGAATCTTTTGATGCCGTTTCACAGCTATCTTGTCATTGTTACAAGAAAGCTGTAAAGGTTTAAGAAAGACAAGTGTTTTGAATGCCACACATCTTGCGAAAGTTGAACGAAGATCCAAGAGTATACAACTGTTATGAGATGCTTCCCAAAAGTACACTCGGAATCAGCATAACACATGAGGCCCTTTTTACTGTAGCAAGAATTAAAAATCTTACATACAAATAAATGGAGTAGCTAGGTTTGAGGTCCTTTAAGTGTGGTCAATGGCAGATAAATTATTTTAATTGCTCCAGGCTAACTGGGACTATGGACCACCGTTGACCGCATTTTAGGCACCTTACCGCTGTCGCCTGGCATAGTGAAAGGACTCATTCCCCCTATTTCGACACACATATTTACTTGAAATAACAAAAAAAAAAAAGATTCATATATTCCGACACAACGGACCTGCAACACATGCAATCCTAACGTCTTAATTTCGGATATTTCCCAATTAACTTAATCCGCACATTCCGTAAAAATATAAATAAAATGTATCCCTATGGCCTAGTCGTAGACAATGCAATTTATTTCTCTGGAATGGCGCAAACTATCATCTAATCAGAAGATAAGATTCCGCCAATTATACATCCTATACCGTCTTACCCAATGTGCTACCACCTGTGAGCCTGTGCACTGACGACGTCGCAACAGTCGCCGCAACCAGTTTCTTGCCTGCCATTGGATACGTTTTTCTTCTTTTAATTAACACTAAAATCACACAGTCTGGGCAAATATGCGGCCAATCAAGTTAGGCAATCTTATTAGATGCCGACTTAGACATCGGTTCCACTGGGAGAACAAACAAGAATCTTTATCTCCAGCGCGTCGGAACGAGCAGCATCCGCAACAGGCAAACATCGATTTAATTAAATCTTTTACCGCCACTCATATATCAAAGAGTCAATCTCGTATAGAAAGATGCGCCCGTATATAGGGGATGACAGGCTAGCATTAGCTAGAGAGAGTTGTGACATGGGGGCAGCAAGCTCTCGTACCAGGTGTCACCCTCGATATAAAAAAAAAATCAAATGTTCCTTTGAGGTGACATTATTTTTTCGCTTGACGTGACATCACACACATCCGAACTCTCATAAAGGTGTACATCTCTTTTAATAACATCCATTTCAATGAACTGGACTGAAAGGGCCCAAAGGTACACACACAAACACAGCACAAGGAACGAAGATCTATAAATAGAGACAGCCATGACGGCGATGACAACGTCTCATACTCCTACAACATAAAATGAGGCTACAGGGGGATGCACTTAGCAATAAGAAAAAAAAAGAAATCACCTCCCTCCACTCATACGAGTCCTTGTATGAAAGGACCAACTTACCTTCCGCTGGGATATTGCTCAAATTGCTAGAGACAATTCAATGAACTTTACCACTTGGTGAATCGAGATGGCAGTAAACATAGATAGGAGAATACTCCCCGAAGTGCGGTCTGATTAAGACGATTTTCTTCCTCTCCCTGAGTAGTTCCTTAACAGGTGCTCTTCATACGGTACCCACAACCACGACCCGCCTTTAGAAGCATTCTCCTTGCGGCCAAACTCAATTAATTCTCATTCAAATTTTCACAATAACTTTCGATTAGATGATGTCGTCGTCGTCGTCGCTTCGTACTTGTCGCCGTTGTCAACACACACACACACAAGGCTGACATCTCCTGAGAGCAAAGTGAGCCATTCTGTGACACTAATTTGATTTATGTGTGAACTTTTTTGCCCCGGGTGCCCGCTGCACGTATCCTACATCAAATCAGATGATGAAGCAGAAAAAGTCCAAATAGTAATGTATCACCGGAGGCTGTACAACACAGACCAGCTCCAGCCGATGAGCACATGGGATGACTATGACGATAGTAATGGCGATGTCGATGGCTAATGGAGTGGGATGCAAATGATAAAAGCACTCTTCACGCGATGACTATGTTGAAAAGAGGTGCGCTTTTTATTTGTCCATGTGAGGATGGGATCTTACATTCGCAGCCTCCACCATTCGGCTCTTGAAACCTGTGCAAACACACAAAATCCAACTCGACGTATGATAACGCGGCACGTGACCAAATTCCCCGATGAACACGAGTGGATGAGTGCGCAAACAGCTTCCGGTTGTATACCGGGATGACTTCCTTTCAATTATTTTCCCACACGTGGCAGTTGTCGAATGTAAATTCCGAAATTTTAATTAAACCACGAAAAGCGCTTGACGTCAGCCATCTGCCGGTTGCCGTGATTCTTGTTGTTGTTCGATTTTTTTTTATCGAATTAATTAACTTCGAAAAAAAAAATGTTGATGGTGGCGATAGGGGTGGTGTGCTGCGGTATCGGTATCTGGCGGAAGGAAGGTAAACCTAAAAACTTTCAAATCATCGACACATCTATCAGACTTGTGTATCTATCTTTTTTTTTTTGATAAAGGTCGTCGTTGTCGTCCTTATCTGGGTACGCACTTCAAACTGACTGACTGAAATCGAGGCCTTTGACCTTGCAACGACAGGTCCCACGAGATTTTTAATTTCCGCTCAGAGATCGTTCGCTCCCTTAGCAGCGCTAGCTTTTCTGCATCTTCAAAGACGTAAAGGAAATTAAATTTGTTTTTGCCTCGACGACATGGCACACCCAAGAACAGCGCATCTTCCTGGAGCGCGTCCCCCGCCACATCTAAAGAGATATGAGTGGTGTTGTCTTCGAGTTTGTACCATCCGTCGAAAGGAAAATAAAATCGAAAATCGATATCACTTCGTTTTTATATGGAACCGTTGGCCCATTCCGAAAGAAAGCGAAAAACCACTCCCGTATGCCATTGAAGAGAGGAAATAAAATTAAAATTGATGAAATAAAAACGTGGAGCAGACATACATATCCTGCCCACATTACCCAATGCGTCTACATTCGTTTATCTAATTACGAGGGAAAAGTGGATTCGATAAATGTACCTACTCAGTGTTGTCGAAATTGGCGCACACAAACGGCAACTGAATAGCTTTCATTTTCTGGAAAGGAGATCAAACGAAATTCGGCTTTAGATCTTGAAGTTTCTATTTGATTTCATAGGCAAATGCATGTATGGATAATCATTAATTATGCCCGGCTAATAGGTCGGCAAATGGACACTTGTTAGTTCGACTAAATGGGGATTATTAACAAGCAGTTTTTGTTGGTCAGTTCGATGAGAAAAACGGAATTTATCTAGATGTTTTGTAACAGCAATTGGTAGCGATATTTCAATTCTGCAACGATGACCTTGGAAAGCACTTCATTTATTATTAACAACCATGCGGAATAAAAAAGGACAACGACGTTCTTATCTGTGTGTGGTATATTAGAACCTTTAAAAAATTAGTGCGCAGAACAAGTAACAGAGACCCTAAGCTACTACAATGTAGACACAACTGCCATCCAGAATATAACGAAGACTTGGGCCTGGCAAAAGGATAAAAACCTGTGACATTTAACTATGGGTCATGAACCGAATAAACTGCGGAATTGTAACAAGATACCGACTTAATATAATTCGCAATGCTTTGAAGGCATGAGTGAACGTATTCTAACAATCCACATCAAGGCCAAATTCGCCAATATAACCCTTTTTTTAGCTCACAATCTGACGGAGTAAAGGATGACATTATTAAGGACTATTTCTATGAGCTCTTGCACAAAACTTTTGAACTAATACCGAATGCCGATATTAACATTTTGCTGGGAAATTTTAACACAAAGTTAGGAAGAGAAGACACATTTAGCATTATTGTCGGAAAACAGCCTACACGAGACCACGACTGGCATTTACGTTAAATCACTTCGGTGCGAAATGAAATTGCCGCGTTACCTATATATCTATAAAGGGAAATGCCGTTCTTCAGATCAACGAACAGTCAATTAAATTAGATATGTTCCACTCACGGATCCCTCCGAAATCTCCGTATGTCGAACACGATTCCTAACTTGGGAAAGCTGAGATTCACTGCAATATCCTAGACTAAATTTTGTTGGATTCACTCCATCGATTCTCAAGTCTAACACGATTCCTCGCTTGGCAAAGCGGAGATTATCTTCAAGCGGATGAAAATGTCTGAAGGATCTGTAGGTGGAAGACATCCAATATTTTGGATGTCCAATTATTCTGGAGGGCTAACAATCAATCGGACACCTACCTTGTTTCAGTCAATATAAGAATGCGGATATCCAACACGCCACAACAGCTGCGAAATACCGTGAAAAAAATTTAATGTCGAAAGACTACAATCGCAAGAGACTAGGGGACGCATTTGGCTTAACCTCTCGATTGATATCATACCACTAGCATCTAATGTCTAAGATTAATGGTGACGATGGCAACAAGCCATTAGATCAACTGATGTGCTACAAGCCCTTGGTTTGAAGAAGATTTCCGACAGATTCTCGTAGCCTAAATTGAGACCTAAGGCAAGGCTGCAATTGGGAGCTGTCAGCTTTATAGGCAAAGAAGAAGGGAAGAACGTTTTTCAGAAAGAAGAAATAAGAGCAAGGAAAACGCGGTCAAAATTTCAAAGTCATTAAACAAGGCCAAAACAGATATCTGAAGTGATAAACAAGGCAAAATCGTAGTTTAGTCGCAGTCGAGGCAGAGAATACGGAAGAGCCACTTCAACAGACTGTTGGACAGTGATGACGACCAATATTCCACAGTCAGGCAGAACGAACGATACAATATGGACGACGAAAGCTAACAATACCAGCCATCCTGGCAATAAGCCTTTCTCATCAGCGCGGTTACCCGATTCACAAAAAAGGAGACCCTCTGTACTGCGCAAACTTAAAAATACAAATTGTTTGGCGCAGCAGGCTCGTGAGTCCCCAGGAGCTAACTTTTTCTCACAGCCATTCATGTGTGCGTGTGTTATATGTCGAACATCAATTTGAATTTTGGTTTACCATATCGCCCGAACTCGTTCGTCTGTGTGGATGACTATGGAGAATACCCGCTTTCGATACCAAAAAAGTATTTACACAAGGTGACACATTGTCGTGTGACTTCTTTAAAAGATTTCTTGAGAGGATTATGCAAACGCAGAGGGACAAACTTTCCTAAATCTACAAAACCACGCCGATGAAGAAAGCGATAAAAAACGGATTAACAGTAAATGAAGGCAAAACCAAGTGTAGCTGTCAACAAAAAAGAATACACAACATCGAATTGGATAGAGCATCACCATCGACACTACAACTTTGAGGTAGTAAGGGAATTTTATCTATCTTGGCTCCATTATTAATTTTGACAGCGACATCTTGTCAAAAATCGAACTAAGAATGCTTAGAAGGCAGTTTGGTAATAAATCCCTCACTCGGACTACTAAGAAGATCCAATACAATACTTGACCCTTAACATCGCAGTCCTCATCTACGGTGCCGTAACATGGACCGTATCAAGAGTGGACAAAATCAGAATCTGTTCTGCTTTAAATTCCTTATCGAAAACTCCCACTGGATGTTTAAGAGGGCTTGGACATGTAGTGTGAATGGACACCATTTCTCCCGTTCATAGAGTCTTCGATTTCCAGCCATACATCGAGTGGAGTAGAGAAAGAGCTACTTAATTGGTATGCCAACTGGAATTGCCCAACTGGAATCAGTTAGCTAGTGACCGCCGAGCTAATTGGAGAGACATATTGGCTGAGACCCAGATTCATTCTAGACTGTAAAAGTGAAATTTATGGCATTAGCGGCCCATACAGGGCCTAAAGCTTAGCTTTTCCACTTTTTTGTGTGTGCACACATAAATAATTGAGATCCTGTATGGGCCTTCAATGCCATAAATTTATTTTTTTACAGTCTGGGATGAACTTGGGCCTCAACCAATATCATTTAATGATTTTTGCCACAAAGAAGAGGACCTCCTGTTTAGCGCTACTTATTTATGTAAGAGGAGAAAGATCTTCAACGAAAAAAAATAACTTTGCTAGGGTGCACCACATTGATTTTCATAAGATCTCTTAAGTTGTTATAGAAATAAGAAAATAGATGTCTTAGATCCTTATGGAAACTAATTTGTTACATGGGAATCTTGCTTACATAGCCTGACTTATCTTCCACGAAGTTTGTTTAAGGCCTTATTGGAGTTGCATTGTCCCTTTTGTTTTTGAAGCATTAAAACAACCCCGGTTCATAGTAATGCGAGTGTAACCTATCATGACTGACAACTATGTATATTAGATGAAACGCCGCCTTTTATACACCCCTCATGACGTATTGACCACAATCAGATAGATATTGTTGAAAATCGAAATCAGCAAACATGTCAATTAAACATTTTCCAAGTCTGATTTTTTCTTTTCTAATTTGATCAAGCGAAACGCCATCTCGTCGATCAAGTACGTAAATGCGCCCGTGTTGTGTAAGTAGCTACTTCCACTTCTTTGCCATAAATCAATCGGTGGGACAACTTGTCATAACCGCACAATATCACAAGTGGTTTGAAGTTTTAATCTGATATCTACAGCTACACACGTGATATTGCGAAATGGTAATCGATACTCTGTTTAGCCAGTATTAATGGTAGCTACTCTATCAAAGTGGTACGGATACTCAATACCAGCGAAAGTGTTTACACATATTATGCTAAGAAAAATATTCGTATCTATTATTAAATCGTGACTTTGGATAGAGATACTTTTGAAATGCAAATGCATCGAGTTTTTGCTGCCTCCCATTGCAGGTCAATGGATCACATCATATCTCACCCCGCCACATCGCATTCACACATCAAGATTTCACACCAAAACGGGGCGCGGGGATTCATGTCGATTTTAAATTGCTCCATCGAAACAGAATCGTACGTCATTTACCTGTCGGATCAAGAATATCTTTCGCCATAAGGCAACCAAAGGCATACGCCTCTCGGCG
The DNA here is from genome assembly GCA_932526625.1 of Rhingia campestris. Classification (NCBI taxonomy): domain Eukaryota; kingdom Metazoa; phylum Arthropoda; class Insecta; order Diptera; family Syrphidae; genus Rhingia; species Rhingia campestris. The sequence goes on from OW052182.1 coordinate 109,546,167, forward strand.
TGGTATAGACTCAACCGCGCTTGGTTATTTATCCTTAACTCTTTGTGGATCACGTCAAGTAATCCTAAGAAGACAGTCATCTGGAATGGAAGAGGAGTCACCTCAGATTTGGGAAGCGAAAAGCCGTTGCAATGCAAATGATGATGAAAATTCGATGGGACATGTGAGGGGCAAAATGAGGCCATCTACCTCAGACAGCGCCCCCCAAACCAATAGTGACACGAAGTGGTAATGGCTTGCCGGCGATTGTTTAATTTAAATTAAAATTCACAAGTGTGCTACGTGCCCGGAATGACATGCCATTAAATAAACCATGTAACCTGCATACTGTAACCCCGAAAGACATATATTAACCAATGTGCCCGGCCGGAGGTCAATCGAGGACCAGCTAGTGAATATACTCGTACTTTTGTTTATTTGTTTGCGGTTTTAATTAAACACGAATTAAATTGCAATTCCATGCAATTGCATGCATGCGTGTGCGGTGATGCATCCGCACCAGCATCAGATTCGGTGTCCATCGCTGATAATTCGAAACTACATTGCGAACGGCTTCATAATTCCTCTGCCATTATGCTGTGATCGGAATCACATTTCCGCGAGGCTCAAGCCACCACCCGCCGCCCGGCGGGTTCGTCGCCAACATTGTCTGCAACCGAAAATTAGTTCCGATTCATTTGTCAGAAGAAATCCGTAATTAAATTCATAGACGGTTTGTTGGGAGTCGGGAGCTAGGCGTGAGCGCCTCTCGTCTGGTTCATCGTAGAGTCGACCAGAAACTCCACTTTCAAGTTGACTGAGTATTCATTGGGCAGCAGAGCAGGGCGCATTAGGGGAGAACTCTTGTCTTTTGCCATACGAAAGTACACAAATCAATTGTTTTTGCAAGGACTAGAGTAGGCATGTATATACCGTTGGAGCTAGCACCGTCTATCACAGAGTTGGGCTTGGTGTACAATAGTTGTTGCTCTGTGGCAATTAATTATGGTAATGCTTGGTGTAAGGAGAAAGTTGAGGGCTTGACTTGTGTGTAGCAAAAGTGCGCTGTAGACATACCAGCTTGTTGCGTGTGGTTTTCTAAAGATGACATGATGTACTTTTGAAGAACCTCTAAAAATGAGGTATTTATGGGACAAACAAGTTTGTTTTTTTACCAACTATGAGTAATATTTCCTGGGGATGACTCTTATAGAAGGGAGTATTGTGGAAAGAGGTTGTTAAGTTTTATGCTTTTACAAAGAGTTTACAAAGAAATAAACACCCGCGTTTTCACTGGGCTGATGACTACCAACGTCGGACGACTGCCGGGTGCCTAGTAAAAATTGTGTATGTAAAGTTTGGATGGCTCTTAAGACGAAGAATCCTAAAGCATCTCTTTGTTTTTTAGAGCTAGACGGAAGCAGGTGAATTTTCAGCTATAACCCAGCAACATAAACACGCAATCTGTCGCTATTCAAAAAAATGTATTCTATCCTCACGCGGTGCAAAACGCTACGGAAAATACTATGGACAGGATCAGTATAATGTAGGGCAAAGGCAAAGAGGTGGTATGCCTTGAGATGCAAAGAAGCTATTAGATCGAGACAGATAAGTTTTTGGATAAATAAAGCCAACCCATAAGAGGAAAACTAAAAAAGCCGCTTATTGACCTTATTAAGCGCATTATGTTGTTCTTTAAACAAAACCTGAGGTAAAAATGATACAATGTCCCAAATATAGCATACGGACTTAACAAATACTCACCCCCAATCGAGATATCCTTTCGGAAGAAAATGTTCCTCCTTTCAACGGTAGTATCCGCTCTGATTAGCATTTCGCACAAATCTTCGGACGCCATGATCGCGCATCCGCGATCCGACGAAGAATTGCTGCGGAATTAAACGAACGCGATTGTATGCTTTTTTATTTTGTTCCGACGAAATTACCTCGAAAGCAAATTGAATTTCGATTGAAACTGACTTTCGTGTTGGAAATTGTTCCGATGGATACCTCCATAAGGATGACTATACGGCTGGATGGTTAACTCGCGAAAAGGCGCGAACAGAATCGTATCCGAAGCGAACAGGGAAATATCCTAGTTGAGACACAGTCGATGCTGGGGATATGGAAGATTTTGTCTTCTGTCTGTCACTGTCTTCTTTAATCTAATACTTGAGAGGATTGTGCAAAACTTCCGAGCCAACAACAGATGCACAATCTAGCATACGCTGACGATATTGACATCATTAGTCGGAGAAGAAAGCGTTAAAAATAGGTTTAGCTATAAATGAGTGTAAGACCAAGTATGTGCCTCCATCACAAATGGACACACAACATCGACGAATTGGATAGGATGTCACAATTGACAGATATTACTTTGAGGTAGTACGGGACTTTGTCCACCGCGCTTCAGCTACTAACTCTGATAACAACATCTCGTCAGAAAAAAATGAGGAATTACTCTTGCCAACCGCTGTTTCTTCAGGCTATGGAGGCAATTTATTAGTAAAGCCCTCACTCCAACTGCTAAGAAGATCCTATGTAAGACCCAGATCATCTACCCTGAAGCATGGACCGTATGAAAAGCGGATGAAGAAATCCTTGGTGTTGTTTGAGAGAAAAATGATTTGAAACATATTCGGTCCCGTTTGCGTTGGCGGGCTATGAAGACGAAGATTCAACTAAGAACTATACAAGCTATACAGCGATATTCCCCTAGTCAGAAAACTCCGCATTGGACGTTTAAGATGGCTAGGACATGTAGAGTGAATGGACTCCAGTACCCCGACTCGCAGGGTCTTCGATTCCCAGCCAGATGCCATACGCAAAAGAGGAAAACCTCGTCTGAAGTCGTACGCATAAATATAAACCGACCTCAACCAACTTAAAGGGCGCAATATGAGGCAGTTAGCTAAGGACCGAGCTTATGGAAGCGGTGTGTTGGTTGAGGCTCAGGTTCATTCTGATCATTAGCGCCACTTAAGTACAGGGTGGCGCACGAATCGTGCTACAAAAATAAAACGTAATAACTTTTTTTCTGTGTGAGTAATCGGCTTATTTTTTTTTATTTTGTAGGTTACTATTTAGATTTATAAAAATGGATGCTTGGGATACGGAGAAAAGAATTTGGATAGTGCAACGGTACCATGCTTTGCAGTCCGTCATTTCCGTCCAAAGGGAATTTAGGCGGGAGTTTGGCGGTAATCCCCCGAGTAGATGGACCATTATGAGGTTTGTAAACATGTTTGCCGAATCTGGAAGCATCGCACGAAGGCCGTACCATCGAGATGCCAATTTTCGGGTTCAGGATACAATCGCAGCAGTAGCATCTGCAATACAGGCCAATCCGAGCGTTTCGACCCGAAACTTATCGGGGCAAATTGGAGTTAGTAGACGGTCATTACAACGGATACTTCATGACGATTTAAACTTGTTTCCGTACAAAGTCCAAATTACTAGCAAGTTAAACCCTCAGGATTTGCCTGTTCGCCTGGAATTTTGCCAAAAAATGATATCAATGGCCGAAGAAGACAACACATTGATCAATTGTTTGTTCATGTCTGATGAGGCCCATTTTGATCTTAACGGCAATGTAAACAAGCAAAATTGCCGTATATGGAAAGAGTCTAATCCAGAAATACTCCATGAGACGGAACTGCACCCAGAACGAGTCCCTGTGTGGTGCACAGTTTCATCAAGGTGTATTGTCGGGCCGTACTTCTTTGAAGAAAACGGTGTAACCGTTACTGTCAATGGGGACCGTTATTTAAAGATGTTGAAGGAGTTTTTTTTTACCCAGAACTGCGCCGAAGACGTATACCATTCAACAGCGTTTGGTTTCAGCAAGATGGAGCGATTGCACATATAGCCAAACCAGTTATGGCGGAGCTAAACAAAAAATTCGCAAACAAATTAATTTCTAGGAACTCCACTCTTCGCTGGCCCCCAAGGTCACCTGACTTCTTTTTATGGGGTAATGTCAAGCAAGAGGTGTATAAAACGAAGCCCAGGAATTTAACTGAATTAAAGCAGTCCATAACGACAATAATTGAGGCGATCCCAACTTCAACTCTTCAGGCCGGAATGAATAATTTTTTGATCAGGTGCCGCATATGCGTGGGAGAGCGTGGAGGTCATTTGCGATCTATAATCTTTAAAAACAACTAACTATTTAAAATAAAATTTAATTTTCTAACCAATAAAAAAAAAAATAAATGAAATACATCGATTAAAAAAAAGTTATTTGAATTTCTTATTGTAGCACAATTGGAGCGCCACCCTGTATGAATGGGAAACTTTCTTAAAGACACATCTTTACAAGTAGTTGTAGATGGCGTTTCCTTAGACAGATTCTATCTAAATGCTGGGATTAATTCTCTCACCCACTCTATTTCTGCTTATCTTTTGAGGATACGTCATAAACATTTTTAGTTTTGCAGATGATAGTACTTTAACAGCGACTAACTCAAACGACATATTTTTTTACCGAGATTGTTGCAACCTGCAGAGATGCGAAGAAATCTGCTCTATTAACGATGACCTACAAAAGTTTATACAATGGAAAAAGGAAAACCTTGTTCGATTCAACTCAAAAAAACGCAGTACCTATACAACATTTACGGGAAAGAACAAGAACACATTTCATCAAATCAGAGGAATCCATGCATATGCTAGACATCACAATTGTGCAATAAGGCAACAACATGTAACCTCTATTGCCAAATCAGCAACGTCCAAACTAAGTTACCGTTTCAGAGCTAGGAAATATTTAGATATTTTACACCAACCTAACTTTTCTTATATAAAGCTCAAGTATGAAAAGGTCTTTAATACAGTTTTCATATTTGGGGTTCGGCTCCGAAACATAGACTGAATAGACTGAATAGACTAATAGACGATTCTTTCCTCACTTCAAAGCTGCCAACTTTGGCACAGCTAAGATTTGTAGGAGATATGTCTCTTCATTACAAATTTTATAACGCAGATGTTTGGAGAAGCTTGGAGCAACTATCCCTTGACTCGTTAAATTTTAGCAACAAAGAAACATGCAGCTTCACACACTGTGAATCTAACAACGACACCAACGACGCAATACCAATTTTATTTTTGTTACAGAACAAGCAGACAATGAAATGAGCTTTCACCATTACACAATCAACCACAATTCAAGAGCAGTCATCATCTCATGGCGCTCCTGGAGCGTTAGAGGTTCGTCTCTTGAGAAATGTTTTGTAAAAAAAAGAATCACCAGAAGTTCAAGACCAGAGTTAACAAACATATCGGGACGCTATATGTTACCCAACCTAAGAGATGCGTTTTATAGAGCAAAATAAGAAAATCTTGCAAACTAAAAGTTTTGGTAGTCAAATAATTAAACACATCTCAATCGGTTGAGTAATTTGCTATCAAATTCGATTAAAAATTTTAAAAACCATGTAGTAGAAACTTATCTGCAAAGCCTAACCGCTGGAAAGGACAAGGTGTGGCACAAAAGCCTTACTTATAAACTAAGTCAAGTTCTGCCAGAACAATTATATAATATCCTCGTGTCGTATCTTGAGCATAAACTCTTCCGTGTGAAACTTGGAAGCGAATATTCCGAGTTCAAAGAAATAATGGCAGGTGTACCGCAAGGAAGCGTCCTTGGACCAATCCTGTACCTCCTATTCACTCGTGATATCCCACAAACAAACGATACAATAGTGGCAACGTTTGCTGACGATACTGCTATACTAGCAGTTGGCACAACAATAGAGGAAACAAATATCAAATTACAAAACGCTCTTAACGAGGTTAATGAATGGACTAAATCCTGGCGGATTGCACTTAATGAGAGCAAATCGATCCATGTAGATTTTTCGTATAAACGGACAAACAATTTGCCTGTATTTCTAAATACGTTTCGAGTCCCGTTTGCAAATGAAGCGAAATATTTCGGTATGACACTCGATGCAGAATTAAAATGGAAGTCGCATGTAAAAAAGAAATGCGAAGAACTTAAGAATAAATACAGAGAACTGTACTGGTTGCTCGGAAAATATTCGAAGCTTAACCTTGATAACAAGCTGCTATTATAACGGGTGATCCAAGTAGAGATACTTTTTTCAATAGCCTTTTTTGACAGATCACGTGTGTGTCGTGTCATGCTGTCATGTTATTTTTGTTTAGTATTGTTTGGCATTTCATAATGGAAAGACTTACGCGTGAACAACGTTTACAAATTGTTCAACTTTATTATGAAAATTCACGTTCTGTGAGGAATGTGTTCCGTGCACTTCGCTCAACTTATGGTCAACATAATCGGCCTACTGAGCGTACTATTCGCAACACCATCACCCATTTTGAGACCCAGCATTGATTATTGGATAATATTCGACCGAATAGACCACGTCCAGCACGCTGTGAAGAAAATATAGCGGCCGTAGCCGCTTCGCTCTATGGGCTCTTGAAAAGTTCCAAGAAGATCCGACGCTTTCGAGGCAAATTGTGTTTAGCGATGAGGCCCATTTCTGGCTCAATGGGTATGTAAACAAACAAAATTGCCGCATTTGGGACGAAGAGCAACCTAGAGAGATTGAAGAACAGCCACTTCATCCAGAAAAAACAACGGTTGGGTGTGGTTTGTGGGCCGGTGGAATCATCGGTCCATATTTCTTTAAAAATTATGCCGGTGCGAACGTAACCGTCAATGGCGACCGTTATCGTGCCATGATAACCGACTATTTGATGCCTGAAATTGAAGCTCGTGATCTCGGCGACATTTGGTTTCAGCAAGACGGCGCCACTTCCCGCACACATCGCATCAATCAATGGACTTATTGAGAGAACATTTCGGTGAGCACATAATTTCACGTTTTGGGCCGGTCGATTGGCCACCAAGATCGTGTGATATCACACCGTTAGACCTTTTCCTGTGGGGATGTGTAAAGTCAAAAGCTTATGCCGAAAAACCCGCTTCGATTCAGGCCTTGGAGGAAAACATCACGCGTGTCATTCGCCAGTTACCAGTCGAAATGCTCGAACGAGTGATCGAAAATTGCGACGTAGCAACGGCCAACATTTGGTAGACATAATCTTCAAAAAATAAATGCCAAAGAATGTTCTTTCAAATGATAATAAACATTCTCCATTAAATTTGAATTTTCTGTGTTTTTTTCTTTAAAACCGCGCTATAAATTGCGGAAAAGCAGGAACTCTCAGAGGAAAGTTATCTGCCAAACATATTATATACTCGTGATAAAAAAATTGCTGGATAAGTCGAATACTTGGAACTGGCCCTCCAGGTTGGGGGTTGTGCTTTGGGTTAACTACCCACCCACAGAAAAAAAATCATGGTTACGAAGCAACCAATAGCCTCGGAAAGGACTGATTTTATTGTTGACGACCCTGCTAAACGAAAAAAGGACAACGACGTTCGTATCTGCACCTGGAATGTGAGAACATTAAACAGGAGAGGTGCAGGCGAACAACTAGCGGAAGCCCTAAACTGCTACAAAGCAGACATTACTGCCATCCAGGAAATACGATGGGATGGGCCGGGCAAAAAGAGGATGAAAAACTGTGACATATACTACGGACCGTGTTATAGTGAGCAGAAACAGCGACTATTCGGATGCGGATTTGTTATAAGTGCCAGACTTAGGCAAGAAGTCTTATGTTTCCAAGACATTAGCGAACGCATAGTAACAATCCGCATCAAGGCCAAATTCGCCAACATAAGCCTTATATGCGCTCACGCTCCGACGGAAGGAAAAGATGATATAGCTAAGGATTGCTTCTACGAGCTCCTCGACAAAACCTATGAGCGACTACCGAAGTACGATGTTAAAATCGTGCTTGGAGATTTTAACGCAAAGGAAAACATAGCCTACACGACAACACGTCTGGTAACGGACTTAGGCTAATTGATTTCGCTACGGAACGAAATGCCACTATAGCCAGCACACGGTTTCCTCACCTCGATATCCATAAGGGGACATGGCGGTCTCCAGATCAACGAACGGTCAACCAAATTGATCACATTGCGATAGATAAGAGGCACGCATCCAGTATTTTGGATGTCCGAACATTCCGAGGAGCTAACATCGACTCGGATCACTACCTTGTAGCAGCCAAGGTAAGAATGCGGATATCCACCACGCTAAAACAATCCAGAAATACTGTGAAAAAATTTAATGTCGGAAGACTGCAATCGCAAGAGACCGCCAAGACCTTCGCACAACGCGTATCCCTTAACCTCTCGATTAACACCATACCACCAGCATCGAATGTCGAAGAGCAATGGCAACGATGCCAACAGGCCATTAGATCAGCCGCAACTGATGTGCTAGGTTTCTCGCGCCCACCAGCAAGAAACCCCTGGTTTGATGAGGAATGCCGACAGATGCTCGCAGCCAAGAACGAGGCCTACAAGGCTAAGCTGCAGGTGAAGACGAGAGCTGCCATTGAGCTTTATAGGCAAAGAAGAAGGGAAGAACATCGGCTTTTCAGCAAGAAGAAAAAAGAGCAAGAAAAGCGCGCGATCGAGGATATAGAGAGGTGCCACTCCAGGAACGATGTTCGCAAGTTTTACCAAAGTGTAAAACGTCAAAGCCAAGGATACAAGGCTCGAACAGAATCCTGTCGAGATGAACAAGGAAATATTGTAGTTGAGACACAGTCGATGCTGAGGATATGGAAGAACCACTTCTGCAGACTGTTAAACGGCGATGACGAACAACATTCCGCTGTCAGGCAGAACGAACCATTCAATATTGGCAACGACAGCGAAAACTGCCAACCACCCGACCTGAGTGAAGTGAGGATAGCAATATCTAAACTCAAGCTTAATAAGGCTGCCGGAAATGACGGCCTTCCCGCTGAGCTCTATAAGGCCGGCGGAGATGACTTGGTAAGTAACATCCACCAACTCATAAGCCAAATCTGGTCGGATGAAAATATGCCTGAAGAATGGAACCTCAGCATCGTTTGCCCGATCCACAAAAAAGGAGGCCCTCTGAACTGCGCCAACTACAGAGGCATAAGTCTCCTCAACATCGCCTACAAGATCCTATCTGCCGTAATATGTGAACGCCTGAAACCGTTTACCAACAACCTGATTGGCCCTTATCAGTGTGGTTTTAGGCCAGGAAAGTCCACAACCGATCAAATTTTCACACTTCGGCAGATCCTGGAAAAAACTCAAGAAGTCCAAATCGATACCCACCACCTATTCATCGATTTCAAAGCCGCATATGACAGCATTTATAGAGACGAACTGTACAGAGCCATGTCTAGTTTTGGTATACCGCCCAAACTCGTCCGTTTGTGTAGGATGACGATAGAGAATTCTCGCTGCTCCATCAGGGTCGGAAACGACCTCACCGACACATTCGATACCAAAAAAGGATTTAGGCAAGGCGATGCGCTGTCATGTGACTTCTTTAATCTGATTCTTGAGAGAATTGTGCAAAACTCCAAAGCCAACACCAGAGGCACAATTTTCCAAAAGTCGGTGCAACTACTGGCATACGCTGACGATATTGACATCATTGGTAGGACTCAACGTGATGTCATAGCCACGTTTGCTAGTATAGAGAAGGAAGCGGCGGAAATGGGTTTAGCAGTAAATGAGGGTAAGACTAAGTATATGCTGTCATCACGAAAGGACTCACAACATCGACGAATTGGACAGAACGTCACCATTGACAGATATAACTTTGAGGTAGTACGGGACTTTGTCTACCTCGGCTCCGCTATTAGCTCTGACAACAACATCTCGTCAGAAATTAAAAGAAGAATTACTCTTGCCAACCGCTGTTTCTTCGGGCTAAGAAGGCAATTTAGTAGTAAAGCCCTCACTCGAACTACTAAGGAGACCCTATATAAGACCCTGATCATCCCAGTCCTGCTCTACGGCGCTGAAGCATGGACCGTATCAAAAGCGGATGAAGAAATCCTTGGTAGATTCGAGAGGAAAATTCTTCGAAAAATCTTCGGTCCCGTTTGCGTTGACGGGCTATGGAGACGAAGATTCAACCAAGAACTATACGAGCTGTACAGCGACATGCCCCTGGTCAAAAAACTCCGCATTGGACGTTTAAGATGGCTAGGACATGTAGAACGAATGGACACCAATACTCCGCCTCGCAGAGTCTTCGATTCCCAGCCAGACGTCGGACGCAGTAGAGGAAGACCTCGCCTTAAGTGGCGCGCCCAAGTTGAAACCGACCTCAACCAACTTGGAGTGCGCAACTGGAGGCAGTTAGCTAAGGACCGGGCTAATTGGAGAGGCATGTTGGTTGAGGCCCAGGTTCATTCCGGACTGTAGCGCCACTTAAGAAGAAGAAGTCGAATACTTACTTGCAATAGAAATACAAAATGGGTGGTGGTTTTAGTGAGTAAAAATCTCACACTACTTTGGGCACGTGCTCATCGTGTCTATGAAGATTTCCACCAGCACACGGAAAAAAAAAAAATTATTATCGGCAGTTACCATGGTTTGAACCCATAATTCCAAGTTTTTCTTCGAATACCTTCAAAATTCCATATAAAGACTTCCATTATCCGTCAAATTATTACATCTTGACACCCTTACCACCTACGCAATGTTTGACCTCATTTCGCACTCAATCAAATTACATTTTTAAACACCCATTTATACCTTTTGCAGCTCGTCTTCCCCAGGAACCAACCTTAAATACTACGAAAAGAAAATCCTTCGTATTACCTTGTATATTTTAATTAAAATGATCGCCTCTGCAATCTATACACAAAAAAAATCCCGGTGCGAAAGAAAACATCCCCAGGCAATCCGCAGCCACCTTCGCAAACGTAATCAAAAACCGCAGTTCTCAAAAAAAAATTAACAAGCGTCATAATTAAATCCAGATTTAATAAAAATCAAAGAGCCGTTAATATAACCATAGCCTGAGCAACCTTGTACCAACAAGAAAGCGCTTCCTCTCCGGTCCGCATAGCCGGCGGCATTCAAGGGCTAAATTTATTATTAGTACTCGAGTCCTTACGCAAAATGAATGCCTTGCCAAACAAAGTCAGTCCTATACTTAGATTCCACTGCAACCGACTGAGAGTAGGAAACCCATGTGTGCCGGGACATCCATATATTCGAGCCCGAACCGGGGGAGATGATTGATGATTCGCAAAATAAATTAAACAAGATGACAAATTGCCGTTGTCGTCCTCAGTAGTCGACAAGACAGCGACTACAAGGTAGCTAATTAAAATCTGCGCCGATAAACACACATACGAGTAGGACTTGTATGAAGTGTCTTATCCTCGATGGAAGGGCTCTTTCTTAAGTCGAATTATTTCTCGAAATCCTATTAACACCCTGATGTGGTGCTCGACGGAGATAAGCTTCCTAATTGCCTCGTGAAGGAAAATTGAAATATGGTCCGCAGACATATTGTGTTTGTGACTCTCACAACCATACACACATCTATGCGCGCGGCACAATAATTGGGAAAGTGAGTTCTGACCGCATGCGATAAGAAATCCACAAGGATAGGTTTTGTTTGCAACCTCGACAATTGTATACCTAGTTGGGTGGCTTATTAAAATCTGTCGTCAGGTTGTCAGCATTTCTTTTTTTTTGCGATATTAATGAACCCTCCTCTTTCAGGAAGAGGGGTGGTAATTTTCTTGGCAATAATTGTTCTCCATTGTTAGTTGCGCAGCACAAAGCCATGGCAAGTCCTCTTTGAACTCAAAGAAAAAATGTGTTTGTCTCGGTGGGGAAATTTTAATTTTCTCAAAAAAGGACACAATGCTGGGTCTGGCTTCTGCGGGTGTAGTTCGAGTAATGGAATTCATTTTTTTATGGAGCTCCTTAAAATATCAAAATGTTATAGTGCAGATAAGTACCGGCTGGCTATTCCCAATCTCAAGGGTACACCGTCGGAATGTGTCTTTAACATTTCGGGGAAGGCGAGAGTTTGTTTGTCCTTCGGCTCCGAAACAGGGGAAAGAGTGTGCGTATGTTTGTTGGCACAAATATAAAAATTAAATAAACAGGACAATGCCGAGTGTAAACTCATTTTGTCTGCAGCGATAGATCGAAGATAAGTACACGACAACTGAGAACGGCGGGCGACACAAATAACTCGGGAGTCGGGAGTTGGGAGTTTCATTAATAGGAGATTATCTACTGCAAACATCGACGCTGCTACCCTGTGAAAGTGATGAAGAGTGTATACCAGGGACAACGACGAGCGACGACTATGCCAACCCTCTTGGCAACAATTTCACTATTCAGCTCCTAATCTACTGTTGAGGTCCATTATTGCGATTGAGTTCAACTGATATAGCCGTTCATTCCTCCACTTTCGCTGCCGTCGCGCCATCACCACCGCCGACCGACCGACGTGCCATCCATGATGGTGGTGGCATTTTGAATTGAGTAAACACAACTCGTTGGTGGTGGGTTTTATCTCGGTTTTGTTGGCACCGGTCCTTGAGGAATTCCGTGATGTGAAATAGCGCAGCTAAAAGAGAAATGTGTCCGATTCACATTCCGGAATTGTGCTGTTTGCGTTTTTATTGTTCGGGTGTACTACTATTGCTACCACCTTTTCTGGTGTTCACCCCTCTTGTAGGCATAGGTCGTACCTAACGCACTAGGTACAGCTCGTGCATAAAAGATTTGCCATTCCATTTATTTTATTTGAATTTCATTGAAATTTGAAACCTTTTGCCTGGATTTGGGGGTTCGTTTTTTCTTCTTTTTAATAAAGGGATCTCTTTATTCATCCCTTGAGGAGTAAGTGCACGCATCAAATTATCCACTTTGATGGTAGGGCACGGGGGGAATAAGACATGACTGTGAGTACCAGTTAGAGTATGTGCTTGCACGTATTCCCCATTTGGGGTCACACACAGCAGGAGTCTGTCTGTCTACAAAATGCTGCTGCACTGTCATGCAACACGATTTCGGATACACTGAGCGACAGAGGAATGTGTTCACGAGTCACTTTTTTTTTAATTTGAGGTGGATATTGACGGTGGATATTGTCGCGTGATTATCACCTTATGCCAGGGATTACGCTTTATAGATGCGTCAGGTCATATTAAAATGCTGAATTCCATCAGGTATAGGAACAAAGAACTTGATAACCTGGAATATTGATGGTCAAATTGTATGCTATGCGATCATATGAAAAACATGCCATGTCGGAGTTGATGACAGCCTCCACTGGCAACCAAGGTGTGCCTAATATGTCGAACGTACATTGGGTATTAACTCCTTCGTAAAGTCTTAGCAAAGACAGAACTCTTCAAATACGGAGGTGTTTCCATACAAGTGTGCATGCACCAAACCTTCAAAAAGTCAGGATGGATGAGAGCATGCTCGAAATTCAAAAAGGCGATCCCATGTCTTGCCCAACTACAGTGGGATATCCCTGCTAATTGTCACATTTAAGATCCTATCCAACACACTTATCGGCAGTGTGGCGTGAGGCCCGGTAGATTGACCAACGAATTTAAATGGAGACAAATAATATTTTCATCGACTTCAAGGCCGTTTGTGATACCAACCATCGCCTGGAGCTTTAAAAAGCGATGGTAGAATTCGGGATACCACGTAAACTGATGCAGCTGTGTCGTCTAACACTGGAGGGCACGCAATGTAACGTTCAGTTAGGAAATAACTCTTCTGAACTTTTCCGAACATGTACCGGATTCCGAAAAGGAGAGGCGGTATACTGAGATTTCTTCAATCACGTCCTGAAACAGATCGTATAGGGTAGGAGTAAATATGGAAGGCTTAATCCTTAAAAAATCCGTCCAGCTACTGGGGTATACATTGGTCGCTCCCATCGTGGTATTGTACACAAATATACTGGACCCTTATCTTAGTAGTCCTACTTTATGGCGCCGAGTGCTGGACAATAAGCAGGAAGATAAAACCGCGAATTTTATGGCGTGGGCGCATCAAGCGAATAAAAATACTCCAGACAAGAGAATCTTCGAATCCAACAATTTAAGGATTAAACTATCGTGGATGCTAGAGCAGTTGGACTTAATAAATGTAAGCGTCGTGAGGAAGATTGAAGAGGATTGTAAGCTGCCTTGTTGCAGCCAGAGACCCCCAACGTGCCGGGAGTCCGTAAGTAATTTATTAAGTACGTCTTGGAAAAAGCAGATGGTAACGGATCAGATTTTAATTCCCAAGATAATTTCAACAGTCCCAGTTAGTCTGAAGAAGCTATATAAGCTGCTCTGACAACAGCGCATTTATTGGTAAGTCAAAATCAGATGGTGGCGGATGAGCCGAAAGGCCAACTTTAGAACAACGCTTGGGTTCTGTCATAGGAACCAAATATGCTTGTAAACAACTAAAAGTCTCGGAAATGAACGGAAACTAATAACTGCTAGTGCTGAATACAGAAACAATTATTAATCCACTATAATTTAGTGGTAGGTGCACTGGGTCATACGCAAATTTCTCCTTCACTGTAAATACCAACCATGTGAGGACGATTTTTAAAGTTTGGCTAAAATAAACAATGACATTGATTTTGGTTACGGATATTAAAAAAAAAACTGTGATTATAAGAACTTTTAATCCGGAATTTGAAGGAATCGGGGTCCATGTAAATAATTATAATGATTTTCCGTTATTGACCAGAACTGAAAAATACGTTAAGAACTATTTAAACGATGAAATTAACATAGATATTAAATTTCATGCAATTTGACCAGGCTAGAAATTGATAATTTTCCTAAAAATCGGTTACATGGATTTTCAAAGCGTTTTCGATAAAATTGACGTTATGTGTAAATCAGATGGTAGATAGCGTTAACATAAGTTTAAAAAAAATTACATAGAATGGTGACCAAAAATAAAGTGTTAATACGAAGTTTGAAGAAAATCGGTTTAGCCTAGGACAGGCGGACCGACGAACTAAATTTTGAAAGCCTCTATCATTGTAATGTTAGAATCAATCATAATCTCGAAGTCCAATGTTTTTACAAAAACAATTTTTTTTTATGTAAGATAAAGTTAAAAAGCAAAACGATTGGAGCGAAATATTCACCCTGCTGTATCCACACCCAAAACATGAGCCTGATCCTTCAGTTTAGAGTTTGTGCTTTGCGTTAGCTACTCACCAATCAATGAAAATAAATATTGTCAAGAAGCAATCAGGACCCATGGGAATGAATGTTCTTTGAAAACCGAGCGAAATCAAAACATGACAACGACATTCATCGCTGCATTTACAAAGTTTGCATTCTTACCCAAACACCTAACAACTATCAAGTACCTTAAGCTGCTTCATTATAGACATTACTGCTATTTAGGAAATATGAAGGGATGAGCGAATACAAAAGAAGAATATAAAAGTGCGACCATTACTATGGTCCATGCTATAGCGACTCATATATCAAGTTATGTTTCTTAATACAGAAACTCAGTCAGCAAGTATTCCCATGACCAGAATCCTATGACTCATTGTTCCCGTCAAATCATTCCTTCACTTCAAAACCCTCGATGCACAATTCCCTTAATCAAAAGCTAGTATTCGGGCAAAAAAAAAAAACACCACTTCACGATCTAATGGAAGAAAAATGACTATTTCTAGAGCTTCTGAACAAAATTTACAGGCGGCTACGGAAGTACGATGGTAGAATCGTGATGGGAGGCAGGTGGGACTTCTATGCGGGACCAAAAACCCAATATGGCCATCACATCTTTTTCTCACTATCAATACGAGGATGTCTCAACAAACGATCTCTTCACAGTAGACGCCATGAAACTATGAAAACTATGGCGATTTGGAACGTAGGAGTACCGCTCAGTAGTCACCCTAGACTAAAAAAATGCCTTTAAATCTACAAACTAGTCCTGCATATTGAGCTTAAAATAAACGTGCTGAGATATATTCTAAAGATACTCTGTAGGTACTTTAAGAACAGGCTAAACTACGACAGCTACAAATGCACAGAGTACTACAACGTGGTGGCAGGCGTTCCACAAGGATCTGTTCTAGCCACTCTTCTGTCGAATATAATGTACGATGGTGCTTTGACGCTGCCAATGGCTCAAATGATGAAGGTTGTAGGTTATCATGGAAAAGCATACAGATTAAGAGGTAACGATGCGACATCTGTATTCAAAGCCTAGTTAGAGTCTAGGTGGAGACTACATACAAATACGCGTGGTAGATCAAACGATTCAATCAAAACCCACAATCCGTTACCTTGGTGTAATGATCGACAAAAGACTTAACCTAGATTTCGTTGGACAAAAGCAGCTATCCGCCAATCATTGCTCGAGAGAATTGGTGGTCCTAGAGGCTTTTCTCTAGAGTAATAAACTTAGCCTTTGTACCAGTCTGGGGTGACGCAATGCACAGTGGATCCACCCCAGAACAAAGGCGGCCATAATTACTTACTCACTTCATAACATCTAAAACAATTGGTTATAAGGTAATTTGGGCTCTCTTATTACGAATCTGAAATCAGTTTTGATGTATCTTGTCAAGATTTTGATATAAAACAAATACAAATTTTTGGCGCAACAGGCTCGTTAGTACCCAGGGCCTAGCTTTCTCACAACCATTCATGTGTGCGTGTGTACTTCTTGCACGATGGCGGGACCTCCTGTTTTATGCCGACTCCGAACGGCTAAGTTGAGAAAAGCTATTCTTGACAATTGATACTACTCGGATGATTTGTCAGATCATCACGAGAGGAGGGCCAGTGAAAAATCACTTAGGTGTTGCTACGGCTGGGAATCGAACCCAGACCTCCTGCGCGGCAGTTCATCGCACTAACCATCGCGCCACTGATCCCTTCGATTTTGATATACATTCGGTAAAAATGTTCAAGATCGGTTACTCCAGTTTTACCATCGGGACTTAACAAGATTCTGGTATAGGGAACATATTATATGTATTTAAAAATCTCATAAAATTATTTTTTTAATAACTTAGGAAGATTTCAGAAATTACTTGGGTCTGAAAAAGTTTAAATCTTTTTATCAGTTCATTTTCGTAAACTTCTTCTTGAATAATGAGTCTGCCTGTTTTCAGTGTGATTTTTTAACTTTCTCTTACAAAGAGAAAGATATTGTTTTCGTGAAAATTTTCGACCTCGAGATTTTGATTGATTCTAACATTACGATGATAGCGGAGCCTAAAAAAGTGGTTTTTGGAATTCCGTCCGTCGGTCCGTCGGTCCGTCGGTCCGTCGGTCCGTCGGTCCGTCTGTCCGTAATGGTCTCCCCAGCCTAAACGGCTTGGCCGATTTTCTTCAAACTTCGTATCCAAGCTTATTTTGGTCATAATTCTAGGCCATTTTTTTGTTTGCTTTTAGCCATGTTATTAACGGTACCTGCCATATAAAAATTACACATAACCTCAATTTTCTCGAAAACGGCTCTAACGATTTTGATTAAACTTTATATATACTATAAGCATATTAGTTCCAATAAAACTGCATACCCAGTTTTTGCGAGAAAATCCATATAACGGATTTTGTCATTTAGGCCATATAAAGAAAATTGATAATTTCTCGCAAACTAATATGTCAAATGGAATGAAATTTAATATATATACTACTATTAGAGCTTGAAGCAATTCCACATAATTAGTTTTAGCCCAACTATCACTAAACGGAATTTTCAGTTTTGGCCAATAACGAAAAATCATTATTATTCCCATAGACACCGATTCCTTCAAATTTCTTAGTCAACGTTCGTATAATCATATTTCGACATTATTCATATCATTTTAAGCATTAATAATCAAAATGCGTTCTATTTGATCTAACACCCAACTCGCTGTGAAAGAGAAAGTTTCGTACGACCCAGTCGTGCACCCACCACTCGTTTTTAATTTTTTCGCAATTAATATCGAAGCCAGAAGATGTCTAAAGTGATGAGTAAGTATTGTGTTACATTGCTCTAGATTGTTCTCTCCTTTTCCTTTTGAAATAAAAACTTTTTTAGTTTCCTTAGCAAATTTAAAACGAATCGGTCTACGGTATTGAGTGGATGAGGGGCGTGGGTTTTTCCAGAAAACTTGATTTGATGCTTTACAAATCAATCGCAAAGGAACAAATGACGTCACGAACAAACTACTGTCATAATCGATATACGGCATTTGGATCTAAAAACCGTTGATTGTATTCGTTTTGTGCAGTGCTAAAACCATATTAGAAAAATCAGGTGAACATCTTTGCAAAACTTTTTTGTGACAATATACGCTTGGCGTAGATATACGCTTGTCATATGTTGACTGCAAATAATATGTTGACGCCAAATAATTGTTATTTTCAAAAATACTTCCTTTGTATTAAACTATTCTGAATAATTTTTAACAAGAACACGTCTCTTCCTTTCCAGAAATACGTAAGTGTTTTGCACAAATATACGATTCTAGTCCCAAGTGCTGTAAAATCTGCATTTGAAACGGTATCCAAGGAGAAATATTCTCGTAATAATAGACCCCTTACCTTCTACTTATATCTCCATTAAAAAAAAATTCCTCCGAAGATGATAACGCAACAAAGTAAACAAATGCAGTCGCGCTTACTCTTCGTGCACTAAAACTGAATGCCAATTGTTTGCAATGTGATTACTTTGAAGATACAAATCTAACGGTATTGACTAAACCTGGGGTCGAATCGCGTCCTCCGTGAACGGATCGGCGATCGTACGAACAACAATTACGTGATTCATCGTACGAACGAACGTATTGAGATTGTGTCATACGAATGCTCACGGAACGTAATTTTTAGTTTGACGTGGTAGCTGTACTAGAATAAAAAAAAAAAGGTAATAGTTTAAACTTAATAAATGTCATTGGAAAGTAAAATTCGGCAAAATAAAAGTTGAAAAAAAAAACATTTTACAACATTAAATGGATTCGGCGTTGTTATTTTATCTAAGTTCGTTAGACGAAATGAAAAGCAATTTCGAACACAGCTAAGAGATAGTAGCAATTGTTCAATTGGGACTATCTCAGAAAATAATGTACATTAGGCATTATAATATGTATTTACGAAACTTTACTTCTGTGGACAATTATTTACCCCAGTATTGCATTGTATTGCAATAAGCAGCAACATATTCTCTCTTAGTTTAGGTTACAGAAACACCGTCGCAGGTGTCCCATTTTTTTCAATATGTTTGTTGAATTTTGGTCAAATCAAAAAACATTCTCTTGAAGAAGTGCCAATTTGCTGAATAGCCTTCCTATAATAAGGAATGGAATCCTCTATTGAATCCTTGGCCGCAGTACGCAGTTGTGGCTGCCTTACCATTAGTCATTGGTAACTCGTTTATAAGTCCCTCAACTGATGATTCCAATCCAGTTGCTTAAATTATTAAATTATACTCTTCGGTGAGATGCTTCTCCTCATACAGTCCCACCTCCTTTACTATTATTTAGTTCTTTTTCATCTAAAATGTTTGGTCAGCGAAAACCTCTAAACAAAAAACTAAATGTGCTTTCCTACGCTGTAACTTCTTTTACCTGAGGCCCTACAATATTTTATTTAGTTTTCAAGCTATCTCACATTTTTATGGATGTCTTAGCTTTGTCTTGAGCAGTATTTCGAATCGAGTTTTTTTGCCAAGTCCGGCGATCTCTACATGTACTCCGCCAAGATAATCGTTTGAGATTTTTTTAAAAAATGTATATACATATATTAATTAATTGACAAAGATATGTATTTGACAATTATAAACCATTTAAAATGATTAAACTTACATATTTCTTCATTATTTTTCGCACCAAACAAATTACGAACACTGCAAACCTATCGTTCACTCAAGTGGTGACGCCAAATTACGTTAACGACTATACGTTCACGTATGCGATAATACCCAATGCCTACTTTACGAAAACGAGTTACTCCTTCACGGAGGTCGCGATTCGACCCCTGGTATTTCTTTTATCATTTAGAAATAGTTTGGGATTTTCTAAGCTGCCACGTTTTTGGCCAAACTTTAAGGAATTTTGAAAAGTATCTAAGCAACATATTTAGAGAATCTCAATATCTATATATTGTCTATACAAAGTTTTTTGCCACGCCCTTATCAGTCAAACTATAAACTATTTGAAAAAATGTTTGATGCAAAATCATTGGTAATATTAACATGAATATTTCTCCTATAGATCATTTTAGCCTAAGCCCACTTTTTGGGGGCGTTTTCTTAGCAAAACGATATTTATGCCCAACCCCATAGCATATGCAGTAGAAAAACGTTGTTTTATATCGAACCTCTTAAAACTGTGTGAACTGTGAACAGTATGTTGTCGCAATGTCATTTTCAAGTGTTATCGTCATAAAGTTGTTAGCCACGCCAACTTTTTGGGAATATTATTTTTAAAGACAGGATGGGATGGGATGGGGTATTCAACGATCCGCACAGCGGATTGTAGCCTTCTCAAATGTTTTTTTTTTAATTTTGGCCTACGGTGGAACCACTGTGCAATGGGTAGAAACCAATGCTGGAGAATGCTGCTTATCACAAGTGTATAGACTTAACGCTTTCAAAACGATTACCGCGTTTCAGAAGAAGCGGCACTGGTCCTAGCCGTAATAATGTCCATGATTAAAAAATCATAAAAAGGATAGAAATTTGGAAACAAGTGTGTTTTACTTAAACATTAGTGAAATATCCCAACACGATGACCACAGTTCTCTTCACCAAAGTGTACACGATTTCCTGTCGCCGAGTGTTGGTACACAAAACCCACATACGATGGTACTTTAGCTATCAGCAAGCAACATCAGCTTATCGACGATGGTAATAGCAAGGCAATGGTGTGGCGGTATAACAACCCCATCGTCAGCTGAATTTAGCCACCAATTGATGAGTAGCTATCAATAAAATTACACACACTCACACAGGAGTGCATATAGCCCATCAGCACTATAAAATATGTACCCAGCAAACCCTCGTCGCACACTCGGAATTGTCCCCAAGGGTACACTACCAGGTTTATGTGGTGAAAATCGAGCAAACCCGTAATGGAGTAGTAGATATCTACACTACAAGTTTAGTCAGCGTGCGAGTTGTTGTTTGAGATCCGTCTAGCAGTAGCGCTCCCATAGACCAGCATATTACTTCGTTTAAATCTACTTTGCGGCATGTCGCGTCATTATAGACAATTTCATTAATTTAAACTGCGCATTTGCCCGTCCCGCTCTTTGGCTGTGGGAGCTGGTAGAATCCATGGAGGACGCCAGTTGTTGACGCCACAAACATGTGACTGGGATAAATCCCTTCGTTTTACATTCGCAGTGCATTAATGGAACAAGCAAATTGAATTAGTACCGTAGGTGTCGCGTTCCCAATTTAATTTTTCGACATTCCTACTTGCCAAACCAAACCAATACGATGGCAAACTTTGAATGTGCAGATTTGATTAAATCGAAGAGCAGGAGTGGTGGCGGAAAATGGAAGCCCATGCCAGCGCCAGGCAGAGAAGATACACATCATATCCCAGGATTTCTCGGGATGTCTGCACTTGACAAAAATTACGAATGTGTACTTATAAATTTGCAATGAACCGAATTCCGATCATCCCGGAGCGGTCGGTCGGAGTCGTCGGAGTCTTTTGCCTTTTTGGTTGGCCCGCTGCCAATTCTCGTATGTAGTGCGAATTGAATTCCACACAAGTGAAATATTTGCAGCCTTCGGGCTCTGCTCATGAAGTCATACATTATTTTGGAACATTTAACATGAGATTTATTGTACTTCCGCAACTCAGTTCAGACAATTGTCGAGGTGGTGTTGAGTATAATTTGTGGCTTGCCTCCAACAAGTAGTAGTCTCTGTCCCTACGACGACGACGTACGGGCATCCGAGTCCCGAATCGGTGTGGAGTGCAAATCTCTTTATTGTTTCCCAGCAATTAGTTTCCATCCAATTGCATTCGAATGGCATAGTTATGGGAGAGGATTTCTGTTTTTTTTTTTTCATCCAAGGTATGTCCATCCTGGAGGGAGGTTATTTAGGACCTAGTGTCCATGACAAGACAACAATTGCACGTATAAATGGTTGTTCCATTGACAATGATTGAAATCATAAGAATATGAAGGACCGTTCATCACCGAAAGGTTCGATTACGGAATCGGATTTGGGACATTCTTCCGAGAGAATAGCACACCGGATACATTGACACACTGAGTGTGTCCCGATGAGTTGCAAATTCTCAACTGAAATAACAAATGGTCTTTTATAACTGGACAAGCAAATACCGAATAATCCTGATAGTGAGGAGAAAAAAAAATAGAGTCGTACACACTTCCAGGATACACACTTAACGAACAATGCTAACCCAAACATTTCCCGTCTTTGACGACAATGATGGTGATACTGATGATTATGGGGTTAGGCAGTGGCGTGGTGTCAAAGAGGGGAATAAAATATTTATTATATGATTTGACCAAAATGTATCAACTTATGAAAAAGAACTCTTAAAAATGGCGGGTAATGTCCGTTGTTTTGATATGTGTCAAGTAAACAGATCCAGAATGCACATCGACAAGCAATGGAATGCTAAACTCTTCAAGAACGTTGAATACTCGTAAATATTCAAGTAATTCGTCAGTGATTTTGGAGCATTGTTTCTCGGCAGATAAAGGCCATCTGGTTAACCAATATGGTTTTTAGGCGCTCGCCTTAAAGAGATTACAGAATCGGATTTAGGGCATTCTTCCGAGAGAATAGCCCACCGGATATACTGACACACTGAGGGTGTCGACAAGCAATGGAATGCCAAACTCTTCAAGAACGTGGAATACTCGTAAATATTCAAGTAATTCGTCAGTGATTTTGGAGCATTGTTTCTCGTCAGATAAAGGCCATCTGGTTAACCAATGTGGTTTTTAGGCGCTCGCCTTAAAGAGATTACAGAATCGGATTTGGGGCATTCTTCCGAGAGAATAGCCCACCGGATATACTGACACACTGAGGGTGTCGACAAGCAATGGAATGCTAAACTCTTCAAGAACGTGGAATACTCGTAAGTATTCAAGTAATTCGTCAGTGATTTTGGAGCATTGTTTCTCGGCAGATAAAGGCCATCTGGTTAACCAATATGGTTTTTATGCGCTCGGCTTAAAGTACAACAACACTCAATATCAATTGATGTGACTACGAACTAACCCGATTGAAGGGTTCGTTTCCAGGGGAGGCTTTACTTACTTACTTAAGTGGCGCTACAGTCCGGGATGAACCTGGGCCTCAACCAACATGCCTCTCCAATTCGCCAGGTACTTAGCTAACTGCCTCCAGTTGCGCACTCCAAGTTGGTTGAGGTCGGTTTCCACTTGTGCGCGCCACTTAAGGCGAGGTCTTCCTCTACTGCGTCCGACGTCTGGCTGGGAATCGAAGACTCTGCGAGCCGGAGTATTGGTGTCCATTCGTTCTACATGTCCTAGCCATCTTAAACGTCCAATGCGGAGTTTTTTGACCAGGGGCATGTCGCTGTACAGCTCGTATAGTTCTTGGTTGAATCTTCGTCTCCATAGCCCGTCAACGCAAACGGGACCGAAGATTTTTCGAAGAATTTTTCTCTCGAATCGACCAAGAATTTCTTCATCCGCTTTTGATACGGTCCATGCTTCAGCGCCGTAGAGCAGGACTTGGATGATCAGGGTCTTACATAGGATCACCTTAGTAGTTCGAGTAGTAGTTCGAGCTTTACTAATAAATTGCCTTCTTAGCCTGAAGAAACAGCGGTTGGCAAGAGAAGGTAATTCTTCGTTTAATTTCTGGCGAGGTGTTGTTGTTACAGTTAAGAGCGGAGCCGAGTTAGACAAAGTTCCGTACTACCTCAAAGTTATATCTGTCAATGGTGACGTTTTTTCCAATTCGTCGATGTTGTGTGTCCTTTCGTGTTGACAGCATATACTTAGTCTTAACCTCATTTACCGCTAAACCCATTTTTGTCGCTTCCTTCTCTATACTAGCAAACGTGGCTATGACATCACGTTGAGTCCTACCAATGATGTCAATATCGTCGGCGTATGCTGGTAGTTGCACCTATTTTTGGAAAATTGTGCATCTGGTGTGGGCTCCAGAGTTTTGCACAATCCTCTCAAGAATCAGATTAAAGAAGTCACATGACAGCGCATCGCCTTGTCTAAATCCTTTTTTGGTATCGAATGTGTCGGTGAGGTCGTTTCCGAACTGATGGAGCAGCGAGAATTCTCCATGGCCATCTTACACAAACGGACGGGTTTGGACGGTATACCAAAACTAGAAATGGCTCTGTATAGTTTGTCTCTATAAATGCTGCCGTATGCGGCTTTGAAATCTGCCGAAGTGTGAAAATTTGATCGGTTATGGACTTTCCTGGCCTTAAACCACACCGATAAGGGCCGATCAGGTTGTTGGTATACCGTTTCAGGCATTAACATATTACGGCAGATAAGATCCTGTAGGCAATGTTAAGGCTGCGAGCATCTGTCGGCATTCCTCATCAAACCAGGGTGTTCTTGCTGGTGGCCGCGAGATGAGACCAGTACCCGATGGTTACCACTTGGAGATAAAAAATAAGCACATTTGATGTGTAGTCAGAGTTGCAACCACTGGACATTGCCAATTTAAAGCCAATCAGAGTCTACCCTCGTTCTACAACACCCAACAATCAAAGGGTTCAAATAGTCATCAATATTAACCACACGACCCTTGTCATGGGAAAAAAACATAAAGGTCCCAAAATAATGTCGATCAAAAAGGTAACTTACATTTCGGGCGAAAAGAAATAAATTTTATATAAAATGATTGCCTATGAAATTTGAAATGTTAAAATTTAATAGGAAAGTCCATTGGAATCGGTTTATAGGGACACCACGCCACTGGGTTAAGGTGAGGGCAATTGTCAATGCGGTAGCAAAAGTGTAAGTGCCGAAATAAAAACAAAATCGATTGTTCATATAATAATACGAGGGCGAGAGTATCCTTTGATAAGGGTAGGGTATCCTTTTTCAGTATTACCCCTGACCCTTCGCCATCCATATTGACACAGTGTCAATTTGTTTTGTACTCAAACGTGTGCTATGAGTACGGCTAAGGGTCAATGAGGGGACTCTTATTCGCAATCGTATTTGTACTCGTCATCGTCATCATAGTTGGTGTGTAATTTTGGGATATGCCCAGCAATACAGATACTCTCTGCAGCAGCAGTAGAAGAGCGCGTCGTGTGTGTATGGTTTGTATCTCGCTTTTGTTTGTTGGATTAGATTAGATAGCTTTCGCATGGCGGTAATGCTCTAGGCGCACAGGAAGGGCCGATTTAATTGGATTTTGGATAAATTCCTTTTTTATTTTGTATTTATCCAGAAGTGGGTGCGCCAGTAGGTAAACAACGTATTAATGAAATCATTGGAAAATAATGAGCAGTGAAGTGAAAAATTTTAAAATTAACTACGAGAGAAATTTGAGATGCGATCCAGTAACTGTAGATGAAGTTTAGGGGTGTGTTGTGTACTCATTGAACTGGATAGTTTGCTCAGTTGCCCTGCAAGTGATTGCGGAGGTAATCAGTATGAAAGTCTGTGGGAAACTGAAAATACAACAAGACCTGCTGCCTATGCATGAAATGTAATCGAACAGGTCAGCATTGGCGTATGGCTGATAAAATGTTCAGTGGCGCGTGAAAATTTAAATTTCGATCAGAGAAACATCATTATAGCTTGCACCTGGCTTATATTCTTTGAGGTGTGTTCTGGACATTACAAGTTACATATCGATAAACACAAAGTTGCGTTCATTATATCAGATGTTTGTACATTTGGAAGAACCAACATTGATGCAGGTGCAACGATCATAAAGTCGTATTGATTACACAGGTCTACAAAACATTGTTTTTGTTTGGTGCCGCTAATTCTATGTTATAATTTGGTTAATTAGCCCGCAAGATATTGTATCGGTATTTATTCATAATTAATCTCATTATAATCAATTAATTTCTTTTTTTAATTCGACATTTTTCGATATGTAGTCGTCGAGACGGTGTTTTTTAAATAATCCAAACACATTTTGTTACATTTGTGGTGAATATGTAGTGAAAAAGTTTAGAAAACCTATAACAGATTCAGTGAAAAAGACATACGTTGATTACATTAATATGGAGATGAAGGATCTGAACACTCCGTGGGTTTCAAAACATTGTGTGCCTTAAATGTTCACTACACACCTTAGTGAACATTTAAGACAGTGTGCAAATGATAAATGTAATCATTAAAAGTATAGCTATAGTGTGCCGATGATTTGGACAGAACCGAAAAATCACATTGATGACTGTTATTTTTGTGTTGTAGAATAACAAGTTATAAACAAAAGAAAAATCACATATCATGATTTACCATCTGCTAAAAGACCTCGACTATGTTCAGATGACGTACCATCTCCTATGAGTCAAGATCTTTCAGTTCTATCAGATTTGTCGGACACAGAGATGGTGGAAGTTTTTTCTGATTAACGTGAAAATGATTTTGAAGAGTTAACAGCACCTTCACTTTTTTCTCAAGATGCTTTAAGTAAATTGATTAGAGAGTTTGAAATTTCGAAAGAGCGATCTGAGTTACTTTTGAATGTTTCTAATCTCAAGGTACAAAAGTAATATTTTATCGTGATCGCAAAAAAAAAGAACTTCTTTTCATGATTAATATGTTTATGGGACAGTAGAGCAAAAAAAGACCACTGGATCAAGAAAGATTGGCCTTTGAGAAATAACATGACGGTTGGCAAGCAAATTATTGTAAACCCGCCTTTAGTTTCTAGAGATAAGATTATTTTGCCTCCATTGCACATCAAATTGGGACTTATGAAGCAATAAGACATTAGATAAAACTGATCCGTGTTTTGTATATTTTTCAAAAAAGTTTATTGGTTTAAGTAATGAAAAACTAAAAACTGGTATTTTTGATGGCCCACAGATAAGACTTTTAATGAAATACAGTGCCGCTCACTTGAATAGCACCCCCCTTTGCTGTGAGTTTTACGCTTAATATCTTCAAAAATAATTATGGTAATGACTTGTTGTTTTTTCTAATGAAAGTTTATTAAATTCTGTAAATAAAACAGAAGGAATGGAATTCATATTTACAGTGGTAATTTTTTTTATAGATTTTGAAGCGATATGACTCAAAATATACACATCACATTTTGGCTCACTTGAATAGCACCCCCTCATAAAAAAATTATTTAAAAATGTTTTCACACTGTTGGACTTAAAAATTTATTAGGAACACAATTAAGAATTAAATTTTGAATTGAATTTGAATTAAAAAAAAAAATTAGTAACGGGTGCTTCCGCCTTTGTTAAAAATAACCTCATACATCCTGTTAGGTAGGGAATCATACAATTTCTTGATGTAATCCAGCGAAATGGAGGCCCAGCTACTTCTAATTGCTGCTATTAGCTCCTCCTTATTGGAGTATTGCTTCCCTGATTCGTACACCTTCCGAGCAAGCCATCCCCAAACATTTTCGATGATGTTTAGGTCTGGCGAGTATGGTGGCCAATCCAACAATAAAATGTTTTGACGCCCAAGAAATTGTTTTACCACTCTGGCATTGTGAATTGGTGCGTTATCCTGCTGCAATTTCCACGGCAAGTCACCAAATAATCTATTAATGGAAGGGATAACGTTTTCTAGTACTCCAATGTAGGACTGAGCGTTCATGCGAGGAGTTAGGAACTGCAACTCCAAAGTGACATAGTACGTTATGGCTCCCCAAATCATAACACCGCCAACTCGACTGTGCAAACGATCCAATTGATGTTCCTCCTTCCGCAAATCATGAAAGTAATAATTAAAACCGTCAGGACCCTCTAAATTAAATTTTTTTTCGTCGGAGAAAACAACACGGTATCATTCCTTGCTCCATGTCATGTTAGCACGGCAGAAACTAAGGCGTTGCTCTTTGCGATATGGGTTAAGCGGTGGTTTTTTCCTTAATTTCAATCGCTTTAAGTGCTTAGCCTTCGAAATAATCCGCTTTACTGTGGACACGCTTGCTTTAACACCACTTTTTTCTCTTATTTTGGCTGCAGAGTCGTGCGAATTTGACGCGAGCCGCAGAATTGCTCTTTTTCCAGCTGGGGTAACGGCACTAACTGTTCGTCCTTTCATGTTTTTGCCATAGTTGGACTCGTTCCGTAAAATGTGGATATCACTTTGCGGCTTCGTTGAGTTTTTTTGGCTATTTGGTGAATAGACAGGCCACACTCACTGTAAGCCTTGATTTTAGCTTTCTCGTCCTCTGTCAGTGATTTGCCACGACCCATTTTAACTAAAATTATCTTAAATTAATTAAATGATTGTTAGAAAATACTTTTGCATAACCACCTGATTTGGCTTCCACACGAAAACTGATAATAGAGGGGGGTGCTATTCAAGTGAGCCAAAATGTGATGTGTATATTTTGAGTCATATCGCTTCAAAATCTATAAAAAAAATTACCACTGTAAATATGAATTCCATTCCTTCTGTTTTATTTACAGAATTTAATAAACGTTCATTAGAAAAAAAAACAAGTCATTACCATAATTATTTGTGAAGATATTAAGCTTAAAACTCACAGCAAAGGGGGGTGCTATTCAAGTGAGCGGCACTGTACAACGATTTCATACATTCAATGAATAATTTAGAAGCAGCTCATTTAGAAGAATCTCTTAATTAGCTTTAAAAATCTTGGATGTAATATGAGCATAAAAGTACACTATATGGACATTCGATTAAACATTTCAAAAACCAAGCACTAGAAACTTATCTGCAAAGCCTAACAGCTGGAAAGGAAACAAATCATTCGCTCTGGAGAGCAATTAGAGTCATAAAACGGCCAAAAAATGCTGTGCCGCCAATTAGGGTAACTCAAGACGTTTGGGCAAAAAGCGCACATCTTCAGGAAAAATTAAAGCCATTTGATGGTCCAGCGCAAAATGAAAACAATAATATATTCGAGAGTACAACCGATTATAATATAGTAAGATATGAAGATAGTAAGAAATAAAGAAACTAAAACCTTAAAAAAGCTCCGGGTTATGACCTGATTACAGGAGAACTTCTTAAAATGTTCTTTTTATTTTAAATGCGACAATCAGATTAGAATTCATACCAAGACAGTGGAAAGTCGCGGAAGTGATTATGGTCCTAAAACCAGGAAAATCACCGAATGAAATAAAATCTTACAAGCCTATTTCACTTCTTCCAATAATCTCAAAATTTTTTGAACGAATATTACTCGGTCGCTTATACCCCATAATTGACTAAAAAAGTATTTTTCCTGACGATCAATTTGGGTTTAGAAGTAAACATTCGTCTGTGGACCAAGTACATCGTATTACCGATGTAATTGAGAAAGCTTTCGAAGAAAAGAAAATTTGCTCAGCCGTATTTCTTGACGTGTCGCAAGCTTTTGACAAGGTGTGACACAAAGGCCTTAAGTATAAACTAAGTCAAGTTCTGCCAGAACAATTATATAAAATCCTCTTGTCGTATCTTGAGCATAAACTCTTCCGTGTGAAACTTGGAAACGAATATTGAGAGTTCAAAGAAATAATGGCAGGTGTACCGCAAGGAAGCGTCCTTGGACCAATCCTGTACTTCCTATTCACTCGTGATATCCCACAAACAAACGATACAACAGTTTCAACGTTTGCTTACGGTACTGCTATACTAGCAGTTGGACCAACAATAGAGGAAACAAATATCAAATTACAAAACGCTCTTAACGAGGTTAATGAATGAACTAAATCCTGGCGGATTGCACTGAAAGCAAATCGATCCATGTAGATTTTTCGTATAAACGGACAAAAAATTTGCCTGTATTTCTAAATACGGTTCGTGTCCCGTTTGCAAATGAAGCTAAATATCTCGGTATGACACTCGATGCAAACTTAAAATGGAAGTCGCATGTAAAAAAGAAATGCGAAGAACTTAAATATTCGAAGCTTAATCTTGATAACAAGCTGCTATTATACAAGCAAGTGCTAAAACCGGTTTGGTCATATCATATACAACTATGGGGCTGTACCAGTGAAACGAATTTAAACATTTTACAAACTTTTGAAAACAAAATGTTAAGATCATTCGTCAATGCGCCGTGGTACGTAAGGAACGAAGATCTACGCAGAGATCTGGGCATTCCCGCGGTTAAAGATGAAACAAAAAAATTTTGCACGAAAACATAAAAAACGTTTATTAGGACACGTTAACACGACAGTCCCCGAAGTTCTTGACGAAACAAATATATTGCGGCGTTTTCAAAGAACCGCGCTATAAATTGCGGAAAAAGCAGGAACTCTCAAAGGAAAGTTACCTGCCAAACTCGTGATAAAAAAATTTCTAGATAAGTCGAATACTTAGTTGCAATAGAAATACAAAATGGGTGGTGGTTTTAGTGAGTAAAAATCTCACACTACTTTGGGTACGTGCTCATCGTGTCTACGAAGATTTCCACCAGCCCACGGAAAAAAAATTAATTAAGACAAGTTTCCTGAAAATCTGCCATGAAGATTTAAAGGTGATAAATACCAAGGACGCTGCGATGAGCATATGATGGCATATTACAGAATGTCCTGAAGACATCCGTCGTAGCTAAAATGAGAAGCTTCTAACCTGTAAAATAATGTGTAGTTAAATGTTTTGAATTAAATGTTCTGTTGTTTTTTAAAAAATTAATTTAATGCTTTTAAATTTATTTACCCTTGCGTAATCTCGACAGCTACACGTAGGATTAAAAAAGTAAGTAGGTATCAAGTTTTTATCGGGGTACCGAATGTACTTAAAATCAGTATTACTTTTAGCGGTACTAGGAGACCATTGTCATTAAATAAGATTAACTGAATTTTGTATGCAGGATCTTTAGCCACACAGCAATGCTTTATCGATTCTCAAAATTATTACAAAGGCCGTGATATCGTAATTTTTTTTGTATAACATGGTTCTGTCTATCTAAATAACTCGCAACGGTTAAATATTTCGAAGAACGTAATTCAACTGCGGATCTAGCAACACATCACCACGCATGAATAGCACATACACGCCACAACATCACAAGTGCAAGCCAGAGTGTTCGAAATGTGCCACGCACCTCGATTTGTCGTCAACAAATTTGCATTTGAGTATGGCTCACACCACTTTATGCATGATTTTGGCCGTTGATCTGCACATACACGCGTCATTGTACTACACAATACGTCGTAAGTTTGCTGAATGAAAACTTGAATTAAGAAAAATTTTACTTTTTGAAAATTGTCGTAGTCAGGGTCCAGAAACCTTCATTTGATTCATTATTGCATTATTTATCGAAGGGGAACGATAGGGTGAATGGTGATGTAAAGATAGAATAGATGTTGGGTCAATTGAGCGTTGTTAACATTTGACTAATTAAGACTGAAGCGCGGCATACACATGTCATAAAACGTTCATCAAGAATTAGGAAATTTTATGATTCCAATATTAAGACGAATTGTCGATTCATCATTAAGATCGTAAAACTCAATCCCTTTGGCCTCCTTTAATGGGGTTATTTGTATTTAAAACCTCAGACACATCAAGTGAAGTAGATATTACTACGTTTCGGAGTTTAGGAGAAGGCGCGGTCCAACAATGGTGAGAATCAAATGGTATAGAATAAACAATTAGGTTAACATGTTACTCATTCGGATCTCAATAAAGAAGGGACTATTCCAATGTAAAGAACCTGCAACGGAAATCCAGTGCTGATACTGAAACCAACACCAATTTTACAACCTTTGCTGATGCGTCAATGTCCACTGCATTCACCAACGCCTCTAAAGAGAGGCCCCAGATTCTGTTTCTAACAGAAAATGAAATTAACCCGCAGATGGACCACACATATATTTCCTGTCCTGGATACGAACTTCATTCTATTCAAACTTATCTTTCAGCCAATTTTAACATTCTTATCCTGTATTTACCGCTCCCTTAATGTTGATCAACCGGTGAGATGGTTTCAAAATGTATTCATCATCCAACGGACGAAATCATCATTCATGGTTGCGGTACTCGAACAGGAGAAATTACGCAAGAAGACACATTGAAATGTTTGTCAGAACTAGCAGCTGGACTCCACTTGTGGAGTTACCAACATATATTCCAGATCCTCATAATAATTTCGAAAATATATTTGAACTCATTCTTACTTCTACATCTAGATTGGACAAAACAATGTGGGCTTGGTAAAACTAGAACTCGTTCTCTTTACTAAAAAGATAAAAATATCAACCTACCTGTTATTGATGGGACTACCTTCAAATTATCCGATAGCGCAAAACATTTGGGTGCAAACGCATAAAAAGCCCAGAATAGCTCGAGGTACAAACCCCAGGGTTATTCTGTTGATGTACATGGCCAACCTATATTAACATGGAGGAATTGTCTGGTAGTAATCCAGAAAAAAGGCACCCATCTGAAAAACATGATAAAGGTAAAAAGGGTGCTGCTAGTGCAAAATAACATCAACAACGAAACTGTTAAACCTGTCACCCGCTAGACCTTTACATGCAAGAATCAAGATCAGCTGCTGGAAAATGAACTCAGGGTGACACGCTTAAATTCTATACAGATCCCTGGGCTCAGCTGTATCCTCTGACTACATGCTGCCTCACCCTGACTTTCCTGCATCTTTCCAAGTAGAGAGGAGTGGGCGAGAAACGAACTGGGCACCGAAACCATATCCATCTACTCTTTACTGATGGTTCAAAAATGGACATTGGAGCGGGAGTGTTTTCCGAAACACTTAAGTTAAATAGCACTTTTGGTCTCCCTGAGCACAGCAGTTTCTTTCAGGCTCAGATGTTGGCAGTAGTAGAGGCGGCCAAAGCGACCTCAATGCTGGCTATACCACCAGATAATATCACCATTTTTAATGGCAGTCAGGCTGCAATTAAGTAATTCTCTGCTGTCGAAATAAAATCCAAGCTTGTGCAGCGTTGTTGTGAAGGGCTGAAGGATCTTGACGTCCAATATAATCTTAAGCTCCGCTGGGCCCCAAGGTACAGAGGCAATGAAATTGCTCATGAACTGGCGAGGAAAGTATCTGCCACCAGCATTGATCAGGCAGACCAGTCTGTCAAACCGCCACTTTGTAACCTCAAATCACGAGTGGGTCGGAAAATACTGGATAACATTAAAAACAGGTGGAACCCCCTTTCCACCTGTGAAACATCCAAGAGGATGTGGCGCGATTATGACAAAGCCAGAACCCACAAAGTCCTTCAAAGAAACAGAAAATTTGTTTCGACACTGATGGGGATACTTACGGGGCACAATTTTCTCAAAAGCTAAACTGAAAATGCATCTTATAGATGATGACCTTTGTAGAGTCTGCGGTGATAAAGAAATACAGAAATAAAGGAAAGATATTTACAAAAATGTGTTGTCCATATCCTCCCGGATCTATCCGAAATCCCTCTCACTAATCTTGTCAGGTTCTGGTTGGCTGGAAAGGGAATAACAACAATGGACTGTAACGGGACAAATAAAGGAAATACCAACAAACGCGGACCCCCAACGGGTATCACAGTGGGTCTATATGGACCTGAGTGTTATGAGGGCAGACGTACACCGCCTACCTAATCAACCCATCAACCTAACCTCTGCTCCAATAAGAAACTAAAAATAAACATCTTTACACTATCAATGTTGATGCCAAGACAACAAAATAATCTACGGATGCAATGGAGCTACCTAGCAACAAACTAAAACAATTTTAGATACTTTTACCGTTTATTTTCTTGGACTGATCATTGTGTTAAGCAAAACTATATCATTAGGTCCGTTCCCTGACTTTTGTTTTTAGTAAAAATTAGTAAATTCATAAATTTCTTGGAAAGGGAGAAAAACAATTTTACGAAAAAAAAACTACGGGAACCCGATTTGAAAAAAATACATTAAAGCAGGCAGATTTGTTTTTTGTACAGCCAAGGTCTTACGTCCTCTATAATGGAAAGTTTTCCAAAGAGCAAGTTGTGCGGGGCGTTTCTTTAAATATATTTTTTTAAAAGCTGGAGTATTTCAAAGATGAATTCTCTCACATTGATACCTGAGTACATAAAAGATTCGTTCTTTAAACATGGATCTTAAAATAAATCTCCAACCTGCAGCTCAACGAGGAGTTTTACGAGATCTTTATTTTATTATACTTGCAGCGATATTTGACATATTTGAACGATCTATAAGAAAAGAACAGGCTGGTCGCGTATAGTGGATAAATCCAAGCCAATTAAAACAACGTAACGCTTGAAGTGCTGAAAAAATCGTGGCCCTGTCTCGGGCGGAGACCCTAAAGAGGCGGAAGCTTGTTAAGTAAAAGTAAGCATGGTCCCCCAGTTTAAATCCTCCTATATAAAAATCCATAGTTAAAGAATACATCTACTCATTAAGTAAATGAAATGGTCATGCTATACATTTGTAGGACCTCGTTACCTCTATCAGTCGGCTATATTAAGATTCATAGGAAACGCGCATCTGTCCTATGCACAAAGTGTAATATATATTTTCTTTTCAATCACCTCACGAGACGAAGTGGGTTCATTACATACATGACACTTCACACTGTTCTACAGACCCTGTCGTCCATCTGATATACCCTACCTCGTTGAAGACAAAATGAATTTCCCCCTATTATCCGTCTACAAAGAAAATGCATAACAAATTTGAAAAAAAAACTCCAATCCTTCCAGCGAGAAAGAGAGAGATCTTATCTCATGTCCTGTCTTCTAGCGCCGCGCTTGTGGCAAAGACATTTCCATTCATATGTGACTCCGGTTGTATATTCTCGCTTTCAACCGAAGCAGCAACCTCATTGTGGTTCAAGTACCAGAAACTGTAACTCCAGTGTGCAGGGATATTCCGCACAATCCCCCCACACAGATCTGCCAAGTCAACTATATGGTCAACTATTCGGTTTACATATACCAATACGAGAATGTATAGCAATACTTGAGCTAGCACCAGCTGCACCTCTAGAAAGCGACAAAAACGACGACGCGTCGTCGACGTTGGGGACTCACTGACACCAGGAGTGGAGCTATGCCTCAGCAAGAGTGCTTAAAGTGGGCAAACAGGAGAAGCCCTGCATTTATTACTGTTGTTGGTCAATTTAAATGCGGTTGGGGTATTCTCCCTCCGTGCACACAACACCATACCGTTGTTGTCGTCGTCGTCGTTGACCGACGCGACGGCCCACTGTGGTGGACAACGTGGCGAATAGCTGCTCTTAATGCTTTATAATGGATAAACCAGCTAGTGCCTAAGAAGAACATCCACACCCGAGAACATCTGCAACTGTACAAAACGGAGGATTAATATTTGTAGAACATGGCCTCACTCTCTCCAGCCCGAGGACGATGGATATACACTAACACAACCTCGATAGAGGAAGTGCTATCAAAAGCAAGAAAAACCGTTTCCGACATGAAAGTCGGCGGCGGGCTAGTGAAAAATTCCGAGTTGCGGTGGCCCATTAAAGAGGACAGCACTGCAGACCATTCCAACGCCATTAATTGGAGCAAGTAATTCAATGCACTGAGCGCATAGTGTCCTAGACCCACTGCTACAGGTATATGAGTCACAGCCTACCCCCCAACCACCGCCAACAGGGCTGCTGTTGCGAATTGCTCGTGGCTTGATTAATTTTTTTGTGCGCCTTTGTCCCCGGCCATGCAGTGCAATGGATGCATGTGATTTGAATGGTGATGCACTGCATCATCGTCAGGGGCAGCATCATCATTATCACCAGCACACTCAATTTAAAAAAAATTGGAAAACCAAAAAAAAAACCCTTAATGGGAACAATTGAAAGTTTTAAATAAAAACCTATACGTCAACGGGAAAACCGCACTCTCTGCACAAAGGCATCGCATTTTATAAACACTGGACCGCCCGATTGCAACTTGAAAAACCAACGCAACCCAGCCAACCCCCATCTGCCGCCACTCTCGAAAACGCTACAAAAGTCTACAACACTTAATAAAACCGCGCGATATGTTGGTTTTCGTATTATGGCCGAGTGCCGGTCCTTCAATGGGGTTGGGGTGGTGGCGTATTCGGTCCTTTTTTCCCAACCCAACTGGAGGACGCTTTTCGCGCAATTTGGAACAACAATTTGTGGCATCCTGCACTGGAGCCGGACGAGGCGCGCAAGTTCGTGCCGGTGTTGGGAAATATATTAATTTGTTTGAATAACCGCGCCCGACTGCTGTTGATTGAAGTGACAGATTTGTAATTAATGCTCGCATTTCTGGCCATGATGGTCATCACCATAGTACAGGCAGTAGCACCAGTACCAATGCCATTCACGGGCATAGCTGGATCTAGAGCGCTGGAACTTTTCTGTTCGTATATGGTATGCTGCGGTAAGTAACATATATGGGAGCTGGATATACCTGCGTGTGTGGGGGTGTAAATCTCATCGAGGTGAAATAATAATAATAATAATTTAATCCTTTGATCTTTCATGCATTAAGCTAATGAATAAACATAATACACCCATAAGTCGGGAATTAATTTTGTTTGTGTTTGAGCGTGCCGACGACGACGGATGGCAGGTCAGCGCAATCAACGGCAGCAGCATCATCATCATCGTAGTCGTCGTCGTGATTATACAGCCTCCTAACCGCCCCTTGAGCAACATATGATTGCTTCGATTATTGGATCGTATGTAGGTAGTCTTCGGTCGGTGCTGAGTGTTTGATGTTGTCTGGGCAGGGCTGGGTGAATCTTGAAAATCACTTACAACTGACTGGAGAGGTCGATTGCGGATATGATGACTATGATGAGTGGATGAATACCTGTGATCATGTTTTTTTTTTTCATTGCGTATCTTTTGCTTCAAAAGAGCGATTCGCTCAAGCTTCAAATCGGCGATGTAGAAATAGATGCAAAAAATTGCATTCCGATGGTGTTGTTCATCAAGGAGCCGACCCAGGTCATAGGCAATTGACTTTAAGCCGGTTAGTGAATGTCTGGATGTGATCCGGATCAAGGCAACGTTCTGCAACATCAACTTTATATGTAGTACATATACGCCCCTACCGATATGAGTTAAGATCCTATCGAGGAGGGATTTAAACGACCTCCTAGATGGAGACTACGGAGCCTTGGATCACTTTCGCAATAGAGACTTACAAATATACTTTCGCAATCAAGACGTGTTTAGGAAACTCAGATTACTATCTATACACAAGCAACATCCATGCCAGGGCAACAACAATCTTGAAGACACTTAGATTTCATTTTCTTCTACTCACCTGTATCAGTACTCTTGCCAAGCGCTGTTTCTTTGGGCTAAGAAGGCAATTTAGTAGTAAACCCGTCATTCGAACTACTAAGGAGATCCTATACAAGGCCCTGATCATCCCAGACCTGCTCTGCGGCGCTGAAGCATGGACCGTATCAAAAGCGGATGAGGAAATTGTTGGTCGTTTTGAGGCAAACATTTTTCGAAAAATCTTTGGTCCCGTTTGCGTTGACGGGCTATGAAGACGAAGATTCAACCAAAAACTATTCGAGCTGTACAGTGACATTACCCTGGTCATAAAACTCTGCATTGGTTAAAAATGGCTGGGACGTGTAAATCGAATGGACACTAATACCATGACTCGTAAAGTCATCAATTCCCAGAGAGGTCTCGGATGCAGTAGAGTAAGACCTCGCCTTAAGTGGCGCGCACAAGTAGAAACCGACCTCAACCAACTTGAAGTGCGCAACTGGTTGAGGCCCAGGTTCGTTCCGGAATTTAGCGCCACTTAAGTCAGATCCGTGGAGGTAAAAGCGTTTCAAGTTGCGAACGCACACGGTAAGCAAGCCCAGCCTCCCGCAGTCTATCTACGAGAAGTTGTAAATCTTCAAGTGAGTGTCCTGTGTTTGACTGTTCGCTCACATGGAATTTTCATAGAAGCAGGATCAGTCGTACTTTGTGGAGGCCTATAAGCATCGGCAGAAGCATCGACGATCGCTAAAGAGACATAACAGCTATAGATGGCCAACTACACCAAATAAAAAGCTATAGGCGCGGCTAAAGCATACTTCCATGATCTCTTGAGGCAGAAAAAGGCACCGAATAAAAAGCGACGAGCTATATAAAAAGTAATGAATGACAAAATGCCGCCGAGGACGATGTAATACCACTGGTTCTATAGGGCGATACAAAAACATACCTTAAAAGCTTAACTCAGACTTGGGGATACTTATGCGCAAAAACCAATAAACTACAGGAAACGCAGAAAGATTAAAATAACGCCGATAATATCGCAAGAAAGACCGTTCTATAGGGGCAACTTGTCGGTTGTGTAATAGGATAAGATGTATCCTCACATAAAGGTACAGAATGCTTTTCCAAAACGGCAGTGGAAGAATTCCCAAGATCGAATTAACGATGGCGTATACAGTCCCAGTAAAAATGGACAAAGTCAAAAAAATAAATGAGATGGTTCGACATATGGAATCATTTAGGTCATTTAAGAAGTCGATTCAAAAGTAGGAAAAAAGACCCTCTTTAGCAGTATTGTCCGCAAACACATTCTACACTACAAAACGTCTGGCAACGGACGTCTGGCAATATACTTTGCTGCGGAACGAAATGCCACTATAGCCAGCACACAATTTCCTTACCTCGATATTCATAAGGGGAATTTAGGTCTACCGACCAACTAACAGTCTATCAAATTGATCACTTTGCAAGACAAGAATATTCAGAGGGGCTATCATCTACTCAAACCCCTACCTTGTTGCAGCCAAACTAAGAATGCAGATATCCAACATGTCATAACAAATGCGAAATATTTTGAAAAAAATTATGTCGAATAACTGCAATGGCAACAGACCACCAAGTCCTTTCCAAAACGCGATGTCAACAAGCCATCAACCGTATTGAAGTGCTAGGATTGTCGCAGCAAGAAGCCCCTGGTTTTATGAAGAATGCCGAAAGATGATTGCAGACAAATTTGAGGCCTTCTAGGCAAAGCTACAGGTGAAGTCGATAGCTGCCATTGAGCTTTATAGGCAAAGAAGAAAAGATGAACACCGGCTTTTCAGAAAGAAGGAAAGAGATCGAGGCGTAGAAGGATTTTACCATAGGAAAGATGTACGTAAGTTCTTTCAAAGTGTATAACGTCAAAGTCAAGGATACAAGACCCAAACAGAATCCTGTTGAAATGAACAAGGAAAGATCGTTGTTAAGAAACGGTCGATTCTGAGGATATCGTTTGCCCGGTTCACAAAATATGAGATCCTCTGAACTACGCTAACTAGAGGCATAAGTCTCCTCAACATCGCCTATAAGATTGGTCCTTATCAGTGTAGTATTAGGCCAGAAAAGTCTGCAACTGATCAAATCCTCATACTTCGACAGATCCTGAAAAAGAACTACGAAGTCCAAATCGATACCCACCACTTATTCATCGATTTCAAAGCCGCATATGACAGCATTTATAGAGACGAGCTATACAGAACCATGTCTACTCTTGGTATACCGCCCAAACTCGTTCGTTTGTTCATGATGGCGATGGAGAATTCTCACTGCACCATCAGGGTCGGCAATGACCTCACCGAAACATTCCATACCAACAAAGGCAAGGCGACGCACTCTTATGTGACTTCTTAAAAATAACTCTTGAGAATATTGTGCAAAACTCCCGAGCCAACACCAGAGGCAGAATCTTCAATAAAGGACCAAGTATATGCTGCCAAGGCCTCACCTAAGCCAACTCAACCAACTTAAAGATGCGCAACTGGAAGGCATATGAAGGATGGGTATGGTAGTATAGGAAGCGACAACGTCCACAAAGCAAATGACGTGAGAAGAAGCGAATAAATGGGTTATCTAAGCGATTATAATAACCATGGTTGGACACTAGTACCACCTTAGTAATTAGGTATGGATTTCATAGATAGTAACCTGTTAATTCGCTAAAAATGGCTTCAGATCAGAAAACACATTTGGCCAGTTCATTCGCCCTTTTTGCTACCATAAATTTCGACGTGTCAGGATACACTCTTGAGTAGCACCGAGTGATGATTTTTATGTATCTAGTACCAAAGGCAAAAGGAGTGAAACAAGGTTTCAACTAAATAAATCTATGGGATTGTGAAAAAAGTATGCACTTACCAATGTCGACAGTTCAAGCCACGTAAACCTGTAAAGAAAAAAATCACACGCATTAAAAAGCATTCCAAACCCCGTACAAACACATACCAATCCAATAAAAAGACACAAAAAAAAAAGAATCAACACAAAATAGATTCCACTTCAATCGCAAGTCCCCTCAAATCTTATTAAACAAATTCGCAATCAGAAGAGACATGGAAAAACCTAAAGCCAACAACTTTTTCCTCTATCTGACGAATACGAGAACAAGCCATTCAAGAACTCTCCAACAATTAAGAATGCCGCGTGAATCTCGGAAAAACTTTCTGAAAGAAACGGAATTTCCCTAGTTTTTGTTTTGTTCGTTCTCGGGGTTCGGTTAGAGGGGGGTTTTCTCCGCTGCTGTCTCCCTAGTGCCTTCGAAGCAAACTTTTGACGAATTTCAAAGAAAACTTTCCCAAGAATACTCACAAACCTGCTGCAGTTTTTAATACGTTAAACACAGACTGGCCTGTTGAGAACGGGCCGTCCTCAGAAGAAGTACAAGAAAAATTAAATTCAATCGTAGTTTGACCAACTTAACCAACCACCCATCAGTGTATGTGTGTGTAGAACACGTCCTTTATTAGCCATTGAATGTGCAGTGGGGAAGTTTTCAAACAAACTTTTCCACCCAATTCCACTGTTATCAACCAAAACACTTCACTTCACTTCACTTAGGAGGTCCTTCTTCGGAATTGGGTTATTAGTCCGGGTCGTTGAAGTTCCCATTGCATAAATTGGCTAGATGAGGCATAGCCGCATACAACACGCAGAATCAATTTTCTCAGCTATTCCGACATCTTGCCAATTTGCCAACAGAAGCGTTTGCCCGAACATCACCACAGCCACCGACGCGACGGAGAAGACTAATCGTTGGTGTTTGTTCTGTACCTCAAGTCGCTCCCGTGTGAAACGCGTCTGTTTGCCAAAGTGATTAGCACCTTTCCGTAGTACCGGCTATATAACAAGCTTACAAGTTCACCCCGAATCAATGAGCTCCAAAGAATAGTTCTGACAACTTACAGCACGACATGTTTCCTAACAAGTTTGTCCCACTTTAAGGTGTTACTATGGCCGCTGTGAGTTCATGCCTTGATACAGAAATAAACGGCAGATAAAACGGCCAATTGACAAGTGGGTGTTAATCAACAAATCGAAAAAACAACCGGCCAGATGCTGGGCTATCGTTGGGAAAGATTCCAGATACGCAGTCCCAAGTCATGGGAAACATATCACAAAGGCATAATTATCCCGATCTCTGGCTGAAATGGTCAATAGAAAAGCACCACGTATGGGGGGTGCTCAATTGCCTTTATGATTGTGTGCTTTTTGTACTAAAGTCCACTGGGACTTGATTACGTCGAAGCATATAAGAATGGATGCTACCATATGCGGTCAATGTAGAGATAAGGCTGGCTATAGTGGTCTCTTAGTGTTATTTACTCAACAATTCATTCTTAGCTCAGCTAGGGGAGCACTTTATCATCTTTTTTGGGAAGGTTGAGGGTGTAAGGGACCATAAAAAAATAAATATAAATCTATGAAGTCTTTTTAAATGAAAAACAAACGAACAACGGGAAAAATAAGGTACCTGTATGTCCAATGTCTATGTTGGGGAGGATGAGTCACGTGCACGTTGTTGCTAAATTTCTTAATGACGCACGAAACCATAAACTCAGTTATTAGGAAGGACCTTTTTATACCCGAACTCCATTTACCCTGGGATGTTAGATGTGTGTTTTTTCTTGGGGAGCTTGATTCCGAGGAGCCATATACAAGCGGTGTTATAACTCCTTATTAAATGACCGTAAGTTTACTGGGTTGCACTTACTACCACGCTGCGAAGCAGTGCATGACATCGCACTGTAACATGGCGTACAGTGAGCGACGAAAATGGCAAGTCAAGGGTTTTTAGGAATCGCAGATTTGACGACGTAGGTTAAAAGAGTGGTCGATTTTTTTTTGAAACTCAGTCGGCAAATCAAGAGCAGTACAGTGGCATAGATCTGATCAAAAAACTCCGCATTGGACTTTTGCGATGGCTAGGACATGTAGAGCGAATATGGACAGCCAGTCATTGGACGCAGTAGAGGAAGACCTCTGCTTAAATGGCACAAGTAGTAACCGGCTTCAACCAACTTGAACTGGAGGTAGTTAGCTAAGGACCGGGCTTATTTATTGAAGAGGCATGTTGGTTGAGGCCCAGATTCATTCCGGAATGTAGCGCCACTTATGTTAGAAAGTAAGCATGCGTCATAATTGTGAGCCTCAACTGAGTTTTAGCTTCTACGAAGATTGAAAAATAGCGCATCTAACAGATGTGGGCAATCGCATTGCAGATAACCAACGCTTAAGTTGTAGTAGGAGTTTCTAATTCTTTTCTCCAACTAAGTCCTACGAGAAATAGCCATGAATGGTACATAAAAAGAGACTTCACGTTGGTCATATTAGTGAACCAGAGATGGGCATACTGTAAGGAAAAACCGAGTTAGAGATTCCCCGCTCTGCGCAGGGCTGATTGTAGCTGATAGATATATTGGTGGACGGTGAACCAATAAAGCTATCAACCACAATCGAAAAGATGCACTTAATGAATACCTAGTGAACCCGTGTCGTGTACAGCTGGTAGTTTGGTTCCATTTCTGGCGAGTTCATCAGCATTACAGTTCCCCGGAAAAGTGAATGTTAAAATGCTTAGACATCTCCTGCAGAGATGATCGGCAATCTAGGGTTGTCTTTGAATTTGTTGAGACTGATTCCAGGGATTTAATGGCCGCTTGGCTGTCCGAGAAAATGCTTCTTTGATCGCCATGAGTCCCGCCAGGAACACGCTGCAATGATCAGAAAGACGGAAAGATAGGCTGAGATTTAGCCTGTCGGAGAAGACACCAGCACCCACTCCGTCATTTGTTTTGGAGCCATCGGTTTAAAAGTGGATCGAGTCGTTTAGCACAGTTTCGTTGCTCGTTGCTCATGACGTTCTGTCTGGGATTGTGACCGGAAACTCTTATCAAAGTTTAACCTGGTGACTGGTGAGGGTGTAATCGGTGTTTTCAGGAACATTTGTATATTCATTTAGAATTTAGGGGTAGCAGATGAAACAGAATGTCTAATGCCGCTGAGGGTGTTGTATGGAGTGCACTATCGATGCACAGACACACAGTTCTTTGCACTTTGGCTAGCTTTTTACTGTTTAAAGCTATCTCTAGTGCTGTCCACCACTACTCCATAAAGAAGTATCGGTCATATAACCGATATATAGAGCCAATGCTTGATACGAGGTTTCATTCCCCATTTTAAGCCTCTGGATTTCTTGCAGGAATAAAGTACTGCCGTCGCTTTCTTTACTCTTTCTGGTATGTTAAGCTTCCAGTTAAGCATCCTGTCTATAATAAGTCCCAGGTATTTTGCTTTGCTGAGAAGACTAGTTCGATTCCGTTTAGTGGTGAGGGGTCAATGTGAGGAATTTTATATTTCCTAGTGAATAGGACCAGTTCAGTCTTGTGTGGTTTGACACCCAGTCCACAGCTGACCGCCCATATGGAAAGTTTATGTAGTGCGTTTTGGAGAAGCTCCTTGAGGTGTTTCCCTGCCTGAGATATCGATACGGGAACATACCAGTTTGACTTTCAGCCTGGCCGATCAACCTTCGACCAAATTTTCACACTAAGGCAAATCTTGGTAAATGCCATGCAAATTTTAAGTCGAAACACATCGCCTTTGATCGACTTTAAAGCCGCGTAATATCCATCGCCTAAAACTCAATAGATTGATATAGACTAACATTTTAGGACACATGATGCAACAATCAGTCTGGAAGCAGCTCTATTTAAAATTTTCAAACATTTACCGGATTTCGACAAAGAGACGCACTTACATCCGATTTCTTCAATCTCGTGCTTGATCAGAAAGTGTTTAGGGCAGGTGTAATCACGGAAGATACTGCTTTAAAAAAATCCGCTCAACTACTGAGATATGAAGTTACAGAAGCATTTACGGCAATAATTGTTAAAGATGCGAAACGCGTTTGTCTTGTAGTTTTCATGGACAAGACAAAGTTAGTTGCCAAGTAATCTCGACCCAAAATATGGGACAAAAAGTCGCTTTGATAGCAATAACTTTGAGTTAGTTGAAGAATTCATTTACCTCGGACTGAAAAGCAACTCCAAATCGACGATGAAACCTAAGTGTCCATTCGACGAAGGAAGATAATATAGGAAGATAATGTCACTTCGGATTAACGCAACAAACTGGATCAGAACTCGTTACTTG
This sequence comes from Rhingia campestris, assembly GCA_932526625.1. Lineage (NCBI taxonomy): Eukaryota > Metazoa > Arthropoda > Insecta > Diptera > Syrphidae > Rhingia > Rhingia campestris. The sequence goes on from OW052182.1 coordinate 109,590,550, forward strand.
AAAGTTCAAATGCTTGCACTATCGGAAACCTATTCTAACAGTTTTAGTTTAGAGCGCTGAGTGCTGTTCAATAAGCAGAAAGCAAAGCAAATATTCAGCAGTTTCCAGAGAAAAATCCTTCCTTGAATATTTGTTTCGGTGTACGAGAAAGGTGAAGGAGTAAAAGTTTCACCCTATGTTTTTGGCTGCAATATTTTTTGATGAATGAATGAATACATAGGATGCGCCATATTTTATGTCGGTATGAGAACTTCAAAAACAAAGAACCGATTTCCAAATATAAGGTGTTTTTATTTAGTTTGGTCATTTATAATTTATTTGGACTAGTTTTTAAATTTAACACCATAAAAATGGGCCCCTTTTGCTGCACCAGAGAGTATGAAATGCCCATTGCCGGTCATTATAATTTATTTCCAAAAATCAGGCTCAGTTTCAACCATTCAAATTGTTGAGCGCGGTGTTCATTGGATAAGTTTTTTTTTGTATTATAATGAGCAATTTAAGGAAGGCAAGAGCGACATTTATGTCGCTAAAAATCCCTTTTAAACAACTATCTATGATCCGATGTGAAGATCATTTTTTAACAATTAATATCGATTGAGATACTAGCATAGCATTAGCATACACTAACAAGTTAAATAGAGATAAATACGGGTGGTTAGACATAAAACCTTCAATGGTAACCATAATGGTCATTCATGGATGGTTTGATGTTCCAGAACGAGGGTAGACGCTGAACTTGGCAATGCCCAGTGGCTGTAAATCTTACTACACATCAATTGTGCTTATTTTTACTTCCAAGTGGTAACCATCGGATACTAGTCTCATCCAATCGGGTTTGACTTGCTTAAAGATATAAACAGTCAGAATGGCACTGAATATCTGGCCTGATGTCCCAGGCGCACATAATTGAGCTGCTTTGACATATTCGGACTACAAGTTATTTAGGAATCTCAAGGGTAAGTCAGACCCCTTGAACACGGCAGCGCTTAATCCCGTAGTGGATACTGAAGGCCTCGTGTCCTAGGGGTATCTAATAAATTGGAACTGGCGCTTCAGCTTGGGGGTTATCCTTTGGGTTACCTACCAACCCATGAAAAAAAAACAACTTCGGAAAGGACTGATTTTATTGTTGACGAACCTGCTAAACTTAAAAAGGACAACGACGTACGTATCTTCACCTGGAATGTGAGAACATTAAACAAGAGAAGTGCAGGCGAACAACCAGCGGAAGCCCTTAGCTGCTATAAAGTAGACATTACTGCCATCCAGGAAATACGATGGGTTGGGCCCGGCAAAGGGAGGATGAAAAATTGTGACATCTGCTCCGGCCGTGTTATAGTGAATAGAAACAAGTCTTATGTTTCCAAGCGAACGCATTGTAACAATTCGCATCAAGGCCAAACGCGCAAAATATGTTGGTTCCACTTACGCATTTATGGATAAAATAAATGCAACTGGCGGCACATTCTGGTATTGCACTGCATGCCGTACATTGTCCATCTCTAGCCTAGCCTTCGAAATGTCGACATTTAAAGCCGATATTGTTAAGCTGTCAAAAGGCTTGAAAGATCTATTTGACACTTTTAATAATGAACTATCTACAGTGACTGCATTCTCTGACCCCTGTCTGTCTGTTGACAAGCCCCAGAAGTCCCAACTAACAATTTCGCTTCGATAACGCACTACCGAAGCTATTTCCCCTCCAGCAATATTTCTTGTACGAAGTCTTATGGAAAAACATTTGGCGCACTTTTAGGAAGCTATTTACTTCTAGAAGACTTCTTTACATGCTTCTAATAAGCCTTAAAGAAAAATCTTAGTTTGCTTATTAAAGGCCATATAGAGGCAAACTATAGGCTTCGCAAAAAGTCATTCCGAAAATAATTGCAAATTTTCTCGAAGTTGATTATTATTATTTTTTATTATTTTCTTTTTGTTTTCATATATTCTTATTATTATTATTTACTTTTTTTTTCAATTTCAACCTCTTAATTCCAATTTCAATCTCTTATAAACCCAATTGGTTACTATTAATGTATGAAATTCAATGCAACTAATTATAAAAACTCTCATCTTACTGGGATTCGAACTCGGGTTCTTTCGCACGGTAGTCCAACACGCTATCCACTATACTGTACTCTCGAACACGAAAGACGAGTAAGTACAACAAAGTAGTTGAATCGTGTTGACTCATTCTCCGGTAGGTTCCCGATTTTTTCACCTTTTTCCAATCTTTACACCAAGTCCCGATCTTTTCACCTTTTTTCCGATCTTTTAACCTTAGCTTTTTTAAGCCTTCTTTCGAAAGCTCTATACGTGCTATGCTTCGTATTAACTTGTGCGAAGTTCTACTGAAACATCTTAACTTATGGTACATGTACACACATATCCGGAAGCTTAAAAACAACCTTACAGAAGTTTCGCCAATTTCGGTTACGCTTGTGAATTTTCCTGCATAATGTCTTACACAAGCTTCTACCCAAACAATCGACAGCCAAAATGCTTAACCTCCGCGCATAAGTACGATATGAGGCCTATAGAAATAATTGCTTGTGGAAATTACATTTTTATGCCTTATAGAAGAATAATTGTTAGTTGGGGTCTTCTGATACAGATTGAATATATTCTGTCCCGATTCATGTAGCCAATGATAAAGTTGTCGCTCTTAAAGGAAAGCGAAAGCGGGATGCTTACTCATCACCGGCTTTTAAAAGGGCTAAACGCTCTAACCTTAGAAGTCAGATTCTAAACAAAACCAATTTGAATCCGGATTTGTCGGTGGGATCGTCCCCGACTGAGGCTTCTCCTACTTCTCTCGGTAAACCATCGACTTTAATTCCATTATTGACTTTGGAATTATCTACAATTGAATCGATTCCTAAACCTAAATCGATTTTTATATCACAATTGTAACCGTAACCGAAGATGTGATGACTCACTTGGTTTCAACAAAACTCGTCCCCGAAAGTACCTGGTTTACTAAAATTAGTAAACCGTATGTTTTCGTTTCTTCATTGAAAATAGTTGTACTTCCTAATCTATTCAAAAAAGTATGTGACACTTACTCATGGTCCGTAAATACAATTGTCATGATGATTGATGATTACCAAAATTATTTCTCTATATTACAAACATAATGTCAAAACTATTTGATTATTATTTGGTAAAAAAAGCGCGGTGACAATACGGCACAAGTGGGTTCTCAAAACACTCCCTTACCGCTTCAACCAGTTAATTAACTGCATGTGGACGATTTCCCACTGTCCTGTGCTTAGCAAAATTCGGCACTAAACGACTAATAGTGTTGTCAAACTGTGCATGTTGGCCACGATATTTTCGACGAATGCACGTTGAATAACTTTTTGCAATAAACATCGTCACTTTCGACGAGTCGTTTCGGTGTGAGGCGTTCGACATAACATATGGCATACCCTGTACTTATATTGTATCTGAGTATAGCGATTTGTGTCTTTTTGGCGTGTATTCTATATCAGCTTACTTCACAAATCTCGAAAAACAATTAAGATTTGCCGCCATCTGTAAAAAAAAATAGCATCATCCGGTAGGATGATGACTTTTGCGTGGTTTGAACAACATGGCCGATATAACCTTACAACAATCTAGCATTCTATAAGCCCTTTATAAATTATTTCCATCTAGGTTTTTCTCCTTAAAATGATAGCCTAGACCTTTTAAAACACCGTAGACTGTACATTTAACATGATTATGTATCTGCATCAAACACACAAATGCGTTGAACCGTTGAAACTTTTTTCCAACTAGCATAGTCGAGGTTGAATAATAAAAATTGATTGCATGATAAAAGTAGCTTCCATTATAATGCCGTTGAACGACGCCGGGACGCGACGCACGGTAAGGTGAACGAGACTTGAAGACCGCGAGACTCGACCATTCAAAAACCCAAAAACAAAAAAAAAACTTTTTTTCTGTTTTGTGCTGTTGATTTTTTCATATCCCTGTGCTAAGTGTTTTATTATTTCAATTTCACGTACACACTACCGTAAGAAGGTAGGTATAGTTGGATACTCCGGACGACTGTAACAAACTCAATTCCGCCCTTTTGCCCTTCACGCCCAATGTATGCATGGCAATGAGGAAGTTTCATCGTGTATAGCCCCGGACTGAATGGAAGGGGAGGACGAAAGAGCTTCTAGTGGTTACAGCATTGCCTGTTAATTGAATTTCACCTTCGATTGAAGGAAGCCAAATTACGAAATAATAGGAGCCAATTAGCAATCACTAGAGAGAGGCACTTTTGGTTTAAAATTAAATTTTGTTTGTATGTGCGTGTGAGCGCTAAACATGCTGAGGTGGGGAAGGCAACGAGGTTAAATAGACCCTTGAACATGTACATGAGCGTAGCAGGAGAAAGTTAAATAGAAAGAAAAACTACCAACTCCAACTAAGGAGAAACTTTAAATTTGTGCATTCAGGTGAGATTCGTATTTTGAAGTCAACTCTATTCTGTGAGATTGTATGCGAGAGGTTAGGAGCATCTCGAGTTGCTGCACTCGATGGTGGCTAATTTAGTCTCGCCGCCTCCAGTCAACACAGGCCGGTTAAGTGGAAATAAATCGACTACGGTTTGACTTTTGACACAAAGACATTAATTTCGATTTATCGTGTGTATTTATCTACACAACACGATCCAGCGATGTTTAGATACTTTTACACTGCGGATGATGATGATGATGATGAGGACGACGAAGGTCTTAATCAACGCTACATCCCTATCCCTGCACATAGTTTCAATGAAATCGATATGATTTTCCATTTTTTAACATCACATTCCGTAGTATGCGACGAGTCCTAGCAAACCGTATACACACACACACAGATGCTATGCCATTGTACGAGAACACACGATGGGAATGCGAAGCTCCGTATCCATGTTGCTGTGAAAACTGTCAGATGAAATAAATTTCATTTTATCGAATCGTAAATCATAAAATGACATTCATAGGTGGAGATAGTGTCGTATTTGTTCATGTTTATTGTATTGAGCCCAAGGGCCCCCACACACGACCAAAAAAAAAAAGAAAAAAAAGAAACGCTCCCTCTCAATGATAAACCTGAGTTCACTTCATAAGCATAAATATATGAACGTCGCTGTCTATAGAGCTGGATGACAGTCAGTCCGCAGTCGAGCTCGAGTACACAGGAGTAGGCAAATGGGTGTTCTCATTCTCAATTCAGCTGTGCGTAAAGGACCGAGGATAGCGAACTGCATGGGTGGGTGGTAAGAGGTCCACGTCTATTGCTGGAACGTGTGTCGAATTCATCGATTTTCATCGAAATGGAGTAGATAGTCGTCGTGTAGTCGTGTAGCCGTGCGTCGTCGTGCAACCAGTGAATGGGCTCTGGAATTTGCAATTCGACTTGTGCCGATTGTTTGTGGCGTCAGGCGAGTACGGAAAGAAGTGAATGCGAAAAATAGCTGCCGTATACAGCCAGCCAGTGGTGCCAATAATCTACCTAATTTGATGTTTTATTTGTATCCCGGAACAAAGGATATGACAAATTGCCTAGCATCTCAGGTGGTATAGGAAGGCTGGATATCTCGTACATCATGATGTAGATAGATTAGGCTGGACGACGATTTCTCAAGTTAATTAAATTTAAACGATTAATGACCGGGTAAGAGTTACAACAAACTGCAGCTCAGCATCGTGATTGATTCGAGAGGTGTTGGGTGTCTGGTCGAGGAGAGACTGCGTCCGACTCCACATCAGTGATATATGTGGTGGCAGCAAATTAATTACCAATGATAGTGCTTAATGTGCTATTACCTTTGAGCGGGTAAGCAGTTTCAAGTTGGACTTTAATACATTCAACAGAGATGCACTTAAGTGCACGCACTTTGTCAATGACATAGTGGTATGGGCGTTTGGCTATAAGGAGTGTACACATACTCGAAGTTGGTGAGAGTGAGAGAGCCAAGGATGTGATAAAATTGAATTACAGAGGTGATTTGCTACAAGAAATTGGAAAGGGTACGACTTATCTGGAGACTATAGAATGGTGTAAATGTTTATTGTGACTGAAGCATAATAATCAGCTTCATAATAGAGTTTGTCCCTTCGACAGTAATGTTATAATGTGAATGTGCCATAATTTTAGCAAATGGCGTCAAATGTCAATGTGCTTTGGCATTTATGTTGTAGACAGATAGAGAGTTATGAATGAGAATGAAGCAATATCCACCTAAAGAAAGCGGAATTATTTTGACCAATTTATTGGGCGTTGTTTTACCGCGGCGTGAATTTCGCCAGAATTCTTCCAAATATAACTCTAGTTTAGACTCTAGCCTCCATGTGGCAACCAATGGATACACTCTAATCGCGTTGTACAGACTTGGTGGCAGTAGATTAGAACGGGGACAATTGTGCTCGGAACTTTAAGCACAAATGTAGGAAAAGAGGCCATCTATAGGAGTATTTTAACTTCTTCACACTTCGCTGCGGAACGGAATGCTATTATAGTCAGCACACGGTTTCTTCACTTCAATATCAATAAGGGGACATGGCGGTCTTCAGATCAATGAACGGCCAATCAAAACTATAAAATTGATCGCATTACGATATACAAGAGGCACCGATCCAGTATTTTCAATATCCGAAACTTCCGAGGGGCTAAAATTGACTCGGACAACTACATTGTTACAGCTAAGGTGAGAATTCGGATGTCCACAATGCCCCAACAAATTCGAATTACCGTGGAAAAATTTAATGTCGACAGACTGCAGTCGCAAGAGACCACCAAGTCCTTTGCAGAACGTGTATTCTGTAACGTTTCTATAGCAGCAAAGAATGAGGCCTACAAGGCAAAGCTGCAGTTAAAGGCAGGTGCTGCCATTGAGCTTCATAGAAAAAGAAGGAGGGAAGGAAGAACACCGGGTTTTCAGAAAGAAGCAAGAAAAGCGCAATCGACGACAAAGAACGGTGCTATCCTTAAGATGTTGGTGTAAAACATCAAAGCCAGGGAGTTCAGAATTTTCTCGAGATGAAAAAAAATCCTAGTTTTGACACAGTCGAAGCTGGGTAGTATGCATATGTACCAAAAAATAAGAAGACCTTCTGAACTGCGCCAACTAGGTATAAGTGTCCTAAACATAATTTCTGTCGTAACGGCTGAAACCTTTTACCAACAACCTGGTAGCCCTTATCAGTTTTAGGCCAGATCCTGAAAAAGGTAAGATTTCCCACCCATCTTTTAATCGATTTCAAGCCGTATAGGACAGCATTTATTAAGAACTATTCACAGCCATGCCTAGCTTTGGTAAACCACGTAAACTCGTCCGTCTGTGCAGAGGACGATGGAGAATTCACGCTGCTTCATCAGGGTCATGACTTCTTAAAAATCATCCTTGAAAGGATTGTGCAAAACTATAGAGCCAGCGCTTGAGGCAAAATCTTCCAAAAATCGGTGCAACCACTAGCATACGCCGACGATATTGACATAATTGTTCGGACGTGATGTCAGAGCCACGTTTGCTAGTATAGAGAAGGAAGTGGTAAAAATGGATTTAGGTGTAAATGAGGATGAGACGAAGCATATGCTGTCACACGAAAGGACACATAACATCGACGACTTTGACAGAACGTCACCATTCAAAGATATAACTTTGAGTTAGTAAGGCACTTTGTCTACCTGGGCTCCGCTGTTAGTTGTTACAACAACATATTGTCAGAAATGGAATGAAGAATTACTCTTGCCAACCGCTGGCGCTGTTTCATCAAGATAAGAAGGCAATTTAGTAGTTAAGTCCTTACTCGAACTACTAAGCAGATCCTATATAAGACCCTGATCATCAAATTCCTGCTGTACGGCGCTTCCTGCATAGAAGCATAGAAGGATGAAAAACTCCGATCGCAATCAACTTGAAGTGCGCTACTGGGGGTAGTTAGTTAAGGGCCGGGCTAAATGGAGGGCATCTTGGTTGAGGTCTAGGTTCATTATGGACTGTAAGGCCACTTAATTAAGTAAGTTAGAAGGTTCCTCTCAGAAATAAAGCTCTTACCTTTTCCTTTACCTTTCTGACAGAGCTTTATATCGTAGTGGGCAATGCTGGCCTCCAGATGGCCATGAATCCCAGCTCCAGGTTCGACACGACAAGAAAGACCAAATCAATGATGCCATGGCGCTAAATGAACTGAAACCAAAAAACATATGAGAGGCTACAATCCGCTGTGCGGATCGTATAATACCCTATCCCATCCCATCCTTAAAATTAATATCCTCAAAATATAGAGCTTATGGCAATGAAATAAGAAAATGACATTGTCACAATATATTGCTCAGACAGTTTATCAAAATCTTTTGTGGTTCGACAAAAAACAACGTATTTCTATTGCTAATGCCTTGGTTTTTGTAAGAAAACGCCCCCAAAATGTGGGCGTAGGTGAAAATGAACTATGGACAAAATGTTTATATTACCATTGCGGAAGTTTCGGTGACATACAGATGGACGGACGGACGGACAGACAGACATGGCTTAATCGACTCAGCTATCTATTCTGAATCGATCCATATACTTTGAGGTATATGTATCGAAATTATTTCTCTATGTTACAAACTTAATGTCAAAACTAATATACCCCCCTATGGGATAGGGTATAATCAACGAGGATCACTGGGTCAAGGTCTATAAAGTTATAAAATACTTGGAACAGTAGTAGTATGATTGCTTCTTCATTGTTTCTTCGTTAAATGCATAAGACCTATGCGTTTGACCTGCTTTTCGAATGCCGTAAATGGCTCTACAACTGCACGCTGTGTGCAACCATTATAGTCGATATCGTTTCCATGTTGCAGCAACTAGACAGATTTGTAGATTTTTTGCAGCGCCTACGTCTTGACACTGGAGCTATTGGATCCTTCACAAGATTAAATAAAACACATTTATTTGCAAAAATCCATTTAGGCTTGCGAAAGGCAGACAGAAAGCCAGCCTTAGGCTGCACAGTTGGACCAGCTTTGTCGTGATCCCAAATTCAGTAATATCATCTCTATCATACGACGGTTTAATGACGATGAAAATGGTTATTTTGACCTTAAAAATCATTGTCAAACACCAACAATTTAACTTAAACTAGGTCTCCTTAGTATTGGTTTGTGCGTAGTTCGCGATGAACTGACAAATTATCCGAGTGGTATCAATTGTCACGAATAGCTTATCTCAACTCTGCCGTTTAAGTTCGACATAAAATTGTAGGTCTCGCCATCTTGATATTGTACACACACACATGAATAGTTGTGAGAAAAAGCTACCAGCTAGGTCCTGGGTTCTAATGAGTCTTTTGCGCCAAAAAATTTTACTTTGTATTTTTTGGAGCGAAGTAATATTTTTGGTGCAAAGCAAAGCAATACCTTTTGGGTCTTCAAAGCTCCCTATACGCATTCACTACAAAACAGTAAATGAATTTGAAAGGTGCCTTCAAATTAAATTCCATCATATACGTAACGAAACCCTTACCCATGATACCTTCACAAAAGACTGCCGCAAGGAAAGTATAACAATACTTGTCTACACAATAAGACCGACACCTAACCTTTTCTAAGCCATAAAGCCGTGTAGTTAAAAACAAATTTCAATTTACAATTTAGAGCGCGACAAAAAAGAAGAAAAGACTACCCACCTCAGTCCCTTCACCTAATTACTTGACCTTTTCATAATTTAATTGGCCCGTCGCGGGTGGACAAGTTACGGTCGTAATTTAACTTTCCAAAAAGGGTTTGTCCTCCAGGACGTGCACAAGTAATAAATATCCTCTCCTTAGAGTAGCTGGTGGATGCTTCCACGGATACCCATTTGGATTGAAACAAATTTCATAAATCAACTTTAATTTGCAGTCCTAGTTTCCGAAGCGAATTTTATCGCCCCCTAAAACGTCGATGAATTCATTACGAGGACGACGAGGAAGACATTTATCGAGACGCGACGACAAACACCGCATGCCTCGTAAATGGAGCATAGGACAACACTAAATGCTTCCTGCCCTATAAAGCGGTTTGCCGAATTCCCTAGACCAGCTACTTTAGCCGGCATAGCCGCACAAGCGGCACGACGGACAGTCAGACGGATGGGCGGACATTTTTAATGGTTGTGGCGACGTGGCGCGCGTGGTTCCACAAACACATCATCGCCGACTTTTATCACATGCGGTTTTTCCCAAACTTATCACGCGTCGATTGGCCGCGAACAAGGCAGTCGTCCAGCCAACAGTCCTTTTGCATTTAAATTGAAAAACTTTTTAATTAGGCCCGAGTCCACAAAGTCCTGACAAAGGGAATAAAAATCGGAAACATGGTAATTTTCGAACACGAATCTGTAGGTCGTGGAAAGTGGTCGTGGGGTGGAAATTAAATTCCAAACAACTTGACAAATGATCCACGAAATGTAAACATAACCCTCGAGGAGAATAGGTATGTTTACCAAATGAACGACGACAGCGCGCCAAGAAGGGGTATGGCACGGAGTGGGAACTGCGAAACAATATTAATTTCAACTTTCATAAATTCAGTTCCTGACAAGTGGTGGTGGCCAGGACGAGCGCATTCGACTACAATAGCACACGCTACTGGCAATAGCCAACATCTGCCCGCCACCCCCTCGAAGGAGCTGTGAGGAAGTTCTGACTCGAATTTTGTTTGTTCAATGGATTCAAACTGAACTGGAAAACAAGCAAAAGTCGGGGAAAAATCGAAAGTTAAATATTTTACTTGTTCGAGAACGAAATTGATTTGCATTGCGCAAGGATCTGTTGATTTTTTAGCTCTGTGGAGCGTGAGCAGCAGATTGCAGATGTATATGTAGTGTAGTCGCGTATCTTAAAGACAATTAAGCAAAACGACACAAAACATCGAGTAATGGATTCAAAGATCTGCAATGGGATTTAGACCGCCCCTGGAGGGGGATGATTCTCCCAAGAAGGGAATGGAAAAATGTTTTCGCAAAACCTTTTACGGTTTTTTGTTGTGGGGACCATTGTGTGGTTGTAGTACATGTATAAAGTGCACACGCCCATTGTGTGCAGCACAATTATGCATCAAGGGTGGTTGTTATTAATCAACCTCTTTATTTCCCATTGAAAGACTGCCTTTGTTGAAAGACTCTCGTGCCACAAAATGGGATATCAAAAGAGTTATGCTTTGGCTCCATCCTCTGTCTACTGTTGGAGTAAGCTGTGTCGCGCCCTTAAGCGATTCGCATAATTCATCGTCACGACCTCTTGACATAAAACGTCGGAAGATCCCTCGGGATCAAGTGAAGTGCGGGTTATTGAGTGAGTGTACGTTGTAATCGATTTCCATGTGTACAAGGATGTGTTACCTCTCACTTTTGTGCAGAAGTTTTATGCATGCGGCGATGCATCATCAGTGCAGGGCTTTAAGGTGGAAGTACGCGTTTGGAATGGGCAATGTGTATGGAGTTGACAAAGTGGGATTTATTTGGATCGTGGGTAATTTGAAAAGAAGCACACCAGGAGACGGGGTAAATGTTAAACATGACACAACAAAATAGAGTTGATAGCATGTGCAAATTACATTTTTCACATTAAGGGTGAGTGCTCTTTGCTGATAAGTTTGAAGTTTCACGTATTTACATCTAGCCGGGTGGGCTAATAGTGCCATACGTTGGGACATAGGTGGTCGGTAATGGACGGGCTGTAGAAATGTAGGTTAGCTGTTAATATCGTTAATATCAAGCTCGGACCTTTAAAGGTCATAATAATATGAACATGAACTCTCTGCGACAAGACGTTTAAGATACGTCTTCACTGTATGTGCTTCCCAACACCCAAATACTGTCAAGATGAACAAGAATCGAAGAAGGCAAGCTGTTAGGCAGAACAAACCATTTAATATTGGCGTCGAAAGTAAATCCACCATACAGTCGACCTTAAATGAATTAGAATGGCAATACCTTAACTTCGGCTTAACACTGCTGCCTGAAATGACGGCCTTTCTGCCGAGGAGATTAAGTATGGTAAGGAGGACATAGCTTAGCTACTCATAAGCTATGTGCTATGTGCCGAATTTTCTGGAATTATGGAACCTAAGCACCGATTGTCCGATCTATATAAAAGGAGAGAACCTTAATTGTCCCAATTACAGAGGAATTAGTCACCTCAACAAAGCCTATCTCAGGAATTACAGCTCCCTACTTCGGAGGGTTACAGAGGAAATGCAGCTATTGCTGCAAATGTCCCAGTCCAATTGAAACCTTGGTAACTCCAAAAATATGTTAAATTTTCAGTCATAATTAAGTTGATAGCACATCACTTCCTGTTTGGTGTTGATCTATCCTTGACACAACAACTCATAAAGGTTTGTGATAACGCATTACTTGCATAGATGAGCGTTAGATCATTGGGTAAATACAAACGTCTAACATTGCTAGCGGCTTTCAAATGAAAATGACTACAAACAAAAACACGATGATTGAGGAGAGCGAAGTGAACCCATTCCATTTGAGTTCAAGAATGCTTCAAGCTGGGAAATAGATGGCCTGCTTGAAAGAAATTGAAAGAAAAAGAGATTTTAATGAGCTTCCCGATCTTGAGAACGAAAAGAAGAAGGAGGAGGAGGAAGTAGGAAGGTATAAATCGTCATAAACACTTCCCTAAATAAAACTAGCACTAGAACCCAGTTGATGGTAGGCCATAAATTGAGAGACTTCTAAGTCAAAATGGAAAGAGAAGCTCCCTATCGTAAAACGTAAAACGTAAGGTCTGATATTAAAATCCCAGAAAGTTGGTTTAAAAAGTGCGACGTGAGAAGCAAAAATGAAGCGCATGTCAACACGACCGGTAAGAACGATTTGAAGCTTCCAAAAGAAAACAACCGAACCAGATCCATCGTTATTCCAGCGAAGAGACCTGCTTTACGTGAAGACTCTACGCAATCTACAGTCTGACTAATAGGACCATTTCATTTAGCTCGATGGAGGGAACAGAATTTTCTTTTTTCAAAAGAGTCTGTGGTGAGGATTGAGGAATTTATGGAACAAGCAAGTGTTAGTTAAGCCACGTCAATCCCTGTGGTAGGTCAATCCCAAGGTGGCGCAAAAATAACCTTCTTTAGCGAACTAAGATAACTTTCTTTCGTTATAAATTTAACTTTTTATTTCAAAAATATAATCTTAATAACTAACAATAATTATATGGTTTCGACGACGCTAGTTTACTACTAAGGAAAACGAGGTGTGAAGGTTCGCGGTGGTCGAAAAACTAAAAACGAAATTATTCTAATGTCACTGAAGACAACTACCTCTGGAAGCGTGATGTTAACCGTTTCAACGGAGTCGAAACATACCAGTCAATGTGTATGTACAATTGTACATACATACGTTGGGCATACTGTTTATGCAATGAGGTGATGTCTCGAATGGTACGGTAGCTGCGAGGTTGAGTGTTGCCGCTGAATAATGTTAGTAATCGCTACACTACTCCCCCTCTAGTCGGAAGGTCCTTGAATCGCAATTTAACCACCCTGCCTGATCGAGTTTTATAGGGGTCTAACTTTGGTCCTGGCGGTGTAATGTTTGGATCCTCACTAATTTTTTCTGCTGCGATGAAAGCTGCCTTCAGACGATCGATGCAAACCTTCTGCACGCTGTCGTTGATAATAACTTTAAAGTACTTTTGATATCGCTTCATCACTTTAAATGGTCCATGGTATGGCGACTGGAGAGGTTTCCGAACTGCGTCTATCCGCACGAATACGTGAGTACATGTTGATAACGCTGGTTGTATGAAAAATGATTTCTTGGAACTGTGGTGAATGTTGTTGCCAAGTCGAAATGCTTGTAAGGATTTTGAAAGCTGACGGACGAACTCGCTGTCGTTGATGTTTTCCTGCTGAGATACGAAAAATTGTCCAGGTATTTTAAGTGTCTTACCGTATAGCATTTCCGCCGGCGTCGCGTTAACGTTTTCCTTACATGCGACTCGTAGTCCAAGCAAAATAAGCGGCAGCTCTTCAGACCAGCTGGCTGGCATCTTCGTTTTAAACGCCGCTTTTAGAGAACGGTGCCAACGTTCTACCATCCCGTTTGCTTGGGGGTGGTAGGCAGTTGTTCTTAGATGACGCACTCCTAGCATGTTATTGAGTTGTTGAAATAAACTAGACTCGAACTGCCGTCCTCTGTCGGAAGTAATACGAGAAGGGACACCATAGCGCGATATCCAGCCCGCAAGAAACGCCTTTGCTACGCTCTCTGCCGTGATGTTGGTGATGGGAATTGCCTCCGGCCATCGTGTTGCTCTGTCGATGATAGTTAGCAGATACGTAAAGCCATTCGATGGTGGCAATGGGCCCACTAGATCGATGTGCAAGTGATCAAAGCGTTCGGTGGGTTCATCATATGACTGCAATGGAACCCTGTTATGTCTTTGAACTTTTGCTTTCTGGCAAGCAATGCAGTGTTTTACGAATCGTTTGCAGTCCTTCCGCATGCTTGGCCATACAAATCGTTGCTGGACTAGCTTGGTCGTTGCTCTACTACCCAAATGTGCTAAGCCGTGCATTTTAGCTAGAACTGAATTTCGGAAACGTTTAGTAATGAAAGGTCTTATGTACATACCTGACACATCGCAGATTAAATTTGTTGACGATTCCGGATTTTTGACGGCTTTTAAAACAAGCGATGTTTTGTTATCGCTGAGCAACGCCTGCAGTTCTGAGTCCTCATTTTGATCAGCTTCGAGCTGGCGATAGTCGAGGGTGTTTTCGGCTGCCACTCCTTCAATTCTCGACAGCATGTCGGGGACGATGTTCTCCTTTCCAGCAACGTGACGTATGTCTGTCGAAAATTGGCTAATGTAGTCTAACTGCCGTGCTTGCCTTGGAGAAGCCTTATCCGATTTTTGCTGGAACGCAAAGACCAATGGTTTATGGTCGGTGTAAATGGAAAAATCCCGTCCCTCCAGAAAGTGGCGAAAATGTCGTATTGCTTCATAAACCGCCAGCAACTCACGGTCATACGTCGAGTATTTAAGCTGAGCACTGGAAAGCTTTTTTGAAAAAAACGCCAATGGTCTTGTCTGTGCATTGGTTGTTTGTTGTACAACGGCACCCATGGCGAAGTCCGAGGCATCCACAGCAATAGAAACATGAGCATTCATTGCTGGATGGGCCAGCATGGCTGCGTTACACAATGCTGTTTTGTACTGGTCGAAAGCAGCTTCAGCGTCAGGTGTCCATGCGATGATGCGATTGTCGTTTTTTACGTTGCCATCTATTAACACCTGCAACCGATGTTGCATGTCTACGGCGTTTGGAATGAAACGCCTGTAAAAGTTAATCATCGCTATAAATCGTCGCAAATCCTTAGCTACCTTCGGTTTTTCGTACTCGCGTATGGCCACGACTTTACTTGGTAAAGGCTTTATTCCTTCGGGTAGGACCAAATGGCCTAGAAACTGCACTTCAGATTTGCCCAGCACGCATTTAGAAAGGTTGATGATCAGCCCGTTGTCCTGAAGTCGCTCGAAGATTGTTTGTAGATGAAGCTCGTGTTCGTCCAGTATGTCAGAAGCAACCAAGATGTCATCAATGTAGGCCACTGCAAAATCAAGGCCACGAAGCACCTCGTCGATTAGCCTCTGAAACGTTTGCGCTGCATTTCGTAGACCATAAGTCATAAACAAAAATTCATACAACCCAAAAGGAGTTATAATCGCCGTTTTGGGAATATCGCTTGGCTCCACTGGCACTTGGTGATACGCTTTCTTCAAGTCGATTGTGCTGAACACCTTCCTATTATGAACGATATGGGCGAAGTCCTGGATGTGAGGTACAGGGTACTTGTCCGGCACCGTTGATGCATTAAGGCGCCTGTAATCGCCGCATGGTCGCCAAGTGCCGTCCTTTTTCGGCACCATGTGTAACGGCGAGGCCCAATTGCTTTTGGAAGGCCTACAAATACCGTGTGCCATAAGTTCCTGAAACTCCGCCTTTGCCGCTGCCAATTTTTCAGGTGGAAGGCGTCGGGGCTTAGCTGTCACCGGTGGTCCGTTTGTGAGGATACAATGTGTGACGTTCGTCTTCACTTGTTTGGTTTTTGATGGCTGGTCATCAAAAATGTCTTTAAATTTCCTTAAAAGAGACGAAAACCGATTATTTTGATCGATAATTGTTACCTGCGGTACGTCAGATATACGAATTTGACCATTATGACACATATTTCTTGAATTATCGATGAGTCTTCGCCTACGTAAGTCAACCGACAAGTTGTAAAAGTTAAGGAAATCTGCGCCGATTATTGATGCCTGCACGTCTGCAATCGTGAAATGCCAAGGAAAATTTCGTCTAAGACCCAGCGATGGAACAAGTCGTTCTTGCCCGTACGCGGTGATTTTCGTTCCATTGGCTGCGTAGAGATTCAATCGATTGGACTCGTTGTTCAACAAACAGAATGAACGCTTCTTTGGTGGAATGATGGAGACGTCTGCGCCGGTGTCTATAAGGAAATTCCGTCCCGTTGCTTCATCATATATGAAAAGGCGAGCAGAAGTAACGCCAAGCTCAGTCGCCTCAGTATAAGCTCGGCTTTTTAGTTTTCCGACCGAAATGAGCATGGTGGACGACATTTTGTTGCTTGTGCTTTAAATCTGTTGTGGTACCAACATTCCCCTTTCGGATTAGTTCTTGTCTGCGAGTCATTTCTTCGTCTGCTGGTTGAACGGGATGTCGAACGATCGCGATTGAAACGAATTCCTTTTTCAAGCTCTTGAAAGCGTCTGCAAATGTCATCCATTTGCGCTGTTAGTTTATCTAGTGTAGATTCCTCGGTGAAATTGCTCTTAGCACTGGTTGCTGATATGCTAACTAAATTCGTTGTTTCTACAATATTGTCAGCAATTTTTGCTAATTTTTCCAACGGTTCTTCACTCCATGGCGATAAAATTTGTTGAAGTGTCATAGGCAAACACCCTAGCCACAACGTTGTGAGAAATTTGCCGTCGACCGTTTCGCCTGCCAGGTTCTGCATCTCCTCCAATAGTCGCGAAGGTTTTTTGTCGCCCAGTTCCATTTGCGAAAGCAGTTTTTTTATTCTACCCTGATCGCTTGGCGTAAACTCCTGGATGAGCTTCTGCTTAAGAGCCAAATATTTTCCTGTGGACGGCGGATGACGCAAAAATGTTCTTACCTTCTCCGCAACCGTCTGAGTTAGCTGAGATACCACAGTATGGTACATTGACGTGTCGGACGAAATGCGATTAACAGCAAATTGTGACTCAAGCAAAAAAAACCATAGCTCGGGGTCGGAAGTAAAAAACTCTTGCGTTTTGACACGGGATGCATGAAAAATTTGAGAGGAAACATCAGTTGACCGCAGAGGAGTACTTGTTTGCGCATTGTCGTCTTGGGTAACGCCGCCATCACTACGCGAACAATGGTTCTCATTTGATTTAAGATCTTTTTCCATTATTACGTCGATTAAAAACCCGAAATTACTATCTTAAAAAAAACGATCACGTCGGGGTCACCAGTTTAGCGAACTAAGATAACTTTCTTTCGTTATAAATTTAACTTTTTATTTCAAAAATATAATCTTAATAACTAACAATAATTATATGGTTTCGACGACGCTAGTTTACTACTAAGGAAAACGAGGTGTGAAGGTTCGCGGTGGTCGAAAAACTAAAAACGAAATTATTCTAATGTCACTGAAGACAACTACCTCTGGAAGCGTGATGTTAACCGTTTCAACGGAGTCGAAACATACCAGTCGATGTGTATGTACAATTGTACATACATACGTTGGGCATACTGTTTATGCAATGAGGTGATGTCTCGAATGGTACGGTAGCTGCGAGGTTGAGTGTTGCCGCTGAATAATGTTAGTAATCGCTACACTTCCGATGTTTTTTGGCTGTAATTTAAAAAAAATGAAAAACTTTGATTCTTCTTGTGGTTATTTTTATTTGGCAGTGTAGCGAAACATTGTTTATTAACGTGTATTTCGCATGTGTTTACTACACAAATGTCAAAACAGAACCGACATTAGGGGCCAATCGCAAAATTTAAAGCATTTTCTGATAGGAGGATTACTTTTGCGCCACCTTGTATCTTCAAGCAGAAAATATATCGTCAGTGAAAAATCATTTTAGGTGTTGCTAGGGCTGTGAATTGAACCCAGACCTTCATCGCACTAACCATAGCGCCACTGAGCCCGTTAATTTTTAGAAGTGCCATCAGATCCATGAAAATAATTTATAATGACCTCATTCACACGAGAGAGCGGGCGTCATAGATAGACACGCTCCAAAACAAATGGAATCAATTTGTTTAAAGATGTTATACATACATGACCCAACTTGTATGATAGCAAATACAAGGAGTGATTTGATAAATTTAATTCGGACGCTAACGAAAAAATCGAGTGGTCATTGGCATGGTGACTTTAATTAACGGGAAACACAATTTTACATCATTTTTGCCTTTTTGATTCCGGTAGCCCAAGCGGTTTTCTCAATATTCGTTTTCGGAGAAAAGCTAATTACAAGGTTCAGAGAGATTAGTAACCAATCCTGAAGTACATATGACAATGTAAATTATAAAGACAATTTTGAGGTAAAACCATAGTCCATTCGCTTATGATAACTTTCGGGACTCTAGATCTTTATTTGGCATTTCTAATGCAAAAAAAAAACAAGTTAAGTCGGTTTAGTGAGAATTTCAGTCATGGGTTTTTCTGCGTCTTTGCCGAACACCGAACGAAACTTTGTTAACAAAACGAAGCGATCAGAGCCTTTTGACTTCGCATATATACATAGATAACTTCAGTCCGTTTCTTCTATTTATTTGAGGAGTAAATACATTCTAGCTGTAATAGATGCTTTCATGAAATTTGTCAAACTATGTACCCTATCAACACTCCCGGCACGAATAAATCAATAAGTGCTTTTAAAGGCTATTTCGAATACAGTCACCCCCCTTGAATTATTAGTGATCTAGGTACCAGCTTTACATCGCAGGAATTCAGGAATTCATTTTGTAAGGAAAAACAATATAGAACACGTTAAAGTTGTCGTTGCGTCCTCTCAGTTGAATGGTCAGGTAAATGAGTGAATCGGGTCCTGAAGGCGGTGTTAGCGAATTAAGTTGAGTTCCCAGTGCTTGATACAGAAACTGACCAGAGTTTATTAGATCATCCAAGACTTAATGAGCTGAGTCTACTCTTGAATAGGAAATTGAATTGGAAATCAAATATATAAGAACGCGTAGAAAGCCCCTCTATAACCATGTGAAAAGGGAATCGGAAAGAAATGGGATATGCAAACACTTTTTGGCTTTACTTGTTCGTCTGGTGGTCGGCTTAAGAAACAGCCACCTATAAGCTTGTGCTGCTGTGAGACTGTAAGCCTCATCACAATGGAAACCCTTTCAAAGTACTAATTATACCGACACCGACCACATAATTAGCCCACTCAGCTATGAGCATAACTTCAAGTCGACCATTCCCAGTCGCCTCCCTCGAATGGGAGTCGGATATGATGGAATTCAGTTTACATCTATACCGATGGGTCTAAAACAGAATCTGGATTGAATGGAGGTGTTTTATCCTTTCACCATTCAATCGGAAATCATGGCAATTAAAGAAGCTTTGTACTGGCTGAGGTAATATCCAAGATGAATATAAGCATCTTCAGCGGCAATCAAATCCTTGGGATCTATCTCACTCTCATCGAAATCAGCCCACGAATAGCGACTATCTCTTAAGAAGACTGCAGAGCAGGGAATTTTAAAGCAGATAACCTTGCCAGACTGGGCACTATACCATTGATATTATATACCGCTAGTAGAAATGTAGGACATGCCCTCGCCACATGAAAATGATCAATCTTAACCACACTTCGCGATTATGGAATAGCTTGCCTTCTTCAATTTTTCCAGATGACTACAATCTACAAAGATTCAAAATTAACGCGCATCGTCACCTCACTCTTTTCCCACCTACTCCCAACCTTTTACTATCTACAAACCATTATTTTCCTTCCTTCCATCACTGGGTTTTATAACCTTCAAGGACTAAGTCCTAAGTGTTGAAAAACTGGATGCGATGAAGAAAGCAAACCATAGATGGAAAAACGGCACAACGTATTCTGGATATAGAATTTTACTTGCTTGATAATGCTGAACAGATCAAACATGACTAGGAACTAAGCCTCTTTTTGCTTCAAAGCGGTGGAGGAGTGTATCCTCACCTTCTCTGCTCTGGTTCTCCGCTCTCCAACAAAAGAAAACTCCACCTAGGTGACTACTTCTCTGACAATCTAGGAGAACTGGCTAATATTAAAGTCAGAAACCTCCTCCGCTTCATAGTTAGGTCGGAATAGTTCAATTATAAAAAGTCGATAGATCCACGTAGTACCACAACGGACTTTTTTGGTGTAAATGTGCAGCCATTATAACCTAACCTAACCTTAGAATACAGCATGAATAATACTCATTTTACGAGTACCAAGTTGTCCTCTACTAAACTGTTGCTAAAAAAAACTTAGAAAAGATGAAGAATAACAATTCTTGATTATATATATATATAACATAGAATAGTTCAATTATAAAAAGTCGATAGATCCACGTAGTACCACAACGGACTTTTTTGGTGTAAATGTGCAGCCATTATAACCTAACCTAACCTTAGAATACAGCATGAATAATACTCATTTTACGAGTACCAAGTTGTCCTCTACTAAACTGTTGCTAAAAAAAACTTAGAAAAGATGAAGAATAACAATTCTTGATTATATATATATATATAACACTTAAGCTGATTTCTAAGTTATAAAGGGTGTTTTTTTAGAGGAACTTTGAAATCGAATAAAACAAAGATTATTTTCTTAAATTGACATGGAATTTACTTTATTCGAATGATGATCATCTGGCATTATTATTTAAATATAATTTCTGGCATATGGCCGCTACGCTGCGAATGTTGTCCTCCAAGTGGTCAATCGTTTAGGGCTTATCGGCGTAGACTACCGAATTCACATATCCCAAGAGAAAATAGTCAAGCGGCGTTAAATCGCACGATCACAGAACCAAAACGCGAAATTATGGCTAACCGAACGTTTCTTCAACAAATCAATTGTGGCACGAGCTGTGTGACATGTTGTGCCGTCTCCTTGAAACCACAGCTCCTGCACATCATTGTTGTTTAATTGATGAACGAAAAAGTCAGTAATCATGACTCTATAGTGCTCACTATTGACTGTAACGTTCTGGCCAGAATCGTTTTTAAAGAAGTAAGGAGCAATTATTTTTATTCCACCAACCCATAAAGCACACAAAACAGTCAGTTTTTGTGGATGTAACGGTGTCTCAACATACACTTCAGTTTTGTTTATTGACGTATCCATTCAACCAAAAGTGAGCTTCATCGGTAAACAAAATTCGCTTTTCGAAAATTGGGATCAACGGCAATCTTGTTTTGGGCCCATTGCACAATTCGGAAAGGTTGTACAGACGTCAGTCTATTCATTTTGAAATGCCAAACAAACCTAAAAACAAATCACTTGTCAACTGACAAAATGGCCGCCAGTTAAAATAGCAGCACCTAAAATGTTATGAGTCAGATACTTTTTTTTTTCATGTTTAACGTTTTCTTAGTCCGTCCCTAAAACATTTCCTAAACTTCCGGTTGA
The DNA here is from genome assembly GCA_932526625.1 of Rhingia campestris. NCBI lineage: Eukaryota > Metazoa > Arthropoda > Insecta > Diptera > Syrphidae > Rhingia > Rhingia campestris. The sequence goes on from OW052182.1 coordinate 109,612,230, forward strand.
TATTAAACTGTAATAGCGCGAAATGAAATTTAAAATAATTAAAACCAATGAAAATTATATAATCCTACCATAATTACTTTTTTCGGTACTCTTTGACCGGATATGGAGATGAAGATTCATCCAAGAACGTCAAGGACGTAGTAGACGAAAATCTCGCCTAAGTTGTGCGCACCAGTAGAAACTGTCCTCAACCAACTTCAAGTACGCAAGTGGAGTAAGTTACCTAGGGACCGGGTTAATTGGAGAAGGATGTTGATTGTGGCCCAGATTCATTCCGAAGTGTGGCGCCATTTAAGTAAGAAACTATGGTGATTGATTACAGGATGTGTCTGCTTTCTCTTACATCACCAGCCGCTTAGTAGTCCAACGTACTAACCACATAAAATTCCCCAAAATGCCCCTAGTTAATCTGGGTTTTATTTCCACCATAACTGAAAATGGTCAGGTTTAAGCAGAATCCCTTTAATATCTTTAAAAGCATTTCCCAACGGGATCAACAAAAGCTTAACTCAAAGTTGTTGATTCTGTAATATGCCTGGATAATTATGTCAAGTCTAAGCACCCATCAATACAACAAAACTCCCAACAACCTCTATTGCAAATAAAACTTTATAAGCCGCCTCAAGTACCAAGTTCATTCCTTCAGCCTCCGATTTATTTCGAGAATACCTCCGAAAAACTCACAAAGCACATCTTTTATTTACTCGCCGGCTTTCAGAATCAACTCAGGTTAACATACGTCATGCCTTGAAGTTCTTGAACCACACACAAGACGACTCCTATTGCACTCACACCTCCGATTGTGTAAACAATAACTTTGCAAGAATCGCATTTCAAATGAGCTCGTTCCTTCGAGAACTTCCTCTGGGTGGATATGGTTTTACATATGTCAGCTTGCCTTCAGCAAGTTTATACGTACCAAGTTTCACCCAAAAGCAAACACATGCGGACAACAACAAAAAGAGCGAAAAATCCCTTATAATTGCTTGCCAAATACTCGTTTAAGGCAAGTGCTTTACTGTGCGGGCGTACGAAACGAATGTACTTGGTTACAGAAGTTGCTGCCGCATCCTTCCATGGTTTTGGCACATTTATTCATCCTTTAAGGTAAATCATTTCGAAAACAACATTCCGCTGTCATGCGAACCAGTTCCCGACGCGCGCTATCCGACCATGGACCTTGCCACGAAACCCGATGCCACATAAATGATGCACGAGCAACAAAAACGTTCCACGGACTATCAAGTCGTAAGTATGCCATACACTCGTTTGGTTTAGTTTTTTTTTGCGCTACAACTCCAGCGCAGCGATGAGATTAATATCAACTCTATCTTCTGATGCATTGCAACATCATCTTGATTGAAAACTTCGTGTTGAGGAGTGTTAAGAAAGTGAATACCTTTAATCGGATTAGTTCCGCGTCGGAAATTCCTCCGACACCAAGCCAACCGATATTCGAGATGACGACGTATCCGATATCCATACGGTGGCGCATTTAACGAAAATATAATTAGGTTTTGCATAAGAGATGTGACGTAGCGTAACGTTGGCGTTGCTACTGTTTGGACAGAGCCGGTGAAATAACAAGCACGTCAAAAAGCAACATTCCTTCTGTTTGGTGGTATTTTTTGTTTGTTAAATTTTTTTTGAATTTTTATTCAATAAACGAAAAAAGGAAGAAAATTAAATTTTATGAATATTGAGGTATGTAGGTTGCCTTAGGAAATGGGGTTCTCTTCCATGGCCAAAAGGGAAGCTCTGTAGTTACTTGAGTGGAGACAAGCTCCTCAATTATTTATATTTTCATTTGTTTCAAATTAACTGGATTTTCTTTTGATATTCGAAACGGAAAGAACGTGCAATTATACATGAAGATACAATTTGTTGTACACGAGTAGGAGGGAATTTTAGACTAAAAGATACTTAGCAACGTCGATTTAGGTTTAGTTAATTTAACCGAAAAGATATTTGTAAAAATTGGCTAAGTTTTTAAGAGCTACTTCAAGAAATACCCATTTAAAATACCTGAGATTTTAAACCTTGGCTAGTGCCCTTGGTTTGGCATTTAAGTCTTTAATTATCGGTCTGGGATAACTCGCACAAACTTCCGCGATATTTAAAAGAGTGGTAAAATAGATGGCGCATCCGCTAGATCAAAACGCTTGTGTTTTCACCTATCTGATGCCTACCAACTCTGCCATGCATACCAAGTCTGGCACTCAGCCTACTGTAGATTGGGTTTTAACTACTTTGTATAGCCTTGGCGACAGGAGACGAGAGTGGAAATGTGTACTTTCCGTTAATGCCGTTCCATTAAGGCTTGACAGAGTAAACAATAAATATGAGTAACTACCATGCCTATCAACTCTGACTCTCAGCCCCCTCATGACGACCACTGGGTGCACATATCCTTTACTGTAGATTGGGTTTTAACAACTTTGTATAGACTTGGCGACAGGGTAGAAAGTAGAAATGTATCCTTTCAATGAAGTACCTCTTTCTTTTTCCAGATGGAAGCACTGCGAACTCCCAAGATATCATCAATAGTCCACGTAAGGCTTCACAAAGTGAACAATAAATATGAACAGTTCTGACTAGGAGAAAAGGGCATAAAGAATTTCCTATGTTTAGTCATTCCCTTTGAATAGAGATGCAAGATGGTTCAAAAGGCCAACGGCAGTGCTCAATTCCGTAGAGGATACTGAGACGGTGTCGGTTAGAGTTTGTTATTTTAATTGACTAAAAAAATGAATGATCTTATTGTTGACGACCAAGCGAAATGAAAAAAGGACAACGACGTTCGTCTCTGCACCTGGAATGTTAAAATACTTTACAGGAAAAGTGCAGCCGAAAAACTAAGCTCTAAACTGCTCGAAATCAGACAACACTACCATCCAGGCTCGGGCAAAAGGAGGATGAAAAACGGTGACATTTAGTATGAAATGAAATATCTGGCATCACGGACCCAAAAACCTAGCTTCTCCCTTAATTTGTGTGTTTTATTATTTTTTTTTGAATACAAAGAAGAGGATCTCCTGATTTATGCCGAATCCGATTCTTAACTTATAATAAACTTCTCATGACAGTATCATTGATGCTTGTCAGACTCAAACAAGAGTGAAAATAACAGGTGTTGTCACTTTCAGGAAACCCCACCACTAAGTATAGTCCAACCGACCTCAGAATCGTTTGCCCGATCCACAAAAAGGGAACTTAATGATCTGCGGCAACTACAAAATCGTCTATAAGATAATATCTGCTGTAATAATATGAGGACACCTGAAACTGTTCACCTGCCCTTAGTCGCTGTAAGATAACGATGGAGAATATTGCTTCATAAAGGTTGCCAACGACCACATTAAAAAATTTGGTATCAAAAAGGATTAAGAAAGGGTGTTGCACTGTCATGCTTTTTCTTCAATATTGTTTTTGATGTAATTGTACAAAACTTCAGAGCCAACAGAAGGTTCAGAAGGTCCAGAGCCAATAGAAAGTGTGCATTACTTTCAAAATCAATATTGGCATCATTGATCATACTTAACCATCCCATCTATCCTCCTTTTATGGGGTGATCATTCCTATTTAAACCAAAAAGTTCAAAAACCTCCAAACCTCCTTTCTCGTCCGTAATCCTTCTTTTATCCTTCAGTAAACCTCTTTTGATTTGCAGCTAGATATAAGGATATGGCTTGAAGAAATTAGCAAACGTATTGAATCATTGCGTATAAAGGTCACATTTGCCAATATAAGACTTATTTGCGCACACGCTCAGACGAAGAAATGAGACATTGCTTAAGACTGTTTCTACCAACTCCTGTGAAAACTTATGAGCAAATATAGGAAGATACAACATTTTTGTGGGAAAGCACAGCATACATGACACCATGTACTACACGTATCACCTCGATATCCATGGCGGTATCCAGATTAACAAACGGTGAATAAAATTGATCACATTACGATAGAGAAATAGCACGCATTCAGTTTTTAGGTGTCCGAAAATTCCGAAGGAGCACTACCTTTTTGCAGCCAATGTAAGAATATTGTCGAAATAGTGGAATCGCCAAAAAACGACCATAACTTTGCAAACCGCCTATCCCTCAATCTATCGATTAAGACCATTCCACCATAATGTCGAAGAACAATGGCGACTATGTCAACAAGCCACCAGATTGGCTAAATATATTGATCGATACACCTTTTCCCTCCTTAAAAAAAAAACATTCTTTTTGGCAAAATTTGGAAGAAATACTCTCTTTTTTGACAATGTTGAGATGGGATGGTTAGTCATACTGAACGTGATTGCACGAGTTAAAATATTTTTTTTTAATACAAGTTGTTAAAATTCAATGACAGAAGAAACAAAGTTTAGGGTTCCGTTTATAGAAATGCTGACATATAAGAATTTACAAAAATAAGAAACATTTTATAAAACTATATAAGAAAATAATTAAATAGAGTTATCTTCTCAACATTAACTGGAAATATCATTTTCGAGTTTGAAAAACAACAAATCTTAGGTCATACAAAGGGCATAACATATCATATTATTTTGAATGGTTCTTATTTGTCAAGAATAGCTTATCTCAACTAAGCCGTTCGGAGTCGGCATAAAACAGGAAGTCCCGGCATCGTGCAAGAAGTACACACGAACACATGAATGGTTGTGAGAAAGCTAGGCCCTGGGTACTAACGAGCCTGTTGCGCCAAAAATTTGTATTTTTTTGGTTCTTATTTATCTATATGAATTATTTTTCCTAATATCTCAATCTCAACTGGCGTCCAATGCGAGATCTTTAAAAAACGATTCATTTCGAATTTGAGCTTAGTTTTTTTTTTAAATTAGAACGTAGCAAGCTGTAGCAAAATTTTAAATACCAATGAATTTCTTCATTTCTCCACTTCACAAAAGTATTCAGTTTTCTTGTAACTAATGGAATTCAACTGGAAAAGGTTCTAAAACTGAGGTACTAATTGGCTATGTTTTAGATATTCTAGAAATTAAAAATTGATGAAGTTAATCAAAATAGATTTGACTCAAAAAACCAGAGAATTTGACTACAATGTTGTTAGGCGATGGAAACAATGTTCTTAAAACTGCTCCTTGTTTGCCAAGCGTCACAATGCCTGACTGAAAAGTGAATTTTTACTTTTTCAAAGTTTGTTCAGGATCTTTTTGCGAGAGAAACAATCGAGATAAAGTCTTTTGAAGAATCTTCCAACAAAACAAACGAGTAGTGGGTGCACGACTGGGTCGTACGTAACTTTCTCTTTCACAGCGAGTTTGGCGTTAAATCATAGAGAATTTGACGTTATTAATAATTTGGCCAAAATACACAATAAAATTCATTTTGATTATTAATGCTAAAAACGATATAAATTATGTCGGAATTTGTATTCCGAAATGTGAAGTAATCGGTATGTATGTTAATTATAATGATTTTCCGTTATTCGACAAAACTAAAAATTCCGTTTAGGGGTAGTTGAAACAAAACATATTACATATGTGAGATTGTTGCAAACAGTAATAGTAGCATATAAATTAAATTTCATTCAATTTGGCAAAACAGTTTACGAGAAATTGACAATTTTTTAATATGGCCTAAAGGCAAAAATCCGTTGTACGGATTTTCTCGAAAAAAAAAACTGGGTCTGCAGTTTTTTTGGAACTAGTATGTTTATTGTATATATAAAGTTTAATCAAAATCGTTAGAGCCGTTTTCGGGGTTGAGGTTATGCATAATTTTTATACGGCAGGTACTGTTAATATGATGGCTAAAATCAAAGAAATTGGCCGAGAATTATGACCATAAAACCCTGGATACGAAGTTTGAAGAAAATCGGTCAAGCCGTTTAGGCAGACGGACCGATGGACGGAATTCCAAAAACCACGTTTTTAGTTCCGCTATCATCGTAATGTTAGAATCAATCAAAATCTCGAGGTCGAAAATGTTCACTAAAACAATATCTTCCTCTTTGTAAGAAAAAGTTAAAAAGCGAAGAGTAGAAGTTAAAAAGTAAGAGTTCCAATATGCAGTTGAATGTTCTAAATGCCAGTCTGATGGAGGTGGATTAAATCCTAGTCAAAAGAAAATAATCGACTTAAGCACTTGAGTAGTCTTTATATTTAGATTTAGATCTTTCAGAATCAAATAGATCTTCTATATAAGTATGTAAATGGGGCTTCGACGGAAGTTCTGGCCACAATCAGTATAAAAACCGATTGTAAAGGGTTTTTTTAGAGGTATAGAACTTCGAATTGAAATAAAAAAACAAGAAAATTGTTTTTATGTCCATAGTTCATAGTGCTCGTAGCATCACTGAACAAAATTTTGCCATGATAATCAGCATCGAGATCAATTTCATTTTCGGCCCATACACCAAAATTATTGCACAAGCTGGATCTTGTAAGGTCGTAAGCCAAGATCTTTCCGCAAAATCTTCCATTAAGTTGATGGACAAAGCTCCAATTGCTGTGCACGGTGGCGAATCGATTCATTCGGGTCCTCTTCAACACTTTGCTCTACAGCGGCAATTGTTTCTTCGGTGCGCACTATTCGACGTCTCTGCGGATGCGTATTATCACATAGAGTTAACGTGGTGCGAAAACGATCCATATGGTTAACCGAATTAATTGCTCTGATGGACGATTATGTTGACCATAAAATGGACGGAGCTTGCGGTAAACTTCGCGAACTGAACCATTATATTTGAAATGAATTTGCACGATTTGCATGCGTACATTATATCTCAACATCTTCAGTGAGCTTAAAAAGAAAATTAGAGTAACTAAAATAACAATTTAGACAAATATTGTTTCGAAAAATTCTAGTGAAAGGCGCATACTTAGGATGTCATCGAAACCGACAAAAATGCAAGTTTTAGTTCATATTCGAGCTCAGCAAATTAAGTACAATTTACAGTCGCAATAAAAGTCCCTCCAACCGAGATATTAAGTGGCAGATTATTCAGCGTCAAGTAAATCCCATTGTGTGGGAAGGTCGCTGCCGACCTTCAATATTGTTCTTGTTGCAATTAAAAAAAACAAAAACGTCTTATTTGGTCGACTCTCAACTTGACATTTGGTTTTTATTCAAGTTTAAGTATCCCATAGAAATAAAATAATAGATAAAGCGCCGGGCTCGTAAAAGATAGCAACAATCTCAGTCACCAAAGGACAAAACCTACTTAAATAATTTAAATTATAACCTCAGAAAGCTCATCCAAGACTTTTACAGTCGGGAAACTGCGACATTTCTATAAGGACTAGGTGCTGAAATTAGATCGAACTATACCATTTGGAAGACTATACAATGCATAAAAAACCTCATATACAGCACCGTCAAAAGCAATGGTGAATAAGGTAAGAAATATACTGAGAAAGCGGTATTATTCGCCGAGCATTTAGAAAACAAGTTTCAACTGTTAGATGAACATCCGTATAAATAGAGTGCCTTTAACTGAACTTTCCCGGGCTATTAAAACCCTAAGTAAAACAATGCTCCTGGATATGATTTAATTAACGAACATGTATTAGTCGCAGAAGTCATTATGGTTCCAAAGCCGGGGAAACCTCCCAACGATAACAAATTCGTATAGACCAACTTCTTCTTCACTTCGTCCTACAATTTCAAAAGTTTTTGGAAAGAAGTATACATTCCACGTATTTTTCTTGGCGTATCTCAAGCCTTTGTCAAGGTTTTTCACAATAGTCTAAGAACAGTTCTTCCAGAACAACTTTCTACAATACTAGTATCCAATCTTGAGGACAGAATATTTCGTGTTCAACATGGAAACGAATATTTCACATTTAAGTTTATAAAGGCTGGGGTTCTCAATGGAAAAAACTGAAAGAACTATACCATTCGATCTGGCACTATTAGCAGGGTAGCTGCCACATTTAAATTTTTATTGACAAGAAAACTGTTAGATAGGCCTACCCAAGTTGTAGTACCAAAGTGATCTTACATCTTAGATTGATCAACTACCACCAAATAGTCTTGTTTTTACCTGTGTCACAAATTTGACGAAATTTGAGAGAAGACTTGTCCTTGTTTCAATTCAAATTATTCATGAAATGGTGCCTACTAACGATTCTATAAGACTATACGCGGATTGAGGTCTTGAGCAGTTGAAAACTGATCCTAATTTCGGCCGAAAAATCATATTCAGCGACAAGGTGCATTTTTGGATGAATGGCTGCTGAGCAAAGAATATTGTATATTTAGGAATAATAAAAATCCAAAAGAGGTTATGCCAAGACCTTTTATTTAGCTCTTCAGTCAGAACACGGACCTCAATTAAAATATAACTGCAGTTGCGCACTTCAAGTTGGTTGAAAATGGGAATGCAAGTTAAGAAACCCAATCACAAAGCAATTATGATTCAAAAACTGATACGTTGCAAAACGGGAATGAGAGACTTTATCTCTCATATCACATTCGATTGTAAACAAAATCACGATATCTTCCATATCGCATTTTAATTAAAAATATGTTTATACTTGCTTTGAATCTTGCAGATTGAATAATGCAAGATCAACACAAATCAATCCTCAAATTATTCAGTTCTTGTGCAGTCCTCAAAATGGCTTTACTTATATTTTTAAAGTTTAACGTTATAAAATATTTTTTAAATATAATAAAATAATTTTTTTTAAACAAAGTGCCCAAGAAAACATTAATTTGCATCCCACTTAAGATGAGGTGTTTCACCACTGCGTCAATTATCTACCTGAAAATCGAAGACTGCGGGCCGGAGTATTGGTGTCCATTTTCCTACATCTTTTAGTCAACACAAATGCCCAATCAATAGAGTACTTCAGGACAACGTCAGTGCCAAATGAAAACTGACATCTGTATGAAAACAAACGCAATCTGACATTTGTATAAAGGCAAATTCATGAAGGGAGACGGGGTTATTTTTGAACATTTTAAAAATTGCTTGGAAATTGTGTAAAAGTGCAAATTATAAACAAAATAAAAATATTCAGAGTTGTTGTTATTTGTAAAAACAAGAACATAATAATTTCTATTACCTACACGAAAACTTTTAAACTTCGTTTGCAATTGCATTAATGTTCACACTTTGCAATGACACTGGTTATTGATTTCACTCTTTTTATTTCCATTTTATAATTTTACTTTGTATTGTTATGTATTTATAAATTGTGTTTCACTTTGAACAACTTATATTTTCATATTTCAAAGATAGTAATCCAAAAATTAGTACTCCCGCCATATAAAATATCTCATCGTTTTCTTCCAAGCGGTTTTGACGTTTAATGAAAGAGACAAAGCACTCGTGAGGGAGATAGTTTGCTGAAGTACTCTATACGGAGTTTTTGAACGGCTCTATATCCCTGTGGTGGGCGTTCGTGGTTGAATGATCGCCTTCAAACCCCGTCAATGCAAAATGAGCCCAATTGTTCATTCAAAACCACCAACAATATCTGTTCCGCTTTTGAAACCATTCATATTTCAACACCGTAGATAAGGACTCAACCAGTGTTAGCTGATCGAGATATTAAAAATTTGGCTTAACCCAATAGGTTTCTCAATTGCCCTGAATAAAAAAAACGTCTAATTCCTACAATGAGTACGATTGCAAACAGATATCTCATAGCTTTTATAAAATGTTTACCACATTTAAAAAGAAAAAAAATTATTCCCTTGTATCAATTTTTGCATCCACAAAACCCAGAACAAGCTTATCAATACAAGGACAGGAAAAAGATGACCAGACGTAGGAATACATAAATTGTCCATCGGTAAGGAGCTATTGGCTATTAAAATAAATTTCGGTGACTTGGCAACGCAGACGAAAACCTTGTAGTCCCTCCTACCAGCATCGCAAAGTCCTAAATTTACCCTGAGTAAGCAAAAGTTATGCCTGGCCACCCTCATAACGCATTCGAAAATAACTCCTAGCCAAGTTGACAGAAAAGGGATTAAGTCCCCCGAACTGATTGCGGCTATCCCCCAATATACAGAAAAACCTCTCCTTGTGTTAAGGCGGTGTCAGATAACCGCATTTGTGCGGATGGCCCCAAAGTCCAAAGTGAATCACTGCAACCATCAGCTATCTACACCTCACACATCCACACGATTCCGATTGATTGAAAGTTACGGCCTCACGTCACCTGATCCATAATCCTATTATAAGTACGTATATTACTTACGCCATCCCTCCCTCCACACCCTGGCTCTCTGTAGACGAGTCCAAGTTCCACACGTTTGTCCCATTAATTTCAATTGCCCTTATGAATTTATTTATCCTGAATGTGATGCAAATGTCATAAATAATAGGCTTCGTTGCAGATCTTCCTAAATGCACATCAAGCACACCACGTACCCATCGACCTACCTAGCCGGTGTGTTGGCAATTTACTGGAATAGCCAAGACACCATGACTTCCTGTGTACGAGCCCATCAAGACGCTCAATGAAAAAAAAAAAAACTCTGCCAAACACAAGGTCATGTGTACATCGTTACGATACTGTTATTCCGCTTTATAGTTTCCCCAAAAAAACGACAAGTGCCCCCAAGTGGACCCACACATTCCTTGGATCACAGAACAGACACAGAGGTGTGTTAAAACAAAAATTCGGACAATAACCGACGCAACACTGTCGTGCGATGATTTACGACACGAACATGACCATGGAACACTGATAAACCTGTGAACGGAATCCATAAACGACTGGGAGTCGTTTACCATTGTTTAACAGTTCATGGTTCAAGGAAATGATTTTGTCTTGAGACGTGCATCTATCTCCAATGGACGACTCTAAAACTCTACGTACACAAAACAACAACAAACACAAAAAGAACGTGTTTCCACAAGAGGTAGCTGCTATAGGTACACCCATCGTTAGCCAGGGTAGAATGGGTTAGTCTTGCTCTCATCGATTGACGTTCTGTTTGCCTTTGGATCTCCAATAATTTGGAATGTCATGCTACTGCCACTTGACGGGATTAAATCCAGTTACGAGTTCGTGCGGCAACCATGTTCAAGGGAGATTACTTTAAACAAATACGGGATTAATTGAGCATCATAAGCCGTCGGCCTGTGAGCACTACTATGCCGTCGATAGACTAGGAGAGGGTACACATTGTGTGCAACTCATTAGAATTTTTGGTTCTGAACCCGAACCCGAATTCGAATCCGAACCCGAAGCCATGTAGCATGTTAAATTAAATTTAAAAGGATTTCGTTGTCAGAGTTGTGTTTCATTGAAAATCATTGCTCCCTTCGGTAATAAAAACTGAGACGATTATATGGCAAGAGCTGGAGAGCGAAGCATCCACCCTTCTCGGACGGATGAACCACACCGTGCGTTGTCGTTTGCGCAGGAGGGCGAATTTCTTTATTTCGGGCAAGCTCTGACTACAAGGGCGGGATCTTCGTCTCTCACTCACTCCCTGTGTATATGTGCCCATATTCGCACAGGATTTATACCGAAAGTCCTTTTTAATGAAAACATGATGAGTAATGTCTTTTGTATACGAATATCGTAGAGTACCTACACCGGAGTGATGGGGGCCACTGAAATCTCAGGGGAGAGTGTTAGCACAGAGTGTTTGCACAGCAGACTTAATAAAATTAGAAGACATATACATTTGAAATAAATCCATTAGCAGCGGAACGCTTTCGGAATGCGAATTGGTAGGGCTCTGAGTCTTGGAAGACAAGGCATTTTTAAAAAGGGATTTCCTATGTTGCATGGTGTACTTTTTACAAGGTATCGCTTGCAGCTGATGGCTTTGGGGTTTTTGTGTGTGTCAATACAATTTTGCAAAAAGACTTATCATGGTTGGAGTGGGTACATTTTACATTTTAAGAGGTACCTTTATTGCTATGGATTGGATTGATTGCGAGAACTTTGATGCATGTTTGCAGATGAAAAGATCTGGCCTTACTACTTAATCGCATAGCAATCAACAACATTGCTCTTATTTCGTTTACAAACACAAAATAGCCATTCAATTGGGCGCCAATTAAAAAGCTGGTATCTAATGTAAAGGTATTGATTTGCTGGTTTACATAATTGTAGAACTACTTTAAGTTTCGAGAGTATTACAAATTTTCAGATTCTATGCAAACAAATTGTACTCAAAGTATACTAATGTTGTCGGCCTATTGCATAAATTCAAATAAAGGATTTCGTGAACTACAGTCCCAGAAAACCCAATATCACGTTCGATGTGTGTGCGTCCTATTGAAACCACATGTCGGTTTACGCAATCATTCAAGTGATACTACTCTGTGAGACGGCTAGACGGACCGACGGACGGAATTCCAAAACCACTTTTTTGCGTTCCGCTATAATCGTTATGTTAGAATCAATAAAAGTCTCCATTTCTAATTTTTTTTCACGAAAACAATACATTTCTCTTTGTAAGAGAAAGTTAAAAATTATCGACCTGGAACGCACTCTGTATTTAGCGAATTTGTGAAGTTTTAAAACCTAGTAGAAAATAAATCCTCCAAAAATCACGGTTTTTCATTCCATTAATGCCACTGAATACTGCGGAAAGAATTTTCAATGTTTCATCCAGAAAAATTGAATGGTACACCAAAAAACTGTTGTTTATACCCCGAGCAGAATAGTGTACCAGAACATATAAATTGCACCATCATCGAGAGAATAAGTTGCATGGTACTAGATTTTAAGTTAAGCTACAAGATTTGATCTGAGGCGTAACTGCAGCATTATTATTGAATTCCATATCATGCAGATGTGATTATAGCCTGAAGAAATTTGGTCAAGGAGATAGCCAAATTTAAAAAGTCTTCATGTTTTTGCTATGACGCACATACCTAAAGAGAAGAGCACCAAGCTAGAAGCAAACTATTAAATGTATCTTAGGATAAAGTTTTGATTTGAACGTTTCCTGACTTTTAATACTTTGACTTACAGAAGAATTACTAGTCGGGAAGTTACTTTTTGTGGGGACCGAAAAATACTAATTTTTTTTTGTGGAAATCTTCTATCAACATTATGAAAACCGTCGGCACGTGCTCACAGTAGGTGCTTGGAACAAAGAACAAAATGCCAGTTTCTTTTCAAGGGGAGTACTATCGTTAAAATTGACAACTACTAACGTCAAAGATGAACTTTCTAGCAACACCTCATCGAGCGATTTCTTTGACTGCGATAGCGTCGATGTCAATAATGAATCATTTGTTGCAGAAGAATATATTTCAGCTATTGAGGTTGAAGGTACAATGCGACATTCAGAAGGAATTTAAAATATCCCAAGCTCCAAGGCCAAACTACAATCTCATTGCCGACGATACTACACTATATGCAAGCGGCTCAACAATTGAAGACATCCAAACTCAACTTCAAAGCAAGTTTGATAGGTTTCAAGGTTTCTGCTCCTAATGGAAACTTAAAATCAACTATACGAAATGTGAAACCATAGTGTTCCGCACCCCAATAAGACGTGGCAATTCAGATTTGAGACGCAACTGGAGAAATCTAAAAATAACGAGTTCAAATGGTCCTCAGATTGATTCAAACACCATTGTGAAATATCTAGGTGTTCATTTGGATAAGTTTTTGTATTATAATGAGCACCTAAATATTCAATTAGAGAAAGCAAGAGCGGCATTCATGTCGCTAAAAAGCCTTTTTTATTCCAACTAACGGGTGATCCAAGTAGAGATACTTTTTTCAATAGCCTTTTTTGACAGATCACGTGTGAGTCGTGTCATGCTGTCATGTTATTTTTGTTTAGTATTGTTTGGCATTTCATAATGGAAAGACTTACGCGTGAACAACGTTTACAAATTGTTCAACTTTATTATGAAAATTCACGTTCTGTGAGGAATGTGTTTCGTGCACTTCGCTCAACTTATGGTCAACATAATCGGCCTTCTGAGCGTACTATTCGCAACACCATCACCCATTTTGAGACCCAGCATTCATTATTGGATAATATTCGACCGAATAGACCACGTCCAGCACGCTATGAAGAAAATATAGCAGCCCTAGCTGATGGTCCATATTCCTTTAAAAATTATGCCGGTGCGAACGTAACCGTCAATGGTGACCGTTATCGTGCCATGATAACCGACTATTTGATGCCTGAAATTGAAGCTCGTGATTTCGGCGACATTTGGTTTCAGCAAGACGGCGCCACTTCCCACACATCGCATCAATCAATGGACTTATTGAGAGAACATTTCGGTGAGCACATAATTTCACGTTTTGGGCCGGTCGATTGGCCACCAAGATCGTGTGATATCACACCGTTAGACTTTTTCCTGTGGGGATATGTAAAGTCAAAAGCTTATGCCGACAAACCCGCTTCGATTCAGGCCTTGTAGGAAAACATCACGCGTGTCATTCGCCAGTTACCAGTCGAAATGCTCGAACGAGTGATCGAAAATTGGACTCAACGGATGGACCATCTGCGACGTAGCAACGGACAACATTTGATAGACATAATCTTCAAAAAATAAATGCCAAAGAATGTTCTTTCAAATGATAATAAACATTCTCCATTAGATTTGAATTTTCTGTGTTTTTTTCTTTAAAAAAGTAGGGAACCTCGAAATGGATCACCCTTTATATAAGATCCGATGTGAAGAACATTTGTTACCAAGCATTCGTTCGTCCAATTCTGACTTATGCGAGTCCAGTGTGGTGGAACATTAACCCATCGTATATGGAAAAGCTCCGAGTGTTCGAGCGCAAATGTCTTAGAGCTTGTATGCAGATGTAGAGGGGTGTACATTCCGATTTTAGGCACTTCGTCTCAAACAAAAGACAAAAGAATTGAAAATATCATACTGGACCTTGAAAGGAATCATTTTGATCGTTCGTTCTCCGGCTCATTCTATCAAAATGCCTTAGAAAGTGGATACATTCCGCCAGATAAATTCCTGTTTCTGGATGCATATGGCTACCTATCCGACTCTACGAACGTCCCAATCATATACAATGCTGCAAGGAGAGCAACAGATAAAAGGAGATTTTACTAGCTTTTTGAATGAGATACTGAATTCACATACCTGAATGCGATAATAGTAACACTAACAGGTTGAATAGAGACATATACTGGTGGATAGATTGGACTGAAGCCGAAACTTGGGGTTAAGAAAAACTAGGCCCTGACATGTGATTTTTGATCTAACGATAACTGGGAGAAGTAAGCGTTTTGCTTACTTTCTGCTTGTTAGCCGATGGAATAAAAATCACATGATATGGCATAGATAGGTCTATTTAGGTTAAGTTAGTCTTGTAAGTTTTAGTTTTATATAATTAAAAAAAAAAGTTGCGACTGTCTTCTAATAGGTTTTTATTCACATTTTCCTATTTACCAATAAAAAATACAAATATTATAATAATTGACAATAACAAAATATACGCATAATTATAAAAAAAAACATGTATTGCGAATCATACTGGTATAGTTTTTATGTTTATTTAGACTATTAATTATTTATTAAGGTATTTGTGAAAAATAAACGTAGAAAAAAACTACAATCTCTGTGCAACAAATCGAGTGTTGTATGATCCGGTATCCATCGAAGAAGCTCTGGCAAGTACCGATTAGTCTGATCCCTGATGATATCATACAACAACTGGGTTTTGACTGATTTGAAATATTTGGCAATATATTTCAAATAAGTTTTAAAAACGAAAGTAAATGCCGACGCGACGGAGAACCTATTCTTCGGAAGGCAAGATCAATGGTCAAGGGGTTTCCGACGCATCTTAGAAAGTCTGTAAATTGCAAAAGCCTCTTTATGGACTTAAACAATCCAGTCGATTATGGATTAAAAAATCAAACTACGATTGAAGCAAAGTATATAATAAGTTTTCTAGAACACGTATGCTGATAATTGCTTTTTATGTATAGATTACATGCGGATTCTTTTGAATTTATTTGAACTGATTACGGACATAAAAGAGAAGCTGGTTGGTTAATTTTAAAATGAAGTAAATTGGAGAACCAGCATCGATATTAGGGATTTGTTTTACATGTAATAATATAAACACATCTATACGAATTGATATAGATATCACAGTGCATATCATATATTTTGAGACGATTCAACATGAATGAATGTAATACTATCTCATTTCCGGTGGTCTTAAAGCGAGTTATCATCGAAAAAGTGTCCCAAAGACGACGGGGAATTGGAACAAATGAATGATGTACGTTACTTGCAAGCTATTGGCTGTTAACTCTTTGCGCACACGGAACCAATCCAGGTGAAGCACACCGGGTGGCTGTAAAACGGCTGAGGAGGTATATACCTCATGGGAACAATAGATAGAGGTATTGTCTACCACAAGGAAGCAATCGATGTTACATGTTACTGGATATTGTGATGCAGACTGGGCAGACGATATGGATGATAGACGATCAACAAGCGGGTATGTATTCAGTTTGGTGCTATATCATAGCTTACGAAAGGTCAACGAATTTTCGACCTTTCTTCAACCAAAGCAGAGGTTATGGCTGTTGTTATTGCCATCCAAGAATCTATGTGGTTGAAAATACTTTTATTAACATTGTGTGTTTTTATATAAATTCTGACAGTGTCAACTTTCAGGTCAACATATATAAAATAATCTCCAAAAAAATAGATCTGACACATCCTTTTAAAAATTGATTGACCACATCGACACATATATATTCAAGAAATCCATTTTCGTGAAAATTGATTCGATGAAACCCATCTTTCGTAGTTTGCGTAGAACCATAATCTCTGTCAGATACAAGTTGAACCATTTTTCCCGGTGTCGCCTAATCAGTATGCCTATTAATCATGGACATGGTAGTTTGTTAAAAACTGATTTTTTTTTCATTTGCATTTCCTACAAAGGACATTAATTCACGAAATTGTTTTCAAATTGTATCATGCCTGCCGTCAAATATGTGCAAACTACTTGATTTTGTTTGCGTTTTTTTTTTTTTGTTGTAAACTACCCAGAATCACATTTACATCATTCCAGCTTTGGTACGTTTGGGTAATAGTTACCAACTTGCCCATAGCCAAAAAGCATGAAAATATTTCATTATTCCTCTATTCCTTTTGCATTTAAATTGAAAAAGTTTTTGATTTGACAAAAGCCAACGCCTGTAGCCGCCCCTCTGCCCTTGTCTAGGACCTAATTCCACTTAAAACAATAAGCGACACAAAAACATCGAAGCGAATACGAGAGGGAAATATGACACAAAGATAATGCGAAATTTATTAGTTCCGTTCCGACTTTGTAAATTGTTGAGAATGCTCATCGAGATTCACACGGATATTCAAGTTCACATCCATATACACTCACAGAGATACATCAGAGCTGTAGAGATTCGTGGGTGTCAGATAAATCATTTGACACTCGACAAAAGCAGCGCCGAACTTTGCGTTTAATTATCTCCGATCCAGCAGTATCGTAAACATGCGCAGGAATGTCGAAATCCAAGATTTAACGAAGCAATAAATTACTACAAATCGCACCTTGGAGACTCGCTCAGAGTCAGTTGGGTCAGTGTAAAAACCTGATTATGCGGCTCAAACAATACTGCAAAGTGAAATCAACTGAATTCAGATGCTGAGGGGGGCGGTATGATGAATGGCCTTCTGGAAGATGCAGCTCGTCATTCGTCACACCACACAACCCTCAGGAATTCCTGCTGTCGATTTCTTTCGGGTTCCTTGGGGAATAGTCTCCTCTATGCCAGCATCCCCATATGGGTAAGTAATTGCAATCAGCAAATTGCACGAGACTAATAGGCAGGCGCACACTCCACAACTAAACATTCAATAAATCATGACAATGCTCGAGGGGGGGATAGTCTCGTCGCATCGCACCATCGCCGCCGTCTAGTAGTGCAGATTAATTGAAATCGTTGTGCAAAAATAGTTTGTTGTTGTTGTGCGCGCGCGAGCCTTATTAATTATACCTCTGATGGATACCATCAGCACACAGATGGTTCTAATGCAGGACTACACAGAAAAACCAGGACAGAGCAGTTTAAACAGATCTGCGGACAAATTCCATGGAAACTGAATGCTAAATCCCCAAAGTCCAGAGTGCATGAAACGTTGTTTCCAAAACAGAGGATACCACCAGCACCAATGATTACGACATGACATGCCAACGAAGCCACATTCAACTGTTGTCAAGTGGCTATGGCAATGGCGATGGTGTTGCTGCAGCTGAATCCTACCCATACACAAATCCCCTGGGATGCCAAAACAACCCGAAATTAGAAGTGAGCAACAACGTGTCCTCGAATTGGAAACATTTCCAAAACACATTCCACGTTTGCTATCCGCCCACTATCCTCCACCTCTCGATTTGTGTTCATTTTTTTATATTGTGGTTTATTTTTTGTGCGCTACGTCCAGGGAGACCACCCAAAGAGCACGACCATGGCACTCCAAATCGGAATGGTCATCACCGGGATGAGATAGTAGCTCTTTTGATTGGATTATAAATAGAAAACAAAAGCCATGTGCAAGGTAGTCTCCATAGACTGGGACCGATCGGTATCACATCGCATCTTATGTGATGCATCAGGTGAGGGGAGGTCCATGATACACCATGCGGTTTGTACAAGATTCTGGAAACTTGTTATCTTGATGGAGAAACATTTAAGGCGCGATTTATCGTTGCCCCTCCGGCTAATTAAGAACACCGACGAAATATTTACAGCGCGCTTATAGCGATGTATCTATCATTAATGACATGCATTCCCGTGGACCAAGTCCCCAGCCCAACTACTCCTGGATGTCAGATCTTATCGGGGGATGTGTGTTTTTCATCTGATACTTTAATTGAACCTTTTATCGGGACACGTATCTGTGACAGTTGCTGTTCGGTCGTTTACTGCCAGATATTATGAATTATGCCACATTTCGAAATGCTTTCCAATCGTCATCGGTCCAATATTCACATCGGTGCCAGATGCAATTATGGGAAATTGTGTGTGTGTCTCTGTTTCGATTATTTAAAATTAATTTCCAGTTCAATGAGCTCCACATACATGCTCCGCATGGACGGGTTCAAAGTGAAGCTTGAAATTATTTATTACCCTGTATATGGGGTCTGGGAAAAGTAAAACAACACACACAAGACGACGACAAAAATGCCTTGGTCCGAAGCGAGCCTTGAGTTCTGGTTCTGGGCCAGTGATTTCATTAATAATGAAAATTTATAGCGACAGTGGTCGCAAGGAAGCGAGTATTCCACGAGGGATGTACACATACCGTCGCGATATCTCAATTTCCTAAGTGACCAAACCACCAGTATGAGGATGTATTATTTAGGGGTCAGACTGTAGTTGGTTGGGTTGATCTGGTCTGGGCGACTGACACCTCGGACACATGCTCTCAAGGTATAGCGATTTATTATGTGGAACACGTTTCAGCATTTGCTACCGTTTATTTGCACCACACAAAAATGTTGTATCTACCGATACATACGCACCTAGTAGCAATCCCGGTATCCTGTTCGTATTTTTCTTATAAGCACATCCGTTGTTTTCTGGCGTGTTTTTACCAATGCACTTGATTCCGCCCCCCAGCACCGGTCGGCCAGCCAGATGAAAACGACGTGCCAGAAATATTAAATGAAATCAGTGGCGCGGTGCGGTGACGACGCGTCCCCCTAATGATTCGATGAGCCAGACAAGTGCGTTTGCTCGTGCGACAAATATCCTTTGGGTAATGGGAGCTAGAGCGCACATCACACGAATTTGCCTCATGGAGATGGGATGCTCTTAAATTTTTCAAGTGGTCACGATGACGAGAATGACGACTCTGCTGCGAGCGCAGAGAGGGTTGCATTTGGCGTTAATGCATTTGAAGTGACTGTCGATGAAAGGATTTGGTGGGATTTGAATTGGGATTTAAATGTAAATGTCTCAGCTCTTCGATATCAATTTGTGATGTCGAATTGGGAATGTTTGAGAGCTAAGGTGCTGCAAATGACTGAACTCGAACAGTTTTTGAGAAGAGACTGTAAGTGGAGCCCGGGAGAAGGATTGCAGAGAATAATGGTAGGAAGTCGCTGTTTTCTGGAAAAGTGTATGCAAAACCTTTAAATATAATAAAAAAAACAAACACAAGGACATCACAATGATATGATGCTGGTGGTAGGGGCTTTTTCAATCAAATTGTGTTGATCCCCTGAATTTGCAGTCGATGCAAAAAGATTAAAGACATTACAACAATGATATTTCTATTATGATCCGGAACCTAACTCACCGAAAAAGGCGTTAAAATGCGCTACCAATTAACAGACTTATAGGGTAATACAGACACCTGAACAATCTCTTGAGATATCTTGACCTCCGCGTGGGAAACCATATTTAGCAATCGACTTTCTAAAGCCCGCCTAATAAAGAGGTCTATCTGTGGTCCTTCACGCCATCTTTAAACCTAAAGAAAAGTGTATTGCTGTCATTGAAGTCCCTGTGGTTGCTCCTGGTATCCTGAACTTTGTAGGAACCCATGCGAAACCTCTGCATCATCGGCATAATCACTGACCTTAAACACCATATTCTGGCAGGTGACGTGAAAGAAGGCCCAACAAAATAAAGCCAACAATTTAAGAAATTGGCCTTATATCGTTTTAAATCTGAAAAGAACGCCAAATTTCCGATTTTGGTGTTAATTCATTTTCATATACATATACTATATACACACATATATAGTGTGCAACCCCCCTGATTGGTGTCACTGTTGGATTTGGAGTGGGTGCGAGGTTGGGTGTAGGAAAAGTTTCTTTAAATCCATACGAAACGATAGAAAGTAACTATGCATTCACCCAAATTAGGCCTTATTTCCAAATCAAATAAATTTTACTTTTGGTCTTATTTCGTTGGGCCTTAATCACGTCACCTTAGGCGAGCTACCATCGCCAGTTCTTGCAACAGCTGAGATAAAAGAAAGTCACATTGAGGCACATCTCTATGAAAGTCAGTCATAAATGGATTACCTTTGAAGATAGAGGATTCAGAATATGGGGCAGTTGCGTATACCGATGAATTAGTATAATTTGCTTTAAACATGCAGGTCTCTAAGACAACGGCCTGTCACGTGGGTTTAAGTCTATCAAATAATTCTCCTGATTCTTAAAAACAAAAACAAGCACACTAAATTCCCAACATCAGCTTTCATGACTTAACGGCACTCTACTGAAATGTATTTTCGACTAGTCCTGGTCATCCCTGGCGGGTTGTCGATATGAAAACATAAACGAATAATCCATCATGGACAAAATAAAGATTGGAATAATTTTGAAATATCTAGAGCCAAACTTTTTAGAGTTCCTAAACTTGTGTCCAAGATGACTTATCATTCTTCAAAGGAACGTATTAAAAGGGGCCTTTTGAGGCAGTACAAAATAATCCATATAACCTGTTAACTATGAAAGGCGTTTATGTAAAAGTAAGTGCAACTATCTAGATTTCTAGATTTGATTGTAAGAGCCCATTATCCCTTCTCGTTTAAAAGCCTGCAATGCTCCACACATTTGCCTTAAATATTATTGATTGAAAAAATTGTAATGATTGCCCTCTATGGAGCGTCAATGTCTATTCTTGTTAAGAAGGAAGCATTCTATGAAAAATCCAACCTCAGCCAGACAAGAGACCATTATTTTGATCATATAACTAAAAATAAATGTTCCCATCCAAAACAGTATTCGATAAAACTGTCGTAATTAATTTATAATACCATGCTACTTACGAAATCATTAAAAAATCAAAATTTGAGTTCCCAAATAGCGCTACTAATTAATGCGAAAACACGCGCCCCAACTAGAGAACGCGCATACTACACAACAAAACATCATTGTAAACATAGCACTTCGATAGCATAAAGTTTGCTTCAAATTTTTTGGTTCTGGGGGTGGGGAGGGGTCTATCACTGGAGCATCTGTAGCATAACAATAAACATTTGAAAGTACAAACACAGTGTGACCAGGCGGGTATGATTTAATTTTGGAGTCAAAATTGAATTTGAGATTTCCTCATATAAAGGGTCTTCCAATAGAGACTTTGGACAGCTATCAGCCATATTATTGAAGCTACATCTGTCGAATTGCCTGTTTTATTCAGTATGTTTGTCAAATCAATACGAACAGACGCGGCGTTCAACAACACTTGCAAATGTTCAAATTGTTCGGGCAACGTTCCGCGCGCATCGCCCATTTTACGGTCGCCATCATCTTCTTACCGAGAGGATTATTCGCAGTATGGCGGATAAATTTGAGTCTACTGGTTCAACAAACGATAAACCAACATCCGTACGTTGATGAAACGCAAGACCTGCCGAAATCATCGACGCTGTCTGTAAGAGTGGGCAGGATAATCCTACGAAGTCGATTTCGCGTCACTCACAAGAACTCGGCCTTTCGCAGACCACAACTTTGGGAATTGTGCATCAGGACTTCAGCCTGTAGCGTACAAAATTCAACTGACCCAGGAGCTGAAGGTAAATGACCATAGACTACGAAGTGTGTTCGCTGAATAGGCTCTGGAGTAGCTGGAAACTGATTGGTAAGTCAACAAACAAAATTGTTGAATTTGGGTTGAAACCGCGTGAGTTCCAAGAGCGTCTAATACATCCCGAAAAAGTCGCTGTTGAAAGTGGATTTTGCTATGGCTGAATCATCGGTAATTATTTCTTTGAGAACAACGTTGGCCAGGCCATCACCGTCAACGGCGAGCGCTACGGGTCGATGATTACCTACTACTTTTGGCCTGAATTGGATGATATGGACACCAACGACTTATGGTTTCAACAGAACGGCGGTACGTGTCACAAAACTCACACCACATTACAAATTCTGCAATATTGATTCTAGGGCATGGCCATCTCAAGTAGAGGTGATGTGGACCGGCCACCGAAATCGTTCGATTTGTCCCGTTAGACTTTTTCATGTAGGGTTTTCTGAAGCCATAGCCATGGCCATGCCATCGGGAAAAGTCAGCTTGAAGCGCCAGAGTCATGGAAAACTGGACATTTCGTATGCGCGCAACCCAGAAAAGCCACGGAGGAGATTTAAACGATGTCATATTCCATACATAATGGCATCCATCTTCAACCGAATAAAACATTTGGCTGATATCTCGCATACACACTTTGATTTATTTAAATTTAAAGATAGGAAACACTTAATGAAAGACCCTTTATGTAATCATATTAAGATTATTTAAATTACAGTTGATTTTATTTAGTCCAAATTTTATTTCAGGTTTTTACTATTTTAGTCATGAAAATATTTAAGAAAGAGGTCAGAAAAGGTGAAACATGAACCACGTGAGGCAATGGACTTAGACTGAGAAATGCTACTACAGCCAGCACACGATTTTCTCACCTCGATATCCCTAAAGGATATCAACAATCCGTCAATCAAATTGATCGCATTGCGATAGACATCCAATATTATGTATGTCCAACATTCTGAAAGGCTAACATTGACTCAGACCATTACATTGTTGCAGCGAATCTAAGAATACGAATATCCACCTCGACACAACAAGTGCGAAATACATACCGTGAAAAAAATTATTGTAGAAAGAACTCACGCAATAGACCACCCATTACCTTTGCGGAATTCGTATTAGTTAATATCTCAACTAATGCCATAGCAACATTTAATATCAAAGATGATCGGTATGAATGATGTAAATGTAGGTTTTACGCTCCTACCAGCAAGAAACCTATGATTTTATGAAAAATGCCGACAGATGATCGCAGCCTATGCAAAGCAAAGCTGCAGGTGAACAAGAGACCTGCTAGGCAAAGGAGGAGGGAAGATCACCGACTTTTCGGAAAAGGGAAAAGAAGGAAACAAAGGGAAAGATGTTCGTAAGTTTTACTAAACTGTAAAACGTCATACCCAGAGATACAAGGCCCCAACAGAATCCTGTCGGGATGGACAAGAGAGATCGTAGTTGAATCGCAGTCGGTGCTAACAATATAGAAGAATCCCTTCTGTACTTCGGCTATGACGAACAATCTTCTGGTGTCAGGTAAAACGAATCTATATTGGCGAAGACAGCGAAAGCTACCAACAACCTGACCTAAGTGAAATGAGGATAGCAATATCTGAACTTAAGCTTAACAAGGCTATCGGAAATGACACCCTTACCGTCGAGCTTTATAATGCTTTGTCGGATTAAATAATAAAGAATGAATCCTCAGCATCGTTTGCCCGCTGCCAGAACCGCAAAATGGGAGACCCTCTGAACTGTGTCAACTACAGAGGCATAAGGTGCCTCAAGTTCGCCTACAAGATCCTATATGCCGTAAACCACCAACCTGTTCGACATTTATCCGTTTGGTTTTAGCCCAGGAAAGTTAACGACTACTTTAATCTTCAAAGTTCAGCAGATCCTGAAAAAATCCCAAAAGACGAAATCGATACTTACCACCTTCTGATCAAAGCCTCATGCGACAGAATTGACAGAGATAAACTATAGGTTGACATTGGAGAATTCTAGCTGGCCCAGAAGGTTTGAGACCGATTACTTCTTTATCGTTGTTCTTGAGAGCATTGACTAAAACGGCTAAATAGCTAAATTTATAAATAAAGCGCCCTTATTCGAACTTATAAAGCAGATCCGATTTTAAGCTGAATGCCCTTCTTTAACAAACAAGTCTCGGAACGTACAGTTCTCAGCATTGTAACAGATGCAAAGCCATCCCTCCTGGACTAGGTTTCCTGAGTGGGTCAAACTAACAACGTTCTCACGGTCAACGGTACAAACTGTAATAGGCTCCGCTATTATATCAGCGGTAAGGCCATCTCGTCAGAATTCAAACGAAGAATTACTTTTTCAAATTGTTAGCTGGGTTGTCCGTGGTTGTTTCGAGTCTGTTTTCCAGGGGGATTCTGTATCTTATTCAGTTTTCTATAACACAACTTAACTTGTTCCATACTGAGTTTTCTTAACAATTTGTCCAATGCCCTATCAAAAAGAAAAGAGGAGCCATATACAAGGAACCTAGTCTCCGTTACTTAATAGGCTCCGCTAAATCATAGGCATCCATATGTGCGACTGAATTTCTTGTACGATTAGATATCTTTTGTTTAAGCTCTTTTAGGTAGTACTATACGATGGTTTAACAGATTATCGACGTTAATTACAAAGGCACCCATAAGATACTTAAAGATCCATTTATAAGCCTCATCTAGGTGAAAAGGCTTGCTTTTCAAGTCTATCATTATTTGATCCGAGCGACACACGATTTCCAATCCCACTCTGGCCACACTGGGTACAACTGGCGTCGCTCATGAAAATTAATACCAAGAGTGTAAAGTTTCGAGCTCCGCGTGCACCATGTGTCGCCACTTTTATGGAGTTCCGCCGCATATATTGCAATCCTTTGTGCGCGCGCCCCATCGAACATTGAGTAAACACACCCTGTGCGTCAATCTTCCTCCTCGTCCTCGTCAGCCGGGGTACATGATGATGACTGTTATTATTAAGTACTCGGGTAAATATTTACGCCAACATTCAGAATTTTATTTAAATTTCGGGGCTAAATAAACATAAATTAGTAAGCTGTAGCCGAATGAAGCACTTACCCTTAAGTAGGTGTTAAAATTGTAGAGTTAATAAAATTATTATTATGCCCCAACACGGGTGTGATGCATACCCCAAATTGAAATGGTACGGGTGGGCCGGTGGGGGTACGTCTTTTTACTATTCCGAGCATCCGCAATGGTAAATATTAATCCTGGAGAGGAATTGGGTTTTTGTTATTCTGTTGCTCCTGTCGTTTCTCATGTGTGCCTGTGTGCCCTAGTCACGTTCTATGGTGCAACCAAACAATGACAACATGGCAGTCACGTTCGTATGCATGTGGGGTTGGGGGACAAACAAAAAAACGAGAAACTATACTCGTTCTAGTGAGGAACAACAAAGAGTAGAGTATCTGCAGCATTCCTTATGCAGATGTAAGATGAAACGACGTGCAATAAATCACCGGAACTCTGGTGCTAGGATTAATTACAGCGAACCTAATGACTCTGACACTGATGACTAGTGCGCATCAATAATGACAGGTGAGGAGCCCAAGAAAGTACAAAGGCCTCTAAGCCTGACCCTAATTAAATTCTCCGCCAAATTGGATATTTGACTCAAAAGTTATTCAGCATAAAAACAGCCCACCGACTCTATGATAACGATAAAATTATGCGCAGAACCTTTGAAGTCCTTTATGGAAGCCAAAGCAGAAGCAGGGCGGAGCACTGGCAGTGGGAACAATGCAAATTAGTATATGGAATTGTAAATCAATTAACTTTCGAGTCCCTAATCACAAAGCAAACTCTGCTCCAGCGAATAAAATAAATGGAACAAATCATTTCGCAGAACATAAGGCCGATGCCACCCAAGGAGTCATCCAAATTGGAGTCGGAGTAGGAGTTGTTGTCGTCGTTGGATGGTTGGGGGATTTATTTATGCAAATCAGGAATTAAAATGACACGTTGAAATTGTTTTGTCTGCCTCCTGTCAGTGTTTGCTTTGGTAGCGCAATGCTGCTACGGCCGGAACGCCTAGTAGCTCGGGGCGTAGGACACCATCCGGTAGTTCATTTTTGTTGATATAAATGTACCTAGTTTTTTTTTCTGTGTGTGCTTTCATGTTCGTTTTCTCTCTTCGGTACTATGTTTGCGATTGTGATAAAAGCTTCATGGAGCTGGAGCTGGAGCTGGAGCAGGAGCACACGACAGACAGTCACACTCTGGCAGTGAACTCGTCGTCTCCGACGTTGTATGGAATGATAGTCCTCCCTTATAGTCACCAGAGTCACTGTGTGGCAATATGTTTTCTAGGATGTTTTAAATTCCACATCTTTGCTTCGCCTGCCAACCGAAAGTATATGTACCGGGCTACAGAAATGTCCTTCCTGGTTACGTGTTGTGCCTGGAATCCGCAATGAAGCAAAAACGGATATTTCTGATTTTTCTGAAGTATCCCTTTGCCTAGAGGGGTGGCAGCGCATGGTGGTCCTGGTACTAAATGGTAGCTCGAAGAAAAAAAAATTATTATGTGCATTAGGCAGGACGCTGGGTGTGGGTGAGCGGAGGGTGGTGGATGGCTGTCGAATTATATATTTTTTTTTCTTCTCTACACCCGCCTATTTATGACGTGTCTAGGCTTTTGTTAGCAGGACTACCGATCCGCATGACTTTGCGTTTACCCGTGCTCTAGCAACGACGACGATGATGGGGGAATACTAACATCTCGTTGCGCTGCTGCAGAGTTGCAGTCTCATTTTTGTCAATTTTGCCAATATTTCCACTCGTAAGGACATTCGATGAAATAGTGAATGGGCCTCTGAAAAACGAGAGACAGACTTTTCAGACGCCTGGCCCTAATTGCGTTTATCTTGTAATTAAATAAATTACGAGTACAACCTCAGAGCATAAAACATAAGCTCGCTTCGGGAGGCCGTTGCGCTGGGAATTCGAGCTGTCGTAAGGTTATATAATAACTCCATAAAATTGGGATTATGTCGGCTTAGGGTGCGTATATATATAAAGAAGGCAAAATTGTTGTTTCATTTTGTGGGGATAGCCCTTTCGCTTTCAGTGAATACATATTTATGGGGGTGTAATGTATGTAGATACAAATTTGGTGATGATGATTTTTGTGAGTTATGTGGGTGGCAGGGAAGCCTGAAGCAAGGGAGAGGGGTGCTGCCACATGCGCCATTGGAACAACGATTTTTAGGGATAAGACGGATTATCTTTAGCGTGAAGACAAAACGTATAAAAGGAGATTATGCAAAGAGGAAACTATTTAATCATTATTTGATGACTAATCTCAGCTGTAACATGTCAATTATGTCGATTCTAAGGGGGTTGGGGAGAGATGCCATTAAAGGGACATTTTACAAACCTATTAATGGATTTATGTGTTAAATAACTCTGCAGTGCTGCGGGCAGAAAAAAAAAACGTTGTGATGGAGGACTTTTAATTTGCTTGGTTGTGGTCTTATTTTGATTGCTTGCTTAGGATTATTGAAAGGTTTATATTCTTCGGAACAAATTTGGATCAATTCGTTGGGACGTACTCATTAACAGATTTTTCACAACCGTTTATGTGTGCATATCTATTTCCTAGCCGATAGCGAGATTTACGGTTTTATGCCGAATCCAAACTGCTGATCAATCTTTTCATGCCAATTATACTACTTTCAGAAAATTGCGTAGGGTACCTGGTTCAAATCCAGAAGTTACAACACCCATGCTTTTTATATTGATCCACCTCTTGTGAATGTCTGACAAACAACCAAGAGTAACACAGTCACGATAAGCTCCTCGAATTTGGCGTTCGGATTCGGAATTTAACAGCAGGTTCTCTTCTTTGTGACAAAAAAATATTAAAGGCAAATAAAGGACGAGAGAAGCTAGTTTTGAGTCCCATAATGGACCGGTACTAGATATTTCATTTATCTCAGAATATTGCGTGAGGAGCGTCAGTGAAAACAATAATCAATGTTGCTGCGGTTAGCGATCAAACACAGACCTATACAGTAACTTGATTTATCGGACTAACATTTACAATGTGCCACTGAGCTCTCATATGAATAATCACCATTTGTTGGTAAAAAGGTATGCGTTTCCACCTAGCTGATCTCTTCCAACTTTAACGATCAGTCTACACAAACGAACGGCCAACCCTTTGTAAAGTCTTACCAGCATCATAGGTGAGCGTGGAGAAATAAGTCATTTCACTGAAGGATCTTCTGTTTTTTCTAGACAGCAGAGGAAGAACTCCCAAGATGGTATCAACAGTCGCTTCTGCAGACATCAGCTGGTCTGACATATTTCCACAACTGGTCATCAGAAGTGTGATTCCGGTAAACGGATTCAGTATAGTGACAACAACCACCACCTGAAACAGACACTAACTGTAACTCCATTTCGCGAGTTAGTCAAAAACTTGCATCTCTCCTTTCACAGTTCCGGCTAGATATAAGCGCACTATTCAGAAAATTCGATGTGACAAACATGCGATATTTATTACAGCAATGCAGTGCTGATTCACTGACTTTAAGCCGGTTACGCAAAACCATAACATGGTGGAAAGTGTACCAATCAGAAGAAAATTCAGGATAAGAAAAAAAGAGTTTAACATCCGTCTATTCAGAAAAAAGGATTTAAGAGACTTGCGGATCATATGCATTACGAAAAAGCAAAAACAAATTGTAGATGTATTCCCGCAGCTGATAAATGGCCATAAGATAGATAGATAGATATAAAAGCCATAGTAGACCTTAATATGGAGGGCGTGCCTTGGAAGTGCCCAAACAACAAACTATGAGACAAAACTATTTGTCCCATCTAAAAAAATAAGTGATCCTATGGCTTGTAATAACTATTAAATTATATCCCTGATAGATTTCAAATATAAGTTTGAACGTCTGAATTCTTTCTGCAATACACTCATCGGCACCTAGCGAATAACGCCTTTGAGGAGGCACATTGTTGACAGACCCCCAAGGATGACTACTTCGGTTAAGAAAATTAAATGACACTTTTATGCAAAGTCCAAATGGGAATTGAATCATTAATTAATTGAATCACAGACTTCAGGTTCGAGACGATAAGAAAAACCGACATTTGGATTCAATTATCAAGAAATTGCGGATGTCTGGAGATTTGAACTAAATGATTCCAAGCGCCGTGAACAGGACCGAAGAGGCCTTATCTCAGCTAGAGACCATCAACGGGTTAGAAGCCCGTTAAGTCAACTAATATTCAGAGCATTTTTATTTTGTATCATGGTCTTAAGGAATTTTTCCTATAATGATTTTTATGAAATCGAAATTTCTCGAAAAGATGTCTACGATTTCGATTCAAATAATATCAATATTAAGCCATTATTTCTTACAGGAGCGTACCTGATTTCAAAAAGAGACTGTAAATCAGTGCTACGATGTTGAAGTATTCGACGTTTCTCATATAACAGAAGTCCTTCCTCATTCCTTCAAGTGAGTGTTCATAACTGCACAAACCGATTCAAGGAAAGCAAGCAGACGTCGACCGACATTATTCTCTCCTCGCATATCACAGACAAAATAAACTATACATGCAAAATGCAATTATTTCGTAATGAGAATTTCTTATGATCGGTAAACTGAATCTTATGTGTATGTGTAAGTGTATAAAGAGCCATTAAAACAAACTGAGAGCAGAATAGAGAGATAGAGCACTACAGTACAGAGAGCTCCCTCATACTTACGCTCTCGTTCTTTTTTCTGAAATAAGTTTTCGCATGTTGTTGTTCGTCGCACATTTGTTCTGTCCGTGCTTGCCCCCCTGCCCATTCCATTATCTGATGTTCACACACACAAGTTTTCGCATGTTGTTGCTCGTCGCATATTTGTTCCATACTGTTTCTGAATTTCTGATATGTATGCTTTAGATTTGCTGCAGAGTGCTCTCTCAATTTTTCCATGGGCTGGTCGAAATCTTGAACTAAATGATGAGCACGTGCCCACAGTAGTGTGAGATTTTTACTCACTAAAATACCACTCGCTTTTATACCCTATCCCATAGGGATATATTGGTTTTGACATTAAGTTTGCAACATAGAGAAATAATTTCGATAGACATACCTCAAAGTATATGGATCGATTCAGAATCGCTGACTGAGTCGATTTAGCCAAGTCTGTCTGTCCGTCCGTCCGTCTATGTGTCACCTATTTTTGGGCCTTAAATTTTGAGCTAGAGTGTTGAAATTTTGAGCATTTTGGCAGTCGAATGTTTGGGTAGAAGCTTGTTTAAGACATTATGCAGAAAAATTCACAAGCATAACCGAAATTGTGATGGCGTAACTTCTGTAAGGTTGTTTTTAAGCTTCCGGAGATGTGTGTACATGTACCATACGTTACGATGTTTCGGTAGAGCTTGCACGAAGCTAATCCGAAGCATAGCATGTATAGAGCTTACAAATGAAGGCTTAAGAAAGCTAAGGTTAAAAGATCGGAAAAAAGGTGTAGATATCGGGAACTTACCGGAGAAGGAGTCATCACGATTCAAGTACTTCGTTGTACTTACTCGTCTTTCATGTTCCAGAGTACAGCCTAGTGGATAGCGTGTTGGACTACCGTGCGAGAGAACGCGAGTTCGAATTACAGTAAGATAAGAGATAAAGAGATAAAGAACAAAAAGAAAATAATAAAAATTGTTAATTTTTAACTTCGAGAAGGCTTGCAAATATTTTCGGAAAGACTTTTTGTAAAGACTGTAATTTGTTTCTATAAAGCCTTTTATAAGCAAATAAAGTTTTTTTCTGTAAGGCTTTTTAGAAGTATTTAAAGAAGTCTTATAGAAGTAAATAGCTTCCTAAAAGTGCGCCAAATGTTTTTCCATAAGACTTCCTACAAGTAATATTGCTGGGCGGAAAAAGCTTCGATAGTGCTTTAACGAAGCGAAATTGTTAGTTGGGAATATGTTGTAATAACGTCATTTTCAATATTTTATAGCCATATAGCCCACATTTTGGGGATATTAATCTTAAGGATGGGATGGGATAGGGTATTAAAAGATCTATCAATTCGTTATATAACGAGTATATATATATATATATATATATATTGTGTGCAGCTGTATTGGCGTCATACCAAGGTCTATAAAGTCGTCTTGCTCTCTTTTGCTGACACAGGTTTTTTTTTCTTGTTATTGTTATTTGCCCGCCGTTGTCCCACCACGTTATCCTTCCTCTTCCCGGTACTTTTCGTGTTAAAATCTCGTTTAGTTTGAATTCACCCCGACGCGACGAGTCCAAAGAAGTTTCACTTCAAACAAATCTGCTTACGTTTTTTTTTAAAGAATTCATTCCTCAAAACGACTTTTTACATTTTAATGATAATTGAAATGGAACCATTTACAAAAATACATAACCCATAATAAATGGAACCATTTATTAAAATACATAAACCATAACCGCGAACTATACAATAATATTTTTAATTTTAATTGTACTTAGCATTAGTCATTATAAAAAACACGTTTTTTTTAATAAAAGTACTGCGTTTACCACTCCTGTAGAAAAAAAACAGAAGTGTCAAACAACAACAATTTGTATGGAAATTTAACCAACAAATTGCATTTTTCTTTTAATCATAACTTTTGAACTGATTGTAAGCGACAATTTAAAAAAACGGATAAATTTATGCCAAATTGTGTGATTAGTTTACTTATCTAAAAATCGAAGCATCTAAATGTAAAGGGTCCGCCAAATAACTTTTTTTTTTTTGAAAATTCTATAAAAAAAACTACTGAATATTTTTTCAAATTTCTTTTTTTATTTGTACAAGTACAATCCTTCCGGTTAATAATGGAAAATAATTTCATTCAAATGGCTGGCCATGCAGTAGCCTACACGATCGGTCCAATTTTTAAGCACATCATCGATTGTGTGCATCTGTATTGGCGTCATACCAAGGTCTTTATGCAAAATTCGTCTCAATGATGTCTCCGAAATGTTCAATTGTTGAGAACGACGGTGAATTGATGTTGATGGCGCTCACGCACACTTTCTGCCACAGCAGCAATATTATCGGGTATACGCACTGTTTTTGGCTTTTCACTCTTGGTTTATCGATGAGGATGCCAGTTTCTTTCACTTTTTTCACAAGATAACGAACACACGGAGCTGACGGTGCTTCTCTTCTTCCAAAATCCGTACGCAATTTTAGCACACATTCTGCAACATTACTATGATTTTCAAAGTAATGTCGCAATATTTCAACCACACTCGTTCAGCGTTCAGTTGTCCCATTTTTCACACAAAATGTAATTTTGATAGTTTGATTCATATACCGAATGGGCCTATATATGGAATAGCACATCGTATAAGTACCCGCCACGGCTTTGCTGGGAAAGTACGTACTCTATTATTTAAATTTTCTATAAAGGTTTCGTATAAATGTGGCTGCATGTCGTTAATCCAACCCCCAACTTTTTCTTTCAAGGCATTGGTGGTCGTGGGCTTGTTTGTATAGATCTTTTCTGATCGCAAAAACGGCCGATTACACGATTAGGAAATGACTCATGCAGTAATTTCATTGTTTCTCTGGCTGTATGGCATGTGGCACCGTCTTGTTGAAAAAACATGTTGGTCACAACCATATCTCCAAATTTATGCATTTAAAACTGGGTTTTCATGTCACGATAACGAACACCATTAGTTGTTACTGTTGACCAGCCGCATTTTCTAAAAAGAATGGTCCGATGGCTCCAGTCCAAAATCCGCACCAAACAGTCACGCGTTGTGGATGCATTTGTGTCTCAACAATTACTCGTGTGTTCTCTGAACACCCAATGCGACAATTTTGACGACTAACGAAGCCATCAAGATGAAAATGAGTTTCATCACTGAAGATTATTAAAATCAGCAACCACTTGTTGTTGCTCCAAAATTCATTCAACGAACTCTCTTCATGCTGCATAGTAAGTCATCTTCAGTTCGCGAACTGCTGCTGTTGAACGACTTGTAACAGAATACCCAGAGTGGCAACACTGTACTGTAAATGGCGCGAAATTCAAACGTAAATTATAGGAAACCTTATATTTATGACGTTATGTGGCGAATAAAAATACATCGTATTTTTACGTGATCAAATAATAATTTAATTAATTTAATTTAATAAGGTTTGAGTACACACACGAAAATATTTTATTAACTTAACCAACTGCATAGTTGCAATTAAAAAAAAAACAAATCAACTTTAAGAATTTAACAACCAAGAAGGTACGAGCATCCAACCTTGCTTTATTTTTAAAACATTTAAGCAGGTCATTAGTTTTAAATTTCATAATAGGTATTTTCAAACAATATTGACACGATTAATAAAAAAAGTTAAAACACAAATAGGTCTTATCATTTCGAGTTATTTTAAACAAAGTTAACCGCGCCCAGGGATCAGAATCGTCCCGGACGGTGACCATGTCCAGGTCTATGGTGGCCATGTCCAGGTTTGTGGTGGCCATGTGCAGGTCTATGGTGTCCATGTCCAGGCCTGTGGTGACCATGTCCAGGACCATGATGAGGAGGTTTATGATGTGGAGGTCTATGATGCGAAGGACCATGATGCGGGGGCCTATGAAGCGGTGGACCATGATGCGGTGGACCATGATGCGGCGGAACATGATGCGGGGGTCTATGATGTGGTGGACCATGATGGTGGTGTCTGGCTGGACAGCAACAACACAAAATTCCACCCATTTTCTGTATAAACTTTCTTTATTAATTCCTCACTTGGTGCAGACTTTCGATTAACTGACTTATTGGCAATGTGCTTTTTTGATCCATATATCTGTATACATGTTTGTACTTCTGATATCTCTGATTAGATTAATTAGCCTATATTAATAGCTCTTTGCATTAGATGAGTGAATTTTGGTGAGTATGACCAAAGATAATACAATATATAACATATTAAATATATTGTCGTATTATCTATCTATGGCATATATATGTATTACGATTTGAAAATAGCCCGTTATCTATTAATTCTCCAACAAGAAAAAACTCAAAAATAAGTCACCAATCGGGAGATTTTTCACTTCGACAACATGAATACCAGCTGTTGGACATTGAATATTAGCAGTCCAAAACAAATTAAAGAAAAGGTCGTCAATAAAGTCTTTAATCTGTAGTCTGTAGGTTGTAGGTTGTAGTCTGTAGTCTGTAGTCTGTAGTCTGTAGTCTGTAGTCTGTAGTCTGTAGTCTGTAGTCTGTAGTCTGTAGTCTGTAGTCTGTAGTCTGTAGTCTGTAGTCTGTAGTCTGTAGTCTGTAGTCTGTAGTCTGTAGTCTGTAGTCTGTAGTCTGTAGTCTGTAGTCTGTAGTCTGTAGTCTGTAGTCTGTAGTCTGTAGTCTGTAGTCTGTAGTCTGTAGTCTGTAGTCTGTAGTCTGTAGTCTGTAGTCTGTAGTCTTTAATCTGTAGTATGTAGTCTGTTGTATGTAGTCTGTAGCCTATAGTCTGTAAAATTATATTATTCAGGAGTCTGATTGATTTTATAATCCGAGTGTTCAGTTTAAGTTATTTACTAATTTTTGTTCCCAATCTCTGCAGGTGATTGTTCTGTTGAAGTCTACATACTGTGTAACATATAAGGCGTCTTCCACTAACGGATCGCTCAGAGAGTGTTCTTCGCTATCTAATTCTATTTTATTTTGTAAAAAAATCGATGCCCTTAAAAAAATACCCTATATAACACCTTTATAGTCTGTGCTGTGTATGGACAAGGAGATTGTCGAACTACCGAAATATTTCATAAAAATAAGTGCTCGGAGATTATAAACGATCAGACTGTATCACACGCTCTTATGGCATTCTGAAATAGGCTAGATTTGTCGGTTTGTTAACTATTCACCAAGTGTTGAGGATTTCTCCCTCATCTACAATTTTGTTGAAATATTATCAAAGCTTAATCTTAAAGCAAGAAACCCCTGGTTTGATGAGCAATGATGCTCGCAGCCAAGAACGAGGCCTACAAGGCTAAGCTGCAGGTGAAGACGAGAGCTGAGCTCTATAGGCAAAGAAGAAGGGAAGAACACCGGCTTTTCAGAAAGAGGAAAAAAGAGCAAGAAAAGCGCGCGATCGAGGATATAGAGAGGTACCACTCCAGGTACGATGTTCGCAAGTTTTACCAAAGTGTAAAACGTCAAAGCCAAGGATACAAGGCTCGAACAGAATCCTGTAGAGATGAATAAGGAAATATCGTAGTTGAGGCAAAGTCGATGCTGAGATTATGGAAGAACCACTTCTGCAGACTTTTAAACGGCGATGACGAACAACATTCCGCTGTCAGGCAGAACGAACCAACCACCCGACCTAAGTGAAGTGAGGATAGCAATATATAAACTCAAGCTTAATAAGGCCGCCGGAAATGACGGCCTTCCCGCTGAGCTTTATGAAGATGGCGGAGCTGACTTAATAAGTAACATCCACCAACTCATAAGTCAAACCTGGTCGGATGAAAGTATGCCTGAAGAATGGAACCTCAGCATCGTTTGCCAAATCCACAAAAAAGGAGACCCTCTGAACTGCGCCAACTATAGAGGCATAAGTCTCCTCAACATGGCCTTCAAGATCTTATCTGCCGTAATATGTGAACGCCTAAAACTGTTTACCAACAACCTGATCGGCAGTGTGGTTTTAGGCCAGGAAAGTCCACAGCCGATCAAATTTTCACACTTCAGCAGATGCGAAGAAGTCCAAATCGATACCCACCACCGATTTATCGTTTTCAAAGCAGCATACGAAAGCATTTATAGAGACGGACTACACAGAGCCATGTCTAGTTTTGGTATACTGTCCAAACCCATCCGTTTGTGTAGGATGACGAGGGAGAATTTTTGCTGCTCCATCAGGGTCGGAAACGACCTCACCGACACATCCGATACCAAAAAAGGATTTAGGCAAGGCGATGCGCTGTCATGTGACTTTTTCAACTTGATTCTTGAGAGGATTGTGCAAGACTCCCGAGCCAACACCAGAGGCACAATTTTCCAAAAATCGGTGCAACTACTAGCATACGCCGATGTCATAGCCACGTTTGCTAGTATAGAGAAGGAAGCGGCAAAAATGGGTTTTGCAGTTTATGAGGGTAAGACTAAGTATATGCTGTCAACAAGAAAGGACACACAGCACCGAAGAACTGGACAGAACGTCACCATTGACAGATATAAATTTGAGGTAGTACGGGACTTTGTCTACCTCGGCTCCGCTATTAACTCTGACAACAATATTTCGTCAGAAATCAAACGTAGAATTACTCTAGGTAACCGCTGCTTCTTGGGGCTAAGAAGGTAATTTAGTAGTAAAGCCCTCACTCGAACTACTAAGGTGATCCTATATAAGACCCTGATCATCCCAGTCCTGCTCTACGGCGATGAAGCGGATGAAGCGGATGAAGAAATGGACACTAACACTCCGGCTCTCAGAGTCATCGATTCCCATCCAGACGTCGGACGCAGTAGAGGAAGACGTGCGGAAGGAGTGCGCAACTGGAGGCAGTTAGCTAAGGACCGGGCTTATTGGAGAGGCATGTTGGTTGAGGCCCAGGTTCATCCCGGACTGGAGCGCCACCTAAGTAAAAAAATAATCCCTTGACAGACATAAAAGCCATTGTCTAAGAAAGCGTTCCATTGTCATTCAATTTTTTTTTAAATTAAAGCAACGAACTTTTAAAAAATAAAAAGTATGTGTGCGTTGAGAACGGAGTTGAGATAAGCTTTTCATGACAATTGATACTACATATGTTACTGCTCGAATGATTTGACAGATTATCATGAGAGAAGGTCCAGTCTTTTAGGTGTTGCTACGGCAGTTCATCGCACCACATCTCAAGAGTGATATAAAATGAATTTTGGATATGGTGAGTATGATTGTTATACCAACTAACGGTGAGCATGATACACCTATTAAAGATATGGCTTTGGGCATATGCTGAGCGTCGATGAGGTAGATGGCATATTTACTGACGACAGGAGGCATACTTACCAATTCAATGGCCGCTTTAGATATAATCCTAAAACTTACGCCTTTTAACAATTCACATTAATGATACAGCAACAAAATGATACAAAAAAAAATGCATAGAGGCTGGAAACATGTACAGGGTGGGCAAAATAAGGCCTACCAATGTTAACATTTGCTTTATCAGAATACAAAGCAAGGACGAATGAAATAGCAATGTGCTCCGATGAATCAAACATGATAACCAAAGTAGGGTCTGAAGTCTACGCTGACAAGATCGGGCTAGTCTCATCTTTAAAGTTAGCAAATTGATGAAGTGTATTCCCAGCAGAGAACATAGTACATATAATCGAAGTTAACATATGTATCCATATATAAGATAGCCAAGTGTTCTATAAAGTTGGGCATCAAACGTATTTAAATCCTGTTGGAAAGATATATGTTATAATTATATAATCAGAATAAGGTCCAAATAATCTAAGTGCCATGCCATAATGACATTATCGTCTAGACTAGACTAGGATCTCATCACGCTGTGCTTGCCTTTCTAGCTTTCTAAAAGCCAAAACCTGACGAAATATCAAAGAAAGCAATGGTACAACACAACCAAAATCTCTGTTGTAAGAGTAAGAACGACGACATTTGGAAGCACTCTAGGCGAATGAGGTTAAGCAGCATGCATTATTTATACAGGAAATGAAGCAACCCTGACTTCGAAGAGGACATCTCACACATGCGGAGTCACTGCGATAAACAACAGACGAAAAAAGTCCTTGGCAATACTATGAGGACGATCTTAATAAGATCTGGGTTCGAATCGCGTCCTCCGTGAACGGATCGGCAATCGTACGAACAACAATTACGTGATTCTTCGTACGAACGAACGTATTGAGATTGTGTCATACGAATGCTCACGGAACGTAATTTTTAGTTTGACGTGGTAGATAAAAGTTGGAAAAAATCATTTTACAAAATTAAATGGATTCGGCGTTGCTGTTTTACCTAAGTTCGTCTGACGAAATGAAAAAAAAAACGAATACAGCTAAGAGATAGCAGCAATTGTTCAATTGAGAACTATCTCTGAAAATGATGTACATAGTATATGTATTTATAGATTTATAAAACGGGTTCGCTTAAATAAATAGGAATTTTAATATGTATTTACGAAACTTAACTTCTGTGACCTCTATTGAATCCTTAGACGCAGTACCTTTTGGCGTTTTGGCAGCCTTACCATCAGTCATAGGTAACTCGGAACTACTAAATGTTTTAGCATTTGTAAGTGCCTCAACTGTTGCCTCCAATCCAGTTGCTTAAATTATAAAATTATGCTCTTCGGTGAGATGCTTTCCTCTCCTCATACCACCAACTTTTCTATTATTTATTTCTTTTCGTCTAAAATGTTTGGTCAGCAAAAACCTCTAAGCAAATTAAATATTAAACAGCGAATCAATAAACTAAATGTGCTTTCCTACTTCCACGCTTCAACTTCTTTAACCTGAGGTCTTACAATATTTAACTTAGTTAACAAGCTATCTCACATTTTTATGGATGTATAGTTGCTCTGCCTTCAACAGTATTTGGAATCGAGGTTTTTGCAAAGTCCGGCTATCTCTCTATGTACTCCGTCAAGATACTCTTTTGAGTTTGATTTATTTTATTGCGATTTGTCTTAAAATGTTTTTTTTGTGTATATATATTAATATATTAATTAAATGAAATCTTTATAGGTATTTGACATTTATAAACCATTTAAAATAATTAAACTTACATTTTTCTTCATTATTTATCGCACGCCACAAATTACGAACACTAGAAACCTATCGTATGGCATTAAGATTGAACTTGTACGTTCAGGTATCCGTTCACTCAAGTGGTGATACCAAATTACTTTAACGACTATACGTTCACGTATGCGATAATACCAAATGCACACATTACGAAAACGAGTTACTCGTTCACGGAGGTCGCGATTCGACCCCTGGTTAATATTTATCTTTAAGTCCACATCTTTTGCTTTTGTAAAGTATAGGGTTAAAGCGCCTATCTCTTTTGGATAACCGCAGCACCAGTATTGATTTTGATCCTTCTATATCTTATATTTTCTTTCATGGTAAAATTTAACATTTACAGGGTACGCCTCATCTGAGCGCCAACAGCCCATCAAACATAGCGTTCTCCCAAGTACCTATGCTGCGAATTTTTTCGGGAATTGAATTAAAACCCGAACGCATTACCACTAAAAAACTGCCACTCACTAAAAATGATATTCATTTATAAATTATTCACTTCTTGTAACTAATTCGAAATATCGGGCTTCCAGAGTTACTGTCACCAGCTATATCAAGGCTTTCACGAAAGTATTGCTACAAAAACATGATAATTAAAAGGCTATAACACATTTCAGTCTTATCATTTCGATTTATTTCTACAGATAATCTAAACATACTTTTTTAGGATAGCACGTACCAAACTAATTTGTTGATTGATTGGCAATCGCAATATTCACATCACAGGCTGGTCTTTTATTAGTGTCGCGGTGGTCCGTGTCCATGATGACCACCATGTCCAGGGCCATGGTGTCCAGGACCATGATGAGGTGGGCCATGGTGTCCAGGAGGTCCATGATGTGATGGACCATGATTTGGTGGACCATGATGGCCAGGTCCATGATGTCTTGGTGGACAACAGCAACAAAATACTCCACGGAAGCAACAATTTCCCATTTTTTTAAATTCTTTCAGCGAATCCCTTACTCGATGTAGACGTTTAGTGAACTAAGCCAGAGTATATACATCATGTGCTATTTAACCGATATAAGTAAAAATCTATGTATACTCGCGTTATCTCGCTTAGATTGCGTACCTTTTGCTATTACGACTTTACGCGTCGGGTGAGTGAATTTTAGTGAGTACAGCTAAAGATAATATAACAATAAATTATATTGAGTTATCTCCCCTCTAGCGAGATTTGTGATATCACAAATGTCAATTTCCAAAAAAAAAAGTTTTGTTCAAAAATGAGTCACTTCTGGGTCGGACAATCAATATCCGGATACTTTTACGACTTCGAACAATTTTCTGGGACGTTATGTATTTATTGACGAATTACAGACATTCGGGGATTTTATAGATTTCCGGTAGGATGGTGAATCATCCTTGGTTTTCCAGTATTAAAATCATTCTAATCGTAAGCAAACGCACATTGACCCAGATATGAGCAGACACTCCCAAAAGTTTAAGTTGAATTAAAAAAGCAATGTGATGGCGAGGAAGAAAAACAAACAACAGGGTAACTATGCATAGTGAGAGGTGCAGTCCATGATGAACCTGGAACTTTACAGACATACCTCTCCATAAGTCACTAACCTGGTCAGCCAACCGCGTCCAGTTGCCCACTCCAACTTGGTATATGTCATATGGGAATCAAAAACTTCGATTGTTGGAGCAATTGTGGTGAATGGCACGACCTGAACAAATCATCTTAACTCAAGGATTTTCTAACGGCACAGGTCCACAAGACAGGTAGGCCACACGAAAATTCCTTTAACCTTTAAACCCGACGATTATGGTCTTATGGCTCAGGGGCTACCTAAAACACCTTTGATAAAAGCGTCTGCTAGAAGACTGGACAATACCGTAAGCGAAGCAACGATGTTAGCCTTATCGGGACCAACTACGAAGAAGAAGTTGAAATGGGCCACCCAGACAAAGTTGATTAAGAGTCAATGATGTCAAATTTAATTCTTTGACTATATTATAATTTTTACTGTGTACTTACAATCAACCACAATAATAACACCATAATTGTTCCCTTATTTTTAAATCATAACATGGCCCATTTCCTTTTAAAGATTGTGGTATGGTGTAGGCCACCTGGAAGAGTTTAAAATCTACAATTGGTTTGTGGTCTTTAAAGCCATCTATGAACCTCGGCTGACTCCTTTTAGCTGGAATATTTTCTAAGGGACAGATAATTTTAAGTAGTAGTTGAAGTCGTGCCATTGTATTATTATTAAGTGGATTGCCACAAGGCTCAATTCAAAAATCGATTCTGTTTCTGACTTACACTTTTATTCGTTCAGGGCTAGCAGACACTGTATTTATATCCTCTACCTATTACCTTTGTTACAGAGTTTAAAACATTAATAAATAATTTTGATAGATATATCGTAAAGTATATGGAATGACTGAGTCGATTTAGCCATGTATGTCCGAATGTTAGCAGTTTTGGTTCTTAAATTTTGAAATGAAATGTATTACACATATTACTTTGTTGCTCCCAGCAGGATAAGTATACAATTTTTTTTTTTTAAATCCTCCCACTGACACGCCAACTTTTCAGAAAAACATTGTTCATGGTCAAACTGTAAGGAATTTCGAAAAAAATGTCAGAACAAGATTTTTAGACAATCTCAATATCTATGCTCTGGGGGCGTTTTCAGTACAAAAAAACGACTTTTGGTAAATTTTAAAGTAAATTCGAAAAAAAACTTTCGATAGAAACGCTTCTATGAACCTTTCGTCTTTAGATCATTTTAACTCACGCCTACTTTTTGAAGCAAATTCCTAAAAAAACAGTTTTCTATCATTTGTCTTACCTACGAGATATGACATAGGGATATATGGGTCCGTCTGTTCAGCTCGTAATAAATATTTTTTTTAAATTCCGCTCTCGACCATGTCCACTTTCAGAAAATAAAGTCAATTTCGGTCAAACGATAAGGAAAAGTATTGATGAAAGATCTTTGAAATTCTTAATTGCTTCATATGTAGCGGGTGATTTTTTAAGAGTTATGTTTTTCAGGTTGGTAGCACTGGTTAGTAATGGCGTCCAAACGTCATCTGTCAAAGGAAAAAGTTTTCAGTATACTCTGCCATTTTATCATGGAAAGACTTACAAACGAGCAACGATTGCAAATTATTGAAATTTCAAATTCCGTGCTCTGTGAAAAATGTGCACCGTTTGTTACGACCATATTATGGTCGTCATAATCGGCCTGGTGAATCAACAATTCGTGCCGTTATCACCAAATTTCGCAACAAATTTACTTTGTTGGACATTAAACCATCGACTCGCATGCGTACAGTGCATGCCGAAGAGAATATTGCAGTCGTAGCGTCCAATGTTAATGAATATCGTAAAATGTCAATTCGTCGCCATAAAATTCAAATTGTGCAAGAATTGAAGCTGAATGACCTACCACAACGTCTAATTTTTGGTGAATGGGCCTTAGAACAGCTCCATGAAAAACCGCTGTTTTATCGAAAAATTATGTTCAGCGATTAGGCTATTCGATTTGGAATATTTGATGCAAATTTGAGTGTTTTATTTGATTTAAAAAAAAAAAACTACACTTAGAAAATCACCCTTTATAAAGCAATTAATGGTTTCATGAAAAAATCGAACTCAGGATTTTAATTAAACCTAACATTACGATGGAAAA
The DNA here is from genome assembly GCA_932526625.1 of Rhingia campestris. NCBI lineage: Eukaryota > Metazoa > Arthropoda > Insecta > Diptera > Syrphidae > Rhingia > Rhingia campestris. The sequence continues at coordinate 109,655,161 of OW052182.1, forward strand.
TCCCAAAAAACTGGGTCCAGCAAATGTTGTGCGTTTGTCGGTCTGTTGGTCAGTCGAATCCACTTAAAATTTTATATACGAGCTCAATGCCCAGAAAATTTTTTTTAATCAAAAATGGGTCTAACGATATTGATTAAGCTGTCCTTTGACGGATTATTTGAAATTAGACAGGGTACCCATTTTTTCCCCTAAAAACCCGAATAACTAATTTCTGTAATAAGGTCAAATTTGAAATATTGTCGAGCTAAATAAAATTTTAAAGCAATGTCACTTTTGACATTTGTAACAATGTCCAATAATCCATTTAAGCTTTAAAGTTGGTGACATAAGGCCATATTTTGAAATCAATCAATCATAATCTTATAGATAGACTTCACGTAAGCTACACCGACCATTGGTTCGTGATGCTGTGTGATTCGCAATCATGCAACATAATTTAGTCTCGCAGGATATGCATAGACTAAAAGGAGCAATACACAATACTTCATCTTCTCTGTACGGTGGTAGCTAGTTTTGTCCTACCTACTTTTTGAAAAATATGGCCTTATGTCGCAAAAAACATGTGGCCTTACAATTTATGACCCTATGTCGCATGGCCTTTCTCATGTACGTTTTTATTAATTTCCTTCAAATTCAGTTTTTAAGAGTTCTTATAATCATAAGAACGTACAACCCAGTTTTTGTAGATCTATTAATTTCCATCAGCGGCTTAATGGGACTCATATCGAGAGAGTGATAGAGCAAGAAACCATCATATCTTCAGTCAACGAAGAGGTTAGTATAGCCATAAAAAAAAGTGAAGAACTACAACGCTGGCGGTTCTGATGGATTACCAGAGAACTCTTCAAATACCAAGGTGTTGCCATAGAAGTGTTCATCAAAATCAACCATCACCAACGTCTGACCAAATTTTCACAATGAGGCAAAACCTTAATTAGAAAGCAGCCTTTTCATCGCCTTCAAGGTCGCATATAATAGCATCCATATCGCTTAGAGCATTATAAAGCGATTGCGGAATATGGAATACGGGACTGATAGAGCTCTGTATGACATGCGTTTGCAACATTCAATTTGCAAACAGCTCAACTGAAATTTCCAAAACATGTACCGAATGCGATTTCTTCAATCTCGTGCTGGAACATATAGTACGTAGGGCGGGTGTCAATGGGGAAGTTAATGACTTCAACGAATCCGTCCAGCTACCGGGATACCCACATGATATCGACATCATTGGTCTTCCCAATTGAGCCTTTGTAAAAGCATTAATTACTACAATTGATAAAGAGGCGAAACCCATTGGTTGACAAGGACAGGACAAAGTATATGCTATCAGCAACCAAAATACTGTCAACGCACTACCTTGGACAAAATCTCACTGTTAATAGCAACAATTTTAAGGTAGTTAAGGAGTTCATCTACCTCGGAGTCAACATCAACCCCACTGATGACACCTTAGTGGAGATAAGACGAAGGCTTTCCCTGGGAAACCAATGCTATCTACGTTAAGCGAAACAAATGGGTTCAAAAGTCTTAACCCGAAAGTCCAAATATTTATTCTACCGGACCCTAATCCTACAAGTCCTACTTTACCGCGACGCGAAGTGTGCTGGACAACAAGCAGGGAAGCGGAGCAAATATTAAGAACTTTTGAAAGAAAAATTCTACTTCGAATTTTTGGTCCGAGGAAAGGGAATGGAGCATAAGATACAAATACGAACTCTCTGAGCTCTACGAGATGTAGATAGTACAAAACGTAAAAACATGTAGATTGCATTGCCACGGTCACATCAAGCTAATAAACAAAAATGCTCCATCTAAAAGAATCTTCGAATATGTTTTCTATTGTCATACAACAACAAAATGTAAATAACTCCAACAAAGTTAATTAAAAAAATTGTTTTGTTTCATCTTAAAATTAAATGTATTGTTTTTATTTTTTTAATTTAAGTCCAACTTAATTTCAATTACTTCCCAATCTGATTAAATAAACATTTCATGATCACTTATATTACAGGCGTTTGTGCAAATTTCGGTAGTTTTCAGTGGTGATGAGGAGGTCCATGATGAGGAGGTCCGTGATGTGGAGGACCGTGATGTGGAGGACCGTGGTGAGGTGGTCCATGATGTGGGGGGCCATGATGAGGTGGGCCGTGGTGTGGAGGACCGTGGTGGGGAGGTCCATGATGAGGTGGCCCATGATGTGGAGGACCATGGTGGGGTGGTCCATGGTGGGGTGGCCCATGTCCACAAGGCCCGCCGCAACCGCAATGTCCGTGTGGTCCCATTTTATTTACTTTCTTGTATTGGTTATTAGTTACTGAACTTATTCGCTTTCTGAAAGCTGTTGCTTAACTGAATCAAATCAACTCTTTACTGAGTATTTAAGTATAAGCCTTGTTATCTTCGCACTCGTATATTGAGTATTTTTTTATTTATCTCGAATCTATTATCGTGTATTTACTTTAGACCTTATCGCACAAGACTTGTTTTTGTACATAAAACTATATTAAATGTTCGTTTTTGTTTTGGATTTCCCAACCTAAGGTGTTGTAAATTCATAAAAGCAAAATTATTCGTCACCATTTCTTGGTGATGTCATTCATCAGTATACGCCGGGCACAAATCTAAGTATTGTGCCATAAAGTTTGAAATGTTGATCCATCGGGTTGTCTATAGTATACGTCACTTAATGTAGACATTTTGGTAAGTTTTTTGCAACATAGCGAAGCAAACTTACAAGCATGCGTACTGCTTAGGTACAAACAAGTATAGGGTCTGGGTTGGTGACAGAGCCAGAGTTGGGATTCACATGAGTCAAATATGACTCATTTTTTGAAGCTTGACTCAAGGACTCTTTTTTTTAAGATTTGATTCAAGAATCAAAATAAACACTATAAAAGGAAATCCATTATTTTTTATCACGTTGTTTTAGTAATCTGTATACATTCTATCCTTGACTGCAGTAATGTCATTGGTTGACTCAGTTTTCTTTGATAGCAAGATAGCACCAGCAAAGAGAAAAGGCCATATTTTACATTTTTTCTTGACCATTTCAACCGTCGTCAATGGTCAGAATAATGGCAAGAAATGGCAACAGTGGATGATCAATTTTCCAAGAAAATCATCTTCAGAGATGAGGCACATTTTCACCTCAGTGCATTCGCCAATAAGCAGAATTGCCGCATTTGGGCGAATGATTGTCGAAAAACCAAGGCAGCCACAAAGAGTGAATGTTTGGTGCGGTTTATGGGCTGGCGGTATCATCGGGCCGTATTTTTTTCCAAAATGAGTCCGTTCAGGCAGTTACTATGAATGGTGTTCGCTATCGTGATAACGAACTTTTTATGGTCCGAATTGGAAGATATGGATGTGGACGATATGTGGTTTCAACAGGACGGTGCCACTTGCCACACAGCTAACGAAACAATGGATCTTTTTTGCGACAAATTCAATGGCCGTGTTGTCTCACGTGGTGGCGATGTCAATTGGCCGCCAAGATGTGATTTGATACCGTTAGACTTCTTTCTTTAGGGTTATTTCAAAGAAAAGGTGTACGTCGATAAGCCAGCAATAATTCAAGAGCTAAAGGATGAGATAATTCGGCACATTAACGGCATTGAACCTCAATAATGCCTCAGCGTCATCGAAGATTTGGACCATCGGATGGAGGTGTGCCACCGAGGTCGCGGCGTCCATTTGGCCGATATTTTGTTCCATACATAATTGAACCAAACCAATATTATCATAAAAAAAAGAAATGACAATAATTTCATAAATAACTTGTGTTTTATTCAAAATCAACATCGGCCCTTAAAATCGAACCACCCTTTACTAATTTACTTACTTAAGTGGCGCTACAGTCCGGAATGAACCTGGGCCTCAACCAACACGCCTCTCCAATTATCCTGTCCTAGCTAACAGCCTCCAGTGCGTGCCACTTAAGGCGAGGTCTTCTCTACTGCATTCGACGTCTGGCTGGGAATTTAAGACTCTGCGAGCCGGACTATTGGTGTCCATTCGATCTACATGTCATAGCCATCTTAAACGTCCTTCTCTATACTAGCAAATGTTGCTATGACATCACGTTGAGTCCTACCAATGATGTCAATATCGTCGGCATATACTAGTAGTTGCACCGATATATTCATACTCAGGTAAATATAGACCCAGTGTTATGTCCGTTGGGTGTCCACTTACGTGGTTGGTTCCATTTCCATTGTTGTTAGTCATTTTTCAGCCATCCAGATGTTATTGAAAACCTGAAATTAGAGAAAGCGGTTTCGGATAGATCCGTTAGGTCATGGTCTTTTTTCTTGAATGACTGAGACCTGGGCAGTGGCACAGAAAGTGGAGGGTATCCCCGTGTATTTCTTCATCACCGCAGCCTCAACAAAGGTCATCATGTATAAGATGCATTTTCAGTTTGTGGCTTTTAAGTAAGTAAGTAAGTATCCCTACTAGTGTCGAAACAGATTTCCTGTTTCTTTGAAGAAGTTTATGGGTTCTGGCTTTGTCATACTAAGGCCATATCCCCTTGGATGTTTCACAGGTGGGGATAGAGCTCCACTTGTTTATGGCGATACTCAGCGTTTTCTGTCCCACCCGTGATTTGAGGTCACATAGAGGCGGTTTGTCAGACCGGTCTGCCTGATCAAGGCTGGTGGCAAATCCTTTCCTCACCAGTTCATCAGCAATTTCATTGCCCTGTTTGTCTCTGTTCCGTGGGACCCAGCAGAGCTTAAGATTATGTTGGACGCCAAGAACCACAAGCCCTTCACAACAACGCTTTACAATTTAAGATTTTATTTCGACAGCAGAGAATGCTTTAATTACAGCCTGACTGTCAATAAAGATGGTGATGTCATCTGGTGGTATAGCCATCATTAAGATCGCTTTGGCCGCCTCTGCAAATGCCAATATCATAGCCTAGAAGACACTGCTGTGCTCATGGAAACGAAAAGTGCTGTTCAGCTTAATGTATCGGAAAAAATCTCCCGCTCCAACGCCTACGTCCGTTTTTGAACCATCAGTATAGATGGAAGTGGTTTCAGTCTCCAGTTCTTGGAAAGATGCAGGAGAATGGAAAGAAGGTACAGCTGAGCACAGGTATCTGTCTAGAATTTTATCGTGTCCTCCTGAGTTCATTTTTCAGCAGTTGAGCTGGCTGATTCCTAGTTCACTTTTGGCTGCAGATTCTTGCATGTAAAAGTCTGGAAACAGCAGGTTGAGGATGGTTTCAAGTCCCGCTGTCACGAGTTAACCAAAAACGAAAACGGTTGTGGCCGAATCGGGGTGACCCAGATAGACACTCTCGGCTGTTATTATAAGTCCGGAAAGTATTGACTTGAACGACGGTTTTTTCACGATGGCAGAATACCGCCACCGTGGCGCGCGGGACAAGCGACTGATCAGCGACGGGTACGTCGACAATGCTCTGGAGCTCCTCCGCTTTAACACGGCAATATCAAATCGCGATAAAACTGATGCTGAAAAGCAGCGCACCGAATTTTGGTGGCTAAATGAGGAGAGTGTTTCTGCACTCCCTCAGGATTTTGTGGGCTTTAAGTGCACTTCTTAGTGTAAAAAATATTAACTTTAGATGGGGCGGGACTTGTCCATCATGCCGGCGGTATTCCATACATGTTGGCCCAAAGTCTCAATTAGGATGGCTACAAGTCGGGGCGAATGGCATATCAGTATTCGCTGGACACAGATCTAAGTATTGTCCCATGAAGTTTGAACACATATCCACCGAGTTATCTATTGTCAACGAGTGCTTCACCCCGATTATATTTAAGTTAGGTTTAAGTAGTTAGTTATTTTTTTTTGTTAGGTTAAGTTTTTTTTATAAAATTCTTTTTTTCTTTGAAACTAATAAAAATTAAAAAAATATGTGAATAGATAAACTAAAAACCGAAAGGCAAAAATAAACATATGAGAAGGCTACAATCCGCTGTGCGGATCGTTTAATACCCTATCCCATCCCATCCTTAAATTAATTTTCAAAAAAATGTGGTCTTTATGGGCATAAAGTATTGTAAATGACGTTGTCACAACACAATGTTCGGAAGGTTTATCAAATTCTTTTATGGTTCGACAAGAAACAACGTTTTTCTATTGCATATGCCTAGGGGTAGGGCATACAAATGGTTTTTGTAAGAAAACGCCCCTAAAAAGTGAGCGTGGGGTAAAATGGTCTATTGACGAAATGTTCACATTAATACTACCAATGATATTGCATGAAAACTTTTTTCGAAAATTTTAAAATTTGACCGGAAAACGTTTTCTTTATAAAAAAACGCCCCTAAAAAGTGGGCGTGGCAAAAAACTTTATATAACCGTAATATAGATATTACCATTCTCTAAATATGTTACTCAGACACTTTTTTAAAATTCATTACGGTTTAGCCAAAAAAAAAAGTTTTCTTAAAAAGGGGGCGTGGCAGTGGGCGGATTTCAAAAAAATTTACACTTGTTCTGGTGGCACGGACGAGGATCCTATATACCAAATTTCATTATCCTAGCTCAAAACTTAAGGCCCAAAAATCGGTGACGAACAGACAGACGGACGGACGGACGGACGGACGGACAGACAGACATGGCTAATTCGACTCAGCTAGCGATTCTGAGTCGATCCATATACTTTGAGGTATATGTAGCAAAATTATTTCTCTATGTTACAAACTAAGTATCAAAACTAATATACCCCTATGGGATAGGGTATAAAAATGTAGCTTAGAGTGTCCGTTAATGATAATAAATAACTTTTAGTTGCTCCCCTTCTTCAAAAATTCTAATTCTGACCTGTAGTGTAGACCATTGGATCGTTTGAAGGAAGCAATAGCGCAGAAGCAGCCAATAGGAGAGGAATTGTGTTCCATCAGGATATTCATAATCGGCCTATCGAGGTATCCGTCGGAGCGGAAAATTCTCCTATTTTGTACGATTCGGAGGATTTTTGCTTCGAGGTATTCTTCAAAAAAGCTGTTCGGAATATTTCTCCGACATTTTGTAACGCATTACGCCGAATTGCGTTGCAGTGCGTGCAGGTGCATTTTTCGTGCAATTTTTGACAGCTAAGTGACATTCTTTTTCCGATTTCCTCCGACACAAATTCTTCGCGGAATTTATTTACGAATTGTAGTGAAGTAAAGCCTTCGCGTATGTGTAGTATTTTTTTTCGAAGAAACATACATGAATAGAACGCTTGTTCTGCAGGACATATTAGATATATCAAATTTCATTATCCTAGCACAAAATTGAATGCCTAAAAATCGGTGACATAGAGACGGACGGGCAGATAAACATGGCTTAATCGACTCAACTAACTAACGATTCTTTTAATTTTAGATCAAACCCAGCCCCTATATTATTAATAAACGCTGATTAATTAATCACTAACTAACAACGGTTTTTCCCATAAGAAATACTCGCGTAAATATCAAAAGTTAGTCACTGATAAGCTACTCAGTGTTTATTAATACGGGAAAAAGAGCTTTGTTGAGATAATGGCAAAGATTGATGAGCATGGAGTTTAATTTTTTTGAAGAAACTTGCGGTTTTAAAGAAAGCAATACAAAATATTATTTTTAACATTCTCGTATAAGTGGAAGGTTTTTTTTCAGGTGATTCAAAATCGAATTTAGTTTTTATTTAACTTAACACAATTGTGGTCTTCTCGGATACGTAAAAACCGTCCAAGAATGCTTATGCTTATTTTTTACAGTTGTTGAATCAAAGCCGCTGAACAAGAGATAACCTAGATATCGTTGCCTTTAACGATAAGTTCGTCCTTTGGCGCGGTTGAGTTTACGACAGTCAAAACGGGTGCAATCGCTAGCGCTACACGACGAATGAACTTCTCACCCAAAATGTTACGGATCTCAATGATAGTGTTGTTCTCCATGGTAGCGCAGGTGATGGGGAAATGGACATATGCAGCACGCATCTTGTACTGGAATCCCTTGGTAAAACCCTTGATCATGTTTTCGATATGACTGCAGACGGAACTCGCAACGAGTTTGCTCTTGGCACCAAACCATTTCTCAACCTTCATTAAAAGTTGTTGACCATGTACATGTCGAAGGCCAAGTGCTTGAAGCTCCGCCTCAGTGCACCACGGGGCCTGTGATGCTGACCACACGTGCATGAACTGAGGCCTTAATGTTTTAGTTTATTATATGAGTTTATTGTCCTCATTTTGACAACACTTGGGACCGACCGGAAAGAGGTATTGTTTTTATGAATATTTTTCACATATATTCACGAAAAATTGATTGATTGGAAAAATATCCACGTAAGTCAAATTTAATGAAAAGATCAGTTCTTGTCAAAAACAGAAAATAATTTTGATTCACATGAACATGGAATTACTTCACATGAACATGGAATTATTTTTAATTTACTGAAAGACTCTAAAAATGTGTCTTCTTCATCTCAATTTTAGTTTTATTGGTTATTAAAAAAATATTGCGGGGAAGTAGTACCCAACCTGCTTTCCACGTGCAATAATGTACTACGCATCCAACAATGGCACCGTAAAGTCCGAGTGTCGGAGCTAACATTTATATTTCTAAAATTTATTTGACACATTGACAACGTTGCTACTTAATTAATTCTGAAAATATATTTTTCACATGTACTTTTCCTAAATAATGCCTTAACCATATGTCAGTTCTAGATGAGGGTTCCTGCCACCGATAGAATTCCACGGAAGTGAAATAGCTACTTCCGAATCGGATAATATCATCGTTATGTGATCGTCTGTCATCACCACAGCATAATGGACACATCACATGCCAACACCATCAGCATTTAGTTTTCTAGAATAATACTTTGTGTGCAAACGCCCGTAATGAGAGGTTGATACATCATGCAATGCACATGCCGCTCATTGTTTGCCTTGCATGTGCATGTTTTGTGTGCTTCATGTAGAGCGTTATTGCATGCTTCGCTGACGATATGGGTACGCGTTTCGTGTGCTGAACATTGTTCGAATAGATGCGAGACGAGAATTTCGCAGTTTTATCGCATTTATTGTGTGTGAGAGGAGAAATTCTGCTTGATAGGACTATTCGATGATCATTGCAACTAATGGCGTTGTAATCCCATCTAAGTCACCTTAACGAATTTCAATTAAATAAAAAATCGACTGCCGTGATTATTTTTTTTATCTTATTGATGACGAACTATGCGGAGATAATGAGATAGACGAGCTAAGAATTTGTAAATATTTTGTAATTATGATTAATTACACATAAGACTATAAGCCTATGTGAGATCGTATAGAATGGTATTCATTAAGAAGTTAATAGGCTTTCTTTTAACCCTCGTCATTTGTCTTGAAATGGGTATAGTCATATCAATAATGTTGGCAATCAATCGAGGGGTCTCTTTAAATTAGCATTTCGATATTAATATTAAATTAGGTCGTAATGCAAAATAGCTGCAATGAAGAGGAAGTATTGCGAATAATAGAAAATTGTTTAAGTAAATAAATTAAAATAGTTCAAATACAGACGATGCAAAATAAAAAAAGTTATGATGAAGCTACAATCATAATGTATCCTACTCATTTCCATCTTTTACGAAAGCAGTCCAACTAATATTTTTTAAAACGCTCTCAAAATTATGCATGACTCAAATCAGTTCATAAACGAAATTTGGAGATGCCATCGAATTTATAATTTCTTTTCAAGCCCTCAAGAAATGAGAGTTTTTTAAAAGAAACGACGTCCATGATGAACTTATTTACTTTTTTCATATTCCTTAAAGCTTCTTCACTTCTTTATAACATCAATACCCTCGCCACACTTAGTGCAGCTCATCGAAAAAATATTCATTGGTTTTCATTCTAAGCTCTTCGATATCTAGGTCCACTAGTTGGTAATTTAGCTAGTTGTAGCTTAAAATGTGTCGATATCGACAAGTAACAACCATTTTGTTTTCTAGTACTAAACATACTGCCTGCTGTTCTCAGGTGAGCACATGTGCCTCTCCCTTCAGGTTGGTGAGCCCAATTCCCAATAACAGAGGATTAAAAGCTGTGTGAACTACGATCCGTGATATAATGAGCAGAAACAGGAATTATTCGGACGTGGATTTGTTATAACTTCCAGACTTATGAAATAGATCTTATGTCAGGTCACCTTTTATGATGTAGGTCACCTTAAAATCAATAGGGGGACATGGCGCTCTCCAGCTCACCGCCCACCAGCAAGCAACCATTAGTTTGATGAAAAGTGCCGACCAATGCTCTTATACAAGACCCGGATTATCCCAGCCCTGCTCCACGGCGCTGAAGCATGGACCGATACAGATGATGAAATCCTTGATCGTTTTTCAGCTGTTGAGCTGGCTGATTCTTAGTGCACTTTTGGCTGTAGATTCTTGCATGTAAAGGTCTAGCAACAGCAGGTTGAGGATGGTTTCAAGCCCCGCTGTCAAGAGTTAACCAAAAACGAAAACGGTTGTGGTCGAATCGGGGTGAGCCGGATCAAACGGTGTCAATGCCAGAAATGTAGCCCATACGACAGAGAACAGACAGACACTCTCGGCTGTTATTATAAGTCCGGAAAGTATTGACTTGAGCGACGGTTTTTTCATGATGGAAGACTACCGCCACCGTGGCGCGCGGGACAACCGACTGATCAGCGACGGGTACGTCGACAATGCTCTGGAGCTCCTCTGCTTTAACACGGCTATATCAGATCGCGATAAAACTGATGCTGAGAAGCAGTTCACCAAATTTTGGTGGCTAAATGAAAAGAGTGTTTCTGCACTCCCTCAGGATTTTGTTGTAATGAATTTCAGCTCGTATGGCAGGCGCCTACTTTAAAAGTTTTCTTGATCAATCGTACGAAGGTTCTCCATAGCCAGATCAAGATTACCTGTGTGGCTTGCTTGACAGGTTCAAATGATTTTAACTCCATCTCCGTAGTCAGTACAGCTCACGCAACTTAGTAACTCCCCTTACAAAAGACAGTAAGTCAGTTGTCAGTTACAACTGTGGCACTTTTTTGAGGGTTTGCGTAAAGTCCACACTTTAGCAGTACCCGTTTTAGGGATGATTACTTATAATGGTTGGTAGGCAAGGTAGCATGATATCGAAATTGAATAAGAGTTCCGTAAGTATGTTTAAATTGGATTTAAATTGTAAACAAAACTCTTAAGTGCCCAAGAGGTTTTTCTTTTGTAATTATATATTGGATATATGGAATATTCAGAGTTTACGCCGTTCTCTACATATTTCTTAAGCAAAGATTTCTCATTGTAGCTTAGCTCTTTCTTCGATGATCCTTTATTGCATGTATAAATAGATAGCAGATTTCAAATCATTTCCTACCCCGAAGTTGGAGTCGTTCTCATCGCACCACTTATCCCTATACACGCTAAGGTTTGTATTTTCGCCTATTCGTTCTTTCGGTACACACAAATGAATGGAAAAGCTAAGGTTTAGGCCCTGTCTCCGTTATAAATTCCAGATATTTAATTTCATGATCCAGGCAAAATTATTATACCCCCACCTGTGGCTTTCAACACAAACCCTATTTTGAATAAATGTATTCACAATTTAGTTTAATTATTTAAAAATAGATATTCACTGACTAATGATAATCAATTTGGCCTTACAATAACAAATTAACCCCCCATTTGTCTTTTACTGTAAAAACTGTCAAATAGCGCTTATTTTAAAGATATACATTTCTGCATAACTGTAGGTTATGCTTGTAGTGCTTTATGACAAATCCCTGGGGTACCCACCTAAAAAACTTTACCAGTGGAGTACATAAAGCAAATACATAAAACCTGGTTAGTTGGGTAAGAATTTAAGGTATGCGTTACTTAATAAGTTAAAAAAGATTACGTCCAAAGATTGTTATTCCTAAAAATGAACAATGACACATGCCAACAGAAATAAACAAACCTTCCCCTTTATGATATAAAGAAAGTCGATAGTGACGGCTCAACGTGTCAAAGCAATTATTTTGCAGAGATAATTAATTTTTCCATAAATAGTACTTGAGGTAATTGATTTTATTCAGTCAACTATTTACTTGCAAGAAGTGAGGAATACTCAAGAAAAAATAATATACATTAACATGTCACAACACGGACACTTTGGCGGACCACCTGAGCATCACGGACCGGGCCATCATGGACCGGAACAACATGGCCCTGGCCATCATGTGGTGCACTTTGATAATCATGGACACGACAACCATGGTCATCATCCTGAACCTCCACACCACCAAGGTCCAGTTCATGGACATCATGAGCCACCACATCATGGAAACGATCCACATCACGGACATCCACCACATCATTAAGAGGTGTCCTTACTACATACTAATACCTTTCCATTGCATTTGAGTAAATTTTAAAAAAATATATAGATATCTATGATAAACATTATAAGTCTCAAAAATCAAAAAAAAATATATAAAATGAAAACAAACAACAAAACCTGTAATATCTATATCTCGAACCAAAAGACTTGTCTAACAGTCAATTACACAGAGAGGATTCAATAAAATATAAATGGTGATCAGATATTCATGTGAAAAATTGCAATCTCTGAAAATGTTTTTGTGTATTAAAACAATTTAGGAGAGAAAAAGGCAGAAAATTGACGATATGTAATAAATTTAGAACAGCCAGGCCCAATTACTTTGGATCCAATCGGGTGATTTAAAGAATGATCGTAGTTGGGGCGATTCTATAATTCAGGGTCCTATTGCTCAATAATGAACCTTAAGTTTAAGTCAAAACGATGGTGTTGCGATCAGATCATCGTTTTCTCAACCAAACAGTTTTCAAAACGGCATCGTCCACGGATGGACCATAGCTATGCATTAGTGTGGGAGCGATAGCGACAATAGTATATCGGCCGGATGATTTCTGAAAGGTACAATACACTTAGATGTCCGAATTATCAAATTTCATAATATTTGTTTTAAGGAAAATAACTCCAAATATAGGGGTGGTTTAAATTAGTTTAAAGAGCAGTATATATAGTCCTCCTTTATATGATTGTTGAAACGCTATCGAATTCCTGCAAACTGTTTTTCAAATATTTGTTCATTTAAAAAAATTTTGCCAAAAAATGGGCATGTTTCACCTAATTCTAAAGGCGATGGATATGTGTACTCTGCCTTTTAATTTCTGCTAGAACTTCTTTATAACTTGGTGGCAGTGCTTAAAAGTATATACTATCCCCTTTATGGAAAATACAGTCCATACAGAGCATCAAACCTAGTTAGTAGCTTCTCCCTACATTTGACTTAATTTGTTATTACGGAGGTTTCTCGGTGCTCCATTAGGATCAACCATGCCGTCACCAAAACATACAATACCAAAAAAAGATGGTGACGAATTTGTTTTTATATATATTATTTGTCAACTGGCTTGTCTATATGACGTTTGTTTTCAGCATGAATTCCCATTCCACCATAAATAGACTTACGCCGGAACAAAGCTTACTATTGTGGAAACTTATTTCCAAAATTAGTGCACAGTTTAAAATTGTTATATAGTTCTTCGGCAACATTTTAGACTTCATAATCGTCTAACTGAACGCACTATTCATAAAACCATATCACCATTCATCCAACAAACAGAGTGAGTAGAACCCTTAATAATATGAATATTGCTGACTTATCAGAAAGTATTCACAAGACCGTGATCAATCAATTCGTCGCCGTTCTCAAGGTCTAGGCATCTCCTATTGAACATTGTGGCGTATTTTGAAGCGTAATCTTGGTTTAAAAGGAAAGGTTCAAGAATTGACGCCGACTGACATTGGTCAATGTTTTAATTTCGAATTGTGAACCTTGGAACAGCTTCAAATTGATCTATTTCTTTTTTTTTTTCGAAAAACTGTTTTTAGCGACAAAGCTGAGAGACAATCCAACAGCTACCAATGCAACCGTACAAATACACTGTTTTGTGTGGTAAATATGGGTCTTAGTGATGAAAAATGGCTTTTCAGCATTATATTGAAAGTTGTAAAAAAATTGTATTAAAATTGTACTTTTTTAGTGTTTTGATAAGCCATCTATTTTATAAAATTATAATATCGTTGGTTTAAAGGTAAAACTATACAAAATTGGTGAAAGCGTGTTTTTTTAAGACAATAACTATAATTTTTCACGTTTTATAGCTGGAAATAATTACCGAGGCATAATTGTAATTTTTACAGGAATTAAAAAAATATAAAAATCATTACGTGCAGACATTTAATTTCTCTTAAAAGGAAAAAATCACTATCTCACATAGTTACTATTTATGATAATTTTTTTTCTTTTATCGCCACTCTTTTGTCAGCTATTAGTCAAACGGAAAAAAACTTCATTATTTTTGTGAAAGCTTGTAGTATTTCTGTTTTGAGTACACTTCTTGTCAGCTTGCCAGGATCAGTATTGTTGAAATTTTTAAAATCGCTGCTTACAACAGTCATCAAGATTTTGTTATTTTGTGATAGCTTAGCAGCCATATTGTCCTACGCAGATGAAAACATACCTCATTTACAAAAAATAGAGTTCAAGTTTTTAGAGTCAAGGCGTTCCCAAATGGAGTACGATTGTATGAATGCAAACAAATATGATGATGGCTACAAAATTGACTTAAAATTAAGTCGTTAGAATTTGAAAAGGACGTTTAAGATGGCTAAGACATGTAGAACTGTAGCGCCACTTAAAGAACGAACGAAAGATAGTTTCGACTATAAAAATATAGCCGTTTGGGGGATCTCCTGTGGTACTTAGACCTGCTTACCAGGTTAAGTCACCATATCAAAACAAAAATTAATGGATTTGGTGCCGTGTATAATGGCCTTCCAACCCATTGTCATAATGATGCAGAGCGCTTGCCGTAACCTGATCAACATAAGAGTGATTCAGAATTCGAAACTAAAGTGTATTGGTTAAAAGACTTTGCTTTGCTTATTTATATTTGAAATAAATATCCTAAAAAATTTGTTTAAAATACAATAATGTTCGAAATCCCATACATCCCGAAATCCCATACAGGCTTATAAAAATTATGACATCAAGTGTGTATAAGTAAATAACAAGCTAAAAACAAAAATCCACCTTTATCTGCATAATTTTAATTTTAAAATCCAAAATTTCCTTAAAATCAATTATCTTCTTTTTGTCTATTTTGTTATAGTTAATAGCTTTTACCTTTGAACCGACGATAGGTCCATTTGTAAAAAGAAATTTTTCTACTTTAAGATCCGTGAAAATATGTACATACTTTAATATGGAAGACAATTAGAATTTCCATGTTTTCTCACTGCAAAACTTTCATAAGAAGAATTAAAAAAGAACCATCAAACAGCTAATCAACTGTATACAGGCAATACCAATGGCGCGAATATAGAAAAAGATTGATTGTGAATTAAAAATGGGTACTTTCAGTGATATTGATATAAATTTCAGTGATATATAAAATTATGTGATGTTTGGATATGTTTAAAACATATTTTGATGAGAAATACCTATTAAAACACATAAGAAGGCTGGACTCCACTGTGCGGATCGTTTAATACCATATTAAATTATTTTAAATTAAATTAAATTAATTAAATTAAATTAAAATTAATATCCCCAAAATGTGGGCCTTATGGCGATGAAATATAGAAAATGCATTGTTACAACATATTACTCAGACAGTTTATCAAAATATTTTTTGGATCTTTTTTACTGAAAACGCCCCCAAAAAGTGGGCTTGGCAAAAAAAAACTTTATATGAACAAAATATAGATATGGAGATTGTCTAAATATGCTCCTCAGACACTTTTTCAAAATTCTTAACCGTTTGACTAAAAAAAAGGTTTTTCTAAAAAGTGGGCGTGGCAGCAGTCGGATTTTTTAAATGTTTACACTTGTTCAAACAGCACATACAACGATCACATATACCACATTTTATCATCCTAGCTAAAAATTTAAGGCCTTAAACCTGTGACCTACAGACGGACGGACGGACAGACAGACATTGTTAAATCATCTTAGCTGTCGATTCTGAGTCGATCCATATATTTCTCTATGTTACAAACTATGTATCAAAACTAATATATCCCAATGGGACAGGGTATAACCATATGGGAAGGCTTCAATCCGCTGTGCGGATAGTTGAATACTATATCCAATCCCATCCTTAAAATTAATATATCCAAAAAGTGATGGGGATGGGGATAAAATATAGAAAATGATATTGTCACAACAAATTGTACAGAGAGTTTATAAAATACTTTTATGGTTCTACAAAAGACAAGGTTTTTCTCTTGCTCTATGTTATGGGGTAGTGTATAAAAATTGTTTTTATATTGTTAAAATAGTCTGTAGACGAAATGTTCATATTAATATTACCAATGATGCTGCATCGAAATTTTTTTCGAAAATTTTTAAATTTGACCGGAAAAAGTTTTTTTTATTGAAAACGCCCCCAAAAAAATTTATACAATCTAAATATAGATATTGAGATTCTCTAAATATGTTATTCAGAAAATTTTTCCAAATCCTTTAAGGTTTGGCCAAAAACTACGTTTTTCTAAAAAGGTTGCATGGCAGTGGGCGGATTTTAAAATTGTTGACACTTGTTCTGCTGGGAGCAACAAAGAGCATGTGTACCAAATTTCATCCTCCTAGCTCAAAATTTAAGGCCCAAAAACTGACATGGCTAAATCGACTTAGCTAGCGATTCTGAGTCTTTTCATATACTCTGCGGTATATCTAGCTAAATTATTTATCTATGTTAAAAACTATGAATCAAAACTGATATACCCCTATGGGATAGGGTATAAATAGCTGCAGCACAAATTGTATCGAATTTTATAAAAGTGTATTTGTGTACTGAAAAAAGGTCGATTGTATAACAGTAAAATTGTATCGAATTTTGCAACCCATGTGGCCGTATTTCTTCAAAAGGAAGGAGCGCGTGTTACTGTCAATGGAGATTAGTGATCAATGAATTTTTGTTGCCAAAAAGTCAAGATATTGGTGAAGCCGACTTGCTCAACAAGATGGTGCTATATGCCATACAGCTAAGGAATCCATCGCTTTATCGAGGGAAACGTTTGATAAAAAAAATCATCTCAAGAAATCGTCAATTGGCCACCTTGCGATCCAAAAAATTCAGGGAAGTTTTATTGGATCACCCTTTATAAAAGGAAAGGAAATGGCTAAAATGCATTAACATCTAAGGATCGGACAGAACTCCACCAATCCATGACAACTTCTCTTCTTCGAAAATCAACCAATAATGGCAACCGGTGTTTTTTGGGACTTAAAGGCAATTATATTATAAAGCCCTTATTGGGATAAGTGATCAACCCACTCTTGATCACTTGATCGCATGATCGCATGTCCGTTTTTAACGAATTACTTACTTACTTACTTAAGTGGCGCTACAGTCCGGAATGAACCTGGGCCTCAACCAACATGCCTCTCCAATTAGCCCGGTCCTTAGCTAACTGCCTCCAGTTGCGCACTCCAAGTTGGTTGAGGTCGGTTTCCACTTGTGCGCGCCACTTAAGGCGAGGTCTTCCTCTACTGCGTCCGACGTCTGGCTGGGAATCGAAGACTCTGCGAGCCGGAGTATTGGTGTCCATTCGTTCTACATGTCCTAGCCATCTTAAACGTCCAATGCGGAGTTTTTTGACCAGGGGCATGTCGCTGTACAGCTCGTATAGTTCTTGGTTGAATCTTCGTCTCCATAGCCCGTCAACGCAAACGGGACCGAAGATTTTCCGAAGAATTTTCCTCTCGAATCTACCAAGGATTTCTTCATCCGCTTTTGATACGGTCCATGCTTCAGCGCCGTAGAGCAGGACTGGGATGATCAGGGTCTTATATAGGATCTCCTTAGTAGTTCGAGTGAGGGCTTTACTACTAAATTGCCTTCTTTGCCCGAAGAAACAGCGGTTGGCAAGAGTAATTCTTCGTTTAATTTCTGACGAGATGTTGTTGTCAGAGTTAATAGCGGAGCCGAGGTAGACAAAGTCCCGTACTACCTCAAAGTTATATCTGTCAATGGTGACGTTCTGTCCAATTCGTCGATGTTGTGTGTCCTTTCGTGTGTCCTATTCTAGCAAACGTGGCTATGACATCACGTTGAGTCCTACCAATGATGTCAATATCGTCAGCGTATGCTAGTAGTTGCACCGACTTTTGGAAAATTGTGCCTCTGGTGTTGGCTTTGGAGTTTTGCACAATTCTCTCAAGAATCAGATTAAAGAAGTCACATGACAGCGCATCGCCTTGCCTAAATCCTTTTTTGGTATCGAATGTGTCGGTGAGGTCGTTTCCGACCCTGATGGAGCACCGAGAATTCTCCATCGTCATCCTACACAAACGGACGAGTTTGGGCGGTATACCAAAACTAGACATGGCTCTGTACAGTTCGTCTCTATAAATGCTGTCATATGCGGCTTTGAAATCGATGAATAGGTGGTGGGTATCGATTTGGACTTCTTGAGTTTTTTCCAGGATCTGCCGAAGTGTGAAAATTTGATCGGTTGTGGACTTTCCTGGCCTAAAACCACACTGATAAGGGCCAATCAGGTTGTTGGTAAACGGTTTCAGGCGTTCACATATTACGGCAGATAGGATCTTGTAGGCGATGTTGAGGAGACTTATGCCTCTATAGTTGGCGCAGTTCAGAGGGTCTCCTTTTTTGTGGATCGGGCAAACGATGCTGAGGTTCCATTCTTCAGGCATATTTTCATCCGACCAGATTTGGCTTATGAGTTGGTGGATGTTACTTACCAAGTCATCTCCGCCGGCCTTATAGAGCTCAGCGGGAAGGCCGTCATTTCCGGCAGCCTTATTAAGCTTGAGTTTAGATATTGCTATCCCCACTTCACTCAGGTCGGGTGGTTGGCAGTTTTCGCTGTCGTTGCCAATATTGAATGGTTCGTTCTGCCTGACAGCGGAATGTTGTTCGTCATCGCCGTTTAACAGTCTGCAGAAGTGGTTCTTCCATATCCTCAGCATCGACTGTGTCTCAACTACAATATTTCCTTGTTCATCTCGACAGGATTCTGTTCGAGCCTTGTATCCTTGGCTTTGACGCTTTACACTTTGGTAAAACTTGCGAACATCGTTCCTGGAGTGGCACCTCTCTATATCCTCGATCGCGCGCTTTTCTTGCTCTTTTTTCTTCTTGCTGAAAAGCCGATGTTTTTCCCTCCTTCTTTGCCTATAGAGCTCAATGGCAGCTCTCGTCTTCACCTGCAGCTTAGCCTTGTAGGCCTCGTTCTTGGCTGCGAGCATCTGTCGGCATTCCTCATCAAACCAGGGGTTTCTTGCTGGTGGGCGCGAGAAACCTAGCACATCAGTTGCGGCTGATCTAATGGCCTGTTGGCATCGTTGCCATTGCTCTTCGACATTCGATGCTGGTGGTATGGTGTTAATCGAGAGGTTAAGGGATACGCGTTGTGCGAAGGTCTTGGCGGTCTCTTGCGATTGCAGTCTTCCGACATTAAATTTTTTCACAGTATTTCTGGATTGTTGTGGCGTGGTGGATATCCGCATTCTTACCTTGGCTGCTACAAGGTAGTGATCCGAGTCGATGTTAGCTCCTCGGAATGTTCGGACATCCAAAATACTGGATGCGTGCCTTTTATCTATCGCAATGTGATCAATTTGGTTGACCGTTCGTTGATCTGGAGACCGCCATGTCCCCTTATGGATATCGAGGTGAGGAAACCGTGTGCTGGCTATAGTGGCATTTCGTTCCGTAGCGAAATCAATTAGCCTAAGTCCGTTACCAGACGTGTTGTCGTGTAGGCTTTGTTTTCCGACAATACTTCTAAAGATGTCTTCTCTTCCTACCTTTGCGTTAAAATCTCCCAGCACGATTTTAACATCGTACTTCGGTAGTCGCTCATAGGTTTTGTCGAGAAGCTCGTAGAAGCAATCCTTAGCTATATCATCTTTTTCTTCCGTCGGAGCGTGAGCGCATATAAGGCTTATGTTGGCGAATTTGGCCTTGATGCGGATTGTTACTATGCGTTCGCTAATGTCTTGGAAACATAAGACTTCTTGCCTAAGTCTGGCACTTATAACAAATCCGCATCCGACTAGTCGCTTTTCTGCTCACTATAACACGGTCCGTAGTATATGTCACAGTTTTTCATCCTCTTTTTGCCCGGCCCATCCCATCGTATTTCCTGGATGGCAGTAATGTCTGCTTTGTAGCAGTTTAGGGCTTCCGCTAGTTGTTCGCCTGCACCTCTCCTGTTTAATGTTCTCACATTCCAGGTGCAGATACGAACGTCGTTGTCCTTTTTTCGTTTAGCAGGGTCGTCAACAATAAAATCCGTCCTTTCCGAGGCTATTGGTTGCTTCGTAACCATGTTTTTTTTCTGTGGGTGGGTAGTTAACCCAAAGCACAACCCCCAACCTGGAGGGCCAGTTCCAATTTATTCGATACCCCTAGGACACGGGGCCATCAGTATCCACTACGGGATTGAGCGCTGCCGTTGGCCTTTCGGTTCATCCGCCACCATCTCTGTTCAAGGGGCCTGACTAACCCTTGAAATTCCTAGACAACCTGTTGTCCGAATATGTCAGAGCAGCTCATCTAGGTTCGCCTGGGACACAAGGCCGGGTATTCTTCCGTGCCATTCTCACCAGGGTGCTTATAGTGTTGCTGTTTTTCGTCGTGTTATCAACACTCGCACTTATCGTTTAGCAAGTCAAATCCGGTTGGATGAGACCAGTACCCGATGGTTACCACTTGGAGGTAAAAGATAAGCACATTTGATGTGTAGTCAGAGTTGCAACACTGGGCATTGCCAAGTTAACGCCAATCAGAGTCTACCCTCGTTCTACAGCACCCAACCATCAATTTGATGGTGCCGCTTCAGGTTAAAATACAACATAACTTGTCCGCTACAAAATCAAATCTTCAACTGGAATTATGCAACCTTTCACTCCACGCTACACCACAGCTTAAAGAATCACTTACCGCCTTAAAGAATGACAAATTTCAATAATCTTCATTCATATTATACACATTCATGTTAAAACCACCCTCCTTCTAGACAATCTTGCATTATAACGTCTTCGATACCTATCTTTCAAAAAAAAAAATAAAAAAACATTTCCTCCCAAACCGAATTCATTGAACCATTTCATTTGCAAAGCGAGCATTTTGCAATTTCAAAAGGATATCATCGTCATCTTCATTCACACAGAGCAGTCAAATCCTTGAAAGTAGTTTGAAATCGCATCCGAATCAGGGGATTTGCTCATATTTACCTTCACTTCGATAACAATTTTCTCGTCTTCCGACCCTGCTTTTGGTAAATCCTTTTCTGTGCAAGGCAACAGTGCGTGTGTAGCTATAGCTGTATAGTGTACACCAGCAAAGACGAGAAAATATGGAAAACCATTTATTTACATTAAGACTCGGTTCATCGGTCTCTTTCTCGCACCTCAGCTGCAAGCAGTTCTCAGCACCCACGGTAAAGGATTTATTTTTGTAATTTAATCCAGGAGCAGGAACAAATGCGTCGTCCTACTTCATGCCACGACGGCTAAAGGAAAGCTTATAGTCGTAGTGGCAGTCATCACCACGCCACCCCATGTTGGGTATATAAATAAACAGGATACTCGTTGAAATTGATCCCAAACCAGAATCAGGACTCTTTTCCGCAAATGTCACGAATTAGTGTGTACTCTGAAAAGTAGTTCAATTGTTGTTTTTTTTTAAATCACGGCAAGTACTCACGGGTAACCACGCGCAGACAAATTATAATTTACAGCATATTCACGTAATCGCTTACGTTTGTCTGTGTGTGTTAGTGTGTACGGCAGCAGTTGCTACTCACCCCATACCGTTTTGTAAACGAGTTTCCTGCCTCTAATCGGATTACCGACGTCCAAGAGATACGCGTCGTGTTCCAGCACAAAAGATGTAGACACATTTTTGGACACACAATAGCCCGCAGAGCACCGAATCCATTGTTTCTCTCCCATGCTGACGAAACGTTTTCACACATGCATCACGAAGATTTACAGTCCATTCATCTGGCGTGCGTATCCCTTTCAAAGGAAACGCGATACAATTTGATGCGCTTTTTCCAGTGTCTTTCTTTGATTCCCGCAGAAGCCTCTGATAGATTGTTGTATGAAACTCATAAACATCAAAAGACATAGGTCCCACGACGATTCATTGTACCGCTCTCCATCGAGCATAGCAGCAGAGCAGAGGAAAATAATCCATCGGTAGTTCAAAGTTCTACGACAAATTGACAATTATGCAAATATGCACGGCACCGACATCCGTCGGCCCAACAAGCGCACAAATTGTTGTTCTAACCTTGGGATAACATTATTCCTTCTCGTCTACACAACTTCGACGGTGGCAGCGGCAACAAGCCAACGAACAAAGTCGACGATACTAGGCGCGGAGAGGAGCCTTCAAGCATACTAAGGATTTGCGCGAACAAAACGAGTGATTACGACAATAAAGGCTGCAGAACTAACAAGCAACCGATACGACATCTTCCCGGCACTACTGTTGCAATTAATTCACATGCAGAAGAAATGTGACATCGAATGTGATAACAGCCTGTTCCCACACACTAGGAGTCCAACTACAGCCCACCTCAACCGAAACCTAACATTCCACACTACACGAGCGTCTATTGCCATTTATCAAACCGGAATACTGCAGTTACAGAAGCGGCATCCGACGACGACGACGCTGTGCCCTGATGAATGGCCACCAAAATGGATAGTCATACACCGAGAGACAACCTTGCCTCTAGGTAGCTACGCCATTTTTCATGCATTCGCCTTCCATCCGAAAAGGAATCACAAACAACTTGGTCGTGGTGGAAGCCATCACTCTGGCACTGAGATGCACAGTACACAGGAGAGTGCCAGAATCAAATTACCACCACAAATGCCTACATCTTATCTGGCACCCAAGTCTCCAGCTCCTCAACCCGGCCCCCACCGGTTGGTCGGCGTAGCGACAGACAATGCACTTCCTGGTTCGTTACCAGAGACCACGAGCTGACCCTTGATTTCTGGGGAAAATAGTATAACAGCAGCAGTCATAGGTCATCAGAGATGGAGATTTTTCCATCTCGTCTATGCTTCTCTCTCTATCTCTATCGCTCTTTGGCAAGCTCTGTATTGTAAGCCTCAATGTGAACAAGGATGTGTTGCACATCCAACGTGTGCACCAAAGACCAAAGACCGACCACAGCTTAGTAGCAGTTAATCCGCTTCGCACAGAGGCAGGCATTTGTTGGTTGTCGCCGGTTGACTCTGTGGGAAAGATTTATTAGAGCCCAAAATGAAAACTCCAAGTTTAACACCACAAGTCTCCGCAAGCCCGCTACGACTGACTGCACTGCCCCTGCTCGAAGAAGTCATGGCTTCCGGTTGAAATTTGTGCCCCCCTCTCCAACAACTTTCAAAGGGGGAGGTACTCCAAACATGTACTTGTATATCGTGCAGAGTGTCACAAAGTATTTTGGAAAATTTTCTAAGGACTCTGCGACGACTAACTGCCAAGTGACATGCAATGTGCTACCTAAATCTTTAGGCCCACTATCTGGGGGTAGATGGGTTGACTTTTGTTCGGTCACAAGAAAAGATGGCAGCAAATTAAATTTAGTCTCGCACCTACCGGCATGGTTGACTTGCCTGCCTGGCTGACTTTTGTTAAAGCGCCACCTTCTGGGTTTATTGTCGTTAGCGATGGCATGGCGCGTTGGTGGTGGAACGAGTTCCATCGAGCAATTTCCACATCAATCACATATGCAAATTAGTTAATGAAATTACTTTGACGCATTTCTCGAGTGGATGAAATGCGAAGACACCCAAGAGAACGGGGTAGGCGGTTGGATGGCGCTAAGCTAAGATAGGCGGAAGCACATGTTAAATGATGAAGAGCAACTCATTTTGCAGTGGCACATATGTTGTAGTTCCTCGGTTGGAGATACGCTCTCACTATCGAGAGCTATATGCCTTCGCAATCGCAATTAATGAAGCAGAGAGCAATCTAATATACCGTTGTGTATATGGTACATTACGTAAAAGCTCCTTCACTGAGTGTAAGGGACTTGTGTTCCTGTCGCAAAGGAAGTCTAAGAGACTCTAATGGATTATGTGCTTAATTAAATTTACTACTTGTTTTTTTTACTTTAATTCTAGTGAAATGTGTAAAGTGATTGAATTGAATCACTTGCGGGAGAAGTCTTTAGAGGTGGGTAATGTAATTAAATTCATGATATGTTTGAAGTTACATAACACGAGCTGCTATCTTATAAGAATCCCCAAAGACAAAGCATCAAAAGAATCGAATTTATCACATAATTTCGATGATTTGATTGACTTTTATTATATTTACCACTTGACTATTTTTTACCACACTTGCCTGGCTAATGGTAAATAGGTTAAAGCTCAAACCTTAAAAAAAAACTGCAGGGTGTTATAGAACGATGGTAGAAATGAGCGTAGAATGTACAAAAATTGAACTTATTTTATCTCCAAGGGGTAACCATCGGAAACTGGTTCCAACTAACCAGGTTGGGCTTGGAAAACTTATAAGCAAGAGAGAGAGCTGAAACCGAATTAAAATGGAAAAACTATAAATAAAGCCTTGGCAGAAATATTTGGACAGCTGATGTCAGGTCAGAGCATGGCCCTGGCTTTTCAATTAAGTCTTTTAAGTTATTTTGGGATAACTATTTAATCACAGAAAATATATTATTACGAAGCAACCGAAGCCAGATACAAGGCTCGTAAATCGTAGTTGAGACACAGTTGATGCTGAGGATATTTATGAACTACTTCTGCAGACTTTTAAACGGCGATGACGAACAATCTTTCGCTGTCAGGCTAAACGAACCATTCAATATTGGAGACGACAGCAAAGACTGCCAACCACACGGCCTAAGTGAAGTGAGGATAGCAATATATTAACTTAAGCAGCGGAGGTAATTTGGTAATTAACATTTACCAACTCACAAGCAAAGTTTGATCGGACAAAAGTATGCCTGAAGAATAAAACCTCAGCATCGCTTGCCCGATCCACAAAAAAGTAGACCCTCTGAACTGCGCCAACTGCAAAGGCATACAAGATCTTATATGCCGTAATATGTGAACGGCTGAGTCCGTTTACCAACAACCTGATCGGCCCTTATCAGTTTGGTTTTAAGCCAGAAAAGTCCACAACTGATCAAATCTTCACACTTTGGCAGATCCTAATAAAAAGTCCAAAAGAAGTCCAAATTGATACCCACCACCTATTCATCGATTTCAAAGCCACATACGACAGCATTTATAGAGATACATAGCCATGTCTAGTTGTGGTATACCCCCCAAATTCGTCCGTCTATGCAGGATGACGATGGAGAACTCTCACTGCTCTATCAGAGTCAGAAACGACCTCAACTAAACATTCGATACCAATCTCTTCAATTCTTGAAAGGATTGTGCAAAGCCCCCAGAGCCACAATCTTCCATAAATCGTTGCAACTACTCGCATATACCGACGATATTGACATCATTGCTCGGACGCAACTTGATGTCATAGCCACGTTTGCTAGTATAAAGATGGAAGCGGAAAATGGGTTTAGCTGTAAATGAGGCTTGGACCAATAACGTCACCATTGACAGATACAACTTCGGAAAATCGTCGGCCCCGTTTGCGTTGACGGGCTACGGAGATGAAGAACTATACGATATGTACAGCGACATACCCCTAGTCAAAAAACTCCTTGGAAGTTTCAGATGACTAGGGCATGTAGAGCGAATGGACACCAATAGTCCGGCTCGCAGAGTCTTAGATTCCCAGCCAAACGCAAAAGAGGTAGACATCGCCTTAAGTGGAGCGCACAAGAGGAAGTCGACTCCAACCAACTTGAAGTCAGCAACTGGAGGCAGTTAGGTAAGGATCTGGCTATTTGAAGAGCCTGGGGACCAAGTTTATTCCAAGGGCCCAGGTTTGTTCCGGACTGTAACGCCACTTAAATCAGTAAGTAGTAGCCTTAGAATGGTCCGATTTTATTGACGTTCATATATGCATCTTGAATATGCAGCCTAATTAAGAGAGAAAGTCCTCAGCCGACACAAAGCAGACAGACTTATAATTCGGAGACATCACCGAATACATTGTGGCAATCCGCAGCAAGGCCGCATCAGCATCGCCAGTTGCCAACAAGTGATAAGATTGACCGCAAGGCAACTGATTTCCTGGATTTCTCTTGGTCAACAATTATAAATGCATGGTTTGACAAAGAATGACGAAATGTGCTTGCAGCAGAAAGCGAGGCTTACAATGCAACGCTGCAGGCGAAGATGAAAGCCGCTGAAAGTGGTTTTTGAGCTTGAGAAAGATCCTTCTGAAAGAAGAAGAATGAATAAAACAGGCGCACGGTCAAAGGAATGATGTTGGTAATTTTTCCGAAAATGCCTGGGATGCCAGAAACGAACAAAAGTCTGTCAAGTGAAACATGGAAACGTCATACGCATCAACAACCTTATCGGATATGTCAGTGTGATTTTAGGCCTGGAAAATTCACATCTGGTCATCAGACTTCGGCATGTTCTGGACAAGACTAAGAACGTCAAAATCGATACGAGCTATGTATTCATCGATGACAAAGCTTAAGCTATACCATCCAAATCTGTCCGTCTGTGTGGGATAACGATAAGAATTCATGCTGTTACAGCAGGTTGGCAACTACCTCACAGAAACATTCTTTACCATGTAACGATTTAAGCAAGGTTATGCATTGACATGTGACTTAATCAAAATTATAGTTGAGACAATTATGCAAGACATCCGAGACAATATCAGGAGTTCAACCTTCCATAAATCTCCCTAGCTACTTGCATATGCTACCGATATTGACATCATTGGTTGAACTAAAGGTGATGTCACCGCAGCTTTTAAAAGTATATATGAAAGGAAGTGGGTTTTAAAGAGGATATGCTGTAAAAAAAGAAGAGATACAATATGAAAGAATTGGAACATCACATTCGACATCTATAACTTTTATGCAATAAGGGGCTTTTGTATTCCTCGACTCCGCTATTAAATGTGACATTGACATCTCGTCAAAAATCAAACGAACAATTCCTCTGGACAAATGCTATTTTGTTGCGATAAGAAGATAATTTAGTAATGAAAAACTTGATTGAACTATTAAGTAGATCTATTGCAGAAACTTGACTTGAATGAAGAAGTTCTTGTCCATTTTGAGTAGATAATTCTTCAAAAATTGGGCAATCCCGTTTGCGCTGACGGGCTATTGAGACGAAGATTCACAAACGAACATATACATAGATCTGGTCAAAAATAACTCAGCCTTGGACTAAGATAGTTTGGACAGGTTGAGTGAATTTATACCAACACTCCCCCTGAAGATGGCGTATGGTCACAGGTTTAAAATTTGTATTGACCCACCTGGAAGGGATGTTAGTCCACAAACCAATTGTGAGCTAGTAACCCACCCAAATGGATATAAAAGTCCACGCACAATTGTTGTGCACTACAGGCCTTCGATAATGAACTTATGGCTCACATTATAGCACATATACTCCTACCGGACCACTGAAGATATCCTGAGAGGAGCAACGAAGTTGAGTAAGCGGGACTAACTACGGAGAAGGAGTTGAAAGCTTTTTAACCAGAGAAGCGGTTCACCAAGCGGTCATACTAAGTACTTGCAATCAACTATAAAAATAAATTCTTTCTTATTTTGAATCCATATATGAGTTATAAAACTCATCTATGGATATCTCCGTTGGAAAATCGTGTGAAATATAGAGTTTTGATCATATTTTTGCTAGCCAAATTGAAAGGATAAGGACTTCTTCGAATACTGTGTGGCTGGATGGAAAACTTTCTTCAAAACTTTCTTTGCATGTGGTGATGGATGACGTTTCCTCAGGTAGATTCTCTATAATCGCTGGAGTATATCAAGGATCAATTATCTCATTCACTCTATTTCTGATGCACATTCATGATATTTTGGGGTCATGATAGTACTTCGATAGCGACTAGCTCAAAAGTAACGCCTATTACCGCTATTGCTACTCACCAGCAGAGAAGCGAACAAATCTGGCCTATAAACGATGATCTACAAAAGAATATACAAGGAAGAAAGGAAAACCTAGTTCAATTCAACTCGAAGAAAACGTAGTATACAACAGTAACACAAAAAACAAGTCCACAGTTCCGCAAATTTTAATGGACAATACAGTTTTCAAATTAGCATCTGCTAGGCATCACAATTGGGTCAAATGTATCATGGCAACAAGATGTAACCTTTATTGTCAAATCAGCAGCGTGCAAACCAAGTTACCTTTTCAGAGCTAAGAGATATTTTACACCAGCACAGCTTCTTCTCCTGTATAAAGCCTAAGTACGACAAGGCTTTAAAACTGTTCTCATGTTTGGAGTTCGCCTTGAAATTAACTCTATCTAAAAACGTGCAATCCACCTTATACCCGATTCTTCCCTTATAACAAAGCTAAACTTGTTTGGCACAGCGAAGACTTGTATGAGATCATTTCAACGACCGACAAGACATGCAGTTTCACCTTACAGACACATTATCCATCCAACAACGACACGAACAGCAAAGTAACTAAATTATTGTGTTACGAAACAAACAATCAATGTAACGAACTTTCGGAAGACGTATTTTGACCATCAACAATCAACAAAAATTCAAGATGAGAGTCCTGGTAGGTTAAAGGTTCGCCACACCTGATAAATGTTTACACAAAAAGTAAATAGGTATAATTGTGGACTGATGGCTCACTATCTCTTTTATGTTGCGGAATTAACCCATCAATTGTGTGGTCTTTGGAACCCCACCCCTATTAGTTATAAGTTCAGAATTTATTTGTGGTAACTTGGCCTGTGGACGTTTGACGCTGCACCACATAGAAGCGGGTAACTTATGTTGAAAATATTTTGCTCATATGACAATATTGAAATAAAAAAATCATCGCTAATCACGACTTTGATAACAACTAATCAATCAAAATGTCAAGCCGTAACGAATGGTCGAAAAAAAATTATCAACCTAAACTGATGGTTCTAAAATGGGCTTGCTATATCACCAAAATCAGCAAACTTCTGGCCATGCTTGAAGCTTCAATATTGGACATATCAAAAGAGGCTATCCCCTTCGTAGATAGTTTGGAGTTTAAAAAAAGTAAAATCCTGGGTAGTTGTATCCATCAACGTCCAACTACCTTTATGTAATTATATGGGTACCTGGACACAAAAGTATTCAAGAGACAAAAAAACCTAAGGCCATAACCAGCATCGTCCAGTCGCCTTTCGTTATCTAAAAATGAGTACAGCCTCCTATCACAATCTGTTGAAAGAGTATTTCATTAAAATGATACCGAATGCGAAAGTCCAACTGTGGAGGATACAAATATCGAGAAGGACATCGCACATTCACTGCGTCCCTGTTCATAGATCAGAAGCACTAGTAAGATATAAAACTTGGCAGTTAATAACAATTATAGACTCATGATTAATTCTGGCATGTGAAGCTTTAATACAAAGAAACTATACGTCTTAGTTTCTTTGTCACTTATACACCTTTATTTACACCCCAACACTAACAAAATATTGAATATAATTTATGTTTCTTAATTTACACGTTTATATTACACCATAACACCAAATTAACTAATCTAAGATATTTTTAACAAACAAGTCACTCCTTAACACCGCTGCATACTTTTAGGCATATCTTCAAGGATATCCTTCAGGTTACCATCCATTATTATAGTTATTATAATTATTATTATAGCCGTACGGTGGCGGTGGTGGCTGCTGCTGGTTCTGAACTACAACAACTGTAGCTGGCGGTGGTGGTGGTGGACGCGGGCGACCTCCAAAAAGTTCCAACGAAATTAGCGGACGCGGTGGTGGACGCGGTGCTATTATATCAACTTCGACAAATGGTCTTCCTCCACCATGGTGATGATGGTGATGGTGCCCTTCGTAAGGTCTTCCCCAACCTGGTGGTGGCATTTTCAACAGTATAATACAAAAGCAGTCGTAGATACTTTGCGATTGCCGTCCGCACTGTGCGAAATGTTGTAACAGAATGATGCGTAAGGGGTTTTAGTACTCGTATTTAAGAATTGCGTTATCTATGGATAAAGTGCTCTGAGTGTGAGTCCCCGCTTATTTTTCGCTATCTATGGTAAAGTGACTACGAAGCTGATACTTCCAGGTGGAAGGCTTAACTTCCAGTCAACAAATTGATAATGAAATTGCGTTTGAGAAATTGCCAAGAACACGGGTCTAATCAAGTTAGTAATATTATGTAGCAATCCATCAACCTGGATTTACAGGTCGTTGCAGGTGAGTCATTTTGTGGTGTTTTGGAAAAAGGCTATCGCTGGCATGTGCCACGATACCTACAAAGAGACTAAATACAAGCATTTTATAATATGGAATGGGGTCTATTACTTAATATATATTGTCGAAAAATTCAGTCAGAAATATACCTGCCTTACAAACAAACCATTTGAAGTATACTATTTGAAAAACAGTCCTCTATCTAAGTCCTCTAATAACTCTTAGATTCTCATATGGCGGGCAGATCCAACTGAAGAGAAAAGATTTATTTCTATCAAGCAGCGAAACATAGGCAACCAAACAATAGAACCAACAAAGAATGTATTTAATGACAGAGTAACTAACAAACTTATGACATGTCCCATCATCATTCCCTGCCTTAATCAGAACTGTTGGATCGCAAGCTACAACACAAAAAGAAATGGTCGACTTTTTGGCTGGAATATTTTAAGAAAATTTCAACAACGATGAGCACCTACCATCGAGAATGGTTGAAGTAAAATTTCGACCTCGAAAAATAACACGCATCCTGAACAATTTGGACTGTAAAAAAGCCGCTGGACCTGAAGGAATTCCCCTTGAAATATATGCACCCGTTCTTTTCTAAGTCATATGATCAACAACTTTTCCCCAGTTGATGGAAAATTGCTCAAATCCAACCAATTCCCAAAAAAAGAAGATAATGCCCGAAAACTACAGATCCATTGGTTTACTATCCATACATTCAAAAGTAATTGAAAAAACTCCGAGATTGTCGATTGCCTAGAAAGGAATGGCAATATGGGTTCTGAAAGAAACGATCAACTGGAGACCTGCTTAGTTATGGGCATCTGCGTTGAAAAATCATGGAGAACTGTCGTTCTGGATATTTCCAAGACTTTCGATCGAGTTTGACACAGTGCTTTGCTAGCCAAATTGATAGCATACGGACTTCCTTAAATACTGTGCGGCTGCATGAAAAACAATTTTTAAGGCAGATCTTTTTAAAAAGAGGTGGAAAACTTTTCCTGAGATAGATTCTCTTTTAACGAGGGGGTACCTCAAGAATCAATTCTCTCCCCCACTCTATTTCTATTTTTAGTTTTGCAGATGATAGAACTCTAATAGCTACTAGCTCAAACGACACCCATTGTTGCACACCAGCTGAGATGCGAACAGATCTGCAAAGACTATGCAATGGGGCAATGGGGGTAGGAAAACCTAGTTAAATTTAAATTAAAGAAAACGCTGTATACAACATTCACAATAAAGAACAAGTTTACATTAACGCAATTCGAATTGAAGAATACTCTCCTCAAATCAGAAGAATCCATGGTTTTGCTAGGCATCACAATAATGTCAGATGTATCATGCCAACATCATGTAACCTCTATTGCCAAATCAACAGCGTCCGAACTAAGTTACATTTTCAGAGCTATTTTAGATATTTTACACCATATTTTACACCAGCCGACCTTCTTCTTCTTCTATATAAATCCCAAGTACGACCAAGTTTTGAATACAGTTCTCATGTCTGGAGTTCGGCCCCGAAACATACACTGAACTTACTGGACTCAATACAATGACGGGCAATCCGCCTTGAAGACCTGGCACAGGAATACCTGTATGATGTTCGTAGGAGCTTTTCAACGACCGAAAAGACACACAGATTCAGCTCACAAGCAAACTGTTCACCTTACAATGACTCGAATAGCGCAATACCGAAATTCTTTGCGTTACAGAATAAGAAAACAAAAATGCAAAAGCAGAATCAATAAACTTCCTTTAACATCTTCTCTAAGCATCATATACAAGCTTATTAGTAGCATAAGACCATTTTTTTTATAAACGTTTCTGATGTGGGAACCTATAAGCATCATCTCAAGGCGCCCCTTTAGCGTTATAGGTTGATCTCAGAAGAATTTATAAAAAAGGTCATGTGGGAAAGCTTGTTGATGAAACCATCGAGGTAAAAGTTTTGCTCACCACTGAAGATGGTTGTTATCCTAAAGTTGACATCCACAGACGTTTGCTCACGCATCCATTTGGGTTATTTGTGGCTATAAATGATCCCTGGCATTAGTTCTTAAGAAAATTAAACTAATTAAAGTAAGGAAGTATGTCTAGCTCGGCTGCGCTATAAATTTTGACAACAAAATCTTCACAAATCACACAAAGAATAATTCTTGCCAACCATTTTAATAATAAACCCCTCACTCGAAATATTAAACAAATTTTACGCATAACCGATCATCCGAGTCCTGCTCTACGCCGCCGTATCAAATTCGAATGAAATATTCTTCAAAAAATCTTGTACATGAGAAATATATTTTTTGCTGAACTAAAAGTTGGAGATTTGAAGTAAGACAATAATCATAACAAAGTCCATCTAACAACTACAACTACAAGAACAACGAAATACCAAACTGATTTTTTTCTTTTAACTTTTCTCCGGTGATCAGAACTCAAACATCTCCTGAAGCGCCCTAAAATAATGCTTGTAGCTTGTATATTGGGTGCGAACAAATAAAATAACAAATTTATCCTCATCTGCTTTTAAATGTTATCGAAATGATAGAATCGGTAGAAGGGGAGGAGGCGTTGCAATTTTGATAAGAAGATCAATTCAGCATTCGGTTTTGCCTATTGTTAGAACCCAATATGTTGAAAAAATTGGTGTTGAGGTAATTTTAAATAATCAAAAAAGAATTAAAATATTCTGTGTATATTTTCCGGGCGGGAATGCTTTTGTTTTTGTATTTTTTTGAATGCAACAGATGAAAAACGATTAACATTTAAAAATGATCTTAGAAGATTATTTTCTATTGGTAATGAGTTTTTAATTGGAGGGGATTTAAACTGCAGACACAGAGATTGGGGTTGTCTGAAAGCAAATTCATGGGGAAATATTCTCTCTGGTCTAAATATCGTAATGCCAATTTCTGTATTATTTCCACTTAGTCCCACTTTTGTTCCATGTAGTTCTCGTGGTAGTCCGTCTGTACTTGATCTGTTCGTGACTAATGTTGCTAGTCTTATAGTAAAACCTATTTCTATAAATAATCTTAGCTCAGATCATAATCCAGTTTTTTGTCGACTTCTTTGGTCAGGGAAAAAAAGAGTGCAATATTTAAACGATTGGAAAAATGCCAATTGGTCACGTTTTCGTTCTAAAGTTAATTTAAGTCTGCGCAATGAACCCTCAAACCTTGAAAATGTTACGAGTAAAGATGACGTAGACTCTATGCTAACTAACTTTCAAGCACATATCTTAAATGCAGTAGATGTAAGTGTCCCAAAAGTTAGAAAAGCTACATTTTCGACGAAACTTCCTTCTTATAACCTGGAAATGATTAAAATTAGAAATAAGTGTAGAAGAGATTGGCAGAGATATCGTCAACCAATATACAAAGAGGAAGTTTCATATTTTAATAAGCTAATTTCCAAACATATCGCGGACCATCGTAATAAATCATGGAATAAAAAATTACTTGCCCTGGATAAGAATGGAAAACCATTTTGGAATTTAGTGAAGATAGTTAAAAATAAAAAAAGACAAGTACCTGTACTCAAGACTTCAGGACAAAATTTCTTCACTGACACTGAGAAGGCAAATGCATTTGCTTTGACTTTCGCAAATAATCATGTTGCTTCAGATAACTTAGGTGATAGCATTGTATATGAAGCTTATAGTAGTATCATCACGGCAATTTTTTTATTTCTGTCTCCAGCCGCCTAGGGGGAGATCGATCGTTTCTCACGAGAGAAGAAAAATTTGTTCACTCTTTCTGAATAGAGTAAATAATATTATAATGAGTGTGTTTATGAGTGATTTGAAGAGTGCAAAGAGGTAGCATATTAGACGCACTTTAGAACTAAAAAATACAATATGTAAAATAAGTTTAACATAAATATGAGAAAACGTAACAATGTTTATGTATAAACGGGGTAAAAAAACAGAAAACATATCGATAATTCAATAAACAAACAAAAATAAAAAAAAAAACGAAAGTGGGGATCTTAGTTCCTCGCACTTTTAACTCCACAGAAATCCTTATTGAATTTTCTTATAGAAAATAAATTTTCTGCAACATCAGATGTACAAGGAGAAGAAACTGCTAGTCATTTTTGAGTTTTTCCCATATTAATTCTATGGCCAGCCACGTTTGCATAAGACCACCAAAGCAATGTGGCTTTTTCATTTTACCAGTAGACTCCCATAATGAGATCCACTCCCTAGCTGTTTTGATGGACTGTAGAGTTTCACTACATGCTGAAACAGGTCGACGATCAGGATTGGATGTGTAAAGACTGTAGCTATTTAAGTTATCAAAAAGATTATTCATCTTAATAGCAAAATGTGCCGTCGAGGCAGCGATTTTTTTATCTGTGTCGGTTTGAAAACAATTTGCTATGCGAATATTATTTTTTAACAAGCAACTTCGCACGCTTTTGAATAAATGCGGGTAGTCATATAAAAGAAATATTACCTGGTCCGAGATTTAAAAAAACGGCTTATTTTCTGCTGCTCCCAGTAATTTACATGCTTTTCTATTGTTACTGCCCTGGTCACAGCATACAGCAATAACTTCAAATCCACATTCTAATATTTTGGTAACTGTTAATTTCAATATCTCGGTTGGGATGTTCTCACCCCTTTGGCATCCTATATAATATGATATATAGCAACAGTGGTGTGCCTTCCCAGCTCCCCAAAATCCGAAACCCCGTATATCATATCCGTTTTCGTGTTATAATCAAGCTCGGTCTTTATTGCCATTTCATCAAAAATCAGAACACATCTTTTTTGTATATTTAACATGGTCTCGGCCTTACAAAGATGAATGCCATCTATATACTGTGCTTACAGATGGTAAGCTAAATTCGGTGTTCAGCATATGGAATTATTATGAAGGAGACTTATAAAAAACTTTAGACACAAATCTTTTTCATTGTATGTCCAACGTGCATTTACCTTATGAAAAAGTTACATGCTAACAAATGTTTTAACATCGAATTGTTTTTCCTGCAATTGCAAGTCAACGTTTTTCTCTAAATTATACTCATTATCATATTTTAATCTTTTCGGTGTATCCAAAATGTGAGGAAGAAATTTCGGAGCTATTGTTAAGAGGAGGTAAAGAGAAATCTCTTACATATGTTACGGGGTTAGCAACCCTTTTAACAGAACTGACAGGTGAACACATTTTCAGTTTCACCAGTTTCTTGAATAAAGTTTGGATTATTGCATGATCTGGAGTTGTTTTAAATTACCTTCGATGTTCAGTCTTTCGATTATTATCCATAATTTTTAAGCAAAAGTCGTCAGTGAATAGATTAGAGCAATTGCAAACTAATGGGGATGAAATTGGAACTGAATTTTTAGGAAGACATTTTCGAAGTGATTCTAATTTTAAGTCTTTGGTATAGAAATGGTTTTCACACATAAAAACATTTATATTTAATGAGATGTGAATGTTTTATCCAAACACCTCTCCTATGATCATTGGGGAGCTTAAAAAAGGACAAGGTAAATGGAATTTTGAAATTATTACAGTCCATATGAGCATTTCGCCATTCTATAATGCTATTTAACATTTAACTTTAATTTATTAGAAATAAAAAATACAAATGTATAATTGTTTTGTTCGCTGAAAAACAAACCAAGAAGCACAAACCAAAAGCAGAACAATAACACAATTAAACATATGAGAAGGCTACAATCCCCTGTGCGGATCGTTGAATACCCTATCCCATTCCATCCTTAAAATTAATATCCTCAAAATGTAGGCTTTATGACGTTAAAATACAGAAAATGACATTGTCACAAATATATTGCTCAGACAGTTTATCAAAACCTTTTGTGGTTCGACAAAAAAGAACGTGTTTGTATTGCATATGCCTTGGGGTAGGGCATACAAATGGTCTTTGTAGGAAAACGCCCCCAAAAAGTGGGCGTGGGTTAAAATGGTCTACTGACGAAATGTTCAAATTTATACTACCAATTATTGTGCATACAATTTTTTTTTCGAAAATTTTAAAATTTGCCAAAAAAAAGTTTTTTATTAAAAACGCCCCCAAAAAGTGGGCTTGGCAAAAACCTTTATATTGACGAAATATAGTGGGCGGATTTCATAATTTTGAATACTTGTTCTGCTGGGAGCAACAAAGAGAACGTGTACCAAATTTCATCCTTCTAGCTCAAAATTTAAGGCCCAAAAACTGGTGACGTACAGACGGACGGACAGACATGGCTAAATTGACTCAGCTATTGAATCTGAGTCGATCCATATACTTTGAGATATATCTAGCTAAATTATTTCGCTACAAACAATGTATCAAAACTAATATACCCCTATGGGATAGGGTATAAAAATTCACAGTAAAATTGTCCACCTGTAATATTAACCAACTGCCACTGCACTTCACCAAAACATTGGTTGAAAATGAGCGATCAGTATCTATAAAGCACACACACACAAAAAATACTCCAAAAACCGATCATTCAGTTGAAGCAGAGTGTATGCTGAATGCTGTACGTGGACAAAGATGTTATGGGATGGGAAATGGGAACATCGTACACTATGTATGCTGCATTATTCACTCAGGCTCAAATTTTAATACATTGAGTAGATTAACAAAAAAATACGAAAATAAAATTTGAATCTGAGTAAAGTATGAAACAAGACATGTACAACTCCCTCAGCAAATGGCTTTTCAGCACTGCGATTGAGATATGAAATGCAATTGCTTTTGCTCATACCGGGGGTTGGTATGGCACACTCGCAATTCGCATATCGCATTTCGCATTGCAACAAAGTAACTCACTTAGCTTTCGTATTTGACAAAATGAGCGAGAAAGAAATAGTATATTGGCATGCGATTGGTTTAATTTTAGAGTAGAACTGTGTAAATTATGTGAGTGGATCTCCATTAAATCTAATAAAGAGAGCGTAAAATTTACAGCCCTCTTTGGCCTAGTAGTATCTCGCGCCGATAGAGGCACCACCATCGATTTGCCAAAGTGATAGTACTATTAGTTTCATATACAATGGTGATAGTGAAACAACCACATTAGTCAATAATACGATTCATACATTCTTCTTAGAATGTTCAAATCAAGCCCCTTCCGCTACGTACGTTAATGAAGAAGACATAAAATTCTTTGTCAATT
The DNA here is from genome assembly GCA_932526625.1 of Rhingia campestris. Taxonomy (NCBI): domain Eukaryota; kingdom Metazoa; phylum Arthropoda; class Insecta; order Diptera; family Syrphidae; genus Rhingia; species Rhingia campestris. Next base: position 109,692,686 of record OW052182.1, read on the forward strand.
CTTTACGTTTACAAAAAGCTGGGGGTATTGATCTTAAAAAAAACTTATATAAAGTATTTACCAAAAATTGGAATCAGACACCTAGCATTCTTAATCAACGCTTGTTTGAAAATGGAATACTTCCCCGTAGCATGGAAACTAGCAAAAGTTGTGCCTATTATAAAAGCTGGCAAGCCCAGTGAAAACCCTGGAAGCTATAGGCCAATAAGTTTGCTAAGCAACCTAAACAAAATTTTTGAAAAAGTGCTAAAGGAAAAAATAACAAAATTTATATGTGACAATGACATTTATCCATTAGAACAATTTGGACTTAGGCGTGACCACAGTACTTCCCACCAAGTGCTTAGAATTTGCAATATATAAAGCAGAATCGTGCTGTTAAAAAATCGACTGGTATGATTTTACTTGACATTGAAAAGGCTCTTGATACTGTCTGGCATGCTGGCCTTATATATAAGATGATACTGTTAAAATTTCCTTCTTATATTTGTAAAATAGTCCAAAGTTTCTTATCTTGTCGATGTTTTAAAGTCCATGTTAATAGTGGTGTATCTTATCTAGTATCGTTCCATTCTGGTGTCCCGCAAGGTTCTGTTCTTGGTCCTGTACTGTACAATATTTTTACAGCAGATTTCCCAAAACTGCCTAATTGTAATGCTGCTATATTCACAGATGATACTGCAATATTTTCATCACATGAGTTCGCTTTTACGATTGAAAGGAATTTAAATAATGCGATGAAAATACTTGAAAAATACTACAAAAAATGGAAAATAAAACTGAACGAGAGTAAAATTTAAGCTTGTTACCTACCTAATAACCCAATTCAGGTAAATAGAATAGTCATTAGATGGGAGCATTGCGTAAGATATTTAGGTATTTAGTTGTACACGAAATTGACCTTTGATGAACATACTCCAAGAACACTAAAGAAAATATCAGCATGCTGCCCCCATCAAACCCCTGCTCACTGTTGGATTCGAGTTATGTGCGAGGTTGTTTGAATGCTAAATATCTTTGTATTAACTTTTTTTTAAAAAAAATTGTTGGACTTAATCTTAGCTTTCCCTGGGAGTTTTGAATAGAGTGCCAATTTCAAATGCCAATAACAGCTGTGGGTGTTAATGCTTTTTTATGGAGGAGCTTATTTCCTTTTCGAAATGGAAAAGGGGACTATTTCGATTTTTCGAATATGGCCCCGCAGGTCTTATTTCCGTTGGGGTTATTGCACTGCACCGTATATTGACCCTGCTCTTTAACTGTTGTATATTGGAGAAAACGCTTCTTCTGGAGATTCTTGCCAGTATTTTATTGTTCTGTAACAAAAGTACAGCACAAACAAAAAAATGGAACGAACTTTCAAAAGACGTAAATCCAATTATCCAATTATCCAATCTAAATCATTCCGATGAACACTGCCATACAAGCGTTTAATTTATATTTGACAATCAATAATATGGTAGCGGATATTTCACCGCCGATTTGAAAAAAAAATAAACATTTATTATTCCAAATGTCTTCACCTGTACAGTACGAACTAAAGTGTAGACATCATAATACAGACGACCATATCTTTTTTACTCAAAGTGTAAACACCAACTTATCACCCATTAGTTGATTTATGACTTTCGATTACCAACTCGATAATACACTCTATCGCATATTCAAAGGAATTCCTTTCAGGGGCAAAGATATATCAAAAGTATAAATAGGTTTTATATGTTCTAATCATTTGTTTTATCCTGATAACATCTGATGATAAGATCCAAGCAAACTCTTTAAATTCGAATCGAGCTGTTGTTTCATGTCAATTGGGAACTGAAGTTAGTCAGTTGCTGATCCCCAATTGACCAGTGCCAAGGCAAAAAATGGCATCATCCGAAGGACATACACACCAGAGTCCTTAACAATTATCAGCATTTGGATATGGATAACGACAAGGACGACGACATGGAATACGCGCTTAACTACATAACCTAAATCTAAACGTAATTATTAAGAATTTTTTTAATTGTGGCCATATGTTGATTTATACAAACAAAAATACATATATACATACATATACATATACATATATCACTATATTATACTGAGTTATTTGAAAGCTTATATAAAATGGGTTAATTAGCATTTTTAAGTAATAAACAACTTACAAAAAAAACAGCAAATGCATTTTCTTAATCGCGGATGGGCGCAGTGTGGTCGTAATGTATTTGTCCGTTGAGTGCATAGTGGATTGTTGAATCCCAGACAAAATCCATCAAACCATAATTCAAAGAAAAAAGAGTTCGGTGGTTACTTACCTATAAGTAACACCTACTTTCGTACAAGATTCTGCGAATTAAAACGAACACAAAAAACAGAGACTCCTGAGGTTAAAGGAACACTTCACCCAAAATCTTTCCTATTTCCCGCTTTATATTTTTTTTCTAACACCTGCATTGTATTCATAGCCCCTGGATTGTGAAAACAAATATTCATGACTTTCATTTAAACGATAACTTCGGTGCCTAATCGTAGTTGGCGAAACTTTGATAAGATATTGCGTTTCGTTGCTCGTCCGATGATGGTTTGCTTTATATATATTTTTATCGGTGAAGTGAACTCCGCATTTTGAACTCTTTTTACAGCATTTTCAGTCACTTTGGCGTGAACTTCGACCAGCGATTTAAAATAAACAGCCAGAGCGGACGATCTTAGTGCCAAGCCAGTGCAAATTGGCAATACGAGACCTGGGACTACCCGGAAACTCATCCCTCCAAATGTCTATTGTCGCGCGATCAGTATGTGGGGCTATGTCCTTCACATGTCCTTCAATCACAATTCATCATTTCGCGACAGTAAAACCTAGTTGGTCATGGTTCTGTTTCTGTCAACGATCACAGTGACCATGTGACCTACAGCGCCATTAAAACAATTAAGTCCCGATGACACCTTTGTCTTGATTGATAATGGTACGTGGATTTCGAAGGACCTTGAAGCACAAATTTTACATTTCGACCGAAAATATTCCACTGTTGAGGTTCAAGAGACCATAAGTGTAATTTAGACGCGATTGAAGGTCTGCAGGGAGTCTCTTCGTGGAGAGCGGCTAAATGCCTTAGTGTTTGATAGGTTGGTCTACGATGACCACGCAAATGACCACGAGTAGTCTGTTGTCTTTTGGAGGATAACTTTCAAGGCTTTCGACGTGTATACTGCATACATTAAAAATGTTTAAACAAAATAAACAGTTGAAGGAATTTGTAAAATTTATAGTATCTTCCGATAAAGGATCAATGATATGGATCTCGCTTGATAGACCTCACAACCTCACATTAGTGTCAACATAGGTGTTGTGACCTCTATGCAAATTACAATGACAAATGAGGAAGCTACACATTTTTCTTTAACTTTTGAGTGCCTGTAACGATAATATTGATTTATTATATATACATTCATGATATAAAACCAGAAACTGTTCGTAATAACATAAGACTTTCGGTGAAAGTCGATCGTTCAAAGCGAATACTGAATTCCCTAAGCGCGAACATAGCGAGCATCGCAAATTATTGTTCAGCAAACAGATTCAGTGATTACTCGCAATGTGATAACATAATGCATGCTACATGCCGCGTTTTTATTTCAATATGAGGTCAAGCGGATTACCGAAGGACTGGTGAAACAACAACATCAACGCTTTTCGATCAATTTGTCTGAGTGCGAGATGAAAAGTGCAAAGCTCCAGGCGGTGACCACATTTTACCCACATGATTGACATTTTTAACAAAGCCAGGAAATTATTCAAAACGACCTTAACATCAAAAGTAGCAGACTTAAAAGGCTTTGGACGAAGATGACATTAATTACTGTGACGAAAGTGAAGGGCCATAGACCAACTGAACTTACCATTGTCCAACCATTGCATTGGCCGTGTTTCTATTTTTAGTTTTACCAAGTTAACTATAACGATGCACTCATTGGTCAATTGACCATTTTAGTCACGTGACATTAAATGGGAAATGGCTGCCGAAACAAGTTGAAAATTTACACATGGACTCAGATATGAGTGAAACAGATGTCATGAAGATGTTTTTGATTTCAGTAACGTTACCAACTTTAGGGGTTTGTTTCAGTTATTTCTTACTTTTTTGATAAAGAATAATTATTGTGAATATATAAAAGTAAATAAAAATCTATAAATTTGGAAAAATGAAAATGCAAAATAAGGGTTGGCATAGTTTGACCATAGTTTGACTAGCCATTCAATAAGATTTTGCGTTCCACATCACCTCACCTCATTTTGCAGTTGCAATCTAAAATCCGAAACATGGCCTTGGCCATTCTCATACAGTTCTATAACAACTGTCATCTAAACAGATATCGTCTTCGCGTTTTATTTCTGTCTCCTTCTGCACATCTACATTTTCAACGCAAATGGCACATAAACAAAGACATATCTGTAGTAGTTATATAGTGCCATGAAGATATCTTTTTTGAGTTGCTTACGTCATCTACGCTCATGGCAAAAATCGAAAATGCGCAAATCCAGTTTTGGTAGTAGTTTTCTTATGATCACCGAAATATTTTTTCAGGAATTAAAGACACCGGGTCTAAATGGAGTATCAAACGAAACACTGAAATCAGCAATTTGCTCATAAATGACAGCTATGCAGAACTGTCAAAAGGAAGGGATATTTAGATTAAAACGTTTTTTTAAGAAATCAAATTAGTTTTAGGAAGAAAAATCATTTGTGTTGGACCACTCTAAACAAGAAAAAAAAAACAAAATGCAGACGGAACTGCAAAAATGACATTTTCATAGAGTTTATAAAAAGCTGTCTGGGGTCTCATAGTGGGGCCATATTGTTTTTCACTGGCCCTTCTCTCGCCATGATCTGGCAATTCATCTGAGTAGTATCAAGAAGAGCTTATCACAACTCAGCCGTTCGTGCAAGAAGTAAAGAAGAACACGTGAACGGTTGTGAGAAAATATATAGCAAAAAGTTCGTTCAGTAAGAAATTTCATTACCCTAGCTTAAAATGTACGGACGACTAATAATACCCATATGGGATACCTAAGATATAAGCATTTTTTTCTTTTTGGAAATAGCCCCCAAAAAATGAGTGTGGCTCATATATATATATATATATATATATAAGATAATGAAATTTAGAGAACCACTTATCTCCATTTATTGTTTAGATACTTTTTCAAAATTCCTATAGTTCAACAAAAACGAAATGTTTTCTTAAAGTAGCCTTGGTATGATTTTAGACCACTCAGCTTGCGATTCTGATTCGGTCTGTCTACCTCAATTGATCATGATCTAAAATTTATTGGATGATCAGAATTTTTTATATTTTCTTCGGTCATATCGCTCCTAGGGTAATATAAAACATATGAGAAGGCTACAATCCGCTGTGCGTATCGTTTAATACCCTATCCCATCCCATCCTTAAAATTAATATCTCCAAAATGTGGTCTTTATGGTCATAAAGTATTGAAAAGGACGTTGTTACAACATATTATTCAGAAGGTTTATCAAATTCTTTTATGGTTCGACAAAAAACAACGTTTTTATATAGGGGTATATTAGTATTGATACTTAGTTTGTAACATAGAGAAATAATTTTGCTACATATATAAGGTGACCATACGTCCCGCTTTCGTCGGGACAGTCCCGCTTTCGAGCTTTGCGTCCCGATGTCCCCAAAGAACACAAAATGTCCCGCTTTGAAAAAGGCTACCCTATATGGATGCATGTTTCGAGGCTATTGTTGTTCTGGCTCCTTAATTATAAGAATACCTTCGTAAGGCTAACTATAACTTTATTAACGGTTGCTTCAAACCTTCTTCAAATACTTCAACCAAAATGATTTCCTGTCTTTTTTCGCTATGTTTACCACACGAAAGAGTACAACACAAGTAAACAATTTCGAGTTCCAAGGGCTACCAAGTGAAACAGGTTGATTAGTCGAAACAAGTGTTGATAAAAAATGAGCTAAAACATTTTGTGGATGCAATTGAAAAGGAGCTAATCATGTTTGCTGGAAATTGAACATGTATCTTGGAAGGACAGTCTTATGAATATGAAGTAGAGCTCATATAATCCACAATGCAATCAAAACTGCTGCAGATTGTCTACCTTTTGATTTTGAATGCCTAATTGTGAAAATTTATTCAATTTTTTACATTTATAGCATTCGTGTTAAAACACTTAAAGAATGCTGTCATGCCTCTGACATAGAATATAAGAAACTTTGGGGATACAGTAAAAGCCATTAGCTTGCGCTGATGCCGGCGATGGAAAGAGTATTGCAAATTTGTCATAGTTGAAAAAAAAACTATTTTCTAAGCATTATTTTGAAAGATTTTTTTAACAAACCTAGTTCAGATTTATGGTTCTTCTTATAAATTTCAACAAGCTGTGTTAACGATCGAGAAAAAGAACATATCTGCAACAGAGGCCGCGAATTAAAAAAAAAATCAGCTCGTAAGCAATTTAATGTTTTTGGCTTCCATTCCCACGCCACCCGTAACATAATGGCGAAGTTACAGGAAACTGGTGCTATCAATTAGGGGAACGTAAAAACTGCACCAGCTGAATTTTACAAGACTAGTAATTAATATTTAAAGCGACGCCACTGCTCCAGCTTTAACGCTGAAGTTGAAATTATTGATTGTGCGAACCTAACGAGAGTCCTCTCTTGGTTCAAAAAGCGTTGGACTTATTAATTAATAATGAATAATAATAAATAAAATTTGCTTTAAAAAAAATAATAAACAAAAAAAATTATTTGTTTTGCCAAAAGATATATCTATGCAGGTGTCCCGCTTTGAGAGTAAAAAAATATGGTCACCTTATACATATACCTCAAAGTATATGGATCGACACAGAATCGCTAGCTGAGTCGAATAAGCCATGTCTGTCTGTCCGTCCGTCCGTATGGACGGAAGAAAACGCCCCCAAACAGTGGGCGTGGGTTTAAATGGTCTATAGACGAAATGTTCATATTAATACTACCAATGATCAAAATTTTTTTCGAACATTTTAAAAATTGGCCAAAAAACGTTTTTTTATGAAAAACGCCCCCAAAAAGTGGGCGTGGCAAAAAACTTTATAGGTATTGACGAAATATAGATATTCCGATTCTCTAAATATGTTGTTCGGAAACTTTTTTGAAATTCTTTACGGTTTGGCCAAAAATTACGTTTTCCTAAAAAGGGGGCGTGGCAGTGGGCGGATTTCAAAAATGTTTACACTTGTTCTGGTGGCACGGAAAAGGATCCTATATACCAAATTTCATTATCCTAGCTCAAAATTTAAGCCCAAAAATCGGTTGGCGAACAGACAGACGGACGGACGGACAGACATGGCTAATTCGACTCAGCTAGCGATTCTGAGTCGATCCATATACTTTGAGGTATATGTAGCAAAATTATTTCTCTATGTTACAAACTATGTATCAAAACTAATATGCCCCTTTGGGATATGGTATAAAAAGGGCTTATGTTACAAACTTGCATGGAATATGGTGTATCAATTCAACGGTATTTAATTATTTTGATGTTTTTTCAGCCAAGCGAATTTTTTATCAGTATAGAAAGGGCTTATGTTACAAACTTGCATGGAATATGGTGTATCAATTCAACGGTATTTAATTATTTTGATGTTTTTTCAGCCAAGCGAATTTTTTATCAGACACAAGCGAATGTGATTTTAAATACTCGGTAGATACATATTCTGAGTGAAATTTAGATGTGCGTTTGAAATACTCGGTAAATGCGTTAAGGAAATTTAGGTTTAGAAATTCGTCAAAATCTTTGTTCAAAGTTCTTAAAGGAGTAGATGCGTTTTGGTGCGCAGTATATTTTGGCTTGGACTGGCGCAGTAGATCTGCTGCTATAGCAGCAGGGTGGCAGACCTGCCTAGGACGTTGTGTTTGTAAACCAAGTGGAGTAGGATATTTAAAAACGCTTCCGGGTCTCTAAAACAAAGTAAGAGCCCCTTTGTAGCTTGTAACCAAATAGCTTTCAAATTTCCTACGGTTTGTTAAGCCCAGAAGTAAAAAGCCACCTCTTGTTTATTGGAAACTAAGGATAGGATACATTCCTAAAATCAAACAGTTATTTGATTTGAAACTAAATATCTGTTATTAACTGGTAATACAGGGCCTCAAACCTAGGTTCTGTCTAATTTATTGTGTGTGCGAACGCCGATTTCAAACGACAAATTTGAGAAGCTTCTCATGACAGTTTTATACGTTTGGATATTTGTGAGACGGTACGTTGTAGGACAGTGACAAATAAAACAGGTGTTATTACATTCAGGATTTGAACCAGGGACCCCAGTTAGTGGTGGACTGCAGTAACAAGTGTCATTGAAGCCATAAAATAATCATAAATCAATAAAGCCCTTCAAAATTACAAAAAAAAACATTCGATCGATTAATAGGGAAATTTTAGTCCTTATTGTCTGTCTTTTAAAATGAAATTTGGTGTCAAGATAATCGTGCACTATCTTTTCGTGTGCAGGTGGTTTCATAAGTCTCATATACCCCTTGGTATATGTTGTAGTTGATATGAAACTGTTTTTCTTTAATATTCTGATTAAGTATGCTGACGTATGCCAAGAATAATAGATTCATATATGTAAATTAAAAAAGCAATCCTCTGATCAAACAACTATGACAAGTTTGTTTACCATAATTTACACAAAAACGCATTCAGTGAACCAACTGACAAAAAGTAGTGGTATGCTTCATTGCTCTTATTTACATTAATGTAGGTGCCGGTCCTAAAAACAGCCTTCCAGGTGAATTTTCTTCCGTCAACGATCAAACCAACTGTGACATTCCGATGACACATTGAACCAACATGAATTATAACCCCTTACGTCAAGCGGAACGAAAATGACTCTATGACTCATATTAATTGAAAATCGATTGGTGTCACATGTTGGCCAATTTCAAATAGTCAAGCTGATATTGTTTTCTTTTCAATAAAATGCACACTTCCTCAAGACTTCCCTTAAAGTTTGGACTTTTGCTGATAAGAATTGAAGATTTATATGTGTTGATGATTTTCCAAATATCCACCTCAATATTTTATCAAAATCACAAATCGAAGGATGATCCAAAATAACATATACACCTAATTAAAAGATTCTAAGTAATTAAGAAACAAAATATTCAATCAAACAAAACACATTTCCTCCTTTTCAATTTTCCTATCCAAAGGAAATCATCTATTTATGAGAACGTTCTTATCGATCTTTCATGATAAATACGACGTTAGGGAACCTCTTGTACGCCATTTTGGTGGTTAGTTTTTTGATTAGATAGAGCATGCCGAAGAATGTAAAAGGCAGTGTCGTGTTAGTTTTTTAGTTCCCTTTCCCCAACTGAATGTTCGTCTTTTCGAAAGTCCATTCACCTCTCGAGACTATTGTATTTAGATCCATGTTTGCTTTTAAACGATACGTATTCCCAGAGTGTGTGGAATTATCATAACTGATTAATTAACAAATAAAGCAACAAGTTGTGTTTGTTGTTTAACCCTTATAATGCTTGTGCAATCATTACCACAATTTAAAAAAAAAAGCCTGGAAGTATGCATGTATTTAAAATGGTAAGGTTTATTTCGAAAAAGTTGACAGTTGTATTTTTTGCAGAGGCTCCGAAGGGTGAAAAAGGCGGAAGACAGTATGAACATTGTGTAGGGTTATCGAACTAAACTATTCAGAACAGGGTGGCACAAGAGGTTGCAATGTGCTTACTTTAGTCACGACTAGATAACAAAAAAATTATTGTGAAGCTAGCCTTTTGAAGATACAACGTTTTCTTTTTAGTGTAAAATAATAATTAATTGCAAAATCAGTCAGTGAAAAATATTCTGAATGAATACGAATTCCCAGAGTTCACCATTCAACTGCATACCATTTAAGCGTGAGACACGCATAATCTACGCGACTTAGAGTCCAAACTCCTTTCTTTGTAAATATCCTTTATATGTTTTGCGCCATCTTTTATGTTGGTATGTGAACATATAATCACTTGACATTTATTAACCGATTGACATGACCTGAACATATTTTTGAAACCTCAATTCATTACAATTTTACCACACCGAAACAACGCGCCTAAATAGTCGTTCATTTGCTAACTTAACGTACCAACAAGCATCGTCTGAGATCAGTATTCGTCGGTTGGTGTCGAATTTTGGTGAGCACTTGATAGTGGGGTCAACGAATTTCTCAAAACTTAAAATTTTCATAAAAAATTTAAAATAAGGTATAGTACCACAGTCTTTAGAAAATTTCAAAGCTTTGATCAAAAATTTGAAGTAATCGTGACCTTGGTGTCGGAAAAACTTAAAAATTTGGCGTCAGTGGAACCACCGGCGCATTTTGAAGCATGATTTCCATTTTTTTCCGTATAAAGGGTAATTGACTCAATGAATGATGCCACTTCTCTTGAAATAAGGCCAAACATTCAATGATTCTCTAAATGATTGACACTAAACCTGATTTTTGAATGAAAATGTTGACGTCCGACGAGGCCCTATATTTATCTATATGTACGAATTTTTATATCATTATGTATTTTATATCATTATGTATCATGTGTGAAAAAGGTCTGGACAGTTATTGTTGAATGGGAGGAATGAAGCTGGCTATTTCATTTGAACATTGGTTGTTAAAATAGCGATAAAAAAGGTAAGGCAGGAGATTTTTCGACGATGTTCGAGCGAAACTGAGGAGTTCGCTATTCTTATGTCTCTTATAAGTTTGAATTCTATCTAGTAGGTGCAATGTTGATTTTGGTGCACCTGATCAGACGTGGGCGTTGAATTCAAGTTTAGGGTGCATATACGCTTTATAAATTGTGGCCAGATCATAGGGCGTGAAATATTTCGTACAACGATGAAGGAAATCTAGTCATTTCGCTTCGTTTTTAGCGAATTCGAATATGTGATATTTCTAACGTAAGTCGTTACTAACACACATACCTAGCATAGAAAGCTTTTCGGTTTCTTCGACGTAAGTGGCATTCTTGGATAATGGCTGTAGATTTTGGTTTCGCTTTAATAGCAGAATTGTGTTTTGGAAGCATTGTATTTACCCCATTTGATAATGCTGTCAAGGTCGGAATTTAATGAGCTTAACATATTTCGACGTTTGGAGTCCACATTCGAAGGTGAGGGAGGAAAATGAATATGACCTGAAAATGAATATGAGAAGCTGAGGGTACTGTCATCAGCGAAGGAATGAATTGGACTAGAAGTTGCAGACAGGAGATTATTTATAAAAATGAGAAAGAGAGCCGGAGACAAAACTGAGCCTTGAGGGACACCAGCATTTATTTGGTGAGTTGCAGACTTGAAACCGTCCAAAACAACTTGAATTGAACGTTTCGAAAGATAATTTCTAATCCATAGAAGAAGTTTTTCATCGATTCCAAATGCACGAATTTTCGACAAAAGGGATTAATGCCAAACCCTGTCAAATGCCTTTGAAATATCAAGAGCAACAATTTTGCTTTCATCATTGATTGGTTCGACATTTCGGTGAGATATGTCATCAAATCACCAGTAGACCTGTTGCTGCGAAAACCATACTGCCGGTCATTGAAAAGTTTTCGTGTTTTGAGATATTTCATAAGCTGGCGATTTATCAGCGTTTCCATGACCTTGGAAAGATGGGACGTAAGTGCGATTGGTCGGTAGTTGGAGAGAGAAGAAGATTCACCTTTTTTTGGTACAGGCTGGACAAATGCTGTTTTCCATATACTCGGAAAGAGTCCTGATGAGTAGGATAGACTCATCTTAAGCAGTGGTTTTGCTAGCGAAGAAGAACATCTCTTCAGAATAATGGGGGATATACCATCTGGACCAGCGGATTTGTGAATGTCAAAAAAATCTCTTGCAACGAAAGTGAATTTGTCCGGTAGAATGATCTACGTTCTCAAGTACAGGAGGAGACTGGGCACAATCTGGCAATGTAGAATTTGCTGCGGAATGCGCAGGAAGCAGATTGGCTTTGTCTAAAGAGCTGACAGCTGGAATGTCATTGTGAATGAGCGTCGGAACTGATGATGAGGGCATTGATCTGGGACATTGTAGAATTGGCGTACGAGGAATTTGTTGATATGATACAGTGGTCTGACGAACCTAGCCACGTAGAATTGTGTACATTGAAATCGCCCACGATGACGAGGATGCAGGGATACAATTCTAGAGATGGAGTCAGACAGTGAAGAGTAGAATTACTGTCAAGGTTTGGGCTTCTATAAATAAAATAAAAACAGTAGTGGATTAAATGCCTACGGACATGGAATTTCAGCCATATACAATTAAATTCCGGATTGGAACATTGCTCGTATTGAGGTTGAATTTGGTAGGCTACGTCACTACGTATATATATGGCGAGACCGCTGTGAAAAAAGAATAATGGCACTAAATTATATCCAGGAAAGGGCAATTCTGATAAGTCAGGATTCACCCCCACCTGTGTTTTACTTAGTGTCAAAACAGCTGGTTTATATTTATAAATTTATATATTTACAATTGATACTACTCGGATGATTTGTCTGATCATCACGAGAGGAGGGCCTGTGAAAAATCATTTAGGTATTGCTACGGCTGGGAATCGAACCCAGTTCATCGAACGTGCATTTGGCTTGGCATACATTTTTCTTTAGACAAAAGCAATGGAAAACTGTATAACTTCCAGAAATTTCATATAGTTTGATCGAAAACGTGTGCGGGCAGAATTAATAAATTCATATATGTAACTCTTTGCAAAACAGTTTAAAAATTACGCATTGAAAGTCTCAAATTTTGAAATATATATGATAGGTGTAGCAAATCCACATACTGTCCTGTCATTTCTCTTAAGTTCCCTGGCCATACTAATTACAGAACAATCACATCCGGATTAGGCTCGTGTTAATTAGTGTAGTTAGGTACCGAAGTATTGACAGAGGCATTTTTGGTTCGGAAGGATCAAATGAACATAAAAGTTTGTATTTTTATAATAATGTAGCAACACTGGAGTATTAACTAAACCAAACATTTTCTTGTTCAAAATTGCTTCTCATCTTTACATCAGTGATTTTGAACTCACAATAAATATGTCACACATTCCTAAATATCTTATCTGAGCTGCCACAAATCTGGGTCCTTGGTAGTTTGTTTGAAATGATTTAAAGATTCTTCTACGTCACAGTTCATGGATTATCTAAAAAAAGAAATAATTTACGTATCCAACCGAAAGCTGTAAATTCAGAAGCACATATAAAGCTACTGTCAGAACGTCGACACGAGTATTTTCAACTGTGCTTAGCTGCAGGTTGCTCAGATCTAAGCGCCATGCAGGTTTTTAAAGGCTATCTTCGTGCTTATATATACATAAATGGAAAACCCCAAATAAGGTTATGTTTCTGAGTCAACAAATATCAAAAATATTTGTTATCATAATTTACACATTAATGCGTGTGCAGTGACTCAAAGGAACCACCGGCTGCATGCATCATTGCCTTAATATTTGCCTACGTACACATAGGCCACCGTTAACCTTTAAACAGAGACTTCTAGGTAAATCCCCCACCATCATGCTTACTGTGACATATTCAACCAACATAAATTATATCGAATCAAGTCATCAGAGGACAAAGGCAACCCATTTAATCTCTACCTCTTCAACTGCAAACACAAGGCGATAAGACAACATTTTGGTATCAACATTTTGGTATCACCATTTTGACTGCGCAGCTTTGTTCCGACATAAACAGCACCACCAAATCACCAAATATAAAAATAAATAAGAAAACACCTGAGCCCCTATCAATATAGACATCGCAGGATAGGAACATGAACAGTAATAAAAGGTTTCAAGTACATGTATAAATTTGGGACGCGATAAGATAAGGCTTGAGATAAGCTCACGATTTTCGCACACCATTTCCACCTATAGTCCAGGCTCGAGTGTTTACCGATCAGTTAGAGACCTTCTATCGACTCGTTTGCACACGCAGAATTATCATCGACGCAAGGATGCCTCCACACGGTCCCCCTCCATGCGGTGGTCCCCCACCGGGCCATCATCATCATCATCACAGACCAGGAATTCGAATTGCCATCGTTCCGAGTCTACGCCGTCGTCCGCCACCACCACCACCTCCACCGGCACAAGTTGTGGTCGTGACTAATCCTGGCCCACCGCCTCCACCACCATACGGATATCCACCCCAGTATGGACAGTATGGACAACCCTATCCGCCGCAACAGTATCCACCACCACCACAGCCACCTAGGTGGTAAACCCAAAACAGGAAATGTGAAACCGTTATTTTATTTTTAATACACCTATACATTGGCTTAGTTAGTGTTAATTTATTTATCCTTTTCTACTCTCCTTTAGTTTTTCAAATCGAAATGTAATTTTATTGGAATAAAATAATAAAAAAAGAAATGTATCTGATGTGAGTGTGTTATTTTTTCAACTCGTATCTATCGGTTTAAAAGGAGTTGTTTTTATCTAGATACTTTTGTAAATGTTTGCGTTTAGATAGTCCTATTCAGCCTACCTGTGTGCAGTGTTGGAAATTTCTCTTGTAAGCCCAGAACTTGATGGTAAATAGAGTGCCCCCACCCAAAAAAAAACAGAAATACTCCGCTCCAGACTAATTGACATTTGCATTGAGCAAACAAGCTGCGATGGGTTTTATGTGATTAGCGATTAGCTCCCCTGTGCCTGTCTATCCCTTGTATTACATAATAAATGCGCGACGCTCTGAAAGTGACACGAACCTTATAACAAGACCCAGTGCTGCTAATCAACGCTCTCTCAAGACAGTGCAGATCATTGTTACGTGTGAATGGGTTTGCTTTGAGCATTTAACGTGCGCTTAGAGTTTGCCGCTCTCAAAACATTCGTCGTCGAATCAATCCAAATGCCTGGAAATTATTACATTTGTACCCTTCGCAGGCAGCGAGACACCGACGAAACGGGAGACGCTTTAAATCTCATTAAGTGATTACTTTCACATAATTAATTGCCACGGGAAAGCGTACTTGATTCCGTTGGCAACACTCTGGGAATCGGATTATTCAAAATTACAGCTCGCACCAACAGACACGCACTTATTCAAATGTGTCATCTTAATCAGGGGAGTGTGGGGAGGGGGTAAGGAGATGGGTCTTTCATCATCGTCTTTCTTTTTTTTTTTCTCCTTAAACCGGAAGCATACAAAGGTCCAAATTAAAAATCGGATTTTCCGTGCGACACACACGACAACAAAAAATGCATCTGAATATTCATTAGGCCCTTGATTGCTCTGATACGTAGTGGCGATCATAATACACGCAGCGGACATACATCCTTTCCAAAAAAAAAAGGTGAGGGTTGCCGCTGCGCTGCTGCACTCTGCAGATGATGATTGTTTGGGTAAACGAATGCGGAATGGGGTGTTTATTGCATTGGCACCCCTCGTTTACTGTCAACTCTTTTCTTCTTTTACAATTCCCTGGAATTGGAATGGACAACTTGGTTGTGGCACTGCGACTTCTACAGCAGTACTGCGAGAAGTATGTTGTACTCCTCCTTGAATACTCGAAAACAAGTACTCGTATATGCGAACTGAAATGACACTTACGGGCGTAGATTGACGTTAAGAGCGAGGGTGAGAATTGACGTTGACGCAGCTGACATATGGTGCAGCTTAATTTTTGGGACAATGTAATGGAAAACGTTTTGTATAGACAACAACGTTCTGCGACTATACCAGGACTATCAACCGAAATGGGTATATGATATCTCGGTGTGCAACGGAAGAGTAGATACTTGTCCCCGTTTATAGAAAAAAGGGTACGTACAGGGTGAGGCGAAAGTCTACTGATGTTTAGTTGACTTTAATTAAATTTATTGCCGGAAATATGTTGGACTTGGGTTTGGTGGGTTTTTGAATGCTCAATCGTAAATTGAAATACTAAACTCGAAATATTCTCCAAAAGGGCAGTCTATTATAAGGCCTTGTTTCGATAATGCATTCGGTAATATGTGATTGATTATTATTTATGAATAATTTAGCTCTCATTAATCTTTTTTTAAGATTGGGTGATGAATTACTTTCCGGCTAGTGAGTAAGCATTGTTAAACACAAAAATTGAATTTCCAAGTGTCGAATTTAAGTAGGTAGATACCTAAGTATTTACCGAAAAAAATGTCCCCCATCACGCGGACCAATCCGCATGTCATCAATCGCTTTAAAAACCTTTGAAAGACTTATCGAAAGAGATTAGCATCAGCTGCACAACTATTTACTAGTACCACTTGCAAGGTAGCTATGGTAGGTATTGTTCTTAGACAGGTAAATACAAAAATCCCTGGAAATATTCTTAATAATTAGAGCACCTTTGACGGGCTATGAAGACGAAGATGCAACCAAAAATTTTATTAGCTGTACAGCGATAAAAAAAAGGTAATATTTGGCATTAACGGAATATACAGGGTCTTAAAGCTAGCTTCTCTCTTCATTGGTTTGTTAATATTTTTGCTTAATGTCGAATCCGAAAGGCAAGTTTTAGAAGCAGTGTTACTCTTAGATGTTTGTAAGACATTCTCCAAAGATGAAAAACGTTCGGTATTGGAACCAGGAACCTCACTAAGTAGGAGAGGATTGCACCCACACAGGGATATAGACCTGGTCAAACAATCCGCATTGAAAGTTTAAGATGGCTAGGACATGTAGAGTGAATGGACACCAACATCCCAGCTCGAAGAACTTGAAGTATGCAACTGGCTTCAAATTAGGAACCATTCGTTCGAAATAGGAATGGCAACTTGATCATAGATGCATGAGGAATTGAAGGTGTATTCAGGGCGCATTTGCAGTAGCTGCTGAATGGACATAGTATCGAGGGATTGACAGCATAGGAATCCCGACTAACTCCAGTCTACTAAGACTCTCCATTCCAGTATAGAAGATAAGTCAGCGCATTCATTGATAAGCGGAAGAAAAACAAATACCCCCGTACTAATGGATGGCCAGAAAAATCTGCCATGGAAATCTGCGCATGCACCAAAACCCGTACTCGATGACTGGAATATCAGCTTTATATGTCCCATCTACAAGAAGAGCCATCCCATGTCTTGGTCGAACTACTGAGGCATATGTCTGCTAAATATCGCATACAAGATTCAGGTCAACATACTGTGTAAAATTTTGAATCCTTTCTGTAGCACCATTATCGGCATTTACCAGTGTGATTTCCGGTACGACAAGTCGATAGGCTATAGACTAACATTGTACACTAAGGGATATTCTGAAAAATACCGATGAAAGTTGATGGATTTTGACTTGAAATTCATCAGTATTTTTCCGAATATCCCTTAGTGTACAATGTTAGTCTATAGCCTAGTTTTCTTAGGTTTCGCATTATAGCATCCACCGCCTGGAGTCTTACACTGGATGACATGCGATGCAATTCTCAGTTTAGAAGTATCTCACATAAACTTTTTGAAACATCTACCAGATATCGACAAGGAGATGCCTAAGGCAAATGGAAGTATAGAAGCCAGCACCTTAAATAAACCTTAACAGCGCTACTGAAATTTGCAGACACGATATCTTCATCAATGGAATCTACGATCGTTTGGTCATTCGTTGTAGAGGCGTTAACGGCAATTTAAGAACCGGCGCATGATATGTATCAATAAACCAAGCATTTTCGACCCCAAACCTTGGACACTATCGATAACAACAACATTAAGGTAGTTATGGAGTTAATGGAGACCTGACGAAGATTGACCCACGGAAAACGATGCTTCTGTGCTTCGTCGAAACCAATCGGATTAACGAATTCTTCGTCCAATATTTACTTCTTTGCCAAAGGATGTAAATCACACTTTCGGGGACATATAGAGGTGTCAATCCAGGACTCTCAGAAGTTTTTTAAAAAAAAAATGGGGGGAGCCATAATTATTATTTGGGTATATATTAATGTTAATGAAGTTTTAAAAGAAGAACGGATAAATTCAATCACTTACATAATTGGGAGGCATTCAAGCAGTTAACATTAAATGAACCAATCTTGGAAACTTACCTGAAAAGATAGGAAAAATAAAGGTTAGGATTTCGTTTACAGAAATTGTTCAAAAATATTATTTGATAAAAATCAAGAAAATTTGTATGAAACTATGAAAAGATCATTTGTGTGAGTCTCAAAGTATGAAAAGATAATTTATATGACTAAACCATGATATATTTTCAACTTCAACGTGACATTCAAAAAAGCTGTT
Source organism: Rhingia campestris (assembly GCA_932526625.1). Taxonomy (NCBI): domain Eukaryota; kingdom Metazoa; phylum Arthropoda; class Insecta; order Diptera; family Syrphidae; genus Rhingia; species Rhingia campestris. The sequence continues at coordinate 109,710,970 of OW052182.1, forward strand.
GTCTCTAAAATATCAAGATACTATCAATAATATTACTATCAATATTAACTATTAATAATATAATATTTTAAGATTAAATCAAAATATTTATTCTATTATAATATAAATCTATTAAAAATATTTTTCCTTCAACTGGCGCCCAACGAGAGGTCATTCGAATGCAGGTTAGTTAGTTAGATAGGAAGTGAAAGTTTGGTTTGTCTGAGGCAGAGATCTTCAACGTTCGTTATGCAAGTAAAGTAATGCCCGTCTTTCTACCTTTCTTATCATTTTGTAGCCTGTTTTAGCCGAAACAAAGAGTTTTTGTCTGGACTGACAGACTATTTTGGAACTACAGATTGGTGTCCTTTGAGCTATACTCCCGCTATACTGTGTGGTTTGTACTGTTCTGTTTTTTGCATAGACTGATATGTCGATCGATTAGAGCTAATGAGTCAAAATATTTTCAAAATTTGGCTTGGAGATATGACTCCTGGACACAGTGAAATTATAGATCACACGACTGTCAGCTTTCGGTGGCTTTATTTGTCAATGTATACATTTTCAGTTTTATAAGAACTCCCTCGACTGTCAAATTGTTAACAACATGGCAAACAGTGGCAGAAGTAACTAAACATTTTTGAAAGAATGTCTAAGACCTTCGAGACCTTAACTCAAGCGGCCACTAGCGGAACAGTCATAAGACTATAAAATCACAAGCATCGGTCTAATAGAATCACACTTCGAGAGTGGACAATTCACATTGAGACAAATTAGAGTCTTCAGTGGCTGATAAACTCGGTAGATATGGAAATGCTTACCTTTCCTAAAGGGATAAATTTGAAATTTCCATTGCTACATAGAACTTTTTTTTTAACACAGTATGCTATCAGCAGATTAAACCTTTCGCGGAATAGCTTTACTACGTGCTGTGTTACCAAATAAAAATTTAGTCACTTGATTGGGTGAACAGTAGATCCACTATAGATGTCATCATTGGATGCAATATATGCGCTTGACATTTACGACAATGGATTTCTGCAGTAGGAGAAAAAGGTTGCTTACCATATTCGTTGTACGTCCCCGTACATTCTCCATTTTTAAGAGAAAACCCCTAAGATCCACGAGGTTAACAATAGGACAAATCGGGTCTAAGTGTGCTGGCGAACGTCAGTCTACCTGTCACTTTAACCTTGTATACAGATGATTTCTAACACCCAGTTGTCAGGTATATTTAATTTCTATCAATTTAAGACTATTTAGACGACATCTTGAATATTTCTGAATACTCCTAGATTTAAAATGAGCATTCAGTTCAACCACCAGAAGTCTTTTATTGAATTTAAGTCAATTGGGACCACACATGTCAAAACCTTGTGTCAAATATTGGCAAAAAGGGACTTTGCAGAGTTATCCGAAAGCTTCTATATTTCAACAATGCTCGACTATAGACTTTTTTCTAATGTCTTAATTTGACCGCTACTTTGTAACCGCAAGTGCATGCTATTCAAACCAAATCTGGGAGTAAATTTGTTAGTGTATTCGATTCGGATTTGAATTCATACTCTTTCGAGAGTGGTTGTCCAATATTAACTATATCAACAGAATCAAAGTATCGCGTATGACTAACGCTTGTCAATAAAAAAGGATTAGATAAGAAAATCGGACCTTATCGTCAATGGAATTCACCGTTAAAACCACAATAAAATACAAGTTATAACAAGATTAGTTAGACACACGATAATATCAACAACTATATTGCGTTACTCATCTTTTCATTTCGCTGATCACGTACCTTGATGTTATGGAAAAGGGCTTGAGTAATATTCAATTAATAAAATAATGATACAGGTGCACTACGCGGAAGGGAATGTGGTTTCCATACAGGTTGAGATATGTATGGCTGAGAGAGTGCTAAGTCGCTGGCTTCCCCATACAGGGGGTGAGTATAGAGCAACACCTATTCCGCCTTATATTAAATAAATATAACGGTGGCACTCACGGTCCCAGTAAGCTCTTCGTGAATATAGAATACTTTCGGTCAACTACTAATTCATACTGTAAACATCTGGCCATTCACGGTGGGCCTATTTAAAATACCAAAATTGTTGGTCATCATCCCATTTTAGGGACACAATATCCTGAAAATGACTGATCATAATAAGGCATGACCACTATCTTTGTTATGGACCGAGGTACATTTGACACCTCCTGTACTCTAAGGGTAAGCGCAACCTCCACGATACCCCCATTAGAGGGTATACCTCCTAAACAGGCTATGCGACGCGGTCCACCGACAAGTCATATAATAGGGGTCACAAGTCATAAAATATCGGTGACACACAGACTGACGAACGGACATAGCTCAATCGACTCAACTAGCGATTCTGAGTCGATCCATATACTTAGGTATCGAAATTATTCCTCTATGTTAGAAACTTAATGTCAAAACTGGTTTACCCCTAGGGATAGGGTATAAAAACACTTGATCGTTTCGAGGAAATATTTTATTAAAAAAATATTCTGTCCTAGAAAAGCGCAGGATCTAATGAAGCCAAACCATGTAAAGCAACTTGACATTAATGGCTGAGAATCGCAGTCTTCAATTCCTATGCATCGACTTAGGTTTTGTAACAAATAAATCGACCTTAATCAACTTGGAGTGCACATCTGACGGCAGTGGATTGGTGTGTTGGTTAAGAAACGTCTTCACCCCGCGGTGAATAAGAATAAATTATACTTTGTTGCGTTAATGGGTGTGTGATGCCAATAAATAAATAACAAAGCACTTTATTTAGGGCCTTCATAGTTGTTATAGTATAGGATGTTAAATCTCGTGCGTTGAGGAGCTGAGAAAATCATTAAATGCTAATAGGGCTGAAATTTTCAAGAAGTACTTTAGCAAATCCGTTTAAGAACCTGTCCATTTATACTTACTTACTTACTTATGAGGCGTCCGAAATAAACCTAGTCCTCAACCAACATGCCTCTCCAATTAACCAGTTCTTATAAAAATGCCTCATGGCCATGGATAAGTAATACTTACTTACTTACTTAAGTGGTGCTACAGTCCGGAATGAACCTGGGCCTCAACCAACATGCCTCTCCAATTAGCCCGATCCTAAGCTAACTGCCTCCAGTGGCGCACTCCAAGTTGGTTGAGGTCGGTTTCCACTTGTGCGCGCCACTTAAGGCGAGGTCTTCCTCTACTGCGTCCGACGTCTGGCTGGGAATCGAAGACTCTGCGAGCCGGAGTATTGGTGTCCATTCGTTCTACATGTCCTAGCCATCTTAAACGTCCAATGCGGAGTTTTTTGACCAGGGGCATGTCGCTGTACAGCTCGTATAGTTCTTGGTTGAATCTTCGTCTCCATAGCCCGTCAACGCAAACGGGACCGAAGATTTTTCGAAGAATTTTCCTCTCGAATCTACCAAGGATTTCTTCATCCGCTTTTGATACGGTCCATGCTTCAGCGCCGTAGAGCAGGACTGGGATGATCAGGGTCTTATATAGGGTCTCCTTAGTAGTTCGAGTGAGGGCTTTACTACTAAATTGCCTTCTTAGCCCGAAGAAACAGCGGTTGGCAAGAGTAATTCTTCGTTTAATTTCTGACGAGATGTTGTTGTCAGAGCTAATAGCGGAGCCGAGGTAGACAAAGTCCCGTACTACCTCAAAGTTATATCTGTCAATGGTGACGTTCTGTCCAATTCGTCGATGTTGTGAGTCCTTTCGTGATGACAGCATATACTTAGTCTTACCCTCATTTACTGCTAAACCCATTTTCGCCGCTTCCTTCTCTATACTAGCAAACGTGGCTATGACATCACGTTGAGTCCTACCAATGATGTCAATATCGTCAGCGTATGCTAGTAGTTGCACCGACTTTTGGAAAATTGTGCCTCTGGTGTTGGCTTTGGAGCTTTGCACAATCCTCTCAAGAATCAGATTAAAGAAGTCACATGACAGCGCATCGCCTTGCCTAAATCCATTTTTGGTATCGAATTTGTCGGTGAGGTCGTTTCCGACCCTGATGGAGCAGCGAGAATTCTCTATCGTCATCCTACACAAACGGACGAGTTTGGGCGCCATGCCAAAACTAGACATGGCTCTGTACAGTTCGTCTCTATAAATGCTGTCATATGCGGCTTTGAAATCGATGAATAGGTGGTGGGTATCGATTTGGACTTCTTGAGTTTTTTCCAGGATCTGCCGAAGTGTGAAAATTTGACCGGTTGTGGACTTTCCTGGCCTAAAACCACACTGATAAGGGCCGATCAGGTTGTTGGTAAACGGTTTCAGGCATTCACATATTACGGCAGATAGGATCATGTAGGCGATGTTGAGGAGACTTATGCCTCTGTAGTTGGCGCAGTTCAGAGGGTCTCCTTTTTTGTGGATCGGACAAACGATGCTGAGGTTCCATTCTTCAGGCATATTTTCATCCGACCAGATTTGGCTTATGAGTTGGTGGATGTTACTTACAAAGTCATCTCCGCCGGCCTTATAAAGCTCAGCGGGAAGGCCGTCATTTCCGGCAGCATTATTAAGCTTGAGTTTAGATATTGCTATCCTCACTTCACTCAGGTCGGGTGGTTGGCAGTTTTCGCTGTCGTTGCCAATATTGAATAGTTCGTTCTGCCTGACAGCGGAATGTTGTTCGTCATCGCCGTTTAACAGTCTGCAGAAGTGGTTCTCAGCATCGACTGTGTCTCAACTACAATATTTCCTTGTTCATCTCGACAGGATTCTGTTCGAGCCTTGTATACTTGGCTTTGACGTTTTACACTTTGGTAAAACTTGCGAACATCGTTCCTGGAGTGGCACCTCTCTATATCCTCGATCGCGCGCTTTTCTTGCTCTTTTTTCTTCTTGCTGAAAAGCCGATGTTCTTCCCTTCTTCTTTGCCTATAGAGCTCAATGGCAGCTCTCGTCTTCACCTGCAGCTTAGCCTTGTAGGCCTCGTTCTTGGCTGGATAAGTAATAAATAATATCCAAAGGAACTTATTCGAGTCAAAAAAAACCCTGAATAGTTTGAGTTACTCAAAGAATGAGAAGAACAGACAAGATCCCATATACACAGCTAACCGGCAATAGATGCGGTATCATAAAGTGTGGCGGAGCAATTAAAAACATACTTCACCGACCCATTAACCAAAAATACCATCTTCGATTTTCTTTTTACCCAAAACCCCTTTTTATTTTGCAAAACTTTCTGGTAAACATACATAAAAATGGTTCCTCTAATCTCGTCAACATTTATCACAATCAATAAATATCATAATAAATCCTAGACTGAAATAATTAAAGTTTTAAATTTATAGACTCTCAAAAGGCTTTCAAATTAAATAAATTAGATTAATCAAAAAATTCAAGGGGTGTATGTAAGCTCTAATAATATACCCGTACCCAATTGCATGCGTTGTTTGTTATCGCTGACTCTGCCATTGATAAGGGGAATGAGTGACGTGTCTAACTATATGTCTGTTATTACTAATGATTTATCAACTCAAGCAGAACCAATTCATTTCAAACACTGGGAACTGCTGCGATAAATACAAATAAAATTCCAATCCAATCAGCCCGAAAATATGTTAAGCTAATGAATTATTGTGTAGGCTGTTAGAACTAAGGTGCCGCAATTTAAAATCCAACTTATTTCACATTTTCTTTACAAGATTACATGTGCTAACAAGTGCATTTCCGGTACAGTGATCAGTGGACAGTGGGACCACCCCAATAGGAGAGAGATGTGACAATTGATAGATACAAGCTAGTTATTCGTACTAAAATGGGGGAAGAAAGAATTAGACAAATGAAACCCACTTGATAAGGATATGTTTTTTAAGAGTTTAACCTTAGTTGTAGCGAATTCCTAAATGATCGAATCGTTTTATGAAAATGCGTTTAAAAATCATAAAAATAAAAAGTGAAAAGAAAACGGGTTAAGGAGTAGTGGTAGATAAGGTGGACATGAGTGAGTTTCGTAGAGCTATGCCCATTAGCCAGGCACAGTATTATAGTCATTGGCTAGTTGTTGCCGCAGATTTAAGGAGCTGAGGGATATAATTTCTAGCAGAGAGGGCAATCAATATTTCCTGCTAGAAGCTGATGTGCATATAGAATGTCGGCTATTTCACGACGCTTTTGAAGTGATTGAAGGTTTATTAATTTCAAACGATCCTCGTAGTAGTGTAAATTAAAAATGTCTACCCAGGGGAGACCGCGTAGAGCAAACCAGATGAATCTGCGTTGGACACTCTCAATACTGAGGGAATTAGTATTGTGATGTAAGGAGACCATACTTGACTAGCATATTCAATGATATAGGTCTAACAAATGTGAAAAAGAGAGATTTTGTGACATAAGGGTTCGAGAATTCCTTAGAACAGCGTTTTACAAACCCAAGTGCTGAGTTGGCTCTGCTGATAAAATTATCAATATGAAAGCGAACGTTAAGTTCTCTGTCACAGATAACAGCCAGATTACGCATGAAAAGCACATTAGGTACGGACTCAGCAAATATTAAATAGGATCTCGCGACTGATTGGAGACCCTTACGGGAGTATGTCATGGTCTGGCATTTGATAACATTGAGCTCCAGGAAGTTTTTTTTTGGCACCAGGTTAAAAAACTGTTTTAAATCTCTTTGAAGTCTGTAAGAGTCAGCGGAGGATGAACTGTGCCTAAAGATTTTCATGTCATTGGCATAATCAGATAAATATAAGTTTTCAATGATACATTCAACTTCATTGATAGACAAAATAAATATCAACGGATCAAGATTACTACCTTGAGACACTCCGGATGTGGCTAAAAAGGGTCCAATACAGAGCATCCAAAGAACTAGATAGGATTTAATCTAATCAATTAAGCCCGGTTGAAAACCTAGTGCTTTAAGTTTAAATAGAATGATGTCATGTGAAATTGTGACATCGACATTGCCATTCTCTAATGCGCACAGAGTGTTAGATACAAATTCTATTAGTTTGGTGGTTGTTGACCTACCATTAAGAAATCCGTGTTGGTTTGGATAAAATATGGATTTGCAATTAAAAAATAATATATCAAAACGAACTTTCAAATAGCTTCGGTATGCAAGAGAGTTTAGCAATTGGTCTGTAGCTAGAAATTTCGTTCTTAGGGCCTTTTTATGTAAAGGTATTATGAAAGAGCTCTTCCAAGGAGAAGGAAAGACTTCCTGTGATATTGAGAGTTGGAAAAGAGCCTTAGTGCTCCTTGACTGCTCGTTGAGCTAAATAGTTAATACAATTTTTCAGAACTATAGAAGGTATGCCGTCGGGACCGGGAGAATATTAGCGCTTGAGTTCTTTATATTTGCTTCTACGAGAGACACGGATACTTCAAATGAATTTAATGAAGTTTGTGGACAGCTTCTCAAGTAGGAAAACTAATCAAGATCAACTTCAAGCCTTTCGTTGTTAGTTGTTAGGCTGAAGTAGTTTGCAAATGAATTTGCAATGATTTTGGGATCGGTTGAGGAAGTATAAGCTGATTTTAAAGTAGATGAATCAAAGGGCTCAGTGGCGCGATGGTTAGTGTGATGAACTGCCGCGCAGAAGGTCTGGGTTCGATTCACAGCCGTAGCAACACCCAAATGATTTTTCACTGGCCCTCCTCTCGTGATAATCTGACAAATCATGCGAGTATCAATTGTCAAGAATAGCTTATCAGATCTCAACTTAGCCGTCCAAATCGGCATAAAACAGGAGGTCCCGCCATCGTGCAAGAAGTACACACGCACACATGAATGGTTGTGAGAAAGCTAGGCCCTGGGTACTAACAAGCCTGTTGCGTCAAAAATTTGTATTATATATATTTTTTTTTGATCAACTAATATGCCTACCGAATTTAATTGACAAATGATTTGATCCCCAGTATATGTAGTGTAGGGTATTCTAATGGCGCGAAAATTTCAAGTTAACATTTTTACAAATTACTATATTTTAAGGTACTTCGAGCCCAAGAAAGTCGGTTTTAAAATGCATATCTGCCGTCTGGACCATGGAGTATTACTAACTTATCTCATTGGCGCTACAGTCTAGAATAAACCTGGGCCTCAACCAACCTTGAGTCTGCAGTCTGTTATTGACACTGGAGCAAAAACTACTCTGCCGATTTAACTGAAATTTCGGCTATGGGTGTTGTTAATCATGCAGAGGGATTTTTTGAATTTGCGTTCATCCAGTTTGATGCATGGCCACTTCCAAGCCATCACTTCTGATTTTGAAGAACTCTGCTGGCGATCCATTGAACTGACTTGTTGATTGGGCTGATTTCTTTTTAACTGGGAAGTAAGGTTTTCTCGTGGGCGGATTAAAGATATTGGATACTCATTAGTTTATGAAATAATATTAGGACTGTCGCGTCAGTGCGTGCTCACAGTAGTGTTAAATTTTTATTAACTAAAACCATCACCCACATAAATATTTGGCAGGTAACTTTTCTTTGAGAGTTCCTGCTTTTTTCACAATTTCTAGAGCAGTTTATGATTATCAGGCTAAATCCAAAGATTTAGTTCTTTAAAGGCGTCGCAATAAATTTGTTTCGTCAAGAATTTGGAGGACCATTTTGTTAACGTGTCCCTATAAACGTTTTTTTATGTTTTCGTGCGAAACTTTTCGTTTCATCTTTAACCGTGGGAATACCCAGATCTCTGCGTAGATCTTCATTCTTTATGTACCACAGCGCAATGACGAATGATCTTTACATTTTGTTTTCAAAAGTTTGTAAAATGTTTAAATTCGTTTCACTGGCACATGCCCATATTAGTATAGGTACCATATATCCAAAGCCGTTTTTGTACTTGCTTGTAGAATAGCAGCTTGTTATTAAGTTAAAGCTTCGGGTATTTTCCGAGCAACCAGTAGAGTTATCTGTAATTATTTTTAAGTTCTTCGCATTTCTTTTTTACATGGAACTTTCATTTTAATTTTCCGAGATATTTTGCTTCATTTGCAAAAGAGACTCGGACCATATTTAGAAATACAGGAAAATGGTTTGTCCGTTTATACGATAAATCTACATGAATCGATTTGCTCTCGTTCAGTGGAATCTACCAGGATTTTATTCATTCATTGATCTCGTTAAGAGCGTCCCAACTGCTAGTACTAGCAGCAGTATCGTCAGCAAACAAGTCAACTATGTATAGTTTGTTTGTGGTACGTATATCACGTGTATATAGCGGGTACTAGAGTATATACTCAAGTTACGAAATAAATTTCTATATGTATAATTGTTGAGGCAGAACTTGTATTTACAGCCTTTATGCCATTCCTTGTCAAAAGCTTGCGACACGTCAAAAAACACGGCTAAGCAAATTTTATTTTCTTCAAAAGCTTTCTCAATTCCATCAGTAATTCGATGTACTTGGTTAACCGTCGAATGTTTATTTCTAATTCCAAGTTGATGATTGAATCTAGATGTTTTTGATCAATAATGGGGTATAAGCGACCAATTATATCCTTTTAAAATTATTGGAAGAAGTAAAACGTGTACGTAAGATTTAATTTCATTTGGTAATTTTTCTGGTTGAAGAACCATAAACACTTCCGCAAGTTTCCACTTTCTTGGTATGTTGTAATCAAATTACCCCATTTTTAATGTAGAGAAGCTCAGTAAATGCTTTCAGTTTTAAGACGTTTTTCCGTAATTAGGTCATACCCCTGAGCCTTTTTAGGCTCTGTATTTCCCGTTTTAAGCTCGTTACAATACTCTTCCTTGATGGTTGGGTGCTGTAGAACGAGGGTAGACTCTGATTGGCGTTAACTTGGCAATGCCCAGTGTTGCAACTCTGACTACACATCAAATGTGCTTATCTTTACCTCCAAGTGGTAACCATCGGGTACTGGTCTCATCCAACCGGATTTGACTTGCTAAACGATAAGTGCGAGTGTTGATAACACGACGAAAAACAGCAACACTATAAACACCCTGGTGAGAATGGCACGGATGAATACCCGGCCTGCTGTCCCAGGCGAACCTAGATGAGCTGCTCTGACATATTCGGACAACAGGTTGTCTAGGAATTTCAAGGGTTAGTCAGGCCCCTTGAACAGAGATGGTGGCGGATGAACCGAAAGGCCAACGGCAGCGCTCAATCCCGTAGTGGATACTGATGGCCCCGTGTCCTAGGGGTATCTAATAAATTGGAACTGGCCCTCCAGGTTGGGGGTTGTGCTTTGGGCTAACTACCCACCCACAGAAAAAAAAAATGGTTACGAAGCAACCAATAGCCTCGGAAAGGACGGATTTTATTGTTGACGACCCTGCTAAACGAAAAAAGGACAACGACGTTCGTATCTGCACCTGGAATGTGAGAACATTAAACAGGAGAGGTGCAGGCGAACAACTAGCGGAAGCCCTAAACTGCTACAAAGCAGACATTACTGCCATCCAGGAAATACGATGGGATGGGCCGGGCAAAAAGAGGATGAAAAACTGTGACATATACTACGGACCGTGTTATAGTGAGCAGAAACAGCGACTATTCGGATGCGGATTTGTTATAAGTGCCAGACTTAGGCAAGAAGTCTTATGTTTCCAAGACATTAGCGAACGCATAGTAACAATCCGCATCAAGGCCAAATTCGCCAACATAAGCCTTATATGCGCTCACGCTCCGACGGAAGAAAAAGATGATATAGCTAAGGATTGCTTCTACGAGCTCCTCGACAAAACCTATGAGCGACTACCGAAGTACGATGTTAAAATCGTGCTGGGAGATTTTAACGCAAAGGTAGGAAGAGAAGACATCTTTAGAAGTATTGTCGGAAAACATAGCCTACACGACAACACGTCTGGTAACGGACTTAGGCTAATTGATTTCGCTACGGAACGAAATGCCACTATAGCCAGCACACGGTTTCCTCACCTCGATATCCATAAGGGGACATGGCGGTCTCCAGATCAACGAACGGTCAACCAAATTGATCACATTGCGATAGATAAGAGGCACGCATCCAGTATTTTGGATGTCCAAACATTCCGAGGAGCTAACAACGACTCGGATCACTACCTTGTAGCAGCCAAGGTAAGAATGCGGATATCCACCACGCCACAACAATCCAGAAATACTGTGAAAAAATTTAATGTCGGAAGACTGCAATCGCAAGAGACCGCCAAGACCTTCGCACAACGCGTATCCCTTAACCTCACGATTAACACCATACCACCAGCATCGAATGTCGAAGAGCAATGGCAACGATGCCAACAGGCCATTAGATCAGCCGCAACTGATGTGCTAGGTTTCTCGCGCCCACCAGCAAGAAACCCTTGGTTTGATGAGGAATGCCGACAGATGCTCGCAGCCAAGAACGAGGCCTACAAGGCTAAGCTGCAGGTGAAGACGAGAGCTGCCATTGAGCTCTATAGGCAAAGAAGAAGGGAAGAACATCGGCTTTTCAGCAAGAAGAAAAAAGAGCAAGAAAAGCGCGCGATCGAGGATATAGAGAGGTGCCACTCTAGGAACGATGTTCGCAAGTTTTACCAAAGTGTAAAGCGTCAAAGCCAAGGTTACAAGGCTCGAACAGAATCCTGTCGAGATGAACAAGGAAATATTGTAGTTGAGACACAGTCGGTGCTGAGGATATGGAAGAACCACTTCTGCAGACTGTTAAACGGCGATGACGAACAACATTCCGCTGTCAGGCAGAACGAACCATTCAATATTGGCAACGACAGCGAAAACTGCCAACCACCCGACCTGAGTGAAGTGAGGATAGCAATATCTAAACTCAAGCTTAATAAGGCTGCCGGAAATGACGGCCTTCCCGCTGAGCTCTATAAGGCCGGCGGAGATGACTTGGTAAGTAACATCCACCAACTCATAAGCCAAATCTGGTCGGATGAAAATATGCCTGAAGAATGGAACCTCAGCATCGTTTGCCCGATCCACAAAAAAGGAGACCCTCTGAACTGCGCCAACTACAGAGGCATAAGTCTCCTCAACATCGCCTACAAGATCCTATCTGCCGTAATATGTGAACGCCTGAAACCGTTTACCAACAACCTGATTGGCCCTTATCAGTGTGGTTTTAGGCCAGGAAAGTCCACAACCGATCAAATTTTCACACTTCGGCAGATCCTGGAAAAAACTCAAGAAGTCCAAATCGATACCCACCACCTATTCATCGATTTTAAAGCCGCATATGACAGCATTTATAGAGACGAACTGTACAGAGCCATGTCTAGTTTTGGTATACCGCCCAAACTCGTCCGTTTGTGTAGGATGACGATGGAGAATTCTCGCTGCTCCATCAGGGTCGGAAACGACCTCACCGACACATTCGATACCAAAAAAGGATTTAGGCAAGGCGATGCGCTGTCATGTGACTTCTTTAATCTGATTCTTGAGAGAATTGTGCAAAACTCCAAAGCCAACACCAGAGGCACAATTTTCCAAAAGTCGGTGCAACTACTAGCATACGCTGACGATATTGACATCATTGGTAGGACTCAACGTGATGTCATAGCCACGTTTGCTAGTATAGAGAAGGAAGCGGCGAAAATGGGTTTAGCAGTAAATGAGGGTAAGACTAAGTATATGCTGTCAACACGAAAGGACACACAACATCGACGAATTGGACAGAACGTCACCATTGACAGATATAACTTTGAGGTAGTACGGGACTTTGTCTACCTCGGCTCCGCTATTAACTCTGACAACAACATCTCGTCAGAAATTAAACGAAGAATTACTCTTGCCAACCGCTGTTTCTTCGGGCTAAGAAGGCAATTTAGTAGTAAAGCCCTCACTCGAACTACTAAGGAGATCCTATATAAGACCCTGATCATCCCAGTCCTGCTTTACGGCGCTGAAGCATGGACCGTATCAAAAGCGGATGAAGAAATCCTTGGTAGATTCGAGAGGAAAATTCTTCGAAAAATCTTCGGTCCCGTTTGCGTTGACGGGCTATGGAGACGAAGATTCAACCAATAACTATACGAGCTGTACAGCGACATGCCCCTGGTCAAAAAACTCCGCATTGGACGTTTAAGATGGCTAGGACATGTAGAACGAATGGACACCAATACTCCGGCTCGCAGAGTCTTCGATTCCCAGCCAGACGTCGGACGCAGTAGAGGAAGACCTCGCCTTAAGTGGCGCGCACAAGTGGAAACCGACCTCAACCAACTTGGAGTGCGCAACTGGAGGCAGTTAGCTAAGGACCGGGCTAATTGGAGAGGCATGTTGGTTGAGGCCCAGGTTCATCCCGGACTGTAGCGCCACTTAAGTAAGTAAGTAAGTAAGTACAATACTCTTCCTAATTTCTAGGAAAGTTTGTCCGAGTTGTGTCGGACCTATTTCTATCTGTTTTCAATTCTAAACTAATATCATTTAAGGTAACCTATATTCATTTATATTTATACTAATAATTCAAAAACGCTACGATTTAGAGATCTTAAGGACCTGCAAATCACTTTAGACCAACCCGAAAACTTTCGAACTACTGAATAGCAGTAACCAAGTATATTATGTTTTTATACCCTATACATATTATAGTTAATATATATATTTATATTAGTTTTGACATTAAGTTTGTAACACAGAGAAATAATTTCAATAGATATATCTCAAAGTATATGGAACGATTCAGAATCGCTAGCTGAGTCGATAAAGCCATGTCTGTCTGTCCGTCCGTCTGTCTGTGTGTCACCGATTTTTGGGCCTTCAATTTTGAGCTAGAGTGTTGAAATTTGGTATATAGACTCTTTGGCCGACGAAGCAGAACAAGTGTAAACATTTTTGAAATCCGCCCACTGCCACTCGCCCTTTTTAGAAAAACGTAGTTTTAAGCCAAACCGTAAGGAATTTAAAAAAAAAAGTGGCTGAGCAGCATATTTAGAGAATCCTAATATCTATATTTCGTCTGTACAATTTTTTTTGCCACGCCCATTTTTTTGGGCCGTTTTTAGTAAAAAACGATTTTTGTCCAAATTTTAAAAAGTTCGAAAAAACTTTTGATGCAAATACTTCCGTAATGATAATATAAACATTTTGTCTATAAATCATTTTCACCTACGCCCACTTTTTGGCGGCGTTTTCTTACAAAAACCAATTGTATACCCCATCCCAAAGCATTAGCAATAGAAATATGTTGTTTTTTGTCGAACCACAAAAGGTTTTGATAAAATGTCTGAACAATAGCTATGTTGCGAGTCCTTTTCTGTATTTGTGGTGAGTACCTCGATTGTGGTGAGTTTGAGATTTTCCCGAATAATAGCTAGGTAAACATTAAAAACTTTCGGCAGATATGTTCCAATAAATGCGTCGAAAGCTTCAAACAATTTAATCAACTAAAAATAACAGCATGTAACAACATAGAAAAGTCTATAAGAAAGACAAAGAATACACTTTTGCTGCATTTGTCCATATTGACATATGGCAACTTAAAATATTAACTAATATGGACGCGCTCTGTTGACGTCAGTAACCGCCTACAGAGGAACATTCCAAGGTGCAGTCATATTCTCCTATTATGCGTTCTGACAGTAAACAAAATTCTGGTTAAACTTATGAGCTTAATGAAGTCAAGAAGCTGAAGTGGTGTTCCAATCTATTTCACTGTAAAGCTGTACAGTTCTTGGTTAAAACTTCTTCCCTATAGTCATCAGAGTTCCTCGTACCGAAAATGTTTCGATAATTATTTTCCAAGGATTATTTTGTTCGCTTTTTATACTTTTAATGGTTTAGTGTCGTGAACTGGGATGATCATGGTTTTTTTTTCAGGTTTTTCAGTGCAATATCATCCTAGCTTATGGATTGATAATTGATATCTAGTGATCATACTTACTTACTTCGGCAGTCGCTCATAATTCTTGTTGACGATCTTGTAAAAATATTCCTCAGTGATGGCATATGTTTGCTACTTCAAAAAGTGGGAATTGTCACAACGCATTTGCTAAAGTCAAATCTCAAGATTTGTGTATGTCGCTTTTTCAAAATCCATTTCAGAATATTTGCTGCTTCTACATACTGCGAAAAGGGCGGTAGTATTTTTGTCAGTTGTTCGTTCTTTTTTCCCGTCACATCCCATCATATTTTCTGGATGGTAGTTATGTTTACTTTTTTATTGCTTCGGTCCTCTGCTAGTTATTTGGCTAAACTTTTTCTGATTTCGTAGAACTGTTTTTGAAGTGATTATATCAGACATTAACGGTTCATACAAGGTCTCCACCCTAGCTTCTTCATTTATTTGTGTGTGCAAAGTTATATCTTTGCCACAAAAAATGAGACCTCCGAACGGAAAATTTAAGAAGCTTAAGACAGTTTGGGTATTTGTCAGACTTTTGCAAGATGTGGGACAGTAAAATAACTTATGTTTTGTTAATTTCGGGATTTGAACCTGAGACCCGGCGCTTAGTGATTTAACGCACAAGGCCACGAACCTAAGATGGGGCTGCAGCGCCTCTAGTAAAAATACGTCGGCAACATTGGCTCGGAAATTTTTAAATCTCAGCAGCCAGCTTCAAAGGGAAAAGGAAGAACAAACCAACGCTTAGACATGAAAGCAACGTATACAGAATCGAAGAGGATAGAAGGCCGCCTTGTTTTCAGATACCGAATGACTTGGAAGTTGGAACCCCTTTAAGTAATGAAACTCATATTGCTAGATGGGTTATGACATGAGTCAAAGAGTATTCATATTGTGATTCTTTGATAAACAGGTTATACCTCGAAGCATCATTAGAATTCTTCAACTTCTTGCGTACAAGTAATTTGTGTAGGACGTAGGTATACCTCCTTTGGGTATAGGCCTAGAAGTGGGACAGCATAAATAAACACTGAATGTGGGATATTTGCGCTCCAAACAGTATATTGTAGTTTATTGTATTATTACAAAAAAATATCATTAATGCTGAATCATGATGTAAGCTGTCACTTGCCAAGTGTGATCCAATACTTTTTCAAGTAATATGCGCACAGATAGGATCTAAGTTAGTATTTTAATATATTTATGTACAGACTACCAGATAGATTTAGATACTGATTTTACTAACATATAAATCTATCTATAAATGCAATAGATAGCAATACAAAACGTTTTTAAAACGTTTAAGAAAGGTTTGGGATTTAAATGAATTTCCCTCCAAGGTTTACAGGAGGAGGGTTTTGTAAACATAAGTTATCGTGTGATATTGGACAGATCGCATCTACTAAATTCCCTTTAATAATAATATTGATAAAATCAGCCCTGACATAAAAAGACCATAAAAAAAAGGATTTTTGTAACTCCCTTGGCCTCGCGCATTTGCCACTCATTAAACGACTTTTAATTGAAAAATACTTCGAATGCCGATTACAGATAAACCAAATTTTACGATTTGTTCCCCACCGACTGGGCTAATATAATTAACATCTGAAACGATATCGGACGATCTGAGGTACACATGTTCTGCTACCTTCTCAAAGACCACAAATAACGATTATGCAACCCAATGACTCAGAATGTATTTCCAACATCCTTATCACAATTTAATTATCTCCTTCCCATCCTTGTTTACCTTTTCTTCTGCATTCACTATCCTCCGCTGTTGTCTAATCTTGATGATGACCACCACTACGGCATTGTTTGCTTTCGCCGACATCTGGTACCTACAACTCGATGTGTGTAAATAATTTTTATTTATTTGCTTTAGGACCGCCCTGGGCCACTGTGAGAACTTGATACTCCAGCCTCACAACTAGATTTTCGGTACAAAATTAAGCAATATTGATATTTATACGTCCAGACAGATGTGCCAAACAGGCGCCACTGTTGACACTATCAGACGGATGCCATAAAATCAATGATCAGCTTGATCGCAGCAAATATGATGCTCATATGCATATAGCACACGTCAGGCGACAGCAGATACTTCCAGTCAGCAGCTAATCCAAAGGATGTTTGTTATCCAATCGTAAATGGTGTGCAAACAAAAACTACCTCTCGAGGACTGGCGTGTATTTGTCTTGACTAAGAGGAGAAACCTTGTGGTGTATGGTAGCGATCACTACGTTCGAGCCATCCTCGTGTTAATGGCACGTTCCGCCTTCTGCAGATGCAAAGTGATCATTTCCCTCCACGCCAACTGAATAGAACCTCAAAATAAGGTCAACTAGAGAGTTCCAAGTGCTGGTGTGTGTTTATTTTACATTTGGGTGCGCGCACAACTGATGGAGGCGATCTCTTAATCACTTGCTGATCGAGAACATTTTTTCAGAGTTCGTATCTGACACAGTTTGAAAAATATACAAATGTATCTGTTGATTGTTAAATTGTCTTTGCCTCAATTTAGAGCATCACCCTCTGTGCGACGTTGCTTCCAAATCGATTCCAAGTCAATACATTGTGATCGTTGGTCAAAACAGTCCAACAAATGGCCATGTTAATGACTTTAGTTTGTAAACAAAGTTCGCAATGTTTGTCGAACTGCAGATGGAGGGTTTCGTATTACACAGAGTCTGGCATCTGTAACGTCGATGAAAATAGACTTTGGTTGGTTTTCTCTTGCCATTTTTGCGTTCGACTTCATCCCAGGCATCGAATTGATTTGAATCAACTAGAGTTTCAATTCTGCTATCCAAGGGGCGCACCAAATCAACAACTTAACCCCAATAAGCAGAACATCAGCTAGTCATATACAACAAATTTTGAAAGGTCAATGCTTGAGTATATCTGCATGGGAATAGCTTCCAATTAGAATTTATTGTATGTAGCACGACGACGACGACGACTATGATGATGATTCTCCTGAAGTTCGACCAACCAAACAACCAAACACCGATGGACACGCGGAGCAGCCAGCGGGTTTGATTCAATTAATTCCCCGGAGTATCCAGTGTCAGATTTTTTTTTATTCCTAATCAGACGCGGAGGAGATTTGTTCTGAGATTTCTCTCGAAGCCCCAGCTACGGCTTATCAGAGTTTAATTTGTACTTAAATTGGCTTTTATGGGCTGTTGCACTGAATTTGAATATTAGCCTACATGAGGCGGGGACCCCTCGATGTGGAGTAGGGAGTAGTCGATCGAAGGGCTTCTAATGAGCGTGTGTTGATGGACGAGCAAATGCCAAACAATGGGTGCTGCGCCGGGCGTTCATTTCATTTTTATTACACATCAATAATTGGAAATGTGTGTTTGGAAAAAAAAACGAACAAACTTGGAATTGGTATTGGAATGAAAAATTAATTTGTCGGCGTTGTTGCGCGCTGTGCATTGATTTCGGATAAATTTGAGGGGAAAATCGCCATAAAAATAGAATAACTCGAGAGTTGGGCTGGCTGAAGAAATATGTATATTGACCTACTTTCTCGTGTTCATTCTTGCATTCAAGATAAATAGCCTTAGCACGAATGAATTGATGTATCGAAGCATCATTAGGATTCTTCAACTTATTGTGTACAATTAATTTGTGTAGGTATACCTCTTTTGGGTATGCCTCGAAGTGGGGCAGCATAAATTAACACTGAATGTGGGATATTTGCGCTCCAGTGAATTTCATTTCATAAATCATCCCAGGAACAACAAAAAACAATTTCAGTGGACATCTTCATAGATGTCCATTATCTCGAGGACATCTGTAGGAGGGCGTTTTTGAAAGCTTGAATCGTGTACTCATTTACATAGGGAGACGAGAGATGTGAATTATTCGCTTATATAAAGTGGCAAGTTGTAATTGCGGGCAAATATTTGGTTTTTGAAAATTTCACATTATCCCCTCAAAAGTGGAATGAATCTTAGATCAGTAGTAACACTGCCAGAATGCTTTCGGATAGGCCAGAAATAAAGTGATGGATTTTATAAGGCGACAATAAAGAAACTTTGTTTGACGACGAATGTTGAAAAGCTGAAAACTAAAGGGTCTTTCTATGTTATTGCGTGGATGGTTAAAAATCCCGAGCTTCATAAAAAGCGCAGCATGTTACCTTTGTTAATATTTGCACAAAATACGTTATCAACTACGCAGTTTAAGTAATAGTAAAAAGGCAGTCGATGGTGGTGCCCATGCTGGTAAGTTCATTACCCAGTACAGTTTCCTAGGTGAATCCAGAAAAGGTAATTGTTAAAGTACTCGCCACCAGTTTTTATTATATAACGGGTGGGCAAGTTTCTTTTTAAAAATGCAATTAAATAAACAAAATCAATTTTTTCCATATTATATAGATTTAGAAGGAAGAGCAAACATTCCCATTAATTATGGAACACAACGTCGTTTAAGTGGCTGCCTTGGGTGGCTTCGCAGCAGCGCATTATATTACTCCAATTTTGTAAGACCTTGTTGATGGTTTCGGGCTGTAGCTCACGGATTGTTTGGATGATATTGGCGTTAAGAGCTTGAATCACTTCCGGATTATTGGCATAATATCGGTCCTTCACGGTTCCATAGAAAAAAATGCAAAGGGGTTAAATCGCAGCTCCGAGGTTGCCAATTGACATCGCCAGACGGCTGATCACACAATTTGCGAATTTGGTGCGCAAAAGATCGATTGTGACAAGTGCTGTGTGGAATTGCGCGCAATCCTTCGCGAGTCACAATTCGTCCAAAATCATGTCTTCAATTCAGTGAACAAAAAATTCGGTTAACATGGCTCTGTAACGCCCATCGTTGACCGAAACGTTTTTTCCAGCCTCATTTTCGAAGAAAAAGGTCCAATGATGTCGTCACATGTAATCGAATGTCTAAAATACATCATCCCATCATCATCGTATCTGCTAGTTTATGTACACTTCGAAGCTACTTCGTCAACAGTCTAATCTCTATCAGTGTGGTTCGGGCCTGGCAAATTCAGATCTTGAAAAAAAAAAAAAAAAACAAGAATCCCAAACGAACTGTCAGAGAAATATTTTCATTAACGTATAGTGCTAGGAGATTTTAACGCAAAAATCAAAAGAGATTAAATCTTTAGCAGCATTATCTCTTGTCTCATGTCGTTCTTATTTTTCAAGTCCATTAGTCTGTCCGGGAATTACTTAACGTGGCTTTCTCTACTTTTGATTTTCCATTTTTTTTTGCACGAGACAAAAGAGTATTGAACAGGTGGTTTATGATGGGGATGCAAGAACTTCCCTATCCGACGAGCTTAACCACGCCTACCTACCAGCAGCGAAGATGCCTTTGTGACCCTTACTAAGCTCATAATAATGGCCATAATAATCGGCCTTTATCAGTGTGGTTTTGGGATGGGATAGTCTACAACTGATCAAATTTTCACAATTTAGCAGATTCTGGAAAAAAAACAAAGAGGTCCAAATCGATACCCACTATACAGAAGAATACAGAACCATGACGATGGCAACGACCTCCACACTATACTAAATATTTGATACAAAAAATAATTTACGCAAGGTGATGGATTGTCATGTACCTTTTTATTAATCATTCTTGGGAGGGTTGTCCAAAACTCCCAAGTCAATACAATCATCCATATGCACACCCCAACGATATCGACGTCATAGGTCGGACCAAACGAGAAATCATCGCTTTGTTTGCGAATACAGAAAAGGAAGAGGCTAAAGTGGACTAAGAAGTAAACGAATGCAAGAACAATTATATGCTGTCAACAAAGGACCACAAAACCATAGATGTATCTGACAGAACTTCACAATCGACAGCTATTTCGTTATGATAGTTAGAGACGTTATATATCTCGAGCCGCTAATAATTCTGTCAATCATGTTTTTTTTTAAATCAAACGTTGAATTACTTTAGCTAACCACTGTGTTTTCAGAAAAAAATTCTGTAATAAAGCCCTACAAAGGAGATCCTCTATAAAACCCTAGTCACCCCATTGCACACAGGCAAACCGAGGCCTAAAAGGCAGGCGCTAATCATATCAATATTGAATAAAACAATCCTTTTGAGCAAAATTTCACAGAAATGATGAAAAATCTGTGATTGGTATTTGAAAGAGTATAGTAGACCCGTGAGTCAAATTGACTGCTTTGAAATTCAAAATCTGGCGTTTGGTACAATCTTTAAGGAATGGAGATAATGATGATGATACATTGAAGCACTACGGAACAGTCAACTAAATTTTGTTGACAATGCAATTCATTTACGTCGACAATGAACCACGGAGGAGCATAAGCCCTTTTAGCCCTACCCACCCAAGCATCTACATTTTTGTCAAAATGAAAAACTAAGTAAGTGGCGGACCAACCTGTTCAATGAAGGCTAATTTGTTCTATTATTTTTGTTTTCAGGTATATATAGGGCTTAGTGTGAAAGTGATTAGCTATCGGTTTCTTTGGAAATTAATATATTCAATTTCCATTCATCGCAATATCCCTTAATTATATCAAAGTCACGCTGCAAGATTATCTTGATGACCTCGATTTTCGGACCTGATTTGAAAGCCACTAAATCATCGGCGTAAGTTATAGCGTGGACGAGGTAACCTGCAAGATCATTTGTAAATATGTAAAAATAATATGGAGGTGTTTAATGACCTCTAATGGAAACCGTTTTAAGCATCTCATCGCAATAACCACTGCACTACTCACTTTTTCAACGGATCCATGGCAATTAATAATACGAAATGCCTCCCAATAAAATACTTAATGCGTAGGTAATTAAATTAAAAAAAAAAAAACTATCTTATTTACACCTAATTTCAAATGTAAATTTGTGTTAACATTTTATAATATGAATTAAAAATTTTATTCGTTTTCTATTTCGTGCATCAAATTTGATTAATTTCGATTGAAGTTCAACTTGCATAATAAAGATGTCAATCTTATCTAGTTTCATTGGAACATGGGATCATTAGATCAGAAATTTAAATTAAACGAATCTAAATGCCAACCCTGTGTGAACCCGAAAAATGTGTACACTCCCATTTAAATCAAATTGACATTAGGAAAGCCCTTATCTTTTCAATTAAGGTACCACAACAGCAATTGCACTCAACAAAAACAATTTCTTTTCGATACAAAATATCTGGTCAAAGTATCGCATAGATACAAAAAAAAACAATCAAGAACGTGCGAAGCACGAGTGCACCTCTACGAGCACGACATATCTAGTATAACGGTCATAAATTTGTAATACAATTATGTTGGTTACATTTGTTTCTCTTTTTATTTGTTTACATGTTGAGTGCAGTGTATAAAAACTAATCGCACTCAATGGACGCGAACATCAAGAAAACGTAATCAATACAGGGTTTCTTTTAAACAAGCAAAGCAAAGCAACACCAAAACAACAAAAACGAGTAAAAAAAAAAAACAAAAACAAAGCAAACATTTTGATCGTAATATCGTAGAGAATTCATTCGCTCTTGAGCACAAGTACTTGACTCTCTCTCCCTCTCTCTGAGTTGAACGTTGAATCAAAGTTGAACAGAGAAAGGAAGTGTTTTGAGAGGAAAACTGGTCATCGTTGAAATTCTTAGTTCATTCATGGTGTTGGGGGAAAGTGCATTTGAGTGGAAACAATTGAATGTGCATCAAGTTGCCGCTTTAACGTCGTTTAGAAGGAAATTTGTGCAGATACAGACGAACAAATAAATGATTAGCTTGGTGGTGAAAATAGTTTAAACGAATATTAACGTAACTAGGTTTTCGAGGGCTAATAACTTTCATTAGGCATTTGTGGCACGTTGTATGTGTCGTACTTTTGAAACTCGATTATCTGGGACGGGTAATAAAAACCACCTCGTTGCAAGTTGTTGCACTCTCTGTCGCAATTAAATATTTCGTAGACCTTATTTTGTAGGTTGTTAATAAATCTTGTTTTTTGGTTTACATATGGATGAATGGTGGGTATAAAACTCGATAACCCGACCATATGGAAGTGTGACTCGTCGATTAAAATATGTTCTCTTTGTAGAAGCTAGCCAATGTCTGCGTGTGATGTGACAAAAATAACGATTTTTAAAAACGCGTTATTCAAGATCGGTTTGTCGATAGGGCCAAAGTTAAGTTTTCCTGAGAAAGCGTTAATTATGTCGTAATTTCACACACTAAATGGGACTGTAAAAGAGACCGTCAACTATGAATACAAAGAATAGACCGTAGCGGTGCAGAATGAGCGAGCAAAGTGAAAAGAAGAAGAAAACTATCGTTTATAGGAGAGTAAAATGTTTCAAAATTATACTACAGCACAAAATGTTCGACCTCGAGATATTACGATGATAGGCGAACTCAAAAAGTGGTTTTCGCAATTAAGTCCGTCGGTCCGTTTGCCCTGAATGGCTTCTCTGCCTAAACGGCTTAAACGATTTTTTTCAAAATTTGTATACACAGTTTTTTTTGGTCACAATTCTTATTAACTTACATAAGTGATCCATTTCGCTTTATACACGTCCTTACATGTCCATCTTAAACATCCAATGGAGTTGTTTGTCGCTGTACAGCTCGTATAGTACTTGGTCACTCTTCGTCTCCATAGCCCGTGCACGCAAACTGAACCGAAGAATTTTCGAAGAAGGATTTCTTAATCCACGGTACATACTTCAGAGCCGTAGAGCAGGACTGGGATGCACAGAATCTTGTATGCGATCTCCTTTTTAGCCCGAAAAAAACAGTGGTTGGCAAGAGTAATTCTTTGTTTAATTTCTGACGAGATGTTTTTGTCAGAGATAATAGCGGAGCCGAGGTAGCCAAGGTCCATTACTACCTCAAATTTATATCTGTCAATGGTGAGGTTCTGTCCAATTCGTCGATCATATGTGTCCTTACATGTTGATAGCATATAATTGGTCTTACCCTCATATACAGCTGAACCCATTTTTGCCACTTCCTCCACTATATTAGCATAGAGATAACATGTTGAGATCAAAAACAAATTTTTGGCGCAACAGGCTCGTTAGTACCCAGGGCCTAGCTTTCTCACAACCATTCATGTGTGCGTGTGTACTTCTTGCACGATGGCGGGACCTCCTGTTTTATGCCGACTCCGAACGGCTAAGTTGAGATAAGCTATTCTTGGCAATTGATACTACTCGGACGATTTGTCAGATCATCACGAGAGGAGGGCCAGTGAAAAATCATTTAGGTGTTGCTACGGCTGGGAATCGAACCCAGACCTTCTGCGCGGCAGTTCATCACACTAACCATCGCGCCACTGAGCCCATCAAGTTGCACTGATTTATGAGAGATTGTACCTCTGGTGTTGCCTCGAAAGTTTTGACTTTAAGATTAAAGAAGTCACATGGCAGTACGTCGCCTTCCTTAAATCCTTTTTGTATCACATGTGTCGGTAAGGTAATTTCCAACCCTGATGGAGCAGCGAGAATGCACCATCGTCATACTGCACAGGCTGTCAAGTTTGGGAGATATACCAAAACTAGACATATCTCTGTATGATTAGTAGGTGTTGGGATCGATTTAGACTACTTAGCTTTTTTTCAGGATCTGCCGAAAAGTGAAGATTTTATCACACTGATAAGGGCCGATTAAATTTTTGGTAAGCGGTTTCGGCATTCAAATATTTCAGCAGATAGAATCTTGTATGTGATGTTAAGGAGACAGTTTGTTGTGGTTCTGTATTCTGAGGTTACATTCTTCAGGCATACTTTTATCCGAACAAATTTTGCTTATAAGTTGATGAATTTTACTTACCAAATCATAATCTCCGACGGCGTCATACAGCTCGGTGGGAAGGGCGTCATTTCCGGATGCCTTGTTAAGTCGACTTCACTTAAGTCGGGTTGTTGGTGGTTTCGCCAATATGGTTAGTTCTGCCTGACAGCGTATGATTTTTCGTTATCGCCCTTTAAACAGTCTGCAGAAGTGGTGTTTCTGTATCCTCCGTATTCTCTCCAAAAATTAGCTGAGCTAAATTTAAGCGAATCCATTTAACCGAGCGGTACGCTGCTTCAGCTAAAAAATCAAACTTTCATTTCAGACTGTACTGGATGTATCTGTCACAATTTAGCGCGCCCATTAATAGTTCGGGACATTTTCTCAAGCTAAATTTTGACACATCGTACTGTTTTTTTCTGTTGTGCTATTGAGTTGTTGAAATAAACTTATTTTTCAAAGAACAGCTGTTTGTTGTAACACCTATCCACAAAGCACTCTGTGTCAAAATTTAGCGAGGATTTTAGCTAGTGTTTGGAGAGAAATAGTGGAGAGCAGCTAAAATTTAGTTTCGCTCGAGCAGCGTACTAAGCTTAAGATTGAAATTAAAATATCTGGCGTTAAGGGCCCATACAGAACCTTAAACTTATCTTCTCACTCCATTTTTGCGTTCGAAGTTATTGTTTTTGCCAAAAAGAAGAGGTCTTTACCGACGAAACCCAACTGCAAATTTAAGAAGCTTCTCATGGCAGATCTCCTCTAGGATGTTTGTCAGGTGTGAAACAGAAAAAAAAAATGATATTTTCATTTTCAGGGTTTTTTTCAGGAACCATTGCTTACTAGTCCAACTCGGTAACCACTAGGACACTGCAGTTCAACAAAATTAGCGGAAGATTGTGTGTTCAATCCTAGCCAAAATCGTTCTTCGATTCCAGAATTCAAAGAAATTCAATCAATAAAAATGTCGGTGAGTAAGTACAGCCAAGTAACAACAGTAACAGTTCTCCTGATTTACATGTAATTGGTATTTACAATAGCTGTCCTAATTGGACCCTACTGTATTATACTCACGTGACATTTATTGTTATTTGCACTCATTTCACTCATATCTACGAAACCATTTTCAACATCGACACTGCCACTCATATATCTTGAGCAGATTTGTCACAGAAACAGAAAGAACACATTACCATCACTCGACTCGCACTAATTGAGTGACCACTCCCAGTGCATTTGAAAATTCCCCACTCAAACCACCACGCAGTTGAATCTGCTTTGAGTGAAATACGAAAATTTAAACTTCACAACTATATTCGTCTCTGTCCCGGACTCAGAGTCGATTTCAAATATCGTAAAGCAGCGAAAAGAAAAACAAATCCACTGAACCACCGACGAATTCATTTCAACCGAATTCAGTTTGTTTTGAGACGTCGTGCGTGTTAGGTGCATACGCAGTTTTATCGCGCGGTATTTACCCACTAATTGCTTGTAAATCAAATAATAAAAGATAATTAATTACAAAAGTGAAACAGTGTTTCGAAACCAAAATATCAGTGATTCTTTGGAAATTGTTTATCAAACGGAGAATAAAATTTCAAAAAAGTGTGTTTTTGTGAGAAAACAAAAAAAAGGCTAAATTGGTTTCGTGTTGAAAAAAAGAGAATCTTTCTACCGAATCACCCTTTCAAGGATAATAACACAACAATTGGATTAAATTTTATTTCCTCTTCCACATCAGCAGCAAACAAAAAAAAAACAGGATTTACTCAAAGGATACCAATGCCCGTTGCAGTTGTCTAGAGTCTAGAGCTAAAGGTGAGGGTTGGAAAATTCATAAATTCATTTGAATATCTATCTACTCAGTGTACACAATTTGGATGGGGTAGCTCCTTTTTTTTCTAAATAATAATCACAAACGCATTGAAATGGTTACGGTGGAGGGTAGGTAGATAGGATAGACGCGGAACGGCGGAACCCTCATATTTATGTGCCGCACCAAAACCGAACCGAAAAAGAGTGGAATTATCAATTTGGATGTTTATAATATGTAGGGCTGTCACCATGAATATTGTTGACGTTGATATCTTCATAGTTTGAGGTGAACACAGTGGCTTCGGCAAGCAATTAGATGCATACATACTTTCTTTACCGACATAAGCCGATTATAGATGCGAAGTATTTTCGTTTTCATTTTTTTTATTTCTTGGTTCTTAACGCCTGGGCTCTTATAGGCTTTCATTTCATCGCGATCTAGTTTGGCAGTTCAATGCTACTTCAAAGATAGATGGGTGGACGAATGGCAAACAAAACGATGCGATGGATAATTCTTGTCGAATTTTGTTTTGAAAGTTCAAGGCGAACAAAAAAAATACCTCAACACAATAGTAAATTAATCAAAACAAACAAAAGACATGAGCTTATCGCTCAGCCATCAGTCAGAAAGATTGAATAAACACCGCCGCAGCAGCAGCAGCATAATCTGACTACCCCGAGCAAAAGACAGATACGAGAGAATCTATCTGTTGAATGTGTCTGTCTGATGGCGACTGTTCAATTAAATTATAGCCCGCGGCTGTAATTATCTCTTGCTCGTCAGCGCAGTGTTTACTGCGGACGAACTAACAAGAAAACCACCATGAAGAGGCACGTCGAACGTACCTGTATCTACTACCACCTAGATACATAGCGCTTCGAGTGCGATTGGGTAAGCCTGGACTCAATGACGTCTTGTTCACCTTGTATTTGCATTGCATTCCATTCCCATGTTAAATTATCTAATGATATTTCGAATGGATGCTTGACTGCGTATCTGTGGCCCCATCGATAATCGCATTAGATGCACTTCTCTGAAATTTGAATGTATCTCCACAAGTGAATAGCGTTTTCCCAGAACTATAATTAAACTGACTCATAAACGAATGTGCTCCCTTCCACCGAACTGCTACGGGTTAAATCCAAATTCGTAATCCTTAGCCCGAATGCACTTGGGGTAATTAAGTAATAAAAAGTAAACAACCCATCCTGTGAAGAACATAAAAAATCATTTTATGGAGCTGGCTCTCACTCTCAAACTGTGTGACCTGGTTTTACCAAATTACTTGGATATTTGATAAACTTTGTCTATATATCGGCTGCAGTATGGATGTGGATTATCGATTTCACACGGTTCTTTGTTGCATCGGAAAATATGAGATTCGTGTTGTTTTTGTGTTAGTTGACGACTCATAATGATAATCTCGATCGAATCAAATAAATCATTTACAAAACTTCACACAGCGTGGCGTCTTAAAAAAAAATAACAAAACCCGAACATAACTACCTGCTGAGATACACTCGTATCTCGAATGTGTGTGTTAAATGTAAAAGAACCAACAAAACGACAAAAAAAATATTTCCATTGTCGTTGAGGAGATAAATTTTATTGAAACAAGATATTTATTGAATAACTTAAAAGAAAAATATCATCCGAATGAAATGAAATCCTTATGTGTACACCCGATCGAATTGAATTGTTTTTGAAAGCAGCAGGGAAAAATTCCATTGTATCTGGTGTATTCCTTTGGGAAAGTTGTTTGTTTATGTGAAGCGCCTTTCTCTACCACCACCCCACGAGGGACCAATACTCAAAATGCCTGCAATTAAACTCCTTTGTAGCAAAGTGAAATATTTGCGGCGTAATTCCAATAATTTCATCAAAGGAGATAGTATCTCTTAATACGAAGCCTCTGATGATGATCACACCCGATGCGATGGTTGGGATCCTCCGTCTCCTGTCCCGACGATTGTCAGTGTGGGTAACGAGTTACCATACTCGTTTCGATGAAATCTGAGCAAAGGGTTCAAATATTTGTCCCTTACTATGAATTCTTGAGCTGGCAATTTATGCCCCACATTGGAATGAGGAGTTGTTTTACACCGAAGTAGGTAGAAGGTAGCTCTTCGGGAGGGCAGGTATTTCGTTTAATCATTCGTTTCTTTGAAGTTACGCATTTCATAAAGTAAAAGGAAGAATGTTAATTTCTGTAGTTTTGCGGTTTAATAAAATATTTGGTACAATTATGAAAAGGAATCGAATGATAAGCTCTGTTGTGTTTTCCATCACATTGGAATTTAATTTTTTTAAATTCCTAAATCGCCTGAATTTGCGTTCAACCTGTTAAACTGTAACCTATTATTTTTTAGACCCTATCCTACAGAGGTATATTAGTTTTGATACATAGTTTGTTATATAGAGAAATAATTGAACTAGATATACCTTAAAGTATTTTGATCGACTGCGAATAGTCGATTTAGCCATGACTGTCCTTCCGAACGAGTTTTTGGGTCTCAATTTTTGAGCTAGAACAAGTGTAATCAAATTTAAAATCAGCCCACTGCCACTCTCCCTTTTTAGAAAATCGTAGTTTTTGGCCAAACTGTAAGGAATTTTGAAAAAGTGTCTGAACAACATATTTAGACATTCTCAATATGTATCTATATTTCGTCTTTTGCGTTTTTTTTGCCACGCCCACTTTTTGGAGGCGTTTTCGGTGGAATTTTAAAATAATCGAAAAAACTTTTGACGCAAAATCTTTTGTTGTGATAATATAAATATTTGGTCTATCGATCATTTTAACCCATGTCCACTTTTTGGGACTTTTTCTATAAAAACCATTTGTATAACATACCTCATAACAAATACAACAGAAAAGCGAAATAAACCCTCTGAACAAGATGTGGTCACAATGTTATTTTCTATACTTCATCCCCATTCTGTTTTTGGGCGGGCCCACTTTTTGGGTACATTCTACATTCTACCTTCCTTCAAGACATCTAATAATGTCCAAATGCCCCAAATTTCCAATAACAACAAAAAGGCTCGTTAATCGTTAGTACACAGCCATTCATGTGTGCATGTCTACATTGTGCACAATGGCGAGACCTCCTGTTTTATGCCATCCGAACGACTGAGTTGAGATAAGCTTTTCTTGACAATTGATACTACTCGGATGATTTGTCAAATCATCGCGAAATCGTCTATATACCATCCAATTTAATTCAGAAATGTAAATTTAATTTTCATGTCGATGTGTAATGGAAACAGTAATCCGATTTGAAACTGCACTTTTGTGACGTATGAATGTGCATTTAGTTTTTTCTAATAGTTACAATTGACACATAGATACAACGAATAAACGTGTTTCATTTTTTCGGTACTCTATCCCATAGGGGTGTTATGGTTTTGACACATAGTTTCTAACATACCTGAGTCGATTTAACCGTGCCTGTCCGTTCGTCTGTACGTCACCAGTTTTTGGGTCTCGAGCTAGAATACCGCCTCTATTGACCAAAGCAAAATGTGCCCTTTTTGCTGCGTATCACTTTTTCGAGCATCTCGGGCAGTACAGCGATAATTTCGCCACAAATGTTTGCCTTGAGATCGTCAATGGTCTGAGGCATACACTTTGCTTTTCAAATAACCCCACAAAAAGGAGTTCGGAGGGGTCTAATCGGGAGATCTGGTTGGTCAGTCACACGTCCAGGAATTTTTTTTTTCAGAAATTGCATTATTTAATTTACAGCGTGGCGTGGAGCACCGTCTTGTTAAAACTAAGCAACTGTCCAGACCTTTTTCACACATCCACCGATATATATTTCCATCGACTATTTCACATTCTCTGAAGAAAAATAACCCAAACAGTCACTCTTTGGTCATGGAATGTTGTTTCATAGATCTCATGCAGGTATTTTGTTCCCCATTCGAGAGATTGTTTGGACGTATTCCAAGCGACTTGGACCGTCCATCGGTTATATTATTTGAGTCAACTGCAGTTTATACGGAAACATCCTTCAAAATGCGCCGTAAGGTGGTTTGACGATGCTAGTTCTGGGCAACACTCTTACCAATTCACCCAGTTTATTGAAACTTCCTGGCCATTGATGAACGAGATGCCGACGATCTCCCACTGTCCCATGTTAAACAAAATTCGACACCAAACGACGAATAGTGTTGTCAAACGATGCTTGTAGCCCATGCTATTTTCAACGAAATGCATCTTGAGTTAACGCAACTGATCGACTATTTTTAATATCCGTGTTCGGAATTTCAGATTTAGTAAAATATCATAAATAATGCTCTGTTCTAATTGGACGAAATGGTCGGTCGAACTTCATCTAAGATATATACCTTACTAAATCTGATATCCGGAACACGGCCAATGTACAGCCTCACTATTTCGGCGCGTTGTGTCGATATGAAGCGAAATTCTACTGATGTTTAGTCAAGGTAATCGGTTGATAAATATCAGAGTTATTCAATCTTTACATACCCCGACATAAAAGATCTAAATTTCGCCCATATAAAGTTTTTTGTGTTATTATTTTTAGGTTTAAATATTAAAAGTAAAATACAACTACTGTTTTGAGATGATATGCTAAAGATCAACATTTCCACGATATTTCCTCATTTTTTGTTGAGGATATTTAAAAAAAATTGTATAATGTTATATATTTCTTCTGCGATATTATATTGAAAAAAATATTTTTTTTTATTTAAATATTAAAAAAATAAATTCGAGAAGTAGTTTCGATTAAGATGTCAAATATTTAAAAGGTATTTTCCTAACTTTTGATTTACGATATGATTTTCATAAAAAAAGCTTGAATGGAAAAAGATAAACGGACACGAATTCAGATATTTAATTATTTGTTTTATGGTTTTCTCAACATAGCGACCGATTTCGATGTGGAAAGTAAAAGTTAAGAATGCACTTTTGAATGCCGTTATAAATCTACATAGTTTTTTTTGTCTGTGGGTAGTTCTATATTTTGCGTTTAGGATATGATTTTTGTAATTTTTGAATTATGAAGTGTCATAGAAAACAGACTTGATGTCACTTTGATTTTTTAAAGTGCTCAACTTCTGTGTTGATTTTGTGAGGGGAAATAAATGGGAAATGGACCTTTTATTTTCATTTTAAATAAATTGTTTGAAGAACTTAAGTTGGAACAATATAATGCTGTTTCTATTGAACTTATTGCCTTAAACTGATGACAATGCAAAGTATGACATTCATCGATACTACCGGGTCATTAAGGATTATTTCCGCAGCGGGACTAAAAGCAATACGTAATATTTTCCCTCAATATACCTATGTAGAACTACATAGTTACATCCTGACTAAGTCAAACCCTACCCCTCATGCACACATCTTCCGCAAACAAATCAACTACCGAACAACCAAATCGCACTATAACCAGACTCGGTTTATCGCATATTCCTCAAAATTGGGATGCTTTTAAAGTCTATATGGATGGTTACAAATGGACATTAGGACAGGGTCTCGGTTCTTCCTATTTGATTTTCTCGAACTTGTTTTCCAAGCGGAATATCTAGCGGTGAAAATAGCCATCCATAAAGGCACGGGACTTTGCAAAAAGTCGTTAAAAAATGTTGTTGAGTTATAATCGTACAAACTAACCCGTATTCTGTCTGCTTCTCGAATGTCAGTTCCAGTTCATTATGCAAAAAGTCGCGCAAGTTTTCTCCAGTGTTCTTATGTTCATTTCTTGTATTTCATCTTATTCTGCTCCCTGAGCGCAGTTTTCCTTTCATATAGTGATTAAAAACGGACATCTACAGTCAGTCAGCATAACATCAATGGATGTTATAACGGTAAACTCAAATGATGCCGCGACAAACCCCAGGATCTTGTTACAGAGTATAATGTAAACTGATCTAGGTGCCATAAAACGAAAGCAGACACGCTGTATAGGCATACCCCAGTTAACACTATAAACATGTTGGCAACGCTGAGAGTTCTAGCTGAGCTAGAACGAGTTCAGGCATAATAACCAGAACACAATGGCAACGTCATACCAAGCTTTAAACAACCAAAACGCTACAAAGAAATAGGACGACCCTTTTAAGTCTAATCACTGCCAAATTATACTCCGATTCCACACTAAGGGACAGTTTTTCATAGCTAGATCATCCTTTTTCAGGATTAACCTCGATATTAGCCAAACAACTTTGGTGACTTAACTCTAGATTAAAAAATCTGCATTTACCCAGAGAAAACCCAACACTGAAAAACCAGGTAACTAAATCTGTATTCATATGACTTCTGCAGAGGCTGTGCCAACAAGGATTTCCATGAAGACACACCATGCTGTAAGTCCTACTACTTTCCAGCAAATACGTATTTGAAGTCCATTGGTTCAGTAAAACTTTGAAGTGATTTAAGGAACCAAAGATTAAAGTTTCAGAAGTAAACGTTTCACAGCCCACACCAAAAAGGTTCTACATCGATCAAAGTTCGAGGTTTGGTTTTTCCCACCATCAGACATGTCTCATGTATCAAACTTGGTGATGCTTTTAAAGATCCAGTGCTATGCAAGAAGGATTGCATTTATGTGTGACAAACTTGTTTAGAATGTTAGTCACACCATCAACCCAACATCGCTTGTCTTTTTGCACGCACATAGCAATACATGCAAATCGTTTTATCGCACACAAATTGCGTTTCGTACCGCTTCATCGTCTACGTAGACCAAGCCTAACATGTTTTTTTTAAACGAAAAGTCCAATTTAGCAAGCACTTACATCATAACAACTCTGAAAGTCATAAAGATAGGGTACTGGCAGAAATAGTAAAAGTTTAATTGCCTGAATCAGCCAAAGTAGAGGTATGACTTTTTTCACTTCTTAGAGCGAGGCATGGTTATAGCTCTAGGACCTAATGGTATATATCATGTTATGCTAAGGCATAATTAGGTCATCCTAATAAAGGTTAATGTGCACTTAGTTTGCTATGTTGGCTTCGATGTAGTTTTGAATAGAGTTCTGTAAAATGTTCGGAGCATGTCTCAGATGGTAGATCGGTTGTTAAGTGCTATCAAAGGATCAAAGAAGTCTACGGTTTTCGTCACATAATTTATTATTAGAAATAACCGCTCTGAAGATATTGCAAGCTAGATTTTGTACCGCCATATTCGGAAAAAGGTGCTCCTATTCCTGTAACAAAATTTGATTTCTCAACAAATCTGTTCAGATCGACCATACCGATGGTGTGCCGATCAGTATACGATCACTAGCGAATTATTCATCTATGCTGGTTTTTCTGATTTGTGAGAGAGCGGGCCTAATGATAAGGATGTGTCTTGTTGTTTTGTCCTCCTCCTCGTCTTTTAAGCTGCTGCAAAAATCGTCAGGCAATACCTTATTCTGGTACTAACGGCCCATACAGGGCCTCAAAACCTAGCTTCTCCCTTCATTTGTGTGTGCGCAGTTATTATTTTTAGCCACAAAGAGGATCTCCTGTTGAACGCCGAGTCCGTACGGCAAATTAAAGAAATTTGTCATGACACCGTTACTCTTGGATGTATGTCAGACGTTCGCAAGAGGTGAAGCAGTGAAAAAAACTTAGGTGTAGCTTTCTGGAATTGAACCAGAGACCCCGTGCTTAGTAGTCCACCACACTAACCACTAGGTCACTACATTGCTTGTTCATACATCTCATAATAAATCCGAATAAAGGAGCGGTCAACTATATCACTAGAGTAAACACTAGCACCAGCTCCTTCGTCTTTCTTAGGTTCTTTTGTGAAAATGGATCGATTTAAGTGGTAAAAAATTGGTTGCGCTCCAAACCGCACTTAACTTACTCCATAGAAGCGTCAGAAATTTGAGAAGTGATGTATGATAGCGTTACCGGCGGCCTACTTTCTTACGAGAAACAACTTTAGAAAACCTTTGTGTTCCAAAATAGTTGTTTGATAAAGTTTTCATGAATTTTTGTCTCGTAAGAATTTAGGCCGGTAACGCTATCCTGCGTCCAAATAAAATAAAAATGTTTGTGCAACTATATCTTTAGTACGCTAGCCTAGCTTTTTTTTTTCTCACAGCGATTTATGTATGCACGGCTGGGAATCGCAC
Source organism: Rhingia campestris (assembly GCA_932526625.1). Lineage (NCBI taxonomy): Eukaryota > Metazoa > Arthropoda > Insecta > Diptera > Syrphidae > Rhingia > Rhingia campestris. The sequence continues at coordinate 109,745,395 of OW052182.1, forward strand.
CCAGACCTTCTGTGCGGCAGTTCATCGATGCGTTCAACCGACTTAGCACAGTAAAAAACATCTATGCAAGTAGATGTGGTGCGTACGAAAAACGTCCAAAGGGTGTCTTATCATGCCTGAAGGTAAATTGCGACTACTCAGGAAATCTTAAGCCTAAAAGAAACTTCCTAAGATCTTTAAACCATCTGTAGCAAATGAACTAAAAGTTGGAATAACCGTCGTTGATTAAAGTTGAGTAGCTACATGTTAAATGCATTTTTATGATAAAATCTCCAAACATGAGATTCAAGCCATACTCTTGCATGAATACCTTTGTACAAGCCTATTGCGAATAAATTTTCTTGGTAAACTGTTCCCATTCAGCAATCTGATTTACATTGCTGACAAGGGAAATAATCCCGGGAAAATTTATTCGCGATAGACCTGATAATGTTTTTTAGCATTGCGCGGGGTTTGTAGAGAACCTTTTACTGATAAGGCGACCACATTACCACAGCCACCCTCTTTTGTTTTTGTATGAGGAGTTGGGCTGGTGTAAAAAATTTGTATGAGGATTTGGGTCGACGATAATTTGGACCTTAACCGATCATCAGCTAACTGATTTCAGTTGTTTATTCTAACTTAGCTTCGACGGCTTTTGTATGTCAATCTTAATTTGTAAGTCTTCTACCACGTCGACCACGAGTTGAATTCGCTGTATATGACACAACCTAAATGGCGATAGAGATCCTCGGCTAACTGCTTCCACTCTTAATAAGATTGGGCTTTCATCAAATGCGCGTTGACCACACGAGTTGGATTCGCATACCAAACTCACAAGATGCAACAAATTGTAATGGAAAAACCTTCACACTAATGGTGTACCCCCACTCATGCTAAAAGAAAGATTTAAATAAATTAAAAACCTTTTCCATTTTCCCTCGATTGCCTAACCTCAAAAACCAGCTTACTGCTCTAATTAAGTCATAGTGTTAACAAGCTCATTTCAATTAACGGTTTAACCATAGCCACCTAACGAAGTGGATAATTGCATTTCTTACATAAAAAAAATAGAGATAAGGAAATATTTCTTTAAAAAATTCAATAATTAAATAAACACTCAACTTTATAACGACCGGTAATAGGAAACGAGAAATGTCAACTGTCAGACGTCAGTTTTGATGTCATACTTTCCAATCAATGTGCATGTTGTGCGCTCGCCCGATTTTCTTAAACAAGTTATCAACTCTATTGACAGGCAAATTGTTCCGAGTGCTGTAAATAAGTTTTCGATAAATAATTGCGCCGCGTTGACGCAGCGTTCGTGATCGATATTTGTTAAGAAATTTGTCCCAGTGTGCGTCAATCGCAATAAAAATTCAAATAAAATGATGCTCTGACAGATACCGCATCACGCAATATGCAAATATAGGCCAATGCACCTTGAAAACGCGACAAACACTTGTTCATTACTCAGCATGGCATGCCACCGCGGTTTGCGCGGGAGTAAGATAAATAGTACAACACGCTAGCGGCGGCGCATATTCATTATCCGCCGCATCATTGGACTGTCAGACATTCAGCCGCAGTTGAGCGTTTAATTGACGTTGTAAACGGTGGTTCCCAGAGAAGAAGGCTGTTTGGGTTAATGCACGTTCATCGCAGCGAGTGATGTGATGACATTTGTGACACCTTAAACGTTCGCTAATGAGGCGACGACGTATCGAACAATAACAATCATTCTCGGACGGCTCATCGTCCGCTCTATAGAAAGTCTCAAGTGCAATTGCTGTAATTACCCGCCATGGTATTGAATTTCGTCAACGAGCACACTCCTAGTTCGCACGACCATTGGGAACGATTTGGGAAGCTTTTATCCGCTTTCGACGTCGTTGTCTACCGCCGGCCTGTCCCCTCTGCCACCACAACAAAAGCGAACAAAAATCCCCCATTAATCCCTTAACGATACAAAACACATTCTCACTCACACGTATGTAACACCCACACCCCGCATATGCTCGTACATAATAGTGAATTGTGCCCGAGAGAGATTATTAATAAGTGACAACAATCCGTATTCCAATACGAAAAGGAGCCTCAAACTCTCCAATGAATGGCATCAGAGTGGAAAAAAAAAATATGATGATGGCAAGTGTTAACAAGCGGGGGTAATATGATCCGGGTATACATCTGGTTGACACACCGTACAGCCGTACACACATCACCGCATCACACTACACCGTGACTGTCGATGGGAACACAACTCGAGTATGAAAATAATAACAATGCACAAGAAGTTCCCAAGGCAGGCGAAGGATCTACCATACCTAGTGGTGTATATTTAGGTAGTGCGTTTACAGCAAAAAGCCATTCCTTATGTCAACGTCAATGTCACGTAAAACCCATAGATGGAAAAGTTATGACGTGGCTGACAGTTTCAGACTTTGACAAATCCCAGCCGCAGCAGTGGGTAGGCCTGTCCTATATACACTCTACCATCATACTCACACTATGCGAGTAAGATTAACTTCTTGTGCGGATGATAAGTCGTGCTCTCCTAAGAAGCACGTCGAATTTTATCCGACGGACAGACATTTAATTGATTTTCTTGCCGATCAAGTGGATAGGCCGCGTTCTCCGCCCTATATATATGTTAATGATTTCCGCTTGATAAAATCGACCCTACATTAACCAGTTTTCCACTGAAGGAGCCCAGGTCTTTTGTTTTTCGTTACAAATTTCCCAATTTTCAAAATGACTGACGGACACACGCACCGTTTCTATCCTCATAGATACATCGACTGCGAGAGAAATGCAAATGTACCAAGTCGATTAATTAATTTCCCACCTCTAATGAGGTTGAGAGCGCATCGCCCCACCATTTCGACAAAATGCTAATGGACCTTTACCGTTAAGAAAATATACAATTTCTTCGGCTATCTCGGACTTGAATGGGAAGAATGGGCTCACTGGGGGCACCACCAAACAATTGAGAAATGAAAATATTTTGAGAAATAAATTCGTCGGTTTTATTGCAGCATCACGACATCTAGATGGGTGCTCGGCGCGATGCAGCACTCTTGAGGAATAGTTGTAGGCTACCATTGGACCAGCAGCACAGTTTGTTGGGGCCGCCTGGTGTGACCTGCCAACGAGAAACTTTCAAATTTCCAATTTATGGTGCAATCAGAACGCACCGATGTATAGCTCATCGTAATCACCACCATCACCAGATACCACAGAGTTGTCATTGTCGTCCTATTGTTTGGGTTGATGTGTGCGTGTGTGGAAGAACTCTCCTCTCCCCCCAATTGTTATTCTTCAGGGCGAAGCCTGTGCTCGTTTGTGATGGGAATGTCGTTATTATTGTTATTCTCACTTTTGACAAATTTTCGAATTTCAAGTGGCGCGTTTGTCGGCTTCCCATGGGAACTGCCATTAAGATAGGTAAATATTTTCCTAGGATGCCATGTATGTTGAAAATCACGAGCGGCGGCATCACCGTAATTATGTACTCACTACTCATGTATAAAAAAAATCTGTAATCGAAAAACCATGACAACGCGTTGATGTTAAAATTGAAGTTGGCTATAGCTATGGAGACAAACGGCTCGAATCGGAACAGGACGGGGGACAAAACAAAGGCTTATACGTCCACTTAGTCAGCCGTATACACAGCGATGGAGGGGGTGGTGATGATAATGGTGGTGGTGGCTTTTAATTTAAGCACGATGCACAACCAACCGAGAACCGACAAACCGCACGGGCGGACAAACTGAAGATTTTTATGGTTCGGCGCGCTCAATTTACAAGCGCTCGTCGTGAGGTTGTACCCGCAGAAGATGAACAAATGAGGCGCGCAGATACAATCTCAGATTGGAACTACCTACATAAATATACCTATCCATGTATATACAACATGCATTGCGCAGCGGGTTCATTCTCATCCCTATACTGTACCGCTTTTGGGAAAATTGCAGCTCGTTTGTGTAATATGTGCTTCGAGGACAATTAAAATTGTCTGTCTGCGTTTTTGGCATCGCATATCGATTTTGAGTTAACATATTTTTGTTGTTGTTGTTTGCCAACGGAGACGACATCCACACTATGATGCTGGCAAAGAGTGAATATTGTCTCAAATTTCATTTGTGGTTATACCACTAGATGACAAATGTTGATGGTCGGTGATTTCACTTATTAGCTGCGGAAAGGATGCAATAGGTCGGTGCGGCTTTGCGGGGGATATTGCAAATTACTATACCTTACCAGGCCAGACCAGGCCAGACGAGTTTATGGTGATGGCAGATTGTCGGTTTGAAGAAATGAAATTGCGGTTTGGAAGTGTCCCCATCAGGAGGGACTCCATGTGCAATGAGTAAGTTACATCTGGTTGGAAGGGATGTGATACGTTTTGGAAAATCTCAAACACGAATGTATATTTTTTTTATAAATGAACCGTGCTACTAGCGTTGTAAATAGTCGTCCAGATTGGTAAATTATTTTTTAAAGGTCTTACTACAACGTAGAACACTATTACACAGATTAACCATTTACTTAATATTCATAAGTAATGCAACTCAAATGGTTCAACACTTGCAATTTAGGAGTTTTCATAAAGGCACACCTAAAATTCTTGAGCATATATACGCAGAAGAATCTAAGGTAGTTGGTAATACATTTCTGTTTAAAAAAAAAACTCTTGAATCCCTTTATTTAGGCCTCACCATCTCACATATCCAAAATGGTCTTCTACTTCTCCCCTATCTGCGAGGTAGGTAATAATATCAAAATGTAAGATCAGAACTCTGTTAAATTTAGCGCAATTTTTGTTTGATTCGAACGTACCGCGTTGTTCTTTGACAGCTGCCTGTGTTAACATGTAGATCCTTATCGATTGAGCCTAAGTTTTACACAATTGGACTATAGCCCAAGGCTCCACCATCACGATGAGATTATTTTACGAGTCGGTTAGATTATTTCGGCATGGCGTTTAAACGACATATTAGAGAACGTCAAAACGTCATAGTCCTAACATTTCTTTAAAAAAAACGAGTGGTGGGTTGGATGCACGACTGTAGATATCGTACACAACTTTCTCTTTCACAGCGAGTTGGGCGTTAAATCAAATGCCAAGCATGAGAGAATTCGATGATCCGGAATTTGAAAAAATCGGTTTCTATGTGATTTTCTGTTATTAGTCAAAACTGAAAATTCTGTTAAGCAATAATTGGACCAACACTAATTATGTGGAATTGTTGCAAATAGTAAAAGTAAAATATAAATTAAATTTCATTCAATTTGACAAAACAATTTGCGAGATATTGACAATTTTCTTTATGTGGCCTAAATGCAAAAATCCGTTATATGGATCTTCTCGAAAAAACAGGGTATGCAGTTTTGTTGGAACTAATATGGTTATAATAAATATAAAGTTAAATCAAAATCGTAAGAGCCGTTTTCGAAAAAATTGAGGTTATATATAATGTTTATATGGCAGGTACCGTTAATAACATGGCTAAATGCAAACAAATGGCCTAGAGCTATGACCAAAAAAACGTTGGATAAGAAGTTTCAAGAAAATCGCCGTTTAGGCTGGAGAGACAATTACTTTTTGGGTTCCGCTATCATGGTAATGTTAGATTCAATAAAAATATTGAGGTCGACATTTTTTTTCTCTTTGTCAGAAAAATTAAAAAAAAAAAACATCACAAAGCCTGCAGCAACATTTGAAAAAATAACCCTATATGCCTGGTTTCCACAGACGAGGGTATCGATATAAAAAAACGATATAATACCTTTTACATAAGACAACATAAATTTCAAAAATGTTTTGAATTTTTTTTTCTAATCGAAGCTTTATCCGAAAAGATACAGCCTATCTGTACATATTTAAAAATGCAAATGTAAAGCGTGCATAATAATAGTCCACAGGTGACTTACTTACACACATAAAACCAACTTTTAAGTCCACTACCAGCTAAAACCAACTGGAACTTGTCAACTATATGCAACAAAGGTCATCATTGTTCCTTTTCTGTTCCCCAAACATGCTTAAGACCGCATTCTTAGCCTTTTCTTCCTTTTCACACAATCTACAAGTATGTAGGTAGATCGTAAACTCGATAACTAACAATAAATTCGAAAACTAACTCATTTCCAGCCATGATGCCAATGCACATTGTCACTCTTCTTCACAGGCAGACATTCCATTTAAAGCTTGATTGTCGTAGTTTTCTGTTTGTTCAGTTTTCATGTTCTCCAATTTGCATCTAAATGACGTTTAACGAATGACAAACTTCATGCCCAAGCCGGGAATTAATTAAACCCTATTTTGTACAACACTAAACTCCACTTAGGGAGGGTTCCTTCCTCCCTTTTTTCCACGAGCACACTTCTATACATGGGTAATAATGCCCTTAATTTGAATAGAAAAAAAATTAATTCACGTGGGCGTACAGTCGTTTCTGTGTTATTCATTCGAAATCAATGAATAAACCCGTAATTACACCACTTAAGTTGGCCGATAAGAGATCTGAATTTGGCCGTGTTTTGATTGCTCATAGCCATCAGCAGAAATATAAAACAACAAACCATTCAACGGGACACGGCGACATATAAAAAGCCAGTCAATGCCCATCAACTAGAAATCTATAGACAGGTATGATGGCAGTAGTAGGTGTGAGTGTATCTATAGAGACTGCGAAATGATGTTTCAATTCGCACCCACTGATGGTGGCTTTTGCCCGTGTCGTCCACATTTTATCACAATAATCGCACTTTAATCTTCCCACGCGATCTGTACTTGGCACAGCGATTTATTTTCCTATTATCCTTGGGCTGAACGAAATTCCAAAACACACACAGAGATACGACGCACACGCATATAGCAGAAATTGAGTTTATTTTTTTATTTTTATTGCCACCCGAAGAAGTTATTTGCCCGCGAGTATGTTGCGAGCATTTACGAGAGTATATACCTACTCCGAAGTATCTAAAGCAAGAGTAGTGTCTCCCTCATCGTTAATAGTTTTAAGTTATAATCTCGCAATATGATACTTTACGAGACAGCTACCCAAAGGAGGAGGGCACAAGCACAAGGACTAGGACTAGAGACGACATATAAATCGAGATACTTGTATCTCCCTCGGCTGTCTGTATCCCGGCATTCGCGCGAATCCATGAGGGCGATTTATCAATGGATTTTGTGGCATTATTTGAGAATTTTATGGGGCCAAGTAGCGAGCCTCCACCTACTTAAATGTCTTACCTGCATCGGGTTAATACCGCTCTCCAAAGGCGGGAGGGGTACAACAAAACGACTGCCACAAAGAGGTTGTAAAGGTGAGAAGTGCGTATGGACCATTCGTCATCAATGAATTGGCTGTTTCCTATTTTATTGTGTTTACAACTGAGATAGGTATTTATGATTCCAAGAAAATCGTGCGTTGCATTGTTTAATCGGCGAAGATATCAGGTCAGGTGCCTGACTCTGGGAGTGGTTACAAAAAATGTTTAACTCGTGACCCCACGCAAAAAATCTGGGCCACCCAGATTTCCAGCGTTATGTGGCTAAGAGAACTTTTTGGCATCGCATTTTGTATACGGTCATGTCACGACTTTCCTTAAGTGGATGATATGTCTTCGTGGGGTGCAGCGCCGCGCCATGCCGCGCCGTGCCTGTGCTGGGCCGTTGGTGTGGGGACCGCCAGACGATATTATTTCCTCCTGGTTCTCGTGATCGCACGCAAATGTGCACCAAGTAAAATGTGCAAATAAATTGCACTTAATCGCATTATTACAGTTTTATTACTGCAGTCAAGCCTTTTGCGGGGCTATGCTTTAAGCCCAGAAGCAACCCGTATAACTATTGCTATTTTGTTTTGTATGTGTTGCATGTTGTTCTTTGTATTATTTTGTTTCGTGTGAGTAGCTTTAGGATAGGCTGGGGAACAGCAGATCATTTGGGGCAATTTCTCATGCGCTTAGTCCATCAAATTGCAGATGACGGCTCCGGGAATCGGCTTACGCAACGATTTATGACCCAGGGGTAGCCGCAACGATTCTGAAGTTCAAAGTCGTCTTGGGTATTAATCCGCTATAAGAGCTCGTATTTTTTTTTTTTGATTTTGAATTGGTGCAGGCATTAAAAGTGGTTGGGTATAGTTAGTATGGGCATATGGGAAATATGATCACAAGGCCTATGGTGCCTATGTGCCTTGGAAGACGGATAAAATCATAAATGAGTCTTAAGAAATATTTTCATGTTGCTACTAAGAATAAAAAGGTCGACCGACTTTTATTTCAGTCTTATGCAGAATGTATCTAGATATATCCTCCTTGGATATATATCTAAATGCCCCAAAGGTGTTCCAAATTGCAATTTTTCGGTAAAATTGAGAAATTACAAATGATTATTGTAATGAATTATTTTTCACAAAAGTATACTTCCCTTGGGAGGTTTGTTAGGCTTTTTCAGGAGGTGATGTAGTGAAGAAAAAAACTTTAGGAAATGTTATTTTGGGATTTGAACCACCACGTTTACCATGTCGGATTTATTACTACTTTCATTGGCTAATTTATTTTACAATACCGGCTCGTTTCGTATTTTTAGCCTTGTAGCCTTCGATTGAATGTTCTATCATGAGGAGTATCTACCAATAGATTCGGCAATAGACAACCCAGAAGTGCACAATTTTTCAGTCTTACAATTTCCGCCATAACACCAGCACATTGACTTCACTGAAAATTTATGTAAACCTTCATTTCGGCATACAAATAAATTACTCATTACTCACGACGTTTAATCACATTAATGTAAAGAAATAGACATCAAAATTGATGTGCGTCATTACACTGTATGTACTATCCTTTAGTCAACGCCACATCTCTATATTGCTTTTGGCACTCTGAAAATCTGGCGGCTCAAACTAGCAATGAATACTATTTGGACGGTTTTAAGCCTGATAATCATCAGATAAACGTTGGTGTTTCCCAAGGATCCGTTTTGCCGCTATACAGTTTTTCTTATTTTTATTAATAACCTCTTGTCTGCCACTTCTAATATAATCTACTCCTTTGCTGATGACAGTACCCTCAGCTTCTCATATTCGTTCTCAAATCATTTCCCTTCATATTCGGACGTGAAAAAAAAAACGAAAAAAAATATATTAAGCTCATTTAATCCCGACCTCGGCATCATAATCAAATAGGGTAAGTACAATAGAGTGGAATTAAATGCAATGCTGTCTTCTGTCATACCAAAGCGAAACCCAAATCTGCAGCCATTATCCATGAATGGCGCTTGCATTGTCGAAACTTTCCATGCTCGGTATGTGTGTAGGTAACGATCTTTTACATGTTCGAAGTGCCAAAACGCAACGAAATTTTAAGGTTTCCTAAGCAGATGCAAGCAATATCTCACCACTTCCAACCTGGCCTCAATACACCAGGTCGGTGTATTTGGGGTGACACCCCAAAAATTAAGTTCAAATCCCACATATAGCCCACATATTTCATCATTGCACCTACTAACGTGTGTTTTTTAAGAGATTTAGAACTTTTTTTAAAAAAAGAACACAAAAAAATCGAAAAAATGAATTAAATATTTATTTGAATCGATAGTTTGAACCTTGCAATTTAATGTTTAAAGATAATTTCATGCAAATGTTGACCGCGGCTGCGTCTCAGGTAGCCCATCCGCTGAGTCCAATTTTGGCATACTCTTTCACACATATCGGCCGGTATCTCACGAATGAATGAATGCATGGATGTTGGCTTCCAGTGCGTCAATCGAAGCGGGCTTGTCCCTTTAGACATTAGCCTTAGGTGTCAAATCGCACGATCTAGGCGGCCAATTGACCGGCCCGAAACGTGAAATTAACTGTTCACCAAACTCGCCTCGCAATTGCGCCATTGTTTCGCGTGCTGTGTGGCATGTGGCACCGTCTTGTTGAAACCACATATCATGCAAGTCAAGAACTTCCATTTCGGGCAAAAAAAAGTTTGTTATCATCGCTCGGTAGCGTACACCATTGACAGTAACGCTGCGATTCGCATCATCTTTGAAGAAATATGGCCCAATAATGCCGCCGGCCCATAAACCGCACCAAACAGTGGCTTTTTCGGGATGCATTGGTAGCTGTTGCAATGCTTCTGGCTGATCTTCACTCCAAATGCGGCAATTTTGCTTATTTACGTACCCATTCAACCAAAAATGAGCCTCATCGCTGAACACAATTTTTCGATAAAAAAGCGGATCCTCGGCCAGCTTTCCAAGAGCCCATTCACCAAAAATTCGGCGTTGTGGTAGGTCGGCTGGCTTTAGTTCTTGCACCAGCTGTATTTTAAAAGGCTTTACGCCCAAATCCTTCCGCAAAATTTTCCACGTAGTGCTGTAACAAAGGCCTAACTGCTGGAAACGGCGCCGAATCGACATTTCGCGGTCTTCTGTCACACTAGCTGATACGGCCGCAATATTTTCTTCACTACGCATAGTACGTAAACGTGTTGGTGGTTTAATGTCCAACAAAGTAAATTTGGTGCGAAATTTGGTCACAATCTTCCGAATAGACTGCTCAGAAGGTCGAGAATGCCGATCATAAAATGGAAGCAGCGCGCGATGAACATTTCGAACCGAGCACGAATTTTGATAGTAAAATTCAATAATTTGCAAGCGTTGTTCATTTGTAAGACGATCCATGGCTAAATTGCAAACCAAACTGAAGCTGTTTGACAGTGACACAAGGTACTAAACACACGTCAGCTGTCAAAACCAGTGTTGCCAAAACCAAACCAGCTAAAAAATCACCCGTTAGATAGGATAAAAAAAGTGTATGCATCCCAAAAATTAAGTTCAAATCCCACATATTTCACCATTTCAAAAAAAGCCTGCGATAAAACTGATTGGAGGCTCAACCATAATGAACTCCATAGTCTCGCTCGAACATCGTTAGGAGGTCAATCTGCGATAAAACTGATAGGAGGATCAACCATATCAAACTGTATAGTCTCGCTTGAACATCGTGGGAATATCTAAATGAAAATCTAGGTCAATCTGCAATTAAACTGATAGGAGGCTCAACCGAACTGAACTGCATTGTCTCGCAAGAACATCGTAGGGTTGCCTTAATGAAAATCTAGATCAATCTGTGAATCTGTGATAGAACTGGGAAGACTCAACAATACCGAACCCCATAGTCTTCCTCGAACATCGTAAAAATGTCTAAATGACAATCTAGATCAATTTGCGATAAATATGATAGGAAACTCAACCATACCGAGCGCCATAGTCTTGCTTCAACATCGTAGGAATGCCTAAATGAAAATCTAAATCAATCTATATTTCCATCGTCGAAAATTCATAGTAAAAACAAATGCATCTGTCAACATAGACTCGCATTATTTAGTGCAAATATATCAGGTTATCATCCTGTCACCGTAAAGTGTCAAACTCAGTGCCGTTGACGTCGTGTCTCTTTTCAACAATTTGTGTACTAATGAGAATAAAATACCCATCTGACCATATGAAGAAAAAAAATCCAAAGAGTAAATCGTACCTCCTGTCAAAGTGGCAATCTTCATGCATTGTTTACTTGAATAAAAAACTCTTGTTTAATTCCTCATGATATGTTTTAAATGAATTCCATGTATCGAATGTTGCCATGTGATGGTCACCAAAAATAAAAATCTCCTCTCAATTGAATGTCATTTAGAGTGACACAAAACTGTATTGATGCTGTACTCTAAGTTGACGGCCTGTCATACACTTCGACTAGGAGGGGAAAAAATTGAATGAAATAAAAATAAAGTGACAGCCAGCTTTTTTCGTGTGAAGGAATCTCTGTCACAAATTGACATTCCTTCCCGCATTTAATAAGAAAAGCTGCCTTGTCAAATGAAATTGAAAATGTATCTTTGTATATTAAGTTGTATATACTTACGTCAGTACATATAACAGGTGTGTCATTCATTACGTCACTAAGCGATTTTCAATAAAATTCAGGGATACTCCCTGTGTCACTTGCATCTGCACAAACACCAAAGACTAATTTAACTCCAAACTCAGTTAATTTTCAAATCGGCAAAGTCCTTGCAAGAACCAGTGCTAGGGCGAATTCTACCCAGGATAAACCAAACACAATTGCTTGCAAAAGCCGATTTCGTAATTACCCAATGGTCAGAACACGCACATGCATTTGTATCTGGCTTGCATCCATTCGCTGTGATGATGTTGTGTGGGTGGATTGAACGACAGCAATATCCGACACGCAAACCTCAGTTGTTCGAGCCCACGTTCTCCCATCTGCAGGCACCATAACCATCGACCGCACTTTCAAACTAATCGAACTCTTTCCCCCCGATGGAGTTTGTAAGCGTACACCGCAGAGTCGCGTAGCGTTCGTTCATCCGCCCGTTCGTTTATCCGTCCGGTCGTCCGGTTGGTCGTCGGCATATAAGCTACTCTAACTGGGGCCATTGCCAATGACCAGGCAGTGGACACCTAGAGTTGTTATTGTTATGCATCCTAGAACTCGACGTTGGGAGTTAATTACAGGCTATTAGATGGAATAAGGGGTGTTTATTAGTACGTCACGGGTCCCATGAATAATTTATATCTAGAAACTTATTAACACAACAGGCAACAAGCAATCTACTAGTCCACATAATAAATATACGGTGAGCGCGATGCAAATGCGAAGGAGCTGGAAAAAAGTACTCGCGACATCATTAATTACCCACAAGGACTAGGTATAGGAAGAGCAACTTAGGACCGTCACAGGGCTTTCACGATGCACCCAGGTGTGTACATGTACAAGTGTGCGTCAAGTGGTTGGTGAGTGAGAAAAAAGTGTCATGCACCTGTTTCGAAAGTCGAAATCAATCGACTGCACAATAGGAAGAAGAAGAGTTCAAGGGTGTGTAAACTGTTTCCTGGGTAAAATTTTCAGAGCGTCCGCATTTAGGCAATCGAACGAAGAAGCCATAACCATGTGTTTTTAATCAAGCCAATTAAACACAGTAGACATCAAGTAAACCCATCTAGACATCTAGATACAACAAAAGAAGCCCATCCGTGGGACTTCTTGGAAAAATGTACGAGAAGGACCCGCTCTCTTTTAATCAATTAGCTCATTGTATTGGGTTACTGCTGCGTTGATAGCGAAATGCACTCCGAAATGGGATTCCACAACTTTAATTGCGTTGCGCTCCACATCTTTTGCGTTGCCACAAGTTGAACAGTAATTATTGCACCAGAAGCAGCAGCAACGACGACTACGACGACAACGATGATGATGATGACGAAAGACAAACAATAGGGACTCCCCATGGATTATTCTACCCTACTCTAGCTCTCTAACTCGACAAGCAAGTGCTATTGTCTCCGGTTTCCTGGAACAACATTTGAATTTCTGCCTCACGAAATATTGAAATTATGATTGAATCACAAAGGAACTACCACAACCACGACCATCTGGCTGTAGCCCACCCCCAAGTGAAGCCAACTCATCGTATACTCCATCATCGAGGTAGATGAATTACACCGCAGGAATTAAGTGTCAAGCGGTATACAGTATACTAAGGACCTTCTTCTTATCGGTTGTTGAAATTGGAATTTTGACTCAATGGGGTGGGGTGGGGCACCTTATTAACAGACATACACTTCCTGCGAGCACACAATCTTTTTTTTTTGCGTACGGGGTATACTCGCGTTTGTACTCATCCACGTATGTAGTACGAAATGCAAACATACAAAATAAGGACAGAAATGCGGGAGTGAAAATATTTTCATAATTCCTTTAACGGGGTGGGGTTGGCGGTGTGCTCAACAGTTCAAATCATTCTCTTTGCCCCCGTCTCGCTTCCAACCTCCCCTTGGGGGCACAATGAAACGAACCGAAGTCATAACTTGGCAGGGTAGAGTGAGCTTTTCACGCTCTTTGCTCTCGCAGCACTCGCCTGATTTCAATAAACGCTACCAACGGGGTTCCGCTTGCTGCCGTCGTCGCCACTACTACTACTAGTGCTGTTGCTGCTCCTGGCTGCTTGCTGCTGCTGCTACTGCATTGTGTTAAACTACCCTCTAAAAGGTGGAACACCCATATACACAAACCCATCCACAATCAACCTTCTCTGTGTATATATATATGGTACGTTGTTAAAATATTACGCTACACTGAGTGTATTCACTGATTTGTTAATTTTAAAATCGAGGCAGGAATCAAAAGGGAAACATTCAGCTTCAGCAGCCCCCCTACCAGCAGCCATCAGGTAAATGGGCTTTGACTTTCGTCGTCAGGCCACTGGAGAGGGTGGAAAAAGTCCTCAAAAAACACACACCCACAGAGAACAAATCGGTGGCACAAAGTCGTACTGAATAACAAAAAAAAAACATATAAACTCAACTTTGAAGAAAAAGAAAACATTTTTTTGTATTATTAATTCAATTGCACAACCTGTAGTGCGCATCTTTTGCTCGTAAAAATTAGCCTTCCTTGAGAATCCGTTGTTTGCGCTAAATTTACCGAATTGGGGGTACTCGAGTTTGTCGTGCAATACTTGCTCGCATATGAAATTGTTTATTTTGTGACAGTGACATTGGCCAGCCATTAAAAATGCATTAAAACACTGAAAACAGTTAAATAAAAATGCGGGGCAAATTAACGTTTTTTTTATGGGGTTACGGATAACAAACTACCAAAACAGATTCATAAAATTCCCATCCATCCAGAGAGCGTGAAATGGAATTTAAAGTACCCCTACATGGCGCTCTAAGTGGATGCTAGTGACCGCTGGTCGTAGGACGGACGTTCATTCGCTCGTTTGCTTATTATTTCAAATCTTTCACTTAGCCAATTTCCATTAAATGCAATTTATTAACGCGTGTCCATGATGATGCGCGCTGAATGCACACACAGGGAACAGAGGCGCAGGCAGAGTGCAGTGCGCACTGTTGAGACAATGCGGCCAGGGTGATATCTCGTCACGGAAGGAGCTCATTCAATTATCATTAAGCATGTTGTTCGCGAACCGGCCGGCGGAGGTATTTTTCGCAACTTTTTTCTCTTTTTTGTCGGTTAAAAGTATGCCTAGCTTTGTGGAAGGGAAATAAATCAAAAAAGTAAACAGACGTTTGGGGTAGACGGGCCACATCGCAAGTGAACTGTAGATCACATAGATCATAGATGGGTTTTGTCTGGTATTCCACACATTGATGTGGCTAGAGAATAGGGTAAATGAGTGGTGTTTTCCATGCGGCGCAGAAATACTATCATATTCTCATATGACATTAGGTGTGTGGCAGGAATTTAATAAAATTCATCATATGGTGAGCAAATCAAAATTCTATATCACATAAGGCGGGAACATTGTGAATTTGTATTTCCGTATTTCCTATCGATTTTCAATCGGACTATCAGTTTTAAGCTCCTTTTCATTTGTTTTAAGCTTCTTTTGAAATAACAATCTGAGCCAGATGAAAATCTGCCAGGCATATGGCACAATAAATTTGACCATTCTTGATCATTCTTGCTGGTTTCTGTTGACTGACTATAATGTCAAACCATACGTATTATATTTTTTATTAAATATGTTTTTAAAAATCCAGGAAAACAAAAAATATGGATATTTAACAAAAAGTGTGACTTTCTAGTAAATTTTAAATTAGGTTCCATGATCAAAATGTCAACTCGTGTCTTTAGTAAAAAAAAAAGTAAAAAATGTTAGGACTCTAAAGCAGTTGATAAAAATAAGAAAATATAAGCCATTAACGGTCTAAATGGGTGGTACAAGTTGATAAGCTTGTTGTACCTCCTGTGGAAAAGTAGTTTTTCTGTGACTAAATTGAGTACTCTGACAATCGATAATCTAAAAAGCGCAATAACAATAGTCTGCGATTGCAAAGTAGCAGTTTTGTTAATCTATACCTATGTGTACCAATACATAATGTTAATGAGTGCATCTTTTGACATTTTGGGTCAGCAACTATTGGAATTTAACTGATACCAAAATACCAAATTCAACAGGTGGACGGCTTTAGAAACAGCCTCCAACCGCAACCTTCCAACTAACAATTTATCTTCTATAAAACACACATTTTCAAGAAGCAGTTCCTTCTATTGAGGTTTTTTGTACTTGTGCGGAGAAGTTCAGCATGTTTTATAGCTCTTTTAGGTAAATGCACATACTTTATAGAAGTTGAAATGGTGTAAGGCTTCTAAACAGATTCCGGGAATGTGTGTACATGTGACAGTTTAAAAAATATTTTGGTAGAGCTTCAGCCGAAGTAATATAGAAGAATAATATGTATAGAGCTTTTGACTTAAG
The DNA here is from genome assembly GCA_932526625.1 of Rhingia campestris. NCBI lineage: Eukaryota > Metazoa > Arthropoda > Insecta > Diptera > Syrphidae > Rhingia > Rhingia campestris. The sequence goes on from OW052182.1 coordinate 109,761,697, forward strand.
GCTTATATCAACTCTGAATACTATTTTTTTTGCAATGAACTACCACGCAAAATGTATGGCAACACCAACATTTTTTTGCCTGACAGGACACTACCGTCAGTAGATATGTTAGGCAAATTTAAAATCAAGCTGGATGCGTTCATGAAAGCAAACCGCCGAGGTGCACAAGGTGTCAAATACCCATTCAACTATGGCCTAAATATAATTAGAAGCGCTCCATTTGCTTGACAATGCTGAACAGGTTTAACATGAGCACCATAATCGGTGTCTTTACAGGACACTGTCATATATGACCACACGCAAAAAGACCAGCCCTCTTCAGCAATGACTTCTGAAGCTGCTTGGACAAAGAAGAGGAGGAAAGTATTACTCACCTTCTCTGCTCTTGTCCAGCTCTCTCAGACAAAAGAAAGCTCCATCTGGGAAACTATTTCTTTAATAATCTAGAGCTGGCTAATATTAATGTCAGAAAGCTTCTACGCTATATAGTCAGCTCTGAATGGTTCAATTAAGCGAATTCATATAGGGAAGTCGACAAATCCACGTGGTACAACGGACCATTAAAGTATAATTGTGCACGCACATTGCGTGTAGCCATTACAAACTAACCTATACCAAACGTTTTGAATTTAAAGATATAAGTTTGCAAAATCTGCGTCTGATTGAGCATATGGAGTGTGATGTCGACCAGAGTACATGAGTGCTATCTTAAGGGACCTTTGTAGCTTAAAGAGTTGTTCGAATGACGAAAAGGTGGTTTAAAATCAGGTTTTCTGAAATATTGAATATCCATCAAAGCTTCGAAATTATTGACAGAACCAAATTATAAATCTTACTGAATACTTTTTTTCCTTGCAACAAAATTAAAAAAAAAAAAATATTCTGTGAATTAAAATAAAGATAATCGATAGCAATACCCAGATGGTGTGAAAAACAAACACTCATCTGCATTTTTTGGCAAGTGCGCCTGTGGTAAATGGAAACTTGCATGATTTAAAAAAAATGTATAATCCAATGTGGACTAGAAATTTCGATAGAGGAAAACCTAAATCAGATGTGCAGTACTTAGCATGCTGCCAATTCGAATAACGCATGTTGTTATGAGCTACTCTCTACTTGTAAAGTGGCTGCGCAGCATCATTGCAGCTACAGCACAAACAAACAATATATCAAATAATTGACAAAACCTGTCATTCTATAATCGCAGAAAGTTATTTATTTCTCTAAAACTTATAATCCATTGGCTATTGTCATTTTCCTTTTCACGGAACTATGGGTAATACGTGTCAAATAGTAAACACATGGTTTCCAGATGCATGCACTTTATTTTTGACCTTTAAGCACTTCTTAAAAAAATAGCTTCGCACACACAAATTAAAAGTGAAGCTCTGTATGGGCTGTTAATGTCGGATATATCAATTTTGTTAATGCTAGTATTTTTTCAGATAAGATGAATGAGCAGTCATGTTTGTTCTTAAATTATTAGTTTTTTTGTTTTCAGCTATTTCTTTTAGAGAGTCCTACTTATTTAGATCCTAGTATATCCATACACAGGGGGTTATAATGATGATTGAGTTTTAAAATTCAAATTCAATTAAATACTTACTAAATTTAAAGCATTTAAAAATCAATGTTTCTATAGCATCCACTTACCTGAAAAGAAAAAAAAATGATTTAAGTTGTGCTTTTACAAAAAGTTGATTAATAATATTAAACAAAAATTAAGAAACATTTTATAGAAGATCTGTTAATTTACTAAACCGAGTTATCGTTACACTCAAAAATGCTGTGTTGTTTTTGAATATCATAATACGAGGGACATGTCATAACATTGGACATGAATCTCCATTTCAACGAAAGTAAGCATATATTAAAACATATATATGAGGAACATATCATAACACATAACATTTGACACGAATGTCTTAACTGGCGCCCAAAGCGAAGTCATTCAAAAATCGCGTGTATCTATTCATTATAATTCATGTAATATCTTTTTCAAGTAAATAATATCAAATATTTGAGCAGCAAATTTGTTCCGCAAAACATGTCACAACTATCGCCAAACGTGAAACCAGTCGGCAATCCCATAATAAATACCAAGATTGATGATATTTGAAAGACGTCTCTCTATCTATTTGTTAAAAAGTTTAGTTTATCGAGTGTTTAGCTACCAATGCAAAAATCACTAAAAAGCGTTCCAAATCACACCAAAATCATTAAAATAAAGTCAATATTCAATTATAACACATTCGTTCAATTTGGGTATAGAAATAACCACAACGTGAAGCACATTGAGTTAACCTTTGCGTTAGAATGGATACTTCAAATCTTACCAACATCTTTAGAAATATATCTAGCATTTGGGTATTAGACCACCATTTTCGGCATAACACCCAGAAATGTTGTGTCATATCTCCACCGCTACAATTATTAACATAACCCTCGTATCTGAATGAAAAACTTCATCATAGAATAAAAAAGAAAATACCGATCCTCAAACGCAGCTTTTCATTATGCGATTTGGCATTTTTCATAATAACATATTCCTAAAGATCGCACATCGCCCTCGACGCCATACCACCAATCTCGCTGGAATTACATCTGCCATAGCCAGTGACGGCAGCATGCAATAATTTTCAGCACACGACGACGACGACGTCGACGCTCCCAAAACACTGACAGCTCTCTTCGAGGAAAACCGACGTCCCAGACAGAGGCCGCGTTATAAATTTGATTTATTTACGCTAGCGTGCGCTCGCGGTTCACAGCCGCAAATGATCTCCCGCACTCCATGACTGAATATCCGCTTCACGAAAAAGATGAATGCTTGAGCGATGATTTATTTCAGTTCTGATGCGTTTTTCGGTTTTTAATTAACAAAACTTTATCGTGTTGAAAATACTCGTATGATGGCAGGGGAAGCAACCAGCACCCAGCTCCATTAACGACCGCACTGCTTTAGTAATCAGGTGTTAAAAATATATATCTCATGCACTCTCCTCCCGTTTTAATTAAGACAGATACCAGTACGACAACTGAACCGATATATGACATCGCCGCAAGCCGCCTTGTGTCCTAGGCTGGTTAAGTAATTTTTCCCCTTTTCATTTGCCGGGGTGCAATGTTGCGCCGACAGATTAGATAACACTCAAAGTAGACTCCATTCGAGATGCAGTGGAGCACATGTATCGAATTTCCACACCGCCAATGTAAATCATATTTCCGATGACTCATTGCGGTGAGCGCATGTTCACTTTCGGATACAGGTAAACCGTTGGTATTTCTTTGTGTGTTAGCAGAGTAAATGCCATAACGTATAACGTCTAATAAAATACGTTTTAAAACGCTCGCTATCTCCGGAAAGAACATTCGAAATAAATCAAAAGGCACCCTTGGGACGCGCGGGAACGTTTTATTGCATTCCTTGTACGAACGAACAAAAAAAACCTTAAAAGACTATCATTACGAGGAAAGACCATAATAGCCGAGTGAGGGTAGTTTCATGGTTCATGTTTTATTTGCCTCTTTTAACGGATACAAGGAACAAGGGCGCTACACCGTCTCCGTCCCGCCCCTCGACAGGGACTCGAACAACTGTCCGAACAGACAGGTGACATTAACATTAATAATTGATACTTTTTTGTTGTTGCCTTTCAAACAAAAAGAAACTTTTCCACTTGATTAAAGAGTGTATCAATTTCCTTACCAGGATTGAGGTTATCCCACCACACGAACAGAAACACGAACACAGCGTGAAGGAACCACTCGGCTTGGATGGCGTCGTAAAAAGAAAAACCAAACACTGAAAAGCGGTTCTTTGGCCGGGTTCTGGAGCGTGTTTGTTAATAAATTATGAGATGGGTCCTTTCAGTTTTTAAGAGGAACGCAATCTCTTTTGTGGGCGTGGGATTCTTCTGCACATGCATCTTTCAAAATACACAATAACTTTCCTCCTTGTGGAGTTAAGTAGTTTTTTTTTTTAGGTAATGAGTTTTTTTCCTGTACCCCACTCGATAGCGACCCACAAAACCATAGCCAATAAAATGTCACTGTCAGCACCTGGTTAAGGGCGTTAAATGCACCCACCCCTCAATTGAGGTATTTTCAGATAGCGCAAAACCTATCGATGCGACAAAAGCCAAAACCACCACCACCCAGGCACCCCTGGCATTTAATTTTATACGTCCGAGTATTACTTTAATTTGTGTTGTCCTTTATAGTCGAAAATGTGAAAATGTCACACGGAATTTGTTTAATGGGTAGTAATTTATTTTTCGGGCGCTGCCGGTTGTCACACACCACCCCGGCTTTTTGTGAATACCCCCAGTGGTGTATTTACGCCGACCGGATCGCCGATTAGAAGTCAATTTATCGATTTTATACTTTTGTCTATGCTGGCCATACCCGGCAAGTATCTACCACCATCCTACCCTCATTTATTTCTCTGCTGCGTATATGTTTCGCACAGGGGGACAGGAGGGATGACACAGTCACCGCGCCGCACGCTTAAATTGGACAGGAGACAGCTTGTATCCGTGATAGATAGTCCGTGTTTTCTTTTTGTGTTTTTGTCATTTGCAAACGCATTTGAAAATTGAAATTGAAAGTAGAGAGAGACAGGGCTGGGCGCGAGGTCTCGACGAAAGAGTGATAAAAATAATGACGCATGCCAAATGACTGGTATCCGGTCCGGGGTACAGATTTATTGCACTATAGAGTATCCGCAGCCCAAGCTAAGTGCGCGCCGCCCGCAAATTACGCACATTAATTGAAAATCTCAGAGGATGTCATTTGCAGGGTTCAATAATCGTAAAAAAAAAATTCACGAGTTTTTTTTTTGTTGTAAAGAACATCGATGCGACTGCCTGCTGGGTTCGCCTTAAATGAGGTTGTCAACAAAATGAGTTTGTTTTACTGAGTTTTATTTACTCACAGCATGATCCTCCTCTGTATAATAGTCGTCCTGCTTTGAGTGGTAGAAAACTACTGCAGCAGCTAGCTAGTGGATGTAGTACGTAATCGTGTACATAAATTATATTCGTTCGTGTTTGGTGACTATTAACTGAGTTCGGGAGTAATTAGACGTCGTGTTAGTAAAACAATTGTTCATGAGTCTATGAAATGCGATTCCCCAATTTTCATTTTCTGGTGATCCATAGTTGTTATTTTTTTTCTATTGTTTTTTTTGTTGGTTATTTCGCGCCCTCTTGAGGGTGTGCTAATTCATTAGGTGTTTCGTTTCCTTTTTTGGGGAAATAAGAACGTGTTTTCGGTTATGAATTTTATTACCAAAATACCGGTAATAAACAAGGTGTTTCAGGCTCTTTAGAAAATCAACAAAATGTTTCATACAAGTGTATGATAATGGGTCTGAATTAAAGCTAATTGGTGTCGATTTTTCATGACCTCGATGTAAAATTAGCCGCTGTTGTGCGTGGAGTGTCATTAAATATGGAAAATTGGATAGGTTGTGCTGTAATTGGAAAACTTGGTTGATCGGAAATCGATTGTTTGAGGGACAGTCGATGGGAATTTGTGCAAATGTTGTGAGTGGCGCCCAACGTGGGAACAAAAGAAAATCAATGTTAGCTTTTTATATTAAAAAATGCGTAGATATAGGAACATTTTAAATCAACATTATAGGTATTTGTTTAGTTTTTTTTTTGAAATATTGTTAATGCTGGGACTCCTTAAAATGTTCGCCAATAATCTGAATTTAGCGTGAAAAAAGTGATTTTGGTATCTAAATCGTTTTATGCTTCTTTAAATTGAGTTAAAGCGATAATATCATGAGGCACCAGTCAACGAATCTATTGGTGGGCCTATATTAAAATATATTAATTTTGAAATAAGTGAAAAAGTGGGAGATCTATTTCAACGTTTCACGGATATGGGAGATATAGAAAAGAGATCAGCAGATAAAAACATACTCATTGAAGCATTTCTCAACATGCCTTAGAAGAACGTTGACTCACGACTGGTGCCCAATATTCGGTTATTGAATAAATCGTTGCTAGTTATGCTGCACTTGCTTAATCGTTTCAACTAAGCTTACATTTTTGCAATTAATACTTTTGTATAAAAAATATATTTAGATTCCTCATTAGAACTTTTAAAAAAGAGAGTTTTAAAGTTTTGTTTACTCTTCGATCCCAAATGAGTACATGATCTACAACAAATGTCTAGGCACTTTAAAACTAGCTGCCATCGTAACTAACTGCCTCAAATTCCGCTTTACAGCGGAGCAGAGGTATAGATAAAAGTATCTCAAAGTAATGCCTAAACTGTTTGTATTTTGATATAAATCGAGCTTCATTGATTGTGCTATTTGAGACAAAATCTGAAGCATAGTTTTCCACAAGAGCGTCAATAAATCAACAGATACTCGATCATCAACATCTCTCAATATAAGTCCAACCCACTCATCGTTTTCACCGAAACTTGAAGGTAGATTTGCAACAATAAAAGGGAGTCGTTTGCACTTCTTGGTATTGAATTAAGTTCTTGTAAGGAAAGGCTTCTTTTGAATGGCATATGTACAAAATTTAATGTATGTCAAATGACACCTTAAAATGGAGCCTTACTTGTTTTTGTTGTTTCAAGAAATATATAAAATGGCTCTTGATAAATTAACGGATTTGACGAGAGTATATACATACTGCTTTACGTGTTCTCCACGTAAAGTAGTATGGTTAACTCCAGGAAGCAAATATAATTCCTTAATCTGTAATCAGTATGTGATAACCTAATTAAAGAATGTCTTCTGATCGGTAGTATTTTTCTTTTTTTGTGTCTTTTAACGTACGGCATTGAAGGCTATTTCATGTGATTTGAGAATACTGGATCAGATCGATCAAACTATTTTTATTTATCTGTCTGGTGATGAATCCAACTTATTGTTTACATTGCGACCAACATAGTGTCCATAGTAATCAAATCAACTGGATCTTATAAAACGGTGAACAACGTTGGGAATTCGTCGACTTTCCGACTGAAGTCATTGTGCCTTTTTGTTGCAGAATGCTGAAATACCTCAGTTTAAAAAAGATTTTTCTATAACTCTGCGTACTGCTCAAACCAACTGGTTCTTTTAAAAGTGGCGCCCAACCTGAGGACCATGAAAATATTTAAATGTTCGTCGCAATATGACTCAGATACTTTCTCCCTCCACAATATGTCTATCGACTCATCAAATCATTTCAAACACGTTAGGAAGTCCATTCTTATATTGCTAGCTCTGACTCAGATATCCCATTTCTACCTTAAAAAAAAAAACCAAAAGCACTTAAAAATGTACCAGAAAATATATCAAATTCCACAACCTTTTCTCTGCGGCACGGCATGAACGGCGTGCGAACGCACTAATTGCACGCAGCCAAGAAAATCGGTCATTTTTGTTGAGAGACATGTCAATTAGCAAAAAAACAGAAAATTTTAAATACCTATTGACAACGAAACCTCCCACAGACACCAAATACAAAATACCCAAACCTTGCAACCAGGATTAAAGGAGAAAAAACCTAATTCCAAGGATTAAACCAAAGCACAACGCAATATATCCCAACCATTCCGTGCCTCAGGTGGCTGAGTGCTACTCATCAAACAAATCGCCTGTGTACAGGAATATTGTAAGCCACCATCAAACGAGCAACGTTGCTGCTCTTCTATTGTTGTTTATCGTCCTTTCTACCTGGTTGCAGTACAGTCTTTGTCCATTAAAATTCACATTTCAATTTTCCCATTCTTTGTGATGATGGAGAACAATGATCGGGATAATTCCTCGAAAATGTTTATGTCGTTGTCCTTTTTTGTTCGTTTTGCGCGAACAATGGGCATGTAGGCGTGCCTTTAGTCGTTATACTATTGCAATATGCGTTTTTCACTTTACCACCGTGTCGCCGTAAGGGCTTCGGTTGGTAAGTGTGGTTTTTCTGCAACCCGAAGGGAATATCCCATAGTGCGAGTGTTGTAAGTGTACCAGAGAGACAATCTGTTTTCTTAATTTATAATTTCCGGGTATTGGAGAGCAAGACAGACTCTTTACGCAATCGCCTCCCAAAAATAGAGCAGTCTTTCTATTGCTGTTCGTCATCGTTTGAAGGGGCTCTTCATTATACTCAAGAACATACTCAAGCTAACAACAGAAGGCGAAAAAAAATAATGGAGTCTTAATTCAAGAGTGTGCGCGCACTTGATAAATTGTTTAAACACACTTGCTGCTGATGCTAGATTCTAGCATTTCATTTTTCGGTATAGCCATCTTGAAGCGATTAAGCTTACATATCCATCAACACCGAAATAAATCACACACACAATCATGTACGCAGCGAGTCCCCCCCTAGAGTCCAATTTTTTCCATTACGAAGGGAGGCAGGCTCCAGATGAACTCCAAGATAATAATAATTTAGACAAATGTGATTGTACAAGTCCAACAAATTACTATTGCCACTTTGTGGATAAAAGTGATTATTATTACTTATGTTTCCGGTTACATTTGAGATGTTAAATCAGACGAGGTAGCTGCGCTAGATACTTTTTTCTCTTTACATTTACTTGGTGTATGTACATTTGCTTATGGGATTATCGATAGCGGGGTAAGCTAACAAGGTTCAATTTAAAATGCAACAAAGATAACAACAAGTAGCAGATAAAATTGCTAAAGTTAAACAAATAAAAGTTATAGTGTTTTGATTTGTTTTTGTTTATTTTTTTTTTGCAGACGCACTTGTGATTCTTGTACAACGCTAATGCATCGACGAGGACATGGATGCCACGTAGGTGTATAGATAGAGTATCGTTTCCCGGAAACAACGTGCAAGGTGAGTCTGTGTTAAGTTTAAGTTGACTCTAGGTATCTCTTTTTAATGGAAATAGAATTACCTGGAATACGAGTTAGTGACTTCCTAGAGGAGTTCTATATGCGATAAAGGAGTTTTTTTTTTGAGAATAAGATGCATTTTAATGAGTTGTCGAGTGATTGAAGTGATATTACTTAATCAATACGTTTTTATTTACACATGCCGAAGTTGGAGACGCTTGTTGACCCAAGGGTTGTATTATGTTTCGAAAAATTGATTTTTTTTAGAGTGGCGCCCAACGCGTGGACATTGTTATTAGTTATTCGAAAGATTAATAGATTCACAATTGTTATAACGTGCTTAGAAGAAACAGAAAAGATGGTTTTGTAAAAAGTGGTGCCCATACCGGGAATCCAATATATAAATACATTATCTCGAAAACTTACGTTTGGAACGATATTTCATAGTAAACAATTCGAAATGACTGTTATAGATACAAATTTGTGTATAGGTTTGTATAGTATCATACAACATTCTTAATAAAAAATTACACCCAACGTAAAAAAAAAAAACACTATTTTGTCATTTTCAGAGGAGAACCAGTGAAAAATCATTTAAAACCATCTCGCTACTGAGCGCTGGATAGCATTTAAATAATCATTATATCCCAATATCGTGGTGATCTAAAAAATATTTTAAGTTGTATCAATTGCCATTGCAGAGTGGGTTTTTAAAAATGTATTGTTTACCATTTACGCAATGCTAAAAAAGACCAAAATATCTTGTATTTCCATTCAAAGGGTCGTCCGTACTTTTATTTAGTCTAGAGTAACGAAAAATACGTTAACACATGTTTAAGTCATAAGTGTATAGCTTTGGCTTAAACATTTTTTGATTTATATTTCATGTACACTTAAAAGCTATGTATGAATGTTTATTGTATTTACGAGAAATTTATTTTATCTATATACGGAACTATTCTATCACTGGACGCAAGATTAAGGCTCTACTAGATTTTTGAAGATTTCAATAAAAAAAAGTGAGCTTAATCGTTTATTATTTTTTATCTCTTATGTTAAAAGCATTGAAATACGTGGCTCTCTGGCTAAACTATGATGCTTTGTAGATGTGAATAGAAAAAAACAGACTATGTTAAACTAGTGTCGCTTTAATACTCTTGAAATCTACGTAAAATTTAGTACATTTTATGGTTGGTAAAAACCACGCACAAGTACAGAACCGTTGGTATTATGGATAATAATTAAAGCTTGGGAATTCGTTATAAGAGGTTGAAAATACAGGATAAACCTAAAACTGAAGTCAGTCCTTAAGCGTTTTACCCTTGTTAATTTGTTTGTTGTGCAGCGTTGCTTAATACAAAAAAACTTGAATATTTGCTTTAGTGGGTACACATTTAAATAGAACTAGAAACAAAAATATGTACTATAATACGAAAACGTAACCCAACCTTAAAACCTTATTTTCAATTTTTATAAAGGATAGCTCAAGATATTAATATTAGAGTTTCAGTGATCTTATTATCGGGGCTGCTAAAATATTTTTAGATAATAATGGGTTCGAAACAGATACATAGTTGTCAATATAATTGGCGCCCAACCTGAGGCCTTCAAATTTTGTGTATTTTAATAAAGGCATAAAAATAGTTATTCATCGCAATTTCTGAAAAGTTTCATAAAGAAGTATCTCAAAAAGTGGACAACCATTCTTGCAATATTTGCTCGACAAAAAAAAACAGACAACTGGCTCGAAAATCATAAAAATACTCATTTCAACTTGATATGAAAAATCTCAATCTACGATTAGATGGAATGAAGGAAAATCCAATCGTAGATTATTTTGCTTCCAAAAATTCCAAATAAGGCAGCAGACATAATCTCGTTCTTCCAAACCGAATATGACATTCCCTCGTAAAAAGCAGGTTTCACTTACGATTACGAGATTATGACACATTCACCGACACAGACTGTCAAAACATCGGCGCGCATTATCTGCATCAATAATTTGTCTTACATATAAATGGACACTACAAGGTGTACGCACTACACAAATCGTTAAGAGCAGCACTACAAAACCTCCCTGTGGAGGCCGCTTATCTCTCCATCTGTCACATTTGTACGACAGTGCCCCGCCCGCTTGGCTCCAGTTAGGCCCGCAAACAACACAAATTCCTCTGATAAGGCCGCACTCCATGCAGAGGCAGACAATTTGAGGATCGATTATCTTCCTCAAGATGGTGGTGCTTGGTGATTTTGATGACTTAACTTGAACGCAAATGCACACGATAGAGCGTCGTTTAAAAAATAAAATAAAAATTGGGGATATTATTTTGTCAATACCAATGCCACTTTCCTCGTGTCAAGTGATTCAAAAATGAAAACAAGACGACAGAATGAGATAGATGATGACACTCGCTGTCCCTTACACTTTGCAGATACATTATCTCAATAGAATGCAAAAAGGCGGCGGGTGTATGTAGGTAGGTAGCTATTTCCTTTATTTTTTTATCCTTTATCGCAAAACCCAAAATCCCTTTTACTGCCTTTTTTGGATTACTCCGTGATGAGACATGGAAATGCAGGGATTTACGTTTAGCATTCATTTTGTGTTTCGTCGTTGTATGTGAAGGGAGCAGCCTCTACTCCTCGTTTAAAGGCAATTGACGAAAATCTACGTAAATTGCTGCATTTGATTTCCCAATTTAATGTGCGTTCGCCGTCTTGTCAGTCAGTCGTCAATTAAAGCAATTAATTGTCCGTTGGAACCTCTATCACGACCAATAACTTTGGCGTACGTAATTATGAAGCAAGACAATGGAATTTCCATTTTGTCCTATCTATCCAGAACTCTGGAAACCATCAGTCAATCAGCATTAAGAACAAGCACTAGATGAGGAGGAATATAACCTTCCCCGTTTAAGTGCGCGTACATATACGAATACGAATACGTTTTGCTTCACTTTCTTAATTTTTGTTCTTTTCTTCTATCTTGCAGATGCTCAGCAGTTGATGTGCTGCCCGGCTGTGTACAGAACATCATCATCAATATCATCAAAGACGGAGAGTTCGGGTCGGTCAAGTGCAATTCTTGACGTATTGAATCATCTAAAGTCGCAGCAGCAGTCTGTTACAAGCGGAGAAGGAAATAGAGCACAGCTCCGTACGCATCTAGATACAGTATCTGTAGCATGAACGTAGTGAATAATTTCATTGAAAAACGCAAACAACAAAAGTTATCCGATTGAGAAGATATGGGAAATTCAAATTAAAGTGTTAAGTAGTTTTTGTGTTTTAAAAAAAAAGTGTGTGCAGCTGTCTCACACATTTAAAAAAAAAATTATTTGTGTTCTTGTTATCGAAGTGAGAAGAGAATTTTGTTTATCGCGAACAATAGCCTACCTTGTCTCCTCCTGTGTTGTATCGCGTTTGTCGAGCCCATTGTGATTGTTTGACGGTCCATGCGATAACGCGAAAAGGGGTGTATAGTGCAAACAAGGTGAATGGACCCCGCTGTCGTCGTTGCCGTACGTCGCGTCGTTGCCCCCTCGATCAACTAGTTAAAGTTTTGTTCCGATTTTTCCTCTTGTGTGTATTTGTGTTCAGTTTTTTTTTATTCAACAATCACTGCAAATTGAAGAGCTTTTTTGCAAGGGTGGAGTGTATAAAACAACAACCCTCGTTCCACTCCAAGTGTCCTGGTTTTTCATTACTCGTAAATGTTAATGCTGTTGTTTTTGTTGGCTTTGTGTTCGTCGTCGTCGAAGTCGTCGTCGTTGCGTTTTTTATGTGAGTGCAGAGCGGAATAATGTCGCAACAACCGTCACCATCAGTAACCCTTAGGAAGAATAGGGCTGAGCACAGTAACAACAAAGCATCATCAAGGATATTCAAAACCATTCAGTTATTACTATGGTCCAGTGTAGCGGTGCAAATTATTTGTGGTTCAACGAATGCACCGGGCGCTGCAGCTGAACCCTATGGGGGTGGCATTACAAGTGTCGGGATTCATATACCCGGCGGTGGAGTTGGCATCATCAGCGAGACAAGATGTCCGCGAGTTTGTTCGTGCAATGGATTAACTGTCGACTGTTCGCATCGGGGCCTTACACAGGTTCCGCGAAAAATCTCACCCGATGTCGAAAGACTGTAAGTATATCTATGAATTTCTTTTCGCTTAGAGATATTTAAACATAAATTTATCAACATCGTTATTCACGTTTGCTTAATCGATTTGTTGCCACGATTGGTATTCGTATCGAATGCATTAAAAAATCATTAGAAAGAATTATAAACGCCGATCAATAAATCAAAACAGGCTCGGCTCGGCTCGGTGGTCAATTAACATGATATCTGGGCCCATTAACACTTCAAAGTGTATCCCATTTGTGGTGTAGAAATGACGTGAAATTGCTATGCATTCAGGCGAGCTATTGGTCTCCATTAACATGGTATACCTATCTATGCCATGACGGAACAGCTCCCACATTCCTCAATATATTCTCTCATGATGAAACAACACAAAAGCTGATATTTTTAGGTGGCAGCACCGACTGCAGTCTGTCTCTCTGTGTATTGTGGTCACCCCACCACTAGAAGTGCCATCAATCTGTAACACGACGATTGATTGACAAATGGTTGTCGAAAAAACATCGTCAGAATCAAATCACCGCAAGGTGTACCTAAAAAAACCAACGACAATCATTTAACGTCAAAACCTGAATAAGAGACGGGTTTCAACTCAACTCGGGCGACAACAGTGTGTGGTGAAAGGTCGATTTCGGTATTTTTTGAAATTGTGCATCAATTTGTTCACCAAATCGTTTTTGACAATTTGGTGGTACGCGGTGATGTCACGTTTCATGGCAAAAGGTCAAAATTAGTAAATGAAGAGCGCTTTATCTTAAGTAGTTGAATTTATCTATAATTTTGAATAAAAGTTATGAGCACACCAAAATGCTTGATTATAAAAAAATGTTCCAATCTAACCAAAATGCTAAAATAATAAATATCAGCTTATTACATATTTTTATGGAAACTGCTTAAATTACTAATGTATGTGAACCCAAATATTTGAGGTTTTCGAACATAGGCAAGTGTCAAAATTATGAATACATAATAATAATCCTCACGTCATATTCCGAGTGAGGATTGTCTGAAAAGTGAAGTGAATGAAAAGCAAATATTTGTAGTTTTCGAACTTACACAAAGTCAAATAAATGGAAAATCATTAACAAATATTTTTGCTCCAGTTTGTGTACAGCATTTTGCTAGAATTGAGTGGTACTTAAACTTAAACATTAATAATAATTTGATGCCATAGTTTGGCACTAGTAAAAGCTGTGTCGAATTCCGGCGTAACTTGCCATGAAAATTGTCCAAAAACACGTTATAAACGACATTAATCGTAGTGAAAATTCGATGAATTAAACCGTCACGACATATCCCAAACATGCTCTTAATCACAACACGGCTAATAAATATGTGCATGTTCAATTGTGATTTATTAAACGAATTGTCACGTGATACCATAAAAATGAAACCAAAACACGATTCATTCGCAGTTAAACATTACCCAGGATAAATGTTTTATACTTTTTCCCAGAAGCATTTAAGTAGAAACATCATTTCTCATAAATGTGTTGGAAATAGCCCTTATTTGCATTCATTTCTCACCATTTTACTTTATTTATTGATGTAATCTATTCAGATAATCAGACCAATAAACTATTTTCATGAAAGAAAAATCACCATATTTGGCAGCACTACCAGCCCAGCTTTCACATTTGCAAATGTCAGTGCAATTGACAGACAATTTGTTCGTGCTACTTTTAACGAATAGAAATTAATGATTTTAGCACAAAATTACAATAATTGACAGGACTGCTTGTTGTAACTGCATATGGAAATGTATGCATAAATGGAAATTCTATGGAATACACAGAGCGGTGTGTTCGCAAACTACTGTTGTATTAAATAAGAAAATATTTTTTACTGATTTGAAGATGTTCGTAAGAATCCGTAAAAATTAAATTGTAATGGAACAGAGTTATTGCTTTTTTATGGTTTTCAAAATTTTCAACTCTCACGTGCCTGGAAAACGTTGAGGATGTCGATGTTGCTAATGTGTCATTTATAATTCAAAGCCTGGTTATTTTCCATTTCGTTTATTTGAAGGATGTCATATTTTCTCAATGATAAACACATTTTTTATATTATTTTTGCCTTTTAAATGCTCAATCAACAAAATGAAATATGTTTGGTTGAAAAGAAAATCCCAAAAAAAAAACAGTCAACCTGGATGTTAGATTGTTTAACTGTCACATTATACTACATACAAATCGGATCCAGGAGATCAACAAATCAATCATCAGAGGAATAAAATAGACCACAGGTTATAAATAGTAGGTTTCCATAAAATAACCAAGTCTGTCAGAAAAATATATAATAAAAAAAACTTTTTATATCCACACTTATTTCTGTTGAAAAATATAAATATAAAATATAAAAATAAAAACAATATATATCAATTGGAAATGCATTATTCCCCTTTAATGATAAATGTTAATTATGTACCTATTGTTCTTAGGGAAATTAACTTTAATATCTAATATTTTTTTACAAACAAAAGTGACTTTCTTCATTCAAAGTAATATTTCTTTAGACAGATAATAATGTTTTTTTTGTTACATATGCAAAAAAAAAAAAAAAAAAAATGGCTACAAAACCCGGATTTAAAATGGCACTCAAAATTTTACAGGTGCCACTCCTGCACCGCCCTTGCTTACAACAATTTCAAAGCTTCAGTTGGCACGTATGATGGTGGCTGCAGCGTTTATGTAAAATATGGACTAATTGTAGATACCATAAGGACCTCTATTTACACTTCAGTCTTGACAATTTAAATTCCAACAAATGGGAAGCAATTACCTCAACTTCATTCACCCCAACATTATAATGATGTTGGGCTTTCAAATCCTAGTTAGGTTCCACATTATAAGCGCAACTTGAAATAATTGCCAAACAAGCTCCTGCTAACCAAAAATAGTTGTAAACACGAAACGGACCCCTTCAACGTCTTCGAATGGCATAAATATGGCCATAAAAGACGGAAATTCCTTTCAATCAAATCACTCTGTCAATCACGCAAGGTCACTCTACACTCACCTCTTAGTTTACGGCCTTTGACTTGTCGTTGTCATTCGACAATCACCCTTTCCAGCGTGCTTCGATCGTCACATCACATCACATATGCGTGTATGCTTCTGACGTGATTATGGAAAATTTCGAATGACGTACGATGATGGTGTGAGGATGTGTGCGTGTTTTTGATTGACAGATGTTAATTCAACGAAATTTATGGTACAAGTGTTGGGAGGGTTTTCACGCCAACTTCCCGAAATGAATTGATGACATATTTCAAATTTATCATTGTGCACGCAAAGGGGTAGTTGGCGAATGGCTAAAACAATTTCAATCACCACCACATTCTGAGTCAGTTACCTTGTATGGTTGGCATACACTCCCTCTAGAGAGACTTGCGTTGCGGTCTTTGGTCTTCCACTTTCCTGTCAAAGTCGATCATCATCATCCAGCATCCTTTCGAGAGTTTTTGTGTTTTTTTTTTGTTTTGTTTCGGTTGAAGTGCTCTTCGACCAGTGGAAACTCTCGAAACTCATTCAACTGGAATGTAATGCTCATGTGACAAGGATCTAAGACATACGCCACTGTTAGGCCACTCCCAAAAATCCACTATAGAGAGCTCTGAACAATGCTAACTCCCCGTGTAATAACTGTGTTTGCCGCAGATATAATCGCGCATTAGCGCTGCTTTACTCGATGGTGCCGCCGCCGGCAGCCGCCGAATCAATTGCACATATCTCGGATGAAGAAGAAGTCCTATCCATGGAGTATGGTGTTGAAGCGGCTGCCTGTATTCAATAACAATTTCAAATAGCCCGCAGAGCATCTTCGAACGAGATTTCATCTTTTGTACATCGAATTCTTGCACAGCGAATTCTTTGAACATAAATAGTCACACCACAGCGTTGCCCATGGAGGCAGCACACAAAAAGCGATAGATAAACGATTTGCCACCATTCATGTGTGCACTTAGTGCCTTGAGCACCACTAAGGTCCACCATTCAGCCATGAGAATGTGAATTTATTATTGCAGCAGTATGGTTTGTTAATAATATTTCACAACTCGTTAAATATATTGAACCGTGCGCGATACACAATTGCACATATCCCCGCACAGTCGTTCTTGTAAAATGAACGTGGTGGACCTGGCCTGGACCTAATTCGGGTGATAGTGCGGTGCAGCCACAGATTGTGTCTGTTAGTCCGGTCTGTTTGCAGACTGTGTTAGCACAACACGACAGATAGTTACAGGTACGAGAGTACAGCATGTGTATCTATATCCATCAGAGTTGACCGTGTACACCGAGAGATCTGAGAGAGAGAGAGAATTTTATTGTGGCCCCATGGTGAATAAACAAGATTGAGATCCAAAATAAATGGCTGCATGGGCTATAAATTCCTGCTTCCAATCTATCTGTGTACGCTCTGTTGTTTCGTTGCAGTACGTACCTATGTGAGGAGTAGCGGCGGCAATTCAAAAGTTCAGAAATCACCTCGCACAAAACTTGTCGGACGGAATTTATAGGCTGCCCCGGTAATACCAATACAAACACAAACACTTTTAGTGTCTGCGATGCTGCGTTGTGGCATTGATGCAGGATAAAGATGACGAATCATAACTCTTGGAAAGTAGTGTGTGCAAAAAGTGCCTTCATACGTGTAGCCTTTCACACAACCAACTCAAAGATACAAGATTAAGTTAATTGCACAAACGTTGAAACTTGTTTTTGATTACAACGCAGGTTGCAAACGTATAGATACATATGTATCTATTCCTTTCGAATATGATGGGGGAAATTCTAATTTAGATTGTTCAGGTCTACACGTAGGCAGAGGGTCACTGATTGATATCCCAAGCGATTTCAGGAGCAAGTTGAAAATAGAAGGTGTATAGGTACCCTTGTGAGCAGTGCTCATACTCAATGAATGCCCACTCTTTTCTACAATGATTTACGAACAAATCTATACTTTATCAAGATAATGACCTTTAAAGATCAGAATATTTGTTACTACTTGGCATTAAATGGATACAGTCAACAGATAACTCAAAATGTTTGCTCCTTTGAAGCACTTTAGTTCTGCGGTCATTGCAAATACTTTCAGAAAATGTATTCAAGGAAATTCTTGTTACATATTAACTTGAGTGCCATGCCCACAACAGTACAACTTTTTTGGCGCAGAAGGCTTGTCAGTACCCTAGGACCTAGCTTTTTCTCAAAAAATGTTCCTCCTCGACCAGTCATGTATTTCTCAATCAATTTTGGAAAGCTACACAACATAGAAATGTTTGCAGCTTTAAACCCTTTATTTTTTTTTCCTTGTCATTTACATAAAAATGACAATATCGGGCATTAACAGCCTGTCCGGGGCCTCAAATCTAGCTTTGTTACTTTTTTTGTGCGTAAATTTGAGAATCTTCCCATGATAGTTTTATAGTCTTCATAGTTTGCTTGCGTCTCAACCTTACATATCTAAGATGTTGGTATGGCCTTAATAGCCTCCCTGTTTCCCATCCAAATAGTAAAACCACACGAACAATTAAAACAAGGTTGGTATATATAACAAATTGAGTCTTAAGGCTCAACTACAATTATCGAAAACAATCATAAGCTGATGCCGAAATTTTAGATATAATTTCCTAACTTAGGTTCGGTTCCTGGTTACCACAGAACAGGTGAATTGATGTTAATTATTCAGAACCTGAACTTGTGTTAGATATTTCAGTTTTCTTATTAAGGCCTGTCTTAGTTGCCAAGCAAAAGTAATTATTATGTATTTATACCCTTTCCCATAGGAGCGTATTAGTGTTGATACATAGTTTGTAACATATAGAAATTATTTAGATAGTTAAACCTTAAGGGTAGGTGTCCCAGACCGACCAACTCAAATTTCATGTAAATGCATTTGAATGTGTTGGTAAGCTCTCTTTAATTATACTCATGTGCTCTTTGCTTCAACGCAAACGAAAACTGAAGGAAAAGACAAAAAGTAGCAAGCGCAGACTAATATTACATATACCTACCTACCTACATATGCAATATACAGACACCAAGCAAATAACTTGAAAACAAAAATGGAAAGAGAAGGAAAAAAATCAAGTTGAGGGTTGGTTTGGTGTACATATTTTGTGTTGTAATTTTCTTTCAGATTTGGTGATAAAATGATAAAATTGTTGCTGGCTGCCGCGCAGCGAGGTGTAAAAGCAGTTTTTGAGGTTTTCATTGTATATCTTATAAAAAAATGTGTAAACCTTACCTAGGTTAACTTTTTTCTTAATTTATGAGATGTAGGAAAACACTTGTTTGGATGAAAATTCGATTACTCAAATAATAGGACGGTAGACAATAGTGCTACTGATTCTCGTTGCAACAATAGTAGGATGAAATTTTTCAAATCAAATAACAAAAAATGATAGATATTTATCTAGGTAATTGTCACCCCATCTTCTATCAATGCTCGTTATGAAGGTACCTAAGCACCTTATATAAAAAAAGAAGTTTACGAAAGTTAATTTAACCGCTATAATTAATTTTTGTAGGTTCAAGGTGTCAAATTCACCAAACAAATACTATTTGAGTCGAATTTAAAAAAAAACGAAAACGTTTTTCCGTGCAGCGAAATGTTTTTTAAACTATTGAGAAATGTATTTAAATCAATTATACGCCTGCCCTCCGGAACAAAACTACAGTTGTCCTTCACTGTAATGTCCACCTCCATAGGAATTTCAAATTCCTGACCCTGATGTTTTACGTGATCACTTTCAATTTCAACGTTCGTCAATGTTGTTGACGTTGAAGAAAGATCTTCCGAAACACGATTTTTTACAACATACCTTCAATCAATATGTAAATTGTAAAGTTTCGGAAAATTAAATTAGTAAATAAAAAATCAAATAAATTTAATAAATATAATATAGAAAATGACATAGTTCAAACAGTTTATCAGAATCTTTTGTTGTTCGACAAAAAACAACGTTTTTCTCCTTCATATGCTATGGGGTAGGGTATGAAATGTTTATATAATCATAACCAATAATCCTGCATCAAAAGTTTTTTTCAAATATGGGGTCCGCCAAATAACTTTTTTTTTTTTTTTGAAAATGCTATAAAAAAACTACTGAATATTTTCTCAAATTTCTTTTTTTATTTGAAAGTACAATCCTTCCGGTTAATAATGGAAAATAATTTCATTCAAATGGCTGCCTCGGCTGGCCATGCAGTAGCCTACACGATCGGTCCAATTTTTAAGCACATTATCGATTATGTGCAGCTGTATTTCACCAATGGCAGACCCGTTATTTTAAAAAATGTACCTACCGAAAAACGTTTTTTTACTAAAAACGCCCCCAAAAAGTGGGCGTGTCAAAAAACTTTATATGTATGAAATATAGATATTGATATTCTGTAAAAATGTTGTTCAGACATTATATATATATACATATAATATACATATAATATACATATGTATATACAATATAAAAAATAACATAAACAATTAAATTTTTTTTTTAAGTTGTGTCACAAATGAATTTGCCGCAAAAAAATAACACAGTAAACAACACTTTACTATTCACAAAAATTATCAAAATTATACACACAAGTACCTACACTTTGACTTACTTCCCACTCAACCCTTTCTGTCACGTGCAAACATACGCATACAAAACAATTCATCAGCAGCGATAGCAAACATTTCAATAATGTAACGATCTGTACCATGTCCACGTGAAGTCCACACGAACTTTCATCAAGTCTACCCGAAAAGGTAAACAAAAGATACATACATAATAACAATCTCGCCTGCCTAGTGCCTGTATTTACAGAAGAGAATAATGAAAAGAGAATGTCACCAACTCACCACCTAGTGACATTATTTTGAAACAAACTTCTTTGTGTGCGTGAATTCGATCTTTTTTTATGTAAAAAACGTAAAATAGACCACTTTTCTAACATCAAAATTTGAAAAACCGTGTGGAAAAAAACTATTTAGTATTTTGAATTAAATAATACAAATACCAAAAAAAAATAAAAAAAATATGTCGGAATCATTTTGGTTGTCCTTTTTTCACAGCGGCATTGCAAATAATGTCATATTGAATTGCATATTTAAATATGTTAGAAGAAAAAAAACATGTTTTTAAGACCGGTACGTTGTGCCCTATATATTGTCGCTTGGTTAAAAAATTATTTCCAAAAATTAGGAAATATAACTATCGATTTCCCAGCCAAAAAACCCAAAACGTTTAAAAAAAAACACCTTTTTTCCATTTTGTCACCAAAAAATTACTGTACAAAATACAAAAAAAAAAAAAAAAAAACGGTATCTGCACATATCTATTAGCTTTGTAAAAAAGCTAATTTGACTTCGTTACCTTTTATACTTTAGAAGTTATATCTAGTTAAACTTTGTAAATTTACCTTATTTTTCATAGTTTTGTGCATTTTTTTCGGGATAAATACTAAAATTCACAACAAAAAACAACCGGTGTTATCTGCGCAAATCTATTGTCTGTAGAAAAAAAATATAAAAAAAATAAAAAATATGTATATAAAGAGATAAAAATGGAACGCAATTAGCATCTAACTTATTTGTATGGTTTTTCTACATGTCAGGCGGTTTTGAGGCTCAAAGATATTTTAATGTTTTTTAAATGCTAAACAAGTACTTTGCTTAACATATTTCCAATCGATCACCGTTTATTTCATTTAAATATTCGGAAAATTGTGAGCGCTACACAATTTAGCGCAAAACTCCAACCTATTTTTGCATGGGACACCTACCCTTAAAGTATCTTGATACACTCAGAATTGATATGTGAATCGATTTAGCCATGTATGTCAGTCAGTCAGTTAGTCCGTCTTTCTTTCACCGATTTTTATGACTTTGATTTGAGAACAAATGCAAATTTGGTACATATGGTTGTTGTTTGTACCCATTGATAAAATGTACCAAATTTTAATATCCACCCACTCTTAAGAATAAATTGTTTTTGGTCAACTCGTAAATGTCTGACAACATATTATTTAGTTCTTAACCACGCCCGTTTTCTTAAAAAAAAAAACGTAAACTTTAAAAGAAATTCGAAAAAAAATTTGGATTATAATATTTCGATAATATGTCTATGAACATTTCGTCTATACTTCTATAGATTAATATAACCCGCGCCCACATTTTACAGCAGTTTTTATAAAAAAAAACTGTATACGTTTTTTTTTGACGAGTCATGAACGATTTTTATAAACTGTCAAAACAATATTTTGTAGCAATGTCATTATTTATATTTCATCCTCATAAAATTTTTAGCCACGCCCAATTTTCGGGGATATTAATTTCAAGGTTAGGTTTTTCACAGTGTATTGAAGCTTCTCATATGTTTTTTCCTTTTTTTTTTTTTTTTAATTTCTGTCGACATCAACAGCAACAGCGATTTTTTCAATCGAATTCTGATGTGGAAGTCGATGTCGTTAGTTGGTCACACTATAACTACGAAAACTGAAAATTGGCCTGTTACTGCCTATGTGAATGTTGCTTTGTCAATGTGTTCTATGCTTTATAAAACATAAATCTTCCAATAAAAAGTAAAAAAATAGTTGCACATAATAAATTCCCTAGACTCCAAAAATACCACAAATCTTTTGTAGGCTACTGAATACCCCGTCATTAGCATAAAATATCTCATAAAATTGATTGCTTATACACTCATTTACTTTGACAGCACTTAACAGTCAGCTTAAGTGCTTTATTTACAAATGCAAACGTTCGTAACTCGTCACAGTCGTACTGAATCCCAACAATAGGCTCACAGTAACAAGTTGAATTTTGACTCTTCCAATTCAATTAGCACACACAAAAAAACTACTTAAAGATATAAAACTCGTAAAGATTTCATGGTGTAAACCAAAAGTCATAAAACGCACTCCCTTAGGTTGAGGAAGAATAATTGAGCGTGACGTTGATTACAAAATTGACAAACTAACTCGATCTTAGTCAATGTCATTGCGTAAATCGTAAAAAATATTATTCTTCGATGGGCCAATTTTTGAGGCTAATCTTCTTAAGCTGTCAATGTTTCGCAATCTTTGTTTTTGTATTTATTGTAGTTTTTGTTGAGATATTAATGTATTTGTAAAGATGGTTTTTTGAAAGTTAGTACGAGGGTAACTTTAAAATGCACTAAAAACATATGAGAAGGCTACAAACCGCTGTGCGGATCGTTTAATACCCTATCCCATCCCATCCTTAAATTAATATCCCCAAAATGTGGTCTTTATGGGCTCAAGTATTGTTAATGACGTTGTCGCAACATATTGTTCAGAATGTTTATCAAATTCATTTATGGTTCGACAAAAAACAACGTTTTTCTATTGCATATGCCTTGGGGTAGGGCATACAAATGTTTTTGGTAAGAAAACGCCCCCAAAAAGTGGGCGTGGGTTAAAATAGTCTATAGACGAAATGTTTATATTAATACTACCAATGATTGTGCATCAACATTTTTTTTGAAAATTTTAAAATTTGACCAGAAAACGCCCCCAAAAAGTGGGGGTTGCAAAAAACTTTCTATCGACGAAATATAGATATTACGATTCTCTAAATATGCTGCTCAGACACTTTTTTAAAATTCCTTACGGTTTGGCCAAAAAATACGTTTTCCCAAAAAGGGGTCGTGGCAGTGGGCGGATTTCAAAAATTTTTACACTTGTTCTGGTGGCACGGACGAGGATCCTATATACCAAATTTCATTATCCTAGCTCAAGATTTAAGGCCCAAAAATCGGTGACGAACAGAGACGGACGGACAGACAGACATGGCTTATTTGACTCAGCTAGCGATTCCGAGTCGATCCATATACTTTGAGGTATATGTAGCTAAATTATTTCTCTATGTTACAAACTAAGTATCAAAACTAATATACCCCTATGGGATAGGGTATAATGATAAATTTTTAAGTAATGAAAATTACGCAGCTCAACCTTGAAACTTTTTGGCTCTTCTTTCCAGGGTTTGTGTTTCGTGTTGTTTAAGGAGCGAGGAATCGAAATAATGGGGTTTTAAGGTTATCATCCAAAAATCCAAAAAGGCAGGTCGGTTAGGTATAGAACCTCCAAGTAACTCCGGGCTATAGGATAGTTTAAAACTGTACAGTTTACCCTTCGTTTAAGGACTATATATGGTCTAAGTCTAACGCATTTTGCGGTCATTTTAATAGAAATATCGGTCTTTTTTTTTTGTTAAACTTCGTTTGTGTTCAAATAGGGAAAATAGGAATTCCCCCATTATGTAACTCACAATATTCACAATATACAGAACAAACATATACATCATAATCCTAAGGTCGCTAGGTTTTCGAACACTCCTTTTACGACTGTCATTGGTTGAGCCATATTGATTCTCGGCACGGTCCGTATTACACCTAACCAAAATCTCCTGGTATTTGAACACTCCGTTTAAAACTGAGCTTTTTTTTATTGGGTCCTTAGACAAGTCGATTCTCGGCTTTGGTGTTATGGCACCTAGATCCGACCCAATGCGCGTTAGAGAGCAATGAGAAATGAATTGTCTCATCTTTGTAAGATCAAGATAAACTTTTTGAGCCAAGACCTCGGGAAGTTGAAAATTCGTTTAGGAGCTAAAGGTATCTAGACTCTTAGAGAAACCAAATCCAGATGCTCTTCCGACTAATACCCAAAAACTACATAAAAGAAAACATGCCTTATAGGTTAGAAATTTTCACAATTGAAGTGCAGAAAAAATAAGTAAAAAGTAGATTATGTAAGCTTCCATTTGACAACTCCTCCCTTTCTCACTTTCATTCTCTTCTCTAACGCCCGTAATGTTTTAATACATTGCCCCCTTTGAGTTCGCGAAAATTATAAAAAAAATCCCAGTTCAATAGAAATGCCGATTGTCCAGCGTACCTACGGTTCTTTGACAGCTTGGTCAACTAAAAAATATATATGTACATATAACGGGTGATTTTTTAAGGGTTAAGTTTTTCAGGTTGACATCACTGGTTAGTAATAGCGTTCAAACATAATCTGTCAAAGTGAAAAGTTTTTAATATACTCTGCCATTTAATCATGGAAAGACTTACAAACGAGCAACGATTGCAAATTATTAAAATGTATTATCAAAATGCGTGCTCTGTGAAAAATGTGCAAATCCGCTGTTTTATCGAAAAATTGTGTTCAGCGATGAGGCTCATTTCTGGCTCAATAAATACGTAAATAAGCAAAACTGTCGTATCCCGAGTGATGAACAGCAACATGCCATACAAGAATTACCGATGCATACCGAAAAAACGACAGTTTGGTGTGGTTGATGGGCTGGTGGCATCATCGGTCCATTTTTCTTCAAAGACGACCGTGGAAGAAACGTTACCGTCAACGGCGAACGATATCGAGCCATGATACGCGACTTTTGTGGTTTCATCCAGACGGTTCCACATGCCACACAGCTCGTGAAACAATGGAAATGTTGAAGGATGAATTTGGTGAGCAGCTTCTTTCGAAATGGCCCTGTGAGTTGGCCGCTAAGATCATGCGATTTAACGCCTCTTTATTATTTCTTATGGGATTATGTAAAGTCGTTTGTCTATGTGGACAAGCCGAACACGATTGAAGCCTACCAGGATTACATAACACGCGTAATTCGTGGAATACAGGCCGAAATGCTCGAAAAAGTGACGCAAAATTATACCTTCCGAATTGACCATTTGATACGGAGCCGCGGACAACATGAAGTTGTCTTTTAAACGTAAATGGCAAAGGTCTATTTATCGATTACAAAAATAAAAAATACAAATTTTTGGCGCAACAGGCTCGTTAGTACCCAGGGCCTAGCTTTCTCACAACCATTCATGTGTGCGTGTGTACTTCTTGCACGATGGCGGGACCTCCTGTTTTTATGCCGACTCCGAACGGCTAAGTTGAGATAAGCTTTTCTTGACAATTGATACTACTCGGACGATTTGTCAGATCATCACGAGAGGAGGGCCAGTGAAAAATCATTTAGGTGTTGCTACAGCTGGGAATCGAACCCAGACCTTCTGCGCGGCAGTTCATCGCACTAACCATCGCGCCACTGAGCCCTATTTATCGATTACAATAAAAATTTAGAATATTTCATGCAAATTTGAGTGTTTTATTCGATTTAAAAAAAAACTACGCTTAAAAAATCACTCGTTATATTAACAGATCCAAAGGTTTCTGTTGCATTTTATATAATCTGCAATTACTGGCCTCTATGGCTTCCGTGTAGATAGTTATACACCGTCAAAATACAGCCTTTTTTAACCTAATCTCACATTTGCATCACTGCACTTTTGGTAAGTTTCGTAATCACACAGCGACCAAATTACTTGTGTTTTAGGTACGCTGTAGCACATTTGCAAAAAAAAAAAAAGTTTAATTATCATCTTTTGTACTAGTTTTGGTCGCTGTATGATTACGAAACTTACCAAAAGTGCAGTGATGCAAATGTTTCCGTTTCCGGCATTAATTTTTAACGGACTTATAGTTTTAATAAAATGTTATATAGTTTTAAAAGTTACAAATTCGTCCTTTTTCATATTATACGCTTCTGCAAATGTGAACCACGTTTTATTAGGTAACCAAACCATGAAAGTTAAATGTAAGCAATTTGCAATGCAATGTGCAAATTTGCTTCAAAAGTTCTAAAGTAAAATCAGTGACTTCACTATATGAAGAGTAAAATGTCGGATAAAGTTACAGGTCTTGATGTCATTGCAATGTGACTAATATTTTTGTTTTAATTTATCTTTAAATTGTGGCCATAGAACTCATATTTTTAAGAATTGTGCAGTAGATAACAGTGCACATTTTTTTCTGTATGCAATGTTCACTTTTTTCATCAACTCTAAAACGCTTAAAGTTTGAAAAAAAGTTAGGTAACTTTTTAAGACATGAAAACCTAAAATGGTAGCTCTCCTGTCATGAAATGACCCCTCCTTTTTTATTAAACACGCCGCCTTGAATTTTGGAATAGACGTATACACCTCGAACTTCATTAAGAAACCACCGAATCATGAACAACTCTTGAATATTTTTTCCCACCTCCTTTACAGTTCAAGAGGCGCATTTCGTTTGACATCAACAAAAATGTTTCAAAAAACGACAAATGAATTATGAATTTTCGTCTTCTGCTCGTGGAGGGAATTATTAAATATTTCTCCTTCCCATTATAAACACGCGCACGCACATATCACTCGTCAGACCTTAATCACTTGTTAAACAACATTTTTTGATTGATTTTTGTTTCTTTTTTTTTTTTTAAATTTGACAGCGAATTTAAAACCACACCGACAACAAGCTAAACAATTTGTAAATATGTAGTCCATGTCATGTCGAGAAATGTCATAAATATTTATACGCGCCTTTAATGTTTTATTCATTATCCTGTTCCGAATCTGACAATCAAAGATTTTTCCTGTACTTCCTTGTGATGAGCGCCAAACTCGTTTCGTAATTTTACCAATAAAACAATTATTCCATATTGCCATCTTCGTAATCACTGTAGTCAGAGATGTTGCGTTTAATCTCTCACCTTCACTCAGCAGGAAACAACAATCGCAGAGGTCTAAGACAAAACACATCCTCGACGTGTAGACCTATCCTCCTTCGCCGACGTAACCATCAATTTATTGAATCGTGGCTCCTCCAGTGCACACAGTCACACACATATCTTTCTGCTTAGGTAATTCCACTGATGAATGAACGTTGTTTCTGGCATTATGTGCAACTATCCCAATCCCTGTATGCTGGAAAAATAATAAAAGAAAACGGCGAATCCCAAGAGAAGTGTGTTCCTTTCGACTTTTTCTCCATTCGTGTTTGCTGTTTTACTGATTGCGCATGAAAGGTCCCCGGCGCAGAGACCCCACGTCTTCCTGTTGTTATACTTTGGTAGCCCGTTGTATAGAGTATAGGTACTCCCATACCGTGAGCGGCCGTCTTCTCGAGAATAGCAAGACCAGTTTTATTGGTCTTTCTCTTTTGCTCCGCGTAGTTCAAAGATTAATTTCATTTCTTCTCCGTGTGCCGATTTTCCATCTGCACGTCCGACTCCTTGCCACTTTGGTGTTTTATGTTCGTTGGCATGTTGTTGCCGTGTTGTGTGTCTGCCTGAAACTGTCAACAGACAACAGACGGAACTGGCGATATATTTTGGTGCTATCAATAAGAACAGCAGTTAGGTGAGGACAATTACTGGTTTGCTCTCTAATAGGTGAATCTTTTCTTAATGAAATCTACTCGTATGCTCATTTGGAAGTTTAAGTAATTTTAATAAGCCACCAGCATTCCATTGCGATTCTAAGAAATGTCTGAGGAATTTACATAGTTGACAGGAGGGAGAAAAACAAACCTTCACAGTAGCTTTAATTTTGGTGATTATTTTTTGAAGTTGACAGAGAGTTAAGGCTATTTGATAGCCCGGCTAATGTCAGATCAATTCTATGTTAAACATTTTATGCTTTCTTCAATAAGTTAATTGAAATAGTTCTTGTGGTAGTTACTAACTTTGCTCACAATGACACCCAAGTTTTCATTTTCAGTAAATCACTTATTTGTGGGATTCTTGCTGCATATTCATACTTGCTTTGCAAATTTTATGGACACTGTAACAAATCCCTTAGCTTATTTTGTTAAAAGTATTGCATTTGTGTAATCACGGCTTTGCTAGACAACATGAACAGTAAAGTGTCGAATTGACCCTGAAAAAAATTGAATAAACACTCTCTTTGCGGTTGTCTATGTCATTATACGAATGCAATCGATATTCCAGACCCTTACACTAAAACCGAACTTAATGCACCCGACATTTATTCGCGCATCTAATTATTTCCATTAATGTTTCGGCATTAGCGCAATAAAGCCAAATCGGTATTTTTGCGTTTTGAAATCCCAAATAAAGCCAAATATGAAATTTTGTCTCGGAATTTTGTCAATTTCCTCTACGTACGATTGCAAATATTTCTACTTTACCCTCGGCCATCACTGACTCCTCTACATCACATCATCACGGGACGTTGAATAGCCATAAATTAAAAGCTCCACATCCTTTTATTATTTAAGCTTATTACGGAGTATTGCATGTCTCTCAAGTATGTACCTAATTCCTACATTCACTGATGAAAATTCGTATCCGATAATAAACATCACCTTCTCTTCACAAAGATTTCACCCACGCCACTGCAACAAACTCATATTGAGTTTCAAAAAAAAAAAAAAAAAACAGTTTCATTGATGTAACTTCAAGTTGCTAATAAGTCTTCATTATTCAATTTAAAATTATTTTTCAAAGCTAATTATTATGTTAAGTACAAACAAACCCACGATATACGTTCCCACGCATTTCTCAGAGTCCAAATGGAAGCTACCACATTCGAAACAATATGCTTTCAATCAAAGCTGCACTATAGGGAATTCTTTCAGTCGAAATTTCCCTCTGTCAATCTACCAACTGTCAGAAATACACCCCCCAACACAAAAAACAACTGAAAAGGCACATCTCACTGTGAGATCTACGGTGTTGAGTGTTTTATAGTTTCTCACATCCTGTTTTGTGTGCATTGACACGGTTCTTCTGGGAATGGATATTATGCTGCAGGAATGCAATCATTTGATACAACGTGCAGCGAGTAAGAACGTCCTCCTTTCCCGACACCTGTTTTATCCCTGTTCCTGTTTATTTAGATATTCACGCAACGCAATTAGAGTAAATGATGAGAAATGTCTTGACGTCAAAACAAATGACACTAATATCCTCGTATAGGGATGCCCGAAACAAGATGTCGTCTTAATATGCGATATTCCCCGCCTGATAAGAGAGGGCTCTTGAAAAAATGTGATTTGTTACCCCGCGACCCTCTGAAATGGGTAGATGGGCGTTACCCAGCGACTTGAATAATATCAAAACTATAAATTCAGAGAATATCAAAGTTCGCTGGAAGATGAAGAAGAAAAAGATGATTTTTTTATGGCATCTCATGTCGACTTGTCCGTGTGTATATCTACACTCCCGCAGGCTAATTTACTTGCCTACCTGGGATATGACTTATGACCCCCGTGTATATCTGATGGTAATTCTTTGTATTTGGTATAGATGCCATACAAGGTATTTGCTGCTAAACACCCTAAGGTAAAATGGTTTTACAAGATTTTTTTTCGAACATAAGGGGATATCATCTTTTTACTGATGGTTCTTTTTGGAGAACTGAAATTGTACGCACAAACATTTGTAATTATATATCATGAGAGTGAGATGCTTCTCGAAGATATGAAATATGGAAAACCGACAAAGATAAATAGCTAAAAAACAAGATACGGGTGCTGGCGCAGGTACACAATGAAACCTATCCAGCTAGGAATGACTTTTACTCATGTGACCAAAACAAAAAATCAATAAATAACGCGCCAAACCTTAAAGATTGATGTATCTAGGAGATGTCTTTAAGTTTAGGTATTGTCACACAAGGATGTGTTCCTTCCAAACCTTTTATTGCTGGCAAATAAATTGCGACAGTTGCAGACGACTAGAGAAGAACACAGAAGAAAGATTTCCTATTTTTTTCTTTTTTTTTTCGTTGTGTACTTCCTGACTCGCATTCTATTCAATTGGGAGAAAGGACCAACACAATCCGAAAAAAAAAAAAATAGAAAATAAAAGGCGGATAGAAGGATGTCGTACAGATTTGGGGAAGGAAAACAAAAATCTGTGGGAAATCTTACGTCGATTCAGGATGTCGATGTAGACTGCGTCTGCTATTAAGTGCCAGCGGAAGTAATGAATTATACGATGCCCCTCTATACACACATATATACAAAATATCTATCATGCATTTGTTTTTATAGTAAATCTCTGCACAGAGATATGTACCTTTAAAAAAGTCACAAAAGCGATGATTAGGCAGATGGTAAATAATTTGTTTTTTTTTTATATCTTTCCAGAGATCTCCAGGGAAATAACATCACCGTGATATTCGAGTCGGATTTTCAGCACTTGACAAAGCTAAGAATTTTGTAAGTACCTACCATATTTGATTTTTGGCTAGAATGTATATGTATATTTTTTTTAATTGCTTTTTGAGTGTGGTTGATGATGAATAATTGGCTATATAGAGAAATGAGGAAAGACAAATTTTAATTGATATTTAAGTGTTTTTTGAGTGGAATGGACTTGAAGGAGGGAGGTTATCATTTCCATTAGGTCTGCTAAACAAGCGTAAATGGTTGAGATTGTACACAGTTTATGATGTCGAAACATTCATTAGAATATGAAACACACGCTATGAATTTGAGGAATTGAGGTGAACTCAATAGCTTTCGCCAAGAGCTGGAAAAAGTTGAAAAAGCAAATATTTAAGTACACCCGGAAATTGTGTGTCAGTGCTCCAATGGCAATGTTGCTAGGTAGATGGTGCAAATTATAAAAGCTGGGTTATTATGTTTGACACGCAGTGTAAACACCACACCATGCAGTGACCTTGAGCAGATCTAATGACTCTACATATCTTTAGGTCCCCATTACAGCAAATTTTGTATGTAACGCTACACGAACTGTAGCGAACTGTTCGCAGATATTTATTGACTCTGCTCTTGAATTGTTGGAGATTGTATATTTGTAAGATTTTTACGATTATAAAATAAATTATAAAAGTGACTAATATGGCCTGCAATTTTTATTTAATTATAGAAAGGATTGAGAAACATCCAAATAAAGGCATTAGATTATTTCAATGGCTCTACACATCACACAAATACTGTCATACTAGGATTTCCTTTTTTTAAGTGTAAGAAACCATTTCTTTAGAAGTCACTTAAAAAGCGTTTTTATGCAAAGCGAAATATATTGCTAACCACCTAAAGCATGTTCACTCGACCCGCCATAATGGAATTTTATTTCTTTCCAATTAAAAAAAACGAGTGGTGGGTGCACGACTGGGTCGTACGCAACTTCTCTTTCACAGCGAGTTTTGCGTCGTTAGATCAAATCATAAGAATTTTGACTATTGATGCTAAAAATGATATAATTAATGTCCAAATGTGATTATACGAACGTTTACTCCAAAATTTGATGGAATCGGTGTCAATGTGATTTTCCGTTATTGACCAAAACTGAAAATTCCGTTTAGTGATAGTTGGACTAAAACCAATTATGTGGAATTGATTCAAACTGTAATAGTAATATATATATTAAATTTCAATTTGACATATTAGTTTGCGAGAAATTAACAATTTTCTTTATATGGCCTGTATCCCAAAATCCGTTATATGGATTTTTTCGGAAAAAATGGGTATACAGTTTGGTTGGAACTAATATGCTTATAGTATATATAAAGTTTAATCAAAATCGTTTAAGTCGTTTTCGAGAAGGTGCAGTTAATAACATGGCTAAAAGCAACAAAAAATGTCCTAAAATTATAACCAAAACAAACTCGGGTACGAAATTTGAAGAAAATCGGTTAAGCCGTTTAGGCTGAGGAGACTATTACGGACAGACGAACCGACGGACGGAAATCTAAAAAAAAAACTTTTTTGGGTTCCGCTATCATCGTAATGTTAGCATCAATCAAAATCTCTAGGTCGAAATTTTTCACGAAAACAATCTTTCTCTTTGTAAGAGAAAGTTAAAAAGGAAAAACTGATGGAGCTACAGTCCGATGTAAACCTGGACATCAACCAACACTCCTCTGATCCAGTTATAGCCTGATACGTAGCTAAACTGCGTCCAGTTTCGCACTCTTAGCTGGTTAAGGTTATTGTTCATGTGACACTTACCTGCGCGGTGTTATTTTTGTGAGTGTATGTTCAACTTTCAAAAGCAAAGATACAATAACACCTATAAATATGAGGAAAGCTAATTCATATACTCGTCAATCTTAACCCCGGGCTACTGATAAGTCATTCTCTATTACACCATCAGTCTGATTACAAATGGAAGATTCTGAGAACCTGAACAAGGTTCTATTCTTTCTCAATGTCCTATTCGAATCAAGCGCCCAATCGCTGTAAAGTTCATCATCACATCTTCGCCTTCAAATGGTAACTATCTAATATGATAGTTGATCTATGATCTTTCACTGGCCGTCCATCGTCCGAGTATGTACTATCAATTGTCAAGAAAAGCTTATCTCATCTCAGTCGTTCAGATTCGGCATTGAACACCCACCCAACATGCAAGAAGTAAACACGTACGCAAGACGGTTTTGGAAAAAAAGTTAGGAGCTGGGTACTACTTTTGAATTCAGCGCCATAAGTTGGGGCTGGGGTAAATAAGATCGCATAAAGGATCGTCTTAGTATTTTTCGGTGTCTTCGTTGACCAAAGAAACAGATGACGTTGTCAGGCAATCAGGCAAAAATATCCCCCTAGAGGGCTTAGTTTCAAAATTATTACAAATGTCATTTCATTTAACAAATTTAGATAAAAATTACATTCAAAGATCACTTTAGTACCGTTGAATAGTAGTATGAAAATCTCATACATAAAAATATGTTCTACACTTTATGACGGTTAATTAACGTCAATTTGTTCTTTAAAACCACCTTTGCAACTGTCAAACTCTTCATATTTATTTATTGGTTGTTAATGTCTCCATATTACCGATATTTCCAGTGGTTTTAAATAATTTGCACCACGTACGTATGCCAATTCTATCTGTTCGGTTTCCAGTGACAGCTAATTTGCAAATAACATCATCGATGCTGGGAATGTGGGTTATAAATCTTACTACTAATAGAATTCACACAGCACTGACAGGAGTTCTGCCTACATTAGATAGAATGAGTCTTAATGTTGGGGGGTAAATGAGGTGTTTGTTGGAGGATGGTTAAATTAAATGAGAGCGTGAAAACCTCACAGTTAAACATATTTCCATGTTCAACAAAGGTTGACACTGTGTAGATTAAGGTGTTTTTTGTAATTTTGAGTACACTAGATACAAGACACAAAGTGTGCGCATCACTATTGGTCAAGTATTTAACATAAGTGAGACAGTATTATGCTTGATTTTAATTTTTTTCTAGTCATGCCATCGAAACATTGAGTGTGTTTAGATCACCGGAAAAACTTGATATCAAACATAATACAATAATACATCAGTATGGAATGGTACTTGGAAAGCTTATGATCCACATCATTCTGATCATGACCTCGTCGAAAGTAAAGAAAAATGTTCCTACAACCTGCATTGCAGATACGCAATCTCGAGCTGCCGATTATACAACCTCTGAACATACATTTTGCAACACTTTTTTGAAAGTTATTCGTATACAATTACTTTCTTCAAATCTCCCAATATTTGAGATTTGTCGTTTTTTTATTGAATCCAACTTGTCCAAAAATTCATACACTGCCTGGGAATTTATCTTGAGACAACCATTTACATAAAACGTACGCCCGGTTACTACCAGAAGCCAAGGCCGATGTGGTCAAATAAACACATTATAAACCCAAAGACGGTCAAGTCAAAGTAAGCGCACCTGTAATTTTGTACATTGCTCAATAAAACTTTTAACGTCACTTTTCCCCCTCTCCCGAAAAGACATCTATCCACCTCTGTTGGGTAATTACAAATGTTTAACAACACCAATTTATCTGTGTTTCCTGCTCTTTTGCCAACCAAACAGCATCCAGAGTTCGTTTAATAGCCAAAGTATGCTCCTGGCAAACGCATCTACCTACCCAAAAGCCACACATCACTGTTCCTGCTTGATAAGTTTATCACAGGCAATACAACATTGCATGTATATGCATCTTTGTATATGCCAAGGCGAGTCCAAAAGCCATCACAATCTCGTATGCATATGACGGGGGGCACACATGTGTGCAGTGCAGCACCCCAGCAGCATTCTATGTCTATCGTTGTCGTTGGACGAGAAAGCCAGCAAGCGCACCAGAACCAGAAGCACCAACCAGCGTCAAACGTTAAATGTTGCGCTCTGCTCCCATCTTGATGAATGCTCCTCGGTTGTTATCTTTATTACATTTTCAGCTTAAATGAGTTTCGTGTTCATAAACATTTGGAAATTTTCAAATCTTAATTAAGTTCGTATATACTTGGGGTACAAGTTGTGTATCTTCGGGCCCGAAAAACAACAAAAAAATGAAAATAAAAACAAAAACGAAAGAAAAAATTACCAACGTCATCGTCATCACTTAGCGGAGGGGCGAGCGCACTTTCGAATTTGTTTCGTTTGCCTTTAATGTAGCGGTTTTCGAGAGATAGAGATAATCGCGCAGTAAAGTGGTTCCTTTTGCTCATAAAAATGTATTTAACATTGAAGATAATTGGCTGTACTGCAAGAGGAAAAAATTGAAATGAATGCCCGATGGAGTTAGCCACCCCACTTAAAAATTAAACAGGTGCCCGAAGCACTATGTGGTTTACTCTTATATGCTGGACCCAAAAGAAATGTAATTATAGATGTATTACACTGTAAGATACATGTAACACTAAGATGTTTGAATAGCATAGATAGTGTGAGATTTTTATTTAGAAAAAAACACACATTTCAGATGGAAAATATTAACTGGCGTTCAATTTGACGAATCTTTGTATATCAATTTGTATCTGATCGGGGTAATTTTAATCACGATGTGCAATTTGATTACCTTTTTAATTACTGTTGAAATTATCTGCATGTTTTGTGTAGGCTTATAATTACTCTATTGAAACTTTTATATTAACACTAAAAACACTTAAGAAGTTAAGCCCTTAACGCGAAAAACAAATCAAATAAGGGGTGTCCCATAATTCACGTAAGATTTGAATTTAGTGCTTTTTGTCGGGTCAAGTGTTGCCAAGGAATAAGAAAGACATCGGAACATCTGACAGTTCACTGTTATCAAAAAAATATATCGAAATACGAAAAAAACATGCATTTTAATTGTTAAGGGATATTTAAAAAAAATACACATTAGCTCCATAAGTCCCATTTACAAAAAAAACACAATACCATATCTTGTGCCAACTACGGAGGCATATCCCTGCTAAATGTCGCATATAATATCCTATCCAACGCACTGTCTGAACGTCGTAAGTCTTATTACAACACGCTTATCGGCACGTACTAGTGTGGCTTCGGCAGATAGACCATAGATCAAATTTTCACACTAATGTAACTCATGGAAAAGACCAACAAATTTCAAGTCGAGATGATTGCATCCATCGCCAGAGCTTTACAAATCGATGGCGGTATCATCTGAACTTTTCCAATGTACACGGAAACGCGCAATCATGCAATTTCATCAATCTTGTGTACGATCAGATGGGGCAGGAGTAAATCAACATTTTTGTACAAAAAGTGATTTTAATTCATCAACTGTGAAGTGAAGTAATTTCAATTTATCAACAAATTAAGGAGACTGAACCTTAGATACTCTGTGTTCACCCACAAGTCGTCCAGGAACATCAATCGGCACTGTGGTCGAAAATTGGACACTCCGATAAGCTGCGTATTCTCAAGAGCGTTTCTTATGCAAAAAAAACTCAAGGGCTAAGTCAATTACAACGACTTGCTATGCGGAGCAAATGGAGCTTGTTAAATGGATTTTGATTAAAAAAAATCATCTCCTGTTTTTAATTTTAATGGCTTCTTTGATATTTCAAAAATATATCATTAACGGCCCAGACATGGCTTTCAACATAGCATCTCCATTTATTTTTATATGCGAAATTATATTTTTCCCCACAAAGAATGGAACCTCCTGTTGAATGCCGATTCCGAACGACAAATTTGTGGAACTTATCATGGCAGTTTTATACTCTTGGATTTCAGATTTTTCCAAGAGGTGGAGGCTACAAAAAATAAATTGATCCTGTTACTTTCGGGATTTGAAGTAGGAAGAAGGAACCCCGTCCAACACACTAACCACTAGGCCACTGGTATCACTTTAGCTTCGTTATCAGTAAAAATTGGAGGTGATTAGAAATGACTTATAACTAACTGTTTGATACAGATTTTGGGCAAGAGTTTTCTTTTGATGAAATTACTTCAAAAATACTGTAACTTGCATTTTGTCTTATCATCGTCGGTACATCAGTATAACCCATGCCCACTTTTTATGGGTCTTCATAAAAAACACGATTTTAATACAAAATCCAATAGCATTATTTTACTCCAGTACAAGTATAAATAATTATGAAAATCCGCCAATGGCGACGATTACTTTCAGACCATTTTGGTCAATCGACAATGAATTTCGACAAATTGTATGAACAAGGATATCCGCATTCGAAAAGCGGATTGTAACTCTCTCATATGTTATTTTTTCCCTTTTTGGTTATCAGAATTGGCTCTTCTTTTTAAGTCACAAGTTTATGTCAGCTAGCCCCCTTTGAAGGTTTAAATTGAGCGCTGTATGAAATTCTGCCACATTTATGCAAAACTGTCAAAATCCATGAACTCATAACTCAAAGAATTGAAAATAATAAAAGTTCGGTAGATATACGGCAATAAGTAACACCAACTTTCGAAGAAGATTCTGCAAACACAAAAAACAGCGACTTTTCGAAAAACATAGTTTTTGTCTCCTTTTTTCTTTCTCGAATGTAAATTATACAAACAAAAAATGTCGCCTCATTTTATAGAAGTAAAATTAAAAACACCAAATCGTTTTTGTTTTCAATTCTGTCCCACAATCGATTTAGAGAAGCTTAATGAATTGTACAGAATATTCATTTTATAAGTCCATTAGCTCTACTGTCTAGCTTGGTATTAGTTGCGTTGCAGACATTTTGTATAATTGATTAAACACGAGCTAATTAAAAACGGAATTCTTACTTTCTCCGAATTCTCTCTTGTTCCCCTGACACGGGGGAATAAGGTACAAATATCCATCCGAATTTTATCTGCGGTATGTATCTTTTTCTGTAGAAAAGTTTTCCCTTTTCCCAGTCCATACGATAACTAGTTTTCACAAATGGGAAACATTCCCATAGGTTTTTCTTCGAGATAACCTAACTGGCAATTCCTTTATTTACAAATTTATATCGTTAATTGGCAATAAACATGTTATATCTGGTTAGAGAGAATATGTATATACTATTCTTAAAATTATTTTGTATTAAGTTATATCGTGTTACTTCGTGCATTTACAAACATCAAATCGTATATTGTTAAATGTCAACAAAAATATGATAACAGTCCAGAGAGAATAATTTTCCTTTTTGAATGGCATTCTAACGGTTATCAAACAACAATAAATTACCGACTTATTTATGGGCAAGTTGACCAAAGTAAAATATTTAACGATATGTTTACAAATTACATATCGTAGATTATGAAAGTGTCAATACAAAATTAATGACAGGTTATTATAGAAAAAATATTCATTCATATATTAAAATATGTAATTATCAAAGTTATTTAGCTTTGACATCATATTTCATTATTTCAAAGCATTACATAGTAAATATTTAATGTCAAAACTATTGATACTCTTTAGATATTTGTTCCTAATACCGTAAGACATATAAATTGAATAATACCATCAATATTTTACCTTTGAGAACTTCTAAAGTAACGGGTGTTTTTTAGAGGAATAGAAATTGGAAATGCAATAAAACAAAGATGATTTTTTTTTATTTGACATGAAATTTACTTTATTCGAAAGATAATCTTCTGGCATTATAATTTAATTATGATTTCTACAAATACAAATATTTGCCGCAACAGACTCATTAGTACCCATGGCCTATAGCTTACTCACCACCATTCATGTGTGCGTGTGTACTTCTTGCAAGATGGTAAGTCCTCCTGTTTTATGCCGATTCCGAACGGTTGAGATAAGATAAGCTATTCTTTACAATTGATACTACTCTGATGATTTGTCAGATCATCACGAGAGGAGGGCCAGTGAAAAATCATCTAGGTGTTGCTACGGCTGGGACCTGAACCCAGACCTTCTGCGCGGCAGTCCATCGCACTAACCATCGCGCCACTGAGCCCACTGATTTCTGCCATATGATTAAGGCCAAACAAAACTAGTAGTATTTTGAGACAACACGATGTGTCTTTTCTGACTACATTTCGCAAGTATAGATATTACTGGACCTTATCGGTGTTTAGGGTTAGATACACTTCTGTCGCTTGTTAAGAAAGGCATGCCTACCTCGGATATGTACTAACACTTAGGTTAACCCCGAAGGGCTACAAATAAATTGTAAAAGAATAAGTTAAATAAAAATAGCTTATATTTGGAATGGCTTGTTTTTTTTAAGTTATTTAACTATTAATCCTATATAATGTAAAATTTCGTATACAAGTAGTTTTTAAATTCTCTGTGTGCAAACTTGCAATAATAAGGCTCGCAAGGATCTGGCAAATCTTTCTACTACTACAGATATGGCTTTGAGCATGTTGGGTTTTAGCCATAAGCGTCGATGACGTAGGAGACGCTAATACGACACATTCATGGCATGATACAATTACTACAGATATGACTTCGCGCATGTGCCCTGTGCGTCAGTGACGTAGGTGCACAGAAGGAGACAAAAATAAAAACGCAAAGCCGATATATGTTTAGTTGTTTCATGATCAATTTTCATGAAATAGCTTTTCTCAATTTTGCCGTTAGGATTCCACATAATTCTTTTCATTCTCGTCTACTTGGCTTACGGTTGTCCTTTTTGCCAGACACTCTAAAACATAATAATATGTGCAGTGGTTGTATTTTTGAACGTTGAAATAAATGCCACTCACTAGAATACATTTCTCACCAGCAGTAACCTATTTTGCCTTTATTCCTTAAACATATACACGTACATAGAATATGATTACTTAGTACTTAGTTTAGCAAATTCCTGCAAAATACCATACATCTAAAAAAAAAACTCCTGATCTTTGGATTAAAAGAAATCCCACGATAGTTCGTTGCAAATAGATACTCTGAAGCCACACACCATAATACCATCAATTTGGAAGTTCAGAGCGTGCAACTAACTTTCTATTTGCACAACAATTTCAATTAGATCAGGGATTGCGAAATAAAAGTTTCCTTCAAAAGGTAAATCTAATAAATCTGATTTTAGTACTCTCCAGTCGTCGTATCTAATACTCGTAACATGGAGTTCTTTTTGTCTTCTAAACATCAACACCAAACACAACCTGCTGGAGGAGGCCGCTGCGTCTATTAGGGATTGCAGACTGAGGGGAAAGAGAATGGCAAATTTATTGGAATTACAGTCACGTCCGATTTCCGCGATGTCAAACAGAGACACTGACAGTCAGGGAGAAGAAGAAAACACAAAAACGTACCATACGAGTGCTACTGTTGCTCCTCCTATATGTCATCGCCGTGCCAACGTCTATTATCATTTGTGCCTCACCTGTGTGCAGGAGTCATGTCTGGTGTGGTGGCTTTTGTGCACTGCAGAGTGATACAGAAATTCATTTCGTACATTATGCAGTAGGAGATATGCTCCAACTCATCATCATCACTGTCCAAGGCACTACACCACCGTCGTCGTGGCCTCTGGCATAGGAATTTTTCCCCTTTGACAGGTGGAAATTATGTCAGCCTCACTCTGCAATTTTAAACACACGAATCACACTATCACACACAACATACCTTACCCGGTCATCATCTAATGTTTCTTTTTTTTTTCTCTTTCCCTAATAGACAACTGACTGACAATCAAATCCACACGATAGAGAAGGATGCCTTCCAGGATCTCATCTCACTCGAGAGGCTGTAAGTAGTCGTAGTTTATGTTTTTTTTTTCTTAAACCAATTACACAGTAGCTGGTACCTATATTGCATGCGCCATTTTGCGAACAGCGTAGGTACATATCCAATCTATGCTATAGATACATTTTCACAGACTTTGCATGTGATTTTGAAATTTGTTTTGATTTAATTTGTTTTGCTATTTTTTTTTCTTTTTTTCCCTTTGTTTCTTTTTCGTAATTGTATGCACGCCTCAGACGCCTAAACAACAATCGGCTTAAGGCAATTCCTGAAAACTTTGTGACAAGTTCAGCGAGTCTTTTGCGATTGTAAGTAGTGACGCTTCATTATTTAGATAATATGACATTTTGAAACCTTATTTATATTTAGACTTGATCTTGTTTTTTATTGGAAGAGTAATTTGAATTTTTTTGTAAAGCGCCACTCCCTTGCCGGGGACTAAATTTTGATTAATGGATATATACTGAATAAATATTTGTTCTGGATAAACCCTTTTTCCACCCAACTGAAGCTGGACCATGAAAGGGTTGAACCAATTTCGGGTCAGTCAATTGTGAAATATGTTTGAATCAAAATTGTGTCCTTGGGCTTTGGGCTTAAAGCGTATTCACTTATTCAACTTTGACAAATAGTATTTAGATACAGAAAAATAAAGGAAGAAAATCAAAATGTATTTACTGTCCTCTTTCGTGTTTCTAATAATTCTTTTTCTTTGACACATGTGCAATCTTCAGGGACATCTCACACAATGGTATTACGACGATTCCGAGGAAGGCCTTCAAAGGCGCTCAATCGCTGCGGAGCTTACAGATGGACAACAATCAAATCATGTGCATGGATGAGCAGGCATTCAAGGGCCTTGTCGACCTGGAGATACTGTAAGGGTTCTTTCTCATCAATAATGCCGGCCATGCCGCACACACTGATTCTGATGATGTTATTTTGTTTCTATCCTTTTGCAGTACCTTGAACAACAACAATTTGACGATGTTGCCGCATAATGCCTTCAACGGACTTGGTCGATTGCGGGCCCTTCGGCTGTCCGACAATCCGTTCTCTTGTGATTGCCATTTATCGTGGCTGTCGAGATTCTTACGCAGCGCTCCACGTCTGGCACCGTACACGAAGTGCCATTCACCTAGCCAGTTGAAGGGCCAAAACGTGGCAGATTTGCACGATCAGGACTTTAAATGCTCAGGTAAGTGATCGGTGATCTGTTCAGATTTCAAATCAAAAACAAAAAAAAACAATCGTTGGAGTCAATCGATACGCGGGCACACCGTCGTCGTTGAGTTAGTCGATGCGGCTGTGTGATGTTGTTGGTAACTTCTTGTTTAACTACGAACCGTCGGAAATGCTGATTGTAATTACACTGCATGACGCGACGGTCTAACGGATTCTGTTTATAGTTATGCCAAATGAAATGAAATTACTGCGAAACGTTTGTGAAATGTGTGTGTGCGTCGTGTCAATCTGGGTCGTGAAATCTTCCGGCAGAATTTCAGCAAGGCGCAGATGCAATCATTCTTTTTTTAGACCAACAAAGGTTCTTTTCACTTAAGAAACAGATATAAACAAGAACGAGAGTACTGTACTGTACATAACTCGTTTAGATAGATAAAATATCGCTAAGGAACATTTTGTTAAAAAAGGCAACTACTCATAGTATGCGTTTTCTATCAGATACCCGACCTAATTTATCCCTGTTCTTATTATTATTTGTTATCTATTCACTAAATTTCGAATTTTATAGATAAAATTTGCATATAGCACCATATTGAGAAAAACTCCGTAAAGTCTTATCCCCGTATTAATAAACGCTGATTAGTTTATCAATGACTATCTTAACAGTTTTCCGCATAAGAAATACTCGCGCAGACGTAAAAAGTTAGTCCCTGATTAGTCAGAAATATCAATCCGCCATTTTAAAGATCTTGATTGTTTCTTGAATTCATTTAGATAAATTTCCCTTCTTTAAGCTAGGTTTGACGGCGTTTATGGGCCTTTTATGCCAGATAATTTATAATCAAGCCAGGTTAGAATGGTGATTGGGCAATATCGAAGTTAGTTACATTTTCAAATGCCAATTTTCGTATTCATAGCTCAGAAAATTAATTTTTAAAAATAAGTGGCACACAAGACTGGTGGAGATACAAACGAAATCTCATAATGCCTTTGTATCGATACTCACTTTTCTTTTTCAAAAATTGTGGTTCAACATCTTGTGAGGTTTTCACCGAATTACAACGACGTTACACTGAATAAGAAGACATTCTTCCTAAGTAGAAAATGAATCGAATTAATGCATTTTATCTGTTCGATAGAAGAGTTCATTATCAACCTTGAAAATTGAACTAATTGTTCCATGAAAATTGAACTAATTGTTCCATATAAGTCTTCTTCGTCAGGTACATTACATTA
Source organism: Rhingia campestris (assembly GCA_932526625.1). Lineage (NCBI taxonomy): Eukaryota > Metazoa > Arthropoda > Insecta > Diptera > Syrphidae > Rhingia > Rhingia campestris. The sequence goes on from OW052182.1 coordinate 109,804,789, forward strand.
CTAAACCTCGAGATAATCTTTTGGAATTCTAGCCCTGACAAAATTTTGCAGCTCACGATACGCATTTGGTAGGTCGATTAACGCCTGACGTGATCGTTTCAACGATAGTCTTGCATCACGAAACGTAACTTCAACAATCGCTGACGTGTCGAGGATTCAATATTTGCTTAATGTAACTCAATAAACATTAAAACTCAGCCATTACCAGCTACCAGAACTTAAATGGAGCAGTGGTACCATCTTTTAGATATCCAAACAAATTTGGCCAAAACTGAATTTGAAAAGATTTAAGAATTTTATCTCAAATTGAGACCGCACATTAGCGGTACCAAAGCTGCCTTATATGCAAGTATGATTGGGCAAATAGGAAGAAGAAGATACATAGTTCTTCATTTTCTTAGTATCTACCCCAACTTTCCTATAAGAAAAAAAGTTTTGCCTTGGAACCTTGTGCTTTCGAGATTTCGACCACGGAATTATAAAACCTCCTTAGTTTTACTTGAAGCTCTGTATGATTTTAAAATATGGAGATGGACAATTCCCCAACCCCCACGATAGAACAAATCGAATCTTAATGACCTGGAGAACCCCTGGCAACCACTCTAACCTAACCTAAAGAGATATAGTTTTGCATTGATATATGCATATTGTGTGTACAATTAAAGCACTCTTCATGACATGCATTCAAGCATAAGAGCCACTCTAAGGGTCTCCTTGTACCAACTAAATTATGATTGGCTGCTTTAAATGCATCACAAAATGGCTAGATAGTTGTAGAAAAAAGTTGGTGCAAGTGAGAAAAACCTATTTTTAAACGATGTTGGTAAAAATGGATAACTTTGTGGTTATATTCGGGCCATTTTGATCTAACTAACCAACTGAAGAGAATAATCATCTAAATGGATTTTTCAAAAAAAATCCAACGGAATTTGATTGACAAAATTGTTTCAGTGAGAGAACAAATTCAATTGAAATTTAAAACTGTAAACCATTTAGATGCAGGATTCTCTTAACACATTATTTCAATGACAGCTTTTATGTAATGAATTCATTTATCAAGACAAGGATGCCTAGAAACGACCCTAATTTTTGCCCAATATCTCATCCACCATGATTGACGGCTCCTCTATGATGTGGGACTCGTCAAATCTCAAGACTATACGGGTATGACAGTAGTCAAGTGTCAGATAGAAAAATACCGGCTACTTCAACAATTTCAATTAAAAAAACAAATTATCAATGACATATACATTTTGTTCGTCAAGTATCCTTAACCGATGTTTATCGTCTCCCCATTAAAAACAAAAAAACTTACAGATACTATTTTATGACACTTTAAATTGCCTGCGTCCCCTTTATGATCTGGGGGGGACCTACGATGATGGCATTTTAATTACTCAAAAACGAGATAATTATACCTCTGAAAACGCTACAAAACCAGCTTGTCTTCTATAATTTTAAAGTCGTTAAGTATACTTCAAACGCACACACACAAACACAAAGTTCGCCGACCCTGACTTGACATTACAACGACATTACACAGCGGTGACGACGATGATGATGAAGCGCGCCACTATCTGAACTGTGTCGTCTCTATAATGCAATTCTATTCAATTGCATTCATTGCAGGATTGACAGAGAATGCCCCGATGGAGTGTGGTGCAGCCAGCAGTTGTCCGCACCCATGTAGGTGTGCTGATGGCGTTGTGAATTGCCGGGAGAAGAGCCTCACAAATGTGCCCAACTCCCTGCCGGATGACACCACTGAACTGTGAGTACAGAAGAAACAATGTTTCGATTTTTTTTTTCGTTTTTTTTCTGTCCTTTGAATGTACTTAAGCAAACTTTATTTTGTCTAGTCGATTGGAGCAGAATTACATCACCGAACTTCCTCCGAAAGCGTTTGCGAATTTCCGCCGACTTAGGCGGATCGATTTATCAAACAATAACATCTCCCGCATAGCGCACGATGCCCTGAGTGGTCTAAAGGCCTTGACAACGCTGTAAGTATTATGGCTGAACATCTTATTTGTTGTTATATGACATAACCTCGCCATTTGCGGTGGTAAATTGTACGACATATTGTTTGACAATTTTCGTTTTGTATGTTTACAGGGTGCTGTATGGCAACAAGATAAAGGACTTGCCCTCGGGAGTGTTTAAAGGCCTATCATCGTTGCAGTTGCTGCTGTTGAACGCCAACGAGATATCGTGTATACGAAAGGATGCATTCAAGGATCTGCACAGCTTAACCCTACTCTCGTTGTACGATAACAATATCCAGTCGCTGGCGAATGGAACTTTCGATTCAATAAAGAACATCAAGACACTGTGAGTATCATATGTCCTGGGAATATCGTGTAAATGTTACGCGAACGTGTGTGTTAAGTTGTTTTCCATCTTTTTTCCGCTGTTCCTATCCCTTTGTATATTTTCTGTGATTAATCCCAGTGAGGACTGAGAATTTCCCTGAAAATCCCCTCTTTGTCGCTCACATGTCATGTCGTCGTTTCAATTCAAAATTGTACGCTATCTTGGCAAATGAATGCCGCCTGCCTATGAAGGCTGATATGCTTTTTTGTTTGTCCGCATGTAGCCCCTTTACTGCCATCATTCTCGCCTGTAAAGAGCAACAGCGCATTGTCACCGTCATCCTTCCTCATCGTTGGCGTAGTGGAATCCTTGGCATCTTCAAAAAGGGTGTCTCGTTAGCTTCCATTCGCGCACATACACCAATAGAAGATAAGATCTTGACATATGCGTGGATTTTGACTGTTCATTTGTGAGGGATTCGGTGTGCATCTCTCTTCGACGGGGAAGGACGGCGCGGCGAAGCTATTTTACTTTCTTTATGCAACACAACACATATCAACAGTTTCACATTACAAGTGCTTTGTTAATCTTTTTCTTTTTTTTAATTTCTTTTCTTGTCATTTTCATCCTTTTTATCCGTTTTGCAAATATACAGCCACCTCGCAAGGAATCCATTCATATGCGATTGCAACTTACGATGGCTTGCCGATTACCTGCACAAGAATCCCATCGAGACGAGCGGAGCCAAGTGCGATGCACCGAAGCGAATGCAGCGCAGACGAATCGAATCGCTGCGGGATGAGAAATTCAAATGTAAGTATTCAACTTAAACATAAGCGGGAGAGATAGTTGAGTGTCACAAAACTCGCGCGAATACATGTATTGTGTTTTTTTAGGGAAGGGATTTCTTTTATATTGTAATAGCCTTCTAGGGAGCAAACGTCTGGCAGAGGGAGGGCAGACAACGACACAAGATGCTATCACATTTACGACGAACAGTTCTTGGGTAGTTGTTAACAAGGTACTAGGAAATATCCTCAAACTACGATGGAGAACATGTTGACATCGTCGAGGAGTTTTGTTCGTAATCTTTTTTATGATTAATGAGAGTGGTACCAGTTTAAAGGCAATGCCTAGAGTCTTAGTCTCAGAAGTTTAATGGCAATGACTATAGTTTTAGTCTAAGAATTACTCATTGTAAAACGGCTTAATGGATTACCATTCAAGGTTAAAGTGATAGATACTCAAAGTGTTCTTGAAGCTAACAATTTTAAGTAGATGTGGCGATTGAATTGCCAAGGAAATCATTTTGAGGAGGTTCTTGTTACCCAATTCCGAAAATTCCAACACGGGTCACGAGCCGAAACACAACCATCATTCGGGGTTAGATTCTTAGAAGAGGATTTGTTTTTCAGACAGACGTCATAATAACCAAATACGACTTAATTTCATACTAAGGCTAAGGAAATACTCAAGCAGTCAGACTTAACTGGTCTATTGTACTACTGAGCAGAAACATTTTCAAATCAAAAAGAATCAATTGACGTCTAGACAAGATATGGTGGTCACCCACTAGAGTAAAATACTTCAAACATTATTATGTGACAATGTATGACCCTATCAGAAAGTACCATCGATTTTACAAATGGCGTTGAATGTCAATTCTCTCTTGAATTTTGTCAAACACAACTTAAGCGCTTTACTCCTAAGGAATGCGGAATAATTGCGATTTTGGTGCAACATGCATTCATGCCCATTTTCCTGGTCGCTCACTAGTGATGGGACTTGGGAAATGCAGATTAGTGGTATATAGCCAAAAAAAAAAGTTGGTAGAAAAGTGGTAGATGAAAAAAAAATGTTTCATGTTAATTTAATAATTTATTTCAACAAAATAAGCAAGAATAACTTTAAAAAGAAGTAACATACAATTTTTTTTCAAAACAAAAATGTAAATAAACTAAAATCAGTCCATCTCAGGACAAGAACATATGAGAAGGCTACAATCCGCTCTGCGGATCGTTGAATACCCTATCCCATCCCATCCTTAAAATTAATATCCTCAACCTGTAGGTCTTATGGCCATGCAATACAAAAAATTACATTTTCGCAACATATTGTTCAGACAATTTATCAAACCTTTTGTGGTTCGAACAAAACAACGTATTGCTATTGCTTATGCCGTGGGATGGGGTATACAAATGGTTTTTGTGAGAAAACGCCCCCAAAAAGTGATCTATAGACAAATGTTTATTTTATCATTACGGAAGTATTTGCATCAAAACTTTTTTTTTAACTTTTTAAAATTTGGACAAAAGGCGTTTTTTACTATAAACGCCCCCAAAAAGTGATCGTGGCAAAAAACTTTGTATCGACGAAATATAGATATTAGGATTGTCTAAATATGCTGCTCAGACACTTTTTTAAAATTCTTTACAGTTTGGCTACAAACTACGTTTTTCTAAAAAGGGGCGTAGTAGTGGGCGGATTTCAAAATTTACACTTCTGCTTCGTCGGCCAGAGAGTCTATATACCAAATTTCAACACTCTACCTCAAAATTTAAGGCCCAAAAATCGGTGACGCACAGACGGACGGACAGACAGTCATGGCTTAATCGACTCAGCTAGCGATTCTGAATCGATCCATATACTTTGAGGTATATGTATCGAAATTATTTCTCTATGTTACAAACTTAAAAACTAATATACTCCTATGGGATAGGGTATAAAAAACACAACAGTGCACAGTTGCACACATACAAAATCGAACTAATACAGTTTAGTGAAGTGGTGTATTGGTTCCAGAAAATATTCATCCATAACAAAATATTGATGAAAGTGTGTGTGAATCACAATGAAGGGAACATTATAAACGATGGGCAAAAGGTGGTAAATTTAGAATTGAGGTTGGTAGGATTTCCAACATTGTAAAAAGTGGTAGATATACCACTTAAGTGGTAGAAGTCCCATCACTGTCGCTCAGCTTCCACTTAAGAGACTGAAGCAACAGGGGACAGAGTAAACCATGGATGGGTCCCATAGACTCTCGTTCGCCAGACAATATAGTTGCCATGGATTCTCTGCCGATATGAACAAAATTCAGTGCCACGCAATTGGAAATTCAACACACGGCTATGCAGCACATTTTGGTAAGAAATTGAAGAATTAAAGATTTTCCCTTTTTAAGTGCAGCTAATGAGTGTTGATCGGAATTGCACCTTACCTTTGCTCACGCATTCTGAATCTCAACCACAAAGTCAACAGTATTGTGTCAGAATCAGAAATCATCATTAGTGAAGAGGTCCATTTCCACCGCTGTCGATACCAGAATAAACAAAATTTGTGATTCTGGGACACTTTAAGACCACGAGTAATGCACTCAACGCCAATGGTGTGCTGTTTTTGCTGGAAAAAGTCGTTGCTACTTTTTTTAGAACTCCCCGGACCAAACGGCTACTGTCATGAACAATTATTATTGCATACCTCATTTAGATGACTTAGGACTGGAGGACATGTGCTTCCAGCAGATGGGAACAACTCCCCATTGTGCACGAACTAAAACCGTTATTCTAAATCGGACGTTTCCCGGTGTGATCTTGCTGACCAGTGCAAATCGTTCAGCAAGTTTACCCGATTTCACAGCCCTAGACTCCTCATTCTCTTTTAAGTCACAGGTTTATATAAATAATCCCTAAACCATGAGAAGAGTATCCTTCATAAAGTAGAGAACATAACCACTGTAATAAAGAACCCCTCTTAAGGGCTTAAATTTGTTTACTCAAAATGTGACTGGCGGTCACGGCTGCTTCTCTTCTTTTTTTTAGTTCCCAAATGTACCCAAAGTTGCCTTACTAATTGTATACCGTTGATCTTTGGTGGCAGTAGAAAGCTGCTTTTAAAAGATCTGCAATATGCTTGCATGTTTTACTCTTGCATCTATAAATATGGAAAAATTAAATTGCAAAATAAGGGTTGTTTTAGTTTGACATTTACCTTGCATTCATTATGCAGTTGTTATCTAAAAGTCGGAAAACGGCCAATGTCAACTTCATTTCAAGTGATGTTCGTATGACGTAAAATACGGTCTTAATTTCTTACACATAGGTTTTCCTGTGTATGAGTATGCTCAATATACTTCCTACACAACACAAATACAAACAGTAATGAACCACAACCGTGAATCATAAAATGGACAACCTGAGTTCGTCCAATGTCGATCTACTTATTTTAATTCTGACACTTTCAATTGGGTATTATATTCCAGACCAATTGTGTAACATAATCAGCAATTGTTTTCGAGACTTAATTTGCATTTTGAAAAGGTAATTTTAATAACCAACCACATTCAAATAGAACAACACACCAACAATAGATTTCATGTATGGCGGTTCAACTACCAATGCCGGAAGCACCAACAAATAACAAAAGTTTCCTAACTTCAACTGATGTCCCAGTGGAGGGCCGCTGGGTGTGAGGGCGTTAGTAAAATCTTATCATTCAGAAGAGCCTCTGGTAAACAATACATGCCATAATTACGGCCGCATGATACTTTTGTGTGAGCCTGATGGTACATAGGAAACAGTAGAGGGTACGTTTTCATAAAATAATTACTCGTATATCCCCTAAAGGAATGATAACGTTCAGTTGTCTGAAAATGAACCCTTCATCGGCCAGTTGAACTATACTCAACACTTAACATTTTGCAAAAGCAATCAAGTGCTATGAGGGGGGGTTCAAATTTTGATTGTGTGCGCGTGTATATGTGCATTGGTTATGGAAGGTGTTTGCATTTGATTAAATTTTGTGGATCAAAGTGTTTGGTACCGCAAGACTGTGCATGGAAGTGACGGGTCAACAAATTATAAAAATAAAAATGGCTAGGAGAGTGTTTTGGTTAATAACCAAACAAAGTTTACAAAAATTAAAAGTAAACCTGAAGATAAAGGAAAATAGTTTGGGTGGGATACGAACCTATGAAATGTTTAATTCCAGGAGCAGAGATAAGGGACTTACTTCCCTTATCTCTGTCCAGGAGTGTGATTAATATCTTAAAATAAAAATCAATAAACACAATTTGCATAGGGCCCATATGTTTTTTTGTATGGGATATGAACCCGTCGTATGACGAAATTCTGTATCTAACACTACTTATCTTACTAACATTACGAATATCATTTTTACAGGTTCTACAGACGAACTACGAACCAAGATGGCGAACGAGTGCAGAATGGACACCGAATGCCCAGCATCATGCCATTGCGATGGCACAACAGTCGATTGTTCGGCACGTGGACTTAAAGAGATTCCCCGTGACATACCACTCTATACCACCGAACTGTAAGTAGAAATGTCACCTTCTATATTTTTACTATTTCAAAGCAAACAAATATTTCCTCAACAGTTTACTCAACGACAACGAATTGGGTCGAATAAAATCCGATGGTCTCTTTGGTCGTTTGCCAAATCTGGTAAAGCTCGATCTAAAGCGCAATCAAATCACCGGTATCGAACCGAATGCCTTCGAAGGAGCTTCCAAGATCCAGGATCTCCACCTGGGCGAGAACAAAATCAAAGAAGTTCACAATAAAATGTTCCTCGGCTTGCATCATCTCAAAACACTGTAAGTATGAGGCGTCAATAGGCTTGACTGACAGTTTTTTGTCAACTTTTTATCTACCATTTCAGATCGTTGTATGATAACATGATTTCCTGCGTTATGCCCGGCTCATTTGACTTTCTAGCATCACTGCATTCACTGTAAGTAAACTATTCAACTCCGTTTCCAATATTTCACTTAATTAAGGTCATCATTAGACGTCGATCAATAATACTATCTGGGACAATTCTATTTACCACTTACGATCGCGTATCTGACAGATATGCAAAATTGATTCCATCACTTCTGTTTGAAGGGTGAAAATCAGAATGCGAATGTATCTCTAGTGTATGTTACGCATTTGGATTAAGTTACGCGATTGCGAAACTTCCTCTTATTCGCGCCCAGTGTGCGCCATAGCACGCGAGGAGTTCACCACCACCGCATCCTCATGCCACTCTAATTGCGGAAAATTGAGTTTCAGTCGAGGAAGAAGGGTGGTATACACTCGTGTACTGTTGTTGCTACATAGCGCATCGGAGGGATTAATTTTAGCACGTCGATGCCTGAAGCGAAATGCGCCATAGCAAGATGATGTATGAGTTAATTTATTACTCCTTCTGGGCCTGTTCCATCGTTCCGTTGTGATTAATGCTAACATCTTAGTGCGTTCGCACATTCCATGCATGCACATTAGCAATCATCGCAGAGAAATGAGAAATTATCGCAAGTGTATGTTGGATTTGTATGTGTGCACCACGTACATTGCCAGTAAAAGAGTACACGCGTCAAAAGGATATGGCGTACTCAGAAGTGAAGTCACGCGGGTTTAATAGTAACGAATAAAAAAAACACTCAATCCTGACTAATGCTCATTTTTACTTTATGCTGACACCGATGACTGCATGATCATGTTGGATTGCAACAAGTGTGCCATGGTTACGGTAATGGATTTTTGAGTACTAATGTTCCCCTGTTTATGCGATATGATTGAAAAGTCAAAGGGGAAGTTAATGTTCTACATAATGCGGGCACGACCTTTGCGTACATTTGAGCCTCGTTAACCTCGTAGGAAGTAACAGAAAACGCACTAGTTTTCTGTTACCTCCTACTTGTTCATTGATTTATGGAATAAATCGTTTGGAGGTTTAAAGGTGGCAGAACGATTTTTTTTTCTGCAATTTTTTTTTTTTGATAACCACATGGTATCCCCTTAAAGCATACATACTCAATTGAAGAAACGTTTTATTTCTCAAGTCAATAAGTACACTTTTTTAGGTTCTTCGATACCTTATCTGTAAGATAAAGCATTCATTTGCATACAAGCTCATGTACATAGAAAATCATCTCTAGATATATTTCATTGTTCGATAGTCATTACTCACAAGTCGTAAATCCGCTGCGAATAAATTGTCAAAGTGCGTTTGTATGGTTCTGCGCATGCAGTCACATGTTTATATGTACCTTTCAATCACACCAAGAACAAAATCGAATGAACACATCGTCGCTGATAACCCAGGACTCGGTTGAATTGAATAATTAATGAATAGAATTAAACAAAAAACAGAATTAAGAACATAGATACAGGCCGGTTACTAAGAAGAGTCAGTTAAGAAGACAATTTCGAGAGTAGATATGTATGTAAGACCAAAAATAAATATATTGTCTATATCCCAATCCACAACACCGACCGTTTGTCGAAAATCAGAACAAAATAAAAACAAACATACGAAATTTATGTTTACTTTAATAAAAAAAAACTCTTTCACAGAGAACCCACAACAGTCATACCAGACAAAGAGTGTGAACTAGGTGATCTAAAGAATTTTTCATTTTATCACTTTTAAAACTCTTTTCAGTGTAAGCTGTCTTTTTTTAAATAACTTTACACAATTGCTTAAGAGTTTTGAAAACCGCATTTACAAAATGAATTTGACAAACAATTTGGCACTTTATCTGGAAGTTAAGTTTCTGCATGTTTTGATTTACTTTTAGTTAATCCACTGAAATTTTGGATTGATGAATTCCAAACTGCAAATCCAGCTTTGAGATATCAAACAGAGCTAACTTTCATATAGCATAAATACATGTAGAGGAAATGATTGGAATCGAAAAATGTAAATCAACTACTTTATCAATTATTCAGCACTTATCTTCCAGATAATCTTTAAGTTATTTGTAGTTTCAAATGATAAACAAAATTCCAACCCAAAATTTAAAATCCGAATCATAACAAAAAAGTAAAATCAATTTCTAATATATTCATCACTTATCTGGCAATATTTTATGTGTGCACTAAAAGGCTAGTTATCTAAATCGTTTGCATTGTGCTTTTATGTTTATATAAAAATCACTGAAAAGAGAAGCAACTACAAACCAAATGGTGACTTAATTAAAATTTATCTCTCAGATAACGATATTAACTAATACGTTACATCTGCTATCTTATTCACGTGGTACATTTATTCAAGAGGTGAATAAATTTATAAAGTGCAAAGGGAAATCCAAAAAAAAAAACGAATTTGTGACTTTTTCAGAACTTATCTATCAGATAACTATATTTTAATTAAGAATACGTTTAAAAATGTAATGCATTTTATATCAGAGGAAAAGGAATGTATAGCACACGTTTAAACCCGCCTATTGTAATGTTTGAAACACCCAATAACCATTAGTGTAACTGTTATGCGTTGGACGAATGAAATAAAAATCCTGCGTTTTTCTTTAAACGTTATAAACTTTATTTAGCACGATCTTGTGCGTTAGATTGATTGAAGCGAATTAATTGTTTTTACAAAATTGATGTGTATATATTACATTTTGACAGACAGATTGTTTACATTTTATTGACATTTGACATAGTACTAGATTTATCGATTACTGGGTTTACATATTTATTTTGAGTAAAAGTTGTTTATCATAAATTTCGAATAGTGACTTTATATCATTTAACTTAAAACAGTAACATTACCATTAAGTGCTTGAGCATATCTAATGTTCGATTCTGTTTTGTGTCAGTTCTGTTATTTATGCCACGGGTTTTCAGACATCCGACTAATCAAATTCCCAGCAACACACCCACTATTTTAATCTTCTTGTAGAATTTTAAATCGCATTTCCTTCAAAGCTCCTGCATATAGTATTCATCTGTTGGCAAGTCTCAATTACAGTACTAGAAGAGATTTACAATCTATTGATGCTAATTTCCGATTGACGTTAATCCCGTCACAGACTACCTGTCTTCACCACTACCACCCACTTTTTTTCATAAAACATTCCCTACAGGGTGGGTGGATAAGTGTATGTGTGTTTTTTAATTAAATTTTAATTTTTTAATCCACTTGGCGCTTTGAATGGGTAACCGGGAAATCTGCTACTTCATCTCTGTACTTGAAACACACACAGTGGAGCACACGGTTGTTTGTCAGTGAAGTGGACTCGAGAGGGTAAATGGCGCGCACAGTTATAAGTTCGCTTGGCTGGCTCGCTCATGGATGAATATGTAGCCAGGTGGAGGCAAGCTATACACAGACAACATGTAACTTTTGATATATTTTGTGGCGGTTTCCGCACAGATATGAAGAGTCTCTTCACCTAATCGTGTTAATACCTTTACCATGTTGGTATCTCGATTTTGAATCTTGTTGTTCTCGTGTAGGTATTTTTTTTTCATTTATTTTGTTGCAAAGGCATCTGTTGGTTGAATGTGCATCGTGTGCATATTGGCCGATACAATCTTTTCAATCTTAAGGATTAAGCCCACACCATATACTCCCTACTCGTACTCGATTAAGTTGTTCGTGATTTAATTTGATTGAGCACAGGGTCCATGGGAAAAATTCTATCTGCACGACGACTTTATTATTATTCAAACGATAGTAGTAGGTATCTCTCCCACCCACACAGCTGAATTGGAAATTAAATTCAACAATACAAGCGACGACAACATCTAAAAACCCAATTTGATTCCTTCTTTGTGTTTGTAGGAATCTAGCATCGAATCCGTTCAATTGCAATTGTCATTTGGCTTGGTTCTCCGACTGGTTGCGTAAAAAAGGACTGATTGGTGGTGCAGCACGATGTGCATCGCCGTCGAAGGTACGTGATGTCCAAATCAAGGATCTGCCACACAATGAATTCAAATGCACACCGGACAACAATGAGGGTTGCCTTGGAGATGGTTATTGTCCGCCGTCGTGTACGTGCACTGGCACTGTGGTGCGCTGCTCAAGGAATAAATTGAAAGAGATCCCAAAAGGAATACCACCCGAAACATCCGAATTGTATTTGGAATCGAACGACATCGCAATGATTCACATGGACCGCATTGCTCATCTGAAGTCATTGACTAGACTGTGAGTATATTATTTTTTTTTCGATCTCATTTTGTATCCAACAGACGTTGTATTCTTGTCGTATCTAACTCTAACTCGAAATTTCTCTCTATTATTGTATTGAACAGGGACCTGAGTAATAATCAAATTACGATCCTCTCCAACTACACGTTTGCTAATCTTACGAAGCTGTCAACCCTGTAAGTATAATTCCAAATGAAAACGTCATCAATTTATAACACCAAATACGTGTATGTACGAATTGGGGTAAGGAAAGAAGGGTGGAGGTAGTGGTGGTAGTTGTTGCCCACTTATCACACATTCATGTTCGATGGCGGTTGGGGGGTAAAAGAAAAGATTCCACATGCACGTCGAAATGGTAAAAATTGCACACGATTCCAATTTTCGATCTTACGAGGGCAGCACTCGTAATACCCTGTGCCAATATGAAATGTACGAATCTTATGGCACCATTTCCACCATCAATGCTTGAGCACGAATGGTTTCCTGGTGGTGGCCTCGTTCGAAAGTGATTGTGATTTCTTCTGCCCTTCTTTCCGAATCAATTAGGTGCATGCTTGAGCTGGAGGAAAAAAATATTGCATTCTCATTCTCATCCCTTTTTTGTACAGGATTATATCGTACAACAAACTGCAGTGTCTACAGAGGCATGCCCTGACCGGGTTGAACAACCTGCGGGTACTCTCCTTGCATGGCAATCAAATCTCGATGCTGCCTGAAGGCTCCTTTGAAGACCTCAAAACCATAACGCATATGTAAGTACTTTAAATGTAGTTTGTACGATGATATTAAGATTTTCCATCCGCATCCGTCTATATTGATTTGTGTGTGTGTATTTTTCGCAGAGCTCTTGGAAGTAATCCTCTGTACTGTGACTGCTCGCTGAAGTGGTTCTCCGATTGGATAAAGTTGGATTACGTTGAGCCGGGTATTGCACGTTGCGCTGAGCCAGAATCGATGAAGGATAAATTGATCCTATCTACACCGTCGCAACATTTCGCCTGCAGAGAAAAAGTCAGCAACGAGATCCTTTCGAAATGCGACGCCTGCTATACGATGCCGTGCCAGAATAGAGGCGAATGCAATGCGCTACCACAACGTGATTATCAATGTCGGTGCCAGCCCGGTTACCATGGCCGCCACTGTGAATTCATGATTGATGCCTGCTACGGCAATCCTTGTCGGAACAATGCGACATGCACCGTTCTCGAGGAGGGTCGCTTCAGTTGCCAATGCTCGCCAGGGTACACTGGTGTCAGATGCGAGACCAACATTGACGACTGCACCGGCAACAAGTGCCAGAACAATGCAACATGCGTGGATGGAGTCGAGTCTTATACGTGCAACTGTCAGCCGGGATTCACTGGTAAGTACAAAGGGGTGGTACCAAATGAGGGGATGTCATCTCAATTTACAGGGGGAAACAAAATTTTTTTTTCTTTTTAATTAAACAAAAAATTCAATCACTTGTCATAAGCACGCCATTAAGGGTGAAACAAAACATACAGCCACCCACCCACCAATTAGCTCATCAATAGGACATCCGAAGTGTTCCTTCTATTTCAAATTTAATTAAAAAAATTGAAAGAGTATCTCTGGGTCAATTACCGAACCTGTCAAACGCGGGTTGAGCAACCGGAATAGGCAGTATCTACATTATACTCGTTTCCGCTTCTACTGCCGTGCTATTAATTATTAGATTTGCAAAACTTTAAATTAAATTCCCATAATCCTGCGAACACCTTCCTCGGGCCACACACAGACAGATAGCTGATATCATTCTGCCACAACACTTTGCCAAAATAAAAATGCACTTCATGAAAAAGTTGGCGAAACTTTTAACAAGATTCTTCTCCTGTTTCGCCCCAAAAGGAATGAGCCAACAAGGACTACAACGACAACGACGGGCGATGCATTTTGAGAACATTTTCATACACTCCTGCTGCCGCATTTTAGAACTTTTTCTACAGTTGGTCTTGTGAAGAATTTGTTTTTTTTTTGTTCCTGTTCCTTCGAATCGCTATCAGTTTCACAATGAAAAAGTGCAGAGGTACACCGGGGGCTAGAAAATATTATCCGCTGGTGATGGGAAAGTTGTATAGTGTAGTGCAGATTTTAGTTGTAAAGGAGTCCATGTAAGAACGCAAACTATTCAGCCCATCGAGAAGTGGGATGTCGTAGCTGCTTACACCACTCATGTTGAAGGGCGAATATTAATCGAATGCATTCGAGGGAAATCGTTTGTCGCTTTAATTTTCCGTTTTGATGCTCCATGTGCTTGTGCCCTAGAGCGGGTTATGGCGTCACTATTGTAGTACTCGCTAAACGCAGCAGCGGTATAAAAAAAATGTGTGTACTCGTAGTGAAGAACATCTTTTGATCAAATGAGAGCTGCAAAAAGTTAATGCTATGTCAGCGGCAGTGGCGGAATTGGTGTAACGCCCCAGTGCACAGTAGTTAGAAATTGACTTTACGACATTGGAATTTCGACAAAAGTTTTGGGGCGTTAAAGTTGAGAAGAAATTAGTTGCAGGAGTTTATTTTATTGAACGAATTTTGATTATTAGTCATTTGTAGTATAGCAGTAGAAATAGATGCGTTTTTCGGCTAAGGCGAATGAAATATGGAAGCGCATTTTAAATGTTTTCGGACACATTTTGGAGGATGGTTTACATTTGTTTCCGTATGAATTGCAATTGACTGAGACCGTACACGTCCCTTTGTTGAATACGGCCGAACAGTCGCTCAAATGGTCGAATAATTGATGAAAAACGCAGCAAAAGGGCACATTTTGCTTTGGTCAATAGAGGCAACCACTCAATTGATGTTGTATTCAAAAACTAGTCCAAAAAAATGTAAACGACCAAGTTAAATAAAAATACCTGATATATGGAAAAAGCTATTTAATATTCACATACCTACAAAGAGAAAATATGGCGCACTCTAAAGGTCAAATTCAGGTTCCGATATAATTTTCAAAATGATTATCTATATAACGGACAACAATATACACAAAATACAGTTCTGTGAGTTATATGAAGCTTCAGTTGGGCTGTGAAAACAAGTGCAATCAAATTGTCCTAAAACTCCCTATGAGTTTTTTTATCTTCCTTCGACCAGTAATCTTACTGTCATTTAAACTGGCGGATTAACCTATTGTTGGATACTTCAAAACAAAAGTGGGAACAAAATTCGAACATTGCGATCGCTTTTGCTGCCTGTCTCATATACCCTTTAACAAGCACTCATCCTTGATTAGGTAGATAGTTCCCCTTTGTAAGTTGACGTTACCCGTCCCTCACAAAAATGGAAATGCCCTTCACACATAATATTATTTTATCACCTTAAATTGACGCTGAAGTCCACGGTGAATCTAAGCCTCAACCACCATGCCTCTCAAGTTAGTTGAGCATTTACCTAACTTCTGCCCTCTAGTTAAGAAATGTAAATCCGGCCAATTTTAAAGACTCTTCGTGCTTGATTATTGACGTGTATTCCCTCTACATGCCTTTGTCATCTTAAGCGTCCAATGCGTACTTTTTTGTGACCAGCTATTCAACTTGTAACGTTCGAATCTGAATCACTAAGCTGATAACTACCAGCTCCCACTCTCAACCTCTACATCGCAATCACTAGGTGCCTAATACCTTATGACAGTATAAATTATGAATAAACCTTACTCTAGTTAAAGGTAATTGTGTTCGTATGCACAGAAAAAAATCTTCCCCAGAATCAGAATCTTGTTACACATATAAAGTCGCTCTCCTTTTCGAATTTTCAGAGAACATTCTCACAGATATAAATAGCTTTAAACCATAGTGCTGTTCACCAATGAATATTAAACGAATATTCTTATTAACATTGTAGTTACGAGCTATCATTAGAGTTATGAAGTGGTCCCTAACCTCCGAGAATATAAGTTTGGTTGGAAAGTTAATCAGACGACAGGAAGGGCGTTTCTTCCCAGCCGTATTACTAAAATGAATAGCCACACAATTAGCGGTCCGAAAAAAAAATTGTTCGATATATTACAAGCATTTCCCCCTCTCTTTCGTTTTAGGTGAATTCTGCGATGCGAAAATCAACTTTTGTTCAGAGGAATTCAATCCATGTGCCAACGGAGCCAAATGCGTCGACCATTTCACCCACTACACGTGCGACTGTATGCCCGGCTTTCATGGTGTCAATTGCACAGATAACATCGACGATTGCCAAAATCACATTTGCCAGAACGGTGGCACTTGTGTAGATGGCATAAATGATTATGTATGCAAGTGCCCTGAGGAGTATACCGGCAAGTATTGCGAAGGCACCCCTATGGTAGCAATGATGTATCCACAGACATCGCCATGCCAAAATCACGAATGCAAGCACGGTGTATGCTTTCAACCGAACCCCTCGGGCTCGGATTACCTCTGCAAATGTCATCCCGGCTACTCGGGAAAATGGTGCGAGTACTTGACCAGCATCAGCTTCGTGCATAACAATTCGTTTGCGGAGATGGAACCGTTGCGTACTAAGCCCGAGGCGAACGTAACCATAGTGTTCAGTAGTACGCAACAGAACGGAATTTTGATGTACGACGGTGAGAGTGAGCATTTGGCGGTGGAATTGTTCAATGGGCGGATACGAGTTAGCTATGATGTGGGTAATTACCCAGTGTCTACGATGTATAGCTTCGAGATGGTCGCCGATGGGAAGTATCATATGGTTGAGTTGTTGGCCATCAAGAAGAATTTCACTCTTCGCGTTGATCGAGGCCTGGCGCGTTCCATTATAAATGAGGGCGCCAAGGACTATTTGAAACTATCGACTCCCTTCTATTTGGGTGGTCTGCCAGCGGAACCTGGTCAGCAAGCCTTCAAAAATTGGCATCTAAGAAATTTGACAAGTTTCAAAGGATGCATGAAGGAGGTGTGGATCAATCACAAGCTGGTGGACTTTGGTAATGCTGCTAGGCAGCAGAAGATTACACCAGGTTGTGGTTTGCTTGAAGGTGAACATTCCGAGGATGATGACGAGGAGTCATATTTTATGCATGAGACTCCAGATACTTACAAAGAGGTAAACATAAACTATCTGGATTGGTATTCAATAAAATCTTGAATCTAAATCTTGTTTTTTTTTTTTCTCAGGTGGATCCATGTGATAATAACAAATGTAGACGAGGTAGTAGGTGTGTGGCGAACAGCAGTTCAAAGGACGGCTACATCTGCAAGTGCAAACAGGGCACTAAGGGCAGATATTGCGAACAAGGTGAGGGCGCCACAGAGCCCCCTGCAATCACTGGTACTAATAATTTTCTCTTTTGCATTAATACTAAAAATATAAGCATTCTTTGACTATCGCTTTATAGAGGTTTAGGTGTTTCAAAAAAAAAACTTTTCATGCGCTTTATCTCTTGCCATCATCCACATTCTAATTCATTACATTCGAACGCATATTTCTAATCATTTTCATGCTTGAAAATACATGTGGCTAGTGACGCGTCACTTGTCATATTTCTATCTGACAAGTGAAGCGACTAACAGAATACGGGTGACAGAAACACGTGACGCCTATAAAATGATCATAGTCAAGCGGCACATTTTCATGCCTACATGTAATTAATTTGAATTTGTCCGTAGCAGGCTCCACTTGTCGCAAGGAACAGGTACGAGAGTACTATACAGAGAATGACTGTAGATCGAGACAGCCACTGAAGTACGCTAAATGCGTGGGCGGTTGCGGTAACCAATGCTGTGCTGCCAAGGTCGTAAGACGGCGAAAGGTGAGTACACTTATACCAATCCACATTAGTCTATATTTTTTATCGTGTTGGTGTTGTGGTTTTAAAATCGATGTTTGGTTAAAAGTCATACTTATTCGTAATATAGAATACCATCAAACGACTTTTATAATCTTCCCTATTACCATTGCTTCTTGAGATTGAATTTTTCGAATGGATAATTGCTCCAGATGGGTTTATTCGTGATCCAGAATATTATTGCCTATGACTGATATTAATACCCCTGTCTACTTCGACAGACGAGAAATCGATTGTTTTTACAGAATATCGTTTTAAAATTTCACTTTTGAATCGATGTTGTGTATATTTTTGATCTGATTCAAAGTATGATTCTGATTCGAAGAATCTATAAACTAGAACTTTCGTTATACCCCTATTCAAAATGGAATTTGGTAAAGGGATTGTTTTAAAAGTTAAGTTTGGGAAAATCTTATGTGAGTCACGTTTAATGTTTATTCTGTAACATTTTGACATAAGTCGAGGAATCAATTTATTTACATTTGGAACTTTCGAAATACAGAATACAGGTTACGGTATATCAGTTTCGGGATACATAATCACAACTATTCCCATTAGCCCTTATCAATTACAAGTTTGTACGATGTAGGGCCAATTTAAGTCACATTCATAGTATATTTTTCAAGATATTTTAAAATGCAATAAATGATAAAAATGTCTCATTCAGAGAGTATCGATTGAAAAACAACACCACGACTAACATAATCACCTCTATTCTCTAAGTCCCTTTGACCTAAATTAGGACAAGAAATAATTCGTTTTACAAAATACCAATTACGAAATGACGCACACCACTACCACCACATATTATCATCACTTAATTGATTAAATTTTGATTACAGGTACGAATGGTGTGCAGCAACAACGTGAAATACGTTAAAAATCTGGATATCGTGCGTAAATGCGGATGTACAAAGAAATGCTACTGACTGAAAGATGCGACTACCCAATTATTAAATAGAAGCTTAGATGTAAATTTAGAGGAAGATACCCAATTAAGTAGTTATGATAGTAATTTAAAAATAAATATTAATATTAATTATTTCAATAAGGACAGTGAGAGTACTGAGAAAAGTGATACTAGGGCAACAATAGATAGTGACGACAATGACGAAGAGGATGACGATGAGGCGGAGGTTAAGGAAAAGCACGTTCAAAGTTGGTCACAGACCACAGACAGTTATGCTGACGGGGATGAGAGAATGCAGTCGAATCCAAGCACAGACTTTTATGATGACGAAGAGGACGCAGACGACGATGACGATGACGACGACGTCTATGACGATACAGACGACGAGCAATACAGTGAAGAGGGTGGGGATACAGCTGACAAACCAACAGCGGCAAGGAGAACAGCAGCCAAACATGGTGAACACGAAGAAGAGATTGATCTCGGCTACGATGAAGATGATGAACCACCAAAACGTTCATCGTCGACGATTCATGATGATCAACAGGACTTCATGAACGAAGAGGGTAGTGGTAGTCGAGGTAGAGGCAATAGTTACAAACAAAGTAGGTTTAGGTTAGATTATCTAGATAAATTCAGGAGAAAAAACCAGAAGACCTATGGAGCCGATGAAGCTGACGCTAACGGCGACAATGATGATGAAGACAACGACGAGCCTAGACGAGAAGGTAGCGGTAATTTTGCCAACGACGACGACGACGATAACGAAGACGACGACGACGATGGCGATGGTACTAATGACGATTTCTTCTCATCCAAGAGAAAGTCAAATAGTCGCTACTTCAGAAAAAACACCAACGATGCGATTAAGATCATATCAACACCTCTAGGCAAGGTGGGAATTGTCTACCAACAAACAACTCCAGACCAGCCAAAGAATGAAAACTCATCGGGGGGTTCCTCTGTTTCGAGTAAAACACAATTTACCGACTTTGACGCGCTGTCACCGGCAGACCCCAATACCCATCGTCGTGCGTCCTCACATCCGAAAATCACACCCGTACTCACAGCCGATGGCAAGGTTGCCCTGCTTTATCGTGGAGACTCTGAAAACACCAAGTACGAACCAATCCTTAACTTAACACACAAGTTCAATATCTATGACAATAAGACAAGTGCTGCGCCAATCAACAACGAAGATAAAGAAGACGAAAGCAATCAAGACTCGGCTGGTGACATCGATGCGAGCTTCGACAGTGACGAGGAGAACAGTTCAGATGAGAATTCCGTCACCGAACAAGCAGCTTCGACAACACCACCTCTTGTTGATGTAGACCGTTCAAACTCTGTTTTGCCGATGATAAATCGGCCACTCTCTGAAGTGCTGGGAATAAAGAAAAACCAATTCCGACAATTTCGAATTAAAGACTCGCCAACAACGACGACAACAGAACCACCCTTCGGCTTGCATTTCTTGACAAAGAAAGTCAATATGGCCGAGTACCCGTCAAGAGCGCGAAATCATGACTTTGACTTCAGTCAAGACACCACAATGTTGGACGAGCGAAAGCGAAACAACAATCACGCTCAAAACCCACCGTCGGCTGGTGAATCACAAAGTGACAACACCCTTGATCACACGGATCCTTCGTCAATTGCCACCCAAGACATTCTCTCTAAGACCGAGGTGGTCAACTTGGCCATTATACCTCACTTTGACGAAGAGTTCGAGCGACAACAGCGTTTCCGCGATCATGAGAATCGACGCCACCACCGGCAACGTCATCGCCACAAACACAACCAGCAGGACTTGTCCAGCATTCACTGCATTATGCAGGCCACTATGGGCATTGCCGCCATTTCAACTGTCTTCGGCATGCTAGGTACCTTTTTCAAACAGAGAATTCTCGACCAGATCCGCCTAATGCATTGGTAGTATCACAAGGGTATTCAATTGTAGAAGGCGCTGCATTGAATACCCCCTAATAGAAATATAGAACTACCCAGTGTTCCATGCAATGTGATCCTTCTTCGCATTCTCCCTACTAATTCAGTCGCAATTGGAATCGAATTTATAAAAAACAAATAACATCTCTTCAGTCTTCATCTTTCTCTCTCTCTCTTTAATTTTTTCCGCGTATTTCTCTTCTCTCGTCCAAAAAAAAAAACAAAAACATCCAAATGTAGTCCTCCCAAATAAGCTCGTCCCCTTAATTGGATTCATACAAACATACCTTATCTGATCGAGTTTTATCGATACAAAACAAAACGTATGTTCTTAGAAAAAAAACACAAAGTGCTCGTGCAATAAAACTCATCAAAAATGGCGCATAAAAATGCGTTCTGAGCCTGCCGCCCTTCCTCTTCCTCTTCCGGTATATTTTGCCACTTGTATACCAGAATCGGAATCAAATTGGAATCACTCTCATTCAAGTACACTGAAAAATTAACAAAATGACTGTTTTTTTTAAATGATAATTGAACAAATTTTTGTAACTTATTTTGTTATAATATTGTAATTAGAGACCAAAAAGAAAAAAAACAGAAATCGAAGTAATAAGATAATATTTATTTAATTTTGTATTGAACCCTTAACGTTAAATAAGATACAAAAAAAAATCGTGTTCTAAACAGATAAAAAAAAAACTAAATCCTTAAGAGAAAAAAACACAATTTTAACATTAAACATCTAAGCTGGGTAGTCGCATGTAAATCCTAATATAAAAACAAAAATCCGGAAATAAAATAATTTTACAAGAAACAAAACAAAAAAGAAACTCAAAATTATGTGTAAAATGTTTAACTCTTAAAAAAATTATTAACAAAATAGATATGCATAAATATATTATATACAAAAAAAATAAATTATTCTATTTAGTATTGTTTATCTATGTTTGTGTATTTAAAATTTATAATTACCTGTTATTCTTTGCGTTTTAGTCTTCGAATATTATTTCCTCGAATCAACGCATTTAAGTTATTTACATATTTCCTTTTTTTTATTTTCGAATATATACAAACAGAAAATTATAAATAATATTAAAAAAAAGTTTTAAACAAACAAAAAATAAATGTTTAATGAAATGTTTTATATGCATAAAATTACATTTAAAAGTACGCATACAAGTTCATTTTTTTTATATAAGGAAACAAAAATTGTAAATTAAATTTATAACGTAACAATAAAACAAATATATAAATGCATATATTTAAAGAAACAAAACAAAGAAGAAAACTGACTGTAAAACGCTTAAGTTGTGTTGTTTTATTTTTATTTTGCATTTTCAGACTGACAGACATGTATTTTTGTTGAAGTGTTCCATGTAGGTGCTCTATTCATTATCTCTCTACTAGTTACAAAAATGGCGCTATTCGTATGGATAAAATAGCAACGAGTCCAAATCACGTTTTCTTATTAAAATCTCAACTAAATCGCGCTGCATTTGATATATTTTGAAAGGTGAGTATTTAAACAATGGAATACCATTTCAAGGTTTATATCGCTTAATAGTAAAATGTTTGGAATTCAGCGTTTGGATTTTTGTAAAAAATCTCCCTCAACTCCATATTGGTGGTTATATTAATTTGTGCAAATGTTCGCAGACAAATTTTCATATGGATACATTCATTTAGTCACCCAATATTTTTTGTCTACGGCCTATTTTATAAAAATGAATATATTAACAATGTTTGTCAGATCATTCAACCGATCACGGAATGAAACAAAGCCTTAAATCCCATTTTACTTCTTCCAAACATTTCAAAAAAAAATTGAAAGGATATCACTCAAGCGCTATACCATATTATTGTTCAAAACGGTTCCTAACTGAGTGTCAATTCAGGCTCTAAAGTAAGAATTCGACGATCGACCAAGTACATCGAATTACTGATACAATTAAGAAAGCTTTTGAAGAAATGAAAATTTCTTCAGCCGTATATCTTAACGTCTCGCAAGCTTTTGACAAAGTGTATAATAAAGGCCTTAAATACAAGTTCTCCCTTAAAATTCATTCATTCTTTCGTGTGAAACATGGAAGCGAATATTCGGAATTCAAAGAAATAATGGCAGTTGTACCTCAAGGAAGTCTCCTTCTTTTTTAAATTTCTTTACGGTTTGCCCGAAAAATGTTTTTTTTTTTTGAAAAGAATGTGCGCGGCAGTGGGCGAATTTAAAAATGTTTTATACCTGTTCTGCTGAGAGCAACAAAGAGTACGTGCTTCCAATGAAAAAGGTAATTCTCTCTGAAATGTCTGAGCAAAAAACAATTTTCTTACAGCTAAGGTTTTGTTCTGAACTAGAAAAGAAAAGCGCCTGTTGACTAAGCTCAACGGTTTAAGCATATGCTAACCTCAGCTACTTAAATGGCGGAAACGATTGAAATCCTCACTTAAAAATTAATTATATATCAAATACTACAACCTTCTCAAAAATTAACGATGAAAACAAGAACGGCGCTTTACAGCTACGTAACGTTTTGGTTTAACATTTTCAAACACAAAGTAAAAGCTCACCCACGTATCTCAGCATGACATGAAATGTTATGAAATAACATCCGAACAGTTGTATTCAAATACATCTGTCGATATCAGTTATGTGTAACGGTGTGAGAACTAGAAGCCACATAAGCAAAAACTACATCGCGGTACTTCTTTAAATCTTAACAATGCGAAAGATATTTTAATAAATGTGTGAGCACACTATTATCACACACATGATTGCAACAAATAAGGAAGAAACCAGTTGACACACACTGCTTCTTATTCGATTTACAAACGTATCAGGGACAGATTTGCAATGAAAATAACACTTTTAACAGAAACCGCAATCAAGGAAAACTAATAATTAAAAGGGGAGCACAATATAGAAAGAAAGTGAAACCGAATTTAGCTTTTAACCCGCGCTTTTAACAGACCACTTCGCTTCGCAAGACACTACAATACAGACAACTGAATCAGCCCCAGCTGAGGAGTGCATTCTCGCCTGTGCTGTGACGTACTAGTTGAGTGGAAGGCTGAGAAAATCGGGCTGAGGCAGTGATGGGACTTGGGAAATGCAGATTAGTGGTATAAAGCCAAAAAAAAAGTTGGTAGAAAAGTGGTAGATGAAAAAAAAATGTTTCATGTTAATTTAATAATTTCTTTCAACAAAATAAGCAAAAATAACTTAAAAAAGAAGTAACATACAATTTTTTTTCAAAACAAAAATGTAAATAAACTAAAATCAGTCCATCTCAGGACAAAAAATAAAACACAACAGTGCACAGTTGCACACACAATATCGAACTAATAAAGTTTAGTGAAGTGGTGTATTGGGTCCAGAACATATTCATCCAAAACAAAATATCGATGAAAATGTGTATAAAACACAATGAAGGGAACATTATAAACGATGGGCAAAAGGTGGTAGGATTTCCAACATTGCAAAAAGTGGTAGATATACCACTTAAGTGGTAGAAGTCCCATCACTGGCTGAGAGTGAAAGATGAGTGGCAGTTGACATTCGTATTACTCTGAAGAATTGATTTGAGTTATTCACTTGAGGAAACATCACTCTTCAACAGGTACGAGTGTGTTGTGGTGTGGGCGATTGCAGAGAATTTAACTGTTTTAGATTTCGGTGGTGGTGTCGAATGAGTGATCTCTTTATTTTTAAATTATTGAATTTAACCAATCTTGTAACAGATAAATTTAAGTCACATTTAATAAATTTATTGAACTTTGGAGGTTAATTTGATTTATGTATATCAACTTTGTAAAGTATTAGTAGTCTGTAAGAGCATAATGTACTCTGTTTGACGAAATAATAATAAATAAATAAATAAAATAAATAAATTAAAATAAATAAATATTCGAACGTTTTAGGAATTGACTAATCAAGATAAAAAGCAAGCCTGTCAATCGCTGTCAATGTCTTATGCCTCCCATAAGGCTGACTATACGAAACTCGTATCGAACACATTGGTGACCACGGAAAATATTATATCAAACAGACAACATTATTTTTAACTGAAGTAGTTTTGATGGTGGAATTTATATCACGCAGTCAATAATGATATAATAAGAATAAGAACATAAGCATTGGCAAACATTTAGAATAATGATGCGGGATTTAAACTTAATTTTTAAAAATATTACGAAAGTATATTCAATGATGGTACATAACAAAAATAATTACAATCATAATTAGAGATTATTTTTTTTTTTTTTTTGCAAACACCAACATTGCAAGAGTTTTATTTATTCTTCCGGTTTAAAATTTTATGTAAACAACTTACCGTTAGGTGTTTAACATTTCTCTCCCTCTGCTCAAGATTCAGACACACTCTGTTAGTTCTAATATCAACACAAGCATTATCGCATTACTTTTTGCCAACCAAACAACACACTTAAAAATGCACACATATGAGTAACATAAACGCACTATGGACATGGACAGAAAATGCGAAAAACACACTAGCGAGGAAAAATTACCATCAGGCATTTAAGCGACAGAAATCCACAATCATAGAATCAGCATAAAGGGCTAGAGAGAGCGCAATAGAAAACGAAAACTAAAACAAAGCGTGATCGAATAGAGCTTTTGAGAAGCAATTTTCAAAATACACTTAATTTCACTTCGCGAAACGCAACAGGCACAGGCACTGACTCTGGTGACAAGTGCTTTCTCGCCTGTGGCCTACTATATTAGTTGAGTGGTAGACTGAGAGCGCAGGATGAGCGCGGTCAGCATTACTCTGATAGAAGAAAATAACTAATTTAAGATATTTAACTTCAGCCGGTTCAGTGGTTTCGAATGTGCGATTTTTTTCATCTTCATGGAATATGCGAAACCACTCCCCATTAAAAACGCTCCCTTTTGGTTGCTGAGAAATATAGTAAATAGGCACTTTGGCCACCATTGGGCGCTAGAAATTGGTTGATAAATATGTTTTCTTATGGCGTTTACATTAGTAAATCTGGATTTTGAATTAATCTTTTTTGGTGCTAATGGAACACGATCCCAGATTGATTTTCCTGCACGGCCTCTCGACAGAGACGAAATTAACAATATCCTTATTTAACAGCTCGTGATAATAATGGACTCCTCCAAGCCCCTTTAAAAGAACTTGACTCCTTCCATGAAACGTCAAAAAATCCAGCTGTACAACGTGTTAACAGAATATGGGATAAATATACAGGATCCTCAGGTAAGAAATGACGTCCCACATACGGAGATCTTGTGCGTGAAAAATAGTTCAATTAGTATCCCTTCACATTTTGCCACCAATCCTTAAAGCAATAATAACTCATAAACGAATTCATATATATATTTGTCCCAGCATAAAATGTGCTCACTTTTTGCTCAGTCGCAAAAGCATCCCTGGTTTAGTTTATTTGAACTGTGACCAACTTCATTTTATACAATATCTCAGCTGTTGCGTTCTTTCAAATTTGCGGTTTTTTTGCACTTTGCGGCATATGCAAGTATTTTGCCAACCTGAAGTCATATAAGAAATAATTTCTTGAAGCACAAAATGCCGAAAACAAAAAAGAAGTCGGAAAGCTCATCCGACAGTGATTCAGGTCCAGATGACGTAAGTACAAAAAGAAAACTCAATCCTGTGGTCGTGCTTATAATTGTTTAAATGTTACAGAAAAATCCACCGCCAGCAGCAAAGAAGTCAAAGAAGGGAGAGACTGAGGTCTCCAAAACCAGTCAAGCCGACGGATCTGAAACGAGTTGGACATTGGAGAAGCTGCGTCAAGTCAACGTCAATGAATTCCGTGGCCGTAAAATGGTAGATATCCGCGAATTCTACGAAAAAGATGGCAAAACCTTGCCCGGCAAGAAAGGTATTTCCCTCACACCTACACAATGGCGTAAACTGCTAGAAATTGGTGAAGAAGTAACTGCTGCTTTGGAAAATTAATAGTATGTAGCACATAGCGACCATACATTACCTTTATATTTACTGCTAAGTTTGATTTGACCAGAAATAAAGAAACGCAAAGAAAGTTGATTAACTTCTGTATTTGTCATTGCGCCTGATAAGACATTGGGTATGCAGGTGTGCATTGGGGATCGGTTCCTTCTTATCTCTTCAGCGTGACTATCATACAGATAATATATTTTCTAATTGGAACTTAGGTTCTAGATTTTACTTTTAACGAATAAAAAATAAACAAGGACAATTTTACTACAAACATCACATGTACTCGAGCTAAAAGTATACGGCTAGTATAACACACAATGTAAAGACAATAAAGAATGGAAGCCACGTTTTTATGAAACCTATGAACCCCACATAACGCCCACAAAAGAACATCCAAGCCGCCAAATACAGCATATTCCAATTCGAGCGGTTCTTATATCGCATTCCGGCCAAAGCGTTGGCTACGTGAGAGTGACAATTGTCGCAGAAGAGATTATGCATTCGTGTGCCATAAAGAACCGACGCTTTAGATACTGCCTCATCCCATTCGTACTGTCCACCAGCAACATTATCGAGATATAAAACCAAATAGCGTGTGGGACGACCAAAGCCCATGTTGTCCTCTGAGACGTAATACGAACCAGCAAAATCGCGAATCACTCCGTTGGACATTGCTATGCCCATATGACCAATGAATGGAAAGAACCATGTCAACACTGGTATTGGAGTCCAGACGATGCAGTACGGATATCTGTCCGTGGCAAAGTTTATTTTGGCCAACTCCTCGGGAGACTCGTCACTCGCTGAGGTGGACATTTTCCACTTGTCTTTACTTGTATTCGACTCGGCCCAGTTCCGATTCAACATTAATTCTTTTACCGTCGAGATATGGTGTGGTAGAAACTGTAGTGTATTTTATCAATTTTATTTTCTTGTGATAAGAACAAATAAACACTTTTCACCTAAAATATTTTGACATTTAATGCGGCAACCATTTTTTTTACTAGCAAAATTTAACAGGGTGATACTACTTATCCGCGAGGGATATTTTGTTTGAACGTTTCACTTCCAAACCATTTCATTTAGGAAAAATGGTCATTTCACATTTGAAATTGGCATCGCCGAGTGCAGACCTCAATCTCGGTAGTAGAGACGCATTCTCTTTGTTACAGCTGTCAAAAGGAAGTGGATAGAATACTTCGCGACAACGACAATGGTTGCGTTCCGGATTTTAGTTTTACCAAGTTAACTTTGCCGGTGCACTACTCTCATTGTATAATCGACCATTTTAGTCACATGAAATTTTAGGGGAAATGACCGGCGAAACTAGTTGAAAATTTACGCATGGACACATAGATTCAGATATGAGTGAAACAGCTGATTTTGCGTCGAACTGTCAGGAAGATGTTTTTGATTTCAGTAGCATTATCCAATATTGTGGGTTTATTTAGGTTATTTCTTACTTTTTTGTTGAAGAATAATTATTCTGAATAGATAAAAGTAAATAAAAATCTATAAATGAGGGAAAACGAAATTGCAAAATAAGGGTTGGTATAGTTTGACATCTACATTGCCATTCATTAAGATTTTGCGTTCCACATTGCCTCACCTCATTTTGCAGTTGAAATCTAAAGTCCGGAACACGGCCAATATCAAATAAAATAAAATACCATCTGACAGCTATAAAATGTGTGAAGGCAAATTCATTGCACTAGGTTGGGTTGGGTTTTTTTTAATTGCTTGAAAATGAAGTCATAAAATGAATAAATATTATTAAATGGTGTTGAGATTTGAGAAAAGAAAAACACAATACTCTCTATTATACGAAAATTGGTTTGCAATCGCATTTATATTTGTTGAGATAAAGGTATAGCCTAGAATGCCGCAAGGAGATATAAGAACATTTCGACAGTGCAGGTGAAAATCGATATATTGATGAATCGATTCGGCATATGGAACAACATTTGAAACAC
The DNA here is from genome assembly GCA_932526625.1 of Rhingia campestris. Lineage (NCBI taxonomy): Eukaryota > Metazoa > Arthropoda > Insecta > Diptera > Syrphidae > Rhingia > Rhingia campestris. The sequence continues at coordinate 109,833,652 of OW052182.1, forward strand.
AAAATGGCGAAAACAAAAACCTCATCCGACAGTGATTCAGGTCCAGATGACGTAAGCACATAAAACTCAATCCGGTGGTCGTTGCTTATAGTTGTTTAATCTTTACAGAAAAATCCACCGCCAGGCGCCAGCAGAAAAGAAAGTCGAAGAAGGGTGAGGCTAATAGGGCTTATAGTGCATTCACACCGAACCATAAACTGAGTTTTCGTAAAAACACCTGAAACCTTCATCAAAAACCGAGTTTTCCCATACATTTTCAGTTATCAAAACCTAGTTGGTTACGACGTAACCTTCTCATAACCACTTCGCTGACGTCATCTCGTTGCAGGTTGTTGGAAAGAACACACCTTTTCATACGTTCTACACGTGTTCCACACGTCCCACAAAACAGCTGATGAACTCGCTGTCAAAACAAATGTTTATTTTTCAGAAATTTACACACCAAATGAAATAAAAACAAAACAAGCGGCGGGCTTGAGAGTCAAAAACTTTTGTCAAAATCTTTAGATTTGTTTAATTTTGAACTTCAAATGCTAATATTAGTTTGATTATATTAGAATTCATCTTATTATTCAATTACAATATTTTCACACACAAATGTTGCAGCTAGTATCACAATTCACAGCTGATTGAAATGTCAAACGAAACCTGATCAGAGTCGGTGCGAAAGCATCCAGTGGTTTACGTAAACTTTTTGCCAAAAACTCACTCGCTAAGGTGGATATTTTCCACTTGTATTTACTTGTATTCGACTCGTCCCAGTTCTATTAATTCTCTTACCTTCGAGATATGGTTTAGAAACTCTGTATATTTTATGAATTTTATTTATTTGTTTTTTTATCACAAATAAATAAAATTCACAAAATATACAGAGTTTCCTCCCAAAATTATACATTGACGTTTAATGCGTTTCATTTTTTTAGTAGCAAACTTTGACAGGGTGATACTACTTATCTTTTTTGTCTGGTGAATTTTATTTCATTGGAATTTTTTGTGTGGCAAAAGGAGAAGGGGAGAAAATCCACCGATAAACCTTTTAAAAAAATAGTTCTCGGTATGGGGAAAAACGTTTCACTTCCAAACCTTTTTATTTAGGAAAAATCGTAATTTGAAATAACTGAGCCCTTATAGCTATCATTGAACAACTTCATTGGAACACAAAACATGATGGAATTGAAATTTTACCTCCATAGCTGCTTCTAGGAATCGCAGGAAAATTCCGTTTCATTTCGGTGGAACGACAAATATTACTTCACAGCAATAAAACATGATCAGTGAAAATAAAAAATGATTTTCTGCGATAACTACAATTAAAAATTAACATATGTTTGGATAATTATGTTCTTAAATTCATAAGCTTTGTTTTGACACCAACTCGCCAATGATTGAATTTATAAAAAAAAACGCAAGAAGTAAAAGAAAATTTCCAATGATAGCTATAACTGGGCCCTTTCATTTAGGGCCCAGTTTTATCAATCATTGAATAACATCATTGGAAATGTTCGTTCTACCTCTTTATTGACGAGTGGAAAAGTTTGAAAAGCGCCTCTGTGAAAAAATAACATGCTAAGTACTAAGGGAAATTTTCCTTTATACAGGATTACCATAAGAAAACTGTGTTTAAGACGAAAATCCAAAAGCGTATTTCCAAACATTTTACTATTAGGCAATATACAAGTTGATATGGCATTTAATGGAATAAATAATGGACTTTTTAAACATACGAATAGCGCCACTTTTGGGCCTATTAGCGGAAAAAATAATATTACAATGTATACCAAAACGCTAGCCTTCAGTCTCTTCTGCTATCGTTACACCATTTCACCACAAACATACCTACAAATATCCACAAATACGTCGCTGGTAACCTTGGCTACGATTTTGACATATCGAAAGATGGCGAATACGGGTGTACTGCCATTCGTCCGTGGTGTCGACTTTACTAAAAATGACTTTAGTGTAAGTGTTTTTTTCTTCAAAATCCATTAAATAATTAAAATTTAATAATTGGTTAACGAGTTGCAATAGTTTTTTGTTATCAAAAACCCGTCCGTCCTTGAAATCATGAGTTTTAAAATATCACCTTGCATCCGATGTGTCACCATTTTTTTGAACTGTCATCAGAAATTCTTTTGCAGTAATATGCGATAGTGACATTTCACTTCTCTTTTTTTTGATTTTGTTTATAAACAATTCTTCCTATTTGTTTGTGTATACTATTTGTTTACGAATTCTCCTCCACAGGAAGATAAATTTCCAACCGCCCTACGATTGATGACTCGCGTCCAATGGCTAAAGTTGGATGGTACTCACCTCAAAGAGGTGCCCGAAGAGATGGGAAATCTACAAAAATTGGAACACCTGTCGATGAAGAACAACGAGTTGGAGAAACTGTTTGGTGAACTCACCGAGTTGGGATGCTTGCGTTCGTTGAATCTACGTCACAACAACATCAAAAGCAGCGGAATTCCTCCCGAGCTGTTTCGTTTAGACGAACTGACTACACTTGATCTGTCGCACAACAAACTGAAGGAGGTTCCTGAAGGTTTGGAACGCGCAAAAAACTTGTTAGTGCTTAATTTGAGCCACAACCAAATAGAAGCCATTCCAACCGCACTCTTCATTCACTTGACGGACTTGCTTCTTCTAGACTTGTCTAACAACAAGTTGGAGACACTGCCACCACAAACACGTCGACTGGCGAATTTGCAAACATTAATTCTAGCAGATAATCCGCTAGAGTTGTTTCAGCTGAGGCAGCTGCCATCGTTACAGAATTTGGAAGTTCTCAACATGCGCAACACGCAACGTACACTATTAAACTTTCCCACCACATTGGACAGTCTGTCCAACTTGTGTGAGCTGGATTTGTCGCAAAACTCTCTGCCCAAAGTTCCAGACTGTCTTTACAATTTACCGAACTTGAAGCGCCTTAACTTAAGTGACAACGAAATCAGTGAATTATCGTCAGGCGTTGAATTCTGGCAAAAAATGGAGACCCTAAATCTCTCGCGGAACCAGCTGTCGGCGTTACCTTCTTCCATTTGCAAGTTACTTAATTTGCGTCGGTTATATTTAAATGACAACAAGCTGGATTTCGAGGGAATTCCATCAGGTGTTGGCAAGCTCTGTAGCATGGAGGTATTCTCTGCATCCAAAAACTTGCTAGAAATGGTACCCGAGGGTCTCTGCCGTTGTGGATCCCTTAAGAAGCTAAATCTAAGCTCCAATCGGCTGATAACTTTACCAGACGCAATACATCTCTTGTCTGATTTGGACCAACTGGATTTGCGTAACAATCCTGACCTAATTATGCCACCGAAGCCAACGGAAATAACCAAGGGCTCGGGAATCGAATTCTACAATATTGACTTCTCCCTTCAGACGCAGTTGCGCTTGGCAGGAGCCAGTGTTCCACCCACAGTGCAAACCGCTGCGACTTGCAAAGATCCCATTGCCCGAAAGATCCGACTGCGTAGAGGAGTACGCAACGATGGACCGGATCAGGACTCAGCCAAAATCCTAAAGGGAATGAAAGATATCGCAACAGAGAAAAACGCCACAAACAACACCGATTCATGGAATGGTGATAATGACAAACCTGAAAGTTTGAAGCCAAAGCGATGGGACGAGTCCCTGGAGAAACCGCCACTAGATTACTCGAAATTCTTTGAGAAGGAGGATGGCCAACTGCCTGGACTTACCATCTGGGAGATTGAGAATTTTTTGCCCAACAAAATCGAGGAAGTTGCCCACGGCAAGTTTTACGACGGCGACTGTTACATCGTACTCAAGACCAGCTTGGACGACTTGGGCCAATTGACTTGGGAAATATTCTTTTGGATTGGGAACAACGCCACATTGGACAAGCGGGCGTGTGCAGCGATTCACGCTGTAAATCTGAGAAACTTCCTCGGAGCCCGTTGTCGCACAATTCGTGAAGAACAAAGTAAGTATCAACTTATCGGAATGAACATTTTTTAATGGCCACTCATTTTTAGATGACGAATCGGAAGAATTCCTAGCACTTTTCGACACCGATGTGACGTACATTGAAGGGGGTCGCACTGCAACCGGTTTCTACACCATAGAGGACTTGCATTACACGATCAGGTTCTACCGCGTGCATGCTGCCGGTGCCTCCATCCACCTGGAGCCTGTGGCTGTCGACTTTAACTCTCTAGATCCGCGGTACGCATTCGTACTCGATTGTGGGCAGAAAATGTACCTTTGGTACGGGCGCTGTTCAAAGAACACAATCAACTCGAAGGCTCGTCTTATGGCCGAAAAGATCAATAAGACAGAACGCAAGAATAAGTGTGATCTCATTGTGGAGATGCAAGGTGACGAGAGCACCGAATTCTGGGAACAATTGGGCGCCGACCCGGACATTGTACACGCACAAAAAATCCCTCAGCATGTCAGGGAGAACTTTACGCCTGTCATTGCACGTTTGTACCAAGTTCAGTTGGGAATGGGCTACTTGGAACTCCCTCAAGTGGAAATCCCCGAACAGAAGCTAGTACATACGCTGCTCAACAGCAAGAACGTTTACATACTTGACTGCTACGCAGATTTGTTTGTTTGGTTCGGGAAGAAGTCAACCCGTCTGGTACGTGCTGCCGCTGTGAAACTGTCAAGAGAGCTCTTCAACATGATCAGCCGACCAGAATATGCGCTGGTCACTCGTGTCCAGGAAGGCACCGAAATTCAAATCTTCAAGTCCAAGTTCATCGGATGGGATGAAGTGATGGCTGTTGATTTTACACGTACCGCTACTTCAGTAGCAAAGACTGGAGCAGATCTGACAAAGTGGGCCCGGCAACAGGAAACCAAAGCCGACTTGGCCGCTTTATTCATGCCGCGACAGAACGCCATGGCTCTTACCGAGGCTGAACAACTTGAGGAAGAGTGGAACTATGACCTCGAAGCGATGGAGGCGTTTGTGTTGGAGGGTAAAAAGTTTGTCCGCCTGCCAGAGGAGGAACTCGGCCACTTCCACACCGGGGAATGTTACGTGTTCCTGTGCCGGTATTGCATTCCCCTGGAGGATGACGGCGACGATGCCCCCGAAAACGATAATCGGCCACCACCTGATGAGGAGATTCAATGCGTTGTATACTTCTGGCAGGGACGTAACGCTGGCAACATGGGCTGGCTAACCTTCACTTTCACCCTGCAAAAGAAGTTTAAAGCTATGTTTGGCGAGGAACTAGAGGTTATCCGTATACATCAGCAACAGGAGAATCTTAAGTTTATGGCACACTTTAAACGGAAATTTATCATACACACAGGCAAGCGAAAGGACAAGCTGTTAACTCCCGATGGCAAGGCGCCTGTTGAGTTCTTCCACCTTCGGTCAAACGGAGGAGCGTTGTGCACAAGGTTAATACAAATTACACCCGATGCGGTGCATTTGAATTCAGCCTTTTGGTAAGTACTATTGAGATGAACTATCTGCGGGTCTAAGGTCTTTTACTTTTGCAGCTATATTCTCTATGTGCCATTCGAAACGGAGGACGAATCACAGTCGGGCATAGTGTACGCTTGGATTGGAGCGAATGCAGCGCCGGAGGAGGCGAAACTTATCCAGGAGATTGCTGAGAATATGTTTAATAATCCGTGGGTCAGCTTGCAGGTAAGAGAAGAAGTATTTGTAGTGTGAAGGGGACTAGGTTTAATGGTACATCGACATGTTCCTTAAGAAGTAGGTTGTATGGAAGATGTCCCCATAGAGGAGATCGATATAAGAGTCTAATTCCCGAACCCAAATGAGCTTGGACATAGGCATTTGACAAAATCACAATACTAGCAAAACTATTTTCAATTAACGTTCGGGCTTTCCCAAGCAGGTATTTGGTGAGTAGCGGACTTGAAACCGTCAAATCAACTTGGAGAGGTAGTTTCTAATCCATAGATGAAGAGTTTCTTCGATTCCAAAAGCACATATTTTCGACAAAAGGGAATGATGCCAAACCCTATCAAATGCCTTTGTGCATTGTATCAAGTGCAACGATCTTGTTTTTGCCACCAATGTGTATTTATTGGTTCCACTTTTCGGTGAGATATGTCATCAAATCATTTAATTTGTTGCTACGAAGAGCGTATTGTCGGCAATTGAGGAGTTTTCTTGATTCAAGACATTTTTTCAAAGCTCACGTTTTATCAGCGTTTCCATTAAAGAAGGGCGGTGCAATTATGCATTAGTTGGAGAAAGAAGAAGATTCGGCTTTTTAGGGGTTGGCTGTTAAATGCTGTTTTCAATCTACTCGGGAAAAGTGATGATGAATTGGACAGATGGAAGCGTGGACAAACACCTCTTCAGAATTATGAAGGAGAGAACATCTGGATCAGACGATTTTTTAAAGTAAAGTCCAAATAATAGTCTTGCTACTGTACGATTACAAAAGTGAATGGTCCCATAGAATGTTCTTCGTTCTCAATTACAGGAGGAGACTAATCAATCTGGCAATGTGGATTCTTAACGAAACAAACTTATTACGCCCGATAATCACAAACCGCGCAAAACCGAAAAAACAGAACCTCACAGAAAATTAACCTGAGAAATATTTCTAAAGCCTCGAGATAAAAAAAAAATATCTAGATAAGTCGCATTAATGCAATGCAAATACAAAAAAAAACATCTAGTTTGATCCGACTAATGATGTCATCTACAACTTATGCTAGTTGTTGTTCAGATCTATAGAACATTGTGCCTTTGGTGTTGGATCAGGAGTTTTGCACAATCCTCTCAATAACATTGTTGACGAAACCGCATGACAATGCATCACCTTGTCTAAATCCTTTTTTGATAGCAAATGTTTTGGTGAGGTCGTAGCAGACCTTGGTTGAGCAGTTAGAATTTTTTTATCGTCATTCTGCTCAGACGGACGAGTATTAGTGGTATATGTATACCAATAGCACGTAGCTTCATATAGTTCGTCTTCAAATGCTGTCGTATGCGTCTTTGAAATCGATGAATAGGTGGTAGACATCGATTTTTACTTCTTGTGTTTTGGTTCATTTGCAAAGTGTAAAGATTTATTGAGTTATGGACTTCTCCAGCATAAAACCGCAGTTACATGGCCGCCGATCGTGCAGTTTCAGGCGTTCACATAATATTACGGCAGGTACGATATTGTATATGATGTTGAGGAGATTTATTGCTCTGCATTCGGCGTAGGTTCAAAGGTTCACCTTTTTGTGGATCGATTGGGGAAACTATGATGAGGTTCCATTCTTCAGGAACACTTTATTTATTTAACCTAATTTTCTAATGAATTGGTTTATGCTCCTTATCAAGTCATCTCCCCGGCAAAAAGGTCATCATTTTCAGCAACCTTGTGGAGGTAAGATTTATCCTTACACCATTTAGGCAGGGTGGGCTTGTTGTTTTCGCTGATGTCGCCAATATGAATATGTTTGCTCGCCATAGCCGTCTAACAGGCTGCAGAAGTGGTCGTTCCATATTCTCAGCATTGACTTTGAGTCACATCCATTATGAACTCATCATGACTTTTCATTTTAGGTACTCAACGAAGGCGAGGAGCCCGAAAACTTTTTCTGGGTGGCCTTAGGTGGTCGCAAAGCCTATGACAAAAACGCCGAATACATGAACTTCACCCGACTGTTCCGCTGCTCAAACGAAAAGGGCTACTTTACCGTCGCCGAAAAGTGTTCTGACTTTTGCCAAGACGATTTAGCCGACGACGATATCATGATACTCGATAACGGCGAACAAGTGTTCCTCTGGCTAGGCTCCAGATGCAGTGAAGTCGAAATCAAATTAGCCTACAAATCCGCACAAGTAAGTCAGACATACAAATGACAAATGAAAACCATTTCATTTCGTTTTATTTGTTTTTTTTTTTAATTAACATTTACTCCAGGTATACATTCAACATATGAGAATAAAACAACCAGAAAGACCGCGCAAACTATTTCTCACTCTCAAGAACAAGGAGTCGAAACGTTTCACCAAATGCTTCCATGGATGGAGTGCCCACAAAGCCCCGCCAGAGTAGACTACATGGCGTCCTCCTTATTATTTCTTTTTACACATAAATATATATAACCACGTACTGATACAGTTTTACATGTAACTTATTTTATATATTCAATGACACATCCAATAATAAAATGCTAAACTATTTGCAGTATATTATGTACACCAAATGTTGTCCATATAATTGTTTTTGTATATTCGATTTAGAATTGTTCTACAATTTTATTTTCACAATTATCACTTAAACCTTGTCCATTGGCGTCGTCCAACCTATTTACAACGTCGTCGTGTTTCCCAACTCCTCTCTTAAATGCTAGATAGATGAATTTTGATTTTGTTTTCTATTGTTTGGCAACATGGATTATCATTTCTTTACATTCGTTGCTGCTGTGTATGCTTGAGATTAGAAACAACAAAAGATTGTTTTCCAATAGATTGCGCTTGTGTAAATATAACCAGTATGTGTGCTGTGTATATGTGTAAAAGAAAATGAAACGAATCGCGAACCGAAACCTATCCAATGATAATAGTAACAGGCGTAACAACACTTAAATATACAAAAATATTTTTTTTTCGTATCGAAATTAGCAAACAAATAACAATGTATAATGTTAAAACAGCATCAGCTCTGATGATCCTTAGAATAATTCAACGAAAGTTATACAACTGAAAGTAATACAATACAAACACAACGAAAATAGCGGCGAAATATCAGTAGTCGAGTCGCTTCTTTAGTCGAAATATGTCGCCATTGTCCATGGGGCCTGCGTTGTCCTTGTTAAGAATGCGCATGGAGGACATGTTGAGTAGTCGCTCCTCAATATCCGAGTACATACGTCTGCATCGAAACACGGAGAGGGTCTGAAAAATTCAAGAGGATTTATAAAAGACAGAAGCAAGGGGGGAAAGTTGTTTTCGAGATCGTATCCTAAAAGATGTAAATTAGACAATGTTGCGAATGGCACAGAAAAATTTATGTTAGACCGACTTAGACTACTTTGACATAGATTGAAGGACTTAGATCGTTGTATGTATATGGTTAAGACGCTTTAGACGATCACCTTGACGTGGTGGAACGACTTAATCTCCGATGAATTAAAGAGCGATACCCGAGGTCTATGCGGAGGTTTATGCCTATACCTGGGGGCTATCCATACTATAATGTTCAATGGGAAGTGGTGAACAACTAAAAGGTGGTCTCCAAAGTAATGTGTGCAACGAGACCTGCATGGCAGACGCATTGATGAACGCTATATACATACATGGACCTCAAGGTTATGTTAATGTGGCTGAACACAATACGTCTGCTTATGTGAGCAATCTCTGCTTTCTATTAAGTTACCTATATCAATGTTTATCAGGTCACCTAGGCCATCAAAGGAGTAGCCTGTTGAATGGTTTCTTGCTGAACAGCGCTGGACATGAACAAAAAAAGTGGGAATTGCTTTCCTTCTCTTCCACGTCCAGTCCACTTCTACAAAAGTCGGTGCTTACGAGGCAGTGTCTTTTGTGTATATGCTAATGGGGCAGTATCCTAATAGGAGAAGGTAATACAGCGTTTCTGGTTAAAATTTGACGAGGATTGCTGGCATGTTTGATAAATTGTGCTATGTGTACATCTACAGTTTGCTTTCTCAATGTGATCCACTCTTAGTAATGATTTACGAGTATCAATAGACCATTTCTGCTTGCGGTAGTATGTCAAGAGTGCTGACCAGTCACGAAAGGTTATCAGTATTATTGCTAATTGGGATGAATATCTCTAAGTATTTAAGTGTTCTCGTATCTCTTCCTCACCTCGATATCCATAAGGTGACATGGTCATCTCTAGATCAAGGAACAAGTAATCAAATTGATCACACTCCGATAGACAAGATGCACGCATAAATTTTTTTCGATGGCTGATGGCCCAGCCAATCTCCATTTGGAGAGACATGTTTAACTTCAGCAAAGTTTCTTTGATTGAACGTTTAAGATATCATGTACATGTAGTAAAGCGAATACACACAAATACCCCGGCCCCGCTGAGTTTATGATTCCCAGCAGTAGATACCTCGCTTTAAATAGCACGCACAAGTAGAAACTGACATCAACCAACTGGAGGCAACTAAAGAACAAGTTAAATCTAGTGAGGGGGAACCTTCAACCAAATGTATATACTGGTGAGTATACGACGACACTTCTGCTCCCTTACTTGCCAGTAAAAAAATAAAAAAATCAATGAAGGGATCAGTACAAATATTTCGGCACCACAAACACTCCAAATCCGGTTGTCTGACAAATCAAATGACGAAGGAGGAAGAAAGCGTCTTACTCCAAAATCCTTTAATCTCGAAGATATTCTAGAAGTAAAAACTACTTCTCTGTGATAATGGAACTTGGTTTACTAGGTTTAACGCGATCAACGAAAAGAGGACTAGGAAAACATTCCAACTTATTAGAAAAGAATCTTCTAAGGTTATAAAAACCCCAAGAATCGGCCTGGAATCGGTAAAGAATCTGCCGCTAGCTTATACCTCCATAATGAAAGGATTGAATACCTCGGGCATAAGATAGCTAATGGCAAATGCTCTGGTCAATTGGGACAAGGAATGGTCCCTTAAAAAAATAAACGATCAAGAAAACGTCGCTCAAACCGATCCGAACCAAAAGGTGGAAGAGAGGATGGGCACCAAAATATCAGCCAAAGTTGGCCAGTCAGCCACAAACAAAATTTAAAAAAAAACACACTTTCAACTTACATGTAACACTTTGCAATTGACGACAATCGAATCAAGGCTATGATCGGTCAATTGAGTGCATCCACTTATGTGCAACGAACGCAGCCTTTTCAGGTTGGTCGTGACGACCTGGATCGTTTTGTCGTTGATGTTGTAGCAATCAGACAAGTCCAGTTCCTCTATGGATGGACAATTTTTCACCAAAGCCTCCATCCCGACCACCGAGATTTGTTGGCAATTCGACAAAAACAGATGGCGAAGTTCCAAAAACTTAAATCCATATTTTAACGACACATCTGAAATCTTATTGCATCCCCGAAGGTTCAACGTTTTCAAGCCTTTTAGATTTTTTATCGGAACACCGTGGATCTTGGACTCGTCAAGATTGAGTTCGTAAATTGCAAGAAGTGCCTTCTTCCGCTCTGCGTCACGAACAATTTCCTCCTCGGCTTTGCTACGGAGCGATATTTTTAGGGAGCCCCCATCCGAGACGTTTTGAGGTGGATGATGGAAGAACTCCATGGAAAGTGAGCGTCGTCGTTCGGAGGGCTGAGTTTCAACCGTGATGCCAGTTAGAGCAGCGTCTGTTATCTAACAAACAAAATATCAATTAACTCCTTGGTGGGTTGAAGTGTCTACGACTTACCCGAAAGCATTCCTCCATATTAAGATCACGCAGCCACACCAATTTTTTTAGCAGCACCTGGACGGATTGATCAGTGACACCATTGATGCAGTTGCTTATGTCCAGCACACGCAAGTTGTACAGGTTCTCGCCGCACTTCATGACACAATCTTCAAAGATGTTCAGGTGGGACATGTATAGCTCCTCCAATATGGGATTCGGACTGTGGGCTATCCCCTCGCAAATCGCATCTCCCGATATACCATCGCAATGAGAGATGTTTAAAGATTTTAAGCTGCCTGACAATTTGGCCAATAATAAGGCGCCCTCCTTCGTCACCTTCATGCAGCCCTTGATGTTCAATGTTTCAATATTCTTCAGATTAGTCACAATGATCTCCAAACACTCATCGTTGACACACAACGTATCGGACAAGTCCAAACACCGAAGATTTGACTGTGTTATGAGATACCCTCGAATCCCCTGCGTGTTAAGCTGACGACATGAGTGCAGTAGCAGTTTTTCCAACTTCAAGAGGGGGATATCGCAGAGAGCTGACATAGCAGCGCCACCGATTAGAGTATTGCTGAAGTTCAGCTCCTTCAGCGAGTGTTGATGTGCTCGGATCACGTGGAGAATGAACTTGAACGTGAGAATCGACTCACTGGGGTTTTTGGCTAATTCTTCTGGGTAGAAACGACGCTGTATAGCGGAATGATAGGCGATATGACAGCCAGACATGTCGAGCATTTCCAGGTTGTCGATAAGCTGAGTTATTCTTAGAAGTATAGCGTCCGACAAGTACTGATTGAATTTCAACGAAAGACTCTTCACACCCGCCATCATTTCCGAAATTCCTTTGCGATCAGAGAGTGATTCCAAAAACTGGCCGGTCATGAATAATGACGTGCATCGCACTATGGACAAGGAAGTGATGCCTCGCAAATCCGAGATGACTGCGCAAAACTGCTTCTCTGTCATGTCTGTAGATTCGAAGGTCACCGATTGAACCGTCTTTCCCATGTGGGAGAAGAAATTATCCAGACAACCAAAACTAGTCTCGTCCAAGTAGATATGAGGAAAGGGTCGGTCACTGCTGAGGAACACATCAGCTGGTGGCAGTTTGTCTGATACGCAAAGTTTAGTGATACGAACCATCACATTGGACTGGAACTCACTGTATTTAGATGCTTCGAGCCAACGACGACAGGCTAGAGAAGCTGCTTGTATGTCAGTGTAGTTCAAATAACGGAATATATTGACGATTATCTACGAAAGAGAAAGCAAATTAATACTTTACTTTGTCGTCACTGCTATCTATCACTTAGGGTACTCAATCAAATCACATGCTACTTTCTTTCGACATGTAATCGTATAGACGCCCTGATTATCACAAATTCCACAAATTACCTCCATGGGAAGGTCAGCAAAGCTGGGTTCCAAGTCATTAAATACACACGACAACTCCATTTTTATGTTATCAATGTGGGAACAAGTACGTGGGCTTAACCTTGAATGGAAATGTCCTTGCTTTGATTCGATACCTCTGTCTGTACGATGGGAACTGTTGTAGGTGCACAAGCAACGTTTACTGAAACTGCTCAGAACTCTGACCGCAGCTATCTTTATTCTGCGATTTCCCGATTACGTGATGTTTTTATTTGACAATGCAAGCAGCTGATTTCCTACTTCAATTTTCCCTGGGTGCTGGTCACTGATGGTTGATGGAAATATGTCAAGAGAAGTGGGTAAAATGCGCATGACTTTGGCGTTGCTATTATCTAGATCGTCATTCGCCAAGTAGAAGCCACAAGCAAAACAAAAATAAACAAATACGATTACGAACGAACTTATTGTAAGAACAGGTTGCTTCCCCACCCGCGCCACACAACAATATTACCATTTTTGAATGAAAACAACCATTCCACTGAGCACTGAGGAACTGAGTCACTGACAGTGCTCAAAAGAGAGATGAAAATCTGTCAAAAAGGCGGCTGTCAGTTTAAATTTCCCAGTTTTAGGGTGGATGTGCATTGAATCTTATTTTTATATAAAGTTGTTATAAATTTTTAGATTTATGTGATTATATCGTCGCTTGAAAAGCAAACTGTCATATTATGTCAAAATTCATAAATTTTCAGAAAAGCTATTTGAAGTTTTTTATAACAAGGGATCTTGCCTTAAATGCCAAAAGAAACGTACGCCCTTACGCTGTCAGTTCAAGAGCTGTATATATTACGATTTGATAGACAATTTGTATTTTTTTACGAATCGGTCTGTATACTTAACTGAAAATCGCCAAATTTTGACTTATGTCGGTTTGCTTTTCAAGCGACGATATATATGTATATATAAACGGTATTCTCAAAACTTAATAAGATGACAGATATGAAAAGAACGGCAATATACAATGCGTTTTGTGTTTTTCCTTTGGTAAAACACTTATTCTTGCTAAATTATTTACGATTTATTTTAATTAAATAATTACTAATACGTGTACTAATTACGGATACTTTCGAGTAGGTAAATAGAAAACGATCACTTGGCAAACAAAATTTTTTCTGCACTAGGCTAAGATTTGTTGAATAGAATTCATCATTATTATAAGCTGCTGAGTAGAAAAACTTTTCTTTTGACAGAAAATGTTTCAGTCTGCTGAGAATTTATTATTATAAGGAGTGTATAAAGTTATACACTCCTTAAAATGCCTCTAAACGCAAAAACCTTATTCATAAAACTTATAAAAAGTTGAATAGAGGCTGCATATCCTAAACGCGTCTGATGCTTGAATAGTGCCTGTATAAGGATATTACATTTTTTTTATTTCTGTATACACAGACTGCTTAGCTGTTGTGTATACAGAAATAAAAAAAGGTTCAACTGTAAGTTGAAAAAAATCGTCCAGAGTAGTTTTGTATTTTAGCAGTTGTGTTTCACTGTTTAATTTGTTCAAATGGTAATTTTATTTTACCTACAGACTCAACATTGTAAACGATGTTATTTAGTCAACATAAGTCACTAAATGGGTTTTGTACAACGGGTAGACTCTGATACTGATGGCCCCGTGTCCTAGGGTATCTAATAAATTGGAACTGGCCCTCCAGGTTGGGGTTGTGCTTTGGGTTAACTACCCACCCATGGAAAAAACCATTGTTACGAAGCAAGCAATAGCCTCGGATAGGACTGATATTAAAAAAAAGGACAACGACGTTCGTATCTGCACCTGGAATGTGAGAACATTAAACAGGAGAGGTGCAAGTGAACAACTAGCGGAAGCCCTAAACTGCTACAAAGCAGACATTACTGCCATCCAGGAAATACGATGGGATGGGCCGGGCAAAAAGAGGATGAAAAACGGTGACATCTACTATGGACCATGATATAGTGAGCAGAAACAGCGACTATTCGGATGCGGTTTTGTTATAAGTGCCAGACTTAGGCAAGAAGTCTTATATTTCCAAGACATTAGCGAACGCATTGTAACAATCCGCATCAGGGCCAAGTTCGCCAACATAAGCCTTATATGCGCTCATGCTCTGACAGAGGAAAAAGATGATGCAACTAAGGATTCCTTCTATGAACTCCTTGACAAAACCTATGAGCGACTACCAAAGTACAATGTTAAAATCGTTTTGTCTCCAGATCAACGAACAGTCAACCAAATTGGTCACATTGCGATAGACTATCATGCTCTACATCCATCGAATAAGGCTAAAGGTGGAGCCTCACTATATATAAAAGAGTGTATCGAACATTCGATTGATCTTAAATTAGAAATCGAAACAATGCAAGTTAGCTCTATACAAGTCAAAGACAATCCTTTCTGAAGATTTCGTCTATTTACTGCCCACCACGATGCAAGGTTGAGAAAATTGACTTTGAAAACTTGCTTAATTCCCTTGGACAACGTTTTGTCATCGGAGGGGACTTTAATGTTAAACATACATTCTGAGGATCTAGATGCATATCACAGAAAGGTAAGATGCTTTATGATGTAGGTAGAAAGTACAATACCGAATTTCATTCTACGGGAAAACCAACTTACTGGCCAACTGATGTTAGAAAAATACCGGATTTGATCGATTTTTTCATTGTAAAAGGTCTGCTGTCCAATCGAATCAAAGTTGAAGAATGCTTTGATCTTTCCTCTGATCATTCTCCAGTCATTTTAACAACGAGCGAGTCACTGATTATAAATGAAAAACCATCCAGATTAACAAACGCGAAAACCAACTGGGAAGGTTTCAAAAACGATATTGAAAATAATATCCGACTGGGTGTATCGCTTAGAACCCCATTGGAACTCGAAGTCGCTGTTGACTCATTTATCAATACCATCCAAAAAGCAGCATGGAAAAATACTGCTAAACAGAACAAAATTGTGAGCTATAGTAAAATTAAGTACCCCCGAGAAATACAAGATTTAGTAAGACAAAAAAGAAAAGCTCGTAAAAGATGGCACCAAACTCGTGTTCCGCAAGTATATACATCTCAATCGGTTGAGTAATTTGCTATCAAATTCGATTAAAAATTTTAAAAACCATGCAGTAGAAACTTATCTGCAAAGCCTAACCACTGGAAAGGAATCGAATTATTCGCTCTGGAAAGCTATTAGAGTCATAAAACGGCCAAAAATCGCTGTGCCGACAATTAGGGTAACTCAAGACGTCTGGGCAAAAAGCGATAAGGAAAAAGCTGACTTTTTTGCCTAACATCTTGAGGAAACATTTAAGCCATTTAATGGTCCAGCGCAAAATAAAAACATTAATATATTCGAGAGTATAACCGATAATAATATAGTAAGAGATGCAAGTATTGCCGAGCTTAAGCGGGAAATACAGAAACTAAAGCCTAAAAAAGCTCCGGGTTATGACCTGATTACGGGAGAACTTCTTAAAATGTTGCCTCGGAAAGCCTTAACAAAGCTTCTTTTTATTATAAATGCAGCAATCAGATTAGAATACATACCAAGACAGTGGGAAGCCGCGGAAGTGATTATGGTTATAAAATCAGGAAAATCACCAAATGAAATAAAATCCTACAGGCCTATTTCACTTCTTCCAATAATTTTATAAGTTTTTGAATATTACTCGGTCGCTTACACCCCATAATTGAACAGAAACGTCTTTTACCTGACCATCAATTTGGGTTTAGAAGTAAACATTCAACGGTGGACCAAGTACATCGAATTACAGATGTAATTGAGAAAGCTTTCGAAGAAAAGAAAATTTGTTCAGCCGTATTTCTTGACGTGTCGCAAGCTTTTGACAAGGTGTGGCACAAAGGCCTTACGTATAAACTAAGTCAAATTCTGCCAGAACAATTATATAAAATCCTTGTGTCGTATCTTGAGCATAGACTCTTCCGTGTGTAACTTGGAAGCGAATATTCAAAGAATATTTCAAAGAAATATTGGCAGGTGTACCGCAAGGAAGCGTCCTTGGACCAATCCTGTACCACCTATTCACTCGTGATATCCCACAAACAAACGATACAATAGTTGCAACGTTTGCTGATGATACTGCTATACTAGCAGTTGGCACAACAATAGAGGAAACAAATATCAAATTACAAAACGCTCTTAACGAGGTTAATGAATGGACTAAATCCTGGCGGATTGCACTTAATGAGAGCAAATCGATCCATGTAGATTTTTCGTATAAACGGACAAACAATTTGCCTGTATTTCTAAATACGGTTCGAGTCCCGTTTGCAAATGAAGCGAAATATCTCGGTATGACACTCGATGCAAAATTAAAATGGAAGTCGCATGTAAAAAAGAAATGCGAAGGACTTAAAAATAAATACAGAGAACTGTACTGGTTGCTCGGAAAATATTCGAAGCTTAACCTTGATAACAAGCTGCTATTATACAAGCGTTTATTAGGACACGTTAACACAACTGTCCTCCAAATTCTTGACGAAACAAATATATTGCGGCGTCTTCAAAGAACTAAACCCTTAGATTTGGCCCGATAATAACAATCCGCGCTATAAATTGCGGAAAAAGCAGGAACTCTCAAAGGAAAGTTACCTGCCAAACATATTATATACTCACTGCTGAGGAACACATCAGCTGGTGGCAGTTTGTCTGATACGCAAAGTTTAGTGATACGAACCATCACATTGGACTGGAACTCACTGTATTTAGATGCTTCGAGCCAACGACGACAGGCTAGAGAAGCTGCTTGTATGTCAGTGTAGTTCAAATAACGGAATATATTGACGATTATCTACGAAAGAGAAAGCAAATTAATACTTTACTTTGTCGTCACTGCTATCTATCACTTAGGGTACTCAATCAAATCACATGCTACTTTCTTTCGACATGTAATCGTATAGACGCCCTGATTATCACAAATTCCACAAATTACCTCCATGGGAAGGTCAGCAAAGCTGGGTTCCAAGTCATTAAATACACACGACAACTCCATTTTTATGTTATCAATGTGGGAACAAGTACGTGGGCTTAACCTTGAATGGAAATGTCCTTGCTTTGATTCGATACCTCTGTCTGTACGATGGGAACTGTTGTAGGTGCACAAGCAACGTTTACTGAAACTGCTCAGAACTCTGACCGCAGCTATCTTTATTCTGCGATTTCCCGATTACGTGATGTTTTTATTTGACAATGCAAGCAGCTGATTTCCTACTTCAATTTTCCCTGGGTGCTGGTCACTGATGGTTGATGGAAATATGTCAAGAGAAGTGGGTAAAATGCGCATGACTTTGGCGTTGCTATTATCTAGATCGTCATTCGCCAAGTAGAAGCCACAAGCAAAACAAAAATAAACAAATACGATTACGAACGAACTTATTGTAAGAACAGGTTGCTTCCCCACCCGCGCCACACAACAATATTACCATTTTTGAATGAAAACAACCATTCCACTGAGCACTGAGGAACTGAGTCACTGACAGTGCTCAAAAGAGAGATGAAAATCTGTCAAAAAGGCGGCTGTCAGTTTAAATTTCCCAGTTTTAGGGTGGATGTGCATTGAATCTTATTTTTATATAAAGTTGTTATAAATTTTTAGATTTATGTGATTATATCGTCGCTTGAAAAGCAAACTGTCATATTATGTCAAAATTCATAAATTTTCAGAAAAGCTATTTGAAGTTTTTTATAACAAGGGATCTTGCCTTAAATGCCAAAAGAAACGTACGCCCTTACGCTGTCAGTTCAAGAGCTGTATATATTACGATTTGATAGACAATTTGTATTTTTTTACGAATCGGTCTGTATACTTAACTGAAAATCGCCAAATTTTGACTTATGTCGGTTTGCTTTTCAAGCGACGATATATATGTATATATAAACGGTATTCTCAAAACTTAATAAGATGACAGATATGAAAAGAACGGCAATATACAATGCGTTTTGTGTTTTTCCTTTGGTAAAACACTTATTCTTGCTAAATTATTTACGATTTATTTTAATTAAATAATTACTAATACGTGTACTAATTACGGATACTTTCGAGTAGGTAAATAGAAAACGATCACTTGGCAAACAAAATTTTTTCTGCACTAGGCTAAGATTTGTTGAATAGAATTCATCATTATTATAAGCTGCTGAGTAGAAAAACTTTTCTTTTGACAGAAAATGTTTCAGTCTGCTGAGAATTTATTATTATAAGGAGTGTATAAAGGTATACACTCCTTAAAATGCCTCTAAACGCAAAAACCTTATTCATAAAACTTATAAAAAGTTGAATAGAGGCTGCATATCCTAAACGCGTCTGATGCTTGAATAGTGCCTGTATAAGGATATTACATTTTTTTTATTTCTGTATACACAGACTGCTTAGCTGTTGTGTATACAGAAATAAAAAAAGGTTCAACTGTAAGTTGAAAAAAATCGTCCAGAGTAGTTTTGTATTTTAGCAGTTGTGTTTCACTGTTTAATTTGTTCAAATGGTAATTTTATTTTACCTACAGACTCAACATTGTAAACGATGTTATTTAGTCAACATAAGTCACTAAATGGGTTTTGTACAACAGTTAGACTCTGATACTGATGGCCCCGTGTCCTAGGGGTATCTAATAAATTGGAACTGGCCCTCCAGGTTGGGGTTGTGCTTTGGGTTAACTACCCACCCATGGAAAAAACCATTGTTACGAAGCAAGCAATAGCCTCGGATAGGACTGATATTAAAAAAAAGGACAACGACGTTCGTATCTGCACCTGGAATGTGAGAACATTAAACAGGAGAGGTGCAAGTGAACAACTAGCGGAAGCCCTAAACTGCTACAAAGCAGACATTACTGCCATCCAGGAAATACGATGGGATGGGCCGGGCAAAAAGAGGATGAAAAACGGTGACATCTACTATGGACCATGATATAGTGAGCAGAAACAGCGACTATTCGGATGCGGTTTTGTTATAAGTGCCAGACTTAGGCAAGAAGTCTTATATTTCCAAGACATTAGCGAACGCATTGTAACAATCCGCATCAGGGCCAAGTTCGCCAACATAAGCCTTATATGCGCTCATGCTCTGACAGAGGAAAAAGATGATGCAACTAAGGATTCCTTCTATGAACTCCTTGACAAAACCTATGAGCGACTACCAAAGTACAATGTTAAAATCGTTTTGTCTCCAGATCAACGAACAGTCAACCAAATTGGTCACATTGCGATAGACTATCATGCTCTACATCCATCGAATAAGGCTAAAGGTGGAGCCTCACTATATATAAAAGAGTGTATCGAACATTCGATTGATCTTAAATTAGAAATCGAAACAATGCAAGTTAGCTCTATACAAGTCAAAAGCAGACAATCCTTTCTGAAGATTTCGTCTATTTACTGCCCACCACGATGCAAGGTTGAGAAAATTGACTTTGAAAACTTGCTTAATTCCCTTGGACAACGTTTTGTCATCGGAGGGGACTTTAATGTTAAACATACATTCTGAGGATCTAGATGCATATCACAGAAAGGTAAGATGCTTTATGATGTAGGTAGAAAGTACAATACCGAATTTCATTCTACGGGAAAACCAACTTACTGGCCAACTGATGTTAGAAAAATACCGGATTTGATCGATTTTTTCATTGTAAAAGGTCTGCTGTCCAATCGAATCAAAGTTGAAGAATGCTTTGATCTTTCCTCTGATCATTCTCCAGTCATTTTAACAACGAGCGAGTCACTGATTATAAATGAAAAACCATCCAGATTAACAAACGCGAAAACCAACTGGGAAGGTTTCAAAAACGATATTGAAAATAATATCCGACTGGGTGTATCGCTTAGAACCCCATTGGAACTCGAAGTCGCTGTTGACTCATTTATCAATACCATCCAAAAAGCAGCATGGAAAAATACTGCTAAACAGAACAAAATTGTGAGCTATAGTAAAATTAAGTACCCCCGAGAAATACAAGATTTAGTAAGACAAAAAAGAAAAGCTCGTAAAAGATGGCACCAAACTCGTGTTCCGCAAGTATATACATCTCAATCGGTTGAGTAATTTGCTATCAAATTCGATTAAAAATTTTAAAAACCATGCAGTAGAAACTTATCTGCAAAGCCTAACCACTGGAAAGGAATCGAATTATTCGCTCTGGAAAGCTATTAGAGTCATAAAACGGCCAAAAATCGCTGTGCCGACAATTAGGGTAACTCAAGACGTCTGGGCAAAAAGCGATAAGGAAAAAGCTGACTTTTTTGCCTAACATCTTGAGGAAACATTTAAGCCATTTAATGGTCCAGCGCAAAATAAAAACATTAATATATTCGAGAGTATAACCGATAATAATATAGTAAGAGATGCAAGTATTGCCGAGCTTAAACGGGAAATACAGAAACTAAAGCCTAAAAAAGCTCCGGGTTATGACCTGATTACGGGAGAACTTCTTAAAATGTTGCCTCGGAAAGCCTTAACAAAGCTTCTTTTTATTATAAATGCAGCAATCAGATTAGAATACATACCAAGACAGTGGGAAGCCGCGGAAGTGATTATGGTTATAAAATCAGGAAAATCACCAAATGAAATAAAATCCTACAGGCCTATTTCACTTCTTCCAATAATTTTATAAGTTTTTGAATATTACTCGGTCGCTTACACCCCATAATTGAACAGAAACGTCTTTTACCTGACCATCAATTTGGGTTTAGAAGTAAACATTCAACGGTGGACCAAGTACATCGAATTACAGATGTAATTGAGAAAGCTTTCGAAGAAAAGAAAATTTGTTCAGCCGTATTTCTTGACGTGTCGCAAGCTTTTGACAAGGTGTGGCACAAAGGCCTTACGTATAAACTAAGTCAAATTCTGCCAGAACAATTATATAAAATCCTTGTGTCGTATCTTGAGCATAGACTCTTCCGTGTGTAACTTGGAAGCGAATATTCAAAGAATATTTCAAAGAAATATTGGCAGGTGTACCGCAAGGAAGCGTCCTTGGACCAATCCTGTACCACCTATTCACTCGTGATATCCCACAAACAAACGATACAATAGTTGCAACGTTTGCTGATGATACTGCTATACTAGCAGTTGGCACAACAATAGAGGAAACAAATATCAAATTACAAAACGCTCTTAACGAGGTTAATGAATGGACTAAATCCTGGCGGATTGCACTTAATGAGAGCAAATCGATCCATGTAGATTTTTCGTATAAACGGACAAACAATTTGCCTGTATTTCTAAATACGGTTCGAGTCCCGTTTGCAAATGAAGCGAAATATCTCGGTATGACACTCGATGCAAAATTAAAATGGAAGTCGCATGTAAAAAAGAAATGCGAAGGACTTAAAAATAAATACAGAGAACTGTACTGGTTGCTCGGAAAATATTCGAAGCTTAACCTTGATAACAAGCTGCTATTATACAAGCGTTTATTAGGACACGTTAACACAACTGTCCTCCAAATTCTTGACGAAACAAATATATTGCGGCGTCTTCAAAGAACTAAACCCTTAGATTTGGCCCGATAATAACAATCCGCGCTATAAATTGCGGAAAAAGCAGGAACTCTCAAAGGAAAGTTACCTGCCAAACATATTATATACTCGTGATAAAAAAAAATTGCTAGATAAGTCGAATACTTAGTTGCAATAGGAATATAAAATGGGTGGTGGTTTTAGTGAGTAAAAATCTCACACTACTTTAGGCACGTGCTCATCGTGTCTATGAAGATTTCCACGATCCCACAAAAAAAAAAAAACATTGCGATAGACAAGAGGCACGCATCCAGTATTTTGGATGTCCGAACATTCCGAGGGGCTAACATCGACTCGGACCACTACCTTGTTGCAGTCGAGGTTAGGACGGGGATATCCACCACGCCACAACAAACCAGAAATACTGTGAAAAAAATTTAATGTCGAAAGACTGCAATCGCCAGAGACCGCCAAGACCTTCGCGCAATATCCCTTGACCTCTTGATTCACACCATACCACCAGCATCTAATGTCGAAAAACAATGACAACGATGCTAACAAGCCATTAGATCAGCCGCAACTGATATGCTAGGTTTCTCGCGGCCACCAGCAAGAAACCCCTGGTTTGTGAGGAATGTCGACAGATGCTAGCAGCCAAGAACGAGGCTTACAAGGCTTAGCTGCAGGTGGAGACGAGAGCTGCCATTGAGCTTTATAGGCAAAGAAGAAGGAAGGAACACCGGCTTTTCAGAAAGAAAAAAGGGTAAGAAAAGCGCGCGATCGAGGATATAGAGAAGTGACACTGAAGGAACGATGTTCGCAAATTTTACCATAGTGTAAAACGTCAAAGCCAAGGATACAATCCTCGAACAGAATCCTGTCGAGATAAACCAGGAAATATCGTATTTGAGACACAGTCGATGCTGAGGATATGGAACAAACACTTCTGCAGACTGTTAAACGGCGATGACGAACAATATTCCGCTGTCAGGCAGAACGAACCATTTAATATTGGCAACGGCAGCGAAAACTGCCAACCACCCGACCTAAGTAAAGTGAGGATACCAATATCTAAACTCAAACTTAATAAGGCCGCCGAAAATGACGGCCTTCCCGCTGAGCTTTATAAAGCTGGCGGAGATGACTTGGTAAGTAACATCCACAAACACCAAATCTGGTTAGATGAAAATATGCCTGAAGAATGGAACCTCAGCATAGTTTTTACGATCCACAAAAAAGGTGACCCTCTAAACTGCGCCAACTACAGAGGCATAAGTCTCCTCAACATCGCCTACAATATCCTATCTACCGTAATATGTGAACGCCTGAAACCGTTTACGAGCACATGAGCGACCCTTATCAGTGTGGTTTTAGGCCAGGAAAATCCTCAACTGATCAAATCTTCAGACTTCGACAAATTTTGGAAGAAAAACACAAGAAGTCCAAATCGATACCTACCACCTATTCTTCGATTTCAAAGCCGCATACGACAGCATTTATAGAGACGATCTGACAACAACATGTCGTCAGAAATTAAACAAAGACTTACTCTTGCAAACTGCTGTTTCTTCGGGCTGAGAAGGCAATTCAGTAGTAAAGCCCTCGATCGAACTACTGAAGATATTCTATATAAGAGCCTGATCATCCCAGTCCTGCTCTACGGCGCTGAAGCATGAACCCTATATCAAAAGTGGATAAAGAAATCCTTGGTAGATTTGAGAGGTAGGTAGCCAGTGATTTTGTCTACATCTGCTTCGCTATAGACTCTGAAAACAACACCTATTGTCAGATATTAATCGAATCACTCCTGTCAATCGTTGTTTCTTTTAGGTAAAAAGTCAATTTAGTAACAACTCGCTTACTATTAAGGAGATCCCATATAATACCCGGATCATCTCAGTCCTGCTCTACAGACCTAAAGTAAGAGCCGAATGAAAAGCGTATGGAGACATACTTGGAAGCTTGGAGGAGTACATTCAACGACGAATTTCACGGCTCTAAAGGTCTGGTAAAAAAAAACTCAGTAATAGAAAGATGTGTTCAACTTAAGGCAGTCCCATCGATAACTCCGAGTCGAGGTAGATCGAACACGATTCCTCACTTGCCAAAACGGAGAATTCCGCAATATGAGACAATTTTTTTTTGAATTCGTCTCCTCACAGATTCTGCTAAAAGATATACTGCCACTGCGACTTTTACATTATTGTGACAATTTCTTGTGCTAGCTAGTTGTTGCAAGAAAAACTCACAAAAGTGTGATTTTCCTAAGTTATAATCATCTCACATAGACCGAATCAGCCGATTTCACCCCTGGTTTGCAGAAATACCTACATTTGGCACAGAATTAGGAAATTTTGGATGAAACTGAGATAATATACCGAAGGCAGATGTGGTCCCATACAGCAGAAGTATGAGTTAGTAATCAACTTTAACCGGTTGATCGTGGGAGGGCTTTTGTCAAAACAAGTTTAGCCAAAGCATCATTTTAGGTAGACCGCCTCTCAATAAACCATCATAAAGTTTGTTCCACTTCTATTCCACTTTCTCAACAGACATTTAATTCGCCGCTGAACAAGAAAAAGCAGATACCGTAGGTCGTAGTACACAACACCATCTAATTGGTGTTTCTCAACCTCATAAAACAATGACACTATAGAGACTTGTCTGCAGCCATTTGATTATAATCAACTCGACTTCCATATTCTACTCATTTCACTTCATTGGTTTCATTCAAAAGTTTAAAAACAAAAAAAAACTCTAAAGCTATGTATATAGCTTACCTCCAATCTTTAGTCATAGATGTCTGTTTCCTCTTTCGTTGAAAGAAGAGGAGATGTACACTTCTAATGCGAAACAAAAAAGTATCTGTAGAGAAAATTTCAATTCATATTTCTGTAGATATCCATAAACCGGACTTGTGGGTCATCGTCTAGGGTTGTGGAAGAGTTCCCTTTTAAATTATGAATAATAAATTAGGAACACTACTTCCTCCTCTGCTACTGCTACCCCCGCTACAAATGGATACTTGTTTGCCCGACGGACGTGGGTAGTAACGAAGTCTAGAACCAGACAAGGTTTTACCACATAATGGCTCATTGATGATTTTTTTGTGAAAACAATTAATAATTAATTAAAGCGGAATAAAATATTAGCACTTTTTGTAGAGAGAATTCAATTAAAATATGCTTCTGATTTTTATCCCAGCACTTACAGGCATGAGAGCTTGTATAATGAAGCATAAAACGGTCTTTAATAACCCGACAAAATGATGTGACATCTTTCCTTCACCTCCACACCGTTGTCTTACTACTCAACAGGTTAACGAACCCAACCATACGAGTACTTTGCGCTACGACCAAATACTGTTATAATGGGCAATGTTCTACATTAAAACGATTCATCTCTGTTTGAACCCTTGCAAAACGGATACAATACAAACATGCAAGAGGATTGTCCGCCGCAGCCCGTGTATCTCTGAAGTTCGTCGCGTTTTTTATTGCATTTCTGAGTGATAGTTAAAATTCTGGTTTTGACAATTCATGGCTTTAGTGCATGAGAAATTACCAGGAAAATGTCTAACTGACGTTTTGCAAAAAGCTTCGCACGTTGTGGGGGAGCCAAAGCCCGCAAGGCACCGTACCTGGCGAATTAACGCGATTTTGTAATCACACATACAAATGCGTAGAGTATGTTGCGAACAGCACATCACCGAGAGAGTGGCTGAGGCTGACCAACGTGGGAGGTAGTAAAGAGGATAGCGATGGCTACAGAGACGTGTCTAGCAATTTTAATTCAATTCAAGTAACGCGCAAATTAAGTGGCCGCAGCAGCAAAACCCCACGTTCTTTAGAGCGAAAACATTAAACATAAAAGCTTCCGCCGGTGTGTCGGTATATTGCCTACATTTCACCTGAATTCGTTGCCACTTTTAGGAGAATCCTTATCCACGCCGAGCATCAATCTAATAAAATGATTTTTTATGAAGAACCGAATGAGGCGAGGGAAATGGTTTTTCTAGTAAATCGTTGACAGAAATACTCGTAATGTGCGATGAAACTATATCGCTGTTCCTGGAGCAGTATGTTCGTGTTGACAACGATGTCATAATGAAGTGCGTTCTGTGGTCACAGAGATGTTTCTATTTTGTGTGGTGTATGCGGTTCTCACGAGGTATGTAGGTGTTTTGGATAATTAAACACCCAAGTGTCGTTTGCCAAAACCACGTAAATATTCCATATCGCAAATCGACTTTGCGTGCATACATTTGCCCGACTGCGACGATTTGAATTGCAAATATAGAATGAGATCATCACCATCATAGATACATGTGTTAAATTTTGAGGTACATTAAGTAGTTGTTTTACATTTGATTTGAATGTCAATGCTATGTTGTTGCCTTAGCTTAGCCGGTATTATTGACGAAACAATTTATTTGATGTCCGTATCTCACATATTGGGTAATTTGGAAGAGATGTGAGCGATAGGTTTGAAGACCTTAGCAAACCATTCACCCTTATTAGAGAAACCGGCGGAATTAAATTCCCCTTAAATTGTGTATTTACTTTCACTTCGTCGCTGTTTTGTAGAGTCTTAGAGCCCTGGCATCGACAATCGCATGATCATTAAACAGGAGGTTTAGTTTTCCTTGTCGTTTCGAACCCATGGAATTGTAATATATCCTCTTGGCTTTAACTTTTTTATTCGCTCAGTGTTCAGTCGTCCTTGACGTCTCCAACCTAGGAACTGGAACTCTTACATTTTCTTGGCTGTAGAATTATCCATTATCATGATATATATATATATATATATATATATATATATATATATCATTCGCATGCATAATAGTAGGTATCCTTAAACAAGAGGTTCAGTCTGCCTTATTGTCTTGAACCTGGGGACTGGAATTCGAAGATTCTTTTGACTGGAACACTATTATTCATGACCCTATGTGTTCCACGATCGATCCTATTGTATTCTTAAACCTGTAAACTAGAATTCACTAATTATCGTACGGTTCATTCGCATCAACAATCTATATATAAAAATAATATAAGACTAAGACTAAGTATATGCTGTCAACACGAAAGGACACACAACATCGACAAATTGGGCAGAACGTCACCATTGACAGATATAACTTTGAGGTAGTACGGGACTTTGTCTACCTCGGCTCCGCTATTAACTCAGACAACAACATCACGTCAGAAATCAAACGAAGAATTACTCTTGCCAATCGCTGTTTCTTCGGGCTAATAAGGCAATTTAGTAGTAAAGCCCTCACTGGAACTACTAAGGAGATCCTATATAAGACCCTGATTATCCCAGTCCTGCTCTACGGCGCTGATGCATGGACCGTATCAAAAGCGGAATTCTTCGAAAAATCTTCGGTCCCGTTTGCGTTGACGGGCTATGGAGACGAAGATTCAACCACGAACTATACGAGCTGTACAGCGACATACCCCTATAGTCAAAAAACTCCTCATTGGACGTTTAAGATGGCTAGGACATGAAGAACGAATGGACACCAATACTCCGGCTCGCAGAGTCTCGCAGCTCGCAGGACTGGGATGATCAGGGTCTTATATAGGATCTCCTTAGTAGTTTGAGTGAGGGCTTTACAATACTAAATTACCTTCTTAGCTCGAAGTAACAGCGGCTGGCAAGAGTAATTCTTTCTTTCTTTGATTTCTGACGAGATGTGTTGTCACAGTTAATAGCGGAGCCGAGTTCAGTCCCGAGACAAAGTTCCGTACTACCTCAAAGTTATATCTGTCAATGGTGACGTTCTGTCCAATTCGTCGATGTTGTGTGTCCTTTCGTGTTGACGGCATATACTTAGTCCTACCCTCATTTAATAGTTTAATTTGCGATAATAGTCTTTCGACATTAATTTTTTTCACAGTATTTCTGGTTTGTTGTGGCGTGGTGGATATCCACATCCTTACCTTGGCTGCAACAAGGTAGTGGTCCGAGTCGATGTTAGCCCCTCGGAGTGTTCGGACATCCAAAATACTGGATGCGTGCCTCTTGTCTATCGCAATGTGATCAATTTGGTTGACTGTTCTATGATCTGGAAACCGCCGTGTCCCCTTATGGATATCGTGGTGAAGAAACCGTGTGCTGGCTATAGTGGCATTTCGTTCCGTAGCGAAGTCAATTAGCCTTAGTCCGTTACCAGACGTGTTGTCGCGTAGACTATATTTTCCGACAATACTGATAAAGATTTCTTCTTTTCCTACCTTTGCGTTAAAATCTCCCAGCATGATTTTAACATTGTACTTTGGCAGTCGCTCATAGGTTTTGTCAAGGAGCTCGTAAAATCAATCCTTAGTTGCATCATCTTTTTTCTCCGTCGGAGCATGAGCGCATATAAGGCTTTTGTTTGCGAATTTGGCCTTGAAGCGGATTGTTACAATGTCTTGGAAACATAAGACTTCTTGCCTAAGTCTGGCACTTATAACAAATTCGCATCCGAATAGTCGCTGTTTCTGCTCACTATAACACGATCCATAGCAGATGTCACAGTTTTTCATCCTCTTTTTGCCCGGCCCATCCCATCGTATTTCCTGAATGGCAGTAATGTCTGCTTTGTAGCAGTTTAGGGCTTCCGCTAGTTGTTCGCCTGCACCACCTCTCCTGTTTAATGTTCTCACATTCTAGGTGCAGATACGAACGTCGTTGTCCTTTTTTCGTTTAGCAGGGTCGTCAACAGTAATATCAGTCCTTTCCGAGGCTATTGGTTGCCTCGTTCACAATGGTTTTTTCCATGGGTGGGTAGTTAACCCAACGCACAACCCCCAACCTGGAGGATCAGTACTATAAAATGAAGTTTGAACTTGCAAGATGTGATCCTAAGCAGACGTGGTGTTTAATCAATGAATTATATGGACGAGGAAACCTACCTTGGATGATACTATCCAAAAACATTTTTCGGTGAACACGAACATGGACGCACTTGCAAACGAATTTGGAGACATCCGAACATAACATCCGAACATTACATCCGAACATAACGAAACATTCCTATAAGACTCAATATTTCTAAAATATATTGATTTCACCGAGGTAACAAACGAAGTCGCTTGAATATACAAAAAGCACCCGGCGCAGATGGCATTAGAATAACAGACCTGAAATCAAACCATGAGTTATTCGTTCCTATATTAACCAAATAAATAAATCGGAGTTTTGGCACGTCAACCGTACCAAAGAAGCTTAAAGAAGCAGCCGTTAGGCCGATTTATAAGGGCGGTATCAAGAAGAGTGTAAAGAGAACTATCGCCCACTAGCAATTCTACCTGCTATATATAAAATAATGGAGCAGATCATATCAGATCTAATAAGGGAATTTGTTGAAAAACATAAATTTGACAAACCAGCACCTCGGTAATTTTACAAATCTAATCAACACCACCCTAAGCAAACGTCGTCACATACTAGTCTAATTTTTGGACTAGCTTTCGATACTTTAGACCACAATAAAATTATCAATGCTTTAGAAAGGATGGGGATAGGAAACGTACAAATCAAAAATGCATTTAGCAATGAATACGGAGTGTTGCATGGAGTCCCGCAAGGGTCTAATCTTGGTCCCTTACTATTTATTTTGTATACCAACGAAATGCTGAAGTGCTTCAAAGAAAGTGTTCCATTTGCTTATGCAGACGATACGGTAATCGTGGTATGTCTTCCATCTCTAGAAGAAGCAACAAGTGTGATGCAATCTGAAATTAACGCTGTAGGAAGATGGTGTCACGACAACGGGCTGGTAATCAACGACTCGAAAACTAATTTAAAGCACATTCGCAGTATGTATGTACCCACAGTCGTGTATTATTTTAAAAACCTCAAGATGAGCCAATTCAAAACTCTCCGAAAACATTGATGTTGTTAATACTTACAAGTATTTAGGTGTCATCGTAGACCATTTTTCTGTGGGAACTGCAGATCAATGACCTGCGGAACAAGCTGAGGGAATCTATGTGTGCACTTGCCTGTCTACAGTACAAATCATCAACGTGGGTACAAAAGCAAAAGAACGTCTTCTTTCGTACACGTTGATGATTGGTGGTAGCTGATATAACCCCTCTTCTCTTCTATACGTGTTCCGAACCGATGACTTATTGGCATCCTCAAGTTTTGATCGTAGGTACGCCATACCTCAACCTACTAGCGTGGGGAGGTGCGGCGCAATCACACATCGACAAACTACAACGCATCCAAGACAGGGCAGTCAGGTTAATCTCAGGAAGAGATGGCAGTATAGAAGTAAGGGTCCTGAAGGTCAAGCTGATCTATATGATGAGTGCGGCGTTAGAATACTACGACGATCAAAACTTGAGGATGCCAATAAGTCATCGGTTCGGAACACGTATAGAAGAGAAGAGGGCTTATATCAGCTACCACCAATCATCAACGTGTACGAAAGAAGACACCTGTTGTAAACATAGTATACCATACCAAGAATATTCAACACAATACCCCATCAGCTAAGATATTGAACAAATTAATGTCAGAAAAAGAAAATTAAAAAGATACTTTTTAGATTCAATACTTGTATCATAATATTTTTAGCTTGACAGTTATAATTTAACAATGATAACACCATATTTTTTGTATTTGATGATACATTTTAAAATTTTAATATAAATTCATTTTGCTGATTAAACAATCCATTAAACAGCAGACGAAGCCATAAGGCTCGCAGGTATGAAAATTATAAACAATACCAAAGATAAATATATATAGGTACTTTCAATTCAATTAAAAAAAACAGCAATCCGTAACCTAGGTGTAATGATATACAATAGACTTAGGTGCAGCTAGACTTCGTTGAAAAGAAAGCTTGCTTAAGAATTTTGCCAAACGTAGGTGGACCCAGAGCCATAAGCGCAGCACCAGTATAGGTTAGTGCAATGGCCAGAAACGAATACAGAAGAAAATTATTATGGACTTAATGATTTAAGAACGATTTCCGCTTTTAGACCCATTGACATCCATGCCGAAATGAAGAGAGTCTACATGAGGAAACGTCTTGCAGCCAACTCATATTAAATTTGATTTATCCAGAGAGAAAGGGAAGAGCCATCCCCATGCTGAGCTGACAAAATCGATAGAGAAATGTTACCACAAGAAAATGAACATACATCAACAACAGTAAACAATGACAAGACCATGACCAAGTGACAGAAGGTAACAATCGATAGCTACAACCTCGACCTCACGAGGTAATAGGGAACGTTTTTTACCTCGTCACTGTTAGTATTTGGTATAAAAGACTTTGCTCTAACTACTAGACCCTGATCATCCTAGGCCTACTCTACGTCGATGAGGAATGAACCGTATAAAATTAAGATGAAGAATATCCTTGGTCATTTCAAGCGAAAAATTCTTCGGTCCTATGGAGACGCAGATTTAATCATAAACTTAACGAGTTATACAGCGATATAGACTCTGCATTGGCGGTTTAAGATGGCTAAGACATGTAGAACCGGTGGACACCAAACCCAATGCAGTTAGCTATGGATCGGACTATAATTGTAGAGGAATATAGGTTTAGGCACAGATTTACTCTGGATTATGGCTCTTCCTAAAAGAAAGTAAATCTGTCGGACTAAAGAACCTTTTGAATATCTCTGGAGGAAACCTTGAAGCACTTTGGGCAGCATCTTGGATTTTTTGGTTCGGGGCTTATGAAACTCGACGTCATAAAGACATTTCATTGTTGCCGACGTTATAGGTATCCCACTTCAGAGACTGGGGTTTTCACCAGTTAAACTCAATTTAATACCAAGTTTTCCATTCGAGGATTTCATTAAAAAATGTATCCAACTTCTTTATACTCACATTGAATTATGACCTTACAACGTACTATATCATCCCGAAAATCAATTTGTCTAAGTTCCGCTGACCAACACACATCTCAAGACTCAATCAATACCTTCTCACCAACTATTTGCCTTTTGAAAATTTTAATAATTTACACCACTTCTGCGTTATTACCAAAAGTATATTGCGGGAGGATAATAATAAGGACAATAACAGTAAATACCTGCATCTACATGTCAAATGTATTAATCAACACACTACCCCCTTTGAGCAATGAAATAACAATAAAACCTCCGCTCTTGAAAGGTGTAAGGGATGAATATGCACTCGCATATTACCTATGCTAAGGCTTGCGAAATCCCATTGTACCCATGGGCACGTACCACATAAACGCGCCCCACAGTCCGGTCCGGTCGCAATAAAAATTTCCTCGAAGTGAGCCATAATCGCATCGCGGCGTGCGTGAGGCTACAACTTGACTCCAAGTATAAGTAGTTATGCACACTTACGCACTTTTTACGAGCGGGACCGGGACTGCGGGGCAGCGACAACCCTCCTCCTCATCTATGAAAAAAGATATGAAATTATCTTTCGATGTGCACATTACATTACAATTTAACATAGGACAGGTTTCGAGTAGGTACCATGCGGCAGTGTATGGTGCACGCTGGGCTAAATGTGGCCTTAATTTTTTTTTGCATGTCATACAGAATACACAGAAAGCTATAACAACAGATAGGTACATGTGAAGGCATATACATGGGTATGTAACACCACGCGACCTCCGCCTAGATTGTCGCACTTTGAGGCCGCGCACGTTCACTCGAAAAGGTCAGCTCGCCTCGTAGATGATTATTATCATTACCAGTACCAGGGAATTGTAATAAAATTTGTGAAACAAGTTACCTTCCGTCCGCGTCACAGCTACTGTGCTGCGCTCTAATTTTCCGACTGTCGCGTTGTTTTACGGCTTTTCTGTGGTAATCCGGGCGTTACGTGTGAGACTTGTCTCATTACATGCGCTGGTCTTGTACCAAATGCGCCTCCGGCAAATGTAATTTCGGGCCATTGACACGCCGTGGCTGTGCTCGTGGTGTGGTGCACGATGATGGATCTGTCATCAGTTCCTGTTTCTCACCTACCCCCTTCCCCACATTCTATACGTACTAACCATATGCTTGGATGTATCTATCACCTCGGTGAGGCAGCCCAGCATAGTATTTTTTTTTGTTTTGGGATGAAGATATTGTGCGCGATGATCGGTCTTCTACTACAATACGAAATATGATCTTTTACCGAGATAAGGTGAAGCCATTGTGTGTAATGCGTCCTAAGGAGATGCTCGCTTTATATAGT
This sequence comes from Rhingia campestris, assembly GCA_932526625.1. Lineage (NCBI taxonomy): Eukaryota > Metazoa > Arthropoda > Insecta > Diptera > Syrphidae > Rhingia > Rhingia campestris. Next base: position 109,867,080 of record OW052182.1, read on the forward strand.
GTTATGGCTGCGAAAAACAAGGAGAAGATTGTTGCGCGCTGCCACTAACAAAAAGAGGATGTTAATTGTTGTCGATCTTGTGTATACCATCAAGTCGTGGAATTCCATACGTTTGGGATACGTTCGAGCATTGTCTGGGACTTGTTGGGGTCCTTTTTCTGTTTTGTTGTTGAACTATGTATGCACGTGATATTGCGAAGTAGGAGGACTACCGTCAGGAACTTTGTAGATTGCTTGATTGTTTGGAATAAACAACAGACCGCCTTGTCTTCATGCCGATTTAATGAATCGACGCGTATAGTCCCACGAATATAGGGGCAACGGGACCACATTATGGTATCATATCGGTTTACACATCTATCAAGTCGCGCACTCAACAAAAAGGTCCTTTTAAATTGCTAAACAAAAAAAAATTAACTGAAAGAATGTGTGTGCTGCAGTGGGTTCTAATATCAGATGATGGATGCAAAAACGAGATGAATATTTCACCGGAAACCCAGCTAAAGAGAACCCTTCCTCAAACAAAAATCGAAAAGGGTTGACGCAACCCCATTGACCAAAGTCCACAAATGAATATTTAATTAGTCGATTGGTTTCGAAAGCGTTAAGTGGCGATGAAAGTAATCCCTTGTGATTTGTTAACCCTTTTTATATCCACCTGAATGTGGAGACCAATGACTCAAACGTCATACAGTGGTCGCACCAAACACGATTTGTTCATTTTTAAGCTGTCACCATATTCACGAATGACAGTGATATCTATCGCTTCTAGTGACAAGTGCATTGGGCTGTTAGATATACAAAAATAAAAAAACAATCCATACACAATACGTGAAGTATCCCACACATTCTCCGGTTATTATATAAGGTACTTTGGTTCACACTGTACATGCGTGTTAAAACCCCACCCTTCAATGACGGAATAGCCAATCTAATGTGGGAACTGTCGGCGCGGAAAAAGAGATTGTGTGGGTGATGTGCTGTGAGTATATAAGCTGAAAGATTGTGGAAAGAATAGTGCTTTGGTTTTTGCTGTTGGGTACGCGGATAGAGATTTAGCTGGGATATAGATATGAACTATATGTGTTTGCATTAAGTGGACTCAATTAGAGACCGAAATTAGCTGTTAAATAGTGTCGATTAGTTTGGATAGACAGATAAATGGACGCGTAGTTTTTTTTTCAATTTAGGGAATGATATTGTTTTAATTTTAAAAGGCTTGTCCACTCATTAAAATAAATGAACTCATCACATAACATATTCCCAATTGCGATTGAAGTTTACCTCATTTCACATAACGATTACATTTTTTCACCACTTTTGTGGGGAATGTGCATGCAAATGAAATAGAACAATTGAACAATCGAACAAACCTAAATTTAATGGAAAATGTTATTGTTAATTATTTTTGCGAAGTATTCTATTGGAGGAGACATGTGGAACACCACAAGTGTAAAAATGTGAATTTTAAGACATTTGAGAGCGATCACAGCTCCAAATGGTGAATTTAAATGAGATTTCAATTTGAAATTTAAGCCAATTTGAAACCAGATTTTCGCCTGCACTACCATCGAAGGGTCTTAGGTACCTATACAGTTTTGCTAATCATCGTTGCAGAGCATACAAACTGTTGATGTTTTTATTTTATTTGCAATATCATCCAAATTGCATCACCCTAGGAAAGTTACTATAAACTTTGCAAATGGCGGAGACTGTAAGTTTTAATATGTACATAATTTAATATGAAGTAAACAAAAAATTTCACCGGTATTGTGTACTGGCTTACGACAACAGTGAGCGAGAAACTGGCCGTTTATAGAGCGACAACTCTGAGGGGCTAGTTGGAAAAATACCTTTTCCAAGTAATCTTTTTCCCCAAAAACTGGGATTGTCTGTTTCCGTACTTTTGCACTAAGAATTAGTTAATTCTTAAATTCCTTGGAGTGGGGGTAAATTGTAAAATGACGAGCTTCCGCGCAGGTTTTATTCCTATCTGTAGTAACACCATAATGATTTTTCAATGGCCCTCCTCTCGTGATGATCTGACAGAAAAAGGTTAGGCCCATGGTACTAACGAGTCTTTTGCGCCAAATTTGTATTTTTTTGGGGTAAATTGTCTCAGAAAGAGACACATTTACGAAAAAGTACGGTACAGTTATATTTTTGATTTCATTTTAATAAAGAAATGACAAAGGCTTTTTGTCAAACCAAATGAGTTGTCATTTTCATGCCAAGTGACAGTTTACTGATTTTTACCAACAAAAATGTCTGCATTTTTCCTTTCTCAAAAGCCCTCCATTTAACCATAAATAAAAAACAGTAAATAGCATACCTACTATGTGTCGGATAGAAATATGTTTAAACAACCACAAAATTGTCTAAATATTTTGTAAAGAGAAATTTCCAAAATTTCCTATGGTTTGACCAAAATGGAATGATCGGAATGATCCACTTACCCTTCGGGCGAGATTTTCCATGCCGATGAAGATGCTGTGGAGGCTCCATCGAAATCGACTTAATAATGTGCCACGAAATTGGTCATTCGTCCCTGCTACCCATTTTATTGAAATACTTGGAGATGCAAACAGTATATTATCTATTAGCTGCAACCGCATATCACGTCTAAACTACGCTCTCCTGAAACTCTAGCATCCTGTAGACGATTTTCGAAAACGTAAACCAACATATTTGTTTACTTTTTTCAGCTTTTTAATAAACTGAACCATCGACGAGTGGTGTTAAAATGTAACTTAAATGAATTTAAAAACCAAGTTCCTCCAAAAATATTATAATTTTCAATTAAATCATTTGCAGAAAAAACTTTTTGTTTTTTAATGATCCAGATTTATTTTTCATAATTGCCATTCCATCCAAATGAAACACATTCGTTACAATGATCTGCGTTCACCTATTTTTTTTTTCTTTATCCAATCTGTCATTGAGTTTTTGTGTAAGTATCTCTATCCTCAAAAATGATTGTTCTCTAACAGTTCCAATGTTTGCTATAACCATCTTGTTAAATATTTTTTTTTAATTTATGTTTTATTAATAACTAGTGCGCCACAATATCAACATTAATAAAAGCTCGTATAAATTATTTCCCTAGTAGTTTTACATTCGACGCAAATTTGAATTACCATTGCACTTCCAACTTAAGCGAACGTAGTAGTAAACTTATTGCAGCCAACTTCAGCAGGTATAAACTCAGCCAATATACATCAAATACTTCCGTCTCCCTGGCTAAGAAATTAGGGGTATTCACTCAACGTCGGAAAAACATTGTAAACGACGTGACGTGGTAAATGAAATGTCAAAATATGTAAGTAAATGAAATGTCAAAATATGTAAGGGAAATGGTTTACAACAATATTCGTTCATGTTTTTTTTGATGCCTCATTTGAGTCTGAGCGGGAGACCACAAATAAGGAGTTAAAATTCTTTGAACCGCGATGCGGGCCATTTATGTATACTCTGGATCAAAAAAAATTCGACATAGGAACCTAACATTATGTGGCAACCATTGTTATGTTTGTTTTAAAGGTACGATTTCGTACAAGAATCCGGATAATCAAAAGTGAACGGTATTAAATATAACGACGATCCTCCGGAAATGTCTTGTTAATTTCTTCTCATTTTCTAATTTCTAATTTTGTGGTATTATATCTTGCCAAGAGTAATGTAACCGTAATTCTCTCATTAATTGTGTACTAAAAATATTCACCACACTAACTATCATGTACAAAAGGAAAATTTGAATTATACGACACTTCTGTATTAACCGGAGATCGAGTAGATTGTTTAATTTCTACTCTCCCACTACTCAGCTATAGAGTGACAACTCGCTTCAAGTTGTTCATCTTCATAAAGAAAACAACTCAATTACAAACTAAATTAGTCACTTAAGCATTTATTTGTTTTAAGGGAATATTTTTCCGGTTTTCTGTTTGACAAAATAGTTTAAAAAAATCTCTTACAAATTATTGGCTTTTCAATAATTATGTCTAAATTTTTAAATAAAATCTGTAAGAAATGCACTCAAAATTCATAACTGCTCTAATAGAGGTGTTTACACTTTGGTGTATATGGTCATTGGTCATGTACCATCGCATCGTTTACGTTTGACTTTAAAAAAAATACGTATTCCATTGTTAATCTGTGGAATAACTGTTCGGTGAATTAAAAGTTAAGTACAGCAATAATATTTTTCTATTATTTAAACCTGATATAAAGCTTTAAATTTAGCATCACTACTCTCCACTTATGTTTTCTCCAATCTGAAGGCAAATACTAGCTAATTTTTTTCAAACACTCATTTATCATTTTAATTATTCGCGTTTATTGGATGATTTTCTGAGTAACAGATCCATAACCAGAAACCGAACATTTTTCTTTAATAAATCAAAGCCATATAACAGTGCATTGAACAATAATATCGCGAGATAAATAAGTGGAGATCTTCTTTCTTATGGTATGTTATGTATTCTGTATAACAAAAAATGTTTTTATACCTTAACTACATTTTTGAACAAGATAAGGCATTTCCAATTGGCTTCACTGAAACAGCAAATTAGAATTTAAATTACCTTTACATATAAAAATATGAAACCTATTAGAATGCCCTCACTTATTGTTTAATATAAAAAATAAAATGTTTAATGATCTTAAAAAAAATATAAAATCCACTCACCGATCTTATTAGGCATTCTTTTATAGCCATCTTACTGAGTCTTACAGCGCGCGCTCATTTAAAAATAAAAGTGGATGTGCATACCAGAAACTTTGAATATGATCAGAACATTGAGAAAATCTTTGCGAACATGAAAACGGGAAATCAAAATGGGATTTCACTGGGAACACAGCTTGCAGCTTTCGGTTAAATGCAATAAGCAAAATTTTTTTATGAACGCTTTTATGTTTTCTACACACTTTTAGAAGGCCCCTTTAAAGAACTTCGAATATTGACGATCAGAATAATGATAAACACTTTTTGAACATGAAAACACTAGCCACAAGGAACTTGGGGTTACCATTTTTACTAATCGAATATACAAAGAAATATAACTTAAAATAAGAAAAAAAAATACACGTTACAATTTTTTTTCGAAGGGTCAACATTTTACGATGTTTGCTTTGAAAGAACTTCGAACAAACACGATTAGAACATTAAAAATAAAAATCAAAAATAAAACACCCGATGATAACAAACCTCAAAATGAGATGAAGATGGACACTTTTTTTTTTTTTCTCGCGAAGGGCCAACCTATATGCAATTCTTAACATACTTTCACTTTTATATTTGCTTTCGTATTTACCCTATAACGAGCTTCGGAAGCGATCAGATCATTGATATAACCTTTTCGAACATAAAAACACCCGCCAGTGAGAACAGGAAATCAAAATGGGAAGAAGATACATGATATAACTTTTTTTCGCGAAGGATAAGATTGTACTATTTGAACACGATCAAAACATTGCAAAACCCTTTCCGAACATGAAAACTCATATTGTGAAGTAACAACTTTTTTTCGCGAAGGATCAATATTTTTACTTTTCGAACATACAACGAAAAATAACTCAATATGAGGGAGGATACATTTTACAACTTTTTTTTTTATTTCGTTCTTTTAAACGAAACAACTTCAATTTAAAAAAAAAACTTCAACACTTTCATATTTTTATATTTTCAAAAAGATGCACTACTGCTAAGCACTATTCGAATATAAAATGAACACCGCCCAAAAGAAACAAGAACTCATAAATTATCGAAAGAGTTCTTCAAAGTAATCAAATACATCTGAATATATACACATTTTATATTCTTACCGTCCTCAGAATATAATTTCGCTCTTCGGATTAGTTTTAGAATAGCCAGATTTCGGCAAATTGCGTTAACTGTTTGTTTGTCGTTGAAACACGCCACAGGTGCACATTATTTCCGAAATAAATTAATATTAAAAGGTTTATTCGATCGAACGTGAACCCTAACAAGTACCAACGGCCGGCGTCGGCAACTCCATCGGGAAAACCAAACCTGAATTCAATTTCATTTTAGTAATATATTTATTGATGGAATTTTGTTCTTATTGTTCTCTTTCCGTTCTCGATCATCTTGTTCATTTTAGCGCATACGTTTGATGTGTGAAAGTGACTGATTAAATGTCAAAATAGCATTTCTAAAGTTTACAACGTTTACCACCTCAGTTTACGCACCCAATTCCTGTGAGAAAATTCCGATATTGTTAGAAAAGATTTCCCATACAAATTTTGACAGTTCATTTATCACGTCGTAATTTTATCACGTTTACAACGTTTTCGAAGACTTTCCGACGTTGCATGAATACCCCTAATAATAGTATTTCTGGTGTTTTAGTTTTGTTTTGAAGGAACATTAAAAGCATATGGGAAGACTACAATCTGTTGTACGATTGTACCCCCTACCCCATTCCAGATATTGAGATTGCTTTAATATCTTCTTCAGACACTTTCAAAACTCCTTACGGTTTGACCAAAAAACGATTTTGTGAAAAGGTGGATATTTTGTACACTTGTACTGTAGGCATGGACAAGGAGCCTATATACCAAATTATATCACCCTAGCTGAAATTTTAAGTCCTAAAAATAGGTGACGTACAGACGGACGGGCGCGGCGGATACGTGGACTGACAGACAGACAGGCATGGCTAGATCGACTCAACTAGCGATTCTTAGTCTATCCATAAACTTTCACAATTCTTTTTCTGTGTTGCAAACTATGGGAAAGGGTATAAACAGTTATGGCTACAATCCACTGCGCGAATCGTTTAATACCCTATTCCATCTCATCCTTATAGTACGTTTGCACAGAGTCGAAATGCGTCATTTCAGTGAAATTTCAGCCGAAATACAATACATACAATTTCACATTCCATAATGCGGAATTCCACTGGAATGCTATTTCAAACGAGGTCCAACCAAATTATGTTAAATGAGACATTATTTTCTTCTCATATAAAAACAATTTTTTTCCTCCTATAAACGTTAAATCGCACTGTCAATGTTTGTTTAAAAAAAATTCATTCGTTTCAGAAAACATTTAAATTTATGAACAATTCAAAATACTTTTAATTAATGAACATTCGATGAATGTTCTCCTGCTTTTTCATATCCAAGTAGCTTCTGCAAATGTCATTGGTAGCAAGGCCTAATCTGCGAGTAGGCGTATTGAAAAGTGTCGTGTAAGGATACTTTTATTTGTGCTGGGATACCGGTTGTGCCTGGTATTTGCTTTCTTGATCCCATACAAAAGAAAACTAATACAATTGTTTTTGAGGTTAGTACACAGGGCCTAGCTTTTCTCAAAACCATTCATAACCCTTACTTTGTGCCGAATCCGAACGGTTTAGTTGAGATAAGTTGTCTTGGTAGAGGTTGTTACTCGGATGATTTGTCAGAGAAGTTTCAGTGAAAAAAAAATTGTTTGACAGTTGGAATGTGTTTTTTTTGTAGGAACACTATTTTCAAATGCTGAATCGTTAACGAATTGACGAGTTTCGGTTCGGTGGAAACGTACTATTAAAAAAATGAATGTCCCCAAAAGGTGGGGGTTGTTTAAACTTTATGGGGGAGGTTAAGGAAAAATGACATTATAATATATTGTTCAAATCTTTTATTGTGTTATAGGATATACATTCAATACCCCCAAAATATGGGAGTGGGTTAAAATGATATGTGTAATGAAGAGCTATAACTGGACCCTTAAGGCCAAAAACAAAACTGAATTAATTCAAAATGCATGACACTCCATACCTACGCCAACCTGTGCGAATTTAGTTCAATCCATGGGACAAAGATATTATTAAAAATATAGTCGGAATGACTAAGTATTAAATTATATTGAGGCTTTTTACTGTAATGTAATTCCTATTTTTTCTACGCTAAAATAAACGATATACTGAAATTGATGTTTTATTATTTTGTACTTATTTTTTTATAGTATTATAATTTTTTATTACATAAATAAGAATATCTATTCTGTGTATGTGTTAAATCTTTATTTTTTCAAAGTTAGTTTCTGTTATTTTTCCACCACTATATAAGATGTTGCACAGAACCCCCTAACGTATGCAGTTATTGTTTTTTTTATCATTATGTCAACTACTGTTTCTAATATTTTAATCAATATATATATGATATACATTATTTATTTAAATTAAAAATCAATGTCACTATTGGCATTTCAAACAATCGCTTTTAATTATTGTTAGCCTAAAACTCTCTTAGAGAATTGTATACTTCGAATACTTCGCGATAACGTCAATCTGACAGCCATATCATTCGTATGAAGTCAAAGTCGTATCATACAAATGATATGGCTGTAAGTTGGCCGTTGTCACGACATACTCTATTATGAAAATCACAATTTTCTGCACCATGAACACTTTATTAACTGGGGTGGAATCGGCTAAGGTGATAGTTGATTGTCGCTTTGTTGATTGTCGTTTTTGATTATCAACTCTTCTTTGCTCTGCGTAAAGCGATCACAAAAAAATGATTTGGAACGTCACTTCCTTGCCGACGCTGTCATTCCGAGCAGCTGATAGGTACAATTTTATTCGGTGTTTATATTGTGAAAAATGTAAGTCAACTCAGCATACTAAAATGTCAACAAAATACAATAAATTTGCATTTTTTTAATGACTGCAGCAGTATTTTCAGCCACCGTACTTTGACCCATTGGTGCAGTCCAATCAGCCCCAACTTGTTGAAGTTTCAAGACATTTGCTTTATTCCTCAGGTTTCTTCTTATAAGTTGGAAATCTTTGTAATTATTTTCTTCATTTTCCTCTATGTTTGAGTAGAAAAGTTCCAATGAAGTAAACATTGCACTTCACGAATTTTCACTTTCACTTAAAGTTTTTTATTTTAATTTATTCAATATTTTCTTTTATCACTAAATTATTTAATTTATTTGGTGTAGAAGATTTCCCTGCAGCTTCTACCTATGAAAATGACACAAATGTATGAAAGCGACACCTAAATAGCTGTCGCATGAAACTGATAGCAAAAAAGCGATTGTCAATTTGATAATCACCTTACGTGGAGGTAAAGCGATGATTTTGATTGTCAACTATCAACTATCACCTTAGCCGCTGATTTCTTTTCTTTCTATTCAGATTTAATAGTTCTTATAAACATAATTTAAGGTCGTAAGTTTGACTTTACTTTTATTCCGTTGTTGTTGTCATTAGTTAAATTATTTTGTAAATATATATTTTTTAATATATTATTTTGTACCTAATACAATGATATGTATTTTTTTACATTTACCCACTTTGCATCTCTTACTTAAGCAATTCTACTCCAGACAGACAGCATCGCTCATTAAGAGTACTTACTTCGCACAAAAGGTATCGAAATTGTAGTGGAAATTATCTGACTACATGCACGAATTCACGAATTTCAAGAATTCTTTGATCCAAGGCTTAGTCTACCGTATTGTTGGGGATTTGCATTGTGTGTACATTTTGCATTATACACACATTTTCTTGAATTTAATGATTGTGGGTATCAAAATACGTTTGTTATACTTTTAGTACTTATTACTATATTTTTTTGGGCGTGGCAACATTGTTTTGAAAATTTATTAAGTCAAGTGTCAGTGCATTGCAGGTAAGTGGATAAAAATTGGGCGTAGAAAAATAACTTTTATTATTAATTTCTCATCGTTTCACACAATATAATTATTTTCTATAGTGTAATGAATATTTTGATGTATAAATGGAGATGTTTTCTTCGATAGAAGGAGTGCTTTCGCAGTTTTTTTTCGTTACCTACTTGTTCGGGTTCACGTTCGATTGAATTTATTTTGAAAATAACTTGCACCTGTGGTGTGTTTCAACGACAAACAATCAGTTAACTCAATTTCCCGAAATCTGGTTCTTCTCAAATGAATTCGAAAAGCGATATTATATTCTGAGGACGGTAAGAATGTAAAATTGGTCTACATTCAGATGTATTTGATATGTTTGAAAAACTCTTTCGATAATTTATGAGTTCTTATTTCTTTTTAATGGTTTTCTTACATTCGAACAGCAATGTCCTGATTAAGTTCGAAGTTCTTCAAAGAGTGGTTGAAAATGTTGAAATTGTTAAGAAAATTGTGTGTTGTATAAAAGTCTTTATTTAACGAAATTTCGAAAATGTTTTTGCCTCCGAGAAAAAAATGTTAGGTATCAGGTATTTTCTTATCATTTGAATATTGTTCCCAGCTAGTAGTATTGTAATGTTCGAAAAGTGTATTTTGATGTTCTGATCGTCTTAGAAGTTCCTTAGCTGGTACATAATCTTTCATTTCTTGTTCTTATATAATATGTAACAATGTTCTAATCGTGTTCAAAGTCCTTAGACCTTTCATCAAATAAGCAAAAATCGAAAAATGTTTGTCCTCCGCGAAAAAAGTTGTAATATCTTCCCTCATTTTGAGTTCTTGTTTCTTGTAAGTAAAAGTTGTTGATCCTTCGAAAAGTAAAAATATTGATCCTTCGCGAAAAAAAAGTTGTTCCCGTCTCAATATGAGTTTTTATGTTCGGAAAGTGTTTTGTAATGTTCTGATCGTGTTCAAAGTCCATCTAAAAATGTATTACATGGAATATCGCAGAATTCTGGTTAAAGCGTTTCATGTATTATCTTCACATTTTATGTTCATGTTCTCATTGAGTGGTCTGAAAAGTCAATATCAATGTCCTGATCTCGTTCGATGTTCGTTATAGGATAAATATGAAAGAAAATATAAAAAAGAAAGTGTGTTGAAAATTGCAAAATGTTGGCCCTCATTTTCAGTTATATACTCGAAAAATGTTTATCAATGTTCTAACCATGTTCGAAGTTGTTAGACCGCTCATTCTCTATAAGCAAAAATCTCTGATCGTGTTCTTAGATTGCACATCCTCTTTTAATTTTAAATGTGCGCACTATGGAACTCAATAAGATAGCTACAAAAGAATGCCTATTGGCTAATAAGATTGGTGAGTGCATATTGTATTTTTTCTTCGACCATTGAACATTTTATTTTAATAGGTTTTACATCTATAAAGTGTCTCCAAACATCTTAAATCGCCCCACTTTCAAAATCGTAGTCATTTGAAAACAACATCGACTGACTGCATACTGTATCATTCACCGAACAACTAATTACCCACCAAAATTAAGCGATACCTATCCAATATCTTGTGTACTGAATTACTGATTCTGTTTCTCCCTTTGATCTCATATTTTAATAAAATGTTACACCTTAAAAATAATAAAAAAAAAAACTGTAAACGATGAAACTTTGTCACTATCATCACACGCAAAGCGAAGAAATAACTCATCAATGTTCGTTTCGGAGAGCATTTCGCATCCAACGACGCGACAACAATTCGGTGTTCACCAAACCACCATTTGGTTTTATCTTTCAAGACCGGTAGTCGTTAATTTCATTGGATTTTGTGATTATTATATATTTCGCCACATTTTGCCGACTCCGAGTCTCTGTAGCCTGGTTTCGGTGGTCCCCATCGAGGTGATTTATTTTTACTTTTCTTTACTCACGTAAATGAGCGCTTGATGTTTGTTCCTGGAAATTGAAAGCAGCACCTCTGAACATCGGATTTTTCGGTGCGCAGAAATTTTGAGGAGTGATGTGATTTGTCGCTTAGATAAGAAAAAAGGTTTTTGCCTCACACCAAACCAAACTAAGGCACACAAATTTTCAATTTTAATTTAATATCTCTGACAGAAGCAGAACACTTACATACAAAGCTCGTGCGCGCGCCTGCGCCTGTACCTGTGACTTTTCTTGTGCTTGATGTGCCTATGCCTTTGCACCTCTGCGCGCACCTGTGTGCCGCATTTAGACCGGTAGTGGCCAATTAGCACAATTCCAATACCAGCTTGATCAATGCGCTATTCCAAATAAACAAACCTAATGAATCCTACGCCGTATAGAATATTTCTTGGAACGTTTTATACATTCCTCAACTGGGCAATCAACAATCGGTTGCCGATACACTCGCACGATATGCCGTCGGAGTGGCTAGATGAATCTCTTTGCACCAAACCATGGTGAATACCGCCTATTGAGAGTTGCCCCACCAGAGAGTCTAGAAGGCCTTTGCGCCGCATTGCCTACAATATTGTTGTGTAAATATAATCGAAAGTATTTAAACAATTTATTAAATCTGGCAGCACACGGGTATCGACTGGAGTTTATGTCCAGTCTCCAGTTATGGTTTTTGCGATATACGCGCGCGTATTCCTCTCTGGATCGGTAATGCCGCTATGGGAGGATATAGTGCGAATTACCTTGTAGCTATCGGCGTACTGGTTGATCGATCTGTCGCGTCGTCATTACAAATCTTCTGATAACTTGAATGTGTGTTCGATATTCGATTGCAACAGGGCGACAAAATCTTTGTAGTAGTTGCCAGAGGTTACTTGTCAGCTGAACTTTTCACAGAAGTTTAAAAAAATTTTGATCGAAGTCAAAAAGGTTTAATACATTTGTTAAGATATGTTACTATTTCTATTTTGATTTGCTGTTTACTTCAGAAGATATTAGCTCTTATTTTGTCAGTTCCTACTACTTGAAGCCACCTGTTCTAAGCTTTTAAGACGAAAGAAGATAGATATATCATAAGAAAAGCTCTTAGCAATTAAGTAGTCTTTCATTCCGCAAAATATTGGTATAAATTAGTCCCATTCTTAAAGTGATGATTATGTAAGCCCGCTTTTGCTATTTTATATCATATTGCACCAGAACAGCATATATAGTTAGTCTCGGTTTTCTCTTTTCGTATTAATTTTTTTGTCTTATTTGACCGATTATTCTCTTCCCCATTTATCCCAAAAGATTTGAAAAATTTGAAAAAAAAAATTTATCAAAAATTGAAAATTATTGTGACCCCAGTGTTGTCTAATTTTTTTTTAATTTTTTACAATTTTGATCAAAAATTTACAATTATTGTGACCCCGGAGTAGTCAAACATTTTATTTTAAAAATTCACAATTTCGTAAAAAAATTAATGTAAACTTTTTTTCACCTCGAAGTGGTCAAAAAAATTGAAAATATTTTATAAATTCTATTGTGACTCCAGGGGCATACAAAAATTTTTTTTTTCAAAATTTTGATCAAAAAATTAAAATTGTTGTCTAAAAAATTTAAATTGCGGTTATACAAAAAAATGCACCTGCCAGCACCCCTCTAATTCTAAAAACCGCCTTCCTGTCACATCGACTTGGTGTATCCTCTGCCATTGATGAAGTATCCCTTGACACACAAAGTCTTGCACTTAATTAAAAGCTATTAGCATCCCAAGCCTTCTATGCTAAAACAGGAGAGATTACCAACAAATTCTGTGGCATAAGTTGATCTTGTTGTCGCTTTCTGGTACTTCGTCTAGTGACATACATCGTGACTACTGCGACTTTATTGGTTAGCCACTTGCTACAAATTTCCTTTGATCTACCAACAATGCTTACCACTGCAGAGTTATTGGTTGCAGGCTCATTGCTGGAGATTTATTCTAAATACTTGCATTCCCATATGCGTCACCCGAAAATTGCTAAGTCTAAGAAAATAAAACGTCTATACTGATCACCAGATCAGTTGATTGCCTGTTGGTTTTGCAAAAGCCGACAAAACGTTCAACGTTTTCATTTCGGTCATAGAAGTTCTATTTACCGATCATATGTCCAATCACATATTTGGATCAATCAATCAACAATATCTCTGTGGCCGTGTTATTGCAGAGCGGTGTGATGTTGACGTTTTAACTATCTGTAAAGGGATAGGTTTGGGACTAACACTGCTTGATCATGACGCGCAGTAAAAAAAACCTGCAATAGAATATAAGGCCCTTGTCTGGTTTTGATAATAGCATCAAACACACTCCGGGTTTATGTTGAGATATTTATCATTTTACTTGCTACTAGTATTTCAGACTTATGCTCTATAAATTCGCGCTCAAGTTAGGGGAATCTGGATTCATGTGTGGAGAATTCCAGGCACCTATCTATATTCATATAAAATAGACAAAATTCGTAGCAATTAAATCAGTCACAATGAGGTAAAGCCAGCACTTCATCATGAACTTTAGCCCGATCAAGTAATCACCAGCCACATCGCTTTGACGATACAACTTGGTAATTTTATAACGATGATCGTAAACGATAATGTGGGAGACTTTCATTCAAATAATTCCAGTGCACATATATAGAAAGTATCCTATACTATCCCTAATGATTATGATTTTGACAGCTAACAAATGAATACCCTTGTTTTGTACAATCGTCTCGACGATAATCGTTGTTTTTTAATCACACGACTAAATCGAATATCTTCAAAACTTCGGTAGATGCAACGTTTTTTTCTTGATTCTCCATTATAAGTGTGTACATCGTCAAATATTTTCCTCATTTATTTAAAAACCCCCACCCCCATCAACAAGTAAAGTTGCCAACTAAAACCATTCACTCGATAACCGATGGTCAATTACTGACTACACACAATTGCATGTGGATATATAGAACTCTGTCGCTGGTTAATTGAAGCCGATCGATCGAAATGCGACTAATTCAACCAAAGATACCGATGTATCTTCTCGCCAGATCAATGCATAGGAGATCTGAGCTACGGTCAGCTACTTAGAAGGAATTTAAAAAATTGGCGATAATAGGCGCAAATGTGGTCTTAATTACGTCGATTTTCCAGCGCGAAATTTTTCCACGACAAGGGTGATGTGGGAAAACAACTACTGATCTGACACAGGTATCCCCAGTTGATTCTAGGAAAAACCAGTCAATAGGTGTACTTAAGGAGATCATTTATTTTAAAAGAAAAACCTTTAAGCACCCGTCGTCGCTACCGACGCCGCCGCCTCATTCCTCCCTTGGCATAAAGGAAACCGAAGAGATGCTTCGGATTCTTTCCGTGAACCCTTATGTACATCTCCCTTCGTCTGCATCCTTTTCGTAAATTAATACAAATCATTCGACAAAAGCATTTCGTGAGATATGTGTTCGGAGAAAAATGCGTGCACTACACAACACACCCCCTCATTTACGAGTTATTACCTCGATGGCATGACGTTTCGCAACAATATTATTGAAAGTTAATGGTGATGCTTGATGTTGCTCTAGATACTAATAAGAGTAGGAGTCGGGGGGTTTTGTTGTTCTTTTGTTTGACATACACACACTCGTCGAGTCAAGGACACATGTAAGGCAAACACGAATCCGGGGCATTCGGCAAGACAAATGAGGGTAGGTTATCCGGTTGTTGTTGTGGTGAACCCAATAAAAAGGATTTTCCAACTCATTATCCTGCCATTGTGTCTTATTAGGGATACGATTCTGAGATTGATGATGAACGGAAATGGTGCACAAAAATATTTTACATCATGCAATCGCTTGGTTTGTTAGGGCTTTTTTTTTTTGCGAAAATGAATATGGTAATGATAATTTATGATGAGGGTAACGCGGATAAATGATGTCCTAAAAGGATTGGTATAGTGATTACCTTCAATGCATGTACCTGCGTATTGGGTATTTGGGAAATAATGATTGATAATTTTCAAAGTGTCATTATTGAATGACAGGTTATGCCATTTGGAACTTGGAATATTGGCGAAAGTCGAATAATGTTTTGCAAAGTGAAATATGCAAATTAATTGCTTGTTGAATGATGCCACCACTTTGCCTATCTGGCATGGAGTAGTCCACATATTTTCACTCGTGAAAAGGCGGGGTCCCTTGAAAAAGTCATATTGCCCATATCTTGTATTCAATTTCAAATACTAAACGTGCTCGTGAACGGTTGAGGGTTCCTGACTGAGTCAAGGTAACTTTTCCTCCTTTTCATTTGGGAATGCTGTTTCTAGATCTAGATGGGTATGTACAAAAAATAATCACTGATCACTTAACCTGAGATTTGGTCTTCTCTGCCGCCTTGAGTTATGATGATTAGTACGATGAACTACCGCGCAAAGAGTATGGGTTTGATTCACAAACTTAGCTTTCAGTTGCCCTCCACCCGTTATGATTTGACAAATAGCTCAAATAGTACCGATTGTGTTGAAATGCTGGATCCTGGTTGGATTTTATCAATGTCTTTTAGATCTTTAAAAATTCAAGATTGATTCATCCTTTTTATTTGTCATCCACGGAGATTCAATGGACCAGAGATTCAATGAGATTCTAATTCCAATCTATACCCAATCATATCAAATCTAAATCAGTTTTGTAGGGATCGAAAAAATCTCCTGACAATGGATGATATATTATACCTTGAAGTCTTCCGTGATCTAAAGGTTGGAAATTTGAATCAAAGAAAAATCATCTATAAGGCTTTCTGAATAGAGTCAAGTAAGCTGAGCTTATGTTTTATGACCGAACTTCAAACATGGGAACAGTATTCAAGATTTGGTCATACTTCTTCTTTACACAGGAGTTGCATAGCTTATCAGTTTTCCAGTTGAGCGGTTCTTTCGAAATCCATATTGCCGATCGCAATATGTTTTCCCTTTTTTCGTTGTCTTCACTTCTTCCAGTTTAGTATAATACTCATCTGTTCTGGTATTTTCAATCTTTATCTAACTATGACCATAGTTTTGGATTCGAGTAACGAAGTGTTGCCTGGTTGTTTAGGTAGCATTAAAACAATGAAAACATTAAACATTTGTATTATGTTTGAGCGAAACAAGGGAGTTCGCTATGTATTTGTGCCCTACAACTTTTTTTCGCATGTGTTAGAATCTTGTTAAATAGGTGCAGGTTTTGTTTTTTTGTGTGGGCTTGCGATGAACTCATGTTTGAGGCCGATATATTTAATATTCTGCCCAGATCAGGAAGGGTGGTAAAATATTTCTTACAACCTAGATATTTTTAGATGTGCCGATACAATGAAGGTCGATACTTACACTCATACCGAGAATGGAAAGCTTTTCAATTTACGCAAAAAAAAATGTTTCAGACAAGAGATAATTTAAAATCACCAATGGATCTGCTACTGCAAAAAACATACTAACGGTTATTGAGGATTGATTGATTTATCGGACTTTTCTGAATATTCAAATATTCCTAAATTGGGAGGAGCCTTGCAAAATCCTGAAATATGATCTGAATCATTAAGCCAATACGTGGTCTGCTAAGTAACATTTTTTCATCTACAATCTTCTACAATTCATCCAATATCTGCAACCCCATCCAACTAATGCATCTACTTACTCCATCATCTATCTGCGAATAGAAATCTTGTTATTCACTAGCACATTAAATAAGAGTGCGACTGCAACGCGCTATTCACACATCATCCAACTCCGCGGTGAGGCGGCAGTAGCAGTAGCCGCACACAAACATGTGTTTAATATGCTTCAAGATCATCATCCAGCCCAAGTTACACTCGTACGATGTCAACATTTGCCAACCATATATCAAAAGATTTTGTGCACCTTTTTATTGCCGCTACGTGACTTCGGCCGGAGCTTAACAACGAAAATATTGCGCGCTCTCAAAAGGGGTAAAAGTTGTGTGCCGCATTCCGTGGGCAAGTCCCCTCAGCAGCACTCAATCCGCACCAAAGAACTGCATTTAATTCTGTGTGTATAGTCCACCCGGCCGACGGCACAGCGCCTGACAAGATATACGACCTGGGCTATTTTGAAGTGCCTCCACCCGCCTGAACCGCACCACCTTTTCGAAGAGGAGCTTTGCGCAGACAACCAACATACCGGCCGGCGGAGAGATCGCCCAACCGAGATAGCTGCACCAGGTTTATACGTCAATTCGCAGGCAAAATGCTAGTAATTGTAGCTGATCTCGGTGCATCATCACCATGTGTTGGTATATAGATGAACTCTATCCCCCTAGAAGATGGGCCGAAAGTTGCAATTTTATGACGAGCCAGCAGCAACATTAACATTCGTAAACAGCAGCTCAGCTCACATTTGGTATGCAAACGGCGATCGAGCAGCTCGGCATCAATATTGATGATCTCTCGTGGGGTTCAGAGCCGCCACAGAGCATGGGCGCGCAGACTTTCATGTCATGTCGTCAAGGACAAAGCGTTTTCTTTTGTGTTTGGTAATTGGTATTTTATTCACTAAAACTCATTACAATTGGTGCAAGCTTAACAACTACATAACTAATTGGATAACATGTGAAATAAATTAATAATACAATTCTGGAAACAAAACGAAACGGAAAGAAAGGATGTCTTGAGCTATCACAAGAATACTGGTGCTTGTATGAATATCGTTCTTTTTCATTTGGGGGATTAGTCCTCTTGGGAGGTGTTTTGAGGCACTTCGGGAACCTTCTCCACCTCGATGTACTCGTCTTCTTCTTCGTCTGCAACTGGTGGCTTTTCATCGACGACTTCACGCTTGGGTTCAATTTTGGGAGCAGCCTCCTCTGATAGGTCAGGTTCCTTAACGTCAGATTCTGTGGCGGTTGCGCTGGCGGAGCTTGTGCTCTTCAGGCGATCACGTATTTCATGATCCACTAAGTGGTGATCTAGCTCGGCGCGGAAGTAGTATTTCTCGCTGCAAAGATTGCAGTCATACGGACGAGAATTTGCGCCATGGTCATTCATGTGACTGAGTAAACCACCGGGTGCTGTGAACACAGCCGAGCAGATGTAGCAGATGAAGCCTCTGTCTTCACAGCCAGCAAAAGTGTGTTCCACCAAGTGCTCTTGAAGTTTTTGCGCATGTGGCATGATTACCTTGCACAGGTTGCATCGGTTCTCGACGTAGCTGGAAGGACCGGAGCTACTGTCGAAATTCCGTTGACTGTTGAATTTGGTGTTCAAGTTGTGTTTGCGGCAGCATTTCTCGCATACCTTAGTGTCGGCTGTGCTTGGGATAGCCTCCAGGCATAGAGCGCATGCACTCTCCGAGACAGAGGAAGATTTTGTGTGGAACCTAAAGAAAGGACAGCTATTAGTTTTCCATATAACAAGCTTCACAACAAGTTGTATACTTACTTGGCATGCAGTCCAATTTCAAAGTCGGAATGTAGAGTCTGGCGGCAGCATATACATTGGACGGGCATCTGTCCTTCGGTGTTGTGTTCCAATAGATGGTTCTTGAAGGCGCCTACATCTGGTAAGGCATGTGCGCAATGCGAGCACTTCCCGGATTGTCCCACTTTGGAGTGCTGTAGCTTGTGCTCGGCGAGAATAGCAGGCGATGGGAAGATTTCATCGCAAATCAGACATTTGTGCTTCCCGGTGGAGTTATGGCACGTCTTCATGTGATGCTCTAATTCGCTACGGGATTTAAAGTTACCACTGCAGTAGGCACAGCGCAAGCTCACTCCTGTCTTAAGATTGTGCACAATCTTGCGGTGCGAATGGATCTCGGCCTCTGTTCGGAAGTCATTTCGTTCACACATGCCGCAGCTAAAGCCGCCCGACATTACTCGTTCCGAAGTCTTATTAGGTTCTTGCTGTGGTTTAGGAGCACTTCTGCTGTTATTGTTGTTGGGACTGTTGAAGTAATTAGCAACACCGCTGATCTTCTCCTGCTGATGCTGGTTATACATCTCCAGAATAGTCCGATTGGTGTCGAAGTATCGCTGATTCAGGCTGGCGTACACCAGAGATGGGTGCTTCATTGAGGAACTGGTGTCCACTTGGAGAGGGTTGTAGAACTTATTTCCCGATGCATTGGCGAATAGGTTCTTTCCCATGGCGAAGGCATTATAGTCTAAAATACTGTTGTTGTTATTCTGCGTCGAGGGAGGAGGCTTGTTGAAAAGTGCGCTCATGTAAATAGGATTGATCGGGTTAACGTTTGGGTTGACCGCCGGCGTTGCCTCAACATCCTTTTGTCCGTGATGTGTTTGCATGTGGCGATCGAGTAAAAATTCCACATGGAAGGTCTCCGGACACGAGGGACAGCGAAATTGTCGCGCATGTGCAGCCAAATGGAAGTGCATCTCTAGTTCGGTGGAGCAAACCGCACGGCAGAACATGCACTGAATAGGAGAGCCGACAATAGTCTGATGTCTTGTCTTCACATGAATATGGAACTCCTGCTCCCCGTGAAAGGTATCCATGCACGCTGAGCAGCGGAGAATCTTGTTCTCTGGCGAATGGATGCACGCAAAATGAACTTGAATCGCGACCTTTGTCTCGAAGAGATCCGAGCACAACGAGCATTTGTACATCGTCTGTATGTGGCTGTCGAACAGGTGCTTTTGCAGGTCTTCTGGCTTGGAAAACGTCTTGCTGCAGTTCTTCTCAGTGCAGCTGTATTCTGAGCTAGTGATCAGAAAGTGAGATACTACATGCCGTTCATATTCGGACTGATCGCGCAGAGACTGACCGCAATGGTGGCAAACCAAGTTAAGCCCCTGGACTATGTGCGACTTGAGATGATTGCGGAAACTGTCGAAATCTGGAAACCCATCATTGCATTGGTTGCAAAAAAATACACCCGGCTTATCGACCGCCTCGGCAGACTCGTGTGATGGTGTTTGAGCGGAACGTTTGTTTTGACTCAAGTCTGTGGGTTCGTCGTCTGGTTTCTCCAGCTCTTTTGGACTGGGCTCTTCCACCTTTACTTTTGTTTCATGCGATTTGGGTGTTGCCAAGCGGGGGCTAAATGTGCCCGACGCCGCCAGCCGGTTGAAGTGCTCGAAATAGCTAGTCGGGCTAGATAGCCGATCAATGTGAGTGGTTCGCATATGTTGGAACATCGCCGGAATGCTGGGAAACTTCATTGTGCAGTACTCGCAGGACATTTGAAAACCACTGGTGGCCGGCTGATTGGCGAGTGCTTCCTTCTCGTGCATGGCTTGAATGTGACTGCTTAACTGTTCCATTGATCCGAAATCGGACTTTGTGCAATACATGCAGGAGATGTAGGAATTACGCATCCGCTTGGCATAGTCCAGTGAGCTTGGACTGGGACTTTTTGTGTTGGCCACTGACACGTATCGACGTTTCTGTAGGCTGCCATTACTCGAACCGGACCCAGTTGATCTAGGACTGTAGTTCAAAGCGGCCGGATTGCCTCCAGCGGCGAGCAGTGCTGCCTGCTTTTTGTGATTTTGCATGTGAGATGTAAGAGCTGCTGCTGTGTTGTAACCACGATTGCATATCGTGCACTGGAATGGTTTCTGGTTGTCGTGGGTTTTCATGTGAATCTTTAGGTGATCACTGCAAAGAGGAGAAAAACGAAAATGGAGTTTAAAATTTGAGTGCTTTAAGTGTTGAATTTTGGAAGTTTAGTCGTTGAAGAAGTTCCGAAATAAAGTTTGAAATTTGGTATTTAAGGTTACCGATACTGTTTAACGATTGGTTGGACTAATCTATATCTTCAAGTATAGGCTTCAACTTCAGTGCTGGTGAAGTTCCTTCGGAGTTTCTTAAGAGTATGATCAAGCATCGGGAGATAGTCAGCGATTTAAGCTATGTGTTAAACAAAAAAATCATGCAAGATAGATGGTTTTGGGGCAATGAGATCTCTAGGGGACAGTTAAACAAACAGGCGTGTAAGAAATGTAAGAAATAGCCATACTTTAAAGTCAGAGTGATGCTACTTAGTGTAGAATTTGCGCCGTTTATAAACGATCACTTTAATTTTGCTCACAAGAAAGCCGCAAAACTGCTTTAGAAGCTGCTTATGTAATACTTATGAAGTTTGTGTGAAGCAGTGAGAATAGTTTTATTTAATAGTGAGACAAGTTTAAACCAAATTAAGGAGGATTCCAAAAAAAAAACATAAATATAGCAGCTAAGAGATTTAAGGGATGTTTTTAACCGCACCCAGATATGAAACTATTTTTTTCAACTAAACTGAAACTATATTTATACCTCGGTTGAGTATCTAACACCACTTAAATGGAATCGTTTTAAATAAATGCTCAACTGGTGATGTATCTTGTCACATCACGTGAGTTTGATGAGAAAAGAAAGAAAAAGAGGGGGGACGTGTTTAGTGTAGTGATGACTTAGACACCATGGATAGTATCCTATAGCTTTGGAGTAACCTAATAGCGAATAACCCAAACAACCTTTTTTATTTAAATTTCTTTAAATTCTTTAAAATCATGGGATTTATTTGGAATTGAAAATGGAAATTTCTATGACCGAAAATAGTTTTACTACACCGCGACGTTTAGAAAGTGACAGTCCCAACTGCTATCTTCAGTGAAGGTTCTTAAAATTTGAAAAAGAAACCATTGGCATATTTGACAACATTAAAAATATGGGTAGTTATATGTGCGCGTATCACTTGAAAAGAGAATTTCTATGAAAGATTGCTATTAAACGGTCTATAAATTGCTTGTGCCTGAAACTCCATTTTTAGGCATCACGCTTCATCATGGTACCAATAACAACGTTATTTCAAACCCGAATTTCATAAAACATGCAATGAAAGTTTAGGTTATGTATAGATAGATACAGAACATTATTTGACTTTTCTCAAACGCCCCTTGATTTTGTGTTCTGAGCATTAGTAAACTTCATGATGTTAAATATCTACTTATATAAAACTATAGATACACCTAAAATGTTATACCACTGTTCAATTCAATGTTTATAAAGTTTTATATACATTCGAACTGAGATTATAAGATTTATCATTTAAAAATTATCCGTAATAACATTTCCTCTTCATCCCTATTTCATTTTTAGTTTATTCAAAGCTCAACTACATATATAAAGCTTATGAACAAGTTGATAACAAGAACGCGCATAGATTTGATTTTGTATATCACCCAAAAACGCTCCGCCATTTTCAGCCTGTCCACGAATATTTCAACACACATTTGACACTCACCTTCTTGAAAATGCAGCCTCACAATGTGGACACCTGTACCGCCTGTCGCCAGTATGCAGCTTGGTATGCCTGTCCCGTGACCTCTTGTGCTTGAAAAGTCTAGCACAGTAGTCACATTTGAATGGGAGATGCTCCGCATGGCTCTGAAATGTTACAAAAAATAAAAACACATGTCAAATGTCATTTCATATGCAAACAAAAACATTAAAATCTAGAAAATATGCGGTTGCGGATATTCGATGCACCATAGCGCACACAGAATTCACTAGATATGACTTCATACAAAAACGTTGCAAACATCTGTTGACGGCTGAGGTGCTCTTTCACCCCTCATCGCCCAATTACACGAGGCTGTTTTATGATGATAAAATATGCATACACTCCATTTGAGATCGCCAAGCCGACCGTACGCCTCAAGCATGCCAATGATAGTGATGATGTCGGCTAGACCCTGCTATGGAGAAGGTTCTTCTCTGTGTAGCGTTGTGCCATAAGAAATGTGTGTGTGCGAAAGTGTGGATGATCGCCACGCATGTTAATTGCCGCCGCACATAATCCCAAATGGACAAGATAAAAGAGCACAACCAACAACTGGTGTTGTACTTGTATGTTGTAGGTATACAACTGCCATCCCACCGTGCTCTTTGGGTCCAAAATGTCAACAGCGAAAATTATTATTCCAGTTTATTTGGAGAGTCGCGGGGTTTTATGGTCACATAGCAAGTCGTCAAGTCGTAAAGTCGCCGCGCAATATGCAAAAGAGATGTAACTCCAAACAACAGATGTTATCCTATCCTATAATACTAGCCAGTGCGGGTTCCGCGAGCACATTTGCAAGCCACACTATTTAATTGGAGCGCTGCTCCGACAACCGAACTTAACTTGAAGCCCCAAAACATTGCTACTGTCGTGGTCTGCATCGTCTCGTCGTCTACATCAAATCGTGTGCCCTTGCATTCCGGGAAAACACATTTACTGTATCGTCTTCGTATTCGTCGTCGTTTGGACTTTTTACGACACTAGCCGCAGGAGTACAATGTCAATTCTACTAAACACCAAGTGACTTAATCACAGACTTCCTCTTCATCTGCGCGTGCGCGTGCGTGCCTACCTAGTGTCCACTCTAAAATTGAGATATTTTCTATAAGTACATAGGTGACGGACAGAAATTTCAATTTTATTTTTATTTTCTCACTTTGTCACTTTGTCATACCGAGTTGAAGCAGCTGAAGTAGAGGCGGCATTTGACATACGACGTTTGATGTTGTTTTCGATGAAGCGGACAAGAACAGATTCCATATCTCTACACTTCGAATCAGGCCAAAATAAGTCAATTTGTATTCAGAGCGTTGCTGGTGTTTATTGCACAATATGAACAACTGATTGTGCTGGTTATCGTTTTTTAACTGCCATTGCAAATCATCATCTCCCGCTCGCTCTGGACGAAAGGTAGAAAGACACTTTAAAGTCAAACGACAGGCCACAAAGAGACCAACAACAAGGCACAGTCACAGATACGATCTTCATCCTTCGGTTGTGAGTGTTTTTTTTTTCTCTGCTTCCAGTCCACAACGACGACAAATTCCTCAAAAAGTGCTCTCTGCTGATGATGATGATGGTTGTCGAAATCGAGGCGCACACAAGATGCCCAAAAATTTATCATGTGTGTGCCCAAACTCCCAGTTCTGTCAAGAGTCAGAGCCAAACACGAGAGAGATTTATATTTATTGCCATAGGGAATGCAATACTTCACCCTATGATGCGCTTTAGCTCCTTGAATTCGGCTGTTCTTCGGTTTTTTTTATGGTTAGAGGTAGAGGTATAGGTTAATATACCTACTCAGAAGACGAATTCCCCCAGATGAGAAGATATGAACTTTATTAGAGAGAGTACGCGTACTCATACTCAACCTCATGATGGCATTTCCTAGAAGCCCGCCAAGCAGTGTAGTCGGGAATTGCTGAAATTGTCCCCAGTACACGTGCATACGACCACGTCAGGGTCAAACGCTGTTCGTTCACGCCAACGACATGCCATCTCATCCGATACCGAATCAATAGGCTTCCCCGTCGGAAATATGTCATTTTATTGATCTGCCCGCCTGGCAGTGCGAAATATTCAAGCGATTCGCCTCTAATAAGCGCAAACACTGTTAATTACCCCCCAACTCCCCCCACAAGCTATGTGAACAACAAAAGAAGTCATATCCTTAAAAGGAAAACGGGGAACCCAAACACACGCACACAAACATACACTATGACACTCACCTGTTCATGCTTCTTCAGATACCCAAGGCGCGGAAATGATTTATCACAGAACTGACACTGATAGGATCCGTCGCGGTCGGTCGCGCTCTTAATGCCATCACTTGTCAACTTATCCAACAACTTTGCCGAATCCCTATCGATTTTCCGCAATTTCGTTGGAATTTTCATGGAATGTTCACCGGTTGCGCCACTGATGCTACTTGCGGTGGTGGTGCTGGATGAATTGTTGTTGTTAGTGGCGATGGTGGTGGTGGTGGCGGCGGTGGCATCGTTGGCACCACCGTTCGACGAGAGGAAAACCCTTTCCTCGCTAGAATTCGCGGCGTCGTCATCCTCGTCCCTGTCGTCTTCATCGCCAGCATCGTCATTCTCGTCATCATCGCCGGCAACACCGGTGGCAGTTGCTCCATTTATGGCTGAAACACGTCGATTGTGATGATGATGATGATGATGCCTGCTGTCGCGATTATTGCCACCACTGTTGGTTTGTTCACACTGGTATTGCAAGTGATGCAGTCGCTGCAGATGATGATGATGGTGCGGCTGCAGATGATGATTGTGCAACGAGTTTGGTGTAATTGTCCCATCCGACATGGAGGGCGAGTAGCTGGACGAGGTGTGCGTCGAGTACAGATCTGCAATTAAGACGTTTCACGATTAATTTAACTTCATTCAAATTTTCAAATGACATCAACAACAAGATGCGGCGACAACAGTAATTAAACCACCCTCTGTCGTAGGTGTCATGCGTCGCAAACGGACAGCATATATGCAGCCCTCGTAATTAATTAAGTGGCATAATCTCTGGTGGACTACTCTAAAGAGGAAGTGGTTCCAAACAATGAAATACAAATCTTTGTGGTTTTTAAGTTTTAGATACGCGCGCGATAATTGAATTAACGCGCGTGGCGAACGGCGCTCGGACTATAGCTAATCAAGAATAGGGGGCCGCATAGGGATGAATTAATTAGAAGGGGAGGTGTGGTGTAATCAACACTGGCGACATAAAACTACACTCCGATGACAGTCATTCGCCCCGATCAAGTGGCGTTCCACCATGACAATTAGACGGAAGGGAAACTTCAATTAAGAACTGACTATAAAGAGAGTGCAAGCACGCTAGTATACTCGTCGTCGATTGTAGCGCGCGAATTTAGCGCGGGCGGTCTCATTAAAACACCATACGTCGGAGTATGCATTGCGGCTTGAGTACACAGTACACACAGAGACGAAGAACACTTGTATACTTTCCGGTGGATTAAAAAGAAAAGCCTCCTCGCATTTCCGTGCTTAGATCATCACTGTGGGATTAAATGTGATCTTCACAAGATAGCGCTTGGTCAGCGTGAATCACGAAATTAATCTGCTTTAAGACCGACAGACAGACCGAAGTGATCGTGGTTCGGGACACTGTGCGCAGTGTTTTGATTTTAATTATACAGGGAGGGATGTTTGACTAACTGGCGTAAATGGATTTCTAAAGAAATTAAAACTAAACCCAATCGCGGGCTTACAATGTTTAAGATTAGTTTTGTTTTTGTTTCTATTAGTTGAACGGAAAAACAATTGGCGTAATTATTTAAATCCAATATAGAGTGAGCCATAATGATATCGCTACACATTGTTTCGATCATTCATTCGGACCCACCCGTATAAGAACCACATGGCCGGGCTAATAATTTGGCCTGGAGTTACAATGAAACGTCATGTCATGTTCACAAGGAGCATCAGTCATATGTCAATACTTTCAGACGTTTCCACCTTTTTGACAGCTGTCAACTTCTAACCAAAGGACATGTTAACGTTGTTTATTAATTTGACATATATTGGCTTTCTTAATGCGAACTTACTTAATAAACCAATAGCAAGGGATAAATACAAAAATATCCATCTATTGAAAAATTCACAAATCGATAATATAAAATTCAAAGATCCAAAATATTTAAGAAAAAAACACACTTATTGCTTATGAGAATGGTTCTATGAATTCTTTTTTTAGATTTTGATTTTAGTTTTGAAGTTATCATATCAACCTTCATTTTTTAACGCCCATAGTTTAGCCATGTTTTTGACAACTCAAATGTTACTTTCTATCAGCCATTTGATCTAAGATAGTCTATATGTCAAAATAACTCTCGTGATGATTTGACAAATCATCGGAATAGTATCAACTTTCAAGAAAAGCTTATCTCAACTCAGCAGTCCGGATACGGCATGAAACGGGAGGTCCCGCCATCATTCTATATAGAAGTAAACACACACTCAATCTAATCTCTCAGATCCTTATGCCCATATTTGAAAACGATAATCGTCAAGAGTATATGAAACATGGAACAAGGTCGTAAACTGTAAAACACTGCCCTTAAGGATAGTATTATGACATTGTTTCATAGTTTAATAAATTGTATCAAGCATACGTGAAATCGTCAAAACGACGTCGTCGGACGATCATCGTCAAGCGATTGGAGTAACTTGTGTTTTTCGGAAATCTAGTCCGATACAATTACATCTGTCTGCGTACTCATATGAGCACATAAATTTGAAAATACATTCATGTGAATATTTCGGAAATCATTCGCATACTGAGAAAGTTGTAACATACTGAGCTAAAATTGACGCAGAACTTTCCGCTGGCACTGGAAATGAAAACTGTTAAACGATGGTAATCTAGAAGTTTGACAGAAACCAAGAATTTTTTGTTTAAAAAATCCCAAAACATGCAATCGATTTTAATTTAATATTTTGCTTGTAAATTAATTTAACGTTGATATATAGCCAAAGGATGGAATATCAAAACAGATTGTCTTAGTTTTTCGTTTCATTAACAAATAAAGTTTTAAATTTTGACATTTATATTCTTTTTTTTTGAAATGCTAGAATACACTCTTGTTTGGTGAGATTACACACATGTATTTATATTGAAGAATGACCTTTTTGTACTGGTTATGGCTTATGCATAGAATGCCATTTACAAATATAATGATCGATTAGTTCATGCATTGAACAATATTTTCACAATCGCACATATTTTTTTTTTTTATTTTCATTTCTAAAGCACACGTGGGGGCTCATGTGAGGCTCAAACATAACCTACAAAATTAAATCAGAAATCGAATGAATTCACGTTGGTTTTCTATACAGCATGTTTTTATGATTCTAAACTCTGTAATGATTTACAAAGAAAACATTCCAGGTGTACATTTTTCATTTGTCCAAAGGTCCAGTTTGGTCCGAATTCTGTCATTCAATTGTCTGACTGTTAACCAATCGATGTTACCTGTTTGCGTATTTTGAAATTAAAAAGCGGTAAATTGTCTATTTGATTTTAAGTGGTCCACTCATGTGATAAAATAAACGTCAGATGCTGGCCATTCACTCTGTCCCTTCGCTGACATTGTTGATAATGTATGTCAGCCAATCCGTAATTGCATAAGTAAATTATTGAAAATTCAACAAGCTTATATTTTGGGAACTTGTTCAGATCATATCAAGTTACCCTTCAAAGGCAGCTATTGTTAGTTATATGCCCAATGTTCGAATTTTTAATTCAAATTTGGAAGGTGAGTATTTGGTGTTATAGGTAGCTCTTCGCTCACCTACGCCAATTCTACCTTTGGTCGTCGTCGATGGCTGTATTGTTCATGAGCAATGTAAATTCTGGCCGCAGAAGCTATCCGTAGCTACCCTCTCAACCTCAAGGGAAATAACTCTAATTGGGAATTGATAAAATTCCTATGTTTTCCAAAAATAAAAAACGTTTTATGTATTTTTTTAAGCTCAGCAGAACCTGGGGGGTCATTCCGTAACTTTGAAAACGATTATCACCCAAACGGTAGTCGTCGGCGATATCGTCATCAATTTGCTTCACGTAACTCGACACCTTTGGTATCGTCAATCGTTTATTTGAGAAACTCTCAAACTGTAATAAATAGTTCTCAAACTATTTATTAGATGTCATATAAATTGTCATTAATGACATTTAAATTTTTTTAATGTGTATGGTGCCGCACAATTTTATTAAAAATAATGCAAAATGTAAGTAATTGATGATTACAAACTTATACAAATATTTTAATAGTAGCTCAGTTACGGCGAAGCAAATTGACATGCTAGTGCAACATTTTGTAAACATTGGTAAATGTTCCAATTGGACGTATACACAAAAAATATGATCAAATTACAGTGCCTTACATTCTACTTTTAGAATCTTCAAATTACAGTGGGTTACAAATGGTTTTGTATGTTTTATATACAAAATCATTTATAAATGCCGGAATTTGACCATTATAATGGTCTTTAAAAATTAAAAATATATAAAAAGGCTATTGATAGCTTTAAAAATCATGAAATATGCTTTAGTTGTCCTTACAACATCCAAATAAATGCAAGACGAGACCTCATGAGCACTCACTAAATAATCGTCTGTGATTTGACGATTATTGTTTTACGTGAAGGAAATAAAGTGATATCGCCGACAGCAAAAACGATTATTGATCTTACGTGATGCAAGACTACCGTCGAAACGTTATCGTCAAACGATAATCACCTTACGGAATAAGGGCCCTGAGTTGTCAAAAAAAATGTTTGTGCTTCTTTTCTGAGCTGGTTTTGAGCAAACTCTGAATAGAGCACTGAAAAAGAAATCCGATGTCTAACACAATGCTTACTAAGACCTCTTAATTTTAATAGATTGTAATTAACATTAGAATAAATATTCATTTTTGGCTAGATTGTCAAGAAAATAATATGAGCTATTGGATGGATACAAGCCTCTATTGTGGCGTTGGTTTCAATAGGGCGTAATTTTTTTGGTTGGTAGTGATAGCCGGCATATTAACGTTAGTGGAAATCGTTTATCGTAGGAACGTTTTAAGCGAAGTTAGTGCAGTCAATTTTTGGGAGATTTTCAAGCCTAAAAACAATAATGTTATTTATTTTAAATTGACAACTCAGGCCACCCAGCTCGTGCTATTTTACCATTCTGTACTTTTTTTTTTGATATTGTCAAGTCATTGGTCTATACCGACAAGTTTGAAGAGTTCAAAGCTAAAACTGATCGCGAAATTATCGAAATACCATTTGAAATGTGTTGAAAAATGTTTGAAAAAGAACAGATCGCTACAAGTGCCCCCGAAGAGAATGAAGCCGAGTTTCATTCATAATAGTTCGAGATGTAATTTCGATATCTCAAAGGTTTGTGTTTTATTTAAAAAAATATAAAAAAGTCTTTAAAGCTCAAAGCATATCTTCAAAATGAGTGCTAGTAACTAAGAGGGCATTGAACGTTTTATAGAACATTTTTGTTTACTGTTAAAATATTTAATAGAATTTCTAATACAAATTCAGGCTCTGAAACTGAGGCTCGAAATGGAAAACTAATCTTAATCAGTGATGAAAATATAATTTACTTTGGCTATTTTGTGTACAAGTATTCAAGAGAATGAAATGCTTAAGTACTTGTTATCGACTGACTTTAATGTTATTTGGAAACTAACAAACAATATGTCTTACAACTAGTTTGTAGTGATTTAATTCACGGGTGATTTGATATTGTAATGGAATATCAACACAATGTAGGTTACATAGATATATATACATATATATTTTTATATTATGCTTTTACACAACACAAGTAAATTGAATTTAATTTCGCCTAACTGACAGAAATTGTTTACCTAATAGTTTATTGATTGATATTATTGATATTTTTAAGGGTACAATAGCATTCCAAATTTGCACATTTCCGACATATTTAGAATTCAGTAAAATCCATTATCCATCATATACTATACACGTTTCAATATTGTACACTTTGCCTGGAAATTACGTTTATGTGAACTGCACGGTATGGAGAATGCAATCAACTTAAAAACGACATTGGCAGTCAAGAAAATTTATTCAATAACCGATTTAAGGATTTGAAAAAATGCAAACATTTATTTCGGATTGAACTATGTTCCATTTTTAAGATTATTAAGATTTATACACGATTAAGAAAATTAAAATAAATAAGAGGGGCGACAATTTGATTAACTGGAGAGTCCACATGAAAACGAAGTGTAAAACGATTTGTCTGAATATCATCAAACATATCAAACAAAACCTACCAAATTTCGAAGCCTGAAATTTAAGTGATTCATCATCTCTCTTTCGAAACTTTAATATATTAATCGTCAAAAGCAAAACAATATATTGTCTTTAAAGCTAAATATTTTAATCGCCTGCCATCATATTTCACACAGAAGTGTTTACGCAATTTAAAAAATCAAGATTTAAAATGTTCGACAATATTCATATTTTTATGATTTTAGTTATTTAATGCGTCAAAATTATACAATTAGAATACAAGACAAATTTTGAGTATAAATTTAATAGACCGCTCTTTATTTTATTTAAAACATAGTTGACGTCCAGAAACACCATATTGTTACAGCATGCTAAACAAATAGTTTGAAATAAAAAAATACATATGGATATCTTTTGTTAAAAACGAGCAAATGAGTTAAAGGGTCTAACCACCAGTTTTTCGCACTAGTTATATCATGACATATCACATGACATAAGTAACGTGTGTTAGGTGTGAATTTACTGGGAAATGGATCGTTGAACAAAAATTAAAATAAAATCTCTTGCTATTTTAATTAATTTCTTTTATAATTCAGAAGCTACAGCTACAAAAGACCATTATCCGGTTAAACTGTTACGTTTAAATGTTAAAAACAAGCAACCCAATTTTTTTCCTGAGCAAATATAAAAAATGGCTAAAAAGTATGGCTGGTTAGTGAAGCAGTTAATGATTTAAAATTAAATTAAAAATATAAAAGATTTGGAGAAATGCATGAAATGCATTTTGACACTACATGACTATAAAGACGTGGGTAACTCTATGAGGGTGAGTTGTCAACATTATAATCCGTTTTTATGAAAAATAACATTGCACGAGCGAATTCGGGCGCTTCAACTAGGCAAGGTTTCAAAGTAAAGAAAATATCCTAGACCAGTGGAAAAGCTATGTTTTAGACCCTGTATGGGCATTTATTTTAAGAATTTAAACAAATGACAAATAAGTACCTATACCTAAAAAAATTCCTTAAGACAACAAAAATTAACAATCGCGTTTGAATAATGAACCATCTCCGCTTATACCTAGTTCATGAACAATTTGTTTATGCGGTGAAAGCGCTAAAACAATTGTGACGAAATATGCAATTTTAGGTAATATGTAACATTGTAATGAAGCATTTAGCA
The DNA here is from genome assembly GCA_932526625.1 of Rhingia campestris. NCBI lineage: Eukaryota > Metazoa > Arthropoda > Insecta > Diptera > Syrphidae > Rhingia > Rhingia campestris. Next base: position 109,899,403 of record OW052182.1, read on the forward strand.
ATTTAGCTGTACACTTACATCCAAATCCAAATAATATGAAACACCATTTCTCATTAGCTAAAAAGGTTAATAATGCCGTCAAAATAACGTAGGTATACCTAAACCAAAATTTAGGTAATCTCGTTGAAAGATTGAATCGTTGAAATAATTGTTGGAAATATATCGCATATCGACGTTAACTCCGTTTAAAATAAACATATGTTGTATAAACCGATCATTTGATTAAGGAAATATTTTACTGTATCTGTTATTTCACGATCCGAACTTGTGAAGATAATTTCTTGGTGATATTTCTTGACTTTCTCAAAGGCATTAGATATTACAGGTTAGAAATATGAGATTCAGTTTTGAATAGTAATGACGATGTAAATACAGTTAGGTTAGAATTGCTGTCAGCGGTTCGTCAGAACAATTGAATTAGATTGGTGCTATCAACAAAATTGTACACAAAAGAAAACCAAAAAGTTTTAGCATTTTAACTCACAAATTGTACATTTTAATTAACAAATCTAACACTTTTCGGCACTGATTATCCGAATTAGCTTGCCAAGCATAAGACTCATGCAATGAACTGACATTTAAAAAGCCTCCATTCATTCAACCAACAGCATTGCCAGGCTGATGTATTTTGAGATTTATTTAAACTAATGATGACTACGTTTGCATACCTGAGTTCACTTCCTTGGTGGCTTGTATCTTTTCAATTAAATTTTCCAGCCTAGAACTTGGGCCACGGTAGAGCATTTTTAATGCCATCATCACAAGACCTTACGTTGTTCAATAAATTGTTACACAAATGATGACGCTTATCTATTTGTTTCCTTATTTTTTTATTAAATTTTTATTTTAATTAACTAACGCGCATAATTTTTTTTTTAAATAATTTAAATATCTTTTGCACAATGATTATCCATCTCTTTGGGGACTTCCATTCTATTAAACACACAAGAATGTATCTTTCCTTTTTTTTTGCTAAATTACATCACACACTTGATCCTTAAAAAGTTAATCACAAACATAAACAACAACACACAACATAACGAAATCCCTATTGTCTTTGAGTGTCGCCTTAATGTTAAAAGTGTATTCAACCGAAAGGACCCACAGAATGAAGCGCGTATACAAAGTATGTTCCCCCAATAGGAAACACGTCCAAATATGTCGAGCACCAAAGAATAACTGCTAGCACCGAATGCGACCGAAATTAAACGTAAACGTAGTGTATACCGAGTGTGCCTACTACTGCGTGTCGTCGTGTCGACTCGAATAAAGAGCCGCCGCCTTCTTGTGGATAGAAAACCAGCAGTGAGGCGCCTAAACCAGTTCTGCTGTGTGTAAAACACATCTGATGGATTGGGATTCAACCATGCGGAACTGGGTCCGCAATGGAGCGTGAGCTGGGCGGTTAAAACAAAAACGTATATACCACCGAGGCAACCAATATAATATCCACTGCCTTCATCCCAAGGCACTTACAAAATCGTGCTATGGGAATGGCGTTACACAAACACGCAGATACACAGTCAAACATGATAATATATAGCCCGGGTACCTAGGTTATCGCTGAGCGCCTTTATATCTCGCAAGTCGCAAGCAGTGCCACTACCACTGGTGGTGTCTGTGAGTGTAGTGCCGGTGAGCGATAATTTATGCGACCGGGGGCGTGTAGGTGTGAGCAATGCGATGCCTGGGACCTTTAGTGTGAATTTGGGCGGGGCGTAAATATAAGGCGCCTATGTAACGTTACGTAAGCATGTCGGGAGTAAGCTCGCCCACCCTTGTGATGGATTTAGTTCTTTATTAATCTTTTTTTTTCAATTTAACACTGATTAAGGAGATTTGTGACAGTTGAGTTGTGACAGATTAATGATACTGTGTGCATTGCGCAACAATATGTTGTCTCTTGATATTTGTTTAAGGTGACGTTTGAACTTTGTAACCTAGTTTTTCATTACGAATTTTTAATGTGCCACAAGTGGTAGAACCTTCAATTATGCATGAACGAAAATTCCCTATTTAAGCCTTTTTCCTAAATATGCATCCAACTATAGTGAGGTAGATATACCTTGATAGGTAACCAGTTCAAAATGTATCTACCTATACTCCGTTGACAGAAGAAAAGACTTAAGAAATAAAAAAACGTATTCAGGACACATGACAGGTAAACACCATTAACGTTTATTCGTGCCCCTGCCAAAACCCGCTCCACCATCATAGTGTTTATTTTTCCGGGCCATAGTCCCCCACTTGAAAGCCATACCAGCCTTTAGTTCAATGCTAATGGATCAGAAATTAAATCGAAAGAACGGCACCGGTCAGATGTGCAAAAACTCCGGACTCGTTCATTACTTATGCATGCACCATGCTGACAGCTCGTCTATGACATCGTTGGCAGTAGCAGCAGGAGCACCAACATAGAGGAAACGAAAAACCCTCAGAGTCGGAACAACTGTGTCCACTTAAAAAAAATCACATCTAAGAGAGAAAAGCCAAAACTTTCACAAGAGGAAATGTCGAAGGGGGGATCTGTTGTTAAAAACCTGCGGCTAAAGAAACGAGTAAAATGACAAAACAAAGAAAAAAATGAGTTAAGTTACAAACAATGTTCCCGCTGTCAACGATTGTTCAAAAGTGGCAAGTGGCACTAACCGTTTGAACACGCCCTCCTTACACAAACACACTCATAACGAAAGGTGGAGTTTGTTCAGTCATGCGTGCTAGCGGGTATATAGCATAACCAGGGTGCCTTATATACTCGACGGTGGTGTGAGTAGTTAGCCAACGAATCAGATTCGATCTCGGTGCGATTGTGTTTGTGCGCGAATTGAAATGTAAGGGCAATGGTGCAGATTCTGGTGTTATATGTAGTTGCATAGAGAAATAGAGCTCTCTAAGCTATTATTGAGGTATTTTGGAGTTAATTGAGAATTAAAAAATTGTAGTGATTGATGATGAAGGTAAACTGTAGGCCAGTCTAGTGTGATGGGTGACAATGCTTTTCGATATTACTTTTACAGAAAGCTGTCAGCGTAATTGTGTCGTTAGGAAGACAGAAACGTCAATTACATTTTGCCATTAACGCGCAGTTAATATTGGATTTTTTTTTAAAAGATCTGTTTGACGTAGGTAGGTATGCATTGTCGTTTAAAAAATGTGTCTGAACACTTTGACATATTGCGATGTGCTGTTTTATATAAAAATGACAAAAAAATGTTTGGTATACTTGACATGTATTTATAAAAACCACCCACTTCCGCTATCATACGTAGACGTCAAACGTAGAACAGAATCCAGTACGTCAATCTAATTAATGACTGAAGGTTCGTAAAACTAGTGGTGAGTTTCAACCCAAAAAAGGTGTCCGATCAAAGATATAACATTTCGCATGTCATTCCAGGAATGATCTATAAACGTCAAATTCTAGGGTACAAAGTTAAAAAAAATCCGGTATAGAGATCAATAAGGAAAAATCGAAGTTCTATCACAGTCGATGTTTAGAATGTGCCAGAAGAAGAAGCACTTCTGCAGACTAATAACGTGCTGGCAAGCAAATTTCCGCTGTCGGGCATGAACAAACCATTTAAATAACTGGAAATGAGCCCCACACCCGTCAAACTAGGACAGCAGTATCTAAACTAAAGCTAAGCCGGGGTGCCGGAAATTACTGACCTTCTGCCAAACTATATTAAGCGAACAGAGATAAAGCATATACCAATGGTCGGTTGAAAGTATGCACCTATTAATAATGAAACATTTGTGTGTGCGAAGATTTATTTTTGCCACAAAGAATGGAAGCTCCATTTTAACGCCTTATTCTGAACTCATGTCATTTTTGTACAATTCGATGTTTCTCAGACTTTCGCAAGAGATGGGGGATAGTGAAAAAACCTAGGTTATGCTACTTTCCGGGTTTGAACCACGAACTCTGCACCCACCTGCAGCAATATGTAAGCCCCTGAAACCTTTTATTAACAACCTGATTGGTCATTATCAGTATGATTTTAGGCCTGGAATGGCCTTTACACTTCGACATCTTCTACGAAAAAAACCCAAGAAGTCGAAATCGATACCCACCACTCGCTTATTTGATTTGAAGACCACATACGACATCATATATAGGGACGAACTTACACGGCCATGTCTAGTTCTGGAACGCCCAAACTTGTCCGTATGTGGACGTTAATGAAGCATTCGATACGAAGAAGGATTAAGGTAAGGCATTGTCACATTATTCTTGAGTAGATTTTGCAAAACTCCTTAGACAATACCTGGGACACAATCTTTTATAAATCTGTGCAGAGTATACCTACGCCAACAATGTTGTCACCATTGTGAGAAGAAGCGGCTAAAGTGGGCTGAGCAATAAACTAGGTCAGACCAAGAATAGACGCTCAACATTTACGAATTGAACCGAACTTCACAATCGACAGCTTCAACTTCGAGGTAATAAAGGACTTGGTACATATCTTGGCTCTGTTATTAATGCTGACTACGACATCTAATCAGAAATCAAACGGAGGATTACTCTTGTCCACCGCTGTTTCGGTCTAAGGAGGCAAGTTTGTAAGAAGTCCTGCACTCCAACTACTAAACAGATCTTCTATTACCCTTTTCATTCCAGTCCTGCTCTACGGAGCCGAAGCATGGACTTTATCAAAAGCGTATGAAGAAATCCTTGGTTGGAGTACGAACTGACAGATCGATTCAGCTAGCGTTTTGACTCGATTTGTCTTGTTAAATTATTTATCTATGTTACAAATTATGTGTTAAAACTAAAATTCCCCTATGGGATGCATAAAAATATTTCGCCTTTTAAAAAAAAATCTGATGTTGGGATGTTAAATGTTAACAAGGTCCTGCCCTATATAAACGAGTGGCGATTTTTTCTCATTTTCATTTTTATTGATGACATTTTTCATTTGAAATAAACAAATTATGGGAGGACTTCTTCCAAGTTATCGGTAGCATTTGAGAGCTGTCAAAACGTTTTTAAATGATGCAGAACGTTTCTGATAACCCGAAAAGCTCTTCGAAAACTAATTTTCTACCGCTTTAGGGCTTAAAAAGGGCTGAAATGTATGACATGTAAAAATCTTATCCAGGGCATAAACATTTTAGCAAGATCGTAGCTTCTCGACGACCACGTCTGTAAATGTGCAGATACAAATACAGGGAAATCGTATTGTTCGACTTTCCCTTTTGCTCACTTCCAAAAGAACAATCTCTCCCCTTCGCTTCTTCATATGATCGTTTGACAGATAACTTTTGTAGTAGAAATTTATACTCCTAAACCCCGAAATATAACCAAGATGGATATCGCGATTCCTTAAACCTTGGTTTTGTGTTGTTTTTGATTTTCAAATTGAATTGAAATTTCATAAAACCAATCTTCAAAACTCATTGACAGTCGTTTCCCTTCACAAAATACTATTATAGGCCACTTAAGAAAATGACAGAACTTAAGAAAAACACATTATCATCCGATTGCTTCCGACTATCATAGATCAGCCTTAAAATAAACAAATTAAACAAAACAATACCCCAGTGAACACACTCAACTTATTTTGTTTACTTAACACGAGACATTATTGCAAAATAGTAAATTTCCCCGAAATTTCAAACATCAACGACGTCTTTAACCGGTCAACATGTGTCGTCCCCTGTTCATTCTATTAGAGCACTATTAATGTTTTGTAGGTCAAAACGACCTTTTGCCTAATCAAAATGTCAAAGAACCATAAAAAACAAAATCATAACACTCATACACGTACGCACCCCGCCGAACCAGTTCAGCTAGCCGCGTGTCTTAAACCACTAAAGCTAACGTGTTTCCATGTTTCTATTTTATTCGGCAAAAGTCGTCTTTATGGCAAATCTGATTTGACCAACAATAAGATACCCAACATGTAGATATACAAGCTTCAGTGGAACGTGCTACTGTCCGCGCACGGTTCTTTTCTTCTTGAAGATACCGCCGCACGGCACTTCCGTCCCGCTTTCGCAAGTACAAATCCAAATCCAAATTTAGTATCTCATCAGCCCAGGAGTGGAGGCTGTGGGCTAATAGTCAAGTATCACTTTTTATAGCCTTTTGATGAGATTATTTGCCCTTTACGGTAGTAGGGGATGACACACATCAAACATCTGAAAGTTCTCAATTAGAGAAATGGAAGGCTTACTCGTGTATATAGGTAGAGTGAAATTCTCCGAAAGTGTTTGTAGATGACTGCAGGCTGATAAATGCTGGGAGCAATGGCAGAGATTGACAGTGTCTGGCGGGTTGGTTAAGTGGCCAGTCCTTATCTAAGGGCGGAATCACATCATCGCTTTCGTCAGTGGTAACAATTCACCCTAAGTAGGCATCCACTGAGTGATTACAACCGATCAATATAGGGGTCATTAGTTATGTCAGGTCGTCTTGACCACATCGTTTACCTCTCCCTCCATCGCTCTTGATTATATCGTGGGTTGGTAGGTATTGAAAAAGCAAAACGAAAGGATGGTGTTTTATGTGGCTTATTAGAGCAGTTGCATTCTCAGGCAGGTGATGGTTCCACAAAGTGATTTCGAAAAGCGCACGAAATAAAGTGTAAGCACGAGCAGTTTATCCATCTGACCACAGCCACCTGTCATAATTGAATACCGAAACCACTCAGCTTATTGATGTCCAAATTGAGGCAAGACAAATAGCACTGATGGAAGGAGAGTTATTGGGTCTGTAGGTGCCATGGTGTCGTAATTGTTTCTCTCAGCGACTGATGAAGATTAATTAACTCTTCAGAATGGGACGGAATTGTTTGACACTTGTCAACCGAAAAATCAGCATCTTTGGGTTCCTCTTCCCTATAGTCATATATAATTAGGGTGGACATAATTAATTGTCAGAACCTGAGAGAAAAAAAAATTACGACGTCACTGCGGGATTTGATTTGGACGTGGAGAGGTAAAATGTCTCCTGTGATGATTTAACATTTCCTTCCCTTTATCAGTCGACCCATTCTCCTTCGGTGGCGCTTGAAATGGTTGACGTTGACAAGGATATGCGAGGACAGTAGCCACTCATGACGTACACATATCTCTTTCGGGTGGGAGAACAAAACGTAAGCTCTAAAGGTAGACGCTCGCTAATCCGTGGTCGACATGTGGGCTGCAGGCGTACAATTTAGAGGCCAGCTTCAGATAAATGTAATCTATCTCTCTCACCCAGAGTTAACTTATGTGGAAATTAAAAATTCATCAGCTCTTAACCCAACCCTTTTCCAGAGTGTGTACTGTCAGCAGAAAAAAGCACTTGAAAAGGGTGTGTTATTTTTTTTATCTGTGCATCTTTTGTGTGTGATTGTCAATCACCGTCTATCACTCAAACGTAATTAAACTGTTAATCACTTATAACAAGTGCGGGTGCGAATTTTATTCGTCTCTAAGAAAAATGTTTGTAATGCAAGTGATACCCGAGAGAATTGAAAACTTAAAAAGATACTTTAAAAAAATGTTCACAATTTTGTTAGATTATTCCTCAAATACGCGTTATTGCCGAATCAACCCCTAAAAGTTGACATTCAATTGTTGGGCACTGTTTTGACAGCTCTATTGGATAAAGGTCAAAGTGAAATCTGAGTGACACCGAAGCACCTTAATCAGTGTGATGGGGAAAACGAGCGAATTAAGCAATTTTTCAGCTAGGGGATGGGGAAAGTTGTATAAGTTAATAAAAAATACATCAAGGGTAATTATGAGGATTAAAATGAAAATGTGTGTTGCTGCCAGTCCTGTTGTGATTTTATTTCCAATTGAGGTCTAGGAATGGGAAGACGTAAAGTCATTTGGCTGTACCTGTTTGGGGTGGTGTGTCTATTAGTGGTGGTGGCAAAGTGGCGTAAAGTAATGCCCATGCTAATGTTTGTATATGTAAATTAAGGAAGAAATGTTTGAAATAGATTTATTATTGAAATGTTAGCGTAAGAAAAGATAAAAGTATTTAAGGAGGGACCAGAAGGCATATAACCCAACACCAAATTGATTTTGTGATATTTCCCTGATGTAGCCTTATTTTAAATGTTTTGAGTCGAATGTAAAAACTAAGCATTAGGTATATACCAAATGTCTATTTTACTTACTATTATTCATCAACTATGCCCAGAGGGTTCAGTGGTTAATTAATTAGTGAGTTCTATTCCCAAATTAAGCATCAAAATTGAATATTTGTGAGTTGCCACCTATCGCTTTATGATCTGCCAAATCATTTGAACAGAGCGATTTATCATAAAGAAGGTTATCGCAACTGTATCTTTCAGATTCGGTATCGAATTATAAGTCTTACCTTGCGTGCAAAAATTACAAATTGAAACATGAATTTTTGGAGAAAAAAGAGCAATGGCCAGGTCCTAATGGGCGGTTGGATGTATAACCATTTTTGGTAATGTCGGAAAAAATTCATCTGCAAGACCTAAATTAGGCTATAGGTTAGCGCAATCTTGATACATTTTGTAAAACGAAATAGGCTCGTCATCGTCCAAAATATTTTTCCGAAGTGATAGTCAGATTGCCAAGATTTTAAAGAGATTATGCCTAAATGGAATCTTCTTACATTAGAAATTTCTGGACATTTGCTTATATTGTTGTGTTCGATTATATAGTGCCTGGCAACGGTTCGGTGGCATTACTTAATTTATTATGCTACCTAGGAGACATGCTGTCCCAATATAGGCGAATGCTGGGAAGGAGGAGAACCATCCGATCTTCTGATAAAACGGAGATGACTTTTTACTTCTCAGTGTTTGATAAATCACTGAAAGCAAAAGTTTCTAAGTTTTAAGAGAGCCGCTCATATCATTTGCCTGACATTTGCATGATTTACGATCCATTAATTGAGTTCAACTTCTTAGATATTTTCAAATGCAACATTCCAAATTTGTTTGATAACCTTGCACCTAGCGATGCGGCTCTACCAGCCCTAGATGGTACACCAATTGTACAGAGAAGCTACATAATGTTCTCCTCTTTCTACTCACAGAATTCTGAAACCGCGATATTGAGCGAACAAACGATTTTTCTTCTTAACAATCATTGAACCCGGATAAGAAACGCGTGATCACCTACCGATCTGTTATCTGTTAGCGCATAACTAAACTTTTTATGATCCTTAATTGTGGCAAGTTGTTTGATCAAACTCTTTAGATACAGATTGCAGCTACCCGATTAAATAGACCATGTCGCCATACACGTCTTATACAATGACACCTACGTGATCTCATAACTTGTTTTGCGGGTGAACTTTTATGATCGACAGCTTCAAGTTGTGAATGTCGTAACTAACAACTATCCCATCTTAAGACACACCCCACTACTTAAAGACACTTTAGGGCACCATATTCGCACCGAATTACTCGGCGCTGTTTATTCAAAAGGGTTAACAAAGGTACTGGTCCTACAGTTAAAGGATAAAACCTTAGGTGAACTGCTATTGAAATAAATAAAAAGTCTGTGAATCAGTCAAGAGCATTGGAAAGGGGCACCGCCTTGTTAAAAAAAATCTGCATTGGACATTTACAGACTAGATCGAACAGACACCGATTTCAAGGTCCTGAATACCGAAAGTGCGCATCTTGATGAAGTTAACTAAGTAGTGGCACTAAAGTTGAAGCAAATGTTCACCATGGATCGTATCAATCACCACTTGAGTAAGTAGCAAGTAACATCGACTATGCACGTAAATAGCAAGGCTGAGGAGCAGTTTTTCCTCTTCTCCGTTGTCCTTATACATCTGATGTATACTCTTTAAGGTATGTAGTAGCGAATACAATTGGTAGATACTATTTATTTCGAAACCTTAACATAAACATGAAATGAGGTAAAGTTGAAACAAGCATCTTAAGTGACAAACGAAGGCAAGTTTATCATGTTTTTCAATATGATTGATATTAAAAGGATGAACGCGACAGCGGTAGAATTGATCAGAGCAACCTCTTGAACAATTTTGCAAACATTTCCTATTTTTCCTGGCAGCGAAGGTGACTTACTCCTTATCGGGATACTGTTCATCAAAAAATGCTTTTTTGTCGCCCAAATACTCAACATCAGATAATGCCTAATGATGGGCTTTACTTTGGGATCCAGTTCAACCCTATTACGTACATAGGTGCCATACCAGATCGCTGTAAACATGTGGCCCAATTGCCTTAAGTTTCGCTCTCTAGGTATCAGTCAAGTACGGTTTTATTCTGTTAGTTAAAGTGTTAGCTTTATTTTGGTTTTGTTCTGCAAATATTCCGTCTAGTATTTACTATAAAAATGAAAATATTTTGTCGAAAAAAAAAAAAATATTTATTCTATGAATTGCACTCTTCGTCGACATCGCTTCGTATATATGATCGTGAAGCCTGGGACATGAACATAGGTTATACTACATCTATCATCTGGGTGGGAAGTCAAGACTCTGCCCGCCGCAGTGCTGGTGTCCATAAGAATTACATATCCCACCCATTTCAAACGTAAGTTACTCACATCGTCGATATAGCTGTTCGTTAAATGTTCTTCACCTAAGCTCTTCTAATGAATTTCCAATTTTTTTCATAAGCTATTGCCCAGAGTCGTATAGTGTATAGTGTATATAGTGGTATGACCAACATATACATTATTTCCTTACCTAGAAGTTTTTTTGGAGGTTTAATGTTGCGTTCTTTACTTACTGACTGGTCGCTATATATGCTTCTGCAATTAGCCCGCTTTCTATAATTGCATCTATAGTTGCGCATTTCAAAATGGTTCCGATCGGTTTATATTCGTGCCACTTATAACACTCAGTACTTACACTTATCATCTGGCTAGGTATCAAAGTATTTGCGCTTCAAGAATTCAGCCTAGCAGTTTCAGCCTTCCTAGCCATCATGAATGTCAAATATGGAGCTTTTTTGACAGGTCTATATCGGTGAACTGGTCGTAAATTTCGTGGCTAAATCCTTTCTTTCTGTTGCCCTTCAATACTCAATACGGGAACGACGATCTTTTTATCTTTACCTTCACTGCCCTCCAATCTAGAATAAATATGGATTGTGCTTCGTTTGAAGATATATTCTTAAAGCTGATCACTTCCAACTCTTGGGAATATCTGACAAGCAGGCATTAGGTTTTCGGAATATCTCATTCAGATTTGGCATTAAATTGTAGGTCCCAAATGAAAGGACAAACTAGATTTTAACTAGTCTATAGGCTGGTTAGGTCTTATATATTAAACTTTACTGCTACCCACCATTGGGTAGATATGCTGCAATCAATATACGTAGGGAAATACCATTTAAGCAGAGAGGGAGGCTTAACACTGCTTAAGGCGGTTTTCGATGCATGGTAGACATGGTACAAAAAGAGCAAATTAATGAAATCTTAGATGATAGTCTTGCACTTAATCCAACAAATAAATCCGGAGTTTCAAGAAACATTCAGTAAACTATCCCGTTTAAAAATGACCACCATTGGGAACATATGAACCTCGCCAAAAAGACAATATCAATCAATCGCGCACCAGACGGGTTTGAAAACTCATGGCTGATTTGGAGAAACTCATATGACTTTTATAGGCAGTAATCTCACCAGTAAGGAATTCGAAGAAGATGACCGTATTACTGCAAGGAATGCCCAAAACCTAGCTAGCTGACAACCCCCAACATCTTATATTAGAGACATAAAATCTCCTCCATGGCATTCGTAAACCTAATGAGTGCACATACCATCCTTTTTTTTAAATTCCTCTTGAATTTTCATTCCACCCTTACAAAACTTGGGCGTTAAGTTCTATCCACTATAGCTTTACACCAAGATTCCAACCCGATTTGTGAACCTACGTGCAGGCGAGGTTATTATGCTTCCATTTAATGGGTATCCCTCCACATGGGCATCAACAAAAGGCACGTATGCAAAGTCTAAGACTCTCAATATATCCTTTGTGCTCCTTGACTCAATTCTCCCCAGAGACCGAAATCAATAATGAACATACCCAATTTGAATCTTCTCGTGTGTCTTAAGAGCCCGATACCACCTCCATCATGATGGGTGACAGAACCAAACCTATAAGTCGAAGCTATGAGTCGATGGAAGGGTTTATAGTAGGAACACAAAATGACCTATTTTAAAGCAACACATACCAAACAAAACAAAGCAACGTAACTACAATCATTTTTTATAAATTATTCACTCGAGAAGAATATTTATTTGACTGTGTCTGTTGGCTGAGTGTGTGTATGTGATGCTGCTGCTATATATTTTTGGGACATGCGAAAATACTCTCCACAGCAGCACACACAGTTGTAGTCACATTGTGTCCCGCGGGACCGAATGGAATTGTTCCTTCGAGTACCATAATGCTTCAAAATGCCCCAAAAGGATACATCCAATTGGAATTTGTTGTACACACTTTTCTCCATTTATATATTTCATAGTGGCGCACACACCGAATCCCATCACCAAGCTATAGCCATGCTAGCAAGCCAGCCAAACAAACACACAAATGTGTGTGCTTTTCACTTTTAATATGTGTGAAATGGCACTAAGGAGAATAACCCACCGACGTTGTCGTTGATCCGAAGCACTAAGGAATCCCGACAATGTACCTATACTACTTACAACTGATAATGTTCCCTCTTCGTCGTCCTTTTGGCATCATCTAGTTGTATGTCGTATGTGTGTGTTGTGCGCTATACGATATGGAAGCTGAAGTCCCAGTACCCACTGAGGAATTTCATATCCTTGTGACGACCAAAGTGACTTTCTTCGATTCATGGCCTGAGTGTGTGTATAGTACTATCCACCCCATCTTTCTCGAAAGGATTAACTGAGTTTGAACAGCCACGTGAGTGGGGAATTTCGCCCCCACCCCATCAGGGAGTTCAGGCGATCCTATCCTGCACAACCGCACCAATTGCCGTTTTTAAATGGAATTCTATCAAAATTTAGGGTTCGACTAATTAGAATCCCCAAATGGTGGCATCATCATCATCATCATTTGACGATTTATGTATGGGCTTTGTGTGTGTCGTAAGGGGGTGACTTCCTCTCTCTCTCTCTAGCTAGCCCTAATCGGAAATTCTATAGAGTAATGCCAGTTGTGTAAAGTGGCATGTAACACGCACCACTCGCCATTCGCAGGACCAATATTTTCGCGACCCACCAGAAACAAAGCTCATAAATTACCTGCCACAAGAAAAGTGTCATAACTTTTATAAACAAAATTCAGGTGAGAACAGGGAAAAAAATGCAGAAAACTTCTCGAAATCCTTTCGTTCGAACTACAGTTTGTCCGTATGTACAACCAAAAGACCGCATGAATAAATGACTCTCACCCCAGTGCACTTAACTTACCTTAGACTTTGACTCTGTCGGGGATTAGCAGCAGCAGCAGCATCAACCCCCCTAGGGTATGGAGAGCCGGATTTTTCTACCACCCTAAGCCCAACCCCAATACAGCACTCCTAAAGTTATTCTCACTTTCGTTGACAGAAGTACTATAGTTTTCCTTGTGTCAGCATCGTTTTCCACACAAGGATTCAAACTTTTGAATGCAAAAGTGAAGCGCAGAAATAAAAATAAAAAAAACGGCTAAGGATATGGAGAAGTTTACCGCACAGAGGAATAGGTCAGCGGCATTGTTCTTTTCTACAACACCACCAGCATTACCATCGCGGCGGGGGCATCACGAAGGAAGGCATTGTGTGGATTACACCTGAGTAAGGTTTTGCATTCCACTTTGGAAAAGAAAATATTATTTATGAGGTTTTTCAGTGTGGCGTCTGGGGTATGGAAACTTGTCATGACTTACGGTGCCACCTTAAATGTCCACCACACAATGCTAAGCTAGCCTGGCAATGACAATCCATGAAAGAGGGGGCTATATCTCATTCTCAAGACGATGCGGTTTGGTTATTCCCTCAGACCAAAGGTTACTTGCAACATAATGTGCTGGCTATCTGTTGACATCGTTATGGTCGCGGGTCAGAATCATCGTCGAAAATCTGCCTCCATCTGGACTTCTTAATGCGCTGAGACTGGCGTCTGAGACCGAGACCAACTACCAAAAGGGGTCATACTCTCGTATGTACATTTCATTTTGGCAACATGTATATTATTTGTGGACCACAAACCAGTATCTGTCCAGAATTTGTCTCAATGGCATAGATGATTAACCATCAGATAAATGGGGACAATTGCTAAAGAGCAAGCATATCATTTCATTTCATATTCAGATGGCACGAAAATTAGGAAAAAACGAACAGAAATGTGAAATGTGTGTAGCAAGATGCGGACAATTTGAGACCATAAAGATAAATATCGGTGGACAGAGGTATTATGAACAAGACTTCGCTCGTCGTACCCAGTGTTACCATGCCTTAAGTGGCTGGCAATGATAATCAAATAAAAGTTAACGACTTGTGTAGAAAACGCATAAAAGATTGTTTTTTTTTTTTTTTTGGAGAAAACTATTACTCCGTCACTTCGAGATGAATATAAAAACAATCAGAAGTCTAATTCCGGCATAAAGCTACCTAGAATGGGAATATAGATTCATGATGTAGTGTTCATTCATTCAGTCGTTGTTGTTCCGTGTTAACTATTGAAAAGGTCCCCGGAGTATGCCCTTTATGAGCTTTCATCCACTGCTATTTAGATGATGAATTTTATCCAACTGGCTATATATAGAGGTTTACTTGGAATTACTGCATCCATTGTTGATCTTGGACATCGATTTGTGATCAAACTATCAAAACATGAAACGTTCAGCTAGACATTGAACTTCTCGCGCACACTGGCATTCCTTGCTATATCTTGACTAGTTACTCCAGCAATACCCCAAAAAATCAGTTTTCCCTTACAAAACTAAAAAACTATTTGGCCAGAAATGCATTTTCACAAATCAAAAGAACGAAGCTTTACACTAGACTTACTTAGCCGAACAGACTCGTAGAATCCAGGGCCATAGTTCATTTCTGAAAATCATTCATATGTGAACTTTTTGTACGGTGGAAGGATCTTTTTTGACAGTTGATACTATTTGGATGATTTCTCAGATTATAGCGGGTAAGTGAAAAATATTTAGGATTTGCTATGACTGGTAATCGAATCCAGACCTTCTGCGTAAGTGCGTCAGATTACACCGTCGATCTTACTCTTTCAGACATTACCCAACTTTGATCATAGTTGAGAATTGGTAAGAAAACCAAGTTCAAGACCGAAATCCGAATTCTGTAACACGGCCAATACATCGCTTAAGATTTGTTCTCGTTTGGGTAAGGTTAGGTTATAGTGGGTGCACACTTAGACCAGAAAAAGTCCGTTATGGTACCAAGTGGATCGGTCGACTTTTCCTGACATTCGTTTGCTTAATTGAACCATTGAGAACTAACTTTGAAGCGTAGGAGGTTTCTGACATTAATATTAGCCAGCAAACCTAGATTGTCAAAAATTAGTTCCCTAGATGGAGTTTTCTTTTGTTGGAGCAGGACAAGAGCAGAGAATATGAGGAATACACTTCTCCTACTCCTCGTCCAAACGGCTTCTGCAGAAATCAAGAGGACTAGTCCTTTTGCATGTAGACTTAGAGCGCAGTGTGCTGTAAGTACACCAATGATGGAACTGATGTTTGATCTGTTCAGCATCCAGTTTGATTAATGATTTACATGTAGCGAGGGGCATACCTAACGTATCTACTGGCGGTAGAATTTCAACGGTAGTACCCTGTCCAGCATGCTCTATTCTATCCGCCTTACATTTCCCTAGTATATCTCTGTGACCCGATACCTAGAAGGTAAATGGTAAAGTGCTCTGCCATCTCATTTGGAAATCATGGAATTGAGATGGACCTCAGAGATTTGATAATGTGAAGCTTCTCGTGACGGGTTTATATTCTTGTTTGTCAGACTTTTTCAAGATGTGGGTCAGCGAAAAAACTTAAGTATTGTCACTTTCGGGATTTAAACAAATAACCTGCGCTTAGTAGTCCAACGCACTAACAACTAGGCTAGCCCACCCAAAATGAAAATGAGAGATTACAAAACGAAATCTTAATGAAGTCCAATAGTGAAATGTATTGTTTTAAAGACCTTTACAGTCCATGTGTAGAGACTGAACATAGAGAACCCTCGAGTCCATATTTCTGCAATTTACTCTAGAATTCACATTGGCATTAACAGCGAATTCCATTCCATTCATGCGTATGTGTTCGAAGTTATATTTTTAACAAATAACCCTTGAGTTTATTGCCAATTCTAAGGCTTCTCATGAATGTTTTGCACTCTTAGATATTTGTCAAACTTTCATAAGAGTTGCGGCAGGGAATAGAAAAAATAACGGACCCAATTGTATGCCTTTTCGAAACCGATTAACTAGCTTTAGAGAGGTTTGTTATACTCCGTACATTCTTAGAGTGAATAGCTGATTAGTTAGATTTGCCGCAATGAATATGCCTAGGTCTATAGGAAATGTAGAATGAACTG
The DNA here is from genome assembly GCA_932526625.1 of Rhingia campestris. Taxonomy (NCBI): domain Eukaryota; kingdom Metazoa; phylum Arthropoda; class Insecta; order Diptera; family Syrphidae; genus Rhingia; species Rhingia campestris. The sequence continues at coordinate 109,915,881 of OW052182.1, forward strand.
ACACCAATAGTAGAAATCGAACTCAACCAACTTGAAGTGCGCAACTGAAAGCAGTTTTCCAAGACCGGGCTAATTGGAGAGGAATGTTGGTTGATATCCAGGGTCATACCGGACTGTAGCGTCTCTTAAGTAAGTAAGTAAATATACCGCCCAATCCAAATTCGATATATCGAGACCCATATATACATGGAACAATCTGGTCATTACTTTTAAAAAGGATATACAAGTACTCCAAAGTGCTTAACCGGCAACCCATGTCACTCCCTCTTTCGCCGCAACATTTTTCAACTTTAATTATTGGATCGCCATATTTTGGATCTATTTACCGTCATACCCAAAATTAAAGGTCTCACATCCTCAATGCCCAGTCTGAGCATAAGCAGGCTCGAAAATTACTCCCTTCATTAGCAGAATAAACTTAATTTTGAAGTTAACTCAATCATTTTTAATTCCTTGACCCCTTTCAAACATTACCAAACCTGAGTTCGAGACAGAAAGGTAACAAAATCGTGTCGAAACACAGAAATAAGAATAGGGTTTCTTTGATGTTCAATCATAACTTGCTGATATTTATTGCAGTGATTGAGACTAGCTCTAAATATAGACCTTTTGTGGTTTTATACTGAATACCAAAGAAAGGAACTCCATAGTCGTGGTCTGGTGTATAGAATATGTACCTATGTACGTTCTAACAGCAGCGAGGATAGGAAGAACGAAAATGAAAATAAATCCTCAATGAAACCCTGGCAACACACCTTTAAGATCATCGGCAAGGTCGTCGACTGGAAATGGCTTCAAGATTAAGCAAAAGAAATGATTCCAAGATGCCATCAGAACAGTTTTATTTTCAAGAAAGAGTACACTGGGTAGGTTTGAATCGGAGGGCCGGAGTATGTAGGTAGTCCTCTTAAATCCACCCTTGACTATATTATGCTTAGCCTATATTAAAATGTTTTCTTCTTTCTTTCTGTCTTTGAGGGAGCGCTTTTAAATAAGAACCAATTAAATCTCTAAAGTATAGCCATATGTACCCTGTAAGTACTTGGCTCTGACTTAAAGCTTTGGTGGGCTTATTTTCAATACCAATAGAGGTTTACCAAGTAAAAGTATATACATTTTTACAAAATTAAAAACAAAATTAAACATGTGTTCATGACCTATACGATTTGAAGGAAACATCAATCAATCAGTTATCATCATCATCAATATATAAAGATTGGCACCCACTGACATCACCCATAAATGCAAAATCTAAATAACCGCACAAACACGTCAGTTACTTTCCAGCCTATTGTCCTTGTTTATACCGACTGTCACTATCATAGTCTTAGAGCCACTAGCACTAACTTTTTAATCAGCTATCCCATCTTGGTAAGTGTAGCTAGAATCTGGACTTTTCGCGCTGTAGTCCATTGCAATTACTCCAGCGGCACTGAACTTGTATTGGAGTAGATATATATTTTAACATTTTCTTGTGAACTGTTGTCCAAAAGTTCTAAACAAGTGTTATGCTTTTACGTTTACCGGTTATGATATCCTCATTGAAAGCATCATAGAATATGATAAGGAACGCACGCTATAATTATTTTACTGATATTTTATGCACCCTGATTTGGAAACAGTTCTCTCTAGATTCTGGGCAGATTCCTTAGAATATGTTAGCTTTTCAACCGTATCCTTCCTTTATTCATATAAATCGATGTTGTAATATGACAACTCGGAAACACTCAGCAAGACAGATTCCATTTTCAAAATACATCATTTAAGTAATACCAACACCCATGGTTTAAATGGAACTTGGTGCTAGACTAAAAAAAAATGCAATGCCATACCGTTTTTGATTAAATTATATGATGATACCTAGGAGAGATTGATGTTACGAATCGGCAGATATCAATAAACTTGCATATGTCCGCCTACGGTTTGGCAAACCTACGTTCTTGGGCTTGGGCTTTCGTGAATGCTTGCCGAGAATGGGATAATAGACAGGCAATACCTCATTTGAGCTGGGACACCTCTTCAGTCTTCAAGTATCACAAAAAAAAACACCTCATTCATGCTCTTTTCCACCAACATTATGCAAGCATCTGGAGATGTAACATCAGCGTTATAAATTCTTATCTGAGAAAAGTTGACGCACACAAAATCCACTAGGGTCTTCTTTGGGTAACTGAAATGAAATATTTGGCATTAACAGCTCAGACAGGGCCTCAAACCAAGCTTTTCCCTTCATTTGTGTGTACGAAGTTATTATTTCTGCCACAAAGAAACTACGATCCCTTAAGTAATGGGAGTTTTGCCAATTTTGAGCTGGGTGTACTTTAAATTCCTATAATTTTCGTGAGCCGGTCAAGGAACGGTAAAGGAAGAATACCAAGCAGTGACGTTATTGCTAAAAGGTGATGTTTTTCCCATTACATTAGAGGATTTCTCAAGAAAAGGATCAAGAAACGTATCCAACCATAGGTTGCTCCTAAGTTCTATTATTCTCTAGACATTTAAAAGCAAAATATGACTTTTATTTAAAAACAAACCTTCAAACCTCCAAAGACTTCCAAGCGACACTCAACTAATAGCACTTCTCTCCTTTAAATTAGATTGTAAAGTTGTCTTTATAGAATTTAATCCTTCACCTCCGAGAGTGGACCTCTTCCTTGCTTTAAAAATTAAGAACTTCATGTAGATTTACTTAAGTAAAAACTGGCAAGGACCTTTAGCAATAACTACCAGCCATAACCTCAACACGCACACATATATCCGCATTCGGATATAGAGGTCTAATGTATCACAAACTCAAATAAAAGCATTTTACTGTTATTTTAAACCGGTAAAGTGCCCGTCGTCTTACTGTTAGAAGGTGCATAATTTATAGTTGAATCCATCCGACATGTCGCTTTTGTAACACGCAACCTTTTAAGACAAATAATTAATTGTAGGTTAACTATATCGCCGTACCATACCCATGGTATGGTCACATGTGCAAAGACATACGACAACCGGCTCCCGAGGATTTCCGGCCAAGATGAGACACAAATCTTAAATTCATTTGTTTTGATGTCATTTGAATGTGATTAAGGATTCCTTATTAGCGTGGTCCCTTTGTCAAACTACACTTCTCTGTGCAAGCTAAACAAAGTTGTAAGGACACTCTTCTTTGTAGCCCATATGAGGACTTCACATAATAAAAATCACACTCATGACACGACTGGCTGTGTCACTGCGAAGGAAGTGAGCTTGTTTCAGTTGCAAATCCCAAACAGGACAAACAAAAACCACTTCAAAAATACAAACGTACGAGTAGTGTGTATGTAGACAAGAAACCTCCCTTAGTTTGATTTTGTGTGTTTTTATTTATTTTTATTTTCCGCTGGTCCTGCTGGTGGATATGGCTCATATCAAAGAAAATGTGTGCTGGTGTTGATTGCTGTGCTGGGTTTTTAAAGGCCAGTTAGGCAGTATGGCAATGGCTCCCCCGACTCAGGTGTAGGGCACCCAGGAGTGTCGTGGCCAGTTGAATATAACACCCTGAACGGCAATTGTACGATTCTAGGTTTGTGCTTATTGCTATTCATCGTGGTATTCGCTCCTCTGCTCTTTGCGAACTCTGACGAGGGTGGTGTTTAATAGAGCAATTGAATTTTTGGCGAACATCGAAAAATTTCATTGACCCAGAGTTGAATAATCCTTCAAAACACCAGACCGCACCATTTTATGGAAAACATTTTTCAATTACAAAGTGTTAACGGAACGGAAAACGGGTTCATGTCATTTGAATTATTTACCCTGTGTCAGAGGATGTAGCTTACCGGAATAAAAACTGTCAGAGCTGTGTTCGTCAATCTCGATGCCAATATCGGTGGGGTAGAGTTCTGTTCTTTTACTGTCATCCATGGAAAAATCATCTCCGAGCTGTGGTTTGTCAATCAGTGTCTCGCGATGGATATCATCTGTATCGTCGGCGTGTGCACCATTTTCGTCTTGAAAGTCATCTGAAAAGAGCGTATAAACGTGGCACCAATTAGGAAACTCATTTATTAATCAAAAAGTTGAAAAAGCCACTTTTAAGTGAAGGGCTGATAAAAATAGTTAAATCAGTGTTTCAGAAAAGGATTGCCGCAAACTTTTAGCAAATGAATTTCGATTAGGTATTGTCAATTCCGCGGTGGTTACAAAAAGTCAAAGGGGTTTCAATTTTTAATGACACAAGCCTTAGCAGGGTGGATTCGGGTTGTGACGGCATATTCAGGTGCAGGTGTTGTTCTCATGTCAGTTGTCGATTAGCGCGTGCTCCTTGACATGTATCCAGCGAGAATAGGCAGTGGGTACCAAAATCGCTCTTATAGCCCAGTGAAGACTTTAATTACCATTACAAATTTGTTTAAAAGTATTTTGGATAAATGGGTGGTTGTTCACGACATATCATATTAGGAACCAAACGTCCACTCGAAAATGACTGATTTCATACCTAACGACCATGCTATACAAAAAATAAACAACGATAACCCTAAAACGGGAGTGTACAGGCTTTACAAAGAAAGCATAGCTGCTATTCTGTAAATGTGATGGCATGGGACTTATCAACTCTACTCTACAAAGGACAGGGTTAAAGTTAGCAGATCCTAGTGAATGTTCTAATATGGATTATTCATAAACCATAGGCATAAGCAGGATCTTACACTTTGACAAAGTCAGCAAAGCCACAAATTTACTTCAATACGCTTTCGATAACTTACTTACCTACTTAATAGGCAATACAGTCCGGAATGAACCTGGCTCTCAACCAACATGCCTCTCCAATTAGCCCGGTAATTAGTTAACAGGTTCTGGTTGCGTTCTTCAAATTAAATGAGGTGGGTTTCAACTTGTTCGCGCCACTTAAGGCGAGGTCTCCCTCTTCCATATAAATGCGCCTTTCGCTCCTATATAAAAAATATGACTCACTTAGAGCTCTACCTAAAAGCTCCTCGACACAGGCAATGAGCCTACTGGGTCATTATAACTAACGGGTCCGCCATATAACGTTTTTTTTTCAACTAGTACTTATTTCGTGAATGGTAACACTTAGCTCATGTCTGATTTGACAGATAATTAGTTTTATCCTTCCTGAACGAATATGGTTGTGTATACGCTTGAACAATGCTGGGAAATATTGCGACATTACTTTGAAAATCATGGTAATGTTGCAGAATGTGGCGAAAATTGCGTACGGATTTGGAAGAAGAGAAGCACCGTCAGCTCCGTATGTTCGTTATCTTGTGAAAAAAATGAAAGAAACTGGCATCCTCATCGATAAACCAAAGCGTGAAAAGCCAAAAATAGTGCGTACACCCGAGAATATTGCTGCTGTGGCAGAAAGTGTGCGTGAAGCGCCATCAACATCAATTCACCGTCGTTCTCAACAATTGAACATATCGGAGTTTTTTTTTAGCATATGCTATCCTATACGTCTAAGATTACTGGTAGAGCAATTGATTCACGGTGCGGAATAAAATGCCACAAAGGCCAAACATAGTTTCGTCACCTTAATATCAAAAAATGGATAGGGGCAATCTTTGGACTAAGAAACAGTCAAATTGAAAAATTATGTTTGTGGCCACAGATATATTTGTTTTTTGATGTTTTAAATGTCCACACATTTCGAGAAACCATTTCCTTGTTGTTGTTACAATGCCGAAATACTGCAAATAGAAGATGACGAGACCTTTAGAACTAAGTATCTATATCTCGATGAATCGCATACACGAGCCAAATATCAAGGACTAGTGGGAAAACTCTCAAGAAGGTAGGATCCAAGTGAAATGCTCGAATTATTCTGTACCTGATTTTCGCAGTTGCCTAGACGGCAACGGTGTAGGCAAAGACAAGAACCCTTGAGATAGTTACCGTCGAACTTTATCTTTATCTATAAAGAAAAGAAGAACACCAGTTTTATTAGGCCTGAAGAATGGACACCTCTCAGCTCTGTGTTATTCCGTTTATTTACTAGCGATTTGCCAGAAAGTGAAAGAATAAATATCGCAACATTTGAATATGATACTGCTGTGCTCACTTTTGGGTAGAAGCAGTGGCGAAAAACCTGCCGAAGGCAGCAAATTAAATGTACTAAAATCGGCCCATATCAATATTAACAATAAAAATGTCCAGCAATTACCAGTATTCATAAATAACAGAGAAGTACGACATGCAAACACAACCAAATATTTTATTTTGCTTATCAAACTATTATAAACTGTTGATTTATAAAAAAGTTATAAAATCAGTATCAGACTTAAGGGCTCCAACTTGTACCATGAACATCAAAAACAAATTTGCAAAAAATATTAACATTCTAGAGCAAGGTACTACAGAACATATTAAATGAACCATGGTACCGAAAAAACACTAATCTGCCTAGAGACCTAGAAATTGATTTGATTGAAGGCGAAATAAATAAATTAGCAATTAGGCATAAACTTTGGCGTCTCAACCACGTCAATTTAGAAACGACCCAACTACTAAATTCTGACAATCTGACCAGAAGATTAAGAAGAGTAAAACTTAAGGAAATACAGGAACTGACAATATGCAGTTTTTACAACCTTTCAAGTATTGAAAAATAAATTTCTAATTAGTTTGATGATTTGGTGCGATAATTGGAAGGATGACCTGTCCTAGATCATGCCCCCCGGGTGTTTTTTTTTAGTCCCACACTATCGAGTAAAAATGTATCAACGTGGCAAATTATCTCGTCTTTTAGCGTTTAATGGTTGTTGGCTTGTTAACGTACAAACTCTCTCTTTCAGATGAAGGAAGAAGTTCAATTGTCTAAAATCACCCCGGGGGGCTAAGGAAGATCGTGCGGAGTCCCTTAGACTTGTCTTAGCCTGATTGGAGAGGTAGGCCCCCTTGTGGGAGTATCGTGGTGGTTGTGGTTGTGGTTAACCCACTTCGTGGGAACGTATGTTATTCTAAATTCTTTTGTGTCGAAGCTTTAGAATACAAGACCTCGGTCCTTAGCAAGGATGAAGTTCGTACACATACGATTTTAAAAACTCACTAATATAGTGTGTCCTATATTGGGGTGTTACCCAACACTTTTCTATGGTTCTGAAATGTGGGTAGGCACACCGCGAAATAAGAGCTGCAGGTTAGGTTTGTTGGGTTGTTGACGCCCAAGTGAATCGTCAAACCCGCATAAGCCTACGTGGGCCCATAGCGATACCCTTTATTGTACCTGAAAAGAAAGCTGCGTTAGTGAAAAGGGTGATACAAATGTGATTTGTGCTGCTCCATTAGCTTCAAAGAGGTAGTTGCTCCAACCCGACATACAGCAGAAGCTGACGATCTGTGCTAAGCTTGTTATATTTGCTATCGCTTAATTCCGGCCAAAAGTGTCTGCAGATGTTAATGTTTTGCCACCTAGATTTTGTTTCACTTTGCGTGTATCTGGTTATTTTCTCTTTTTAAAAGCAAGTGGGGGTTTAACCCTATTATCGCATAAGTAGATGCAGCTGGACGATCCTAGTCTGGCTAGCTCGTCTGATTTTTCGTTTCCTGCAATGTGATTATGTCATGGCACCCAGATAATTTGGTTACAAAGAGCCTTTAGCTCTGAGCGGCAGCGTCCAACTACTCGTGATTTTATTATGTTTGATGCCAGAGCTTTTATGGCCCTTGGCTATCTACGTAAATGGAGATATCCTCTTGTGTTATGTCCAATACTCTACCCGATTCGGTAGCTCGAGTATGGCTAGGATCTCTGCTTGGAAAACACTGCACGAGTTTGCCAATCGAATGGATGTGTTTAACACGATTCTATCGCTGTAGAACCCAGAGCCCACTCCTATTTCCATTTTAGATCCATCGGTATAGATTGCTACTTCGTTGCTGGAGCTGTAATGGCTAGGAGTTCACGTTAAGCATGCATTACATTATCTGTCTCAAACTTCTACCGTCATTGAAAGTAATTGTTTTCGTTGGCTGTGTGGCAGGTGACACCATCCTGTTATGGATCCACATATCCTTCACTTCTAAGCCTCTCATTGCCGACGCAAAATGAAAACCATTGTTATTTAGCGAAAGGATAACACGTGTGCCATTCACGGTAATAGCTCGGCTTCGTTTCTGAAGAAATACGCACCGATAACTCCACACTACAGGAACTACATCAAACAGTAAATTTTTCTCAATGAATACTTGGTTTTCGAGGATGCACATCCCGATGTGACTCCGACACTCCAAAAAGTGATAGCCCGATGACTTTGCCACCCCAAGGAACGCGCAGAAAAAATTGATAGCCCGATGACTCCACTCTACCACGAAGCGCAAAAACATTGATTTTTAGTGATTTTGGGTTCTATCAACCCAGATGCGACCAAGCTGAATGCCAAATCAATCATGTTAAAGGTTTGCCTTATAACGGGTGATTTTTTAAGAGGCTTAGAACTTTTTTTAAAAAAAAAAACACAAAAAATGAATGAAATATTTATTTGAATCGATAGTTTGAACCTTGCAATTTAATGTTTAAAGATAATTTCATGCAAATGTTGACCGCGGCTGCGTCTCAGGTAGCCCATCCGCTGAGTCCAATTTTGGCATACTCTTTCACACATATCGGCCGGTATCTCACGAATGAATGCATGGATGTTGGCTTCCAGTGCGTCAATCGAAGCGGGCTTGTCCCTATAGACATTAGCCTTGACATACCCCCACAAAAAATAATCTAATGGTGTCAAATCGCACGATCTAGGCGGCCAATTGACCGGCCCGAAACGTGAAATTAACTGTTCACCAAACTCGCCTCGCAATTGCGCCATTGTTTCGCGTGCTGTGTGGCATGTGGCACCGTCTTGTTGAAACCACATATCATGCAAGTCAAGAACTTCCATTTCGGGCAAAAAAAAGTTTGTTATCATCGCTCGGTAGCGTTCACCATTGACAGTAACGCTGCGATTCGCATCATCTTTGAAGAAATATGGCCCAATAATGCCGCCGGCCCATAAACCGCACCAAACAGTGGCTTTTTCGGGATGCATTGGTAGCTGTTGCAATGCTTCTGGCTGATCTTCACTCCAAATGCGGCAATTTTGCTTATTTACGTACCCATTCAACCAAAAATGAGCCTCATCGCTGAACACAATTTTTCGATAAAAAAGCGGATCCTCGGCCAGCTTTCCAAGAGCCCATTCACCAAAAATTCGGCGTTGTGGTAGGTCGGCTGGCTTTAGTTCTTGCACCAGCTGTATCTTAAAAGGCTTTACGCCCAAATCCTTCCGCAAAATTTTCCACGTAGTGCTGTAACAAAGGCCTAACTGCTGGGAACGGCGCCGAATCGACATTTCGCGGTCTTCTGTCACACTAGCTGATACGGCCGCAATATTTTCTTCACTACGCACAGTACGTAAACATGTTGGTGGTTTAATGTCCAACAAAGTAAATTTGGTGCGAAATTTGGTCACAATCTTCCGAATAGACTGCTCAGAAGGTCGAGAATGCCGATCATAAAATGGAAGCAGCGCGCGATGAACATTTCGAACCGAGCACGAATTTTGATAGTAAAATTCAATAATTTGCAAGCGTTGTTCATTTGTAAGACGATCCATGGATAAATTGCAAACCAAACTGAAGCTGTTTGACAGTGACACAAGGTACTAAACACACGTCAGCTGTCAAAACCAGTGTTGCCAAAACCAAACCAGCTAAAAAATCACCCGTTATTTGGAGATATCTCCTTATAATTCACTGACGTTTGCCCTGCTATTCGGCATATTGGTGCTTCAAATGTTTCGTGGCCTTCAGTTTCAGAGTCAACTAGACTTTGTTTAAACGTGTTATTTTAATTCCTTCCTCAAAGTTCGGCGCAGATTTTCAGAGCCGTTTTACAAGTTCGACTATGTACACAGTCGAACTTGTAAAACGGCTCTAAAAAACTAGGCCGAACTGCAATGAGCTCACGATGAGAAATGTCAAAACAGAAAGAAAAAAAACTTTTGATATTTTTTTTATTTCTATATCGGAACATCCTATGCTCTTCATAATGATTTCTGGGAGGATTTAATTCAGGACCACACTTAACACAGACCCACTGCTCCCACAGGTGGTACACACGTGGTGAAGCTGCTTGCAATAAGTACAATTCAACGCGCATCAATTATGTCTACAAAAAAGCGACTATATGTTTTTAACCTTCAGGCTGTTATACGTCTGGGATCTGGTTAATATTGTTTAATGACATATTGGTGCAATGAATTACTGCACAAATCGAAAAACATAGCAAATCCTTATAAGAATTCAATACACCACCTGAAAACATACAACTGTCCAGAGACAATTTGGAAACTCTTACCAAAGAGGATTTTTAAATTTTTTTCCATGACCTGAGTTCCTCTGGTGATCCCATTTCATTTTGTAGACCTCGACTGATACATATACACTCCCCATCGTGTTGTCAAAAGATCACTTTATTACCACCAAAAGTGGCTTGGCTAGTCGCCGTGTATACAGTCGACAAAAACTATTCCAAAGTGGCCAACAGATATCTACATGCGCCCAAATATTGTTCGAAAAGATTGCTTCTTCACGTCGTCGTCGTCGTCGTCGACAATCCAACAGAGAAGAAGAAAATCAATACGTTCACACAAAGACTCAAGCAGAAGCAACCAGCAGCAGCAGTGGTCCCAGGTGAAACGAATTTTGATTAGTTGATTCCCAGGAGTCCCATATTTCCCCAAATGAAAGATATTTCTATGCACTGCCTTCTGCTGGTCCTGGTGCGACTACCATATCGAAGGTGTGTGCTACCGTACATGTGTATAAGTTCCTCTAATACTCAAAGTATTCCCAGCTTTATCCCTTAGCAGCAGAAGATAAAACGACGAAACTATAAAAGAGTACACGGCGAGTACTCTTTGTCCTAGTGCGCATGTAAACGCAGCACGAAGAGACACGACAGCCACGTGATTCCACAGTTCCACCGGATGTTTTTTCACTTGTCCTGGTTTAAGAGACAAACTCCTCTCGCAGAATGGTCGTCGACGTCGTCGTCGCCATCGTCATCCTCATACACCGTACAAAAACAAACGAGTACTTCCCGTATACAATATGTTACCCGTGGGACCACCATGTGCTCGCTGACTCCCATTCTTCTATCACAAGGAACACCGAACACAGAAAACACATCTCCCCCTCCCCAACAAGGTGGTGGACTGGTGGTGCAAATCTTTCGGGATGATTTCCTATCAATTCTAAAAGCTTACGTATGTATCTGTATGCGACCAGAGGCACCTTGCTGCGGGAGGACTCTTTATATTTCTCGAGGTAAATTTTGACTACTCCGAGTAGTAGTACCTCCTCGTCCGTATCGCATCTCCATGTCCCATTCCCATTGCCATTCTCATACAATCGACCAGGCGCTCAGCTGCTAAGCATCGCATCGTGTAGTCTCTCGAAAAGGATATACTACCACTCGCATATGAAACTCGAAAAAGGTTGGCATTTGACGTAGTGTCGTGTATTGTGGATGTAGACTTCCAACTCATCAACATCATCTCTGCGCGACTATAATCCTTGTCCTCCGGCTAGGGAATTCCTCATCGAAATTTGAATATTTGTGGGTTCACGTGTTCGTGTAGTCGATTGATCGGGTATAGTGGCGGCGGCGAATGGTCGGGTCGATGGTGTGGTGTCGCTTTGTGGTCGGCTATATGGGCGAATACAAAAGAAATTTTAGAAAGGGGGCAGAGAGTTATAGCGCGCGATGATTATTCAACACGTCCTTGCGGGACACAATGAATGTTCGCTTTTGTGTGTCTTATTTGGCTGGTTCTTCATCAAGTGAATGCTGTGCGCATTATTTTGGTTTGCATACTATATTAGCTTGGCAATAGTCGAGGCCCGAGTTACCTTTTCGTTGCGGGGTTGCTGCTGTATAGTCGCTGAACTGGGATTTTCACTTCGCTGTGCGAAACCACAAGCCATTTAAATTCGCTTATTTGGGGACTATAAGCGAAGTGAGAGAGCGAGAGGAGAGGAGAATTTTCGGCTTTTTGAAGGATGTCATAGTTCATGAATCTAATGATATTTTGTGTAGGACTAGGCTGTAGGTAGGCTGTGGTATACATTAAGGTAAGGTTGTGCATATTACTGATGAAATTCAGATGTACAGTCGGTGTACCTATATACATGGTTGTGATAAACTCTTATTGAAACATTAAAAAAAAATCTGTCCGATAGGTGGTACCTGGTTTGTTTTGGTTTTCATTATGTAGGGATCTATTAGTGGACTTATACATTGAAAAAAAAATAAGTTTTAAGGTGGTAGGAGGTCGAATTTATAGAAAAATATTTTTACGAAGCATAAAGATAAATTTTCATTCAAAAAATTAGGGTCTCAAACTGCTAAATTTGTGTGCGAAATTATTATTTTTGTCACAAAGAAGAGGACCTCCCGAATAACGCCAAATCCGACCGTCAAATTTAAAAAGCTTCTCATTTCAGTGTCGCAAAAGGGGGAGCTGTGAAGCAACTTAGGTGTTGTCACTTTCGTACTTGGAAGTCCAATGCACTTACCATAGCCCACTTTTTTAATATAAGAACAAATAATGTCACCCCTATGTGTTTTTGCTTTCTGTGCAGCTAGAGAGTTCTGTTGGAAACTCCATCTTCCTCCGATGAAAAGGTTTCCAGGTTCCCATTTTCCAAGTAAAATTTTTACATTTCATTCACAATGGTGGATTGTGACCCTTGGTGAGAGATTTTCGCTTAAAATCGGAATGAGATATCTAAGCTTTTCTTGACAATTGATATTACTTGGATGATTTGTCAGATCATCACGAGATGAGGGTCAGTGAAAAAATATTTTGGGAATCGAACCCAAACCTTCTGCGCGGCTACTGCTTTTTATATTTTGTTGTGACAACGTAATTTGATGGCTTGGAAGGAAGCAGGATAATGCACACATCTGTGAGGGAGATAGCATCGTCCCCAAACAATCGAAGCCAAGGTGTCTGCAAAAATGCGTGGGTCCATAGCCAAAGAGGAAATCAAAAGACATATGATGTATTCAGACGAGATTTTAAAACGGTTGAGCATCGAAGTACGCCAAATTCGTACATAACTGCATGATCTATATATGCAGATCTTAACCACGTCGCTAAGCATAGGGAAATATTTCCTTTATGAACAGGTACCTAGGCATGACCATATTCATTGTACATATCATATTCAAAAGCCCATATTTTTCATATGCAAATTTATGTTCATTTTCCTTTATTGCTTATTTATTGCATTGGTAAATTTCGTCATCATTTGAGTCTGAATACTCCCATGGATTAGATTCTCCGTCCAATGATGAATTGGCACGATTTTAGCATGTAAAGAAAAAGGTGGTAAAACGGCAATCCCCTTGCCGCTTTTTAGAAAATTGAGTGTTTACCCAATAACGTCCTCACGGAAGCCTGACTCTATAGCAACAGGAGGAACCCATTGCGTGTATAAAACTGTAAATTTGCAAGATAGAAACTGGAATTGCACTCCCAGAACTAAGATAGTGGTCTATTTGTCATGTATGTTAATGTATATACCTACGGTAGGGCCCACAGCCCCAACTCCAAAAAATTAGCTATGGCTGTATCTGTTAGTGGTAAGAACGCTTATGAAATGTTGTAGCCAATATTAAATATTGACAAAGATACAACGAATGGTATGCATCGGCACTACGGAAGCATAAAGGGCCAATATAGAGCAATCCCTGTTCACTTTTGCATCAGTAGCTTCGTTAGGTGGCAAGCAACGCTCAAGACCATCAATCTTAGGTAATTGTCGAAGATAAAATGAACGAAATGCATCCACCTACGTTAGTATTTAGGTGTCGTCCAATACTTCTATTCTCTCCCACATTCTACCAGACCATGCGCAAATTGTAAAAAAAAGTGGACGATTGCTCCTCTGAATGTGTGTACATCCAGGATGTTGGATGCGTGCCTCGCATCTATAAGCGGTTTGTTGGAGGTTCGACTATCTGGAGATCGCCAGGTTGCTTTGTGTATTCGAAGTCGTAGGAACCTAGTGCTGCTGATAACAGTATTACAGATGCCGCGAAGTCTGTTAGTCGGAAGCTATTATCTGTCGTCGTTTCGTGGAGGCTGTGCTTTGCAACTAACCCGCGGAAAATGTTTTCTTTACCGATTGAAGTCCCCTAGTACGATATTTACATCGTATGCCGGACAGGCTCCGAAGGTTCCGTCCAGGAGGTTGTAAAATTCCTCCTTGATAGAGTCCTTAGTCTCATCGGTAAGGGTCGGGTGCATATATCGGGTGTCCCATAATTCACGCAAAACGTAATTTTGATAGAAAATACAGATTTTTAATTAGAAAGCTTAATTTGTTTATTGATTCATAGAGTATACAGATTGGGGCTATGTATGGAATAGCACATCGGATAAATGACCGCCATGGAGTACACGGTAAGAACGTACTATTTTATTGAAATTTTCTATGACCGCTTCGTATAAATGTGGCTGAATTTAATTACACCGCCCAATTTCCTCTTTCAAGGCGCTGGTAGTCGTGGGCTTATTTGCACAGACATTCAACTTCAAAACCCCAAAGCAAAAAGTCCAATAGCATTAAATATCAAGATCTGGATGTCCAATTCTGATCACAAAAACGGCCGATTACACCGCCCAATTTCCTCTTTCAAGGCGCTGGTAGTCGTGGGCTTATTTGCATAGACATTCAACTTCAAAACCCCAAAGCAAAAAGTCCAATAGCGTTAAATATCAAGATCTGGATGTCCAATTCTGATCACAAAAACGGCCGATTACACGATTAGGAAATCGTTTCACCGTCTTGTTGAAACCACATTTTGGTGAAATACATATCATGTATTTTAGGCAATAGAAACTGTGCGATCATATCCCGATAACGTACGTGATAATTTTTACTGCCTAGCCAGCCGCCTTGTTTAAGAAGAATGGTCCGATAATAACTCCAGAATTTGAATTTGGTCGGTTATTGAGAAACTCTTGGCGTAACCTGACAGAGTCAGGTCACATGTTGGGGAGCCAGCAATATTTAGTTCCAATCGCTAAGTCATGAACTTTCACATACCCACGTACTTAGTATCCAATTAAAAACCTTGGTAAAATCGGATATGATCAGTCATGTCATTCAATCCTCCCCAAACCCTAAGCATCACACTATATCATAGTCAACAACTTATTAATTTTTGGCAACTCTGTCTGAGGGAATTCCCCAGAGGTTGTATGCAGCTTTGGAAAAAATAAAACAAATAGTCACTTCACAGAAAGGCATTTACGCCACCAATATTTTCAAAGTATTAATTTCGCCTCACATAAAAATCGGTGCAATATTCTTTTATGCCCTGTGCCACTGCAACTCCACAACCCCCCCCCAAAGCCCACCCAAAGTTATGAAAATAAAAATCTGCTCTCGTCAAAGGAACACAAAAACAACAAAAAAAATGACAAAAACCTCGAGTGCCAAAAACCGGTTCTGTTATCATCTGGAATCCAAAGTATAAAACCCATCGCAGGCCGGCTACGTAGCGTCGTTCACAAGTCACACACAACGCAGCAACCCTCTGCGCTCAGCTATCCTCTGCATCGGTTTATCCCAAAAGTCCTCGAGTGGGGGCCATGGAAATGGAAAAACTCGTTATTCTCGGGTTGGGATCCCATGGGAATACTCTGCTGTGCTCTTAATTCGATTCGTCTCCTTGGTTACCGCGTCCCCAGAGAATCACAGTCTCATTTCTTTATAGATATTCTCCCGTATAGATTTTATGCCACCCTATATATTCCATTTCCAACGCCAAGGTTGCTCCCCAAACTCTCATACTTCCTCTCACTCATTCTCTGGTTGCTCTGACTCACGAGTGAGTGAGTAGATTTCGTTTTTCTTTTTTCTTTTTTTTTGCGGAAAGAGGAGCAGAGGGCATGAGATATACAGACTTTTGGGAGTACACTCTTCCAGAGATTCTCCTTGCCTCGCACTACATCCCGGTGCCGCCAACGGGCGACGTTTCTTTTTGCCAACCGACCTTTCATACAAAAGGCAGCAACCCGGCCAGCATGCATACAGCACATGAAAACCCGTCTATAAAAGAAACCGAAATTTCAAGTCTCGGGCGAATTTCGAGGAATTCCCTGAACATCATCATCGTCGCATACAGGATAAAGCCATCGGAAAAGGACAGAAAAATATGTGTGTGTGTCAGTTTGTGTATTTCTGTGCTATCATTCAGTTTGTCAGATATGGGGTGCATGGATTAAGACAGTTGATGGTTTCTATAATCCGAATTATGTTTGTTTAAAAAGGTTTTTTTGTAAGTTTATTTATTGTTCGAACAGAAACTGTTCGATATGCGTACGGACCCTAAGACGATGTCTACTGGGCGCACATGATTGTGACGTTTCTTATATGTATACTGTGTCTGCTCGACGTGGACTCTTCTTTTTTTCTCTTCCCGCCTTTTGGTGACAACTTACAATGGCAACAGTAACATAAAATGGCATAATGCGTTCAGGACTATGTTAACATTGGGCGTACGGATAGGAGTTTTTATATTGACGTTTTACAGACGAATAAGGAAGTGCGGTTGGGGTTGACGTTTTACGACAACGCGAATTGTCAATTTTTTATTGAAGTTAATAAATATCCGTCAATTATTTGTTTAATAAATAAAATAAAATAAATAAAAAAAACATACTAAAATATGAGGTACATAATTAGTTATTTAGAAAAAGTGAAGTATCTAAAGGTGTGTAATTATTCCCAAATACCTACCTTTATAAAAATGAAGAAAATATAATAATAAAGGTTGAGTCAAATGAGGCCAACCAATGTTAAACACAAAAAACTTTTTTTTTCAGGTTATAATTAAGTTCTTGAAAATTTATATTGATACATACGGTACAACAACGGGTAAAAATTATTGATTTTTTTATTCTTGTCAACGATCAATTGTTATTACGCATCGAAAATATGGCAATATTTTAGTTCATGATCACCTCCCATAGCCTTCATGATTAGGAGTTTGGTCTACCGTTTTGAGGATGAAACGACTAAAACGATTTCCGGGGCTTCTTACAGAACAATGATCGACAACTTTTTGCGGCACATGGCGGAGCAGCATACTAATTTGTGGTTCCAATAAGATGGAATGACATTGTTAGGCAAATTATGGAACTGCTGTGTGGAGTTTTTGCGAACATGTGATTTAAAAATGTTCAGATTTCCTTTGGTCACCTCGTTCACCAGATTTAAATGCGACCGACTTTTTTTTATGGGGATATTTGAAAGACAAACCAAAGACTATTATACAGCTAAAGCAGAAAATTCAATATATGGGGCTGCAATCAGAAACGTGGGGTTTTTGGAAAACGCACAAAAACATCAAAGTATATGGTGCAAAATGTTGGACATTTGTCTGATTTCATATTTCATAATTATTTTCCATAAAATTAATCATAACAAATGATTATTACAAAAGTTATACACTTAAGGAGAGGTTTTCAGGGTCTTATAAAGGACCTCCTTAGTAGTTCGAATGAGGGCTTTAATACTAAATTGCCTTCTTAGCGTTTGGCAAGAGTAATTCTTCGTTTAGTTTCTGACGAGATGTTGTTGACAGAGGTAATAGCGGAGCCGAGTTAGACAAAGTCCCGTAATACTTCAAAGTTTTAATGATGTCAACATCGTCGGCGTATACTAGTAGCACCGATTTTTGGAAGATTGTGCCTCCGGGGTTGACTCGTTAGTTTTGCACAATCCTCTCAAGAACCAAATTAAAGAAGTCACATGACAACGCATCGCCTCGTCTAAATGCTTGTTTGGTATCGAAAGTGTTGAGGTAGTTTACGACCCTGATGGAACGCGAGAATTTTCCATTATCATCCTATACAAACGAACGAGTTTGGGCGGTATACTAAAACTAGACATGGCTCTATTTAGTTCGTCTCTATAAATATTGTCGCATTCGGCTTTGAAATCGATGAATAGGTGGTGGGTATCGATTTGGACTTCTTGGGTTTTTTCCAGGATCTGCCGAAGTGTGAAGGTTTCATTAGCTAGATAAGGGCCGATCAGGTTGTTAGTAAACGGTTTCAGGCGTTCACATATCACGGCAGATAGGATCTCGTAGGCGATGTTGAGAAGACTTATGCCTCTTTAGTTGGCGCAGTTCAGAGGGTCCCCTTTTTTGTGGATCGGGCAAGCGATGCTGAGGTTCCATTCTTCAGGCATACTTTCATCCGACCAGATTTGGCTTATGAGTTGGTGGTTGTAACTTACCAAGTCATACAGCTCAGCGAGTCATCTTCCGCCAGCATTATAATAAGCTTGAGTTTAGATATTGCTATCCTCACTTCACTTAGGTCGGGTGATTGGCAGTTTTCGCTGTCGTTGCCAATATTGAAGTGTTTGTTCTGCCTGACAGCGGAATGTTGTTCGTCATCGCCGTTTAACAGTCTGCAGAAGTGGTTCTTCCATATCTTCAGCATCGACTGTGTCTCAACTACGATAATACATGCATTGGCTTTTGGAAGTAGTGGTCAATAATCAATAATAAAAGTAAATGCCAAATAGTCGACTACACCTGACGTTAGACAACTCCAAACTCCACATATTTAAATGATTGTGGTCTCAGACCGACCACAATATGAACATGTATCCACCTGAATGTTAACTTAAAAACAGGACAAAACAAAACTTTATGAAGGATACACGTCACACAACAGCAACGAAAAAGTATGATGTGAACTTGACACACAAGAAGAACAAGAAGATGGAAAAGAGTTTAGAGATTTAAAGCACAACACAAAGAGCGCTCAAGTACACATGGGTTAAGGAAAATACCATACGTTATATTTTCTCCTATCCCAGCGTGGCTCCCAGGACGACAAGTAAAAAAAATGTATACGTTCATACCATGCTACAGCTATACGAGCAAAGGGAAAAGACAATTTCGGGATCCCCAAACTTATCACGGCCTCATTTCCCATCAGAACGTTATACAGTACGCTAGAGAGACCCATATATTATGGGAGAACAAGTGTACACCGTACCCATGCTGGTGCTCGCACACCCTTCCTTCGAAGTTGCTTTATGTTGTATGAATCTCCTATAGACACCCAAACTCCTACACGACTCAAAGGGAGCATCTGACGCCACCGTCGCCGTCGTCGTCGTTGCCACTCGAACACCATGGTGCCGCTAAAGGTATATTATCCCACATACAATGGCTTCAGAGAGCCAGCTTTAGATACTACTGGTACTGCTGCTATACTGCTCTGGTGCTACTACTGCTGCTGTTGCTACTGTTGTTGATGATGATGTTCGGATCGTGGATTTCCCTTGGGACCTCTGTACATGAAAACGGCACCGAGAACTGTACACCCATGTGCCATAATCATCGCACACTGGAATATTTCGTGTAATGTATGAGTATGGGACTACATGGACACATCAAACTTTATTTGGGGCATACGGCGCCCCATAGTAAATGCCATTACGTAGGTACGTATATGTGTATATATACACGTACAACTTATTGGCTGTCCTGAGTGTTTGTGTCTGCTCTGTGTGTTCCTGCTGCTACTGCCTGTTTCGAAAGGATATCCCCACACTATGGAGACATTCAGTGTATTACGTGTTGAAGCACACGCATGTAGCATGAAGCTCCCTCTCGGATTTCCATAATTTGATGTTGGTCTTCCTTGGTCGTTTTATACTCGTATCTCACTCTATCAATGGAAAAACGTGAGCCCCGAATTTATTATTATCCTCTGTACCATCGATCTATTGGGATTTATAACATTTGCCGTTTAACCAACTACAAGTCGCTATAAGGTCGATCACTTTTTGTTGGGAAGGCTGTTGAAAGCACTAGTAATATAAGCTAATGCAACTCACCACAATTGTCATCTGCATCGACGTCGCTTTCAATATCCGATATGATTTCCTCTTTTGGATCAATTGCCAGCAGGCCGGGTTCATCTTGAGCGCCGAGGAGAGCTTCATCATCGCCCGCTGTAAATAGATGGTAAAGATGGCAATTAATTTCAAATTGACCTTAATTTGGTTATATAATACAACGATTAATAACAGCTTGAATCATGAATGAATAAAAGTTGCAACAAAATTTAAAATGAGGTTAGGTCAGACAAATTTGGACATTAAGCCAACTCGATTACGAGCCGTTATAGACTCCATTATAGACGTGGTCTACCAATTCTTTGGTGGGAGTCGACTCTTGTCGATGGGCTGGGCTGGGCTGGGTTGGGACTTGCATACCTTCCATATTTTTGAGCACTATAAAGGCACTCTGGTGGTGAATAAACATCGTATATTCTGAAACGTCATTCAAATAAAAAATTTCAGTGATTTCAAAGCTGAACGCGGTACTTCTTCTCTCTGCCCATACTGTCATAAGCGGCTTTGCAATCGACAAACAAGTAATGATGAATGGGTGTATGATCCTTACCATGTCATCTCTGAGGTTTTTAAGAATTTTCGACTTTAGTCCATCTTTAGCCCATGTTTTGTTCTTTATAAACCTGGTGATGGATCCTTAAATATCATTTTGATTGACTGGTTTAAAACTCTTGGCTCTCTTTCCTGTCATCACCATTTAGCAATCGGTTGAAGTATTCTCTCTTCATATATTTAGCACCGGTAGTGTTTTAAGCCACGCTTTTCCTATCTTTGCAAGCTTCGGGGCGGCTCATGAATCATGGTTCCATACAAACTGCAAAGCGATATAGACCTGGTCAACATAACTCCGGGTTGGACGTTAAAGATGGCTAAGGCATGTAAAGCGAATAGACAACAATACTCCGGCTAGCAGAGTCCTCAATTCACAGTCAGACATCGGACCCAATGGATGAAGACTTCGCGATAAATGGTGCGCCCAATTAGAAACCGACCTGAACTAACTTGAAGTGCAAAACTTGGAGAGGCAAGTTGGTTGAGGCACAGGTTCATTCCATTTATCCACAGCTTCATCTGAGACTTATTTGTCGATTAAGTGTAACAACATTCTCAGCAAAAGCATACTTTATATGTCAAACAAAAATTTGTAGCCTTTTACCAGAAAGGGTGAGGAGAGAAATTTAAATTGTAAAAAAAGTTACCGGTCCCCAGGACGAATCACTTTCCGCTTACGGAATTTTCGGACATCTCCGGGAGATCCATAACTGTAACATGGCAAAATTATGTTTGCTTTCGCAGCTGAGGTAACAAAGCTTAATCAAATATGAAATTCGAAGATCCGAAGAAGCCTTAATGGCACAAATTCGTCTCCAGAAAAATGCAGCGACTGACTTAATAACAATTGTACATTCAATGGGATAATCACCCGGATACCTCAAACTGGATTATCGACCAAAGTTTATGTACAATCTCGTGAGATAGGTCTATAAAATCCTGGATCACATAAATAGTGAAACAATCCTGCCATTTGATTGGTCTCAATGACGAGGTGATCCGAAATAGAGTCATACCAGCAAAAAAGACGGCATGTCAAAAGGTTTCAAAAGGCTTTTAAGTCATCCAACTATTTGGTAAATGAACGATCTGTCAAGGTACAAATTCAAGACTGTTTATATCCAGCGCCTTCAAACACCATCTAACCCTATGGCATGTCGGATATGTACAACAAACTAGAAGATCGCCCCAATTTGATGGGGAACTGCGAAGTAAAAGGTCAAAGTTGGATGGAGAAACACCCATCGAAAACCCAAACTGCATTTTTCAAACTTTACTGATCGTACTTAGGGTTATGTTATTTGTTTGATCTTTAGTTTATACACACGGTGATATTTTGGTGATCGCCATTATGGTTACTTGCACAGTATTGTACAAATATATGATCTTATGGTGGTAAAAAATAGTAGATATTGATTTTTCTCCAAAGAGCCTGTAAATAAGTGCTAGTTCTCGATATTGTTGGCAAAGATTTTCAGACATCCAAGTTGTTATGAATCAGGAATCAGTTGAATCAATCGAACAATTATACCTAGACACCCGCTCGTATTTTTCCGTTGCAGTTAATGCCATGATGAGGCATTTTAATAAGACTATACAGACTGAAGGGCTTACAATATCGAGTTCTCACATTTGAGGATTACTTCCTTTCTGTTTTGATCATCCAACATCAAAACACCTTTATATCTGCTTTTGAGGTCTTCAGTATACATCGTATAGTTCTCTTATTATTCCGAGTTGCGTTAATCATTTATTTTTTTATTAATTCACCTTAGATCTTTATGAGATATGATCAATCCAGATCAGCTTGAGTTCTGATCTTGTTCAAATTGGCGATCGTGCAAAATTCATTGACTAATGCGTAACCCGGGAGGAGTTAGTCTCAGTTCATGTCTTATTTATATTTCCTTTGAATTTTTTTGGAATTCTGTGTGGTTTTGAAGTCTGATGTGGAAGCTAAAGTTGTATACTCTTACGGTTATGAGAAGTACATTCTGTTATGTAGGGACTATTTTTAGATCCAGTTCTAATGTTATTGGGTAAGGCATAACTTTTATTAGGCGTGTTCAGCCTTGATCTGATTATAAGTTATATTCGTACCAAAAACTTTTTGTTCGTTAACGTTTGATGTAGACTCTTGTTTCAACGTGCAGACCGCACAAATTATTTTTCTTAGACACAAGCATCCAATTGCGCAATTTTAAAAACGATTATCGATTGTATAGCCGTGAATATGGTAATCAACGTTTGTATTTTAATGTTATTTAAGTTATTTGATCCTTAAGTTGGATCGTCAAAATATTATTTCGGCTATGCAATTGAGATAAATTGATTATACTCAGTGCTGGGTTCCGATCGCGTAACTTTAAAATTGTTCGTTTAAAAATGGTTTGTATAAAACGACGAGACGTCATAAATAATTTAAACATTGACTGGTCTGTAATCTAAATCAAGCTAAAGCGACTATACATAGTTAGACTAAATTATCGTACTTTATGTAACCTAAAACCACAAATTGTCAAAGCGACTTTGTCTAATCGTGTTCTTCTGAACGTCTTAATTTCATAGAACCTACTACCCGAATCGAATTCATAGTTTATTGACAAATGACAAGGCGTTAGTTGAGGTTCAATTTAGATCTGATACAGTTCCGAGCACAGGTAAGTGTTTTGAGGTGTTTTTGAGGTTGAAAGTCGGGGTAGCGTTTGTTTTTCAAGTTTCAGATCACTGCAAATTTATTGCTTTTTGGAATGTAGGGATACCTTTAAAAAGCTTAAACTCTACTGTTTTTCAAATCATTTAATTGTTTCCACCTATACATGCCAAAATATGTTAAAAGTTGACAATATGGTGTGCTGTGTGTTCTCCAAAAATCATATACCCTTACTTTTTTTCGAAAACAAACGTGGAGTTACCGGTAACTGTTTCAGAAAAAGATTATGGTAACATAATTAATAACTTTTGACATCTTAATTAGAAATCAATAGCTTATTTGGCTCCGACAGATGATTTAATTTCATATTCACCTATCGTTACAATATTGTTGGTGGCTAATTCTAATGAGGGATACTGCCTTAAAAGCAACCAACATTATCACGAGACATAGCATCATTCTAAACAAACAATCTTACAACGTTTCAACAACAACAAATTGTCTGAAGAAATGCAGAAACGCGTACATCTCCATACATTTCTTTCTATAAAACTATAAAAAGAGCGCGCCAGGAACAATGGAACAACTTATGTTCCTTAAATTTGTTCGAGGGGTTCGATTGCGGAATCATTAGGAGGTTTGTGTTCTCTGTTTTTGTTGTTAATGCTCACGAAATGGACAACCTCAACCCGATTTTGTTGGTGTCTCCATAAGGGGAACCAAACAAATGCTTAAAATGATATAACTATTGCCATTCAATTTACGTAACATGTATACTGTTGTAGATTTATAAATTCCAAAATAGAAGGATCTACCCACCCCTACCAACATCCATACTTATTGTCTAGAAACCCATTGAAAATATCTAAATATACCCGAGGTGCAAATAAAATCAATGGCCCAAACACACACACAGAAAGGGATGGTTATCCGCGCAAATAATTTTATACTACCACCCCCCGTACAAGAACTTTATTTGTCGTTAGAATTACTCCGCGCTGTAAGTAACAAAAGGATACTTGTACTCACAGTACACCTCTATTTAAATATTTTGCGCTCTTTTATCCACTAGTGTGCCATAACAAGAACCCAACATATACCTACGCCTACCCCATCAAGCTTTGAAATTCCAATTAAATTGAATATTTCATATGTGCAGTTATCATCAAAGCGCGGCCCTCATAATGCGAAATAGAAGGTTCCTCGCAGTAACCGCATCCATCTAACCAACCAGAAAAAAAACAAAGATCCACCAACTCATACATACAAAACGTAAGGACACATTAAAATCACACCTGGAGGGTTTAAAATCGTTATCCTTTTGGTATCACCCCACCCCACACCAAAACAACTATACACTGACTGGCCGGCTGCCTGGCCGCCCTCCAATTGCCACATTTGAAGGCAAGACCGACCGCACTGTGATATGAAGACTTTCGCATGGCACAAATGGGGAGCGGTGGACTATACAAATCGCATAAAAATGCTTTACGGGAACAGACCGAGAAAAGGGCGAACACAAATGCCATAAAAAGGACAACCACTTCCCAATGCACCCCACCCACTCCGACCGACCGACCGTCTCGCACCGTCAGTGGTAAGAACAAAAATAAATTTAGTTGGAACTCGGTGTCCTGTTGGTTACTCTCTACGTGTGAACCGTACGAGGAGGGTAACAGTCAGTTTATAAGCGCCCATATGTATGCAAGCGATTTTCATTTTTGTTTAAAGCCCCCCCGGGTGCATTTCGCACTCAGTCAGCTCTTCAGGATGTTTGAAGGTGGCAGCAGCGCCGCCACCGCCTCCGCCATCCTTCCATCGAAGAAGCGAGATGATAATACAGGGTTCCATGAGCGATATATTATTTTTCGAAACTGGCTGGTGCTTATACATCACGCCGTGAATGCTACCAAGCATACTATAGTGGTGGCAACGAAATGCTCCCTGGCCACACAAAAAATAATGAAAACGACCTCAGCGGTATAGTTAGCAACAAAACCATAAATATCCGATAGATGTGTGTGCTGTCTTCTACCAGAGCGGTTAGCTGGCTAAACTTTTCAGGATAATCTGGTTAAATATACTGTCACATGTCCATAAGACATCCATTTGCACCTTGGTCTAGGTTCGCATACAACAAACGAACGAACGAAGGAAGAAAAAAACGGATTAATATAAAAATTAGAAAGGATTTCCCAAACGAATTGTCATCGTCGAAGCAGTAGTGGTAGTAGTAGCAGCAGCAAACTCCAAGTGCCATTAGTATAGTATTTGCATATATACTCGTACACACAGTCAACAGGAGATAGACAGATACTACGTGCGTTGGCTGTGTAGGTGGTAGCACCGGGGACAACGTTATTGACGTTGTGTTGTGTACATACGGCAACTGGGTATAGAAAGCTAACAACAGCACAACATTGGAGCAATGTGTTGTTGGGGCAGCCAAGCAACCAAACGAAGTAATCCTCAGAGGCAACTCCCATGGGATTGGCAATTCCCACGAGAAATACCAACGATGGGTTTTCTATGTTTCAGGGAAAAACGGTTTGAATGTATAGTTGCGCCAGAGAGCGGCACAAGCAGCACACTTCACCGATAGCTACCAGTGAATGTATATGTAGGTACAAAGTTATAGCCACCAGGGAGGGGGCGGATCGGATAGAGACACTCCGAACCTCCGAAGGGCATGTGGTACAATTTGAAATTGGATTAAATATGTATGGTTAGCACCAGTGCCGTAATTTCGCCATTCATCAGTGACAAGTTTACCTTTTAGAAAGGCTCGTGGCTTCGCCTGTTTTCTCCTCGACATAATTTTGTTTATCCGCACTTTACACTTTTCGCACTTTATTTTATTTTAAATCACTTTAAATCACTTTGCACTTTGCACAGACAAACTTAAAAAGGCTGACAGCTAAATCTGACCGCTGGGCCGACTTCAAAAATAACTCACTATCAAACAACACGATTTTATAGGTAAAACGAAAAAATAGAAAGCGTTTCCGGCAACGTGCTTATCCTTTCACCATCTTCGACCGAATGTTTTTCTATTTTGAAACACATGAGCTGAATATTCCTGTGTCCGCTCTCGCATGTCCTCGCTGTGTCTCTCTTAACTTGAAAAGCTATGACAAAGAGCAGAACTCCCAAAGAGTACCGTACGACTTTTACGAATCGTAAAAGGACCTTGCGGTGCGAAAACAACTTTGAGAAGGGTGCCGACGATGCCGAATCAAAACAACCCTTGAACAACACAGCACACACAAGCACTATATGCTGGGTTTCGAAAACTCCCAAGGGGCTGGCGCTGGATCTTTTGTGTGGTGGTGGTGCACCTAGTCCAAGTATATGGCAATGAATATTTCATAACATTGCTCTGCTGTAGGTACATGGCTATACCTAGATACGAGTACGTAAGGGGTGTGCTTGTCACCAATTCCCAATAGGGTGACAACGGAAGTCCCGCGTATGGGAAGGAAAGCTTCTGGCATTTGGTTCTCAGTCGTAGGGGTTCTCGAGTATAGGCATGCTGCTGAGCCAATCTCAGTGGGGATGCTCCCGGCAAAGGTAAAGTAATTATAAAGTCAGCCGGTGTTTGATGTATAATCGGGATTAGGGTGGAATTTTGACTTCAATTTTAGCAATGATTCACATCTGTGGGGGGTGGTTGCATTGGCGGAATGTAAAACGTGAGAAAAAAAAACATTTGTTGCGCCATCGATAGATTGGAGATTTCTGAGATACGAAGAATTGCAAAGTTCCTGTGGGCTAGGCTATATATTGGTGTCCTTGTGGATAATAAAATTATAAAGGTGGCTTGCATCTGGAGAAGGGAAGAGGTTTGAACATGGGCACAGAATATAGAACACGGAGATTTGGAAATTCTTATTGCTACGAGGAGGTGTACACGTCTAAAAGTGTTTGCCTGTATATATATTTGTGACTAAATTTGTCCCTATACTATAGGTACCAACTTCAAGGGGGTTCAATTGTTTTAAAAGGCTACTCTTCCAATCGGTACTTAATTACTCAATGTACTCACGTTGTGTTTCAGCCTAAGACAAGACAGCCTTCTATCTTCTTCGATACTGGACGTTATTCAGTAAAAGCACTCTGGGATCCACGATCGCGTGATACTTAAACTCTAGGTTTGGTCTTCCTTGTGGTCTCGAACCTGGCAGTTGGGCTGGGATCCAGATTGTAACGCATTATAGTTCATTATATCCACGTACGGTCTTTCTTGCTGTCTCTTACTATTTCTTCCGAGCCACTGTAGTAGACTTAACATCCACATATTGGTACAGCCCCTCCGCTTGGTGTAGGGCGTGTGGCCGTTCCCATCTAATTGGACAGTTCGGAGAAGATGATTCAAGTAAATGATTATAGAAAAAGAAAGTGTTTTCTAAAACTTTGAAGAGTAGAAAAACATAAGTCACTTAAAGTAAAAGTCTACCCAGCATAATTTCATTGAAGAAGACTATCCCCTACCCCGCAACACTTATAGTGTAGGTTAACCTCAGTTTCTGCCTCTATGGATCATTTTACTATGGATCCAGCCATTTCGATATCCTCAGACACCTGTAAAGAAAAGTTATCGGATTTTGAAAGTTCTTAAGTAGATACCTTGGAAGTATAGTAGCTTCCAAGTGCTCTATTTCTCAAGTGGCAGTGTCTCGGACAGTGGCAGAAAAAAGGTGAGCTCTGTTCTCGGTGACTCTTCGTCGCTCCAATCTTACTTATGTCGTCATCCTTAAGATTTAGATTAATTGTGTGATTTATTAGGAGGGAGTATCCCAACCAACTTAGTCTGTACCGCAGAAGCATGTTAGTTCGGTTCTTAGCCAAAACCTCCTCATATTTACTTTCATTTGGATCTTGTATTCTATACTGTTACTCGGACATAACAG
The DNA here is from genome assembly GCA_932526625.1 of Rhingia campestris. Lineage (NCBI taxonomy): Eukaryota > Metazoa > Arthropoda > Insecta > Diptera > Syrphidae > Rhingia > Rhingia campestris. Next base: position 109,943,928 of record OW052182.1, read on the forward strand.
AGCAGGGGGTGGAAGTTTTCCATTTCTTGCCAGTTATACTGTTATACCTCTGATACCCAGGGACAGAGTTAACCACAATGTTGTCAGCCAATACCTGAGAGCTTTTCGCGAGAGCGATGACCTAACCTTCATTTTATTTCAGGAGCAGATCGTAACTGTTTGTAGATAAAAATGGTAATATCATCAAGTGGTATTGTCATCACTGACAGCACCTCAGCGTGGAATACACTGCTATGATCAAAAAGCTTGTATATTACCAGTTTCCCTGAGAATATTACACCATATAGGCTCAAGACAGAAATTGCTTGGAAAAGAGTGTATGGTTCTTCAAACTCCAAGTTAACGCTGTTTTCTAACAATCTTGTATTTACGACCCTTACAGGATCTCAAACCCAATTCCTCCCTTCATTTGTGAGTACGAAGTTATTATTTTTGCTTCAAAGAAGGAGCTCCGCCGAATCCGGACGGCAAATTTGAAAAGTTTCTCATGAAAGTGATACTTTTGGATGTTTGTCAGACCTTCGCAAGAGATGGAGCAGTGACAAAAACTTAGGTGTTGAGCCAGGGAACCCGCTCTTAGTAGTCCATCTCACTAAGCGCTAGGACACTTATGACATGGAAATCTTCTTAAAAACTCGAATTCCAGCAGTTTGTTTACCTGATCCTCAAGACAACACTTTGGCAGGAGGTTCCTAATCCAGATGTAGCAGATTTAGCGCCGATTTTTCAATTGTCAGTTAAACAGTCTGATTGCTGTCTAATGAATAAATGTATTATACTATCTATCTACTAGATCAGTAGGTGTTGGGTTTTCAATCGTTGAATAACTCCTAGATTGTAATTGAATGGTTGTGTCAAACTCAATTGTGTCTAACTTCACAAAACTGAAATAAAAAGAGAGGAATATAGTGGCAATCTTATATGTTAGAGCTAGCAGACTAGTTTTCTCACTTTTGACAGTTCATAAACAGTCAGTTAAAGTTTACCCAACTCACTGAGGAGCAAATAATTTCATTCGCCAGATAACTGTTAGATACATAGAATAAGTGTAAACGGCTATTTAAAAATGTATTTTTGTGTTATCTGACTGTTAAGTGTTATCTGATTGCTAATCTGGCGATTGAGAAATCGGCCCTTAGAATCAATTCAAACCAAGTTGCCTCTATACACGCTAGTCACTGTATTTCTGTCATTTGATTCATACAGATCTGGCAGTACCTACATATCTGGAAAAAAAACTGTACTTGTCTCAATTCACTCAATTGAAAACACCATAGTTCACGTTTCAAATGCGTTAAAACGGGGTTAACATTTGATTACTTCACACTATCGTTGTGACTTCACCATTATACAAACTATATATATGTATTTTTATTTGACATGTGAAGTACAAATGTCCCACAGGCTGTTTTTTTTAATCTGACTTCCCTTACTTAAAATTGTATTTTTCATAACTTCCTATCTCGCTAATCACCGCATAAAAAGTTAATAAATTTCCGGTCTTATGCCTACACCCTTGGTAATGACTCAAGTCCTTATATAAGCATCCACCATTAACGCTAACAATCCTTGAGAACGAGATATCTTGATCGTAAAATCAAAACAACTGCTTGGGTCGATTACAATGCCATGATTAACTTCTCAAACAAAACCAGAAACGAAAAGGGGAATTTCAAGACGGAAGTTCCGCTTGAAAGCATTTATGCATGCCTTCATGTAAAACAATGAGCTAAAGAAAGACACGGTATGATATCCACAAAGAGAAGAAAAGTCAGAGTCCCATTGGAGTTCGTAGTTCTAGAAGCGAAAAATATTTAAATAAAAATGGCCAATTAAAGGTCACGTTTTAAATTTGCAATTATTTAGTTAAAAGAAATTCCTAATTCTTTGAAGACAAATATTCTACTACTATACCACTCATTTTCAAACTGTCACAACTGGTGCGGTTATCGGATATGAATTGTGGGAAATTTGTATTTGGTTGATGTATCAGATGGGTAACAGTTCATGAAAATGAAGTTTCGATTTGTATTTGAGAGTTTTTCAAAGAAGCACTCTATAAAAATATTCAAATACAAATTAAAAAAATCCACTAAAGTATCTTTAATTCAATGTAAAACGTTTACTACTAAGAGGCAAAGCCATCACTTCTGTTACCAAATTGAGGTTTGAATATTATTAAAAAGATAATATTTCACAATATGAAGGTCTATTATGAATTATTAAAGTCGTCTGCAAAAGTGGTTACAAAATATCCCCATCAATGCCGCAATTATCAATGCATGTTTTAAAATCTTTTGGTTTAAATTGAAATGCAAACGGCTTTCAATATGAGCGAGCACAACAGACGTAGCTTACATTTTAAGTCCAACACAAATGAATTCTAGCACAACAAAAATATAAAACAAATTGTTTACATTTATATTCACTTGTTGTCTCTGAGGATAATTCACATTTCGAGTCTCGAATTGACGAATTTAATAATCTACCAAATAAGGACAGAGTACAGTCAGAAACTAAATTATTTTAACAAACTAACTGAAAATCATTGCATCATCTTAGGCGTTTTGTTGGATTCAAACAAATTTGAAGAATTTCTTGTGCACAATGAATACCCCTATACCCACCAAATGTTGTTTTTGTCAAACTTGTAAGGAAATTCCTGATTTATAATTTCGACATAACTTGTGTGAAATCTTTTGCTCCATTAAAAAATTATTTTCAGAGTCATTTTTCTCATGATGTTTCATTCATTTCACTCTGGGATATAAGGATCATTACTGGATTATTTACACTTTTTTCACAACATTACTTAATATTCTTCAAACTCATTCAGAGAAACAGGAAATATCTTTCGTTGCTAGTGGGCCTTCTGAACACGACTTAATGCAATTTTTGGGCAAATTTGTATTTGTGAAAATTGGTTTGGACGTCTTCTGTGACCTGTGAATCGAACTCCGAGCTGATGCGTTGACCTATCATTCTACGATTGGTGGTGAAAACAAGATCTGCACTTGATATTTAAATGTCATTGACTTTTGTCAAAAATGCATGCTTTTGGAGTCGATAAATCCGTTGTCGAGAAAATGTACGTTATGTGTTATTTTATGAGAGGTACCGTTGATAAAAAAAAAGTAAAAAAAGTGCCTACAATTGTGACCAAAATAACTGCGTATACGAAGTTTGAAAAAAATCGGTCAAGCTGTTTAAGCTGAAGAGAACATACGGACAAAAAAAAAACACTTTTCTGCGTTCTTCTATCATCGATATGTTAGAATGAATCAAAATCTCGAGGTCGAATTTTTTTACGATTTTTTTTCTCTTGACAGAGAAAGTTAAAAATTAGATACCTTTCGATTGTTTTTAACTTTCTCTTAGAAAGAGAATGGTATTGTTTTCGTAATAAAATGCTAGGCCAATTTGCTTTTACTTTTAGCCATTATATTAATGGTACCTGCCATATATAAAGAGAATATTGCGTACGACCCAGTCGTGCACTCGATTCATGTGTCTTAGTAAAGACTATCGTTGCGACGATCATATATTCGAAATTGCCAAAAATTAAAATGTCTGGGTTTCATTAATTGACGAATGAAATATGTTATAATTTCTGATCTGGCTTGAATTTAAAAAGCTTGAATTTAAAAAGTCAGGTACAGCAAAAACTTAACTGGATAGGATACAAAAACGTGCGATAACGTGGATAGAAGACTCAACCGTAGCGAACCCAAAAGTCTCGCTCAAACACCACTGTTTCCTGACTGACAAAATAACCAGTTTCATTCCGCTCTATAATCCATATATAATACATAATACAATGATACTACAAATTTCTAGTCTTTACATTTTATGAGCTTTACCATTTTGCTGAAACATTAGGAGTGTTTCACATACGGATCCTTCCGCTAACTCTAAGATCTCAAAAGTCGAACACGATTCCTCACTTGGGAAAGCGAAGATTTTCTACAATATGCTAAGACTAATTTTTTTAATTCGTCCCCTCCTTCATTATGCTGAAAACGTACAGCTGTTAAGGTACCCGTTTTTTTTTTTTTTTTTGATAGAGTAATTTCTCCTCTGCTGAGAATGTTGTTCCACTGAGTATTTTTTTCCTTTCTAGAGCTTTTGCTCTAACTTAAAAAATAAAATATTTTGCGAAATTCCCACATTGGAAACCCGCCCCAAAAGATTTGTTTTTAAATATAGGTAGATAATTCCATTCCATCGGTTGTCATTTAATTTGTCACATGGATTGATTGTACACATACATGCCTATATGTAAGTTTAGCTTACAATATTACAGGTCTTAAAAACAAACTATTGCAACCTTACTTATTCAAGTACATATATAATTTTGATATCATAATACTTTTAGAAACAAAGACAAAAGTGAACATGAATTTTATAAATATTTTAAAGATTACAAAATAACTTTATTTCCAGCATTTAGAACAAATGTACATGGGAGAGCAAGTGGAGGTATTTTAACAAAATACGGTAAAAGTTAATTAAAGTGGCATTAAATCACTTTGTTCAATTTAAAACTATAGAAAATAAGCTTGTTAAGGTTTGCCTTTTATTAAAAATTCTTTCTTTTAAAATATAATGTTAATTGGTGATCTCAACGCGGAATTGGTGATTATCAGAATTCTCCTTCTCATATCGTATACAAGACCAACAACTTTTTGAGGCCTTTAGAAATTCTAAAGATAAAACGACCATTAGAAATGGCAGGTTTTTAACTGAATTGTTTGATGAAATTGGCTTGTTTCTACTGAACGGGGTGTTAAATGGTGACAAGTGTTGGTGGCAAATTTTTCAGCGCACTCGCCAATATCAGTTGTAGCGCATTTCAATGAGGCTGTACAGGAAACAAATTCAGACAATTTTCGTAAACTAAGGTGAATTGAGAACAAAGCTCACCGTTATAAAACGCTCTTGAATCGTCACTTTTATCTTCTTCCGACTCTGTCGTTGTGCAATGTTCAACAAATTGAGAAAAACTTTACAAGAGTCATTTTCGCGTTGGCTCTACATGTGACCTACAACGTCACGTTCATGCCCAAAAATAAATGGTTTGAGAACGAGTGTAGAAATCTCCGATAGTTCTCTTTCACATATTTGAAACTATTGAGATCGACAAACGCTATAGCTTTCAAAAATATGTATGTACGTGCCAACAAAGAGATTAAGCAGTTATGTTCCGTCAAAAAATACAATATCTAAAAAGTCTGGCAACCAAATTACTACACTCTAAAAATTCGAAGGACTTCTGGTGTAATGTTCGTGAACTCCGAGGGCGTTACCGAAGTATAAAGATTGCTCTCGATGCTGAAACTCTAGATGCTCATTTTAAAACTCTATTGTCAGCGGAGGAGAATCTTAATACTTTTTGTTTCGCATTACATAATGTTATTGTGTCTGAACTCGATTCTCAAATATCTACAAGAGAACTAGAATCATTTTGCTAACTATGAATGTTAACAAAGCTGCGGGTAGTGATGGTAATACCGAGGGTAATACAGTGGAATTTAAAAATGTATAGTGAAATTCTCCAATCAAATTTTCGCTCTGACTAGTATTGCCAGAATATTTATTGAAAAGAACAAGAAGTTGTATGTGTGTTTTGCTGATTTTAAAGCAGCGTTTTATACAGTCAACCTTGATTTATAAACTGACATCGCACGAAGTATCTAACTACTAAGTTCTTAATGCTAACGGGTCCGCCATCTAACTAGTGCTTATTTCGTTAATGGTAACACTTAGCTCATGTCTGATTTGACAGATAATTAGTTTTATCCTTCCGCTGAATGAATATGGTTGTGTATACGCTTGAACAATGCTGGGAAATATTGCGACACTACTTTGAAAATCATGGTAATGTTGCAGAATGTGAGCGAAAATTGCGTACGGATTTTGGAAGAAGAGAAACACCGTCAGCTCCGTATGTTCGTTATCTTGTGAAAAAGTGAAAAGTGAATGGTAACACTTAGCTCATGTCTGATTTGACAGATAATTAGTTTTATCCTTCCGCTGAATGAATATGGTTGTGTATACGCTTGAACAATGCTGGGAAATATTGCGACATTACTTTGAAAATCATGGTAATGTTGCAGAATGTGAGCGAAAATTGCGTACGGATTTTGGAAGAAGAGAAGCACCGTCAGCTCCGTATGTTCGTTATCTTGGCATCCTCATCGATACACCAAAGCGTGAAAAGCCAAAAACAGTGCGTAGAAAGTGTGCGTGAAGCGCCATCAACATCAATTCACCGTCGTGAACATTTCGGAGACATCATTGAGACGAATTTTGCATAAAGACCTTGGGATGACGCCATACAAAGTCCAATTGGTTCAGGAGTTGAAGCCAACTGGCCATCCAACGCGTTTTCGCTTCGCTAAGTGGGCCTGCGATCGACTTAGAGAAGATGCCGATTTTGCCAAAAAAATCATCTTTTCAGATGAAGCTCATTTTGAGCATTTTGTTTGTTGCGGATTTTGGTCCAGAGGCATAATTGGGCCATTTTTTTTTTTCAAAAATGAGCAAGGAGTGGCCGTTACAGTCAATGGCGATCGTTATCGGGGCATGTTGAACGAATGTTTGTTCACCAAAATTGAAGAGGAGGATATTGGCAACATTTGGTTTCAACAGGACGGCGCTACGTGCAACACAGCGGAAGCTACACTCGATGTTTTGCGCCCTGTTTTTGAATATCGCATTATCAGCCGCAGAGCTGATGTCGTTTGGCCACCTCGGAGCTGCGATTTGACACTGTTGGACTATTATTTGTGGGGTGCCGTAAAAGATAAGTGTTACGCCGACAAGCCAGAGACAATTGACGCTTTAAAGGACAATATTCGTGAAGCCATTGGTGAAATACAGTTGCACACAATCGATAATGTGCTTAAAAATTGGACCGATCGTGTAGGCTACTGCATGGCGCATGGCCAGCCGAGGCAGCCATTTGAATGAAATTATTTTCCATTATTAACCGGAAGGATTGTACTTTCAAATAAAAAAAGAAATTTGAGAAAATATTCAGTAGTTTTTTTTATAGCATTTTCAAAATAAAAAGTTATTTGGCGGACCCTTTATATCTTAAATTTCTGTCTTCATCAAGTGCAACTGTATGGGATGGTACGAAGCTGTCAGATTGGTTTGATACATCTGCAGGTGTTCCTCAGGGATGCATTTTAAGCCCTATTCTATTCGCTCTGTTTGCTTTGCCGAAATTCTCATGAAGGCCCTTCTTTACGCTGACGACTTTGTGTTGTTGGCTAAGAACCCTTTTACGCTTCAACTCCAAATAAACAGACTTCAATCGTACTGTGAGAAATGGGATCCCCATATCAACGTCCTAAAAACATCCGTCAAAGAAGAAGACATCGTGAGGAAAAGCGACTTAACAACGAGCGGATTGATGTAGTTCGTGCATTCAAGTACCTCGGAGTGTTGTTTACATCTAACTTTAATTTCGGCAAACAAATGAATACTCCGGCTCGCAGAGTCTTCGATTCCCAGCCAGACGTCGGACGCAGTAGAGGAAGACCTCGCTTTAAGTGGCGCGCACAAGTAGAAACCGACCTCAACCAACTTGGAGTGCGCAACTAGAGGCAGTTAGCTAAGGACCGGGTTAATTGGAGAGGCATGTTGGTTGAGGCCCAGGTTCATCCCGGACTGTAGCGCCACTTAAGTAAACACATAAAAGAAAAATGTAGTGAAGCTAACTTGGATCTTAACTTGATGTGGCCTCAATTTTTCGCAAATCAAGATGTTGATCTTTCAAATATCAAGTGTTTAACACGACTGTCAACACTTGCTTGTGCTATGTTGTACAGACCTTTGGAGTTAGCACCATTGATGGTTTTGAAGCTGTCCAGAGATATTTCTTCAAGTGACTACTACGATTACCGAACTCAACACCGACCTATGCCATACACGTGGTGTCGTGGCTTCCACCTATTAACATCCAAAGTCTGAAAGCTCATTCGGACTTTTTAATAAGAGTGATGAAGAGAAGTGTAAACACTCTTCACAAATCAATTTTATCCAAATTATTACAGTCCAATGCTTCTCCATTCAAAAAATGAATTCAGATGGCATCATCACAAGATCGTATCTCTATCAGCAAATAATGTAAGCGAATGGCAGGATATATTTGCATTGATCATAGCAAACGTTGATGACACAATTTATGACCAGCACCTTATCAGCTTCCAGATTCATTTGCAAAAACTTAAACCACCAATTGGTAACTCCACGCCTGAAGTTATAAGCACTATTTTCGCTTCTCCATATGATAAATAAAAAAAAATATTTAGGTACTATTTACATATTGAAAGCTCAATATTCTTTTTGAACCAATTGTCTTACTCGTATAACTATAATTTGTTTACCTACATCATTTTCTTTTTTATGTTCTTTTAACGAAATGTCAAAACCGGCAGACGGAATTGTCATGTCGGTATTCTTAATCAAAAACATTGTATTTAAAATGAAAAAAAAAAAACAAAGAAACCTATTTATCCTATATGTAAGCAATAAAAAATACCTTTGTTGAACATAAACTTTTGTGAATTACCTAATTAATTAGGGATGCGCGAATGTCAAATTGGTGATGCCAATAACTGTGTATCTAAAAGACACACATATAGATAAATAGATCCTCAACCCATCATTGTATGATCGCCTTTATGAAAATAAATTGCAATCATATAGGTATTCGTCTAAGAAATATGTATATGGTACACCAGAGTAATTATAATTATAGCAATATGTACCTACCCACCAAATTTGAACATAGATTTGTTTTCCTTAACAACAAAAAAAAATAATTTCCGTCTTGTGGTTAGTAATGGCACTTCCTTGTTATACTGCCTTCTGGTCCCTAACGACATGCGCGTGTAATCGAATTAAAAACGCAATATGTGTGGTTCCTACTTCCGAATTAGCCCCATCAATTCAAAAAGGCATGCGAACAAGTTCATCGAGGATAACTTTTTCCTCTTGTCCTTAAAATGAGCATTGAGCAGTTGGTCTACTCCGAAATGTCAAAAACCAGTATGAAAAAAACAGTACAGAAACGATGAAATACACCCCAAAAACCCTTCGGTATCAGCACGTCTGCGTGCGCACCTTTGTTGCTTGGTGCCATTTAACACACGAGACCATCTGTCGATTTTTTTTATGTGTGTTTTCAATTTTTTCGAATGGAATTGAGCTGAGCTGAGACCTGAGACCCTATCAAAATTACAAGGGAAATATTTAGGTGTACGGACTTAGGGGTGAAACAGTGTATTTTTTTTAACAGTTAACATTCCTTAAAAAATGGATTTTTAAAAATCGCTGTCGAGGTGGAAAGCAACAGTATTTCTTTTGAAGAAACCGACGTTTTTTGTTTGTTTTAGTTTTAAAACAGTTTTATTTTAATATTTATAAATGAATATAGGTAAATTCTAGTAATATTGAATTATTTGAAATGAACACAATGCAAACATTTTAACTGTTCTTTAATACTGTTTTCTTATGGCAGCCCTGTAGCACTCTACATATTAATTTTTTTTCACATGCAGTGGCGCCTCGCTGTTCTCATTTCGACAACTGCTTCTTTTAACATGCTGTTTTTTTTTTTTTTTTTTTTTTTTGTAAATATAAATCAACATTTTTATTATGTTATACTCTGCTACATTAATTCTAAATTTGCAATTTTGGAATCCAATCATATTTAAAAATATTTGGACATCATATTATTTCATAAAACATGGATTTCCAACCTATTTCGCAGCGATCTGTTTACAGGATAATATGGTACCGGAAGCCAGTCTTAGCATTTTTGATGACAGTTTTCGATACCAATTACAATGAATAGGTTTGGTAGGATATTTTTTTATCCAGGCTAAGGGTGTAACACTGGATTATTATCGAATATCGAGGTTTAACGAAACATATATATCCCTAAGTTGCCTGAGTAATCCCGAAGTTATACACGCCTATATTAAATCCAATTTTGTTTGTTAATAACCCTGATAACATTGTAAGATCTGTCAATCGTCTAAGCAAAAGTTTATAAAAATTCCACAACACATCTCCAATTTTATTTCGCACACCATATTTTATAAGAAATTTACATTTTATAATGATTTCAAAATCTTAGAATGTGCTATCAAAAAATGTTATCCCTTACTTGTCCGTATTCTAACCCAATGACCATATGAAACTGTGCACATGTGCGGTTTCAAAACAAAGCGCAAAGAGAAGGTCGGCTCGGCAGTCGGCATGGCTCACCGACACCGTATCCAACACACAAACAAATCGTATACAGGAACAGGACGAACTCGAAGGAGAGAGCCGGCCACACCGTATTTATTCCAAGTTGAACCTCTTTGTTGATAGGACGTGAGGTGTACACTACAGCGAAGTTATCTGCTTTTATAACTGTTTTAGTGTTTCACGAAACTGTGTGCTTTGTTATTGTGTTTTGTTATTGTTTCAGCAAAGTGATTTTGATTTGAAAAACAAAAAAAAATATTTATCAAGTGAAAAAGTGTTATCAGTCAAAAAGAGTCAATTGCTACAAGGATTCTCTTGCGCGTTTGTGTTCGTGGACTGAGGAGTGACAATGTCTGAAAAGTCATCACCGGAATATCACAAAAAGACTTGTATCATATGTGGATGCCATACAAACCAAACGATCAACATCTACGAACCACGTAGTGGACCAAACATTGTCCGGTTAATCCAAGCCAGATTTAAGTTCCAGGTAAGATTGCAATTTCTTTATCAGTAGAAAATATGCACGCAAGGAAAAATCAATACACAAGGACGATTATAAATATGTATACCACACACAAAAAATGACTCATCCGCCCTCAAATTATCCACCACCACTGTCGCAAAAAGGATTCGCTTCTAAAAGCAGGGGAATCTTGCGACACACTGCCACTTAAATAGATTCTTCTCGATATGTAAATGTGGTTCTTCTAATTTTTTTCCTTTCTTTTGTGTCAAGTGGGTCACAATTGATACAACTATGTAGCTACTTGTCAAATAACCTACTACAGGAAGTTCCAACAAACTATGTAGGTACCTAACTATTTCGTTCTGGGCCACATCCACCCTCTAAAACCCAAATCCTTGTCAAAATCACTGTGGGAACCTGCACTTGCCTCGAGTAAGTAATTCGACACCAATCGATAGGCAGGAAATGCATTATTGGTTTAGGAGTACATTCTCAAACGCACAGATGTGTCAATAGAAATATGAACCGATGGTCAATAACCTTTAAACTTTCACATGTCCTCAATAATCATTATGCACTGCCTGTACGCCGCAAGGATATGGAACCACAAGCAAAATAATAATAAACAGCATTTCCCGGCAGCTGTCTAGAAGCGATCTTTTTGGCTGTCTCGATCATCTTAAGCAGTTGTAAAACTACACAAAAAAAATCAGTCGGCAGATGTTTTGTTTTTTTTTTACGTCTTTCCGTCGCATAACCTGGTTGTTGCACCTGGTTCCATTCAGAAAAGAAGATGAGGAATCTGTGTGATCTTCATGTGGGTACGCACATCTCAGCTTTGCTTCATTGTATCCAAGAGTGATCGAAAAATTGAATGCCCCCTTTAACCAATGGCACTCGTCGAAAATTAGAGAATAGGAGTAGAGCTAGGTGTGCACATGGTGATTAGTTAACATCTGCTATCAGTTGTAGGTACCTATGGGAGGGTAATGTGTTGTTAACTTGCCGCCGCACTCATAGGAACCATATGAATATGACATGTGCGAGATACTTTGATGTAATTAATGTAAATAGTCAGTGGTTGAGGGTAGGTATTTAATGCGACTTTGGCTTTCGAGTTGAGTCGAGTGCCTTTACTCAAACACGATCGAGTTATTAAGCGCCAGCTGATAAAGTGCCAACCCAGGCAGGTGGTTTATCATGCATTTCATGATTATAGCAGCATGCGTTTGCGTACATTAACTGCGGTGGTGTTTGGTCTTCCTGTTTGTGTTCCCCTTTTTATTTTGGCGGAATGAATATAATTAATTTGAATCGATCGGTTGTGCTTTTCGACGCAAGGTGTGTAGTGTAAAAGGTGCTGAATCGGAACAAAGTGGGTTGCTATCCTACTTTATAAAAGGGGTTCAACTCGCGTGCGTTTAATGCAAGGACTAGACATTTATTAAAATTTGGCAGTTGGTGTTATGGGTAGCAGAGTTTTTTTTTATATATACCTCAAAACCAGAATGATACTTAGATAACAGAGAATTCGTTTAGATTTTGTGACGTTGGACATTTCTCCAAACAGGTACTATTTAAGGGTCGACTAAGGGTCAAAGCCTGACAAACATCCAAAAGTATAAAAATGAAAAGAGATGCTTTTAAAATTTTCAGTCCGGAATCTGCTTTAAACAGCAGATCCCATTTTTTGTGGCAAAAATAGAACTTAACACACAAATGAATGGAGAAGCTAGGTTTCTGGGTACAGACCCAAAAAGCCGTTAATGTCAAATATATAATTTTGATTGTCAATGCATTTTCGGGAGACAAAAATCCAGTTGATTCAAAAAATAATTGGTGTCATTGAAAGGCTCGCAATTACTAAGGGTTGGTAGGTAGGTACGTACGTTTATCTAGATCCTACGAATTCATATTTAGCGATCAGCTTGTAAGGGTTGGTAGGTATTTTCTTAATGGAAATTGGTTATACATTGTCTTCTTTTTGCACAAGACTTTACTTTTTTTTGTACAAGTAGGTAGTATCTACAAAAATAAAAAAAATCCCATGCTGCTTTTGGATTCTTTGTTTCTTTCCTACGACCTATATACAAGTACCTAAGTAGGTAAAAATCGGTGTTAGGGTGATCCAAACAATAGAATTGTTTCTGATTTAGAGTTCCATGGAAATTCGTACCAGCACAAACTCATTTGCTTTTGCGTTGTAACGTGACGTGTAGAATTGAGCCCTTGCAAACGAAATTATAGGTAGGTATACGTTCTGTCCAAACCATACCCTAAAATAATATACGATGATATAAAAAGTGAAACTTGAGATTAAAACGACTCTTTAACAAATCTAAAGGGTCTTTCAATAGACGTTCGAAATTTGTGTGTGCAAAGTTTACAAATTTCACTTCCAAAGTTATTGCTTCGTTCGAAAGACGATTTGTATCATTCCACAATTGTCCCGTTTGGTGGCCATATTAAACAAATGATCATCCAACAGCGGTACGACACTGAAAAAATCGCTTCAGCTGTGCGTACGCGAGGAATACTCGGCTTTTAAGCGACATTAATTTGGCGATCGTGATTGTTTTAAACGAACTGCCCTCGAAATCGTAAGATCAAAACAGTTGTAAACTGTTATTTAATTTTGAATGTAAAATGTTCCCGTACTTTTGCAGTAAAAATGAGTAAATTTTCAAATTCCTTTGGGTGATGGTAAACTATCTCAGAAAGAGACAAATTTAATAAATACAATGAAATTAAACACATGCCAAGACAAACGACTTGTCACTTTCTAATACGAACTGACAGTTTACTAATTCTAATTTTCTGCAGTAAATTATTTCATTGATTGTTACTGAGGGATCGTTTCTTCCTCACTCATTAACTCTCTCTTTTACTAATTCAATAAGTAAAAACCAGAATGAATTAGTAAAAATAATATTGTACGGGAAAAGACCTTTAGGTATTTTAAGTTACAAAAATTATAATTAATCTGTAGAGGTTTTCCTACTGACTTCAGTTTGCCTCAACCAAAGTGCCTCTTCAATTTGCCCAGCTACCTCCAATTGCGCACTTCAAGTTGGTTAAGGCCGATTTCTACTTGTTCGCGCTACATAAAGGTAGGTGTCCCCGGCGCGCGGACTGGCCACATCAAATTTCATGTAAATGCATTTGAATGTGCTGGTAAGCTCTCTTTAAGGCGACGTTTGGCTGAGAATTGAAGACTATGCAAGGCATATCTAGTATTGGTTACCATGTCCATATACAAGCCACCTTAGCGCCCAATGTGTTGTTTTTTTTTTTAACTAGCGGTATGTCGCTATACAGCTAGTTTGCTTTCTACAAAAATTCAAATTATTTCAAGTTACTAGTTATCTGTATATTCTGTGATATTGTTAACAAAAATTCTAGATCCGAAGGACCAATTTGTTCCTGAGAACCAACATTCGATTTAGATACAAATAGATTATTAAATTAGATAAAATAAAACTCTTTTTATAATGATGGCGCTTGATACTTTGCTATCTATAATGAAGCGTGCGTAAGCAACAATCTTTTGACGCAATGTTAATAGAATCGAACAAATTCTTTATACCTGTTGAGATGGTGTCGTCGTCGTGTTATATGTGTGTGGAGTAGATGTTGAAATTCGAAATATGACCCATAAAAAAAAGTCTGTTATTTTAATACGTTTGCATATTTCCATACATATCCTTAAAATATTTACTCATAAAATTTCCTTCCATAATTAACGTCCTTCTTTTCTTGCTCGCAGCCCTTAAACGAAGACAAATACCTGTGCTATAGTTGTAACAATTGGCTCATCAACTGGCACTCTCTACAGGCGTTAAACAGTAACGACGCCGACAATCCTTCAGGCACATTTCGAGCATCACAAATAAACAACATGGTATCGGAAAAAGGTGCTCCCTCAGACAACATGACTAAATGCACAAAACCAATCGCACAAGTACGTCCCCAGTTACGTAATCAACCAGAACCCAGCGACGACGTCCAGCAAATGCCAAAGAGAAATTCACCTCACTCAACAAACACAAAACGAAACGGATCGTATTTTTCTAAACGCACTTTTCTCAGTTGGCATCGGATGAAGAAAACTCGAAGAAAGTCCATCCATTTTTGCTCTGTGTGTGGACGTAGTATTCTGCGAAGGATCTCCCCAGAAGTAACCCGCTCAAAGTCAACTCGCGTCAGTGTAAAATGCAAAACATGTCGTGAGATGTCGCAATGGCGTGATATGTACCTGAAGTTGCAAAAGGAACAGCAGCTCTCAAAAACTAAGTCAGTTAGACAACTGCAAGTGAATCTAGTCAATGATAAATCTATACACACGAGTTTGAATTCCACAGTAACCCAGTTTCCACCACGATACCAAAGACCGCGAATAGATGGTAAAGTTGTTTCGATGCTACGTCGACTAGGTACTACTCTGTCCAGAGATAGCACATCAATATCGAGTGGCTATCAACCACCCATTATGAGTCCCACAAAAAATACAACCCAAAGATGGACACGTGATATTGACGAGGATGAGGTAGTCATTGATTTCAACACCGCAATAACGGAAGTCCTTCCGATCAGACACATCCGAAGAAAGCTAGCATATCATGTGTCAGACACCACCACCATGGATGCTATACAAGTCGATAGCAGTGACGATGAAGAAGACGAAAGAGCGAAATGTGAAATTAACCTACAACACGTTTACAGTCTAGTGCCGAAGGGACTCACTATATCCTTGATTTCTGACTCAAAACCAATTCCCGTAAACTAGATAATATTGTGTAAAGAATGTCATAGGCTTTTATTTTTTATGTTTGTTATGTTCATAGTTCATTTTATGTTTGTTTGTGTATTATAGCTAAGTATAGAGAAATAAAATATTATAAAGGAGAACAGATGATTGATTATACACTCCGACGTACGTGCTTAAGTAGGACAACCGTAATTTATTTAATTTAAAAAAAAAATGATTTTATCACTCAAAGCAAGCACTAGGTACCTTTTTTAAGTTTAAAATAAATTTTGCATGCCATATCATGTCCAAGAGAGAAATGTACTCAAAATAAAGTTTTATAATTATGTAATTACATAATAAGATATTATACTATACAACTGAATTTTTTTCTTTATAGATAGGGTGGGAAATTGGAAATGCCATTCCTAATTGGATTACCATTTTTCTTTTTTGTTTTGTCAAAAAATTACCGAAAACAATGGGAATTCCAAACTGTGTCTTGATTTGGAAGTTGGTTTCTATGTTTCATGTCTAACAGAAGTCAGACCGCTAAAACATAAGAAGCCTTAGTAAGCTGCACAAGTTTTTGTTTAATTGAAATCTCTTTATTATTACTATTCGAGTTCTTCGTGAGCTCAATTTTATGAAAACGGGCACTATCGATTTCAAGTAGGGAATGGTATGAAATCTGATATCATTGGATAAACTGATGTCGTCTATATTAACCCGCAGTAATGAAACCACCATAATAATATCAGAAACTCTGACTGGGGGGTGGAAATTTTACTTTTGGAGTAAATGATCACGTTACGGAGAGACTGGTTAAGTATCGTCCAACACATTAGTATTCGATTCGTTTGGCCCATACGCCCAACTAATAGTGATTTCTTCTAATAACCAGAATAACACATTCATCGATAAATTAAAAACGTTTGATCTAGAAATGATCTTTCGATGTCTACTCTCGACCAGTTGGCAGATTTTTGTCAAGGCATCTGAAATGTGTTGTCAATTGCACAGATTGCAAATTCTACACTTTAAAAGGTATTGAAATATTTCAATGTAGAGAACAATTCTTTCAAATTTCACTGTAAACATCATGATTTCGCTCCAACTTATGGAGCTTTAGTGCGTGCAGCTTAGGTTTACTCCAGACTAACGGGTTGATGTCCATTCGCTCTACATGTCATAGATAAAACGTAGAAGCAGGCATATTTTAAAAAATAAGCTCCAAGAGGAACCACTTGATTGTCTTAGGGAGGTACGGCAAGGTACAAGATAAAAGTGATTTCTTCCTCTTCTATGAAGAGAGATTGATTTCTTAAATGTTTATAAATCCAGCTTTGGACACATTTGGTTGGTGTCCTGGCACGTCTACACACGTCTCCAGTTGGTATATAAGGTTTGATATGCGCTGTCAGTGATATCATCTTGCGCTCGAATAAGTTCGGATGTTGCGATTAAAATAAAACATGCATGCCTGACGCCTGTATCAAAAGTGGAAAAATCTTTGGTTGGTTTTAGAGAAAATTCTTCGAAAAATCTTCGTTCCCGTTTCAATTTAGAAATGACACAAACCTGGTAAAAAAAAAAACTTGACATGTAGAGCGAATGTACACCAAAACTATACTTGCAGAGTATTCGATTCCAAGCTATACGTCGGACGCAATAGAGGAAAACCTCGTCTTAAGTGTCACGAAGAAGTAAAAAACGACCGCAACTTGAGGCAGTTGGCTAAGGCTAATTGGTTGGGGCCAAGGTTCATTCCGGACTTAACGAATTAATGAAAAAATGTCTATGCGAAATCCTCAGTCTTACAATTCTCTAAAATTCCTATATGCACATTGCACAGGCACCCAGCTAAGGTGATTGTTTTATAAACTCTAGTTATGGGTAAATCGGTGTATTGAAGGATATTTGAGTACTTATTTAAAATGACTAAGTGGTTTGTTGGAACTTTGGATAGCAATGAGTCGAATTAGTTTACCATATATTTTAGGGATTGGTATATGAAACCGAAGGTCTAAGAAGTGCACACCGACGCGTAGTTCTTTACCCATTTAGTTTATAGGTTTTCGAGTGCTGGATACTATATCAATATTCCGTATATTATACGAACCTAGGATTATAACCGCGATATACTTGACGCAAGGTTGCATTACGCACCTTGTACTTTTAAATAAAAGAGCTAGAGATCTTTAAACTAGTTTCCTTCGAAGGATTGTATATAACTATATATATATATATATATATGTGTAACATGCCAATGATACATTTATTTATATCAGAGAACAATGCCAGATGGCTTAAGTATTTATTTGTGTGAGCAATCGCATGAGATTTCGCTTAATCAGCCTAATCATTGATGTATTATATGGAGGACCTAAATGAAGCAACCAATAAACCATCATTTTTAATCTTCTCCTTCCTTAATGAGTACGTATAGCTTCACCTGGCTCTAGGCTCTACGTCCAAAGTGTGAAACAGTTGTATTCATCGTTCATCTTAAGTGTATATATATACTTTGGATAAAACAAAAATTATGAAAAATGATTTGTATGATTGCTCCAAAATGAAAATTCGAAATTTATACTTAAATGTAAACGAGTCTATCAATATAAATTAGTTAAAACAAAAACAAATTATTTAAAATGATACCTAAGTATTCCGTTGCTGTTTGAGATTTTATTTCTTTTAATAGTAAGTTTTATTAATTTTAGTCAATATAATTATGTATTAAGTTTGCGCAGTAGAGTAACCAGAATTAAATTTGAAATATATTTAACAAAAATGGGGGTGTTCCGAAAGTATGATTATGTAATGGCGGAAACAGCATAATATAGCATAATACATAAATGTTTCATAGGCCATGACAGAGATCAAATAAGCCCCTCTAAAAAACAGGGCGTAATGTTTCAATGAAATGTCTAAAATTATTCTTGCGATAGAGCTAGCAGTTGTGTCAACATCAATCTGACAGTAATATCATTGCTCTGTTGTGTGTAATTATTCGTGATTTATTTTATTTTAATGATTATTAATTATTTAAAATCATATATATGTAATTATAATAGGACAACTAAACGCTAAACGTTTAAAAAATATAATTATTGTATATCTCATATATTTTCACTTTTTTTTAACAACTGCTAAACTGGTCATTAGTGTATCTTTATAAGACAGATCTTAGGGCTTAGTTATAGCTATCATTGAACAACTTCATTGGAGCACAAATCATAATGGAATTGAAATTTTACCTCCATAGCTGCTTATGGGAATCGTAGGAAAATTCCGTTTCATTTTGGTGGAACAATAAACATTACTTCACAAAAATAAACCATGATCAGTGAAAAATTAAGTGATTTTCTGCGATAACTACAATTAAAAATTAAAAACTGTTTGGATAATCATGTTCTTAAATTCATAAGCTTTGTTTTTCAATGATAGCTATAACTGGGCCCTTAGGGCTCACCACAGCATCCATGTTTCGGGCACATAGTTAAATTCTCAAATTTTAAATTCCAATAATAATAGAAAATTATGTAAACTAATTTCTCATAGATTTGTATTTCACATCCAAATATTTCTATGACAAAGACTGGTTTCATTGCTGTTGTGCATGTTCCACATCTACAATTCGCACGGTTTTTTATTTTGGCTGAATCCAAATCCAACGCCATGGACATGTATATGCACTGAAATTTTAAGTATAACGTTTTATACGCAGGTAGCACACGTAACAAATGTAGGTAGTAAATTAAACAAATCAGGCATGTAGTTTATTAGATTTACTACGCGTAGTTAGTCGAGTAGATTACCTCACGTAAACTACTCTGCCATCTCTGATCATAAAGGCCTGCTCAGAATGCGTATCTGTAGCTGTAGCATCTGTATTCTAAAGGCCTGCTCAGAATGCATATCTGTAGCTTGTATCTGTAGCTGAGTGAAAGTTAAAAACAAGGCAACCCGTAAGCGCTTTCACAATGTGTATCTCCCGTGAATCTGTAGCTTGAAGTTGAATGGGGTTCAACTTCACGCTTCAGATTCACGTTTGACGTTTCACTCAGCTACAGATACCAGCTACAGATATGAATTCTGAGCAGGCCTTAAAGGTCTGCTCAGAATGCATATCTGTAGCTGGTATCTTGCATCGCTGTCAAAAGACAGATACATTTCTTGCATGAAGTTGCCTTCTATCATTGTATATGAAGCTTATAGTAGTATCATCACGGCAATTTTTTTATTTCTGTCTCCAGCCGCCTAGGGGGAGATCGATCGTTTCTCACGAGAGAAGAAACATTTGTTCACTCTTTCTGAATAGAGTAAATAATATTATAATGAGTGTGTTTATGAGTGACTTGAAGAGTGCAAACAAGAACAAACCGGTTTTGGCGTACTCGCACTAAACTAAATAAGATAATGAGTAATATACAGAGGTGAGGTGATAACTTCAATATGCTTTTCCACGTCTCCAAAGAGGTAGCATATTAGACGCACTTTAGAACTAAAAAATACAATATGTAAAATAAGTTAAACATAAATATGAGAAAACGTAACAATGTTTATTTATAAGCGGGGTAAAAAAACAGAAAACATATCGATAATTCAATAAACAAACAAAAATTAAAAAAAAAAAAAAGAAAGTGGGGATCTTAGTTCCTCGCACTTTTAACTCCACAGAAATCCTTATTGAATTTTCTTATAGAAAATAAATTTTCTGCAACATCAGTATTTAGATGTACAAGAAGAAGAAACTGCTAGTCATTTTTGAGTTTTTCCCATATTAATTCTATGGCCAGCAACGTTTGCATAAGACCACCAAAGCAATGTGGCTTTTTCATTTTACCAGTAGACTCCCATAATGAGATCCACTCCCTAGCTGTTTTGATGGACTGTAGAGTTTCACTAGATGCTGAAACAGGTCGACGATCAGGATTGGATGTGTAAAGACTGTAGCTATTTAAGTTATCAAAAAGATTATTCATCTTAATAGGAAAAAGTGCCGTCGAGGCAGCGATTTTTTTATCTGTGTCGGTTTCAAAACAATTTGCTGAGATAGCGTTGAAAATTCCAGCAGCTGAAAACCTATGTAGCCAGTTTGACTGATCATTCTTCAAAACTGTTTGGATTTATATGACTCTTCGTTAGTTTGAAGCATACTTGAAAGATATTCTTGGAATCTTCTTCAAACAGTTTGACAAGTGTTCCCCAAGAAACGATATCATCAGCTATGCGAATATTATTTTTTAACAACAACTTCGCAGGCTTTTGAATAAATGCGGGTAGTCATATAAAAGAAATATTACCTGGTCCGAGATTTCAAAAAACGGCTTATTTTCTGCTGCTCCTAGTAATTTACAATAACTTCAAATCCACATTCTAATATTTTGGTAACTGTTAATTTCAATATCTCGGTTCGGATGTTCTCACCCTTTTGGCATCCTATATAATATGATATGGTTTGCTCCCAATTCATATTTAATCCTCTAAGTGTGAATACCATAACCTTTGAAGCAACAGTGGTGTGCCTTCCCAGCTCCCCAAAATCCGAAAACCCGTTTATCATATCCGTTTTCGTGTTATAATCAAGCTCGGTCTTTATTGCCATTTCATCAAAAATCAGAACACATCTTTTGTGTATATTTGACATGGTCTTGGTCTTACATTTCAATAGTTCAATTATTTGGGTAGAGAACCCAGCCGGTAAACTCAAAGATGAATGCCATCTATAAATATGCTTACAGATAGTAAGCTAAATCCGGTGTTCAACATATGGAATTATTATGAAGGAGACTTTTAAAAAACTTTAGACACAAATCTTTTTCATTGTATGTCCAACGTGCATATACCTTATGAAAAAGTTACATGCTTACAAATGTTTTAACATCGACTTGTTTTTCCTGCAATTGCAAGTCAACGTTTTTCTCTAAATTATACTCCTTATCATATTTTAATCTTTTCGGTGTATCGAAAATGCAACGCGGGACAGAATTTTGTATTCCACCTTTAGATTTATGAACGAAACGTGAACCGGGAGATGGAAACTGTGAGGAAGAAATTTCGGAGCTATTGTTAAGAGGAGGTATAGAGAAATCTCTTACATATGTTACGGGGTTAGCATCCTTTTTAACAGAACTGACAGGTGAACACATTTTCAGTTTCATCAGTTTCTTGAATAAAGTTTGGATTATTGCATGATCTGGAGTTGTTTTAAATTACCTTCGATGCAAGTTCAGTCTTTCGATTATTATCCATAATTTTTAAGCAAGAATCGTCAGTGAATAGATTCGAGCAATTGCAAACTAATGGGTATGAAATTGGAACTGCATTTTTAGAAAGACATTTTCGAAGTGATTCTAATTTTAAGTCTTTGGTATAGAAATGGTTTTCACACATAAAAACATTTTTATTTAATGAGATGTGAATGTTTTATCCAAACGTCTCTCCTATGATCATTGGGGAGCTTAAAAAAGGACAAGGAAAATGGAATTTTGAAATTATTTCAGTCCATATGAGCATTTGCTATTTAACATTTAACTTTAATTTATTAGAAATAAAAAAATACAAATGTATAATTTTTTTTGTTCGCTGAAAAACAAACCAAGAAGCACAAACCAAAAGCAGAACAATACATAACACAATTAAACATATGAGAAGGCTACAATCCGCTGTGCGAATCGTTGAATACCCTATCCCATCCCATCCTTAAAATTAATATCCTCAAAATGTAGGCTTTATGACGTTAAAATACAGAAAATGACATTGTCACAATATATTGCTCAGACAGTTTATCAAAACCTTTTGTGGTTCGACAAAAAAGAACGTGTTTGTATTGCATATGCCTTGGGGTAGGGCATACAAATGGTCTTTGTAGGAAAACGCCCCCAAAAAGTGGGCGTGGGTTAAAATGGTCTATTGACGAAATGTTCAAATTTATACTACCAATGATTGTGCATAAATTTTTTTTTCGAAAAATTTAAAATTTGCCAAAAAAAAGTTTTTTATTAAAAACGCGCCCAAAAAGTGGGCTTGGCAAAAACCTTTATATTGACGAAATATAGTGGGCGGATTTCATAATTTTGAATACTTGTTCTGCTGGGAGCAACAAAGAGTACGTGTACCAAATTTCATCCTTCTAGCTCAAAATTTAAGGCCCAAAAACTGGTGACGTACAGACGGACGGACAGACATGGTTTAATCGACTCAGCTATTGGCTCTGAGTCGATCCATATACTTTGAGATATATCTAGCTAAATTATTTCGCTACAAACTATGTATCAAAACTAATATACCCCTATGGGGTATATTAGTTTGCCACTGCCACTGCACTTCACCAAAACATTGGTTGAAAATGAGCTATCAGTATCTATAAAGCACACACAAAAAAAAATACTCCAAAAACCGATCATTCAGTTGAAGCAGAGTGCATGCTATACGTGGACAAAGATGTTATGGGATGGGAAATGGGAACATCATACATTATGTATGCTGCATTATTCAATCAGGCTCATATTTTAATACATTGAGTAGATTAACAAAAAAATACGAAAATAAAATTTGAATCTGAGTAAAGTATGAAACAAGACATGTACAACATCCCTCAGCAAATGGCTTTGCAGCACTGCTATTGAGATATGAAATGCAATTGCTTTTGCTCATATCGGCGGTTGGTATGGCATACTCGCAATTCGCATATCGCATATTCGCAATTCGCATTGCAATAAAGTAACTCACTTAGCTTTCGTATTTGACAAAATGAGCGAGAAAGAAATAGTATATTGGCATGCGATTGGTTTAATTTTAGAGTAGAACTGTGTAAATTATGTGAGTGGATCTCCATTAAATCTAATAAGGAGAGCGTAAAATTTTCAGCCCTCTTTGGCCTAGTAGTATCTCGCGCCGATAGAGGCACCACCATCGATTTGCCAAAGTGATAGTACTATTAGTTTCATATACAATGCTTCTATTCAACTTCAAGCTACAGATTCACGGAGATACACATTGTGTATGCGCTTACGGGTTGCCTTGTTTTTAACTTTTTACTCAGCCACAGATACCAGCTACAGATACGCATTCTGATCGGCCCTTAATTCGAATGTAGCTTTTTTTATCTATGTTGGTGGCTTCTCTTTTCGTAGCATTTGAACAAAACACCTTAGAGTAAAAAAAACATAATTTTTTATGTCCATTTGGAAGGAAAATAATGGAAATTTCCTTTTGATTTGGTATCTTGTCAATTCATTGTACATATAGATCTGGCAGCACTTGCAGAAGGAAAAAATCACTTCAACTTCAATCAACCAAATATAGCCTATAGCATGGAAACATCTTATCTGAAACCGGTTGATGTACTCTATTCCTAATCTAATATCATATTTTTGCAAGGAAATGGTTTTACCCAAATTACTTTAGTATCATTTCCTGCATTGTTGATGGTCCTCTTATCAAAATCATGAAAGAAAAAATCCCCAACATCACATACAAAAACATTTCTACTATTATTTTTCCGAACACCCTACAACGTAGACGTTTTAAATTGCTTAAACTCAAAGTGAAATCGAAAGTCTTGCTACGCCTGCTGCCATCGTGAATGCGTACACATGGCTTGTTCTACATCATTTTTGTTGTTCCAACAAAACCAATCAGTATGTACAGAAAAAGACGGAAATATGTCAGATTTGGCATTGAACTTTCACAGTTTGGTGCTCTGCTTTTTCATTGGCGCGGAGCTTCTCACGACTGGTCAATTTATCAATGATAATTCAATGCAAAGTGGCAACCGAAAATCCAATAATAAAACCCACGTCTGCGGCTGCCTTATTGTCTAAAGACAACACCATTAAACGACCTGAAATTTATTAATTTATTCGATTTCAATCAGCTATACTTATATTTTCTTCCCCCAACAGTAATCATCATAGGCTGCTTGCGTAAAATCTGGTCTATACCGGAGATAGGTATACACATTTAAAGTGAAACGCGTGTGTTCTCTGTGTTTTATCTGTTCGGCGTTTCCTCGGCACCGCACATTTAATTCTTAGAATAGTTTGTTTAAATTTCGCCATACTTTGTCACATTGTCACCTTCTTCTTTGCCGAAGAAAAAAATGAATGACGACATAGTGTGCCGCTGCGATGACTGTACTTATGAAGGATAGAACAGTAGATAGCCAACATCTTTTTGTTTTTTTTTTCGGCTTTTGCCAAAATTCACTGTAAAAGAAAAAAAAAAATAGAAAATGCCGAGCAAACAATTAAAAAAATATCGCACACAATTTGCTAAAAACGCCATCAACTCCATCTAAAACAAAGAAAAACGAAACGAAGCTAGAGAATAACCAACAAATTAAACTACACATGTTTTTCTATCAGCAGATCCAGTATTTTTAATTTGCAATTAAAAAACAATCACAGTGATATTTTTAGTTAGGTTTTCTTATTTTTTTTTTGTTATTTGTTTGTATGGGTACAATATTATAAAGGCGAAGTTCTACTTCTGGTAAAACACTCCACGCCACCAAAAAAGACCATCGACGAGAATTAGTTCCTTCCACCCTTCTCGTCACATTCGCGCCTCAGATGACCACTCTTACCGCAGCTATAGCAAGTTTTTGTTGCATCCGGACAATACTTGGAGATGTGGCCGGCTCTGTTACACTTATAACACGATAAACTCGAGTTGGAAGAGCGAGTGTCGTTCATCTGTTCGGGACAGTTGCGGGCCCAGTGGCCGAGTTTGTTACATTTGTAGCATGTTGGGTTATCCATTTGGGTGCAGTCTTTGGAAATGTGACCAATTCCGTTGCAGCGGTAGCAACGCTCCGACTCCTCGGGGCAGGCACGGGCATAATGTCCGGTTTGGTTGCATTTATAGCATTTTTCGCGATTACCAACTCCACCACGACGCATGTCGCGTCCTCCATCTCTACCATCTCGGCCATCTCGCAAACCAGAGTTACAGTCGCGGGCGTAATGACCCGGGCGGTTGCATTTGTAGCAAGCTGATGATGATGACATTGTTAATTATGAACTTTTAACCGTTATGAAAAACTTTTTAACAAACTGCGTTCAGCTCCTTTACTTCAACTAATTGAATTAACAGAAAAAAAACTCCAAAAAACTTGCTTCACCACCACGGCACACTAAATGCGAATTGAAATGGCTGCCTTTCAAATAATGCCTCCGACTAGTAAGAAAACATAAATGCCCACAAATACCGGCTGCACTGCGGCTCATGTTGCCTCGTTTATGAGGGTTATTGATGCGCATTTCAATGTTGGTCGAATTGTTTTTATGTTCAAGGGTTGAATTCATGAATAGAAATAATACCATGCTTACATTGTTCATCTTGTCTGCGGCTGTACCTTATAAATGGAATATTCATGCAGCATCGGAAATTCATCGTAAACATGGTAAGTGAACTGTCAGAACCGTTTACTACCATAGCGTCGGAAAGTCGTCATAAGCGTTGTAAATGTAGTTCTGGTTGGTAATTTTACGACGTGGTAAATGAATAGTCAAAATTTGTATCGGAACTTTTTTACAACAATATCGGAAAATTATTTGGGTGTTAAAACTGAGATGACAGACGTCGTAAGCTTTTGAAACGCTATTACATTTGACAAAATGATAGAAAATTGAAAGAGAACGAAAGGAAACATTCCTATTAATAAATGAGATTGAATGAGTGGTTTACATATCATTTAGAGGCGAATTTTTTGGACGTTCATGAAAATTTCGTCGTAAACTTACAATTTAATTTTTTGCAAGAAGTTGTAAACTTACGGCGTTGCATGAATATACCCTTATGGAAAATTTAAAATACGAATTGGGTGTATAAACCGAGATAGTAAACGTCGTAAACTTTTCAAACTATATTATGACATTTATTCCTTTACATTCATATATCAAATTTTATTACAATATTATAATTAAGGAACTTCTTGAAACCAGAAAGGGCAGCACAAGAAAAATTCATATTAAGGGTATTCATGCAACGTTGTAATTTTATTACGTGCGAAAGATTATAATTTTACGACGACGTTTCATGAACGACCCTAAAACTGCACCACTAAATAATGCGGTAACCCACTGAACTCAACTCATTTTAGTAATTTATTTATTGATAGAATTTTGTTCTTATTGTTCTCTTTCCGTTCTCGATAATTTTTTTCAGTTTGGCGCATACGTTTGATGTGTGAAAGTGACTGATTAAATGTCAAAATAGCATTTCAAAAGTTTACAACGTTTACCACCTCAGTTTACGCACGCAATTCCTGTGAGAAAATTCCGATATTATTAGAAAAGATTTCCCATACAAATTTTGACAGTTCATTTATCACGTCGTAATTTTATCGCGTTAACAACGTTTAAGACGACTTTCCGACGTTGCATGAATACCCCTATTGTTAAAAATGTATCTGGGTTTTTTTCTGACTTTCTTAAATTGTGGTAATTTCATAATGAATTTGCGACAGATTTACCATATACGCTTATGAGTAGGTCTCAAAGATGACGTAATTTATTAATGTATAAACAAAGCCCGGTTTATTCAGTAAAGCCCGGTTTTTTCCCTTCGGGTAACAAAACCGGAAAATTATTTATCATTTCATTTTAATCCAGTTTTACTCAGCAAATTTGGTTAAAGTGATCAGATGTTTTGATAGATAATAAAATAGTAAACGCGAACAATTATTTGCAATTATATTTTGAAATTTTGCTAATTTTTTTTTAAGAAAACTAAGACGTGTACGATATATTTAGGTTAAGATCTCAGCGACATGAAATTGTTTGAAATATTGAGTTTAGTTTTAAGAAGAAAAGAACTTGTAAGATCGCGACCAAGCCATTTTCATTTATTTGGGGAAAAGGAACACAATATAAGCTGACAGCTGAGCTGTTGCAGATTCGATACATTTTGATATCTTTTTGATAGTAAAGTCGATAAATCATCAGTGCTGCCATATTGAATCACCCATGGTGTCAAATTCAAACCCTTCACAGAAAAACTTCATCATGAGTGAACTCTAAATAAAATTAAATCTATGGTTAGTTGATTCTGGGTTAACTCAGAGCTGAGCACTGAAAAACCGGCCTTATATGTCACTGGCTGATACAGAAATTCGAGTATTTGTGCTCCAAAAAATGTGCAGGCGGTATTAAATTGTTCCCATACCCATATGAAATGTGTATTTTAGTTTTCAGTGGTTTAAAAAATAAAGGACAAAACGTGCGTTATTCTAAAATCTATTAGATTAACCTACATAACCCGGACTAACTTTTTAAGATTGTAAGTACCAGAGTCCTAATTCCGTTTATTGACAAATACAACATACTGACGTAATAGACTTACTATAGATTCCAGTCTATAGCTTTTTAGGTAGCATTATATCTATAGCACGGTAAAAATGCTAGCATTTAGCCACACAAATACAATGGTGATCGTGTAGCATTAGTGTGTTTTTTCCTGACACATAGGCGGTACATCTGTATGGGCCTGCGCACACGAGTATGCTTCAACCGTAGTCATTATGGTTACTTTCCAAACACACGGGAATATGTTCAACCGGTTGAATTTTGTGTAATATAACAAACTTTATATGTATGTGTACTTCCATGGTTTGTTTTAACTTTTATTTTCCGCGATAATGTACAACACAAACCATTAAAACTGAGTGACACCGGTTTGTTTTGCGTATGAATATTTTTTGTTAAAATTCTTGTTTGTTGATTTTTTTTATTTAATTCGATTGACACCGAACTAGCCGCCGTCTTTTTTTTTAATACCACAACTGTCAGAAACGCATGCATGTGTTGGTAGATTCAACCTCTTCAACCACTTAATTTTGGGTGAAAATTGCTCTCCACTGGCTCTCAAACTGTGCTCCCTCCTCACCCGTCCAACCGACAAACATGACGTTCAACCGGTTGAGGCATACTCGTGTGCGCAGGCCCTATAACTTCAGGTAAAGAAGAGATAGGAAACTTTCCAGGACTTAAAGTTTTGTCAAGCTAATCCTGGAATTTTCCAGGATTTTGACACATAAATTGATCACCACGGTCCAACCTATCACACACATTATTTGTTTCACACACACTTGTTTGCAGCCCAATTAATTTATGTATCAAAAAGACACGTAAGAAATCGGGCGATAAAAGGGAAGACGTACGAAAGTTCCCTATCTCTTCCTTACTTGATCTCTGGTTAATTCGATCAGTGTGTCAAAGGTATAAGGAAAACTGTACTTTCAAGTATTAACCATTACCTTCGCGCAAGTGAAATAGAGTAAAGGAGAAACTTTTCATGAACGCTTGTGAAAATGTAGTGGTAAAGCAATGAGATGTACCTAAACATTAAATCAAGGGATAGTTAACCGTGTCATAATCAATCACTTTCACATACATACA
Source organism: Rhingia campestris (assembly GCA_932526625.1). Taxonomy (NCBI): domain Eukaryota; kingdom Metazoa; phylum Arthropoda; class Insecta; order Diptera; family Syrphidae; genus Rhingia; species Rhingia campestris. Next base: position 109,972,822 of record OW052182.1, read on the forward strand.
TATGCCCTAAACTTATAGAGAACAAAGGGAAATATTTCTATTAATAAAAAATAAATAATTTACTAAAATTAGATTGAATTCAGTAGTGCTTACAATTTTTGCACTTTGTAAGCTTGAGATGTTGCATGAAAACCCTTAATTTTCATACTAATCAATCTAAACCCCTGGTCAACGAGTACGATGCTTCATTTGTTGTTTATCAAAATGCATAATTGTTCACTGAATTCAACCATATAATTCTGACATACAAAACGTCATATAATTAAACGTAAATAAAAATTTACACACAAATTAAAATTGTTCTACAAACTTTTCTTATTTACTAATATTTTGCATAAATTGCTAGCAGAAATAAATAACCAGAATCATGGGAAAACGACAGCATCAAAAGGACAAAATGTAACAAACAAATGTGCTCCCAAATTTCGAATTCAAAAACCCTCTACTTTTACAGGTATTTAACATACACCGAATGGACCGAGCTATATGGTGGAAAGAAGACAGAGTCGGCTGAAAACGAGCATATCAAGTTCAAAAGACTTCCCTATGACCATTGCTGCATTACTATGATACCCTTTAAAACTCCATACTGTGATAGAGAAGGCAACGTCTTCGAGCTACAGGCGATTGTTGACTTCCTTAAAATGTTCAAAATGAACCCCATCACAGGAAAACAACAGGATGCAAAGCAACTGGTTGCGTTGAAATTCCACAAAAACGCTGATGGCGAATATCACTGCCCGGCACTTTTCAAGCCATTCACAAAAAACTCTCACATCGTGGCAGTATCCACCTCGGGAAACGTCTTCTCCTGGGAAGCCATCGAACAGCTTAACATCAAAACTAAAAACTGGAAGGATTTAGTAGATGATTCGTCTTTTCAGAGAAAGGATTTGATAACCATCCAAGACCCACAGCACTTGGAGAAGTTTGACATTTCTAGGTTTCACCATATTAAGAAGAACTTGCGCGTTATGACTGAAGATGAAATCGCTGACAAAGCTATGGGATCAAAGGGAAGAATCAAGTCAATGAATCTGGAAACAAAGGAGACATTGGAACAGTTGGAAAAAGACTACCAGCCAGCAGAAGAGGCTTTAGCAGTCGAAAAAAAAATGGTTGATAAATTCAACGCAGCGCACTACTCCACAGGAGCTGTGGCTGCGAGCTTCACATCGACAGCCATGGTCCCAGTGTCCAATCACGAAGCAGCAATCATTGACGACGACACTGTAAAGTATGAACGTGTGAAGAAGAAAGGATATGTTCGTATTACAACTAATTTTGGTCCTCTTAACTTTGAGATATTCTGCGATTCGGTGCCGAAGGCAAGTGAGAACTTCATGAAGCATTGCTCGGAGGAATATTACGATGGCACCAAGTTTCATCGATCAATTCGGAATTTTATGGTAAGTACTCTTCTTAAAATGACGAAGTTATATTAAATGGATTTCCCTTAGATACAAGGTGGTGATCCCACTGGTACCGGTACGGGTGGTAGTTCTATCTGGAATAAAAAGTTTGAAGATGAATTCCGACCTAATCTCTCTCATACTGGTAGAGGCATACTATCCATGGCCAACTCCGGACCCGATACAAACTCTTCTCAATTGTAAGACCCATTCTTTGCCTCGCATAAGTCCTTGTGTAATTTTTCTTTCGCAGCTTCATTACGTACCGCTCTTGCCGTCACTTGGACGGGAAACACACAATCTTTGGTAAGCTAGTCGGTGGCATGGATACCCTGAACGAAATGGAAAAAATAGAAGTGGACAACAAAGATCGCCCGATAGACGACATAATTATTGAGAAAGCTCAAGTATTTGTCGACCCATTTCAAGAAGCTGAAGAGGAGTTGGCCCGCGAACGAGCTGAAGAAGCTGCCAAGCAAATGCAAACTGTGAACGAAGTTGCGAAAAAGAAGCGAATGAATCAAAAACTGAAAGTATACCGAGATGGAGTAGGCAAATATTTGGACCTGAACAGTATAAAACAGGAGATGATTAAAGGATCAACTGGACCATCAACTTCTTTGGTATCGGCGCCAAAAAAACGAAAGGAGAGTAGCTCTCTATTTGGCAACTTTGGATCATGGTAAATAATAAATTTAATTATGTGTACTTTTAATTTTTTATTCATCACCAATGTTCTCGCGTTCCTTCCACTTTTCCTTTAATTGATTAAGTTTTTTGTGCCTCCGACTCCTATCAGCAGACTTTTTACCATCAATTGCCTTTTGTTGCGCCTCAATTGACTGATCGCCATTGTATAGCTGATCCAACTTGGCGAGTAACAGTTTTCTCGCTTCCTCTCGGTTTCGTGAGGCTATTCTGTGGGTGTGACATTTGATAATGATGTTTGTTGGTATGTGGCGAAGCATGACACAGTTGGATGTTTTGTTGACAGCTTGGCCGCCCGGTCCACTCCCTCGAACAAATGTTTCTTCCAACTCGGATTCAACGATCTTGGGATAGTTCGAATAATCAAGTGTAATTTTGTTTCGCTGTTGCAGGTGCGAAGTGGTCAGGATATTACGTAGAAACGTATGAATGATGTTGGGTTTATACAATACGGCCATTCTTCAGCAGGGTTTCTCCACGCTAAAACGGGACAAATTAGGCTTGGAAACAATGGCGAGTATGTGTAGCTTACTTTAAAGCAGAATGTGATCTCTTCTGGATTTGTCAGGCCCCTACTAGAGCGAAATTCGTTACGAATCCTACCGAGAAAGTATGACTTGTCAGTAAGGTACAATTGGTTGCCGTATCTGACGAGATGCTTGTATAGGCGTAATATCTGTTGTTTTGATGGTTGCGACATTATATATTTACAAAAGTACTTCTATTTTCATTGAGAAAATGAAGAAATTAAAAACGATTCACAAATTTGATAACTATAACTTGTGCCGTCAAAATTAGATGGGTCTTGGGTGTGTTCATGGTGACAGGTGTTATATATGAATGGAAACATTCAGAAAACAATTGTTTAGTTCGGAAACGGCAATATTGGTTGTGTTCCGGATTTTAGATTTTAATTTTAACTGCAAAATGAGGTGAGGCGATGTGGAATGCAAAATCCTAATGAATGGCAAGGTAAATGTCAAACCTATATCAACCCTTATTTTCCAATTTCGTTTTTTTTTTTTTTTTTTCACATTTATAGATTTTTATTTACTTTTATCTAAAATTAAAAAAAAAGTAAGAAATAACCTAAATAAAAACATAATATTGGGTAATGTTACTGAAATCAAAACATCTTCATGACAGTTCGACTCAAAATCAGCTGTTTCACTCATATCTGGGTGTCCATTCTTTTTAAAAGTATCAATAGCCTTTTTATATGTTTTTTTCATTATTACGGACCATTATAACGTTCAAATTCCGGCATTTCAAATTGATTTTGTATTTAAAACATATGAAACCATTTGTAACCCACTGTAATATAAAGATTTTAAATGTAGAATGTAGCTCACTGTAATTTGATCACATGTTTTATGTATCAGGCCTATCACGAATAAATTTTCTCGAGAATGTTTCCCTTGTCAGCAAAAAAATTTATTTGCGATAGACCTGTATATGTCAAATTGGAACATTTACCAAAGTTTGCAAAATGTTTATTAATAAATAAAAAGTTTGTAATCATCAATTACTTACATTTTGCATTCTCTTTTATGAAATTGTGCGGGACACACACAAAAAAAAGATACAAATAGGTATCATTTATATGATATCAAATTAATACTTTAAGAACTACATCCCAGAGATCAGGTAAAGAACGGTTTGAGAGTACCTCAAATAAACGATTGACGATGCTTCTCCCCAACAAAATGGAACTATGGCCTTCGTATCTTTTATTTAAAAAAAAAAGTGTCGAAATTTTAATTTTGAAATATCTTTGAAAGGCCTATGGAAGGCGTTCAAACTCCCACTCCGGCTCCTCTGAGTGGCGCGCATCCAAAATGTCCAATTTTCCATGACTTCGGCGCATAAATCAGGCTAACGGTGAAATGAGTTATGACGACTTTGAGGACCGCTGTGGTTTGCGGCTTATGCGCATAGAACTGCGATCTCAGAAAGCTCCACAAGAAAAAGTCTAACGGGGTAAAATCGCACGATCACCTTCTCGTAAGATGACCATTCTCTCGAATCACTCATGCAGAATTTCTATGCGCATAGACCTGTAATTTCAGAAAACTCCACAATAAAAAGTCTAACAGGGTAAAATCGCACGATCACCTTCACGTAAGATGATCATTCTCTCGAATCACTCATGCAGAATTTCTAACGTGGCGTGAACTTTGTTGCACGTAGCGCACTGCTATTGAAACCATATGTCGTTGATGTCCATATCATCCAATTTAGGCCAAACGCAGTTGGTAATCATCATCCTATAGCGATCGCCGATGGCGTTAATGGCCTGGCAAACGTCGAGTCGTTCTCAAAGATATATGGACCCATGATGAAGCGAGTCCTTATTCCACTCCAAATTGTGACTTTTTCGGGAGGCATTGGACGCTCTTGGTATCGTCCCAAATTCGACAATTGTGTTTATTGACGTACTCCTGGGTTAGTTGAATTTTGTATAGATGTAGGCTCAAATCACAATGGTTGTGATTTGCGAAAGGCCGCAAAATCGACTTCCTCGGATTCTCCTTCACACGATGTTTTTAAGAACTACATCCCAGAGATCAGGTAAAGAACGGTTTGAGAGTACCTCAAATAAACGATTGACGATGCCAAAGTTGTCGAGTTACGTGAAGCAAATTGATGACGATCTCGCCCACGACTACCGTTTTCAAAGTTACGGAATGAGACCCAAGGTTTGTACAAATATATTACCAAAGCGAGGGAAATCTATTAAAATTAACTGTTCCAAAGATCGGCTGGGTTACCAAGCAATAACTTTTATGATTTCGAAACTCATGAGGACAACTTTTTTGTCAACACTTTTATAACATTTTCGACTAAATAACATCGTTTACAATGTTGAGTCTGTAGGTAAAGAAGAATAACGATTTGAATATTAAAACGTGAAACACAACTGCTAAAAGTGTATCTTCGTGAATCTGTAGCTTGAAGTTGAATAGAGGACATCTTCATGCAAGAAAAGTATCTCTCTTTTGACAGCGATGCAAGATACAGGCTACAGATATGCATTCTGGGCAGGCCTTGAATCTTTGGTAACGTTGATGCTCGGCCGAAAAAAATACCCTTAAGGCGCGGTTACGGCCAACGCTAGTTCACGCTAGTAAAAAAATCGTGGACGATTGCTCAGGCTAGTAAACTTGAAAATCAAATGAGTTTTGATTTACAAAATTACAAGCGCGAATGAAAAAAACGTTATTGATTATCCATACATTAGATTAACTAGCGCCAACGCTTACTAGCGTTGGTCGTAACTGCGGTCTTACGCAGACAATATTTAACCATCAGACGCTTTCACCCTCTTCCAACGTTGTATGAGTATTGTCTTAGTTTTTATTAGAGGCATTTTAAGGAGTGTACTCCTTATAATGAGTTTATGAATAAGGGTGGTCGTTATTAATAATTTAGCTCCATTCTCTTATAAAAGCATTTTATAGCATACGGTTCATACATAAATTTTAAATATAAATAATTTTTTTTATTTATTTTAGGGTTTAGTTATAGCAAAGATTATGAATTCTATACAGTAAAAACGCCTCCAAAAAGTGGGCGTGACAAAAACTTCGTATGGACGAAATATAGATGTTAAGTTTGTCTAAATATGCTGCTCAGACACTTTTTTAAAATTCCTTACAGTTTGGCTAAAAACTACGTTTTTCTTAAAAGGGGGCGTGGCAGTGGGCGGATTTTAAATATGTTTAAACATTTGTATTCCAAATATCACTATCCTAGCTCAAAATTTAAGGCCCAAAAATCGGTGACGAACAGACAGACGGACAAACAGACATGGCTGATTCGACTCAGCTAGCGATTCTGAGTCGATCCATATACTTTGAGGTATATGTAGCAAAATTATTTCTCTATGTTACAAACTATGTATCAAAACTAATATACCCCTATGGGATAGGGTATAAACAGCCTATTGACAACGTCCCCTTTAGACAATTCCATTTTGTCGACTCTGCTGGATGGATTTCATTTTAAGGTGCTCTACCGGATTGGACAGTGTCGTTGCATGCGGGGTGAGATAAAAATTCGACAAATAATATTTCAGTGATAACAACAACAAATTCAACTTTTTGAAACACCCGAACACATATCCACTACAAAAAATTATATAAAATCCAGCGCACTGTGAAAAAATCTGAAATACCAAACAAATAAAAAAAACAAATTTGAATATTTACGTGTACATTTCCTTTATTGTTTTCTAACAAAATAGAAAGCTTAGTTCATGAATCCTTGCATTCTCACCAAGCATAAAGAATGCAAGTAGCATTTGTTTGTTCCAGTACCTCAAAGCAAAAATTCAAAGGATGTGAAAGTATTTGCTATTAAAATACCGCATTGTTCTATGTCCAATCTAGCACTTTTATGTCGACATTTTACAGAACAAAAAAAGTGTGCATTATCCATGGACAACATGTATTTACAAAAGTTGAGAAAAAACTTACATGTGCCATCACTTTATTCAAACTTGAAAAAATGTCCATGCTTGATGATGTCATGACTGCTATAATCTACGTCTAATTTAGCACTTTTAAACTTTGGGTATTCGGTCAAAAGTGTGCATTATGAGAAGACGAAATAAATGATCGGAGTATTATTGAATATTTTAACACCCGCGTTCTTTGGTATCCGCGACATAAGTGTCATAAGGAGAGTTTGGAATTTACCGAATTGGTATGTGCCATAAGTTATTGAAGTCTAGAATAAAGGTCCAAACTCAATGATATTATGGTTAAGTATGCTCTTCGTCTATTTTAGCACTTTTAAGTCTAGGGTGATACGGCAGAAAAGTGTGCATTATCAACAGACGACATAAATGACTGAAAGAATTACACAACCACCACCGTTGTCATTGGAGATTAGATGCAGGTCTAAATACCCAATGACTTATAAGTGTTCAAATATGTGCCATAAGTTATTGAAGTCTAGAATAAAGGTCCAAACTCAATGATATTATGGTTAAGTATGCTCTTCGTCTATTTTAGCACTTTTAAGCCTAGGGTGATACGGCAGAAAAGTGTGCATTATCAACAGACGACATAAATGACTGAAAGAATTACACAACCACCACCGTTGTCATTGGAGATTAGATGCAGGTCTAAATACCCAATGACTTATAAGTGTTCAAATATGTGCCACAAGTTATTGAAGTCTAGAATAAAGGTCCAAACTCAATGATATTATGGTTAAGTATGCTCTACGTCTATTTTAGCACTTTTAAGCCTTTGCTGATACGGCAGAAAAGTGTGCATTATTAATAAACGAAAACAAATAATTGATTTAATAATGTGCCATCGTTGTCATTGAAGATTAGAGCATGTCTAAGGATCAAAAACGTAATGTCTTGTTTAATCTACGTCCTTTTAACACTTGTATGGATTTGAGTGTACTCCAGACAAGTGTGCAAAGACGAATTCATATGTATGTTATCGAGTAAGTATTAAAAATGTGCATGTGTTAATCAAAGGACCAAAGTCATGAATAAACCTGAAATAAATCGATGTATTAAAACACGAGTTTATGTAAAAACGTTTCTTTTTATTCCTCTTTCGAAGTAGATGTTAGAAGCAATCTATTCTTTTAAAAATACATTTACAAGTAGTTGTCTGGGAACTCGAAAGTGACATCTCGTCCAGTCAATTTCTTGTACACGGAGGTGAAGGTATCAACCTAAAATGAGAGAAAATGATAAAAAAATGGATTAGTTGCAATTCAATAATTAACTTACAAAATACTATTAGAGTGCGTCAAAGTTGTAATCTATACTTCAGTGATTACAACAGCCGTTTGGCATAAACATGTGAGAAGGATAGACAATTTTATTTTCGTCTGGTATATCAGTCAAATGGCGAATTTTCACTAGACAACCGTAAAGCGAACAGACGATTTTTTATAGATTTACAAGTATAAAAGCATGTCCCTCAATATATGGAATCACTAGTGCCCAGATGCGGTCAAAGGCTGTTTCCAGAGAGATGTTTATTTACGCTTGTAATGGAAGACCCTTTTATTATGTTATTATCATAAAAGGGGAGCAAAGAAGCGATGTAATTGTGTCGATAAATGTGAAGCAAGTTCTTAGCATATGTAATATTATTTAAATAAAGTTATTGGGGAATTTATTGTTCTAAACTATTTGCTCCAACTGATGAGAGCATGTTCGACGAGACAGATGTTTACCTACGTTTGATATGGAAGACCCTCGTGCTCAACCTAAAGGTTGACTTGTGAATTTGTCTCAAAGATTTTTAAAATGTGCCCTACAGTTTGAGGCATAAATTCATAAAGAAATAATGGAGTTTCAATGTTTGTCCTTTTTGACAATCATCAGTTTATTGTTGTCCACTGACAAAAAACACAAGGACATTGTTGGTTTGTGATCTATTGGGAAATGTATTGTTCCTCTCTGTGTCTAAACTATTTGCCTCAAGTGATGAGAGCATGTTAGACGAGAGAGATGTTTATCTACGCTTGATATGGAAGACCCTCGTGCTAGGCTCTGTTCGCAAGAGGGGGGCAAAGAAGCGTCATAAAGGTTAACTTATTAATTTGTCTCCAAGATTTTAAAAATGTACCTTACAGTTTGAGGCATAAATTCATAAAGAAATCCTGGAATTTCAATGTTTGTCCTTTTTGACAATCATCAGTTTATTGTTGTCCACTGACAAAAAACACAAGGACATTGTTGGTTTGTGATCTATTGGGAAATTTATTGTTCCTCTCTGTGTCTAAACTATTTGCCTCAAGTGATGAGAGCATGTTAGACGAGAGAGATGTTTATCTACGCTTGATATGGAAGACCCTCGTGCTAGGTTCTGTTCGCAAGAGGGGGGCAAAGAAGCGCCATAAATGTTGACTTATGAATTTGTCTCCAATATTTCAAAAATGTCCCTTACAGTTCGAGGGATAAATTCATAAAGAAATCATGGAATTTCAATGTTTGTCCTTTTTGACATTCATCAGTTTATTGTTCCCACTGACAAAAAACACAAGGACATTATTGGGCTGACCTGTTTGGGTTTATGTTGTTTCTAGCCATTTGCCTAAACTGTTCGCCCTTAATGATGAGAACATTGCTAGACGGGTAAGATGTTTTTTTTACGCTTGATTAAAAGATCCTCCTGTTAGGTTGTGTTCGCAAGAGGAGAGCAAAAAAGCGTTTTTATAGTTGATAGGTGTCTCTAATATTTAAAAAAAATCCCACATTGGTTGAGGGATACAAATGTTAAAATTTGTATGCCTGTTCATTTTGACAATCATCAGTTTATTGTTGTTCTCTGACAAATAAACACAAGGCATTCGAGGGATGTTGGCGGTACAGAGACCCACCCCATTCACCAGCCTGATATGTTTTTAAGTTCGCTTAATCTATCAGCATCACTCCAGTCTTGGGGATCATTTAAAAATTGCATCGTATCTTATCCACTTGAATTATGGCCTCTCCGCCCACTTGACATATTTTGTTTACATAACGGTTTTATTGTTTGTAGCGAATGGAATATGCTTTTCTTAACAAACATTTCATGAAAAACAATAACGAGTCGCTACACAAATTTAATGTTTGCCCTTTTTGACAATCACCAGTTTAGAGTAATCCACTGGCAAAAAACACAAGGACATTTACGTTTTCCTACCCCTAATGCTTGCTTCACTTTTGTACACAATTTAATAGAAATAATTGTTTGCAGCAAATGGAAAAAGTTTTTCTTAAAATAAATATTCATGAAAAACTATAACGAGTTGCAGCAAGTGTTTAATGTCAGTCCTGTTTGACAATCGCCAGTGTAGGGTTATTCCACTGGTAAACAACACAAGGACTTTCTTAAATATTCTTATACATAAATATTTCTATTTTCGTACTTACTTTATGTTCAATGGTGGTTTGTTGATTCTTGTCCAAGTGCACCTTGATCAGTTGGGTGCCATCGAGCTTGACGCGGATGCGCTTGCCAACGATTTCGGCGGGGAATACCAAATCTTCAAGAATGGCATCGTACACCGATGTGAGAGTGCGGGAACGTGGCCTCTTCTGCTTCAATGGATTCCTTGATTTTCTGGTTGGCTTAGGTAAGATCTTACGCTCACCAATGAAGACGACATGTTTGCCGGAGAATTTCTTCTCCATCTCACGAACCAAACGGATTTGGATCTTTTGGAAAGCCTTCTGCTTTGGAATTGGAACGTAGATGATGACAGCCTATAAAATGCAGAAAAACATAATTTGGATAATCACTTTATTGAGATGAATTTGCTAGCAGACACTTACCTTCTTGTTGTTGAATTCAATTTCCCTAGCACGGGTAATGTGAAGATCCCTCAACTGTGGCTTCAATTCAGAGTTCATTTCCAGCTCCAAAAGAGCTTGGGCGATTGACTTTTCAAAGTCATCGGGCTCAGCGCCACCGGGCTTGATAATTTTGTTTCCAATCATCTAGAAAATCGAGACATAGTTTTCACATTACAAATTGCTCAAGTGTAAATATGGGTTGCCGCAATTGTCAAAGTTGAGTCGCGATTTCAATCCGACGAAATCGACGCGAAATTGAACACATCACTTTGCAATTTTCACACAGACGATTCGATCACAACACAAACTGTTCATTTCACATTATATTTTCGATTGACTTTGACAATAATTAGCAAATTTCAACAAAAATTTCTCGGATGAAAACAAAATGGAACCTACCATTGCCAGTTATTTTCAGAAAAAGGAAAGACAACGAGCCACTGAACTGTGAGGTGGATGACTTTTCGAAACGGTTTAGAGTGAAGTTGGTGTTAGTTGAAATTTGATGTAATGGCTTGGGGTGAAGACACAATTAGTAGTAGCGTTACAATTAGAAATAATAGGTATATATTTTTGTATTTAATTATTTGGATTTTGTGTGAAATTAACTATTCAAATTATTTCAGTAATATTTAATAAAAAAAAACACAGTCAACAAGTTGCATGAAATTCATCAGCAGCCGTTGGTTTACAAGTCCATACCACATTCACGGAATTTATGGCTTTAAAATACTTTTATAAAGTTGGCTTTGCCCTATAAATAAATAAAAATCCTGAAGTAATAAAGTAAATTCCAATTATTCCAGTAGGGAATTGAAAATTGAAAATAGTACAATCTACATTTTTTGAACAATAATGTAGATATAACTAATATTGCACACACTTCAATCGTATAGAGGAAACGGTGCATATGTCATATGCAATGTTATTTTTCTGTAAGGGTCACTTACACGAACGAATGTACTTAAATAACTGGTAAAGCTACTCGAAATCCACCGATAATAGAGTAAACCACTGGTTAGTTAAATAAATGCGTTCGGCACTAAGAATGTTTCAATATGATTATGTTTTTCATTCATGTTCCTTTCAAATTCTGTAAGTAATGCCTTTGCCACAAAATTCAAAGACGAACACACATTTTATTCACTCTGACTGTCATCATATGACGTATAATTTAAGTAGAACAGAGTGAACAGGCGTTTAACAAATCAAATCTGTGAAAATATTCATGAATAGCAGCTGAGTTTATTTAAATAACTTTGCAAAAACTGCGGACTAGTAAGTCATGAATATTTCATTATTCATTTTTTTTGGGGAAAATGAAACCAAATAGCTAATAATTGCGGTGCTACAGATTCTATTGGTAATTGGATGCTGGTATTTTAGTATATATTATAAATATTCCTTTTTTTACTAGCCTCAAGAGTGGCGCTATTCGTATGAAAATAAGCTACAAATTATATATACTTTTTTATATTAAAATGATATTTTTATCGCACAACGTTTCATATATGTAGAAATGGCATTATTTAATCAAATAAATTCCATTTCTATTATATAATGCCTAGTAGTGAAATGTTTGAAATACGCGTTTGAATTTTCATCTTTAACATAGTTTATTACACCTGTTTGCAAAAACGGTGAGCGAGGAGATATTTCTAATTATATTATAAACTAGGTATCTTTGTCGAAACATTATCTATAAAGAACAGGGGCGGAATCGGCTAAGGTGATAGTTGATAGTTGACAATCAAAATCATCGCTTTACCCCCACGTAAGGTGATTATCAAATTGACAATCGCTTTTTTTGCTATCAATTTCATGCGACAGCTATTTAGGTGTCGCTTTCATACATTTGTGTCATTTTCATAGGTAGAAGCTGCAGGGAAATCTTCTACACCAAATAAATTAAATAATTTAGTGATAAAAGAAAATATTGAATAAATTAAAATAAAAAAACTTTAAGTGAAAGTGAAAATTCGTGAAGTGCAATGTTTACTTCATTGGAACTTTTCTACTCAAACATAGAGGAAAATGAAGAAAATAATTACAAAGATTTCCAACTGATAAGAAGAAACCTGAGGAATAAAGCAAATGTCTTGAAACTTCAACAATTGGGGCTGATTGGACTGCACCAATGGGTCAAAGTACGGTGGCTGAAAATACTGCTGCAGTCATTAAAAAAATGCAAATTTATTGTATTTTGTTGACATTTTAGTATGCTGAGTTGACTTACATTTTTCACAATATAAACACCGAATAAAATTGTACCTATCAGCTGCTCGGAATGACAGCGTCAGCAAGGAAGTGACGTTCCAAATCATTTATTTGTGATCGCTTTACGCAGAGCAAAGAAGAGTTGATAATCAAAAACGACAATCAACAAAGCGACAATCAATTATCACCTTAGCCGATTCCACCCCAGCATGGTTTTGTAAAAAATCGATCCACAGTTCCAATAGTTTGCAAAATAAAAAAGAAGTACATTGACTTTTCCCAAAGCTTTTGACCAGTTATCACATAACATAATAATTTTTAAGCTTTTCATAAATTGGGTTCAATCATATCGCTCATTGAGAACTTATCAGGTAAAATTTAGAGGTTCTAAATCCAACCCTTTTGTTGCCCAGTCTGGAATACCCCAAGGTAGTCATTTAGACCTTATCTTATTTATACTTGCTCTTAACGATGCAAGAGCTTGTATTCGAGAGCGAAAAATATTGATATATGCTGATGACATGAAAATTTTCATTCGCTTTCACTACAAACAGATTTATATAGTTGTACCATATGGTGTCTTAAAAACGGTTTGAACCTGAACCTACTAAGTTCCAACATATGTCCGGGCACACTCTCGGTCGTGTAGACAGTTTTAAAGATCATAGTGTTTATTTTGATCCAAATCGGTGTTTAACAAACACATAAACGTTATTGTGAATAAATCCAATTCTATAGGATTTGTAAAAAGGTTGTCAAAAGAGTTTAATGACCCTTTGTTACTTTTTCGCTATTTTTTTATTTAATCGGCCCTAGCGAGGTATCCGTCGGAGCGGAAAATTCTCCGATTTTGTACGATTCCGATGATTTTTGCTTCGAGGTATTCTTCCGAAAAGCTGTTCGGAATATTTCTCCGAAATTTCGTAAGGCATCCCAGCGAATTGCGTTGAAGTGCGTTCAGGTGCAATTATTTTTCCGATTTCCTCCGACACAAATTCTTCGCGGAATTTGTTTACGAAGTGAAGTGGAGTGATAGCAAAATGTATGTAATTATACAAAACTATTTATTTAAGTAATTTTCATGATCATCGTTTGAATTTGTGTTTCCAGGGCGAGCTTAAAGGAAAAAACCACCCCTCAACAGTACGAGCTTCAGGTCAACATGATGCAGCAAAAACCCGACATTGCGCAAAATTACACTAAGAGTGACTGACTGACTGCAAATAAAAAAGAATGTTCGGGCACAGGTTGTGGTCCATATAGACAAAAATGGAAACAATCAATTAAATTTAAAACTTCAACTTATTTGTCATTTGTTGTGTTGATTTTTTTTTGACAACTCGGTAATGTCAGTTTGAATAAGTTAGAGATGTGGTTTTCGAAATATATATCGATATTTACCGATTCGATACATTTTGAAAAGGAATTTTGGTATGTCTATTTTTTTTCTAGTAAACGCCAGCGTACAATTTATTTGCACATTAGCATTCTTCCTTTTTAGAATCTATTTAATTCACCTCCCCATATAGATATATGATGATTTAGAGCTCCTTTTGGGTTTATATATGTAAAATATCGGAAGTCATATCGACTTATCGATATAATGATATATTTTGCACATCTCTATTAGAATCCTAAAGGCCTGCTCAGAATGCATATCTTTAGCTGGTATCTGTAGCTGAGTGAAACGTCAAACGTGAATCTGAAGCGTGAAGTTGAACCCCATTCAACTTCAAGCTACAGATTCACGGGAGATACACATTGTGAAAGCGCTTACGGGTTGCCTTGTTTTTAACTTTCACTCAGCTACAGATACCAGCTACAGATATGCATTCTGAGCAGGCCTTAAATCTGTCGCATGTCAAAACATAGAGCCGCTGTGCGTCGTCGCATTTGTTTAGTATTTCTTTCCGATGACACATACCTCGAATGGAATTTGAATCTCCGACGAAGTATGCGTTGCGGAAAATGTTCCGCTCCGACGGATACCTCGCTAGGGCAGAATATGTTTATTAGTTTTTGAAAAAACTTTTTAACATCTCTTAGGACTGATTTTTCAATCACCAGATAAGCAATCAGATAGCACTTAACAGTCAGATAACACAAAAATAAATTTTTCAATAGGCGTATATAGCACACTCTAGGTATATAAAATTTATCTGGTGAATGAAATTATCTGCTCCTCAGTGAGCTGGGTAAACTTTATTTAACTGACTGTTGAAATGTCAACAGTGAGAAAACTAGTCTCCTAGCTCTAACACCTAAGATTGTCTCTATATATCTTTCTTTTTATTTCAGTTTCGTGAAATAAGACACAATTGAGTTTGACAAAATCGTTCAATTACAATCACACGATATACCAGATCTAAAGCCAGATTGCTGTTCACACAATACATTATTTGTTTCAATGTTTCATTATTTGTTTCAAGGTAATTAACAAATTGTAAGAAACCACTTTTTCAAATATTTTTCAATAGTTTGTATAATGTTTATTGGACGTAGCTTATCAGTTTTTTTAACATTTGCAACTTTTTGCACTGGTATTACCACAGATTGTTTTATATAGAGAGGGAATTCTCCTTCGGACAGCGATCTATTTAACAGATTAAATAACTGATCACCAAACTATATAATTGTCTAGGTCGCCCTCTCTTGGAGCATGCCTCGAAAGTGTGGACAAGCCGTCTATAAGTTCATTCAAATAGTATATAGGCGATCCAACGTAAATTCATAAGATTTGCTTCCGTGGGATGATGTACACAATATTTGCCTCAACGTAGACTTAACAATGATATGGTGTTTTACACCAATTTTTATCAGGACAAATATATGCTCCTGATCTTTTAAGTGCTATTGGTTTTAATACACGGGGAGTTTCCTATAACCTTCGTAGATTAAATATTTTAAATATACCTAAGCATAAATACAACTTCGGTATGCACGAGGTTTCAGGTTTTCTATCAGTTTCATGGGCAGGGTATGGAATAAAAATAACGTGTAGTTGGACTGCATATTAGTAAAAACAGTTTGAAAAACACTCTGTGAATTTGTATACTAGACCCGTAATACGAATATGTAAAATTGGCTTTTGTTTAATAATATATATAGTCTAATTGTATTTATTGATTTTATTGATTTTGTTAGTAATATTCTGCCCTAGCGAGGTATCGAAAAATTTTCCGCAATGCATACTTCGTTGGAGATTCAAATTCCATTCGAGGTATGTGTCATCGGAAAGAAATACTACGCAAATGCGACGACGAAGCTCGTACTGTTGAGGGGTGGTGTTCTCCTTTCCTTTTTTCCTTTGAAACACAAATTCAAACGATTAGTACGAAAATTACTTAAATATATAGTTTGATATAATTACTTACATTTTTACTTACTTCGTTAACAAATTCCGCGAAGATTTTGTGTCGGAGGAAATCGGAAAAAGAATTGCACTTAGCTGTCAAAAATTGAGCGAAAATGCACCTGAACGCACTTCAACGCAATTCGCTGGGATGCGTTACAAAATGTCGGAGAAATATTCCAAACAGCTTTTCGGAAGAATACCTCGAAGCAAACATCATCGGAATCGTACAAAATCGGATAATTTTCCGCTCCGACGGATACCTCGCTAGGGCCGATTAGACTTAATACCTTCTATGTTCTGTTATGTCCCACTAACAAATGCGCTAAATGATGAGCCAGTAGGTGCTGCTTGTATTAAGCTCGCTACGACACAGATCTGATAGTGTTAAAAAAATAGTTTTCTTATGATAATCTTGAATAAATGGAAATTTCCCTAAATTCTATAGCACTCTTTATATTCTTTTTTCCACATATAGGTCCGCTTTTCAAACTTTTTCACTCGTCAATACATTTCTATAATTTTTGAAAGCAAATTCGATAAATCAGCAGTGTTACCATATTGAATCACCACTCATAGTATTTAATTTTATCTTGCGGTGAAAAACTGTTTCATGAGTTAGCCTCAGATTAAATTTAATCCAGGTGACTCTGAGTTGAATTAGCACTAAAAACCCGGTAGGGTCAACTAAGAACCTGGCCACGCGTTCATCACAACGACTTGTATTCCCAAGAACGCCGTGGTCACACACAAAAAACGTCGTTGGAATGGAGTCAGCTTTTACACCTGGCAACGGGACAATCTGAAACAATCCCCTCATATTTTCGTCTCTCTGATACCGATATTGAGGTCTGCACTCGGCGAAGACAAATTTCGGATAAGTATATTTGTCAAAATGAAATGCTTTGGAAGTAAAACGTTCATGTCCACACAGGAATTCAGTTTGAAATGGATTCTTCGTGGATTTTCGATGCAATCTTCCTTATACAACGTTGAATTGAGGCTGCATATCCTAAACGCGTCTTATCGTTGAATAGTGGTTGTATAAGTGTATTTTTTTGTATTTCTGTATAAATAGACTGGCTGAGCATCAGGGACCATTGTTACCAAATGTTCAATTGTAAGTTGAAAAAAATAGTCCAGGTTATTTTTGTATTTTAGCAGTTGTTTCGCGGTTTAATTGATTCAAATTGTAATACTTCTTTACCTACAGAGATACGCCACAACTACTGTTGTTACTTCAACTCAAATGTTGATTATTAATTGCTTACTACCTGAAAAAAATACTATTCCGTGAATATATATCATTTAACATTAGGGGGTGATTCGTAAGTCGAACACGCCAATTGAATTAATGTAAAAAAAAACCTGTACCTTATATTACTACAACGGCAGCACTTTTCTGTGTATTCGAATGCATTTCTAAGTAATGCCAAGAGATGGCGCTTGATTGTTGTATGACAATTCTACAGAACGTCATCAAAAAGTCAATCAAGACGGCGGTTTTGTTTACATTTTACACCTCTTTCATGTAGTTAGCTGGAAAAATCTCGAGTACATTGCACCATCAACCCAAAAAGGCCGAACTGATAAATAAAAACAGCAACAAAAATGATAACAGAACAATATAAATGCCTACAACTCCAATAAAATGCGTTTCACATCGGAAGTTGATAAGAATAATAAAAACTTAGTCATACTGCGGACGACAGCAAAAACGTTCTCAAGCAATTGCTAGCACAAACGTATTCCGACGAGTACCTACATTAGCATTCAGCACAGGGCAACGTGTATGATAACAGGTCAGTAGTGGAGAGATCTCATTGGCGCAAGGTTAAACGAATTCCATTCCATACCATAGGCATATAATTTCGTTATTTTTTTACCGAAAAAAAATCTCATTAAAATACCAAAACTAGTGTGTGAGTAATATATCCATAATTAGATGAACTTTGCAATATTTGAATGAAATTTTTCATGTCTCGTTTTTAGTTCAAGTATGGCGCCTACAGTTTTAGTCACGGGAGGGGCGGGCTACATTGGATCCCATACAGCATTGGAGATGCTCAATGCCGATTACAATGTAATTTGCATTGATAATATGTGTAATGCTTATAGCGAAACGGAGGACTCAAATCCTGAGGCTCTTAACCGTGTCCAGGAGATTACGGGCAAGAGCTTAATATTCTATCGAGTGGACATAACCAACGGCGATAGCTTGAAGGCGGTTTTCAAAAAGGTAACATCAATAAAAAATCTGTTAAGTAGGTACCTAGATACTTGAAAATTATGAAACACATATAATATCTTTGATTGCGTATGCAGTGGTGACAATGCTTATCTAGTCTAAATGAAAACAGCACAAATCATATCGCTGATATGACAAACGACCAAGCAAATATTAACCACTTGACTTGGGTTTTATTTTTCAAAAAAAAAAAATCCAAATGATTGGAAAACACTTGCGTTACATAAATTTAGCACAAAGATGAGTGGCAGTTGAGCTATCAATATGATCAAACAACTTTGTGATCACCTATCGATGGAGGTCAATTGGGTTGTGTGTTGTGCCTCTTCAATGTGTTTCGCAATTGCGAGTATTTCGAAAGAAGTTGTAATCGTTTTTTGTCTTTTAATTAAAAAAAATGTTTTGTTTCAGCATAAAATCGATATGGTGGCGCATTTTGCAGCATTAAAGGCGGTGGGCGAATCGTGTCGTTACCCACTCCAATACTACCAAAACAACATGACCGGAACCAATATGCTGTTGGAGGCAATGGCCGAGAATCAGGTCTTTAAGTTTGTCTACAGCTCGAGTGCCACGGTCTATGGAGAGCCACAGTTCTTGCCAATTACTGAGGAACATCCGACGGGCAATTGCACTAGTCCCTATGGAAAAACCAAATACTTTACCGAGGAGATACTGAAAGATCTTTGCACATCGGATAACGTAAGTATATTATAGTTTTGTTTATTTTGTTTGGAAGGTAGATCTATTTTTGTATCACCCATTTGGTTAGAGCGTGTGAGGCTTTGCTTTCCATTAGTTAGATATAATCTTCTGGACATGTATGTGAATAGAAATTTCATCAGTAATGCATCAAATTACCTACACATTACATTTTTTTTTTTAATTTTGTTGGTTGATGGCAATAAAGTGAAATTAGTCATGGCTTGGTTTGTAAAAACAACTAATTTTTGACCATGCCGGCACACTGAATAGATTCTATAAACTAGAAAACAAACAGAAGTTGAAGCATTCCTGTTATGAATAACATTCTTTGATCGATTTTAAAGGTCATTAGCTCTATGGCAACAAATGTTTGGATCGGAACTTGATTAGATCGATATTTTGTTAACTACACCAATGCTAATGATTTCTAGTATCATATGCAAATAGCTTCTAAATGGATACTTGGCTTTTATTAAAAATGTTTTGAAGATAATGTTAACATAACTGCGCACATACTTAGCTCGGATAGAATTTAAATTTAAACCAACAAGCTTAGCGCGCATCTGACAGTTTACTCACAAAATTGTTGTCGATCTCTTAAGACTTTATTGTGTCTACGGTTCGGAGGGTTTAATATTTTAATCTAGTTAGGAGATAGACAACGATCTTAATTAATCCCGATGTTTAAAATTTCTGAGTGCTAGTCGCATGCGGACTATACTTGATAACTATCTAGCTAGCAGAATTCTAGCAAAGCTTGGATTTTGCGAAAAAAAAAACTGGCGAAAGACAATATGACCAAATTGTGGACTGACTGCCAGATGCCAGAAATCCAAGTCTTCCCAATACGACATGGACCCCAATGAGCCTTTTGCTTGGTTTTAAAAATACTTTCACTTTCGCGTTACCTACTTCAGTGGCTTACAGTCTTGAATGAACTTAAGCCTCAACATGCCCCTCAAATAAGACTCGGTGCTTAGCTAACTGCCTCCAGTTGCGGTGTTCAAGTCTGTTGAGGGATGGTCTTTCTCTAATGCGTCCGACGCCTGGCTGGGAATCGAAGACTGCGAGCCCAAGTATTGGTGTCCATTCGCTCCTACAAGTCCTAGCAAATGCGGAGTTTTTTTTCGACTAGGCGCATATCGCTGTACAGCTCGTATAGATCTTCCATAGCCCGTCAACGCAAACGGGACCGAAGAATTTTCCTCTCAAGTCGACCAAGGATTTCTTCATCTACGTTTGATACGGTCCATGCTTCAACGCCGTAGAGCTGGGCTTGGAAGATCAGGGTCTTATATAGAATCTCCTTAGTACTAGTGAGGGCATTACTGAATTGCCTTCTTAGCCCGAACAAACAGCGGTTGGCAAGAGTAATTTTTCGATTGCAGATTAACACAGTCCCTTACTATCTCAAAGTCGATGTTAACGCTCTGTCTAATTCGTCCATGCTGTGTGTTCTTTCTTGTTGACACATATACTTGGTCTTACCCATATATACCTTTGAACCTATTTCTGTCACTTCCTTCTCTTAACTAGCAAATATGGCTATGACATCACGCTGAGTCCTACCAATGATGTCAATATCCTCGGCGTATGCTGGTAATTGCACCGATTTATGGAATCGAATGCTTTCAAAATCTTCACAAGAATTATGTTTAAGAAGTCACTCGACAATGCGCCACCTTGTCTAAATTCTTCTTCGGTGTCGAATGTGCCGATGGGGTCATTGTCATTGCTGTCGTATGTGGCTTTGATATCGATGGATGGTTATCGATTTGGACTTCTTGGTTTTTCCAGGATCTTCCGAAGTATAAAGATTTGATTTCTTGTGGACTTTTCTGGCCTGACACCATAAGAGCCGACCAGGTAGGATCTTATAGGGCAGTTCAATGACACTGTTAACAGAACAAATATATCATATATTTTTAGAAGTCTATAGGCCCAACTGTCATTAGTGGGGTTGTCCCATCGGTTTTGCCACTTTGCTAGTTTTGTGGACCTTTCTTCTTTATATTGCCGCTCTCGCAGCGGTTGCATCTTTTTGTAGAGAAAGTCTCCTCGGATAGAAATGTGACGTCTCGTCTATGAACATATCGATATCTTCGTTTCCATCTTATTTCAGAGAAAGGAGGCACAATAACTATATGCCGGGTTTTCGTTCAGTTGACACTCGCTGTCTATGGGGCTCTACAACTTCTTGTCCTTGTCAGGATATTGTTAGTGAAAGGCCTTTTGGATTTGCATTAAAATGTAGGTCCCGTCATCGTGAAGGAGGTATGCACTTACGTGAATGGTTGTGAGAAAAAAAGCTAGGCGCTGGGTTACACGGTCAATGGGTTTATGGGAGTCAATTCAAAATCGGCGGAATGAAAAATGTCTGTTTTGAGATAAATGGTAGATGAAGAATATGATGTGCATGTAACTACAACATTGTCTTTAACCATTTTGTTGCTGCATGTTTTTTTTAATCATCTCTATAAGCAATCGACCATTGGCCTAGTTCGAGCTATATCGATAGAAATACAGATTTTAACAAGATCTTAGTACTATACTGAATCCATTTAAATGTTCTTAACATGATTTACATGATCTATTACGAAATGCTACTTCCGAAGCATGTTCAGAAAGTGTGTGATGAATGAAATGAAATATCTTTCATTTGCAGCCCACACAGAGCTTCAAACCTAGCATTTGAAGTTGCTTGTCACAAAAAAGAGGACCTCCTGTTTAACTCCGAATCTGAACAGCAAACTACAGAAGCTTCTCATGGCAGTGTTACTCTTGGATGTTTGCAAGATTTTCCCAAAAAAAGGGTACTAGAATATTATATATTTTTATTTAAATAAACCCAACAAACACACTACTCCCGTGGGCATTCTGTCATTTTTTTAATGTAACGCGCTTCTTTTGAGGGTATCACAGTATCGTTGTGCGTTGATGATCTCCCTTGCGTTGATGATCTCCTTGAGATAGCAATTTAGCGAAAATGATGCAATTTCTGTCCTAAAACATTGAGGCCATCTTTTGCACGGAATTATAGTATTTTGCGTAACACTTTTGTGTAGATCATCTTTTTGACTCTGGCGTGTAATGAGAAACCCAATTTCATCTCGTCACAATAGGGCTCAGAACATTCTCACCTTCCGCGAGTAGGAAGCGGATCACAGCACGTGACTCGGATTTAGTGGGGTTTGTTACCGACATATCTTATGCAATTGGACACGATATAGAAGCTCATGAGATTGGTGTTATGATCATTCGATCTAAACGTGAATGTGTGCTCCTTGTACGATCATATTTGTATTGACAGTCTCATACGATCTAATTTATTCTAACACGAGAATAATTTTTGAAATCTTGAGAATTCGAAGGATATTAGAAGAATTTCCGTGTTCCTATATCTGGCTTTCAAGAGTAGGGTAGAAAAGCTTCTCAGTTGGTGAAATAAACTTATATTACTCTCCATTTGGTTAATATTTTACAGCTCGAACTTATGAGAAATCTTACGTTTCTTTTCAAAGTTCTAAATGTTGTTAAAATTGTTGCCTGCATTCTATAGTGTTAACTATATTCCAGGCATTTTAAACATTATCGATGGTAAGACCATGCATCTATGTATTAAACTACGAAACCATAGTATAAAGTTGTCCACAACCAACTCCAATACGGATAGTCACACTGCGACTACGGGGTCACGGCTTATTTGGTCATACAGGAATAGCTGAAGAAAAGTAATCCTATCCCCATGAAGATTAAACCATGGACCTTTGTATTACCTAAGTGAACAATCGTATTTAGGACCACTCTAAACAATCAACAAATAAAATGTGCGCTTGGTAAGCCCTCCACTGATTGTGTTGTATGCCGTAATGCTTGGAAAATTCCCAGATATGGCTTAAGAGCGATGCTCCAAGGTACTTAACTGTAATTTGTTCTTCTATTGTTTTATTGAAGACTTGTTTTTAAAACACCTTAAACTGCTACAGCGATCTCAACAGAATATAATTAGTTTTCGGGTTTATATAATAGGGCTACACTCATAGATTTACGGTCTAAATCATCTTATCCCAATCTAAAGGACCATATACATATATAGAGAATTCCAACCATGTTCTTGCTTGCCAGAGTAGAGTATACAATTTCATATCATAACACGCTCACCGGTTTTGAAATATCATGCTTTAAAACTACTCGTCGGTCTCCAAACGAAATTAGTGCATTCTCAGCTATTTTAACAGCGAAAATATATAAACTATCTAAGGAAAAACTTAACTATATTATCTTAGCACAATATCTTGTGTCTGTTATATAAGTCCTTTATCAATAAATTTTTTTGAGGCAACATTTAAAAAACATCTAGAATTGCTTAAGTCATTAAGATCAGATAATGACTTAAATCAGTTGCGTGTCATTATTTTATCAAAACGTACCACATATATCGCTCTGTTACCTATTTGTGTGGCCCCATTCAAACAGTAATTGTAAGGCCAAGTCTGGGGGTTGGTTTTGTTTGCAATTAACAATTTTTTTGAAATGGTTTGTGCTTTACTACTCCTACTAACAAAAGATAAACTCCACCTCCCCGTTTGTTTGCAATTCTTTCTTTTCCAACCAAAAGCTATTAAATTTTGCAACACTTACTTTCAGTGGCAATCAGAAACTCGACGATTCTTTGTACCAATCTTTGCAGTTTTTTGAGACGAGGCTTATAGTAACATCTACACACTACCTTGTTTTTGTTTGATGAACTTTCAATTTTATTTACACACCTCTTTGCCTTTTCAAGCGATGGTCGGTGATTTCTCTGCGCTACTTCAATCCAGTTGGCTCGCATCCAAGCGGCAATATCGGAGAAGATCCCAATGGAGAACCAAATAACCTCATGCCATACATTGCTCAGGTAGCAGTCGGTCGTCGTCCAATGCTTAAGGTGTATGGCACTGATTTCCCAACAAAAGACGGCACCGGGGTGCGTGACTACATCCATATCGTTGATCTTGCCGAGGGTCATGTCAAGGCGTTAGATAAGCTAAAGGATCCCCAAGAGACGGGGTTCTTTGCCTACAATCTGGGAACAGGAGTTGGCTGTTCGGTGCTCGAGTTGGTAAAAGCCTTTGAAAAGGCTTCCGGAAAACCGGTACACCATGAACTAGTTCCCCGAAGAGCTGGAGATGTAGCAACAAGTTTTGCTGATGCTACTCTGGCATCCAAGGCGTTGGGATGGAAAGCCAAGCGGGGTATTAATGAAATGTGCGAGGATACATGGCGTTGGCAGAGCAAAAATCCAAAAGGATACGCTACAAAGTAAAGGACTGTACATCGGTGGAAGAAAGAAATCGCAAACTTATCTATATCTTGACTATCCAAAGAGATACATACAAACTTGTATGAATGAAAGCCAGTTTTAATTATCCTAAAGAGTTATCTTAATATATGTATATCGCACTTAATCACACACTTTATATATTACTCAAGCATATCTATATCTCTTCTTTAGTGTTTTTGTTTTTATTTTGTTTCGTTGGGACAATTAACTCTGCCAATCTGTAACTAGATTTAATTAATTGGTACGGGCATATTATGCACACATAAATCTGAAATCTTCGATTGGAAGAGTTAATCTGTCCCAATACCCCTGTAATTTATATATTTAAAATAAAATAGAAATACGTATTTAATGTGTATGTACATTTAATTAATGCATTTAAACTAATAACACGAATGTCTATGTATGAATAAATATATGTATTATGTATGTCAAGTGGTTAGTTTTGTTTTTTTTTTGGACACATATATTTGGAAAAAAACGAGATTTTTTTAATCGTGTTTCTATTCAAACTATTCGCTGACATTTATTTACAAATTGAAAACAATTCTTTAAGGACTTGTCCTTGAAACAAAATCAATGTCAATGTGGTATATCTACATATAAAACGAAAGAAATCTAGTAAACTATTCAAAAATTGATCAAAAGAAACTGGATTTTCAAAAAAGCACGAGAAGAGTAGTGCTATTTAAAGACGAATAATCGTAAATAATCAGAACTGCTTGCTACAATCTTTTTTTTTTCTATTTAATCGCGTTTAACGGAAATTCCTAAAACATGTTGACAATATTTTTTTAAGTAAAACAATTAATCACTGCCATGCCAATTATTTAACAATGATTTGTTCTAATAGCAATTTGTAATCAGTTTGTACGTAAATCAAACCTTATCTAAATACCGGTTAAATACCTGACAGAATTGAATATTTAGTATGCTTCAACGGTTGGCAAGTTGGGGATAAGAATGACTCTTAAATGGTGTAGTATCATCATTTTATCGTTTCTACTGCAGTGCCACAGATGAACGAAAGGATGTTTAAACTCCTAAAGTATTTAATACCCGGTTCGATTAGGTTAGATGGGCTGCCAGCGAATTTACCAATACACTTAAACCAGTCTTTGGTCCATTGTGTTACCACGTGGATCTTGTGCTTTTTCCTTGTTACCTGTAATCTCCAATGAAGCGGAGGAGACTTCTCACTTCCGTGTCTGACAATCGTAGAGATTTGAAGCTTCCATTTGTTTCGTAGGGCCGGGCAGTTACAAAGAAGATGAGGTATTGCTTCTTCTTCCTCTTCGTCCATACGGCTCCTGCAGAAGTCGTTCGAATGAAGGCCTAGCCTTTCTGCGTGCCTAACTTTTAGACCGTGTCCAGTTATGACACCTATGGTGGCGCTAATATTTTTCTAGGGAGGGAGGAGGGCTCAGTGGCGCGATTGTTAGTGCGATGAACTGCCGCGCAGAGGGTCTGGGTTCGATTCCCAGCCGTAGCAACACCTAAATGATTTTTCACTGCCCCTCCTCTCGTGATGATTTGCCAAATCATCCGAGCAGTATCAATTGTGAAGAATAGCTTATCTCAACTTAGCTGTTTGGAGTCGGCATAAAACAGGAGGTCCCGCCAACGTGCAAGAAGTACACACGCACACATAAATGTTTGTGAGAAAGCCAGGCCCTGGGCACTAACGAGCCCGTTGCGCCAAAAGTTTGTATTTTTTTTTTGCCAGATTTGTTTGGTTATTTGTTCATCAGCCTTACAGTTCCATAGAATGTTACTATACGCAGTCTAGGGTTGTCTTTGAGTTTGTTGAGACTGCTTCCGGGGTTTTTGAAGGCCGCTTGGCTGTCTGAGAAAATGCTATAGTCCGTACCAAATCAGTTGGCCATTCTACTGCGCAGGTCTCTTAAAATTTATTTTAAAATATCTTCAATTTCTCTTAAATCCTCTCTGCGCAATCGACCTTTGGCCAACTGATTTGGTATGGACTATAATATCCTTGGGAGATATTACATTCGCTTTCAGCCAACATAACGCTTCTTTGATCGCCGTGAGTTTCGCCCGGAACACGTTGCAATGATCAGAAAGACGGAAAGATAGCCTGAGGTTTAGCCTGTCGGAGAAGAAACCAGCACCTAATCCGTCGTTTGTTTTGGAGCCATTGGTGAAAAAAATGGATCGAGTTATTTTATGTAGGCTCGTTACTTTCCCATGACGATCTGTCTGGGATTGTGACCTGAAAACTTTTATCAAAGTTTAACCTGGTAAGGGTGTAATTGGTATTCTTTTCAACAGGTGACCGGTGGGTGATTTGTGTTCTTCGATTAAAATTTGTTTTTAGAGAAATTATCGCAAATTTTTACTCGCGTAAGGATTCTTTCTGTCAGCTAAATTATTACCTACCTTTAATTTGGTTCCATTTCGAAAACAATCGGTCTGTTCCGTACAAAAAAATATTTACTGATTTTTACTGATTTTTACTGCGGAAAATGATTTGCATGCAAAACTTGCGTACGGGAACGGGTTTAAGTAAAAATCAGTAAGAATCAGTAAATATTATTTTGTACGGGAACAGACCTAATTTCTGTGCAAAACATTTGATTTTTTTTCAGCTATGTGACAGCTGACAGAAATTAATTAAGTATGTATGTATGTACATAAATCTTTTTTTTTAGTGCGGTGTAAACTTTTTTGTGCAATTATTGGCGGCTTGTTATTAATATTTTGGTGTTAGATATGTGATAAGCTTAGATAATATTCATACATGAAACGGTTGGAAAATTATTTTGTGTTATTCTGTTATATGACAACAGAAGAAGATCAGGAAAGGAGTACCTACGCTCGTGGCTATGTGATGTCCCCTTGAATAAACGAAATCAGCGATTATTGGATGGTAAATTGCAAACAAATAATATTTTTATTTTGAAAATGAAAGCATATTTTATTTCTCATCATTTCCCATACATAATCATTTTAAATTGACTTGCAAGCATCATTTGCATGCACTAGGAATAGAGAAGTTATTGAAAATGATTTGTTGAATACATTTAGCATTTATTATATTTTATAATTATTAGAAATAGAAAAGAAAAATAAATTTAATCATAAATCACAAATGTCCATTCTATGGGTCTAGTTTTCGACCACACTTTCAAACATATTGGCCGGTATTCCATGAATAACACGAGTTTTTTGGCTTCCAAAACTTTATCGACATAAACAAGAGATTTCACATATCCCCATACAAAGTAATTTATTGGTGTTAAATCACAAGATTTTGGTGGCCAATTGACAGGACCTGTTATTGAGATGATGTTTTCATCGGATGTTTCCCCTAAATAAAGCGACTGATTCGTTATCTGTATGTCATGTAGCGCCATCCTGTTGAAATCACAAGTCAGATACACCAATATCTTGAATTTTTGGTAACAAAAATCCATTCAATGCGCTCCTTCCGCATTTAAAAAAAATACGATCCGATGATACCACCTGCCCATAAACCGCACCAAACAACTGACACCTCCAGCACCAATAAATTTGGAAAAAGTGGAATAGATATTAGATACCAATTCAATTTGGCATTCACGCCACTTAATCCAAAAATGGTTTTAATAAATTATGAAAACAAATATTTACCAGACATACACAGTGCCAGGAATTGTAATTGTATTAACAGAATATAGGTGTGGAAAATGCGTAGTTAGGTATGTTTAAATAACGTTTGCAAATTGAAATTTCAGATTAAAAGTTAATTAGCGAATGATATTTACCTAACAACTAAACATATATTCATGTGTATACATGTTATTTACCCATCGAGAAAAATATGTTGCAAATACTAATTACATTTGTAGTTGTATATTTGGTTTGTTACATCTTTTGGAGTACGGCATGTGCATGCACTCAAGCATGGTGTATTTAAATAAGTTAAACAAATTCTTTTTTAACAACACCATCAAAAACGTAATGAAATGGCTTAGCAAATCAGGGTTGTAACTGGCAGACGATAAAACAGCGGACATTCTCATTAGAAGCCGTACAAAAGTATGTGGGAGCGCACACAATCGAGTCAAAGTCCTAGTGGTGGTGCAGGTACAGGCTTAACTTCAGAGAAAAGCATATGAGAAGGCTACAATCCGCTGTGCGGATCGTTGAATACCCTATCCCATCCCATCCTTAAAATTTATATCTCCAAAAAGTGGGATTTATGGGCCTATAATATAGAAAATGACATTGTCACAACATATTGTTCAAACAGTTTATCAGAATCTTTTGTTGTTTGACAAAAAAAACATCGTTTTTCTCCTGCATATGCTATGGGGTAGTGTATACAAACGGTTTTTGTAAGAAAACGCCCCCAAAGAGTGGGCGTGGGTTAAAATTGTCTATAGACGAAATGTTTATATTAATGATTCTGCATCAAAATTTTTTTTTGAAATATTTTAAATTTGACCGAAAAACGTTTTTTATTAAAAACGCCCACAAAAAGTGGGTGTGGCAAAAAACTTTGTAAGAACGAAACATAGATATTACTATTCTCTAAATATGCTGCTCAGACACTTTTTTTTAAAATTCTTTACGGTTTGGCCAAAAAATACGTTTTTCTAAAAAGGGGGCGTGGCAGTGGGCGGATTTCAAAAATGTTTACTCGTGTTCTGCTGGGAGCAACAAAGAGCACGTGTACCTAATTTCATCCTTCTAGCTCAAAATTTAAGGCCCAAAAACTGGTGACGTACGGACGGACGGACAGACATGGCTAAATCGACTCAGCTATCGATTCTGAGTCGATCCATATACTTTAAGGTATATGTAGCTAAATTATTTCTCTATGTTACAAACTATGTATCAAAACTAATATACCCCTATGGGATAGGGTATAATCAATGCCAGAAACACATTTTCACAGAAACCAGGGCAATCAATAAGAAATCTGTTTGCAAAAGTAAGCAAATCAGTTCCTATGTTCACATATGAGAAGGATAAACTTATTGACGAGCATTACTCAGAATATGTTGTTTGGGATGCATTTACTGTAATAGCGGGTCGAATGCCTATTATAAGAGAGGAAACATCTTACGGCAAATATGCTGGAAGACGGAGTGCCGAATATTTATGAGTAGAACAGCAGAATGAATAACTTCGGGCATATCTCCGGGCAGTATAAAGTCTGAATGTAAAATTCGTATTGACTTAATAATAATTTTGAGCTAGAGTGTTGATATTTAATATATTGACTCTTTAGGCGACAAAGCAGAACAAGTGTAAACATTTTCAAAATCCGCCCACTGCCACGCCCACTTTTCAGTAAAAAGTTTTTTTTCGGTAAAATTTTAAGAAAAATCGAAAAGATTTCGAGGATAATACTACGAACATTTTGTTTATAAATCATTTTAACTCACGCCCACTTTTTGAGGGCGGTATTCTAGAAAAACGATTTGTAAAGCCTATCCCATAGCATATCCATAGAAAATCGTCGTTTTTTGTTGAATCATAAAGGCCTTCTCAGAATGCATATCTGTAGCTGGTATCTTGCATCGCTGTCAAAAGAGAGATACATTTCTTGCATGAAGTTGCCCTCTATTCAACTTCAAGCTACAGATTCACGAAGATACACATTGTGTAAGCGCTTATGGGTTGCCTTGTTTTTAACTTTTCACTCGGCTACAGATACCAGCTACAGATATGTATTCTGAGCAGGCCTTAAAAGATTAAGATAAACTGTCTGAACAAGATTTATTTAGTTTTTAGCAACGCCTTCTTTTTAAGGACATTTATTATAAGGATGGGGTAGGATAGGGTATTCAACGATTCCCATATTTAACGATTCTCATTATGCTTTTAATTCTTCTTGAACATATAAGTTAGTTCTGCTGACATCCTCAAAATTGAATTTTCATACAAATGCAAAAAAAAACTGATGTCAAAGAAACTCAATTGTAGATGGCGTTGATTGTTTTTATTTGTTGGAATATGGTTTTATTACGATCTTAATACTAGTACTAGGGCAGACATAGGTGTATTCCGTAATTTCAATTTCTATTCAACTGTTTCATGTTTCAAGTATATTAAGATTTATATATAAAAAGATCTTTACATTCGTAGTAGTGTATACTTTGCGCTGATGATTTAGTTGAATTTTTACAAGTACTTTTGGAAAAATACTAAATAATCAGAAATTTTTGATTGTTTATTTTCATGTCTCCATGAAAATAAACGGAACTTACGTGTTTCGTTAGTTTTAGGCACTAAACTAAACACATATGAAACGTTTTAACATTTAACCCCTACAAGGCAATTTACTAATTATTTAACCAATGAACTAATTATTTGGCGCTTGCAATGAGCTCATGGGACGCTCTACTGGTCGATCATCTGGCTACGAATCGAACACTTTGCTGGCTACATCATTCGCACTACCCTAAACCTAACCTAAAGGAAAACATTTGCAGGTGTTTTTTCAGATGTCCTGTAGTATTTTTAAAAGGTTTATGCCAAGATTTATAAATATCTTCGATTTTGGTTTTACAATTTATGATTCCCTCCAGAGCTAAGCTCATTCGGTACGTCCTTTGTGTTGTTTTAGCTTTAATTGCATACCAATTTGACGGAATAGATTTAGTTCAGTCCGTTCCTTATATGGTGCCAGTTCGCCCGCGTTCTAGTTCCGCCTTTTTTTATATTTAAAAATACCTAATCACGGTCATATAAGTCGCAGATTACCAGGAAAGTACCCGAACTATAATATAAGTCAAGGTGAAATCGTGTAGCGAGGCAGACAAATTCTCTTAACCCTCTTAAAACAATGATGAACTCAAAGCATTTGTTTTTTGTTCCATTTCAAAATATAAACAGGGTTTCATCCGAACATCCTTTCCCGCCATCCTAATAAGGTACTAAGTAAACCTTCAAAACTCACAGCCGCCATATCCTTATCTTATCGGTCGGGCTGTGATCTGGACGGAAAAATAATGGTCCTCACACTTAATTGTATCTCTACTGGGCCACCTGTGGGTAAGAGATTATTTTTTAGTCGACCTTTTCAACTTTAAAAATCAACCCACTCACAATTGCAGTCAATTGAACATGAGGACTTAACAGTGAAGTACATTCAATTATGCACTTAGTTGTTATATCCTATCTCATACAATCGTATGTTTTTTACTTGCTCCTAATGGATCAAGTATAGTTTCGTGAAAAAAAGTCATAAATATCATATCATAAATGCCTAATAATTAGTTTTAGCGAAAGAAATAAAGTAATAAAAAAATGAAATTCAGTATTTTCAGATTTCTTGTAATTATAACTTGAAGTCGAGCGCATAAGGATCATAATTACTTTCGACCCAGTCGTGCATCCACCACGCGTTTTTTATATATAATCTGTTCGTAGCCTTGTGATCAATTTATGAGCTAGTATAATGCTTTGTAGAACGTTTAAGAGTAAAAAGTTTTAAAATTCCTTTGGTCCATTGACAACTTTTTTGGCAACACAAATTGCCAGCAATTAGTTTAGCTTTTACCCATAGTCAGAGTTGACTTGCGATGTCACACTTGGGTTTTTGTGACGAGATTGACCTTTGCTTTACTGCATTGCCACCCAAATGCATCTAGTGTATATCCATTCAAATTCAAAAGCCTCTCTAAAAAAAAACAAACTCACAATACCTCCCACAATTCCTTCGCAGAGTTTTGGAATTGTTCCTTTTCTTGGAAGGCAACCATGAGTTAGCGACTTTTCATTTTATTACTCTACGCGCCATCATCGGACAAGTATGGTAATAAAAGTATATGACTATCGATAACGGTTATAATTTGTTTATTTCAACATAATGGGCAGCTACCTATTATATAAAAAATCAATTTTTAGAACCTTATCATTATTGGCCACCTAAGTAAACACTATCAAGCATATTCATCCATCAAATGTCATCGCACGCCATTTCCTTTTCATGTATAGATGCAACATGGTTATCTATTTATCTCGTCTATTCGCTGTTAGGTACCTAAGTAGTTTTTCTGCTTTCCTTTAATTGCATTATGGTGTTTTGTTAATAAATACTGATGACAGCTTTCCCAGCACCGTCAGTACTTCGACAACGACCAAATTAGAATGTTTTCTTATCACTTAACGAATGCGATTAAGAGCCTCCGATGCAGATAAACACCCAAAACTGAACGTCAAGCTCACTCTGCTTCAACTTCAATTATTCAATTAAAGAAGAACACTAGGAAAATAACAAGCACAGCAATTTACCCGAAGAAGAAAAAAATAGGAAGTTGGGAAGAGTACGAGCGATTTAGTACCAATTTTCCGTTGAATCCACGAAGTACACTATAGTGCACTACATTTCAAATTAATCCACAACAACAAAGTATCTGTTTTTTTCCTATTGGTTCGTATCGGTGATAAGTCTATTTTAAAAACAAAGTTTGTATCAGTTACGTCAATCGATAAACACACGTCATTATACCTACAAATCCTTAAAAGTCAAAATGATATTTGGAAAACTGCAGCGATCCGTTACTGGGTAAGTTCAATGACACTTTTCTTATGCCCTATATTCAAAAACGTAGTGCGTTGTGTTAAAATATCTACGACAACCTTGAAACAAAGAAAACAAAAAGTGGGATTGTATGCAGTTGTTTACCATAACATCTTGTCATCTTTGAATACCTTGCTGGCTGGCCCAGCCTCTGGTTTTAAAAATCTAAAGTTAACACTGTCATCAAAATAAAATAAAATACTACTATTCGTTATCATTGTGAAAAAGGTTCCACTGCTTTGCGCGAAAGCTATGAGCTATCTAACTAGCACACTAGCCATAGACAAGTAAAACACTGCCAATAACCGGACACACATCTCTTTGCGAACATTTAACAATAATCGAGTGCGGTTAGCAACGAAAACGAAACGACTTGGCGTTATTTTTAAAAAGATATTTATTTATTGTTGTTTTTGTACGGTGCTCTTTGTGGTCTGTTTCTTTTTCTGATTCTTTTCGAATTTGTTTTTTTTTTGCTTCTTCAATCCACATCGAGATAGAGGAACGTACAAAACGAGTCTGTGAAGCGATGCCACTTGTGATGTCAGAAATACCAGATAACCCTGATCAGAGGCGAGCCCCTCATAGCACAATATGTGGCCTTTACACGAGCGCTAAGAAGCATTTTATTTTTGCGGTAAGAGAACTTATTATTCAAAGCATGACGCTTAATTTGAAAAAAAAAACAACACACCCAATGTTTTTCTAATTCAATTTTATTGCTTTGAATAAAAATTCCAAAACTAAGTGATAATGCCAATGATAGCGCTGTCCGACGAACGCGATTAGCCGTACACTCTGATATTCCATATCGCCTAGGGCGGAAAACTAAACTGAACCCATACACGCTTAAGTTCATGCAGAATAAGACCTCTCCGCTTCCTCTCCAAAAAAACACTTAAATTGTTTACTTAACATTATCATCAAATAAAACCAATAAAAAACAAATATTTCGAACTTTGTTTGCGGTGGTATGACTAGTATAGTTACCTAGTGTTGTCAGAAAATGTAAACTCTGCTAATTCAAAGTTTTTCACATAAATTTTCAAACATATCTTAATTATCTACGGCATATAGATACGCGACATAGCACAAAAACAACTTTTTGTTTTAATCTTCATTTAAAAAAAATATCTAATTTGTTTCAGGATGCTTAAAAAATATTTTGACTCATCTGTTTCTATTGGAAACATCAAATCAAATAATAAAATGTTTTATGAGAAAAATTGTATTTTTGAATTTCGACAGAATTTCCTTTTTGCATGAAATCAGTGACACAATTGGCTAGTGGGGATTACCGACAATTATAGTAGAAATGATTTTCAAAAACGTAGAATACACGATGTGGGCAAAAATTGTCGTTGCCTGGAAAACAAAAATATTATTAGTCGATGAATGACGTTTTTGATAAGCTCGATAATTTTGTTTTCAACAATGTTATTATTTTTCACAAACAACAAACAAGTATTGAGGGTAAACACAGTACTGGAATATTACCAGATTATTGCTGAATTATCTGAATTGATATGCAATATACATAGTGACTACTTGTCTGTGGTTATCATTTACCTAGTCGATTCCAACGATTTTTTCTAAAAAAAAAATCAAACATCGATAAATATTTATTTATTCATGTCTATCAGTATTTTCGACTCCCTTAGACTAGTACCTACCTACATATTTCTTAAGAACTATAATGTTATTGTAAAATATTGAAAAAAAAATATATTTCTAAATAATGATTTCCATTATAATTTGGAAATATTTCTATTCTCACCAAGATCGATAACATTTGCATATTGATTGAAATCAACGCAAAAATTAGTAATTTGTCTATTCTGACATTAATTTCTTGCATTTCTTGCAAAAATCCATTACTTCTAGGATTTGGAAGGCTTATAAATATACAGTCAATGTGTCCCGTTTTGACATATTGCGAATGTTATAGAATAGTAAGTTCTTCTACAAGACAGAGGATTTAAACCAAGTAATAAGCACCTTCTATTGGCCGTGAGAAAAAGTGAGGCCTCGGGTAATAGCGAGCCTTAGTATTTTTTTTGTAATCTAAAATCAATTGAATTCACACGGACCCTAGATGACTGCCTACCATGGCGCTCGGTTTCTAAAGGGTGATCCAATAAGAGCTTCCTGATTTTTTTAAACAAAACAAAAAAATCAAGGTATTGAGGTAAATTTTTATTTGAGGTGTTAGTTTGATTCATGCCATTTATTGTTTAAAGATAATGTTGCCCACGACTAAATTTTGAATGGTCCATTCTATGCGTCCATTTTTCAACTACTTTTTCAAGCATAACGGCCGGTATTCCATGAATAGCACGAGTTATGTTGGCTTTCAAAGCTTCAATCGTTTCGGGTGTATCGACGTAAACAAAAGATTTCATATATCCTCATAGAAAGTAATGAAATGGTGTCAAATCACAAGATCTTAGTGGCCAATTGACAGAACCATTTCTTGAGTTGATGTTTTGATTATCTATAGCTGTATGACATGTAGCGCCATCCTGTTTAAACCACAAGTCAGCTACACCAATATCTTCAATTTTCGGCAACAAAAATTCATTGATCATTGCTCTGTAGTGATCTCCATTGACAGTAACACGCGCTTCTTCCGCATTTCTAAAGAAATATGGTCCGATGATGCCGCCTGTCCATAAACCTTACCAAACAGTGCATTTTTTGGGCTTGCATTGGTAGATTCCTCTGGTTGTTCATCGCCCCAAATACGGCAATTTCGGGTATCAACGAAGCCGTTTAAAAAAAAAGAGATTTGTCGCTAAACAAATTTTTTGGATCAATTTGAAAAGGCTAACAAACCGAAATTAAATCGTAAAGCAAAGTCATTTGGCATCAATTCTTGGACGCTTTTAAATCAAGATCACGCTTTAAAATACACCAAAACGTTTCATAAAAGATGCCCTAACCTAGAAAACGGCGACGAATCGATTGATTATGGTCTTCGCGAATACTGTCTGCTACTGCAGCAATATTTTTATTATTACGGACTCTACGCACTGTGGTTGTTGTATTAATATCCAATAGTGTAAAATTGGTGCGTATGGTGATGGCTTTATGAATAGTGCGTTCAGTTGGACGATTATGAAGACCAAAATGTGATCGAAGAACTCATTAACAATTTTAAACTGAGTACTGATATTGGAAATGAGTTTCCATAATTAGTAAGCATTGTTCCGGCGTAAGCATATTCATGATGACAATGCATACTGAACACAAACGTCATATCGACAAGCCAGTTGACAAATAACAAATAAATAATGAAGACTCTGGGATCTAGAGTATTGGTGACTGGTGTTCGTTCGCTCTACATGTCTTTTTGACATCTTAAATGTCTGAGTCGTATTTTTGGAGCAAGTCTATGTAGCTTTACAGCTCGATATGTTTTTGATTGAATCTTCTTCCCAATAGCCGAAGATTTTCCGAAGATTTTGTCTCTCAAAATGATCAAGAATCATTGTTAGTTACAATATACATGATCACTTTGTAGACTAATAAATGAAAGCTACGATAAGATTGTATTATTATACCATAAAATAGATGGCGGCATTTATTGGAAAAATGTTAACTTCAACTTCCAATTTCAAACTGGCGATCAAACATTGATAGTTTCTTTAGTATCAAATAGTTCTTTAAACGGACTATTCATGAACGCATTTTCTTCGCGACTTGTAATTCAGGACAGAGAGATTCTGACTGTCAAAATTTGTTGTTGGTTTCGATATTTTGCAAAAAAAAAAACATATATTTTTTCTACCAGTCTTTTTTAGTTTAGCCATCTGTCTTTGTTAACAGACGAAAATATTCAAAAACTACCAAATGATCTAATCATAGCTTGAGGCGAGTAATGTCCAAATGTCCGAAATACAGGTGCAGAAATTCTGGATTCATTAGGCATGTTCCACTTACGGATCCCTTCGATAACTAGAAGTTTTCAAAAGTCAAACACGATTCCTCACTTCTGCAATATGCTAAGACTACATTTTTTTCGATTCGTCTTATCACCCATTCTGCTAAGAGGGTACTGCTGTTGTAAATGTACCAAATATGGAATATATCATTATTGTAATCTGAAAATAGTGCTGCAACCAAAAAAAATAAGCAGAAATTTATTTTGACATAAATGCAGTCACTGTTATTGCTTTTTTGAAGTTTTCTAGTCCAAGGGGAAATATTTCTTATGTAAGCAGTGAATCTAAAAATAGAGACAACTTGTAAAACTGCAATGCATGCAGATTTTACCTTTGTTCACGTTTATTAAAATCTGGGTGTTACTGTTTGTTTTAGGACCAATTTTTATTGAAGACCACCAAAAAACACCAAAACCATTGCAATTTGAGTTACCTAACCGCCAGAGTTGGCGTTTTTTTTAAGGTTATGTCAGAATTAACGAACAGTAAAATAAAACACAATAAGATTTTTTTTAAAGAATGTTGATATAATATGGTGTATACATATATATTTATATATATATATATATATATTTTTTGGTTTATCTGTAAACCTGAAAAAATTAAACTTAACCAGTTTCAATTTACTCTAAAGCTAGTAATTTACGATCCGTTAAAAAAAATATTTTGTAGTCACTCATCTGCCTTGATCCGCTTCTCGACCTCCTCAAATACGACGACGTCTCCCATTGTAGGCGGGCACATGTGTATATGTTACTAACGTCATATACATTATTATGTTTCTACAGATACAAACAAAATAAAACAAAAATCGATTGTCGACGCAATGTATTAGCTAGGTGGGTATCTAGGTATATATTTTTCTGTCCATCGCAAAAGATGATGAAACATTGCATCATATTCCGAACTTTCCCGTTTTTTTTAAATCACACACATTTAATTCACTTATACTTACACAATTAGTAGTTGTATCCATCATGGTTTCATTCTAAATTTAAAGACAAAAAAAATTAACGACACTTATGCCTCCAATGACTTTATAAACCAGCTGATTTTTCTCGTGATTTCAGCTAAAAATAAAGATATCAACCTATAAGTTATTGTAGTCAATGGGTGTCACCAATGCTTTTATCATTTTGCGCCTCAATGAAACCAATAAATTTAGTCGCATATGTCGTACCACCTCCACCACCTAGCTTTTGTATCCACGGTTATAATAGCCTGGCGCAAGCTCAGTCGCTAGTTGCATTGGTCTATGGTCTTGATTTGCTGGAAGTTTGAATCTGGTTCTGGCTTTGTTTATGTTAAGACAACGTTAACGTTGCGTAGAACAAAGTTCATTTACTTTATATGCGTGACGCACTTAAATGTTTGTTGTACACACTCTTGCCAACAGATCTGTGAAAACGGATAGAGACTGTGGAAATTTTTGTTTGGGATATTTTGATATCGAGCTCGTGACTCGTGGGTTACACAGATACGTAGTTTTTATTTTGTTTTATTTTTGAAAACTGTTTTTAATTTTGTCATCTAAAATAAAACACTGTTTCAAGAAAATGGTTGATGGAGAGAATTTGATACATTCTTTCTCTATTGCCGTATCTGGCGATTCAATATTCGATTGAAAAATTGAACGTTTGCTTTCACCCAAATCCAAATCCCATATGACGAGTCTGAGTCTGTTGATAAACCTTATTTATAACTTTTCGTCTTCTTTTTTCCACTGTGTTGCTAGGCAAACGTACCTATCTATAAACTTTCGATTTCAAAGATGAACAAACAAACGAGCTTACTTAAGCCAATGAACTTATCGACTTAGTATCATTTTGAATTCAATTTTACAGAAATAAGGGGATTATATAGATTTCAATATATAGATATTCAAACGTAAAGTGAAGTGAAGTACCTAATCTTGTTAGTTATAAACAAGTGATCAAAGAAGAACTATGAAATCAGTAACATCATCAGCATTTTGTTAAACTAGATTAAAATTTGTTCTATAAAATAAATTTATTCATCAGCACAATCGCGAATGTCTAGCTATAAGGAACATTGTTGGTAATGAAATAACGAATGAAGCTGATAAAGGTGTTAAGATATTGAAACGGAAATATGACTTACCACCCAGCAGTAGGTAAACAAAGCTAGGGTAGTCTTACCAAGGTTCATACTATATCTGGTCGGGTCAATCAACAAGCGGCTAAGTTGGGGATAACTTTCAAGATTAATATTAGATGTGATGAAAATTAGCGGTTACCAACTGTAGAGATTGCGGGAAACAAAAAAATGTTTAAACGAATGAATAAATAATAAATCACAATTTTATTTTGAATGTTAATTTAAATAATACTATTTTTGTTTTATGTAACTTATGTAATTTAAGTATGTGATCGTAGCCTTCTTATATGTTTTTTATTAAAATGTTTAAATATGTTTTTAAGAATTTTTTTTTAATCAATATTGTTGCAGCAAAACTTCTTTTTCCAATCTTTGAAAGTGATAGAATTTCTCTCTTTTTCTACATCCACTATACCTACTCACACTCTGTGTACAGATGTTTTTTTTTTTTAAATGTGTCCCGCAATTGGATAAATGGCCTCGTCTTTTACTGGTATTTTCTCAAAGCTGCACTTTGCTTGCTTTGATTCGTCTTACAAAGTATCACTTGTGTTTAATCTTTCTAAATAGACAGACGCATTGGTTAGTGCTATGAACTGCCGCGCAGAAGGTCTGGGGAATCATTCCGTAACTTTGAAAATTATTATTTATATTATTAGCAAAAACGACAATTGATCGTCAAACGATAATCACTTTACGTAATGAAGGCCTGGGTTCGATACCTAGCCGTAGCAACACCTAAATGATTTTTCACTGGCCATCCTCTCGTGTTGATCTGACAAATCATCCGAATAGTATCAATTGTCATGAAAAGCTTATTCCAACTTAGACGCTCGGTGTCGGCCGCTCGTGCCGCCCTCAAGTGCAAGAAGTACACTCTGGGTACTAACGAGCCTTTGTGCGTTTTAATTTGTTTGTTTTGATCGGACAAGCGAAAGCAAACAAAATTTGTGTTTATGCTGTCTACTAAGTTTAAATCTACTTTAAGGAACTGTTTTGCTACATGCCATTCGGAATTATGAACCTTTTACGTGTTAATCTAAACTGTTTAGTCGGCAATTACATGGTTTGTTTAACTTCTATTGTGTCTTAATAAAAGTCCAGATAGATTCATATAAAAACTGTGGTAAACAACAACTGCATCAATGTATTAAACGAAACGTGAACCAAACACCAGGAATAATTTAGACTTCAAAAGTTTTAATGATAAGACAAAAACAAAATCATCAAACCCAACCTAATTGGTCTTCTTTTCTTCTTTACAGAGCTGCTAAGACTCTACACGCTTGGCAAATCCATCGAATTCGGCGACTCACTGCGTATACTGGCACCAGCCTCTCGGAACTACCAGAAAATGCTGCAACATTCGTCAAAGAATCTGCTGCACTATGCTCACCAGACAAAGTGCACATCTGTGATGGAAGTGACGCCGAAAGAAAGATGCTTATCGACTGTCTTGTCAGACAGGGATCGCTTAAGCCGTTGAAAAAATATGATAATTGTTGGCTGGCGCGGACTAATCCCGGCGATGTGGCCCGAGTTGAATCGAAAACATTTATCTGCACGACGAACAAGGACGAAGCTGTAACTGGATCATTGGGCAATTGGATTTCCCCGGCAGACATGCAGAAGGCCATAGATGAACGTTTTCCATCGAGCATGAAGGGCCGCACAATGTACGTTATTCCGTTTTCTATGGGACCCGTTGGATCGCCTCTATCAAAGGTGGGCATAGAAATCACTGACTCACCATATGTGGTGGAGTCTATGCGCATCATGACGCGTATTGGAAACGATGTAGTGCAGCAGTTGCAAAGAAACTCTGAATTCGTAAAATGCCTGCATTCTGTTGGCAGTCCAGAAAATGGCATTTTGGAGTATCCATCGTGGCCGTGTGATCCGGCTCGAACTATTATTTTGCATAAGCCAGACGAGAATTTCATTGCTTCATACGGATCAGGGTATGGTGGTAATTCTCTCCTAGGGAAGAAATGCTTTGCACTGCGTATTGGAAGCACCATTGCTAAGCGTGAAGGCTGGCTAGCCGAGCATATGTTGATTCTGGGCATTACAAACCCCAATAACGAGAAGATTTACATTGCAGCTGCATTCCCTTCCGCTTGCGGTAAAACCAATTTAGCTATGATGACACCCACCTTGCCGGGATACAAGATCGAGTGTGTTGGCGATGACATCGCATGGATGCGATTCGACGAGAGCGGCCAGCTTCGGGCAATAAATCCTGAAAATGGATTCTTTGGAGTTGCTCCAGGCACTTCCCCCGACACGAACCCAATTGCAATGCAAACAATTTTCAAAAATACCATCTTCACAAATGTCGCATCCACCTCTGATGGTGGTGTATACTGGGAAGGTTTGGAGAAATACCTCCCCTCCGATGTAGAAACTACAGACTGGTTAGGCAAGCCTTGGAGTAAGGGTAGCAAGTCCCCAGCTGCTCATGCAAACTCACGTTTCTGCACTCCGGCTGTTCAGTGCCCAATTATTGATCCAGCGTGGGAGGATCCACGTGGAGTTCCAATTAGCGCTATTTTGTTTGGAGGACGAAGACCAAGAGGCATTCCACTTGTTTACGAAGCTCGTTCGTGGGCTCATGGTGTTTTTCTGGGTGCATCCATGCGCAGCGAGTCTACTGCAGCTGCAGAGCACACTAAGAAAGTTATTATGCACGATCCGTTTGCTATGCGGCCATTCTTTGGCTACAACTTTGGCAATTATCTTGATCACTGGCTAAGCATGGAGAAGAGGGGCACCGTTCCCAAGATTTTCCATGTGAATTGGTTCCTTAAAGGCGAAGATGGTAAATTCATGTGGCCTGGATTTGGAGAAAATTCTAGGGTGCTAGATTGGGTATTTAGACGAGTTAAGGGTGAAGAGTGCGCTAAGGAGTCTGCTATTGGATTACTTCCAGCTAATGATGCACTTCGAACTGATGGTCTAGATATATCAAGCCTAAACAAGCTGTTTGAACTACCGAAAGACTTTTGGCTGCAGGAAGTGAACGAGATTGAAAAATATTTTAAGACTGAAATTGGCCAGCATTTGCCGGAGGCTGTAGCCAAGGAATTGGCTCATTTGAAAGAACAAGTTGGCAAATTGTAATGGAGGAGGAGGAGAATTTTTAAGGGATTTTTAAATAAAATTATGTTAGCGAAAGTTGGTCGTTTTATTTAACTTACCAAAGTGGGTATTCGTCAAGTATTGTGCCAAATTAAAGTGGCAGTTATTCGCAGTGTTCCGGATTTCAGATTTAATAAGATATCTTAGATGAAGCTCTGTTGTCATTGGTCAATCGACCATTTCGACCAATGAAAAATAGCTTTATCTAAGATATCTTACTAAATCGGAAATCCGGTACACAGCCATTGTGTGTCATTCAAACTGAGGTCAACAAATAAACACGAAACGTGTTCACTGTACAAATACAGCCCTCCATACCTAACCTTATAATCAATGTGACAAGAATCTATGCATAAGCAATCCTTTTTTCAATACAAATTTTATTCCTCTGTTTAATTATATGATTTTGGATAGTTGAATTTTGAACCCGCTGTGACCTACGTTCCTCCTTACCTTATTTAAGGTATTGTAACTGAAACAAATTAAGAATCTGCTATATTGATACATACTTACGTGTAATTGCTATTTGATTTCCGTATCGAATAGGTATTTTTCTCCATACCTATAATATTCTTGCGCATGTTGCTTACCATGGGGCAATGGTAAGCTGCTCGGATGTAGTGCTCGACCTCAGAATTTTTGGATTTTCCAAAAGTTTGATATAGATAGCTTAAGTTCCATCCAAATAGCGTTTGTAGTTGTATCACGCCATCTGACTAAAATTTGCGCATATATTTTGTTTGCTCTGGATATGTTGCGTTGTCGACTAAGGAGACGCATCTTCATAATCCCAACATACC
Organism: Rhingia campestris; assembly: GCA_932526625.1. Lineage (NCBI taxonomy): Eukaryota > Metazoa > Arthropoda > Insecta > Diptera > Syrphidae > Rhingia > Rhingia campestris. The sequence goes on from OW052182.1 coordinate 110,015,652, forward strand.
AGGAAGATGACAAATTTCTTTTTCGTTTTACTTATATTGTTGTGTCCTGGTACCCAAAAAAATCTAACGGAATGATGAGCAAAAAAAAAAAACAAACGAAATAGACAGTACTGAAAAAAAACAGAAGACGAATCTTGACGATCCCTTTCTGGCAAGTATGTACGTACGTCTTCTTTGTTTCTTCTAAAATTGTTATGTCCAGGTACCATAAAAACTGTACGAAAAAAATAGCCCACAAAGACCGGACGAAAAAAGATTCCGGAAAAAATGCCAAGACCTTAGACATTATAAAGTGATATTCAAAATTTTTATTTGTGAATAAGGAATCGTAATTTTTTTAATTTTATTTGAGATGACTGAGCAGTTATATTTATAAAATTTGATTTAATAGTTACACGAAATATTTAAAAAAAATCCTTTTTCACGGAAATGCTTGCCTAAAATCATAAAATGCACTTCTCTTCGGAATTGGAAAACGACCTTTTCACAGGAAGCGATGTCGCTCTCAAACTGGTGAAAAGCCAACGGGTCGCGGATCTCCATAAAGGCTGCTTACATGCGTTACATGCAGCATGTTATAATAGATGTCGCATTCTTTGTGCTCAGATTCTCAAGGACACCAATAACAACTTTCTGATTTGAGAAATAAGACCAACATACCATAGTCGAAAATAAGGCCTACATATAACTCAACGCTGCACGCGAAGATGACATGTGCCATGAGCGTCGATGACGTAGATGCGTAGAACAAGACAAAAATAAAACATGAGAAGGCTACAATCCGCTGTGCGGATCGTTGAATACCCTATCCCATCCTATCCATAAAACTAAAATCCCCAAAAAAGGGGACATGGCTAAAAACACGATGTGGATAAATAGAAAAAATGATATAGTGACAACAAATTCTTCAGACTGCTTACAAAACACTTTAACGGTTCTACAAAAGACAAGGTTTTCTCTTGCATATGTTATGGGGTAGTGTATAAAAATGGTTTTTATATAAAAACGCCCCCAAAAAGTGGGCGTGGGTTAAAATGGTATATAGAAGAAATGTTCATATTAATAATGTTAATGATTCTGCATCAAAATTTTTTTCGAAAAATTTAAAATTTGACCGAAAACAGTTTTTTATTGAAAACGCCCCCAAAAAGTGGGCGTGGCAAAAAACTTTATATGGACGAAATATAGATATTAATATTGTCTAAATATGTTGTTCAGAAACTTTTTTAAAATTCCTTACGGTTTGGTCAAAAACTGAGTTTTTCTTAAAAGGGGGCGTGGCAGTGGGCGGATTTCAAAAATTTTTACACTTGTTCTGTAGGCAGAGACGAGGATCCTAAATACCAAATTTCATTATCCTAGCTCAAAATTTAAGGCCTAAAAATCGGTGACGTACAGACGGACGGACGGACGGACGGACGGACAGACAGACATGGCTTAATCGACTCAGCTAGCGATTCTGAGTCGATCCATTAACTTTGAGGTATATGTAACAAAATTATTTCTCTATGTTACAAACTAAGTATCAAAACTAATATACCCCTATGGGATAGGGTATAAAAACTCGAAGACGATAAGTTGACAATTGATACTACTCGGATGATTTGTCAGATCATCACGAGATGAGGGCCGGTGACAAATCATTTAGGTGTCGAACCCAGACCTTCTGCGCGGCAGTTCATCGCACTAAACATCGCGCCACTGAGCCCTGAGTTACGAAGTTGCCGAGTAATAATAAAATTGGTTTATTTATATAGGTTGTAGAAAGGAAATAGAATCACGTCGAGATGCAAAAATAAGCTATTGTTGGTGCTCAGATTATGGAAGAACCCCTTCGCTGCCAGGCAGAACGAACCATTTCATATTCTCATCGATAGTGAAAACTAGGATAGCAATATCTAAACTAAAGATACACAAGGCCATCCTGCAGATCTATATTAAGCTTCATAAAATTGACGAGGGCCAAACTGAGGGAAAGAAAATAAATAAACCGAATTAAGAAGTAATTGACAATTTGACAACTGGAAATGCTTTTATGCGCTCTCTGGTGGTCATTTTTGAGAAAAAACGTCTGGCCAGTAACCACTTGCTTTGCTTTTTTAAAAGAAATATTATGAAATTCCTAACCATGGTAAATATTGCAATCTTACTTATTTAATTAAATTTTAGGAAATTTCAATTCAACAATTTTTCAGCTTGGTTTGGCCACAAAAGAGTCGTAAATAAGGAAATAAGATTTCGGCAACAGCAATTTTCTAATTTGCTTAAAAAATTTCTACCAAAGTAGCCAGTGTTGAAAAATCCTCTTTCTCAAGAGTGTGGAGCCTGTTGAAATTGTCGCCTATTCAAATTGATAATACCACAGAAATAGAAATTAAATTCTTCTTCTCAACGGGCTTCCGACCCCTTGGGGGTCTCTGCCCGAGACAAAGCAGCATTCCATCCAATTAGATGCAAGGGACGTTGTTTTTAGTTATACAATCCAAGCGCTATGGCATCCGCGATCTCTTGATCTTTAAACCGTAGGTTCGGTCTGTATGAATGAACACTTTAACTTGCTCAAAATTGTTGCAATCAACAGTGACATTTTGTCCAAGTTTGTGCGTCAACAGTACTTTGTTTGTTAATAGCATATACTTTGTCGTCCTCATTCGCCTTAGATGCTTCTACAACTGCACGATGGGAGCGACCAATGATGTCGATATCTTCTGCGTAACCCTGTAGCTGGACGGATTTGTTGAAGATAGTGCCTTCCTTTCTTACTCTTGCCATACGATTGAAGAAATCGCATAATACGCGTATCCTTGTCGGAATCCGGTAAATGTTGGAATATGCCTCGGATGCATGACATGGGATCGCCTTTTTTGTGTATGATACAAATGGAGCTGATATTTCAGTCATTGGGCATACTCTGGTCCACCCAGACTTTGTTGATGATTTTGTGCATGAACACTTCTATGGCAACACCTACGTAATTCAAAAGTTCTGACTTACCATTTGGTACTAAGAACCGGCTTCCTTGTTCCTGGACTTATCGCTTTCCTTGAGCTGGAAGGTAACATGTTCTCTTTTTTTCCTACGCAGGATTTTCTTCTAGTCCTTTCTTCTGGTTCGAACTCTTCTCGCACGGCGCTTGTTTTGCCATCTCTTTTTTGGTACTTGCAAATATTATCATACCACGGACATATTTTTGTGGCTGGTAGCCTATGGTGGTTTCGGCTACTTCTTTGATGATATTGCGATGCTGTATCCATTGGGTGTAAATATTGGTGGATGATGAGATAGACTCGATAAGGCAACCAATGTGAAGTGTCATTTTAGCACTATTCGTAGCTTCTTCTCCTTGGACAGTTAGGCTCTTAATTTGACTGCGACCAGAAAATGTTCAGTGTCGACGTTTGCCTCTCTAAATGTGTGTACATCCAGGATGTTGGATGCGTGCCTGGCATAATCGATTTGGTTGGCGGTTCGACCAATTGGAGATCGCCAGGTTGCTTTGTGGATTCGAAGTCGTTGGAACCTAGTTGTGTTGAAAACAGTATAACAGCATATATGTTGTTGTAGAAGATTGAGATTACCCTTCAGATTATTTATAATAACTATAATAGTTACGTTATCATTATGTGTTTTGGTATCTTTTGACTCCCAAGACTCCCAATGGCTTGAACATTGATTATAAATTTAGGTCAAATGCGTAATCAAATTCTAGATTTTCGAACTCGACATTTTCTTTTGTTACGGTGGCCGCCATAAAGCCGTTGAAATATCTCATCATCTTGACTTGACATCAACTAATTAGTTCTTCATTGGCTCTTTTCTTAAAGAATCTTAACCGAAGTAGTCAAAGGCGACCAGGGTTAAATGTCGCGTAAAAAGCTGGGTGCTACTATGCTAATTGCCATCCATTCATCATGTCAAATTTAAGTTTGACTTCAAAGATAATCGAGTTTGAAATTTTAGCGCCTACGTAATAGATTTTTATTTGTTTTTTAAAGAAATATTCATTTAAGATTTCAAAGTCGTCTGCGTGTGTGCAAATGAAGAGCGTGCCTTTAGACCTACAGACTAGTTCTTATCACATTGACATTTTGTTCCCGGAACCAAAAATTCTTGAAAAGCCTTCAATACTCGTACATCAATATTTATTTTATAGGTCCATAGGTATTTAAGTACGTGTCGTCATTTTTGGCGTATTGTAGATAGTCATTGGAGTGATGTTTTATTTAATTTGTGTTGCACTCTCCCGAGAGATGTTCCATAATTGCTGTTTCTTTGATTCGTAGAAAAATAACACAATAATTTGTGTCATAGTAATGTAAATAGATTGTAGTGCCTGGGAATTTTTTTCAAGAAATGGATGATAGACTTTGTTCACATTGGGGTATTAAGGGCCAAACAAACCGAGGAACCAAACAGAAACTTTGCTTTATTTTTTTATTTTTCTGTTCAGTTTTGACATTTCATTCCCACCGAAAGTAGAACAGAAACAGAAAAAAATCAGTTTGACATCAAAAGCGTGAGGCAGGTGACGTCTACAAACTCCGGCAAACAGAACAACGAAAGAAAAAAAATTGCTAGTTTCGGTACGAAGAAATGCAATACTGCAAAATGAAAAAGTAGGTAAAATTTCGGTACGGAAAAAAATTATTTTAAAATAAAAAGTTTTTAAGATATAAAAATTGATGGGATTAGTGTGGTTTATTGATACATTTTATTTAAGAAGTTTTTTTACTGACAAACCCAGCAAATTTGAAGTAATTAGCAGTTTTAAAAAAAAGAAAAAGAAACTTTGTTTCAGTTTCGGTTGCTCGGCGGGTTTGGCCCGTTAAACCAATGACCTGAAATTTATGTGGCATCTGTCCCGTAACTTTGATCAGTTCGTTTTTAAGTTAATGCAAAAAGGTGCTCTTCTTCGGTTGTAAATTCTGAAACGTTTTTTGAATTGGGATTTTTCTCTGTTTTACTTTTTAGAGCTAGCACCAGCCAATTTGGTTAAATGGTTGAAATCCATCAGCTAGATGAACTTACTACTGGTTCGTTCAATAAATACATAAATGCAAGTGGTTTGATCATAAACGTTTTTTTTTATTTATCGAGTGTAGCTTCAGAAACAGGACATATTATTTCGCTACGTATCAAAAACTCAAAAAATTGTTGAGAAACAAAAATAGCGTCCACAATTAACAAAAAAAAATTTGTTTCTCAAGCGCTATTATATACTTAAGTGGCTATTCAGTCCATGATGAATCTGTGCTTTAGTTAACTACCTATAGTTACGTAGTACTTTAAGTTGGTTAAGGTCGGTATCAACTTCTGCGTACCACTTAAATCGAAGTCGAAGTTTACTGCGTCTACCATCTGACTGGGAAACTAAATCTTCGCATTAAAATGCATTTGAAGATATGACCGACATGAAACCCAGCTTAACTTGGAGTATTCCTTCTCGTTTTGATCCTATAAAAGCAGGCTCCCAATACCTTTAGGAGATTGGGCAATTAAGATGTTTGCATACCGCTGGTGGTAATTAGCTTAACTGTGTAGTCAAGACATTGCGACGCGAGTGCGTCTTGAACAAATTTTAAGACTGCAATCGACCATCTACCGCATGATCGGCTGTAAAATGTCAGATGTCCACTAATGGTGCCACAGTTTTACCTCCAATTCTCAATGTTTTTTCTAATTGACTTTATTATTGAACACCACTCGCGCTTAGAGTGTTTAATGGCACAGCCGTGTTTTTAGACACCAATATCCAATGGTTGCAATAGGGAGGTAAAATAAACACAATTGAGGTACAGTCAAAGATACAATAACCAGTAAAAAAAATCCAGAAGATGGTTGAGTGTTGCAAGAAGAGGTTACTCCTAAAACACCCAGTCATCTTCTGCTGTAGCTATGCAGTTCAATATTTGCTTTTACTTGGATTATTTTTAGCTCTGTTTTGAAAATATAAAAATATCCGGTTTCAGTATAACATTCATGATATTACGTAGGTACTTAATCCAATCATACAAAAAATAAACATCAGGAAGCACTAAGCTAAATCTTGTCAAATAGAGTAACTGGAAAACAGTTTTCATAAGGATTTGTGTCACAACATTCAAATGACATTCCAATGTAAACAGGGTCATAGACATGAAATTTTCCACAACACTGCTAAGTATAAAAATAAAAACAGGAAACAAAACAAAAAAAAATCATTCAAAGTAAAGCGGCGGAACTCGTAGGTGGAGCTCAGACTCATAGATACAGATTCAATCGTCATTCCAGTGTAAACGGGGTATAGATATACATATACCTGATAACTCCTTGAACTGTTTAAATATTTTAAATTTTACAACACAGCCAAGTAGGGATCGAAGCTCAAATAACGTTTCTAGAAAAAATGTAAACTTTGAGACCATTCATTACAATCAGTAAGTCTCGATGCGATAAGGCTTAAATCGATTTATAAATAACAATGAACAATAAAAAACTAGTAGGTACCGAGGGGTATACATATGCAAAAAAAAAGATCTACAACACTCTTGTTTTCGTTTTTTTTTTTTCAAATTACAATAATTTCGAGGGGCATATATAAAAAAAATAAAACCCAAGTAAACAGGGTGTGACAAGTCACCAATACAAGCCAATTTTACTTGTTATTCTAGCAATATTCTCCTTATCGCTTATGTTATTGTTTTGGTGATGCCCTCTGATAGCGCGTGTTCCATCAAATTTTAATTGAGCCTAGATACTTTTGAACAAAAAAGTCAGAAGACAAAAGACAAAAATCATTTGTCGGTAGGTACCTACTACTTTGTTTGTGATTTGCCAAAAATACCGTATATGCAAAATTTCGATCCAAATGAAGTATATCTCAATATGCACACAGATACAGCGGGTGTTTGATCATAACAAAAATAAAACTCCACAAGAGAAACACCGGAATATCCAGTCAAACATATGACAAGTGCTAGAAATGTTTTTTTTTAAACATATGTATCTCCTAAAAGTTGTCAGCGGTCTGACGACGCTATGACATGGTCTCTTAAGGGCAATTCCAAACCGGAATTTGTATCTATGCCCACCAATATCTGCAAAACAAGTTTCTTTCAACTGCCTGTTGATGCTCTGATTAGAGTAGGTTAATTAGGACCCACAAAGTGCACGATTAGCGCTCCAAAAATTAGAGCCACGCGAGTCTATTCCCACGATTTATAAATATAAAAATTGGATAAAGTCCAACCTAATGCCATTTGCCGTTGACTTTGAATTCACCTAATCACCCGATTTTTTCACCAACAGGCGGTATTCCGCCCATTCTATGGACTCGATGGACTATTTCCATCACAGCAAGAGTAGAACACACACACAAATCTTTATTTTTGACATGGCAATAACAAGTTGCGTTTATTTTTGTTGTTGTCACCCGCGCGCCGGTTAGGATTTTCTTCTATTTTCAAATTTCGTCAACATTATGCCCAATAAAACAATAACCAACATCAGCTACAGAGGCAAAGGCAATTAAAAGGCAACACATGTTCTAATACCACTTACCACCACCAGTGTGAAATTTTATTGCGAATTGGGCGAGCCCCCACAGATTGGCCAATCCGCGAGCCGATATACCACTGCGAAGGTGTGTGCGAGCGAGCGCCTTAGACGAGCGGTTACGGGACGGACGGAAATAATCTAAATACTCACGCTCGCAGCTATTGCTTTTGCTATCTTTGCGATACAGCGCCGCGCTACTGTTGAGTGAGGAAATTCGCATATAAAAACGTTTGCCGAGTGTTTGGCCAGCCAGTTACTCGCAGCAAGAGTAAATGGAAAGATCAAGTGATAGAAACAGTGATCTTCAAATAAAACCAAGTTTTGACAAAAAACTCTGGAGGAACATAGAATTTTTGGAAATTATTTGAGCGCGAAATATTTGCCTTCTGTGCCAGTGCAAACTATTAAAAGTGCATTTCTGTTAAACTGTGTCTCGTTTTTGTGAATTTTAGAATAAAAGAAAAAGTATCTCAACATGCCCGAGTTGATTGAAAAGTCCAATGTGTACGTTGAAATTGTGTTTGTGTTAAGTTGCAATATGATGTAATATTTTGATTTTGTTGCATTTGCAGGTTGCCATCATGCTTGGCAAAGGTGAACAAAGCCCAGACGAACTTCGGTTTGTACAACCACATCCGTGGGGTGAATGTTTCGAATGGTGATGTGTCGAATCTGACCCCGAATGTGAAGCTGTTCGTAGAGGAGGCTGTTGCATTGTGCCAGCCTGATCAGGTGCACATCTGCGATGGTACCGAGATGGAGAACAAGATGCTGCTAAAGCAGCTTGTCGAAAGTGGAACCATTGTGCCGTTGCCAAAGTATGAGAACTGTTGGTTGGCGAGGACAAATCCAGGTGATGTGGCACGTGTCGAGTCAAAGACTTTCATCTGCACAAAGCTGAGGGAAGAGACGATTACCACACCGAAAGAAGGTGTTAAGGGTACATTGGGAAACTGGATTTGCCCCAGCGACATGGACAAGGCCGTACAAGAGAGGTTCCCTGGTTGCATGAAGGGCCGCACTATGTATGTGGTACCATTCTCAATGGGTCCTGTTGGCTCGCCATTGTCGAAAATCGGTATTGAAGTCACCGATTCGGCTTACGTCGTTGCATCGATGAAGATTATGGCCCGTATGGGTACACCCGTCCTGGACGAGCTGAAGAAGAAGGAGGAGTTCGTGAAGTGTATGCACTCGGTCGGAACTCCTGCCAATGGAGTCGTGGAGAAGTCATCTTGGCCATGCGACCCCGAGAGAACCATTATTCTGCACAAACCATCGGAGAATCTCATTGTCTCCTACGGCTCCGGATACGGAGGTAACTCCCTTCTCGGCAAAAAGTGTTTTGCTTTAAGAATCGGAAGCACCATCGCCAAGCGCGAGGGATGGCTTGCCGAGCACATGTTGATTCTAGGCATCACCGATCCCCAAGGTGTGAAGAGGTACATTACCGCAGCTTTCCCATCCGCTTGTGGTAAAACAAACCTTGCCATGTTGAATCCTTCACTGAAAAACTACAAAGTGGAATGTGTTGGCGATGACATCGCTTGGATGAAGTTCGACGACAAGGGTGTCTTGCGTGCCATCAACCCAGAGAATGGATTCTTCGGTGTAGCTCCAGGCACTTCAGTTGAAACAAATCCCATCGCAATGGCAACCGTTTTCAAGAACACCCTATTCACAAACGTAGCTTCAACTTCTGATGGCGGCGTCTACTGGGAAGGAATGGAAAGCAGTCTTGCTGAAGGAGTTCAAATCACCGATTGGTTGGGTAATCCATGGGACAAGAATTCCGGCAAACCAGCAGCTCACCCCAACTCCCGCTTCTGTACCCCAGCATCGCAGTGCCCAATCATTGACCCAGCTTGGGAGGATCCAGAAGGTGTGCCAATCAGCGCTGTCCTCTTTGGCGGACGTCGTCCAGCTGGTGTACCACTTATTTACGAGTCGAACTCATGGGCCCATGGTGTGTTCATCGGTTCGTCTATGCGTAGTGAAGCAACCGCAGCAGCTGAATATAAGGGAAAAATGATAATGCACGATCCCTTTGCAATGCGTCCATTCTTCGGCTACAACTTTGGCAACTACCTGTCCCACTGGTTAAGCATGGAAAAGAGTGGACGTACACTACCAAAAATTTTCCACGTCAACTGGTTCCGCAAGAGTTCCGAAGGAAAGTTCCTCTGGCCCGGATATGGTGAGAACTCACGAGTTCTAGAGTGGGTCCTAAAGCGTGTGAACGGTGAGGAATGCTATATTGACACACCAATAGGTCGTATCCCAACCAAGGAAGGTCTGAATCTCTCCGGAATGTCATCGCCAGTAGATGTCAATCAACTATTTTCATTGGAAAAGGACTTCTGGACGGAAGAAGTCAAGGCCATCGCGGCTTACTACGAAACGCAAGTGGGAGCTGATGTTCCAGCTGCTTTGACTGAAGAACTCAAGCAATTAGAGCAGCGTATTGCAGCTATGTAAATGCATCCAAACAAGACATACCATAACATTACTTTAGACTAGCTTTAGTATTACCACAGAATTTATATAGACTATAAGGGGTTTATTTTATAGATGTGTAAGTAAATTATCAGCGTGCCATTTTGTACATTCTTAAGAAAAAATCCTGTACACAAACAAGAGATTGCAAAAAAAATGTAAATAAAAAAAATATTTTTCTAAAAAATCAAATGATAAGCGGGTTCTTTTTTACAGTAAAGGATATGTATTAAGGATATATAATTTACTGAAAACATGAATGGATCTCGGAAAGGCAAGGGAAGCAAATCGCTTGAAAAATATTAAAAATGACTACCGAAATGGAATCGTTAGTCGCATTTTAAGATCACTTACTTCACTATAGGATGGAATTGACATCAGATATATAATATGGTTACAACAAGCCATTTAATGAGATTCTATTTTTAATATGGAGTTACGTTAAGTCGTTGGTTCATAATATAATTAGATAAAATAATTTAAAAAAAACGTTTTCCAGTCAAATTTTCGAAAAAAAAAATGTTGATGCAAAATCATTGGTAATATTAATATGAACATTTCGTCTATAGACCATTTTAACCCACGCCCACTTTTTGGGAGCGTTTTTATATAAAAAACATTTTTATACACTACCCCATATCATATGCAGGAGAAAAACCTTGTCCTTTGTAGAACCGTAAAAGTGTTTTATAAACTGTCTGACTATCGTGTTTTAAGCAATGTCCACTTTTTAGGGATATACGTTTTACAGATGGGATGGGATAGGGTATTCAACGATCCTCATAGCAGATGGTAGTTTTCTTATATGTTTTTTTTTGAAATTTTGAATAGGTCTGTTCCCGTACTTTTTCAGTAAAAATTAGTAAATTCACAAATTTCTTGGAGTGGGGGTAAATTATCCCAGAAAGAGACAAAATTACAAAAAAAGTACGGGAACGCGTTTAAGTAAAAAACAGTAAAATTATATATATTGTATGCCTTTTAAAGAACAAATGACATAAATCACCTATCAAAACAAGCAAGTTGTCACTTTTAGATACCAACTGACAGTTTACTGATTTTTACCAACAGAAATTTCTGCAGTAAATTTTTTTACAGATTTTTATGGAGGGGTAGTTTTTTGCTCTCTTGTGAGCTGTCTCTTTCACATATTTTTGCGTACGGGAACGCAAAAATCATTAAGAATCAGTAATAATCAGTACATATTATTTTGTACGGGAACAGACCTATTGTGTACTTTTTTCACGGAGTACTTTTCCCAATTTTCGCAATCCACGGATTTTTCATTTAAGCCCAGTACGCAGCTCGCGCTAAATTTTATCTCCCATACAAAAATCTCTACAGAGATAAAATTTAGCGAGCAAATTTATCAGTGCAGTACGCAGCTCGCGAAATAAATTCTTAACTTCATAAAGATGGGACACACAAAATGTAGGTAGGGTATAACAATATTAAGTGTTATACGAAAAGGGTTATACTCAGCGGATGATAGGTCTCCACTTATTTATCTCGCGAAATTAATGTGCGAGGCATTTAAATCGGCGAAATTTTAATAAAAAATAAAAACAAAATGGAAGAAAATGAAGAAGAATATTTTATGGACGAATTTCTCGAGGAAGAAGACATCTTTATTAACAAAGAAAATATTAATATTACTGACACCTGCGAATGCATGACATTTCCCTGACTCATCTATACGCTGTGTTCGAATTTAGCGAGCATTTATCTTTGGATTGGAGAAAACAAGTGGAGAGTAGTAAAGATAAAATTTAGCGCGAGCTGCGTACCAAGCTTTAGTAAAGGGTGTTTTTTTAGAGGTATAGAATTAAAATAAAACAGAAGAAAATCGTTTAATGTCCATCAATTTGGCTTTATTGAAAAGAATCGTTTTATGCCATTAATGTTTAAATATGACTTCGGGCATGTGGGCGCCTCGGCTGGTTCGAATAAAGCCAAGTCTAGAGGTCCAAATTTTCAAACACTTTTTTTGAGTATTTGGGCCGTATGTCGGCAATAACGCCACGAATGTTGGCTTGCAACTCCCCTAACGTTTCTGGGTTGTTGGCGTAGACGAGCGACTTCACGCATATCCCAAAGAAAATAATCCAATGGTGTCAAATCACACGATCTTGGTGGCCAATTTACAGGTCCATTCCGCGATATTATGCGCTCATCGAATGTTTCCTCCAATAAATCGATTGTGACGTGCGCTGTATGGCATGTTGCGCCGTCATGTTGGAACCACATCTCATTCCCATTCATGCCATCCAATTCGGGAACAAAAAAGTCGGTTATGATGACTCTATACAGGTCTCCATTAACGGTAACTGATTCTCCAGCATCATTTCGGAAGAAGTATGGCCCAATGACTTTTTGTGGATGTAATTGCGTCTCAAGGGTCTTATGTGGATTCTCTTCACTCCGAATGCGGCAATTTTGCTTGTTGACGTAGCCATTCAACTAAAAAAGAGCCTCATCACTGAACAAAATTTTGCGATGAAAATCAGCATAGAGATTTTCATTTTCGGCCAATACATCAAAATCACGACGCATTGCATGGTCCCGCGGCTTTAATTCTTGCAAAAGCTGGATCTTGTAAGGTCGTAAGCCAAGATCTTTGCGCAAATCTTCCATAAAATTGATGGACAAAGCTCAAATTGCTGTGCACGGTTGCGAATCGATGCATTCGAGTCCTCTTCAACACTTTGCTCTACAGCGGAAATTGTTTCTTCGGTGCGCACTGTTCGACGTCCCTGTGACGTGTGAAAACGATCCATGGTTAACCGAATAAATTGCTCTGATGGACGATGAAAAAAAACACCCGGTATAAGAGAAAAGGGAAATGGGAACATTTCTCCTGTGGAGTTTTCATTTAGAATTGGACTGAATATTTTCGACGATCTGTGTGTGGCTCAAAAAATCGCTTGCTGCAAACATGCTCGCGGTGGTCATATTATCGAGATTCAATTCCAGACTTAAATTTAACATACATATTTGTATATCTTACATTTTCATCAATTTCATCTCGATACAAAATTTGCATATCCTTATTGATAAATTATTACTTATTCTACCAAATGGTAGATTAATGTGTTTGGCGGAGATTTTTTTTTTTTTTCAAAAATTCTACCACGATATTTTTACATTGTATTAGGTCTATAGATAATTTTTAATCAATCTGACTTTTTAGTGGCCTTTTATTAAAAACTTGATAACATTCTAAAACAACAACATATTTTTGTCTTCTAAATATGTTTCATCTTAAAAAAATTTTTGATAATGTTTTTAAAGATGGAATGGTATAGTTTATTAAATTTGATACGTCTTTGTAGCCTTTTTATTGTTCTTCCCGATGCTTTAGAACAATATTGGTTTTCAACGTGAGTAAGATTCACTTGCACATGTATTAACATATATGTATGTCTTCAATATTTAGGCATTTTCCGAATAAATACAACCCGAGAACCTGTTTTGATTTGAAGACAGCAAGTGGGATATCGATTTCTGAAATGTTTTTTATAAATGCTATTTGTCTGCCTGGCTTCAACACTTCTGCTTATAAGTTAAGTTCAGCGTTCTTACGTGTATTCTTATTCTTTCAAGAAGACAATGTGTACCAAAAGCACCAATACCTAAGATCACTAAAATAAATAAAAAAAAAGTTTTGACACAGATATAAAATATAGCTTCGGTTAAATAAGTTTTTAATGCTATCAAGGTATAGGAAAATAAGGCCAATCCAAATAAAACAACCATCTATATCTATTACCTTCCTAAGACAGCTTCTACTGCTTCAGATTTATATAGCGATTACGTCTTAGGATTTTAATCCTTTGACCACAGAGATTCGCTCTCCAACACAACATTGGTCAAGCCGCTCGCTCTTTGAGAGGGTATGCATAAACCTAAGTTAATGGAGATCGAGAAGGGTCGGTCACCGATAGTATGGTCACATGTCTACCAGGAAATGACACTTTCCTTTCAGACCCGAAAAAAGGGACTGGATATGCCCCTACTCTAAAAAATCTGACCACAAATGAGAATGAGCCGAATGGGTTCAGCTGTATCTTCTGAATTCATGCTGCGTCACCCTGCCTTCTACATCTTTTCAAGTAGAGAGGATTGGGAGAGGAACAAACTGGTCGAAACCCTATCCATCTATACTGATGGTTCAAAATGGACATAGGAGTTGCAACGGGAGTGTTTTTCAAAACACTTAAGCTGAACACCACTGTTCATCTCCCTGAGCACAGCAGTGTCTTCCAGGCGGAGATATTGGTAGTAGCAGAGGCAGTCAAAGCTGCAAATATCGCTTTGACTGCCTCTGCTGGCGATAATACCAGATGTTATCACCATCTTTATTGATAGTAAGGCTACAATGAAAGCAATCTCTGCTGTCGAAGTAAGGTCCAACATAATGTTAAGCAATGAAATTGCTGATGAACTGGCGAGGAAAGGATATGTCACCAGCATTGATCAGGCAGACCAGTCTATCAAACCGCCCTCCCCAACTGTGAAACATACTAGATGATTTGGCTCGAGTATAACAATACCAGAACCCACAAAATTCTTCAAAGAAACTTACTGGACACAAGTTACTCAAAAGCCACAAACTGAAAATGCATCTTATAGATGGTGATCTTTGTAGAGGCTGCGGTGATGAAGAAATACATGAGGATACCCTCCACTTTCTGTGCCACTGCCCAGCCCTCAGTCAATTATGAAAAATAACTTAAGGAAAATGTTTTTTCCATGACCTAACGGATCTGTCTTAAATCCCTCCCACCAATCATTTCAAGATTGCAACAACATATGACTAATATAATGACAGTAAAAATGATGGAGCCATCCACACACGTGGACCCCCAACGAGCATCACAATGTATCTATATTGACCTGAGTATGATGAGGGAAGACGTACACCGCCTATCTCATCAACCCACCAATCTAACCTAATCTAACCTAAAGCACACGTCATAGTGGTATATTAGTCTATAGTTGAGATAGGATTTATAAAAATAAGTAAACATTTTAACCCCGCCCAGCTTTAAGGGTTTTTACTGTTTATTTTATAGATAGAAAGGGTTGAAACGATTTGCACAGCGGATTATAGCCTTCTCAAATGTTTTATTAATACATATTATTATTTTGGTTAAACATGATGAATCGATTCGGCGTTGTGTAAGGAAGGTGTTAGGAAATATTTTATGAATAAGGATTTGTGCGACTTTTAAAGCATGAAATTAACCGAATATTTCTTGCAATAAACCTAAAAATTCATAACCATACTTTTCTTTTGTCAGAATGCAATGGGAGGTCTTAAACATTTTTAGCCCAAATATGGCAATTTAGCTTGTTGATGAGGCCATTAATCCAGAAGTAGACTTCATTGGTGAACAAAATTTTAATCGAGCTTTTGAAGAACCTAAAAAAGGAAATGGTGGCGAGTGGGAAGTATGGGTGGATTCATCACTTACACTGTTTTGCATTCGAATAAAATTATCAGGAAATAATAATTCTTAATCTCTATGGATGTAATAGGCGTGTTCCATTTACGGATCCTCCGCTGACTCAATTGAGAACAACATTCCCAACAGAGGGTCACTTTTTCTGTTAAACAATAGTTTCCCTATTTAGGTGTTTATAGTAATGATGTATTCCCTTCATGATACGTATAAAATAACCAGCTTTACCCTTTTAGCAAAATGGTTGAAGAGAGGGATCCAACACATTTTAGTCTCAACATATTCCTCTTTTCATACTTTTGGGTTTGCTATAAATTAATGTAACATACATACTTAACAAGAGTTCTTCTTGTTTCGAAGATTTCGTCTGCATATGCTTAACATCTGATGCCAAAAAACCGTGTTAGCGGGAAATGTTTTAACATTTGTTTTAGGATTCGTTATAAAGTCCTCGTTTGTTGTGTTGTGTATATACACAAATAAAAACACATTTTATAGCCGTTTCCACATGTGTGGGAAATAACGTTTCCTAAAAATTCCAACCAGATTTGTTATTTTCTCTTTATTTTTGCAAATTGGGATTTCAAATTTTAATTTAACTTTTATTGTCGGAAAGTGTGATGTACTTACCATCACACTACGTCCCAAAAAGATATCAAACTCATTGGAAATAGGGACATTGGTATAGGGACATAGACCTTGCAAAAATCCTTCCTAACAACTTTGGCGACTTAACTCTAGATTAAATGATTTGGTTAAGCTCATGCTAAACTTTGCACTGAAAAACTGCGCCTCAGAATACGAAAATGTAGTCATTTCATGCAAGATTTGAATTTACTGCCATTTCTGCAGTACAGTATTGGAATTTTGGCAACCAAGAAAAAAACATATGAGAAGGCTGTGCGAATCGTTGAATATCCTATTCCATCCAATCCTTAAAATAGATCCACCCAAAAAGTGGGCGGGGCTAAAAACTGAATGGGGATAAAATACAGCAAATGACATTGTCACCTCATTTTGTTCAGAGTTTATGTAAATCCATGGTTCGACAAAAAAAACGTTTTCTATTGCATATGCTATGGCGTAGGGTATATATCATTTTTTTTTATAGAAAAAGGCCACCAAAAAGTGGGCGTGGGTTAAAATAATCTTTTGACGAAATGCTTATATACATATTATCATAACTAATGATTTTGCATCGAAAGTTTTTTTTTCGAATATTTTAAAACTTTACCCAACAGATTGATTATTGGGTTGACGATTCTGACGTCTGAGTCGATCCATATATTTTAAGGTATGAGTTATTTCTCTATGTAACAAACTATTTATCAAAACTTATATAAGCCTATGGGATATGGTATTAAAAAACGGTTCTCTATTTTTGCAGCTTGAATAACCAATTTAACACTCATTCGATGGAGCATCGTTGTTGGCTACTCCTACTTCACATAAAAAAAATGAAAAATACTTGTTTTTAATACCTGTTACCCGTTATGAATTTTCCAACATCAGCAGTAATTAAGTTTGTTATCTTGCGTCTTAAATCATGTGATATCAGGTTGTCAGATCAGAAATGACGATTTGTTATATTAATTTGAAAGACCAGGGATTTATGTTGTGGATTCGAAAATATTGACTTCGATTGATGCTATATAATAATAATATGTTTGTATACTATTAAGGGGTGATCCAATAGGAGGTTCTTTTTCCATTAGTGTTTTTTCACAGTCATTAGCTATTTGTCAATTGGTTTGCCTATATGACGTTTTATCATGAATACCCTGTAACAACGCTTACTAATTGTGGAAATTTATTTTCAAAATCAGTAACTGCTGAGTTAAAAATTGTTATAAAGCTCTTCTACCACATTTTGGTCATTTTAATCGTCCTTCTGAATGAACTATTCAAGGAACGTTGTGGCGTATTTTAAAGCGTGATCTTGGTTTAAAGCGTATAAAATACAGCTCGTTGAAGAATGGAAGCGGACTGACTGCGTTTTAATTTCGGTTTGTGAACCTCAAAGCAGCTTCAAATTGATCCATTTTTTTTTTACCGGAAATTTGATTTTTGGATTAACGGCTGTGACGTACCTGTATTTGTCGTATTTGGGCCGATAAACAGCCGGAGACAATCCAACCCCAACAATGCAATATTTGGTGCGCTTTATCGGCACTCGGCATCATCGGACCGTATTTCTTTAAAAATGCGAAAGGAGCCTGTGTTACTGTCAATGAAGATCGCTATAGAGCAATGATCAATGGTTTCTTATTGCTGTAAATTCAAGATATTGGTCTTGCTGACTTGTGGTTTCAACAGGATGGCTCTACATTCCATATAGCTAGCTTTATTTAGGGAAGCGTTCGATGAAAACATCATCTCAAGAAATGGTTCTGTCAATTGGCCACCAAAATCTTGTGATTTGACACCATTGGATTACTTTCTATGGGAATATGTGAAATCTCTTGTTTACGTTGATAAATCCGAAACGATTGAATCTTTGAAAGCCAATATAACTAGAGTGGTTGAAAATTGGAACCGCAGAATATACCATTTATGAGTTAGTCGTGATTATCCTCTTCAATTCTACATATAAAAGAAGTTTAAAAGGGTTGGGTACGTTTTCCCCAAAACATAATCCCCAAGACAACATCTCCAAACCAAAAATCCCCAAACTGAAATCTCCAGCCGCAAAATCCCCAAAGAGAGAATCCCCCGGACTAAAATCCCCAATCCAAAATCTCTTTCTTTTGGAGATACCTATTTGGATTAGATTAAGATTAATGAAATGTTATACACAATGTAAATATATTTGCAGTGTTAATGAAAAATAAATAAATTTTCAACTTCAATTCAAATTAAAAAGTAATAGGTAATAACAAGAAAGAGATATTATTAATGATTGGAAACAAAAGGGAAAATTCGAACAAAACAGCGATTTGTCTATTGTCTACGAATACCTACTAAAATACTAAAACACTGCATGCATTAATATATTTTTTGTATGCACAAAACTTTTAATCGTTATCACAATTCATAATATGAAGGAGAGAATCGTAAGATTTGGAGATTTTTGGAGATTTTGGCAAAAAAGATTTATACTTGGGGTTTTTTTTTGTCCATGTATATTTTTTCTATGGAGATAATGTCCAGTTAGATTATATTTTTTGGAGATTTTGTCCAATGGAGATTTTTTTTGGGGATTTCGTACCGCCTCCGTTTTAAAATATTGATTTTTTTAGTTTTAAAAGTACAAGGGTTAGGTACCCCTTATACTTTTTGTTGACTCAAAAAATAAAATTTAAAACTCTTTAAAAATGGCATAGTCACAACATGTTTTTCAGACAGTTTATCAAAATCTTTTGTGGCTCGACAAAAAAATAAACTCTCTTGGCAGTAGGCGGATTTTGAAAATGTTTACACATTCTGTAGCCTCGGACAAGGATCCTATATACCAAATTTCATTATCCTAGCTCAAAATGTAAGGCCTAAAAATAGGTGGCATACAGACGGACGGACAGACAGACATGGCTCATGACTCAGCTAGCGAGTCTGAGTCGATCCCATATACGATCCATAGTCGATCTACCTACATTATTTCTCTATGTTACAAACTATGAATCAGAACTAATATACCCCTATGGGCTTGTCATAAATAGTGCTTTGTTAAATAAAACATATGAGAGGCTACAATCCGCTATGCGGATCGTTGAAAACCCTATCCCATCCCATCCTTTAAATTAATATCCTCAAAATATAGGCATTATGGCAATGAAAAACAGAAAATGTCATTGTCACAATATATTGCTCAGACAGTTTCTCAAAATCTTTTGTGGTTCGACAAAAAACAAAGTATTTCTATTGCTAATGCCTTGGGATGGGGTATACAAATGGTTTTTGTAAGAAAACGCCCCCAAAATGTGGGCGTAGGTGAAAATGATCTATAGACAAAATGTTTATATTACCATTGCGGAAGTATTTGCATCAAAAATTTAAAAGTTTTAAAATTTGGACAAAAAACGTTTTTTACTAAAAACGCCCCCAAAAAGTGGGCGTGGCAAAAAACTTTGTATGCACGAAATATAGATATTAGGATTGTCTAAATATGTTGAAGTTCCTTACGGTTTGGCTTAAAACTACGTTTTTTCTAAAAGGGGGCGTGGCAGTGGGCGGATTTTAAAAATTTTTACACTTGTTCTGGTGACTCGGCCAAGGATCCTATATACCAAATTTCATTATCCTAGCTCAAAATTTAAGGCCCAAAAATCGGTGACGAACAGACAGACGGACGGACGGACGGACGGACAGACAGACATGGCTAATTCGACTCAGCTAGCGATTCTGAGTCGATCCATATACTTTGAGGTATATGTAGCTAAATTATTTCTCTATGTTACAAACTAAGTATCAAAACTAATATACCCCTATGGGATAGGGTATAAAAAAAACTCTCACTAGTGTTTAACTCATATGCGTTTTGAATAATGTGTATTTATGTATACACCTTAATAAATAAGTCATGTTGAAAGCTATGGTTGCTGTTATGTCGTATTGATTTGTTTTTAAAGTAGGTACTAACCACTATTTTACCTATCGTATATCTGAAAACGATTCAACTATCTGTAAAAAAAAACCGCCCTCCACAAATATTTTAATAGTAGATTAAAAGCAAACAAGATGTTAAAAGCTGGTGCGTTTTGGTCACAATCAAGTGAAGCAAAGGAAAAGCTCACGTACGAATTACTAGACAAAAAAGAATTCAAAATGAATTGAACTTAATCTTAGCTGTTGTAAAGCGTATTTGAGCTTTACTTCACCATCATCAATATGCAACTTTTATTTCATTCTTTTAAAGCATAAAGCAATATTTGTGTACCTATTTGTTTACCCTATCGCATAGGGTGCAAAGTTTTGTTTTATTACATCTATAAACATTTTATCGAATTTCTTTGAACTACCCATTACAAAAAGTTTGTATCTTCCCATAAAAATGTATTATTATTTTTTTATTTTACTATAACAAGTGGGCGTGGTTTAAAATAATTTAAAAATTAGCATATCTTATATTTTATTCGAAACTTTTTTTTAAATCTTTTAAGAACCTGTTTTTTAAGATGACTGCAAACAGTAGGCGTGGCTTAAAACATTACATGGATCACATTCAGATCACAATATTGTATAAATACATATTATGTTTAGAGATTTTTGGTGTTAACGGGCGTAGGAGAGATACGATTTATAAGATTGTTTGGTTTTTGTTCAACATATGTATAATTGATATAAAAAATTTAATCATCCAGCCCAAAAATCATTGACATATTAGAGGAATGTGCTGACAGGCACACGATACAGATTTCGATTCTGATTTAATTCATTCATACACCGATAATTCTATCCTAATAATTTCCCTTTTTACAAACAAGCTAAAAATATTAATGTAGGGTATTATACGATTTGCTCAGCGTATAGCCTTTTATTTATCGGGTTTTAAAATAAATGTCATAGTCTCCTTCCCATAATATATAAGTAAATGTGTCATACTATGAGTAATGAACATGTGTGGAATTTAACGAATTTGGGTATAAACACCGTCCAACTGATTGTTATATCAAGCAGCTTTTTTCTTATCGATATAGACATTTTAAATCGTCATGATATTGAATTTTGATAAGCATAGCTAAAAGTTAGCAGAAATGTAAAAACATATAATAACTGTCAACGACAAAGTTCTATCATTGTACATGGAAAAGTTCAGTATACTATCCTAATCCTACCTGGAATACAAAACATCGTAATACTGTCTGGAAATAAAATCAAATCAGTAATCTCAACGAGGTTAATTTGATGATGTATCAAAATGTTTAAAGAATTAGCAACTTCGTTATTTTATGAAACTAATAAATAAACAATGGGTGTCGAATGTTTGGTCCCTCGAGCTTCGAGTACTAAGATGTTAATTTAGCACAGAAAGTAAAAATACGTCGACTACATTGTCTCGACAACGATGAACGAAGAACAGGGATGCTCAAAAGTGTCATCAAATCCTAACCTTCAGTTTCGAGAAGAAAAGAAAGACCAAACCGAACAACCGAAGGCCTTGTTTCGAGCAGAAACATGGAATTCGAAACTCGGGAGCCCGTTAAGTAAGTAAGTAATTATTCATATTGTCTACTTACTCAACGGGCTCATGTCTCTTGTTAAGTGAATCTGTAGATAACGCGTGTTTTTTAGAGGTTGGTTTTTCGAATAGAGATAAAACTGACATTTTGTGGTCAAACCGGGCAACTCTATAGTCATTTATGTTCAGTTTGGTTTGCCATTTCATCATGCACAGGTTGACAAATGAACAACGCTTGCATATCGTGCAAATTTATTTCGAAAATAATGGTTCAGCTCGCGAAGCTTACCGCAAGCTCCGTCCATTTTATGGTCGACATAATCGTCCATCAGAGCAATTAATTCGGTTAACCACGGATCGTTTTCGCACTACGTTTACTCTATGTGATAATACGAATCCGCAGAGACGTCGAACAGTGTGCACCGAAGAAAAAATTGCCGCTGTAGAGCAAAGTGTTGAAGAGGACCCGACCTTACAAGATCCAGCTTGTGAAAGAATTATAGCCGCGAGACCATGCAATGCGTCGTGATTTTGGTGTATGGGCCGAAAATGAGATTGATCTCGATGCTGATTTTCATCGCAAAATGTTCAGTGATGAGGCTCATTTTTGGTTGAATGGCTACGTCAACAAGCAAAATTGCCGCATTTGGAGTGAAGAGAATCCACATGAGACCCTTGAGACGCCATTACATCCACAAAAACTGACTGTTTGGTGTACTCTTTGTGGAGCTGGTGGAGTCATTGGGCCATACTTCTTCCGAAATGATGCTGGAGAATCAGTAACCGTTAATGGAGACCGGTAAGAGCCATGATAACCGACTATTTTGTTCCCGAATTGGAATGAGATGTGGTTACAACAAGACGGCGCTACATGCCACACAGCGCACGTCACAATCGATTTATTGAAGGAAATATTCGATGAGCGCATAATTTCGCGGAATGGACCTGTCAATTGGCCACCAAGATCATGTGTTTTGTCACCATTGGATTATTTTCTTTGGGATATGTGAAGTCGCTCGTCTAGGCCAACAAACCAGAAACGTTAGGGGACTTGGAAGCCAACATTCGTGGCGTTATTGCCGACATACGGCCCCAAATGCTCGAAAAAGTGGTTGAAAATTGGACCTCTAGACTTTGCTTTATTCGAACCATCCGCGGAGCCCACATGCACGAAATCATATTTAAACATCAATGGCATAAAATTATCCTTTCAATAAACCCAAATTGATGGACATTAAAACGATTTTCTTGTGTTTTATTTCAAATCGAATTTCTATACCTTTAAAAAACACCCTATACAAGTGTAAACATTTTCTTGAAAAAAACGTTGTTTTTGGTCAAATTGTATTACAAAAAAAAAATGTCCGAAGAACATGTTTAGTCAAAATTGATAAAAACATATTGCGTTGTTCAAAAAAAATATTTTTTTATGAAATGTTTAAGAAATATTGATAACAAATTTAAATAGCATATCTGGACAATCTTTCAACGAAAATTAAAGAACACAACTCTCTATTTATGGGGGTTTTCATAAAAAAAATGTCTGAGGAATTAATTAGAAAACAGGTGTTAAAGGAAATCCATCATGTTTCCAACAGATGGCTTTAGTAATCTGTATCTTGCGTTCTATATATCCTATCGGAGTACACTTAATGCCATTGCAGGCGGATGAGATTTCATACTAAAAAAAAATCTCTGACAGTTTTGTGATTGTGACACCAGCAAAGAAAACGCCAAATTTTACAGTATTTATTCGATAAAGGCTAAAAAGCAAGCAAGGTGGCTGAGAATGCGAATAGTGTTTATAGTCCTGATATACTGTTACAGCCAAACACGTAAACTTTTGATTTCGTCGATAACGTTTCGGAAATTTCGATGTCAAAGATGCTCCACGCTCAGGAGTCCTACCATTTCGATTGAACGGCATGGGTGACACGTTGTTAACCACGAGTTAACGCAAAAATATGGATCGAATTTCTATCTACGAATCGTAATAAAATCGACCCTATTATGAAGCGAATGGTGATTGTGGACGGTGTGGTGGTGAATAGTATATAGATCACTTGTACAGAAGAATTGTGTGTCAAATAATGACTCCCCAAAAGCTGTGGGATTTGCCTGCATCTACCTTATAATCCTCACCTTCCACCAAGTGATTAGCACATGCCAACTATTTTGCTGGTCAAAAAATTGTTTGAAGAGAGGCTTGTGAAAAATGACTGTCCCAGTTTTTTTGCCAATAAATTTGAGTGATTTTATGAGAGAGGAAATGGAATTACCTTAAAAATGGCTTCAAGTTATCGAAGAAAGTGACTCATATTTGACCTAAATCGGACTATACTCTATTCTAAATATAGCCTTCAATTTCATGCAAACATAATGGATTTATTTTTACTACAGTTTTTATTAAATGTTTCAAAGGATATGTAGGTAAGCCATATTAATTAATTTAAAAGATGTGAGTGGGGTAGGGTATTAGACAGTGCAGTTTGCAGAATTCTCATATGTTTTTAAGGCTATTTTATAATACATATAATAACGAATTTTTCAGGTCATCGAGTATGTACTTATTCGTTTAAAGTTCATTGTTCGGTGGTGTGTATATTGGGGCATTTTATGCCTTTACTTGCATGACTCATCACTATTGAAAACATTCCGAACTGCAGTAGACGTATATTCTAGTATATGTTCGTCATCCAACTCTTAAAAAAATCAAGAGCACGACGAAAAGCTCATCGGTCACTGAAACTGATGAATATTGATCAAGCACTATGTTTGATTTGAATCACCTATGACCTATATACACCAGTCCGGCTTATCACTTTACATCGGTTCATATACCATATACCGGTACCGAGTCTTATCAGTCGCACACTATTCAAACACGACCGTAATATCCAATGCTTATCGATATCATTTCTCATACACACCCCTCTCATCATGCCCCCTATCACTCATATCATTATTTATAATGCTACAGAACTCACTACACTATCCCATGTCGTCGTTGTGGTCGACGGTGCGGCGCACACTTATACGCCTGCCCCGATAAGATATCAAATCCTCAACTGTGTATGTACTCCCATAGTGTATGCATAGTTAGCTTGTACTTTCAGTCCGACTTGGGTGTAGCACTACAATCATTCACCGAGACCCACGGGTTTTCTTGCAGTTTTTTGTTGGCAAAAAAACCTAATAACGATACAAAAATAAATAAATAAGAGTAAACAACAACAACATTAGCACTTATGTGCTGCGCCCAGTGCGATAAGCCAACTGACGAACGTACCCCTATCGACTATGTATCCGACTTCAGTTGAACGTCGCAACAAAACAATCATGAACTGTTTTCGGGACCGCGGCGGAAGTCGCAAAGATCTCACCGATCCACAGATTTACACAGAGGAGTCCCGCAAACAGAACCTGTCCAAGAGTTCCAGTCAGCGAGACATCCGCCAGTGCGATGGAAGTTGCGTTCAAAAGATTCAAGAGCTCACGAGAAAAATCGCCTTTCTCGAGAAACAATGCGCCGATGACAAAGCGTACAAAAAGGGCCTCGAAACAAAGGTAGTAGAGCTGACGAAAAAATTAGACTTCCAAACACCCGTAACGCCGGAGAGGAATCGCAAGCATACAAGTTCCACATCGAGACTGGTGTCCAAATTGAAGCTATCCAACTGGTGGAAACAGCGACCCACAATCGACACTCTCAAGAAGAACAATATTTTCCACGGTAAGTACTCGTGACGCTGTGTTAAGTGGGAACAGATTTTAAGTACATCCCCCTTCAGATGAACCCTGCTTCGATACAGAGCTAGAGCTGACCCTAAAGCATGAAGTCTACACAACAATTCCTAAAATTGTCGTTGATTGCGTGGATCTGATTGAGGAGCAGTTTAAAAAATCGCCACATTCAGTCGAAGGGTTATACCGCACATCCGGTGATTATACAAAAATTCAAGCACTCCGCTTCAGCATTGACTCGAATGACTATGAATCACTGAAGAAGGTAAACGACATACACACCCTTACGGGGCTACTAAAGTTGTTTCTGCGGGAAATCAAAAGCCCCCTTGTTAAAACGACTGAAATCAAGACTTTCATCGGACCATCCAATCAGTGGTGTATGAAAATACATTAATCCTCTGGCACTAATGTCCTATTACTAATGTCCTCGTGTCCTTTTAGTGCTCAAACCGATGACGAAAAAAATTGAAATACTCCAGAATTTAGTGAAAATGCTCCCGGAGACGAACCGTGACACCTTGAACTATATCTTTTCGCATTTCCATCGGCTGACAAAAGTTCCACTGCAAAACGTCTCCTCGGAGGTGCTGGCAATTTCCATAACACCCACGATCTTTCACACAGTGACGGGTGAGGTGCGCTACCAGGACATTCACGTTGTCCTGAAGGAGAGTGAAGTCTATGCCGATTGTCTAAAACTACTTATCGACCATAGTAGCAAAATCTTCGAGTAAGTGATGCCAAGTATTTGAAATTTCTAATTGTTTATTGTTAATTGACCAACAAGTGTTTTTTGTGTAATTTTGTGGATATTTTTACAGTTGGAATAGTTCTTCATAAATTGTTTTCCAGGTCTAATTACGATGAGCGTAGTCGGCGAAAACGTATCGGACGAAGTTTCAAGCGAAGTCTGTCTCAGCCGTGTATGGTGGTGTCAAAGGTTTTGTCATTTGTTTAAGTAGATTTATTTTTTTTATAATTGTAGATGTGTATGCTTATGTGATGTAAATATTTGTAATTGTTGTATTAAATGAAAGAAATTGTTTGAAATCAAAAGTAATGGATTTTTATATCAGTGATTTTGAGATTGCATAAAATTCGTTGACACGAAATGTACATTATTTAGAATCGTTACATTAGGGTTATTCCCTTGGTTGCAGTTTGTTGTATTGTTCGCTAGTGGATATAATGCTTTCAAGTTGGTTGAGGTCGGTTTCTGCATGTGCGCACCACTCAAGGTGAAGTCTTCCTTGCTCGCATATACTGCTAGGCGAATACTCATCAGCCTGGAGTATTGTGTCCGCTGTTTTTACATGTCCTAACAATCTTAAACGTATCCATATAGCACGTCAACTCAAATGTATCCGCAATTTTTTTTTGACGAAAACGACATGAGTTCTTTATCCACTTTTGATACGGTCGGTCCATGCTTCAGCGCTGTAGAGCAGGACTGAAATGATTATTAAGGTTGTGTGGTTGGTAGTTCTCTCTATGTCAATAATATTGAATGGTTCGTCTACAGAAGTGGTTTTCCGATAACCTCAGCATTGACTGTGATTCAACTACGATCTTTCCTTGTTTATCTCGACAGGATTCTGTCCGCGCATTGGCCGTGTTCCGGATTTTAGATTACAACTACAAAATGAGGTGAGGTGATGTGGAACGCAAGTCTTAATGAATGATGTGGAACGCAAAATCTTAATGAATGGCAAGGAAAATGTCAAACTATGCCAACTCTTATTTTGCAATTTTATTTTTCCGTATTTAAAGATTTCTATTAGCTTTAATCTATTATAAACCCATACTATTGGGTAATGCTACTGAAATCAAAAACATCTTCTTGACAGGTCGACGCTAAATCAGCTGTTTCACTCATATCTGACTCTGTGTTTAGATTAAGGGATATAAAACTTATTACTTCCTTAATGGTGTTAGTTTTGTGAATATATGTGTAACTTTCAAGTGGAGCTGGGTTTTAACTGCACGAGAAAACATACCCAAAGTCAAATGCACACTCATCGAAGTAGTGGACCAACTCGCAAGCAAAGTGTTTCGAACAATCAGCTTTCTAGTAAAAGCTCTCTTCTACAGATATATTAAAACATATAAATATTAGGAAAGTTAAGTTTAATACTAGCAAATCTAAACCCCGGGTGAGTGTCCATGCCTAAATTTTGAACTTGATCTGTCAAAAAACCGATTTTGACAGTTGTTGTGTTCCATTGGCTAAATTTTGAACTTGTTTCGGCAGTCATCTACCCTCCAATGTCACGTTACTAATGGCGTTTTCCATAGGTAAAAAAAATCAATCTTTTTTTTTTGATCTAGATCTGTCAAAAAACCGATTTTGACAGTTGTTGTGTTCCATTGGCAAAAAAAATGATTTTTTTTATCTCAGATCAATTCGAAAATCTGGATTTGTCGGCAGAATTACCCATCTTGCACGAAAACTAATACAAATGATAGCTGCCAGTTAAACCAAGTTGTGGAAAACATTTGCGCGAGTATTTCTTATGGAGAAAACTGTCAAGTTAGCCATTGATTAGCTAATCAGTGTTTATTAATACAGGAGTAGCAGTTCATTGTGAAATATAAATTAAATGAAGAACAATCAACCTGTGTGACTTGACAGCTTCACCGACATTGACTTCACAGACAAGAAATTACAACAATATAGAGACAATAAAAATATCAATCTGAAATAGTGTTTCATTGGCACTTACCAAGATCAAAATCCAGATTTACCAATGGAAAACGTCATAAAATGGTCGATTGACCAATGATAACAGTGCATCGGCAAAGGTTATTTGGTAAAACTAAATCCAGGAACACGGCCATTGTATCCTGGGCCCTCATTCCGTCAGATCAATAGTCGTTTTTGCTTTCGGCGATATCACTTTATTTGCTTGATTTAAAACAATAATCTTCAAATCACAGACAATTATTGAGCGATTGCTCATGAGGTATCGACTACCGTCTGAGTGATAAATGTTTTCAAAGTTACGGAATGACCCCCTGGCTTTGACGTTTCATTTTTGGTAAAACTTACGAAAATCTTTCCTGGAGTCGCACCTCTCTATGCCCTCGCGCTTTTCTAACTCTTTTTTCTTCTTTCTGAAAAGCTGGTATTCTTCACCTGTCCTTAGCCTATAAAGCTCATTGGCAGCTCTCGTCTTCACATGCAGCTTTGCCTTGTACGCCTCGTTTTTGGCTGCATCTGTCGGTGGGCGCGAGAAAGCTAGCACATCAGTTGCTGCTAATCTAATGTTTTTTTCGACATTAGAAGAAGTAAAGGCATACGCCTTCTGCAAAGGACTTTTCTGCCTCTTGCGATTGCAGTTTTTCGACATTAAATTGTTTTCACATTGTTTCACAGTATTTCGCATTTTTACCTTGGCTGTACTCTGTGGCTTGCCTCTTTCAGATCTTTGCCTAAACTGCCCCTGTTATGTTATGCTATCAGTTTTTACATTATTAAAACTCATTCTATATTAAGGAATGTGGCTAAGGTGCTGCAGTCTTTGTAATAAAGGGATTTTTAGACCTAATGACGACTGATTCATGTCTACCTGTCCTTTAGGTATGCGTGCCTTGATGAGGACAGCTGTCATTCATTTAGAATTCTAAGCAAGTAAGCACATACATGTATGTCAAAAATTCGCTCCGAAGTCTTTAATTTAAGGGAAGTTTGACTGAGACGTCTCCATAGGGCGGAAAAAAATTGTAAAAATGTACCTTCTTTAAACTTGCATTAGCCATGGTATTACAGGTGGCAAAAAGCCACCGAGCCTATGATTTTTAGGGCAAGATCCAAAATGTGTTTCTTATGATAGATTTACTGTAGTCGCAGGTTGGAGTTAAGAAATTCTGATTTCGTTTCTGTGCAACCGAGATTCAGATGATTTTTCTGGGCCTTCGATACGATGGCCCTAATTATGAAAGAGTTTTGATGGATTGGCAGTAGAAGTGTAGACGAATTAATGCCAACTGATCTAAAAGAAAGTATGAATTTCTGAACGACACAAAAGATCTCAACTAACGGACGAACGCATATATTGTAAAAAAACACACA
The DNA here is from genome assembly GCA_932526625.1 of Rhingia campestris. Lineage (NCBI taxonomy): Eukaryota > Metazoa > Arthropoda > Insecta > Diptera > Syrphidae > Rhingia > Rhingia campestris. The sequence continues at coordinate 110,045,083 of OW052182.1, forward strand.
AAGCATTGCAAAATTTTAAAAAAAATCGATGTAATCTCTAAAACTAAAATACGTCTAACCCCAGCCCATCTCGCTTCTCAAAAATTAAACGAATTCCTTTTTTCGACTTTAATACCATTTCCGTCATTAGAACAAGTTCCTCTGATGGATTCCTTAACTTAAGTCTCGCCTTCATTAATGTCCTTACAGTCACAATCTTCATTATAAGCATCGCATACTTTCGCCCAATACACGAATGTTGCCCACCAGAGAATGGTATGAAAGCAAACATTGGAACTTCTGGCGCATCCTTTGAGAATCTCTCCGGATGGAATCGATTTGGTTCGGTGAAATACTTCTCATCATGAGCCAGGCCATACATATTTATCCAAAGCGTCGTACCCTGACATAAGTTTAAGTCGCCGATTTGTATGTCCCGTGTGACTTGCCGACCTGTCAAAGGAACAATTGTGTAAAATCGTAGGCATTCCTTAATGAACATCTCCAGGTATTCCATTTCATTGATATCTGGATGGTCCACAGGATTAGAGGAAATTTCTTTAAACAATTTTTCTTGGCAGTCGGGGAACTTTGCCAGGCAATAAAGGATGAAGCTCATTGCTGCTGTAGTGGTATCAACACCCTACAAGAGGATGGAAGTGTTAAAGTGCGAGGCGCATATGATATGTGAAGTACTTACCGCGAATAAAAATGTGTTAACTTCATCCTTAATATCCTTGACGGACAGTGGGTGACCATCGATTTTAGCTGATAGTAGCAAATGAAGGAGCGATCGGTTGTGTTTACCAGAAATTTCGTTCTCAAGTGAATTGATGTACTCAGCTTGTTCCATGATGACTTCATCCGTCAGATTGTGAATGATGCTGATAGCGTTTTGAAGGCGTTGGTACGATGCAGTCCGGTGGTAAATAAAATCGTAGGATAGTAGTGGATTCACCATTCGTTTAAAGAGAAGGTGACTGGCTCTGTTAAAAGAAATTTAATAGGTATATATAATGTTGTTATCACCAGAATTATTTTTGAATTTTAATTTTTAATTATCAACAAACAATGAAGACAAAAATCAGACCACAAATAGAGACACAAGTTGCTGTAAATAAGAACATATAAAGGACGTGGGCACATGTGAGGCTGATATTGCATAACGTTTCTCTGATTCGGATCACAGCATTTATAGCCTTGGGTAGCACTTCGTGCTTATTTTTTCTGGATTTCAGATTCTATCTATTCTGTATGGGGGTAGAACAGTTGCAAATTTGTGGGAACCACCATCCGTGGAGCACAGCATTCGTACCGAGGTCATACTTGTAAGTAGTTGTCCGTGGTAATTTCGGTCTGTTTGGTCCTTAAGAGGATTTAGTTATCCGAAGGTTTTAAAACTCACAATAGAGCATTCAAAACTAATTTGTTAAAAGACTGGCCCTCATTCCGTAAAGTGATTATCGTTTAACGATAACATTTCGACGGTAAATCTTACATCACGCAAGATCAATAGTAGTTTTTGCTGTCGGCGATATTACCTACTTTATTTGATTCACCTAAAACAATAATCGTCAAATCACAGACGATTATTGAGCGATTGCTCATGAGGTCTCGACTACCGCCTGAGTTGTTGTCTAAACTAATTAGGTCTTGTCTGGATTAGGATCAATTCAGGCATGGATTTATAAAAGCCCTGCAAGTCTTCACCAAGCGCTTAACGAGTAAAATGACTAAAAAGATAAGAAATCTGAAGTCGACTTTAAGGCGTTCTCATGGAGCAGGAATGAACACGATTTTGCAATTAGCACCAGTAAATATGCTATTAGCGAATGCTAACCGTGATTATAGGTCGTGGTTGAGTTCCTTAATTCAAAAAAAAAAGAAATAACAACAACATTAAATAATCAAATAGAACAAAGTAAAAGCTTGCACGCGTAATGCAAAAACAAAGCATGTTTGGCAATTACTTTACACTCGACTTTACATTTCACTCAATTGAGTTTTGGTGGCTGCCTTTTCTAAACTTTACTTGATTCTCTCAAAAACAAAGCTGCAATTCACTTACTCATGAAAAGCTTTTGTGTACCGCGAATCGTCATCCTCTTGTGTTCTTAGATTCTTTCCCATTGATGTATCTGTAGAATTAAAATAACTTGTACTCATATTTCAATCGATTCAAGTATCAATATTCAACTAACCGCATATGGTATCTAAAATGCATGGAAAGATGTAATCCCCAACGTCAACTTGACACCTCTTCAATAATTTCTCCACAAATATTTCTGCGTGGAAATGAATTCTGTTCGTAAAACCTGCCAACACATTTGGATGAAAAGCAGGTCCAATTGCACGCCGATGAGTATGCCAGTGTTTCCCTTAAGCAATTTATGTACATGCCTGCCTTATGACGTACGCACTTAACACTTCTTACCTTCACTTATTAGCAAACCATTTCCAATCAAAGGATTCAGCAATTGGAATGTGTCTGCTCTTATTAACGATGATTCATTTAGAGCTTCTCGCGTCTCCTCAGAACTGTGCAGGAAGACCCACAACTCTGTACCCAGCCAGATACGAAATGTACTGCGGTAGGTCTGTCGCAATTGCTCGACCATAACGAAGAGCGCTAGTTAAAGTTAAAACAAAATCGTCTTTATAATTCCAGAGAACATCTTACCGTCTGGACGGATTTGTGACATGAATTGGACACTGCCAATCAATGGAATGGTCCATGGACCGGGAATACAACTGCCACATCGAAAGAGCTTGAATTTACTCCGAATTATGTGTACGCAAACGAGGACTACAATGAAAATGAAAACTAGACCCATTGTGAAGTCGACGAGTACTGAAGGCCTAAGAAGCTCATGTACTACTCGCCGGCATACTGAAACTGAAATAATTGCAAATGTGTGTAAAGATAATAGCTATATGGAGCTAATGATTGAAACTTTTTGTATTAGACAGTGCCTTTTATATCACCAAGTAGGTAGCGATAAGTTAATTGTATATTGAGTTCATATTGGAATAATTTCTTTGTTTACCTATTGGTTTATTATTTTCGGATTAAGTTGAACAGATTAGATCATAATTAGATCGATTATTTAAATGAGTTTGTAGATGTCAAATAAATTGAATGTTTGTTGTGAAAATGAGAATCTATGTTTTCTATTAATAATTGTGTAGCTACGAATCTGCAAAAAAATAAAGAAAGGGAAATATTGACAACGACCGATATTTGGAACTGTTCTTGAAACTAAGACTTCAAAATAGGCTGAGGCTCTATTTCAGAAAACGAAACGATCGGCAAGTTAACGATAGTCACGACAAAGTGCGATTGTACAATACTAAAAACATTTATGACAGCTCAACGAAAACGAAAGCAAAACGACTGCCAAATGCCAGTCGTAAGAAATTACGAGTTTCGTAAAACCTAGAACGATACTTGTTTTACGTAATCGAATTTCAACGAGAACGAAGTGATTTCACCGATATTCGTTTTATAAAATATGGCCCCTGGAATCAAGAAAATTTATAAACTTTTCAATATAGCCACACTAAAATAAAACCGAATTTTGACAATATTCGAAACTGTGTAGACAGTTTTTCTTAAAATACTGTTTACATCTACATTTTCAGGAATTGTACATCCAAATGTAAATGCATCAGTTTAGAATATTTGCGAAAGTAAACATAGAAAGCAATTAGGCGTCAAGACATTTAAGGCACACCTAAAAATTACACCAAAATTTGACGCATTTAAATTCACCACGACAACACAGCCGTGGGGAGAGAATAAGTTATATGAGTTACGGATTTCATTGCATACTCTACATTGCATTGTAATTTAGCACAGAAGTCTTCGATTTATTATTCGATTCGAAATACATATTATGAAGTCCGTTTGTTAAATTCACCACCCCTCCTCTTCATGGAACGACCCAGTTGGAAAAACGTTATCCGATAAAACACCTTACACATCTACGTGGAAAATTTCATGCAAATCAATCAAGTGGTTCTAGATGTTGCTCAAAGAAAAAACTAAAATCGCATAAGAAATTGTATCGCCGGTAATAACAATTTTAACGAAACCACCAGGGGAGCTGATAACTTTTCGATTTTACAAATTGGCTTATATCTCAGAAACGGATGGAAGGATTTTGGTAAAATTTGGTGAGGTGCTTGAGGTAAAGTTGATCTTAAATAAAGTGATGATGATGTTTTTATTTTAAATTGAGGGGTATCATTTAACATTTCAGTTTTTACTTCAATTTACAGAATGACTCCTAATCCATTTTAAGAAGCAACTCTTAGTTTAGCACCTTAAAATCCATCTACATGCTGCCAAATTGCATTAAAATCAACTCTGTGGTTCTCGAGTTGTAACTTCTCAAAGAAAAATACAGAAATCTCATCAGAGATTGTGCCGCCGAAAACGCAATTTTTGCGAAACACCAGGTGATCAGAAATAGTAGCAAGCAGCTGATAACCTTTCGATTTTACAAACTGGCTCATATCTCGGTAACGGATAGACGCTTTTTGCTGAAATTTGGTTGGGTGCTAGAGGTAAAGTTGATCTTTAATTTAGTGATGACCAAATAGAATTGCACAAAGTGGGCGTGGTCAAGGGGGCTGGACTTTTATTTATTTCGAGCACAATCATCTTTTACTTTGACCCACCGAATGATTCTTATGCCATTTTAAGGAGCAACTCTTAGTTTATACTCGTACCGAATTTCAGTAATGACAGGATGTAGTTGCATTGTAGTGAGAGAAGTGATCGAAACAACTTGTTTTTTATTGGAAAACCCCATCCCCTTCATGCAATAACGGTATTCAAAGAACTTAATCCGATAGAGGACCTAAAGATTCATCTTCCTGACAAATTGCTTTAAAATCCACTCAGCGGTTCTCGTGTTGCAACGTCGCATACGAAATTGTGCCGCTGAAAACGCAATTTTTACCAAACACCAGGTGATCAGAAATAGTAGCAAGCAGCTGATAACCTTTCGATTTTACAAATTGGCTCATATCTCGGTAACGGATAGACGGATTTTGCTGAAATTTGGTTGGGTGCTAGAGGTAAAGTTGATCTTTAATTTCGTGTTGACTAAATGGAATTGCAAAAAGGGCACGTGGTCATTGGGGATAATTATGTACTAATTTCGCTCTAATTTATAAAACAAAGAAAAATATTATTGATTTAATTTTCTCACAAGCCATAATTCTACGTGAATTTCATGGCGTGACCATTTTATCTGCATTCACAGTATGCAAAGTCACACACAAGTCTCTTCAAACTTACGTTTCCATGAGGGTACTCCAACGAACGCCTGTATTCCAGAAATATAAATTAATACACAGACCACTGTATTCATGAAGTAACACATATCGACTACGAAAATGTTTTATTATTATTATTATTATTTTTTTTTTTAAACTTTTTTTTTTCATTTCCTCTTGATGGAGGTGTCTACTGTGTTTTTTTTTTTTGTTTCTTGTGTTTACATTTCAATAATTGTTTTTTAATCTTTTCTCATTTTAAATACAAAATATTGTTTTAATAACCATAATATTATTTAATAATAATTCATTTCATCATCCAGCGTACTGTCAATTGTTCTCTGTATACAATATAATAATTAATATTTATAATAATAATACATCATCATGTAACATTACAAACGAAAAAAAAAATAATTTAATTCAAATTTGTTAAAGTTAAAAAAAATCTCATATGGCTACGATTAAAAAAAAGAATGCAATTTTTTTCGTTTACTTTTAATATACTTTTTTTTGTTTTGTTTATCAAAAATCACAATTGGTGCTGCTTACAAACTAATTGTAATAATTATATATACTTTTGTTTTGTTAAAATTAAAATTAAGAAAACTGCTGAAAATAGTAAAGATTATATTTATTTTTCATATCTTACTATTTTTTGTTCATTCGTCAATTTTATATTTCTTAAGTTAGCAAACAAAATGCGTATACAAAACAAATATAAGCTTTTTTACTTTAAATCGTGTTTCCAATTAATTTTTTTTTTGTTGTATTGAATCTCTAAGGACATTTAAAGCTACAAAAGTGTATGCGATGCTATATATATTTTTTTTTGTTTATACGTAGGAGGTGTTTCTAGGGTCAATGGCGGGGTATATTTAAATATTCGTCTTCGATTTAGGTGAAGTAATATTGAGTGACCAATTCCTTCTTACATTGTGATCAGTGTTGGTATATTTAGATTTAATTTCGCCTTTTTACGCAATACAGACCATTAGACCGATATAGTCAAGGGCTCCGAGACACATCAGTGGATGACTCTACTAAAAGACCTTTCATAATATTGATCAAAACCAGCCGTTTTTCTTTTTTTTCTCTCAAAAACAATTTTTACGTGAGAATATTAACATTCACAAGTCATTCAAATACATCAAACAAATCTATCAAAAACATTTCTCGAACTAGGCGACCTTTCAAAGTCTTCAAACTTTCGTAATGAGGTACAACATTTAAGATGCGTAAACGCCTATTTATTTCGCTTCTATATTTCTCTCTGACTTGGGTAGTCCTTACCTGCAATCTAGGCTCTGAGGTGTGTATTTTCTTCGCCTTTGGAAGAGGCGAGGAGACCTTAAACTCCCCTCGATTGTTAGCCTGAGGACAGCTCTGAATACCGAAGCTCTGATTGCACAGAGGTTCTGTTTTTTCGCATGTGTGTTGTTCAGATCCATTTCAGGGAGTAGCGCCGCTTAAGTAAATAAGTAAGATGACCATTTTCTGTAATTATAAAAATGGAATCATGCTTACTACTGGCCTTGAGATTTTTTTTCGCTTTGGATTTTTTTTAGCTAGAATAGCAATTTTTTTCAATGAGAATAGCATGAAGAGAAAAGTACGTTTAGTCAGACGATAGTTGGACTGTTCGCAGGTATTAATTACAGTGTTGTGAATGGATTATATGGATAATCTCGAGACGAGGAAAGATTGATTGGAAGTTCATTTTCTGTTTCTCTCTTATCACTTCGTTCTTTTGTTTCTAATTGTTTTCCGCTATATGAAGAAATCTAATCTTATCTCAAGATTAGCCATCAAAAATTTCAGGAAAGTTTATTCAACGGGGCATGCACAGATTCTAAGCATCTACTTCGGCACATCTGCAGGCTATGACTAAATGATATCAAACCTTGTTGTAACGAAAAAAGTGGATATATGTTTGTACCAAAGTAGAATCTTCAACAATTATGTGAGTTATAAAACATCTGCAAGCATCTCGGGACAGCCGTTTTAAAATATTGATCTAGGCCTTTTCCAAAGCAGTAATGTCAAAAAAAATAAATGTCTACTCATTGGCAGAACAGTGCCTTTGGAGGTCCAACCATAAGGCAGCTAAACAGGCCACAAAAGATATCATATATCACAAGGTGAGTTTGCAGAAATCTTTACTGTTAAAACTATGTGTGAGTTTATGAAACGCTGTCCCAAAAAAAAAATTTTTTCTTGATTTTTATCAGAATACAGTAATCTAGTAGAGGATTACTGAAAAGGAACACATGGCAAGAAAACCACCCATGCACAGACAAGAAAATTATCTGCCAGCAGCTCTGAACTGAACTTTCAAACGCCTTCTATTTGTCCTCAAGGGGCGGGTGAAATAGAGCATACTTAAAATTCACAAAAGCCTGGAAGACTCTCACCTCCTTGGAAGTGGATGCCAACAAGAACAAAGTATGACAGAGCTTATAAATTTCTTTGGAAAATTTCACACTAAACACAACTTATAAAATAAAGAAAAGACGAAGACCAGACTTACTTGCTAGCACCTTTAATGGACCCGATGTACATGACAAGTTTCCTGGTAACGATTTAGACTGAATGAGCGGCAGTTTTTGGACGACAATAGCGACTCATTTATGCACCAAATCATTTATTCAACTATCTTATTATTCGCTGTTTGAAATCAAGTAAAAAACGTCAGAATAGTTGCTGCAAATCACTAAAAGTGGCATGTGGAATAATTGTTGGTCTTTTAAACATTAAAATGTTATTTTTTACCGCTGTGGTATAATTATGTTCAGAAGAAAAGAGAGTTTTCCAAATGTCAATCATTTGCAAAGTCATATCTGAACTAGACATTATGGTTATTTTGTATGTATTATGAAGGCAATTCATAACTACTATAAGCAACAAAGTATGGAAACCACTGAGACATCAGAGGAAAATCCCTGTGGGATTCGTAGCAGGAATACGCCTACTGAAATAGGTGAAAGTGAATCATCGCCGGTAAAGTTGGTCGATGTTAAAGGAGCGCTACTACATTTGACAGTCGATAACACCGATCCATGGTGACCACCGTACCATGAGGTCTCAATGAGATTTTAAAGCCATCTGAGTGTTGCATAGTGTATTTACATAAGGGTCGAAGTAAGTGTCACATGTATGCACCGAAGCACATACAAACTTTTGCAATCCACAATTAACTATAGCTTTCCTAGTCCTAGACTTTGAGGATTTTCCATAATATACCATAAATACGAGCAAACATAAAAGAGATGCCCCGACTTAAAATAGACCTAGATCACCTACACTTTGTTTATATTTAAGACAAACATGTTTAATTCTAAATTTTTTTTTTGATTTTTTGCAGGTAAAACTACGTTACACTTATTACAGCCAAGTGGATTGTATCCCTATGGAGCATTTATATATATAAATTTATAAATCTTAAAACAAACAAAATACAGTAAAAATAAAACAAGGATAACGTTGTAAATATTTTGGAGGAGCAGCTTTTGAAAAGTTTTTTTTTTAAGGGGTGTGTTCAAATATTGGGGGCTTTTGTCTAAACAAAAAAAAAATACATGGGGATACAAATATGAAAATGGGATTTTTTTTAAGAAACAAAATTAAACTTTTGTTTGGTTATTTTTTTCCGATCAGTGGTTTTCACTTTTCAGTTGTTTTCTCTTAATAGTTTCGTATCAAAAAGAAGTAAATGTTTATTCTAAAAATTTAACTGTCATGTTTTACGCGGTGGTGTCGGAGGCGGTGGCCTCATGTCTTTGGGAATGTTTTCGTAGGCTGAAAAATTATTGGAGTGAACAATTTGAGTAAACCGGGCCTGGGGGACAGGGACTGCTTACCTGTTTGATGGTGATGGTGGTGTTGATTGGTTGCATTCGATGCTGCAACAGCTGCAGCTGACGAATCATTGTTTTGTTGCAGTTGTTGTTGCTGTTTGTTGGCGATCATATTCGCTTCATTGACTGGATAGCGCATTGGTTGTTTTGGTGCTGGTTGTGGTGGTAAGTTTTGTTGCTGCTGCTGTTGTTTTAACGAATTTGGCATATTGTCATTTTTGTTGCCTAAACTTAGGCTGGAAATTGCTGGTGGCAATGGAGATCTCTGAGAATCGCTGCCAATTTCACCTGTATACCTAAAAGAGTTAAAAAAGAAGTTTGATATAAGGATATACGTTTAATGTTACAGCATTCTAATAAGCTTTTGGCACAGTGAAGCAATTGGTCATAAGAAAAGGGGTTTAAATGTGTGTAAACTGTAATGGGAAGGGAAGACAGCATTGCACAATTGTGTGGTTCGACACGAATCTCTATATGCAAAGCCTGATCATCCCAGTCTTGCTATACGGCGCTGAAGCATGGACCGTACAAAAGCGGAAGAAGAAATCCTTCGAAAAATCTTCGGTCCCGTTTGCGTTGACGGGCTATGGAGATGCACTATACGAGCTGTACATCGACATACCCCTGGTAAAAAAAAACTCCGCATTGGACGCAGAGTTTTCGATTCCCAGCTAGACGTCGGACAAAGTAGAGGAAGACCTCAACTTAAATGGCGCGCACAAGTAGAAACCGACCTCAACCGACTTGGAGTGTGCAACTGGAAGCAGTTAGCTAAGGACCGCGCTAATTGGAAAGGCATTTTGGTTGAGGCCCAGGTTCATTCCGGACTGTAGCGCCGCTTATATAAGTAAGTACTCTTCCTTGTTCACCTTTTTTAAAAGATTCATCCAATATCTGAGTGATACCGAACGGTAAAAAAAAGTTTTGGTCACTACCTCAACTCTACCGAGTACAAAACTGTATTCAGATGGTTCTCAAATGTGCCGTTTTAAAGCAACAAGGCTACTGGCCAGGGGATTTGGTAAGATTCTGCGAGATCAAACTATTTATTTTATGAAAACTCATACTTACTTGATATTAGTGTATTCTCTGCCCACTTGCAAGCTCTGCTCTTCGGCTCGCTTCCTTTGTATCAAAGTTTGAATATAGTGCTGGACAGCGTAGTATACAAATTTGTATTGTGCTTCAGTTTGTACTAAACCAGAACGTTGCGAACGAACCATCTGGATTGTGCGTTGAATGTCGATTTCAGTATCCAACCCTGAAAAACAAAACAGTTTAAACTACTGATGTACAAGTGTTATCGATTTAAATTTACCCTCTCTATCGATTTGATCCAAAATCATGTCGATGACAATAAATGTTCCCGTTCGGCCAATACCAGCCGAGCAGTGAACACAAATCGGTCCCTGAAAATGTGGATATAAAGTTGTTTGTTAGAAAAATTGAAGATGTGTAGAAACAAAAGACAATAAACAACATGAAGCAATATATGCATCTGTTAATCGGAAAATTACTTACGGGTTTCTCACCCGCCTGGGTAAGCTGGCTCTGCTTCGTGTTGACGTCCTGTAGAAAATTCAAAACACAACCTGGGTCAGCAGGTACACCATGATCCGGCCACACTTGGAAATGATAATGAAAGATGCGCCGTTCCGGTTTGCCACGCCACGAGAACAAAAATTCCCGCAACGTATAATCACTGGTGGAACTCTCCGATAAGCATGTAATCTTGCAATTACCCCATTCCTTGGCGTTACCTTCACTGGGCCAATATTTTGCGCATTTGTTTTTACCTACAAAAAAAACTACATCAAAACCAAAACCAAGGAGACGCCAGTAGATGTATTGTTACCCCTTTCAAATTCTTTGGTGGTCATGACAATAACACGAGTGTTTTCTTGCCAAATCATGTTCCAGAAATCCTGAACAGTATTCTGCAAACATCCCTGAGTGGCGATGTATGTCTTGAACAACTCACGTTCGTCCTTTTTGGACGATGTCAACGACTCACTCCGCTTGTGCTTGTGCATGGTATCGGATTTTTTGTTACAGGTGGTACAGTTACTGTACGGCAAGATTGCCGTCTTCATGGCACATTGTACGCATGTCTTATTCAATATTTGACAATTTTGACAGCTCTTTTGCATTTGTGCGGCGGTACATGCCGGGCACGACGAGACCGTATTTAGGCTTTCCGATGACGAACTCATGTTGTTCAAATCACCGTCGGTGGGTAGGCGAATGTAATTGGCATTTATGTATTCTGCGCCGGTAATACTGCGGTCCACATCAGCGAGTTTCACTCTTGTGTGGTCATCTAAATTTATGGAGGCGAAATTATGTTAAGTCTAAGGCTAGCAATAAGCAGGAATCAATGAACTTACATGGAAGAATGTTTTTGTAGCGATTTTTGTTGCGATTCTCGTTCTTGTACCCCTCACGACGTGAAAAGGTATCTCTGCTGTCTTGTTGCTGTAGCGATTCAAACTCTTCCCAGAAACCACCCTATAAAAAGAAGAACCTACTAGTAATTTTGATCTTTAAATTTTTATATAAAGTAGGGATCTAATTTTTAACAAGAAAGAAGAATATCCCTTCTATGGTATTAGCGATATTGATCTGTACGATTTATTGTGGTTTTGGAAATTGAAACGATTTTAGAGTCGTTATAATCTCTGCGACTTTCCATTGGTTAGAAGAGTAAAATACTATAAAGAGAGGAGACTAACTATCCGTTTTTGGATCTGTCCGGTTATTAAATCATAGCTTATGGCGGTTATATTTTTGAGGTTTTCAACTTGTTGGCAAAGTTCGGTAAGCAAAACATATTTATTCTAAGATGTCTTCGTATCTATAGAGACGTCTGTTATTTTTTGTCCATCAAATGACTAATGCTCGGCAAATATAGTTCTCCCTTTTTATTATCATCTTAAGCCTGTCGCGATCTATTTTTTGTTACTGGAGATTGCGTTTCGGCGTCACTAATAATCTAAAGGGTAAGTCCGGCGGGTAACTTTCTCTAAGCTCCAGCAAGTTTGCAAATGCCTCTATGCCTCTTCGTGGCCTTACCCATTCAGTCACATAATTTAATTTTCACTGAACTTGATTAACACATGTAGCCTGGCTTGACTAATAATTTACTGAGCTTTTCTAATTGAATACCAAAATTCAAGCTTTTTTTTTCAAATCACTACCACCATGTTCTTGAATCTCGAAAAATTAAAAGTCTCTTAATTAAAGAACTCACCTTAACCAACTGGTCCACCCTAGCATTGATGCCAGCGGCTGCGATCCGTGTTGCATTAAAGGGTTGCCTCAAGTGCACCACAGTGCCGCACGTCTCAACCATGGGATTCCGTTTGTAGTGCTCGATTAGTTCACTAAGCGTTGAGAAGGGTTCTCCACCGCCAACATCGTATTTCTTATCCTATATAGACAAAGACAATATTAACTACACATCTAGCGTGCGTCGCGTCGTCGAGAACATGTTACGAATCCAAGCTTTATACACACAAACGTACACACTTACAATGCAGTATGTCCATCGTTTTATGCAACATTGAGATACAAAAACGAATGAGTGCCTGACTGACGCAAACATACTGCGCGCACGGACTTATGCCTCCCTCAAGGTCAACACGAATGCGAAATGCGCCAACAACGGGGACACAGCCTAATACACTGGCTGACAAACAAACAGATAAACTGTATGCACAAGTTTTCCACTTAAGGAAACACACACAACCAGCTTGGAAGGTAACCGAATCGAACGAATAAGTTTAAAAATAAACCTCCATACTCACTTGCCATCGGATCATTACATGCGTTACTTTGTCATCTGTCCGCACGGAGAGTACAAAGTCACCGGGTTTACTCTGCGATTCCCTCACCAGAAATGAACCGTTCTTTCCGCGTTCCAAAATCAGTTTTTCAGCTTCCTTACCGGATAGGTTCCCGTGAAACCATCTGCACAATGAAATAATTAACAATAAGATTAGTTGTAGTCGTGCTAGAATTATTTTTTTTTGTTTAGTATAAAATGTATCTACGGAGGAGCACAGGTCTAGAACAACATTCGCGGTGTACAAGATCGCGGCGTCGATTGATCGCTGTTGCCCCAACTAGAAGGTGTTTTTCCGCACGCTGATCGGTTAAAATGGAGAAAATTAGTTGTGATTGCAACTTTCCGCGCGCTTCCTTCTCCCCTTCACAACTTACGTAGTCTGGTTTACATTCGTATGCACTAGTGGTAAGGTAAGGTAATAGTATCTCGAATAAACAATAACAAATCAACGACGAGAGGAGAGAGAACTTGTTTTTGAGGCGACCGACAAAATGGGTGGGGGGGATAGCAATCAAATACAATTTTGCATACGACGTTTTCGTCAGAGCCACTGTTTAAGCGTTACTTGGGATGAGCGTTATTAATGGGATGACTTAATGCGTGACACATAAGGGGGTAATACGGCCTGGTCAGTCATTAACTTTAGTTATTTGAGAGTACGCTTTGTGCATACCAATCGCCGCCATAGAGGGTGGTGGAAAATACATTTTGGCCAACACAGGCTGTGGACAATGATAATTGTCAGTAGGAAGTCTTAGATTGGTGTTTTATTGAGCACCCAAAATTTAAAGAAAATGGGATTTACTCTGAGTGTGTAATGACGCAGATCGGGTTGACAGCTAATAGAATTCTGAGGAAATTCTAATGAATTCAAATAAGGCTCATCCGTATTTGGTCACTAATGGACGTAATGTGGGATGGTTATTACACCGAATTGATTCTTATGAAACTTTTAAAATTGCATTCTTTAAATTTAGAATTCAACTCACAATCTGGTCAGGGTCCGTGTTGGTTATTTATTCAGGGGATACGCGTGCGTAGGAGAGAAAATTCTTGGAATATGCCAACAATATTCAATGGGAGTCAACTAAAAAAAAAAGTGGAATACTTTTTTAACAAAGGATAATCCAAATATTATATGAACACTTTTAAACCTCACACTGAAAATCAAGTCAACTTAAACACGAGCTTCTTTACAAGATAAGTAAACAATTGTAAACGATTTTACTTAATTAGACAGAAAATGTATAACATCGGTAGGAATAATATAAAGTGGTTTCTTGATGGTTGCAGTTTTGATAATAAAAATCGAAACTCGCACATTCGTTGGCCATCGCTAAAGTTCGAATAATATATGGACCACAACAGCGAAATTCAATTAATTAATCCAAATTGTTTTGCTTTAATTAGACGGAATATTTCTACAAACAAAATTATATACACTAGAAATATCATGAGATAAACTTGAGATAATATTTTGAGTTTGAAGACAATATACATTCTTGGAACCATACAAAGTCTAAGCAAACTGACATACGATTACTGATTTCACAAGGATACGAAATACCATAGTGGTTATTTTGTAACCCTCACTATCTATATTCTTCGCCAGAATGTCTGAGGTAAATTTGTCGAATTTATACAAAAAAACGGAAAGACGGTTGTAGTTACTTATGATGATAATTTTATTAAATTATTAAACTACTTAAGGCCATATTTTTAACACTCTTGGTTTTCGTGGGCATCTAGTGGAATCATCTCGGCAGAAGAGATGGTTCCCCAAATCAGTTATTGAAGGTCGCCAAAAAAGAGGTCATAAAGCTTAACAATTTGTACATATTATGTAGTGTAATATTTGTTGATTATCTTTGCATCGACATGAAATAAGGAAAAAGAAACATATTTACAGTATTTGTTTTTTTTTTTTCTATTCTTGTCAACTATCAATTATTATCACGCAGCGAAAATAGCGCCAATATTTTAATTCAAGATCAACTCCCTTAGCCTTCATCAGTGGCCGATCGTCATAGAAGAGATGCTCATCGAAATATTCCCACTGAAGACTACGTAGAAGCTTTGTGGCAAATGAATCATCTGACTCTCGCGCCAATTGGGCATGTCGAGAACAACATTGCAAATAATTCTAAAGTTGGATCTTAAGATGTACCCATACGGACTACTAACGTAAGAAAAGAGGAAAAGGACTCAAAGACCCTATAGAACAATAACTCGAAGAAATAAAATTTATACAAGTTTAGTGGATACTTGTATCAAAAGCGGATGAAGAAATCCTTGGTAGATTCGAGAGGAAAATTCTTCGAAAAATCTTCGGTCCCGTTTGCGTTGACGGGCTATGGAGACGAAGATTCAACCAAGAACTATACGAGCTGTACAGCGACATGCCCCTGGTCAAAAAACTCCGCATTAACGTTTAAGATGGCTAGGACATGTAGAACGAATGGACACCAATACTCCGGCTCGCAGAGTCTTCGATTCCCAGCCAGACGTCGGACGCAGTAGAGGAAGACCTCGCCTTAAGTGGCGCGCACAAGTGGAAACCGACCTCAACCAACTTGGAGTGCGCAACTGGAGGCAGTTAGCTAAGGACCGGGCTAATTGGAGAGGCATGTTGGTTGAGGCCCAGGTTCATTCCGGACTGTAGCGCCACTTAAGTAAGTGGATACTTGGCAATAGATAACACCAGCATTTCCTGTGACTTAAATCGAACATGACAAAAACAGCAACTCCTCGCTACGATAGTTCGGACAACACTACCACAAACCGAATGTTTCCCACCAATAGCCCGTCTGTGCAAAAACTCTTTAATGGCCCTAAAATTCCTTTAAGCGTGTACAAATTAAAATAAAATAAATCACAAATGGTACTGCCCTTTAATCACGGGCTATAGTCGACAATTTTCGGACGATATTAGGGTGATGTCGTAAATGAAAAATGAATTTTGTTTCAACACCACTTGGGTATTTGTTTAGTAGAAATATATACATACAACACCCAGCTAAGTAAACACTACCCCGCTCGCAATAGTCACTCGAATTACTCACATGTCGCACATACTAGTATTATAGCACAAGTACCTTCCAATTGACATTGCAGAGATATGGAATATCAAGTGCTAATTGGATAAGAATATACCTTGTTGTTGTTATGGTTATTAGGGTTAACATTTTTTTGAATTTAACATATTCATTTAAATTGAAAAAGTGGATAATTTTCCTTACGCGCGTTTGACTCATTTTTGTTGGCATTGAATTGTGTGAACTTGTGCGCACTTATTAGGCGAATTTTAACATTTTTAAGCGATAAATTGCCGTCTACATGTCTAGTCTAGTTGACAGCACACATGACACCAATAATAGTCTCAGACTAGTTTTGGAAGAAAGGAAAGACGGCTACTGCACTTTTAGGTTGCGCATTGTTAATATAGCTGTTAGCTTCGTGACTCAAACAATGAGGGTTGTTTACACGGGTAATCACGTACTAGATGGTCAGCCGACTTTTCCCCATTAATATCAGTATTATCGAAGAAATTGGCTTGTTTTAAACCAATTTTAAGTTAATTAGAAAAATTACAACAATAACCTAGGTACCCCACAATTACTCATAATCGATCCAGGTGTGTGAACATGAAAAACAAAAAAACACAAAGAAACGTGTTGTATAATTTATTTAGTTTTTTTTTTCCACATGTCAACATTTTGTCCATTTTGCTATTTTTGTAATTCAGACGTTATAATGATCAAAAGATGCAAATTCAATGTAACAACTTTTCGTGGAAAAAATTATGTTCAACTTATATCAGCGCATTGGGGAAGCCATTAGCACGATCTCTGAAAAAAACTCACTACTACATTATTTGTTTCTTAGTTTTTATGATACCGGTGGTCCCGAATGCGCCAACCTGTCCCCCATCTAAGTGCCTACTCAAATCTCTATAAAAAAAAACGTTCATACATTTGGCAAAGACAACGAATGTTAATATATTGCAATCGCACTACCTCACCAAAAGGCACATGATACTCTGGGAAGCACTATGCCCTTCATGTTACCAGTAGTTGTTGTGTAAACTTCAATAACATACAATTCACGTGTTGTGAGGCGCTCACATAAATTATAAAGCAATTGGTTTGTAAACACTACCAATTCCAACAATAATTGAACTCAGAGCGATTATAGATGAACTCATCAAAGATGTTATAGTTTTTAAGCCGTTACCACATGGGCGATAAGTTCTATTTAAACTAATTGAGGGTTTGAAAATATTTGACTTTTAACTCTAAAACTCTGTTCACATGAACTGGAAAACACGAACAAGAGATTATTTTAAAATATATACATTATACAGGGTTGCTCATGAGGGATGAAGTTATCGAAAATGGCATCAAATGTCCAGTTGTTTTTGGTATTTTTGAAAATTATTTTTAAAATTTAATTTAATAGCACTTGTCGGCACACTCGTTGTCAAAAATAGTTTGACATTAAGGAATTAACACATATAAATGATAGAAATTATAATTTGTTTACTCCTCAGTATAGACCCCGGTAGGTGTTTTTACTTTCGGGATTTGAGCCAGGGACTCCGCGCTTAGTAGGCAAACGCACAAACAACTGTACCCACGTGATAATTAAAGAAATATAAAACGGCAACATTGTCCTTATACGTTGTTTTAAATTTTCATCGTTTTTCTTTTAACATTTTTCCAAAACAATTCAATTTTCATCAGAAGCTAGCATTTTGTAAATTTGCATCGTATCCTAATAATCTTTTAAAACACAAAGCTTTGTGGCACAAAGTGGTTTTAGGTTTTGCCATATGAAACTACCTTACAACCAAGGTTCAGACAAACGTCTGGGTCATCAAGTTGTTGGCTTCTATATGATCAAAAAAATTTAGGGCGGAGAGTAATTCGACGTAATCGATGCACGTTTTCCGAATTTCCTTTTGTGCCGTGTTCTAATGGGATTTTATTAAAGTTACATACATTTTGGAATATATAGAAGTTAAAGAAATACGTATTAGTGACAGTGAAAAGAATCGGCATAAAACAGGAGGTCCAGATATTGTGCAAGAATTACACTCGCAGACATGAATCGTGCAACTCCCTGGTTATGCTATGTATGCTATGTGACTCAATGAGGTATAAGATAAGCTTCGTAAAATGTAAATTTTCATGAGAATATAGTACAATTATTTTACACAATAACTGGTCTAGTAGTCACTAGTCATCCACTAGCATTTTAAAGGACAACCAAGTTTTCATTTAAGTTGACATGCTGGTATACTAAGACGAAAAAAAGAAGCCACATTTCTGGTTTATTGTAGCTAATTTAAGTGGAATGAAGTACCCCCATAAATATTCGATCGGCAATATTATATATAACAATAGAGTGGCATTGGCAATACCCGCATTTTAATACACCCAGGTAATTGCCCAATTATAGTTAATCTCAAAAGTTATAATTACGCTTACTGATGATCAGGCCCATTTAGTCTTTATACGACTAAGGTACAGGAACCCCTATTACTAAAAAAATCATTTGCACATTTCCTTGACACGTATTTCATTATTTCCACTGTCATTAAAATAAAGTAATTGTTTCTTTGTAGCTTTTCCCAACTCTTTATAAATTATGTTAAAAGCTTTTGATTTCAATATTCTCCAAACGCATCCTTTTATTCAATCCTTTGTTTCATTAATAAAAAAAAATTAGTGGATATAACAAATGTAAGCACGTACTTATATTTTAATAAAAGTAATGATGCATTTCTATTGACGTGCCTTGACCTTGTTTTTACAAAGACTTGAAAGTCGGAATATTCATTTGATAAATTTTACTAAATGTAGTCACCGCTCCGGCAGAAATATTTTGACAGACATCTATTTTTTTCTTTTGGGGGGAAAAATTACGACCAATATTCATTTAAAGCAAACTATTGGATTTTAAATTTAAAATAATTTAGTGAACAGAAATTAGCGGAAATTCATAATTTGTTTTAAAAAACAAAACAGATGTTTTTCTGAGTGGTTCAGTTAAAAGATTACCATCAGGGAGTGTAGAAAAACCTTTCCTGTAATCAATTGAGGTGGGGCGACCATTTGTTAGGGTCCAGTGGGTTAGTGGTTAAGTCCTTAGTTAACTTTGAGTTAAATCAGATTATTTAAAGCTAACTCACAAAAGTTTCTGTATTAAATCTGTGGTAGCTAATGCTACGTAACTCAAAACTGGCTCTGATAACGTTTCAATGAAGAAAGTAAAAGTGAGTTATCTACGAATTCCCAAAAAAAAAACACACACAAATGCATAACTATGTACCTTGTGTAACGGAGTTACAAGATGACACAAGACAGGGTCGTACGAGAACAAAATTGCATAGAGCAGTGGAGGTAAACAATTATGACAATTTAGAAAGAGTTATGAGAAAAATGAATCCTTAGTAGATACCCTAAATTCCTAAACTTATTGGGAAATGGTATGGTATATTTAAATAAAAGTTGCTTGTGGAAAAATATATTTCAGTGCATATAAGGATTTCTGTTAGAGAACCAACCCAAAAGTAGTACACTAAAATACTACATTTCGCTATTTTAGAGAACAATACTTTATATACTTTAAAAAGTTTAACTAACTTATTTGTATTATATATATTCAAGAAAACAAAAGTTAATGTTTCTGTGCATTATGAAGATTATGAATTTTTACCTGAGTTGAGAACTTAAAACACTTTTTGTGGTGAACTTTTTTTTTAATTTTATTATGATTTTGTGTAGATACTTGTGTATTTTTTGTTTAACTCAAATTATTTTGACTTAGCCCTCATAAAAGCCATTTTATTTTTAAATGAAATAAAGAAACAAAACAAAAAATACTAACGGATAAAAAAACAACGTCCTTCGCAACTCCGCCAAAGCAGTCGATATGATGATCTGCGCAGCGGGCAGCATCAAAAGCGGCGTAGTTAACATATTACCACTGCAATCTTTGGTTATAATTTGATTCATCCGATTGTGTTCCTCGTCCGAATCCAGAGAACTCTCACTATTACTATGACTAGTTCTCTTTTCATCACATTTGACAGGTTTCCTGCACTCCATTGAATTTTGTTTGTTTTTAAGTTTATGCTGCACCAAGTGTACCGTGCTGATACTATTGGTAATCTTTCCAATATACTTGTTAAACATAATTAAAATTGTTTTATTTACACTTAAGATTTCAATAAAAATCCTTTTACTTGTTGTTGGCCAACTTTGGCTTGCTATCGGTTTTGTCGACGATCACAACTTTTGTTAAATGCTCAAACACAAACCCTGACGACATGGTTCACTAGTTTTGTTTCTATGACAATTAGACAATTTGGACAATGGCACGAATGATGCTTAGCAGCAAAAGGAACTTTGACAGAACAACGCACTGTTTTAGAAATAAAATAAAACGCGATATATCAAATCAACTTCTTTTGCTTGGTACGTGAGTGCTTCCTTGCGCGCGATCTTCCGTGTGAGTGGGATCGTATGAAATGTGAGACTAAGTTAAAAGCACCCGAAATGTTAATGTTTTATTGGATCGGCGAGAATCCCCCAACCCCAGTAGCACTGAGAGGACAAGAATGAGAACGAGAACAAAAACAACACATTAATTTGTATTGTCTAACCATATACGTATGAATACTCACAATCACACAAAGGCGTGGAAACGACGAACAGAAATGAAAAACATGACACCTGCCATCGGCCTAAAACAAACCGACACACCAAAGCTTAAGCCTCTGAGTATGCCGGAGCAAAAATAAAAGCTTTCTTGGTCGACGCGGTGAAATGAGCAAATTGTAAACAGCCGCGACGACAGATCCCAGATATAAGTACAAGCATCTATCTATCATATCACGGCTGTTATGGCTTTTTGGGATACGTGCTCGGCATTCGTAAGCATTGCCACTTACGTAGGTTCGACTTATTGACCACAAAAACCACAAAAAAATCGCAAATCGTACCGCGCGCCGGCCGACCACCGCAAGCCGGTAGTCAAGATCAAATCCGAAGAGTGCATCGTAAAAGCAGTCAAGTGTGCAGCTTAGAGGTGTCAACTGACATAGGCTTGGCATGCCTAATCTCAATCTAAATTATTTCACACATTTCGCGCTTGTTTGTGTTAATGACATCTCGCGAGTGAGTCATTATGACTCGAGAACCGGAAATTTCAGATAAAGGACTCCAACAGATAGAGAAGCAACAGTACCGCGCTCAGTAATACAGAAATCCTGTTGTAGAGCGCTGACCTTTTTGATGACAGTTTCCGCAAGCGGGACTTATTTTTATCTGCTCCGATTCAGTGCGGGAACAAAACCGAGTGCGTCAATCTTGCAGCAGCAGTATTCTAAGAATAACTTCGGATGCACATAAAAATATGCAAAATTGGATAAATTTAGAGTTCAGCGGTCTTTTTATAGCCCGACAGAGGGACGCTAAAGAAGAGCAGGTTTGCCCAAATTACATATTGAGTAAGGATTCGAAGAACCGCTAACGTCTCTATTTATGGATTCGTGTGGTGTAAATTGATGCAAGGTATTTAAGTGAAGCGATAATGAAAATTAATTGGCTACTGTTGCAAATCTAATTTAAATCTGTTTTGACGATTGATTGATTGATTGCGTCAGGCTAAGAATATTCCAGCTTGTGAGTCAGATAGGGTGATGATTTTGGGATGTGCCAATCAGTTGGATCAATAATCGAGTTGAACCTTAGTCGTATTTCTTTAAAATGCGGAACGAGTGCCTGTCAATATAAATCGCTACAGATCAATAAATGTTTGTTGTTGATATTGGTATAGCTGACTTGCAGTTTTAACAGGATGGCACTAAATGCCATACAGCCAAACAATCAACTCAAATAAAGATTTTCCTTAATGCTTTGATTTGTTTGTGTTTTATTATAAAAAAATATCAGGAAGGTCTTATTAGATTACCCTTTACAAATGTGGTTTCATTTTCATTTTATTAAACTGAAACTCCGAATTGGAAGTCTATAGACTGAATATATCACCAAATGTTTTACAACCGTGTAAACTCCAATTGTTATATGATCATTTGACAATTAAACTGTCAGCCAGCAACACACTTACCTCGTGTAAACACTGCGACATTTTCAGGGAAGCGGTTTAAATTTCATCGCCTGTAAAAAAGTCGACTGAAGTTTGATCGACAAAAACAAATTGAAAGTTTAAAATCCAGACCATAAAAATGTCGGTAAAAATATCGACTTTTATCTAAATGATTAAAATAACCCTGTTAATGTTAACATTAACAATTATTCGACAGTGACTTGTTGATCGACAGTGTCGCCGCATGCATGTGAACATCATTCACTTTGCCTTGGTCACAAGTCACCTCAGCGAGAGATAACCCTACCCTCAAATCGTTCATGCTGAATCTCCATTGTGGCGGTTATCATTGATCTGTGGCACTCGCCATTGACTGTGATAGCATCACCAACGTCGTTTCACCAAACCTCAGCGAGAGATAACCCTACACTCAAATTCTGCATGCTCCTCAATCGTCCAACTTGCTATTGTGTTTAAGTACCAATGGCTGGATAATAAACAATAGGCATGATAGACGCCTTAAAAAATGAATCCATATAGGAAAACAAATGTCCCACTCGGGACAATAAATAGCAACGTTGCCGCGAGATGCGGCTTTTCATCAAAAAAGTTGTTCTTATCCAACTTATTGATTTTAAAAGTCGGTATGTCAACTTTTTTTTGCCAGAACACGTCGAACAAAAGACAAACAAAAATTTCAAACATTACGAACATAATTAAATCGATTTACAAAATCTGCAAGAATTTAATTTCTTGGAATTTTGAATGATGAGTAAATGAGATATACCTTCGTCTGACCAATACTTTCTGGGAATAAAATTTTATATACTGAGAATGAGGGAGAACCATACCAAAAGGGGATATAAATTTGTATTTTATACTACGAATGAATCACCAAGTGAACATCATAAACAGTATTGAAAGTTAGGAGACGTGAAGTAAGAAGCTTAGCAAAATTTAGCTAGCTACCATTTGCTAAGTTTCAAAAAAGTCACCAAATCGTGAAAAATTATATCCAAAATAAATGTTCAGTTGCACAAACTAGGATTCATCAATTTTATAGACAGTGCAATTGCCAATCTTAAAGTGCTAATCTAGTATTTATAGATATATTTTGCATTAGTTAAGCACTACGTGACATTGTGTATACAACAAGAATGAGACCTGTGCGTTGCAAAGAAAATATGGACGAGGTTAAGGGCAAAGTGGGCCTAAAGAGTCCAGTCATGGTTGGACAAAAATGCAAACTATAACGACTAACAATACTCGATTACATTTCGAGACACAATGTAAACAATCTTCAAAACCACGTCACTCGGATCTTTTATTCTTACGCGATTCAAGTCCTAAAGTACTGCCGGGCTCAGTGGCGCGATGAACTGCCGCGAAGAAGTTATGGGTTCGATTTCCAGCCGTAGCAATACCAAAATAATTTTTCACTCGTTATGATTTGACAAATCATCCGAGTAGTAACAATTGTCAAGAATAGCTTATCTCAACTTATAGCGTTTTCGATTGGGATACAAAAAGCACTCTTTTTTTACTCTAGAGCACTTTTTTTACTCTAGATCAAATTTTTCGTTTTCGATTGGGATACAAAAAGCACTCTTTTTCTACTCTAGAGTACTTTTGAAGAATCTGGATTCCAAGTCAGATTTACACCAACATGCACCAACACAAAAACATTTAACATCTGACTTATGTCAGTTTGAAGTTTACATTTCGCAGTTTGATTTGTGTTATTTGTTATTTCTGCGAAAACTATAATTAGAAACTAAAATATTTTTGGATAATCATGTTCTAAAATTCATAAACTTTGTTTTGACACCAACTCGCCAATGGTTCAATTTATAAAAAAGCCGCAATGAGTAAAAGAAAATTTCATATGATGGTTTTCATTGATAGCTGATAGCTATAATTGCGCCCTAAAGATAAACAATAAGCTGTCAAATGGCACACTTCCACACATACAAAACCAGAGTAACCTCTCTAATGTTCGATTGGGACGGGTAAAATCTGAAATCTGACAGTAAATCTAAAAATCCCAATCGAAAACGCTATTAGCCCTTCAGAGTCGGCATAAAACAACAGGTCCCGCTATTAGTTGAAGAAGTACAAACACTCATAATAAATGATGTGATGAAAAAAAACCTGTTGCGCCAATAACAACATTTAAGTATCCATAATTCAATCGAAATTCGCGCCAATTAATAGTACGGTCTTGCCAACGGGAAAAAAATTACAATGTGACAGCTAACATTTCGGGGTTTGTAAAAATAGAGCGCTATTTTTATACCCTATCCCATAGGGGGGTATATTAGTTTTGATACTTAGTTTGTAACATAGAGAAATAATTTAGCTACATATACCTCAAAGTATATGGATCGACTCAGAATCGCTAGCTGAGTCGATTAAGCCATGTCTGTCTGTCTGTCCGTCCGTCCGTCCGTCCGTCTGTACGTCACCGATTTTTAGGCCTTAAATTTTGAGCTAGGATAATGAAATTTGGTATATGGGATCCTCGCCCGTGCCTACAGAACAAGTGTAAAAATTTTTGAAATCCGCCCACTGCCACGCCCCCTTTTAAGATAAACTCAGTTTTTGGCCAAACCGTAAGGAATTTCAAAAAAGTGTCTGAGTAGCATATTTAGAGAATCGTAATATCTATATTTCGTCAATACAAAGTTTTTTGCCACGCCCACTTTTTGGGGGCGTTTTCCATAAAAAACCTTTTTTGGCCAAATTTGAAAATTTTCGAAAAAAATTTTGATGCAAAATCATAGGTAGTATTAATATGAACATTTCGTCAGTAGACCATTTTAACCCACGCCCACTTTTTGGGGGCGTTTTCCTACAAAAACCATTTGTATGCCCTACCCCAAGGCATATGCAATACAAAAACGTGGTTTTTTGTCGAACCATAAAAGAATTTGATAATCCTTCGGAACAATATGTTGTAACAACGTCATTTTCAATACTTTATGACCATAAATACCATATTTTGGGGATATCAATTTTAAGGATGGGATGGGATAGGGTATTAAACGATCCGCACAGCGGATTGTAGCCTTCTCATATGTTTTTTTTTAAATAATGGACCATTCTTCTTCGAAAATGGGACTCGTCAGGCAGTAACAATTAATGGTGTTAGCTATCGCGACATGATAACTCAGTTATTAGTGCCTTAATTACAGGATATCGATGACCAACATGTGGTTTCAAACAGAACAATGTCACATGCCATACAGCCAGAGAAACAACTCAATTACTGCATGAGTCATTTACTAATCGTGTATCGGCCGTTTTTGCGATCAGATGATGCCATCCAGATCTTGCGATTGGACTTTTTTTTGGGATTTTTTTATTGTCAAAGGTCTACACAAACGAATGTTATTTTAAAGGAAAATATATTCCATGGTAACGTCAAGTAGCTTAAAAAAGAAAGCCTGGCATACGTAAATGCTTTTTTATGTTGTATACCCGTTTCGATGTGTATTAATGTTTTTAGATGTCCATGTATTAGGATGAGATCTGCATTTAGCTTTTGAATAATTTTGTAAGCAAGACACACCTACAAGGGACGTGTTTAAGGTAGCCAAACTACGTCATTGGAATCACAAAAACGGTATATTCATATTCTTTAATTTCCATCAATTTGTATACGAGAATCCGATTGATTTATTATAATTTAAATCCCTACGTCATACACTTTTTTGTTTTGCATGTTCTTTACAAATATGCACTCCCCACGTCCTGCATCAAACGTAGTTATATGGGTTTCCCCGAATTTCAGGCTTTGAGGCTTGCGTGCTGTGAGTATTCACATTGTCAGGAATTTGAATTTGAAATTGTATTGATCAGTCGATGTTACATCTCGGTTGCAAATGTAGGTACGTGCAGAGCTTTCGTTTACGCATATTCAAGTTTCTAGTACGTGTTGGTTGGTTGAAAAGTAATTATGATAATAAAGACAGGACATAAGGAAGTTTAATAAGACAATGCCAATTGTAACTTTGCACAATTATAAATAGTAAACACAATAACGTTTGGGGGTGAGTGACCATAAATATTGAATACACTTAAATGCAGATATTCCGCAGATACAAATCTAAACAAAATATAAAAATCGGACAAATGTAAAGTAATGTGATCGAATAACATTTCTTCTTTTACAGAAGTATATTCTCACTAAGGCACTTCACTGGAGAGCGGAAAATCGACTGTATTGACGGGCTATGGAGACGAAGGTTCAACCACGAACAACCACTCAACTATATAGCTATACAGCGACATGTAGCTTATGTATGTTCGGCTCGCAAATTCTTTAATTCTAATTCAGATGAATGACGCAGGAAAGAAAGATCTCGTCCAAGTCTTAGTGCACACAATAGGTAAATACATATTATTTTGAATCCGTCCTCTATCAACTTAAAGTGCGCAAATGAAACTAGCTAAGAACTGGGTTATCGGAATGGCATGTTGAGTGAGGCTCATATTCTTCCCGGACCATCCAAGTGATATCACAACGGACGTTACTGCTGCAAACACTTAGAATTCCCAGTTCAAAATAACCACTTGGAAAGAGATGAAAGACACTAAAGACCGCTTTAGGGGCTATGAGCAACTGTCCAAAGTGCAAAACGCTGAAATAGGAAAAGAAGAATACTTACTTACTTACTTAAGTGGCGCTACTGTCCGGAATGAACCTGGGCCTGAACCAATATGCCTCTCCAATTAGCCCGATCCTAAGCCAACTGCCTCGAGTTGCACACTCCAAATTGGTTGAGGTCGGTTTCTACTTGTGCGCGCCACTTAACGCGAGGTTTTCCTCTACTGCGTCCGACGTCTGGCTGGGAATAGAAGAGCCGGAGTATTGGTTTCCATTCGTAGTTCGGGACTTTTCCCCTACTACATCAAAGTTATATCAGTCAATGGTGACGTTCTGTCCAAATCGTCGATGTTGTGTGTCCTTTCGTGTTGACGTAGAAGGAAGCGGAAGACTAAGTATTTCTTTCGCTTCCTTCTCTATACTAGCAACCGTGGCTATAGCATCACTTTGAGTCCGACCAATGATGTCAATATCGTCGTTGTATACTAGTAGTTGCACCGATTTTTGGAAGATTGTGCCTCTGGTGTTGGCTTGGGAGTTTTACACAATCCTCTATAGCATCAAATTAAAGAAGTCACATGACGGTGCAACGCCTTGCCTGATTCCTTTTTTGGTATCGAATTTGTCGCTGGGGTCGTTTCCGACTCTGATGGAGCAGGGAGAATTCTCCATCGTCATCCTGCACAGACGGACGAGTTGGGCGGTATACCAAAACTAGTCATGGCTCTGTATAGCTCGTCTCTATAACTGCTGTCGTATCCGGCTTTGAAATCGATGAATAGGTGGTGGGTATCGATTTAAAAGTTTCATCGATCGAATAAAAGTTTCATGCATTTTGGCTGGGATTGACCACGCAACCTTCCACTCAACAGGCGAACACATTACCATTACACCGTTGAGGAGACTTATGCCTCTGTTGAGAGTCTCCTTTTTTGTTGATCGGGCAAACGATGCTGAGGTTCCATTCTTCAGGCATACTTTCAACCGACCAGATTTGGCTTATGAGTTGGTGGATGTTACTTAACAAGTCATCTTCTTGCCTGCGAGCATCTGTCGGCATTCCTCATCAAACCAGGGGTTTCATTCCATGTTGGTGGTATGGGTTTAATCGAGAGGTTAAGGGATACACGTTCCGCGAAGAAGAATACTTAAGTAGTATTATCGCAAAAGATAGCCTATATGTACTTGATTTTCGGCGGTAATACTTACAACTAAATATACTACAATACCGTTAGATGACATTGTTTTGGAACATTGCGATTGACATTAAGCACGACATGGTCGATCAAATTATCACGTTACAATCGACCTAAGACAAAAGACATACAAGCAGCCAACATTGATTTAAACAACTTCCTTGTTGTATATATGATTAGGAATTTGAAACATGAAACAGCAATGAAGAAAGCCAAGTGTGAAATATAAAATAATTCTATGTCGAAAAACTCCAGACCTTTATAGAAGGCATATTTATATAATTGTATTCTGTATTACCTAGATAATGCCCATACGGTCAGAATAAAATGACAAAGAAAAATACCGATACTAACTGCATAATCAACATGAAATTGAATGGTAACATGTGAACGCACCCAAGACTGAGGTCTATTGCCGCAAACCAATATGTGAAGAAGGAAGCTACTGAAAGAGCTGCAACCAAGCTCAATGCAAAAACGAATGGGAAGATCTCCGGCTTTTTAAAAAGAAAAAAAACATGACAGGCACCAAATGTATATTGGTATGCACTAAGGTAGGTGGCGCTCGAGACCGCCGTGGAAACGTAAACAACTTAGTTAGCTTGAATCGCAACCTGAAAGAGCTATTTAAAAAAAAAACTTTAAATTCTACACATAACAATTCTCTGCTCGTGGATGCTCCTCGTATTAAGCACCCTACAGATATTAGGTGTTTCTTTTATTTCACCCAGATGATCTTCCTATAAGACTACCGCTGTACATGAACGGTTTGTATATTCGTTTTCTTGTTGTTATCACTTGTAATGCTTTGAGGTGTTCAACTTATTGCCCTAATTTTATGGAAAAATGTTCACTAATTATGTTCAACATTTAAAGAGTATCATACATGAATGTCTCAAAAGCGCCCGACAAGACCTTTATGAAAAATGGTCAACCAAGGCCTCCGATGCAATGTTAACATTCCTGCCAATCTTGAGAAAACCCCAGCAAACAATGTTCTATCGGAGTCTTTGAATGAAAGTGAAAGGTTTTCACTTTCAAACCTCTATCCAATGTCGATGCCTATGTCCCAGCCGACTAGCATCTTACGATCGAATTAGAATTAGAAAGTTAAAATGTCACGAGCAAGCTGGCTGTCCCCATAAGCTAATTATGATTTTACAACTCACCACATAATCGCTACTAAGAATTCCATTCAACGTTAAGTGCGTGTACGCACACACATGGGCTTTTTTACTATTCCCACAGATAAACTGAGCAAAACGATCGGAAATCCGCCAATGCTACTAACTAGACAGACTAACAAGACAAAAAAAAACAAAACCCCACATACAATTGTGGTTGTTAATGGGCATAAGATAAAATAGCTGCTCCATGCTGTGCATATAAATCGCTGTCATTAAATCCAAAAGTCCGATCGAAAAAGATCAACAGAGTGCAAAGAAGAGTGCCCAAAGCCATAACCACAGAGCGCGTTGGTTGGAGTTTAGGAAGCGCTTCCAAAGCTCAATGCCAGAGCACTGTTCTCTTCGCCAACTCGGACAGTTGAAAACCCTCGAAGTTTGGCTTTACGTTGATTCATGAAATTGACGGATTAAATTCTTACAAAATGTCAATTACCTGATGTGCAGTGGATATTAAGTAGGCCTGTGTTGTGCGCTACGGGGTTGGCGATCGATTGGATTTTTGTCTTGAATCGTGACCACTTGCACATATTCTTCTGAATATTTTTTATTTTTAGTTTCGTTCTTTAGGTTTTTATGAAGCTATTTTCTCGACAACTACGTAAATGCAAATAGTTTTATTCTAAAGCACAAAAATCATGTGGCGATGGAACTCCTTAAATTTGTGGTCACAGCTTGCGACTGTAAATGAGTTGGGGACATCTTGTTTCTTCCATTTCACTACTAAGTTGAAAAACTAATTAGAAGCTTCGAGTATTTGGCTCGTCTCCAGAGTCGTGGAGTGCGGCTAGTGGGTTTTTTTTTTATCGCCACTGGACTTAGTATTCGATAAGCGTTTGGTTGTTGAGTGTTTTTTTTTTCAGTCATATTTCATTGCCAAGTTGATGTCTCAGGCATGCTAAGCTACTGGCGTTCAGATATGAAAGGAACGTATACGAGAACGTGTAACAGGGTAGCATTACAAGTTTGTAAAATGGGCAGATCGGTAAATAAGCGTTCATGAAGTTGGTCTATGGGTTTGTAGTGAGATGTGAGCTCTGATGACCTTAATAAGGTTGTTCCCCATTCAATGAACCGGAATTATATTTTTTTAATGGTATGTGTAGGTGTTTATTAAAGCGGTTGTGTATTTCCTTTTAAGACATGACAACCGATAGGTTTTCCTATCATTATATATTATGGTCGTATTTTTATTAGCGGAATAACGATTTCAGATAAGATTTGTAGAGGCAAGTTGAAGGATGTAAAGAATTTAGGCTATTATTAGAACCATTGCGGAAATATAAATAAATTCCGACGAGTTGCACAAGTTATTAAGTATACTAGGGCAATAACTCGGTTATGAGATGCATACTTCAATTGACCAGTAATAATATAACCATAATTAGAAAACTCATTTACTATTGCTTGATCAGCATAGAACCTAGATATCATTTGACACCACCTACCAGATTAGACAACCCTATCACATTAAAACAACTTTTTTGGCCCCGTGCAGTATCAGACAATGAACATTCACTATGATTAACCTAAAAACTTGGCAGATCATTTTGTGATAGTAACCATGAGTATCGAAAAGGACCGTATTCTTGACGAACATGCTTAACGATAAAAAAGTACAACGACGTTCGTGTCTGTATCCTGAATCTTAAAACCCCTGAAGAGAAAAGGTGCGGGTTGGACAACTGATGGAGAACCTAAGCTACCACCCAGCTTAATATGTGATGAGATGGGTCGGACAAAAGGAAGATGGGAAACTGACTCTTGTTACGGTTATAGTAAAAATAAACAGCAACTTCGACGTCAGTCCTTCGACGTATCCAGCGAGAGACAAATTCGTTCAGATGAACGAACAAAAGTTACTAGGACTGGTTCTACAAGCTCTTCGGCAAAATGCATGAACAACAGGCAAAGTAGGATTTTAAAAGCTTGCTTAATGATTTTAATGGCACGATAGGAAGGGGAACATCCTAATCAGAATTGTCAAAAATCACACAGGAACATTCGATACCAAAAATTAATGTAGACAAGGTGATAAATTGTCATGTGATTCATGTGTTTCAACATTGTTCTGGAGAGAATTGTGCTTAATTCCTTGCACTAGATGTCGACGATATTGACCGCAGCGGGGGAAACTAGACCAAATCCAATTATAAGCTGCTAACAAGAAGTGACACCCAGCGAATTGTCAAGAACATTACTGTATACCTAGGCTCTGAAGTTAATTCACTGTTTCTTCTTGCTTTAAAGGTAATTTATTAATGAAGCTCTTACTTGAAAGCTCGCACTAAAATTTATTCTTTACGGGTAATATTGGACAAGTATCAAAAGCAGATGAAGAAATCACCTGTTGTTTTGAGCTTTGGAGATGAAGATTCAACCACGATTAGAACATGTAGAGTATGTATTCGGTTTCCATTCGGTAACCAACTTAAAGAGCACGACTGCTGGCAGAAAGCTAAGGTCAGTATTGATTAAAGAGGTATATTTGTTAAGAATCAGGGTTAATCTGGACTGTAGTGCAACTGAAATTACTTGATTCAACATGTTGACGTACAAACACATTCCAGATATTTGTAATCATACTTCAGATCCAAACAAATCTCTTATCGTTCATGAAATTTGGTGCCTTAATAACAACAAACGTACAGCTTCTCTCCCTCCCCTAGGCAGTATAACATGATGCTCATTATTGGCAGGTCAGTTCAGGTGTCATAAGTACATTCTTGTCAATGGCAAAACCAGTTAGTATCAAATTTATATCCACAAAAAAGGAGATCCTTTGAACTGCGCCAACTACCGAGGCATAAGTCTCCTCAACATCGCCTACAAAATCGTTTGCCAACAACCCTAATCGGCCCTTATCAGTGGTTTTAGGCCAGGAAAGTCAAAATTTTACACTTCGGCAGATCCTGGAAAAGACCCAAGAAGTCCAAATCGATACCCACCCCCTATTTATCGATTTCAAAGCCGCATACGACATCATTTATAGAGACAAACTATTCAAAGCCATGTCTAGTTCTGGTATACCGCCTAAACTCGTCGGAAACGACCTCATCTCAAGGCGATGCGCTGTCATGTGACTTCTTCAATTTGATTCTTGAGAGGATTATCCAAAAATCGGTGCAACTACTAGCATACGCCGACGATATTGACATATAGCAGTAAATGAGGATGACTAAGTTAGTCAATTCTTCGAAAAATCTTCGGTCTGTACGAGCTGTACAGCGACATACCCCTGGTCAAAAAACTCCGCATTGGACGTTTAAGAAGTCTAGGACATGTAGAACGAATGGACACCAATACTCCGGCTCGCAAAGTCTACGATTCCCATTAGAGAAAGACCTCTTTTTAAGTAGCGCGCACAAGTAGAAGCAGTTAGCTAAGGACCGGGCTAATTGGATAGGAACTAGTTGGTTGAGGAACAGGTTCATCCCGGACTGTAGTGGCGCTACAGTCCGGGATGAACCTGTAAGTAAGTAAGGCCTGAATATTCAAGGATTTCTCTGCATGTTATTCTCTACCTCAATAATTGGTTATCTTACTTTCTCTTTTTACTAAGAACACAATTAAGTAGTAAAGTCCTTCGCTGAGCTAGGATATAAGACCCTGATCATCAAAGTCATACTTAACCGTGCCAAAGCATGGACCGAAACGAAAGCTGATGAAGAATGGTCCGTAACTAAATCGGATGCAGGATCCTTTGTTTTGCTCCACCAAAAAATTCTTCGGTGCCGTTTGCGTTAATGGAGACAACGATTCAAACAATAACTTTACAAGCTGTACAGTGACATAGACTTGGTAAAAAAACGGGAATCCGTTTTGGTTGAGGCCCATGTTTACGTCGGAAAGTAGCAACACCTAAGTAAGTAAGTATTTATAGCCTAACAAAGTGTCAGTGCATAGAAAATAAAACGCTCAGGTCCCAGTCTGGTTGCTTTATATGACTTGCAAAAATTATGACGTAACGTATCGAAATTGCTTTGCAGAATTCATTTTGAAGAAGACCACTAGAACTGGCCGCATGCGTTTCTTGAAGGTTGTGCAAACGCGTTTCCGTAACTGATTCCCTGAGGGAACAAAAGCTAAGTTAAAAATTGGTAAAATATGATGCTTTTCGTTGCAGTTTGCACTTGTATGGTTGCTTCCTGTACACTTTACCCATCTTGCTTGAGAACTACAGTATTTATGTGGTACATATTTTTGGAGGACCGACCTTCGAAACGGTGGATTTACCAGGTTAACTGGTCTAAATTTTAGTCGCATTCCGTCCCTCGGGTATACCGGCCTTTATACCAACGGAATATTTGAGATTAAAACGAATTATTTTATTTTCTCGGTAACAATATCAATATTTCTATAGATTTTTATAAATGGCCTTTAAGTTTTCAATCGCAAATTCTACGACTTTAAGTCTGTTGAACGTAGTCGGCGTGAAAGCGTCAAATAGTTTTCGAGTAGAAATCTCTCCATAGACATATATTTTTTTTTTTTTTTTAATTCTGACCTGTCTAAGCAGTAATATACACATCGACCTAAAAGATCTATTGTGCTTGCCGTCAGATGCTTTTTAGGTTAGTAGCGCTTCTACTTTCCTAATGTAGCTGATAATACTTTTAGCCGAAGATTTCCTCAATTCTTCGGGACTTAAGAATTCCCTGAAGAAAAATTCTCTTCTCATACCGTAAAGGGCCGCGCATTCACATATGATATGCTCGGCTGTTTCGTCTTCTTCAAGACATAGTCTGCACTCCGGTGAGTCGACTAGACGCATTTTGTTTAGGTGACCGTAGACCGTTTAGGTGACCGCAGACCGTGATGACCAGTTAGGTAGCCTACTAAGTTTTTGATATCGTGCCTGCGAAGATTTAGTATCTTGTTGGCATCTGATTTGAAGGGCTGAATAGCTCTTTTGGCCTGTCTTAGGCCTGGGATGTTTCCCCAGTATGAAACACATCTGTTTTGTTCCCAGTTTTTTATGACTAGATTTATGGCTGATTTGGGGATTGCACAGAAGGGTTCAGGTCCAATGAAGGGGGTAGACATAGACTTACAGCTGTCTCATTGCTAATAAGCTACGGTTCTCTGAAGCAGTAAACTCTGGCGAATCAAATGGGGCATCAAGAGCAAACCTTTATTCTTCTGTTACCATTTACTATTCATCCAGTGTGGATCTTTATGTGCAGCGGATCTCATTTGTAATACAAATCCCAATCAGTAAGACGCATAATAAATATACAGTAGAATAAATATATGCTCTTTAAAGTCGAAAAACACGAATTTTTATTTTCGCGAAAGAGCTAATCGAACAACCATAGATTTGTCGTAAGGCAAATTAACTGTATATAAATTCTGATTGGGTGGATCTTATTTTCGGATATATTTTGCCGATGGCTGTTTTGGGGTAAAGAACCTAATTGAATAGTAATTCTTTTAAGAAAAATCGTACAGTTCTTTGAATATATTTTATTTTATTATAAATAGCATGTTCAGAAAGGAGACAATGTGGATTTATACTGACGATCACGGCACACAACTGGCAAAGAGGAATAAGAGAATATCGGTTTCTTTGTAAGAAGACATAAAAATGCGACATAACAAAGGGACGTTCTAAAGTTTTACCAAATGGTATCAAATATTAATTTATGACTAAGGTGGTGAAAAATCAAGAATCATCGAAACATCAATTTTTACCATTCTTGATTCAGCATGTGTGGAGAGAGATTCAGCACGGACCTTACACACTCACCTTACTGTAATCAAATCAAATCCGATAAACTATATATATATATACGCAGATTTCCTACTATTTTTACTATTTACAAGGGCTATTTTTACTTTTTGAACGTTGGCGGGACCTACAATTATATGCCGAATACAAATGGCATGTTAAAACTATTCCCGACAATTCATATTACTTGGCAAACCATTGCTTTTTGCAAAACGTTATTAACTCCCGGCGTATGCAGATAAATATGTACTGTTGACTCATCGTGCGCATTTTTTTTTTTTTTTGCGAAATCGATGTTTGTTCGAACGTATGCTTATCATCTGCAGTAAATACCCACAAAACCTCAAATATGTTCTAGTTATACAGGTAGGTTGAGGTGGCGATTCAGAATGAACCCAAGTATAATGCTCTACTCGCAGATACCATATGCATCATACATCGTAAATAAAAATATTTTATCGACTCCCACTGCCAGGGGACAATGGATATTGCTGTTTCCATACTCTTATCGCCATTAGGTGTCTGCTAGTTAGACTGCTTGCCTCGCGACAGCCCCAAAAATGTATTTTCAAGTGTATCGCGATAAACCCTGGTATTTCCCACACCGGCTTTGATAAACAAACAGAGTAAACATCTGGTACCCAACCAGAAAACAATCAGAGTAATCAAATCACTTACCTCTCCGTCGTTGGCTCGGCACATATAAGCGGTTGCTTGAGTTCAATGACCTGTCCATTCTTCTCCTTGAGTTCGCCATTCTCCATGTAGTACTGGACAAGTTCGGGCAAGGTTGCGAACTTTTCGCCTAGAATACCAAAAACAAATGAATATGCTCTCTATGCAAAGTGGCACCAACATACCTCCATACAGATCAAAAAAATCTCCATTATTCTGGATTTTTATATGAGTAACCTCTTGTCCACGCCTCACAGACAATGTAAACGCACCAGGATTAGATGACGACAGCCTGGCCAAAAAGGAACCATCAAATCCCTGCTCCTGCAGCAGTTTTTCAGCTTCTATCCCAGATATCGTTGGATGGAACCATCTGAAAGAAGGAATTTGCATTTTCTCATTCATCGTGTATAGTGTGGGCATTTCAGTTTAATTTTTATCGTTTCTCGTTTCGAGTATATGTGGGAATATATGTGTATATACATGGAAAGTGTAGAGGAGATGGACAAGACGTGAAGAGGAAACAAAATTCTTTTAGTTAGCAAAAAGGGGGATACAACATTTTGGGGTGAAACGTCAAGCAACAAAAAAGGTCTGACCTAATTCTGTTACACCGAACAAAGGCCAAGGAAATGGCGAAACTAGCGAATTTCGTGAGTGCTGGATTGAGGAATTTATTGGATACATGCTTGGTCTTGTTTTTACAATTAACATACCTTCTGGATGTCATTTTTTCAATGGATTTGTTGCAAGTAAATATCGATAAATTTCTTCACCCGACACAACTTTTTCCACTTTTGACTTTAGTGTGTTTGACAACCGTGGTGTGTAGCAATTTGACAGTTTTTGTTTTTAGGGGAAGAGTTCAGCGGGATTATTTGTCACGTTCAGCTGTAAGGTAACTTTTCAGGGTGCTACATAATTGCAGCAACAACGAATTTCGATATGATATTTGTATTTTTACCTAAACAGCTTTCCACAAAACCATAGTGGAGACGGAATAAAGTGAAGCGATATGATATTTCTATTTGCGGGGAATTTATTATTTATAAGGGGGATTTTTTATCAATTTTATCGAATAAAATAATAATTATTATTTATTATTTATATTTATCATAGAAAATAACAACTTTAAGCATTTCATTTTAAAAGATTGTTTCATTAAAATATTAAACAGAATGGCAGCTAATATGCGAGTTCCAGCGCAGCGCACGTTTAAGCAATTGGAGTGGTATTTGGATAATGATGCGAGTAATGTTGGCTTACTGCATAATTCAATATGGCTACTGTGCTGCAAGTTACGGTGACTTGTTTGAACCAAATATTCTCGATATCAAAGCCTTTAATTTTAGGTAGAAACGATTCTGCATTCATGGTCCGAAAACGAACATAATTCACAGCCCTAAAAAATGTTTGGTTGTTCTGGCTGTAGTGGCATCTCTTAAGTCTCTTTAGGTTGCTTTTCAGCTTAACAACATTTTTTTTGTGTTTCAAACATTATTTAAATAATGCGTGTTAAACTTACGGATCCCTGTGGGGTCACCTCACTTTGCAAAGCGGAGATTTTCGGTAAGATGCTGACGCTGAAACTTAAATTTGTTATATTCGTCTACTTTCCCTTTCGACTAAAAGAGTACAGCTGGTTATTTAGGCCGTGTGCCAATTGCGTTAAAATTTTAGTCAGTGGATCCTTTTTGACATTAATGTGGTGAATAGAGACTTCAAAATTCAAACCTGCTCAACAGCTCTCTAAAATTTATCCAGTGGTTAATTTGTATCATTTGGTATAGCTACTGAAGAGTAAGAGTGATGGAAATTACACCAGTACATTCACATGTGTGGGAAAATAGCACATCATTCTAAACTATTGGGTTTTTGAAAAAGGATGGTTACTTCCGGTATATTTTCTATGCGAAATATGCTTAAATTGAAAAAAGTAAAATAGATGAACTTAATCATGAACACAAATTGTACAACAATTACGTTTTAATGTTAATAATATATAATTTTTTTGTATGATATCTCTGAAGTCCATTCGGTTTTTTTATTACAAGAAAATATATACAAAGGAATTTTGATCCAATTCTTTTGGGAAATTGTTGAAAAAAAATAAAGAAAACTGGCACAGCAATAAAGGCCAAATTTTGTTTACCCCAGCAGACATTTCAAAAATTAACGCAATCGGCACACGGCCTTAATATATTATAAAAGGAATGCATCATACACATACTGCACTATTAATATAGGAAAGGGTTGTCTTGACAGAAATAGTTATCCCATCTGCTGACAAGTGTTGTTCGGCTGAATCAAAAAAAAATTAGAAGGCACTGCAGAAGAAAATCTCTGTCGGATCCTTACATCACGGTAAATAATTCACCAAACAGATGCTGATTATTAGATAAATGAAATGAGCTGAAAGCAATGACACCCATAAAAAGATATCACTTTTTGTACCACTTATTCATACGTGTGTTTTATTTAAAATATTTTAGTACTATAATTATTTTAATTCTCAAATTGGTCATAGCTTATTGAGATCCCTTGCGATTAGCCTGTTTTTAGTTAAATATTACACTTTTGCATTGTCACAATTTCAAGCAAATACATACATACGAATACCTACAAGAATTTTTTTTGAATACATCATTGCCTGAACGCTTTCGACATAGGGATTTATATAGTAGGAAAATCCCTTCATTCTCTACATGACATAACTCAGCTGTGTGACATTTCCCATTGGTTTTTAACCAATTTGCCGAAAAATAAAATCTAAATTTTTTACTAAGTTAGATTCACACAAAAAAAACATATAGCTATGAAAAAACCGAGATCAAACCAACTCTCTTTACTGGATAAACTGCACAGAGGTACGGTGTACGCTTGTATCGGAGTGACATTGTATGGAACATTCTTGCTAGGAGTGCGTGTTCATCGCTACTTAACCGTGGTCAAACCGGAACGACAACGCCAAGAACTAAAGATGATACAGGAAGGCTCACACGAGAATATGGATAATATTGACAAGGCACCCGTGTTAAAGTATTAACTTCGATTGTGTAGTTCTAGTTGTGATGTGAAATAAAATTTGTTAAAAGAAAACGAAAGACAAAATTTGTTTTTGGTCTTTAGCTGCAGTATACTAAGGTTACTCTTTATTTCCTAAGATAAAAGTTTACAGTAAATTCATGATCATGTCTTCAAGTTTTTTGCTGTTTATTTGTGATTTAAGGTCAGCTGGTGCTGGTGTTGTATTCAGCCAGTATTCCGAAGCAGCAATGTACATAGCCACTGCCGCACCGACGAGATATGCCTTTGTGGTGGAGCTTTGAAAGATGACACACGTTGCTATGCAGAGCCCAAGGTACGTGAGAAATCGGGCCATGTTGGCATACTGCTCACGCTGTTCCGTAGAATCGTCCATGCACTTGCCTTCGATTAGCGAGTAGCCCTCGGCACATGACTTGCACATATCGGGTCCATCTCCGTCGCACCCAACGCAGGATCTATCGCACTCCAAGCAACTATAGGATCCGTCGTTATTTACACAGAATTGCTGTGAAGTGCAAATGTTTCTCTTCTCCAAACACTCGTTTGCATCGGTGCAACCGTTTTCTGAGTTCATTCGCCAACCAGGCTTGCACTTAAGGCAGCCCTTGGGTCCAGGAGCTGTGCAGCCATCGTCCGCGCACGCATCATGGCATTTCGAACATAGTAGCTTGGTTTCATCTTTAAACGCTGCGTAGTACGATACAGCACACTCCCTGCAATGCTCTCCCGTGTAACCTGGGTTGCAGGAGCATTTTCCGTTACCCTTTCTTGTCCCAGCGCCTTTGCACTTCCCGTTCTTATAACAATCCTGACATTTTTCACACTTTTGACCAAAGTGATCTGGTGGACAGCACACCTTCTGCTTTTCAATGCAAATTGTGTCAAACAAATCATCCTTCCAGTGATCGGCAATGGTTAGGGCGTACAAATCTCTGAGCGTATAACATTGCTCTTGTCCACGGCCCACATCACTGCACACGTTATCCATTATTAACTTAAGCGCAGCTGTGTCATCCAGTCCAATTGAGACTTTTTCTTTGGCATCCCGCAGGGAGTCAATAAAAACATTGCACGATTTGCAAGGGGGTAGTTCCAATTGGGTTTGTTCGTTCTGGTTGCCACTAACTTGCAATGAAGCCCGAATGGAGTGGATAATTAAAATCACTTTTAACAAAACGTAAAACTGACAACTTTTCATTTTGTGCAGTAGTTAATTTGTATTTTATATTGTTTTTTAAATTGTTTTGTAAGTTCTAATTTGTTTGGAGACGGAAGTTGTGCAGAATTAGAGCGAGATGGTGATGTTGTGCCAAAAAAATCAATAATCACATTCAGGCGGCGAGGGATGCAGGGAATATTTTCTATGGAATAAAATGGAATTAGGGATTTATGGTAGTGTAGCGTATATTATTTTTAAATAACAAGTAAAAACTAAAAGCCAAACAGAAAATAACTTTTGAAGTCAGAATTATCTATTAACAATAATAATTAATATTTCTTATTCCACGATGAATAATGAAAATTTACGCACTCCGATTATTTATATAATAAGGGTATTCATGCAACGTCGTAATTTTATAACGTGCGAATGATTATAATTTTACGACGACGTTTCATGAACGACCCTAAAACTGCACCACTAAATAATGCGGTAACCCACTGAATTCAAACTCATTTTAGTAATTTATTTATTGATAGAATTTTGTTCTTATTGTTCTCTTTCCGTTCTCGATAATTTTTTTTAGTTTAGCGCATACGTGACTGATTAATTGTCAAAATAGCATTTCAAAAGTTTACAACGTTTACCACCTCAATTTACGCACCCAATTCTTGTGAGAAAATTCCGATAATGTTAAAAAAGATTTCCCATACAAATTTTGACAGTCCATTTATCAATTTTGTGTTAAATTGTGTTTACAACGTTTACCACCTCAGTTTACGCACCCAATTCCTGTGAGAAAATTTCGGATTTATATTTCTATATAAAATTAATCACTATCTAGTTCTCATAAAAAATATAAAAGACAAAATTTTCATGTAAACCTGAAAGGTAAATTCAGATATCGCTATCGCTTAGATGGAACGTAATTAAGCATCTACATACAACAACTTAAGGGCCGACCAGAATGCGTATCTGTAGTTGAGTAAGAAGTTAAAAACAAGGCAACCAGTAAGAGCTTACACAATGCGTATTCATGAATCGCTTGAAGTTGAATAGAGGGCAACTTCATGCAAGAAATGTATCTCTCTTTTGACAGCGATGCAAGATACAAGCTACAGATATGCATTCTCAGCAGGCCTTTACTTCGTTTAAACGTAACCTTTTTAATATAGAGAAAATAGTGGGGCCGATCATTCCAGAATGGCGTTGACATTGACAAAGTATAATGTTTTTTTTTGAAGACGGAAGAGGTTTATAGTTAACCTGTATTTGTGCTTATTGGTACTTTGTAACTGTAAAAAACTAACGTTTTGATTATGTTGTGAGAACATTTTTGAAAAACGATTAATTGAACCAGACGTAAGCTCATGTCACAAAGAGATTATTAATAGAAAAGTTGCGGTATTCCGAGAATTAATTTTTGATATTAATAGATAAAAAAAAATCATTTAAAAATGAGAAAAAAATATCATAGACCATATTATATAATCGCTTCGTTCGTAATGTTAGTAAAAATAAAAAAAAGTATTTATGACTTAAAAATTGCCAAGCACTTTTACGTTCCATTAAAAAAATTTACGCTCTCAAAGAAAGCTTTTCAACTACTACCAAGTGCATGAGTAGCTACCGACAGTAGTATGTACATGGCAAGAAAAAAATGAACGAGCCTAAAGTTTGAATGTCTGTAGCAAACATTTAAAAATATTATGGCGTTTTCCATTGGGAAATCTAAATTTTGATCTGAAATTTGATCTTTTTGAGTGTCAATGGAACGCGACTCAGATTTATTTTTTTTTTGTCATTGTATTGGCGTCATATCGTGTCTGTGAAGTTAGCGTCGGTGTAGCTGCCAACATTAAAAACATAACAAACATTTGAAAATATTTAATAGTTCACGTATAACTTTCTTTTCTGTGTCTTTATCCATTATTAATTAAACCCAAAGCACTCTTGTTTTTCACAACCGAAGTAAAAAATCAAAATGAAAACCACTCTTGTCAAACTGACAGCGATCATTTTTTATTGGTATTGGTAAATCTGCCGAAAAATTCAGATTTGCAAAATTGATCTCTGTAAAAAAAAAAATCAATTTTTTCGCCCAATGGAACACAACAACTGTCAAAATCGCTCTTCAGATCAAAAATAAAATTGATTTTTTTCCCAATGGAAAACGCCATTAAAGTTATTCCCAACGTGTAGCATATATCTCGCTACTTCAATTCGTTGTTTATTCTTCTTCCAATGCGCATCCCCACCTAAGGCTTTCACTTTGTTCCATTTCATTTTCATTTTGTTTCTATCGCAACCACCTTCACTATAGTCTGTCAAAAACGCCATCCACCTTTTTAACAAAAAAATCCACGCAAAAATGTCGGCTCTAAATTTAACTGTTCGCGTACATCCCGTGGTGTTATTCCAAGTTGTAGACGCCTACGAGCGTAGAAACGCTGATTCCCATCGTGTTATTGGCACTTTACTTGGTAAGAAATACATTTTCCACTACCTAGCATTTCACTAATCAATGCAACCCCCTCTGTCCACGTAGGTTCTGTCGACAAGGGTGTTGTAGAAGTTACAAATTGCTTCTGCGTACCCCACAAGGAACACGATGACCAAGTAGAAGCAGAACTTAGCTATGCCATGGACCTGTATGACCTTAACAGAAAAGTTAACAACAACGAGAGTGTTGTGGGTGAGTAGGCATAAACCTAACCTATAAAAATAAAAAGTCATCTAAAATTTTATTTATGTTTGCAGGTTGGTGGGCCACTGGTAACGATGTGACTAATCACAGTTCTGTTATTCATGAGTACTACGCTCGCGAGTGCAACAATCCAGTGCATTTAACCGTAGACACATCCCTCTCGGGAGGCCGAATGGGATTGAAAGCTTACGTTTGCATTCAGTTGGGTGTTCCCGGAGGTAAGACCGGATGCATGTTCACCCCAATCAATGTTGAGGTGACTTGCTATGAGCCAGAGGTATTTGGCTTGAAACTCCTCCAGAAGACGATTAGTGTATCTAGCCCAAACCGCCCAAAGACGGTGTCTCCGATGTTGGACTTGGCACAGATCTCTGAAGCTTCCACCAAGTTGCAAGGATTGTTGGACTTGATCTTGAAGTACGTTGAGGATGTTATTGCACGTAAACAGCAGCCAGACAATGCTGTTGGTCGTTCCTTGTTGGACTTGATCCACTCAGTGCCACACATGAAGCACGAACAGTTCACACAAATGTTTAACGCCAACATTCGCGATCTGTTGATGGTGGTCACACTCTCGCAGCTGATCAAGACACAGCTCCAACTCAACGAGAAGCTGACCTTTATGCCCACAAATTGAAAATAATTGTTTGTAAGGAGAGGGTGGCGTTTAAATGAGAGAAATACATTCGACAGGTTCTTTGAATAGATTTCTGGTTTTTATTATAAGGACTGGCAAACTCACAGAATCGGGTAAGTAAGTTCAGTTGCGTAGTCAACTGATCTTGGATTTATGCTTTAGCGTCTAAAGGCATAGTTCATTGATTAGTTTGATCAAAGCAAATCATGTATTATATTGAGCTATTCATTCAACAAAGACCACAGCATTACGATCAAGATATCTCATATGCGTTGGCATGTCTGAGGGAGTTAGTTCCCCTACCGGAATTACATAAAAAGTCAAAATAAAAATGATTGTATCCTAGGATAAGCTCCTTTGGTTTTTGTTGGGGTCATTCTTTCTTTAAATAAAATGGAGAAATGCAGGGATAAAGCTACAACGACACTCGAATGGATGATTTGAAGGGAAATCGTTTGCTTATGTCTGAGAAGGTTTATGTTAACCATCTTTGATTATTAGTGGAGCACTCTGAGTTGGCATCAATTATTGCAAAAGAGATGGGGGATAAAGTTGCAGTATTTTGCAGAATTTTACAATGCTCATCAGTTTTTAATAGTAAGGAATCTCTGACAAAAGAAGAACGAAAACTTGATCGGACATGCATCGACACTGAATTTAATTGGACCATCATGCATAATGATCTAGTAGTAAAAGTATAATCTAAATATGGATGATAACCATTAAGGGCCTGAAAGCGTCTAAGAAATTGGTGAGCATAATTTTCGAAATGAATTAAAGAATGTAGGAAACCCTTAAAATCGCTACACTGTTGGCAATTGAGTTGAAATGCAAGACCAAAGAAAACCGATGCAAACACATCACATAACATGTGACTAATTTTACGCATATGATACAACTAAACAAATATCTTTTTTTTTTGTATCGTTCTGCACATTCCAAGTCATCGACGACCATGGCAAAAAATCGAGTTGCGCAAAGCCATATCTGTAGTAGTTGGATAATGGCCCTATCATGTCACAAAATGAGGAATCGAGAAAACCTGGTAATGGCTTAGATATCTGGCAGCGAATCTCAGAATACCTATTCTACATTCCCTGTCCCCAAATAATGATCAAACGACGAAACTGTTTTAACATTTTGCCCAAAAAGTTTACTAGGTTATAGTTGTTTATACAAGAGCCGAAGTTATTAGCCTTAGTGACGTTAACATTAAAACTCCAGTCAGCAAGATACAACATTAGAAAACTTAAATCAACAGAGACTGATTCCATGGAATTCAAATTCAGGAGATGTCAGATCATTTTAACCTATGCTGGGTGGCTGGGCATAGAGACTAGGTATTCTTATCGCTACTG
This sequence comes from Rhingia campestris, assembly GCA_932526625.1. NCBI lineage: Eukaryota > Metazoa > Arthropoda > Insecta > Diptera > Syrphidae > Rhingia > Rhingia campestris. The sequence continues at coordinate 110,089,470 of OW052182.1, forward strand.
GAAAAGCTTACTTGCTCAACATGCTAACGGCAAATCAAACCTCAGATGTAGTCTTGGCACGACGTGTCAAATAACCAATCAAATTTGGCCAAAGCTAGATTTGAGAAGATCAAAGGGACTGATTTCACTCGATAGATCATACATTAACCCCACTATAGGTATCATCACTGTTTGACACTGTTTAATAGGTAGGCACGCAGAAAGGCTAGGCATCTACTCAAACGCCTTCTGTAGGAGCTGCATGGACGAAGAGGAAGAAGAAACAATACTTCATCTCCTTTGTAACTGTCGGGCCATATCAAACAAAAGGAAGCTCCATCTTGGAGCTTACTGTTTTAAAAATCTTAGTGATTTGACAGAAACGGAAGTGAAAAGCCTCCTCCGTTTCATAAAAAGCTCTGAATGGTTTTCTCACAGATAACATGGAGAATGGAGTGTTATTATTGTATGATTTGAGTTTCCTAATGTTGTATCTTGTTGACTGGAGCTGTTATCGATAATACAAGAAGAATGCTAACAAACTTTTGACACACGTACATTTTGGCTAATGACAAACGTAGTTAGTAACAAACTTAGACACTCTTCATAGTCTGAAAAATACAAAAGCAAAAGGTCGATATATTTGTTGGAATATAAAATTCGGGTCAGAGGTTAGCAACAAATATACACCACTTGATTTCTAGCAGGCTAAGCCCCTAGTCAAAATTTAGCATCCGCATAGGAAAAATAGACGTGTGTGAACATGAAAAAACGTCTGTGGCTTGTCACCAATGTTTATTATAAGCCCTTTCAAGGTAGTAGATATCTTTGCTGCTTGCTTTGGTATAGATTCTATCTATTGTGATAACAAAAAGTTCAGGCTCACCTTGCTGGTGTCCTGCCGAAACCTGCCAAAAACAGGTGGAACTCCCTACCGACCAACATCCAAGAGGATGTGGCCTGTGTATGACAAAGCAAGAAACCACATACTATTTCAAAGAAACAGGAAATCTGTTTCGACACTAGAAGGGATTCTACTGGACACAACTTACTTAAAAGCCACAAACTGAAAATGCATCTTATAATATATTGTAGAAGCTGCGGTGATGAAGAAATACACGAGGATACACCCTACTTTCTGTGCCACTCACTCCACTAAATGGCTAAAGATTTCTTTTTTATAATTAATCCCACTCAAAGGGTTGTGAATACCCTTTATGTGTCTCAGCTCAATGCGGGCGTCAAGGAAATTGAGGATAAGAAGAAAGGAGGTACTGATGCACTGTAGTTTTTAATGACTGTAATGTACACGGCAAGGAAAATGAGAATTTGATAGAGCATTTCACATTCGGTTTATATACAAATCTCTAAATTTCATCGTACGTCCGAAGACAAGCTTGAGGGTAAACTGATTTGTATTCATAGCGTAGCGAGTATTGCGACTGAATACAACAAACGAATGGTTGTTAAAGAGCGATAAAACAAGGAAAGGCAGGAGACGTTTCGACGTTCAAGCGAAACTAAAGATTTCGCACCAATCTAGAAGGTGCGATAATTGAGTTTGATGCGATTAATTAATTTCGCTGCCTTTTTGGCGACTTCAAATATGTCGTTACTTAACCTCATACCGAGCATGGAAAGCTATTCGGATTCTTCTACGTAAGTGGCTGTAGATTTTGGTTTAGTGAGAGAAGACATCATTGTGTTTTGGAAGCACTGAAATCCACTCAGTCCCTTTAAATACCCTTTCCCATCCCATCCTTAAAAAAATGCCACCAAAAATTGTTTGTGGCTAAAAACGGAATGGGGATGAATTATAGAAAGTGGCATTGTCACCACATCAAGTTTTTCTATGGCAACTGATATGCGATTGGGTACATAAATTGTTTTTTTTTTAAAGGAAAACCCCCATATGGACGAAATGTTCGAAACATTTTTATAGTAAGTTTCTTAAAATTGTCATAAAATTATACCGAAAATAGTTTTTTTTTACGAAAAACGCCCTCAAAAAGTGGGCGTGACATAAAACTTAATATCTTGTTCAGACACTTTTTCAAAATTCTTAACGGTTTGACAAAAATATTTTGTTTCTAAAATGTAGGCTTGGAAGTGGGCGGGTTTTGAAAATTGTTCTGCTTCGTCGAAAAGAGAATCTATATATTCAATTTCATCATTCTAGCTCAAAACTTAAGGCCCAAAAATCGGTGACACATAGCTCAACGTATATCTAGCTAATTTTTTTCTCTATATATCAAAGCTAATATACCTCTATGGGATAGAGTATACAAATGTGAAAGAGATTGGAAGACTGAACTGAGCCTTGAAAGACTCCAGAATTTATTTGGTGCGTAACAGACTTGAATCTGTCCAAAACAAAATGAATTGAACGTTTCAATGGAAAAGCTCTAATACATAGAAGGGCTCGATGTCAAACCCTTTCAAATGAATTTAAAATATAAAGCGCTACAATATTGCTTTCTCCAAAATGGTGGATTGATGGGTTACACTATTAGGTGATGTATGTCATTAAATTATCTGTGGACCTGTTGCTGCAAAAACCATACTGCCGGTCATTGAGAACTTTTCGTGTTTCGAGATAAGCCGACGATTTATCAGCGTTTTCATGACCTTGGAAAGAATGGTCGAAAGTTCAATTGGTCGGTAGCTGGAGGGAGAAGTACATTCACCTTTTGTTGGTGCAGGCTGAACAAATACAGTTTTCCATCTACTCGGAAAGAGTTTTGATTAGTAGGACAGATATATAACCTTACACCTGGACCATCGGATTTGTAAATATCGAGATACAATTCCGAGAATACGACTCTACGAAATGATGCCTTCCTCATAAAGCAGTTTGAATGATTAAAATCTATGCATACTGTAATCTGTAATCTGTACTGTCACTTGGATTAGCCACCTGCTTTTTCGAATACTTCCATCTTCAAAATTTTTGTCAAGTCTGGTGTTTTTTGTGTGTTGGAAGTTAAGAATATTAGTTGGAGTACTCATACTCAACTAATGGTTAATGGTTTCTTAATGAAAACCTGCTTGTTTTAGTAATGGCCGTGCTCCTGGAGTCAGTTTTAGTAAGTAAACTTTGATGAAGCTCTGTTCTTAAAGGTCAATCGACCATTTTAGTCACGTGACATTGGAAAGGAAATAATCGCATAAGCACTCAGATATGAGTGAAAAAGCTAATTTAGCCCGTTCTGTCATGAAAGTGTTTTTGAATTCAGTAAAAAATAAAAATACTATAGGTTCATTTAAGTTCATTTAAAGAATAACTATTCTGAATAAATAAACGTTAATAAACATCTATAAATATGGAAAAATTAAGTTAAATAAGGGTTGGCATAAGTTTGACATTTACCTTCAGTAAGATTTTCCATTCCACATCACCTTACCTTATTTTTCAGTTGTAATCTGAAATCCGGTACACGGCCAATGCTTCAGTAATGCGGGGCAAAGAATTTCAGAATTCGCCATGTTAGTACTGCAAAAACACTGCCATATACGAGAAAAGGGAGGACAATCACATAGCAAGGCATTACAGAATTTATGAACCCTTATAATTGTGGGAATCCAGTAAAAACTCATTCTATAAGTAGTCCTTTTATCTTAAAATACGTATTTGTTAAATCGTCTCACTTATTGTTTTTTTTAAACAAATCAATAGAAAAAGTATCAGGATTTCGAAATGATTTCGTTTCTACAGATTCGGACCCTGATCCGTCGGTTTATATTTGCATGTTGATGACAAATGTCCAATATTTTCCAAAGCCCCGATTCTGATAAAATGTTGTTACAATATTGGTATTAGCAATGATAATATATGTCCGACAAATAGATATATAAGGACAAAATATTAACAACTTGGTGTTAATTTTTCAAAGACGTGTTCTAAGCCTGTAGATACGTTTAAAAGTCATCTCGAATTGGTTCTAGAATAAGAAAACCGCCTCCAACCAGTCAAGAAAAAGAATCGTAATGTACATTATAATAACTTACATTGTATAACATGAAACCAGCAACTTCTCGAACAACCAGCACTAAGTGGATCTGTTATGCTTGCATATTGAATATCCGATTCTTATCAAAAAGGCATCACTGCATTAAATTAGTAACAATTAAAATGTTTATTACATTGCTCAACACCCACTTTCTATGCAAATCCTAGCCGAGTGTGTAATCATCGCCCATTGTTCGCGAACCCTTCGCAAAACGATTCTAATCCAAATCGTGACTGCCAATAGGCATCATTGCGCATACAATAGCATCGAATTGACTCTAACAAAGCGTTGCCCGCTTGACTCTGGTCAAGGTCGTTGGCTATGCAACAAAGTTATGCAATCAAATCTATGCTATCGGAGTTAGTTCCTGCCTGAGCAGCGATCCGTTCCCATTCTATGGCCAATAAATTTCAATTACAGTCATGCTAGGAGGCAGTACTTCTTCCCACAGCAATGCGCTGATGGAATCCATCAAAATGATTGCAAATCGATAAAGATGATGCTTCGCTGAGCAGCAGCAGTGGATCATCAGAAGCGTATGGTCTGACTATAGGCCAAGTTTATAAGAGACGTGCTCTGTCTGGGGAAACCGCGATGAATAACGAGAATCGGTGGTAATGATAGTCGACAGGCGATGTCTGGAAATCGTTGTTTCGAGAGCACAGCTCAATAATTATATGCATAGCTCAAAATGCGATACCCATTCGGTGGGGGAGATAGCGAGAAAGTGAAGACTAGCAGTAGAGGAGACGTTGACTCTAGTTGCGGGTATCAAATGAATGACAATTTGGTTTCCGTCGCTGCGCGCGCCGTTTGCTATTATCGTTGGCTTATGTTGAAATTCTATCCAATGCGACGATGGAATTGCGTTATGTGATCTGGAAGATTGTGTAATTTAGGAAACACGTTTGTATCGAGTGTTTTATTGTGCGTTGAACACTGTCGCTGTTAGTACTCACTCTTAGAGTATATATAAACTTTTACCGCTGCAATACCATTACGGATATTGAGGGAAAGGCACTCTCTTCTCTGTTACCTTGTTAAGTTACACGTTATTCGCAAATATTTGATTAATTAAATGATATAGTTATTTTTTACCACATTATTAGCCACTCATCGGAAATAATCTTTGCTACTATAATTATAGGTATTTTATTTAAGCTTATCGAAGTACACATAGTGACTGAAAATTGTCTTGTGATCATATATTCTTTAAGAATATTCACAATCATTGCTGCGAATCAAATCTTATTGCTACATTAGCATGGCACTGATAAAGATACTGTGTCGAAATTATTGACTCATCCTTACAGCACGTTCGTCTCTCGCTGTCTTACCGAAATATGTTCACCTTTTGTTACGTCTTAAATGTAATCACGCTTTGGGGCATGTGTTGCTTCTATTACGTCCAACCCCCAAATCACATCACCAGAACCATGGAAAGTTAAGACCCCTTAACAGAAAAGGCGCAGGTGAAATAACTAGCGGAGGCCCTTCGCTGTTAACAATAATGTATTACTGTCATTCTGGAAATACGATAAGAAGGGCTGAGAAGATGAAAAATTACTATTAAGCAGAATTAGCGACTATTCGGTCCCGAATTTAATAGATGATATATTAGCTAATGATAAAGGAAAAAAGATGAAATCACTTAAGACTGTCCTTACAAACTTGAGAAAACGTATAGGCTTTATAGACTAATTACGACCTCAACATCGTGCTGAGTTATTTCAACGCCATGGTATCAAGGAGGAAACTCTTTAGCTATATGTCCGAAAACATAGCTAACTGATTTTGCTGCGGAACGAAATACTCACATCGTACTTGGTTTTTTGGTTTTATTCCTTATCATTATTATTCCGGTATTCTCCGTATCAACAAACTTAACAACAACCGGAACATCAACCAATGAAACGAACTTCCACAAGACGTATTTCCACCAATATACAATCTGGAAGAATTCATAAGCAAAATATCTGCAAGCATCATCGCACCCGGGGCTTAGATTTGCTAGTAGGTAGGTATTAAACTTAACTTTCATAGTATTTATATGAAGTCTTATGTTGCCAATACATTAGCGAACGCATTGTTACAATCCGCATCAAGGCCAAATTCGCCAAAACAAACCTTATATGCGCTCACGCTCTGACGGAGGAAAAAGATGATATTACTAAGGATTGCTTCTACGAGCTCCTTGACAAAACCTATGAGCGACTACCAAAGTAAGATGTTTAAAGCGACAGCATTAAATTTGGGGAAGTAAAAGGATTCGGCTCCACAACTTTAGTAGTACTATCACTATTTAAGTAGTCATTATTAATTCACTTCGTCAGAAATCAAACGAAGAATTACTATTCCCAACCGCTGTTTCTTTGGGCTAAGAAAGCAAGTTAGTTATAAAGCGCTACTATGGAGACGAAGATTAAACCACGAAAATGGGAAATTGATCAAAATTCTGAATTGGACATTTTGGATGGCTAGGACATGTGGCGCGAATGATGGAGAATTCCCAGCCGGTAGAAGACGCTATGAAGGAATACCTTAAGTAGCGTGCACAAGGTGAGGCCCAAGTTTATTCGGACTTTATGGTATAGTAAGACCCTATATGAATTCCTTCACATACACATGTCTAGTGTATCAGGTTTCAGTTTATTTCAAACATTCTTCTTCGTATGGAAGCTTGAAATATGTTATACGAAATGTGAATACTTTTCCGCATCCCAATAAGACGCGGTAATTCAGATAGTAATTCAGTAAGTAAGTAAGTAAATAGAAAAAAAATTCAAGCATATTCATTAAAAAAAAACATGATTTTAAGGCATGATTTGAGTTTAAAACATATGAGAAGGCTACAATCCGCTGTGCAGATCGTTGAATACCCTATCCAATCCCGACTGTAAAACTAATATCCCCAAAAAGTGGACATGGCTTAAAACACGATGGGGTTTAAATATAGAAAATGACATTGTCACAACAAATTTTACGGTTCTACAAAAGACAAGGTTTTTCTCCTGCATAATGTTAAGGGGTAGTGTATAAAAATGGTTTTTATATAAAAACGCCCCCAAAAAGTGGGCGTGGGTTAAAATGGTCTACAGACAAAATATTCATATTATTATTACTAATGATTCTGCATCAAAAGTTTTTTTTCGAAAATTTTAAAATTTGACCGAAAAACTTTTTTTTATTAAAAACGCCCCAAAAAGTGGGTGAATACAGATATTCAGATTGTCTAAATATGTTGTTCAGAAACATTTTCAAAATTCCTTATGGTTTGGTCAAAAACTACGTTTTTCTAAAAAGGAGGCGTGGCAGTTGGCGGATTTCAAAAAAAGATTGAAACCATGTACTTCCTCCGAAAATGTGATGACTCACTTGGTTTCAACAAACCTCGTCCCCGCAGGTACCTCTATTAAATGTACCAAAATTAGTAAACCGGAAAGTTTCGTTTCTTCATTTAAAATAGTTGTACCACCAAATCTATTCGAAAAAGTATGTGACACTAACTCATGGCCCGTAAATACTATTGTCAATGAGTTTATGCCACGGAGAGCTAAACGCGGAGTTAAAAGCTCGGCACCAAAAAACTCTACCGACTGTCCCTCTACTACCAAAATGTAAGAGGGCTTCGAACAAAAGCAAAAAATATATTTCTAAACTCTCAAGCCTTTTCACACGACATATTCTCCTTAACCGAAACGTGGCTTAACGCCAGTATACTTGACTCGGAACTCTTTAATCATGAGTTCTTAGTATATAGGAATGACCGTCACATAAATGACCTAAAAGCGCTTGGAGGAGGTGTTCTTACTGCGGTTCGCAGTCACCTTACCTCTGAGAAAATTGATTTTCCATTCATTCTTAATACCGAAATAATTTGTGTTAAGATAACTATTGGAAATAAATACCTTTATGTCGCAAATGCGTACATTCCCTCCTTTCGTCTTGGCACTCTGTATTCTGAGCTATCAAAGGCTTTAGAATACATCTTTGACTTATCTTGTTGTGACAGTAATATTTTGTTGCTGGGTGATTTCAACTTACCACACATAGAATGGGTGCCTTCGGAAGGAGAAGCTCATTTTATACCATCAGAAGTCTCTGCACAACAAGAGCTATCATTACTTGATAACATTTTATCATTTGACTTACAGCAAACAAGCTGTATAAAAAATCATAATAATCGAATTCTCGATTTAGTTTTTTCTTCTGACTCTGTTAGTACTGCAGTATTAGAATCTAGTACCAGCATTACTAACATAGACAAAAATCATCCTCCATTAGATATTTTTATTGACATAGGCGGACATCTGTACGAACATTCTGACTCGTATGATCGTTCGTACTCTTTTTGACTTTCGGAAGGCGAACTTTCAAAGGCTATCCGAAGAAATAATTCTTTCGAATGTTAATATTGACAGCCTCTCCAATTTAGAAGAAGCTGTTAACAAATTCTATCTTCTAATAAAAGATTGCATGGATAGAACTATCCCAGTCAAGCATTCTAAGAATGCTCAAATCCAGCATCCTTGGTACACGAAAGATCTTAAATCTCTTCGGAATATACGTAACCGGGCCTGGAATAATTTTGTTAAAAGTCAGAATCAATACGACTATGATAAGTACCTGAATTATTTTAAGGAATTCTCTGCGATGTCAAATAGTTTATATAATGGCTATATAGCCAATATGGAGAACGCTCTTAAAAGTGACCCAAAACGCTTTTGGAGTTTTGTCAATTCGAAGAGAAAAACGGATGGATATCCAACCAACTTCTCTTACAATAATTCAAAAATATCGAGCTCTTTTATTTTATCTAACTTATTCGCAGAGAATTTCAGTAAATCATTTATTGATACCCCTCTTGTCTTAGACGAACAATATTTCAGTTATCTCAATGACTGTTCTCAAGTTAATTTCAGCAACGTCACATTTGACGATGAGACAATAATTAAATATATCGCTTCATTAAAAAATGATTATTCTGCTGGGCCCGATGGAATCCCACCAATAGTCGTAAAGCAATGCAAAGATGCTCTTTTGCCATACCTTAAGTATATGTTTGAAAGCTCCCTTAAAACAGGAGTATTCCCAACTCAATGGAAAAATGCATTTATTACACCTGTTTTTAAAAAAGGTGAACGAGGAGACATTTCTAATTACAGACCTATTTCAAAACTCTCTTGCATTCCTAAGTTATTTGAACATATTATTTGTGATAAATTGGTATTCCTGTGTCGAAACATTATCTGTAAAGAGCAGCATGGCTTTGTAAAAAATAGATCCACTGTCACAAATCTCTTAACTTTTATGCATCATTGTTCCAATAGTTTGGAAAATAAAAAAGAGGTCGATTGTATATACACTGACTTTTCCAAAGCTTTTGACCAGTTATCACATAACATCATAATTTATAAACTTAAGGTTTATGGTTTCCCTCCAGGTTTCATAAATTGGGTTCAATCATATCTCTCACTAAGAACTTATCAGGTAAAATTTAGAGGCTCTAAATCCAACCCTTTTGTTGCCCAATCTGGAGTACCCCAAGGTAGTCATTTAGGCCCTATCTTATTTATTCTTGCTATTAACGATGCAAAAGCTTGTATTCGAGAGAGCAAAATACTGATATATGCTGATGACATGAAAATTTTCAAATGTGTAGGAGATCCAAGCGATTCGCTTTCACTTCAAACTGATTTAAATAACTTTACAACATGGTGTTTTAAAAACGGTTTGAATCTGAACCCCACTAAGTGCCAGCATATGTCATTTTCACGAAAACGTATTCCGTCCAATTTCAGTTATACTCTGTCGGGGCACACTCTCTGTCGTATAGACAGTTTTAAAGATCTTGGTGTTTATTTTGATCCTAAATTGGAGTTTAATAAACACATAAACGTTATTGTGAATAAATCCAACTCTATGTTGGGATTTATAAAAAGGTGGTCAAAAGAGTTCAATGATCCTTATGTCACCCTTTCGTTATATAACTGTCTAGTGCGCCCTCACTTGGAGTATGCCTCACAGGTGTGGACACCCTTCTATGTCGTTCATTCAAATAGAATTGAGGCAGTCCAACGCAAATTTATAAGATTTGCTTTGAGAGGACTTCCATGGGATGATGTACACAATTTGCCTCCGTATAGGTGTCGAATTAAACTGCTGCAGTTGTTGCCCTTGTCTCAACGTAGACTTAACAATGACATGGTCTTCTTACACCAAATATTATCAGGACAAATAGATGCTCCTGATCTTTTAAGTGCTATTGGTTTTAATACCCGTGGAGGTTCCTATAACCTTCGTAGACTAAATATTTTACATATACCTAATCATAAATACAACTATGGTATGCATGAGGCTATAAGTCGCATGAGTAGAGTTTACAATAAAAATAGCGATGTAGTTGAACTGCATGTTAGTAAAAGTAGTTTAAAAAACACTTTGCGTAATTGTATTCTAGAGTCGTAATAAGTGTATGTTTATTTTTTTTTTCTTGTTTTGTTAATAATAATTTTATCGTTTATTGATTTTGTTAGTGACGTCAAACTAACTTCAGTGTTTTGTTATGTCCCACTAACAAATGCACTAAATGATGAGCCTGTGGATGCATTTTATATGCTGTGGCAAATCTCTGCTCGTAGATGCGCTTGTATTAAGCTCGCTACGACACAGATCTGATAGTGTATTTTAAAAAAAATTTTTACACTTGTTCTGCTGGGAGGAACAAAGAGCACGTGTTCCAAATTTCATCATTCTAGCTCAAAATTTAAGGCCCAAAATCTGGCGACGTACGGACGGACAGACGCACGGACAGGCATGGCTTAATCGACTCAGCTAGCGATTCTGAGTCGATCCATATACTTTGAAGTATATGTAGCCAAATTATTTCTCTATATTAGAATCTATGTATCAAAACTAATATACCCCTATGGGATAGGGTATAAAAATAATAAAACGTGTAATGCCATTTACTTTGGCATTATGTATAGTTTTTAAGTTTATTTAGACTGTTAATTAATTATTAATAGTATTGGCGCATAGAGATGAAAAATTGAGTGCAAATTATGTATTATACCATTAAAAGATTGGGCACGTAAAAATCTGAAATCTGAGAGCAAACCTGAAAATCCTAACCGAAAACGCTATAAAATTAGTCACTGCGTTCTTAATGTTTTATGTGTTACCTAGTCACTGTGTTGTTTCCATTCACAGTATCGTAGCATGTGTTTTGTAAATATTTTCTGCCGTGTTTAATATATCTATGTTGATACAGGATAAATCAAGGCCAGCAAAATGTAGTAAAAACCGGGTCACAGATTCGAATCAAACTGCAAAAACGGAAATAAAAATAAATAAACAATAAATCATTTATGTCAATTACATCAGTGATGTAATCCTAAGTATGTATAGTTTCATAGTAATGAAATCAACAGGCACACCTTTGAGTGTATCTAGTATTTACAAAGTGCGTTAAGAGAAACGGGTTTTTCATCAACCTGTTACGATTAAATTCAGATACTCTTTAGTTCAAGATGCTGTAAACGCCAGGATGAGAATGGAGTGGACAAATTTATGGTAATTGTTGCAGTTTCATAGTGATAAACAGGATTGTGCAAACAAAATTAAGATACGCACGAGTTTCTCTTGGAATGTTGTCAGGTAACTATATGCCTGCATCCTTGAACTTGTAAGGTTTTTGTATCTCTTTATGTGGCGAACAAAATCGTATAAAAACAAGAAAGATTGTGAATTGAAATATACTCAGCAAAAAGCTTCTGAATTCGTTGGACTTCAGGTTCACCGTTATTAGCCTATTTGATTAGCAAACGGACTCGGGGTAATAGATTTAGGTGCGGAACGAAACTCCACAATAGCTTGCATATGATTTCTTCATAATTATATTTTTAAGTGAACATTGCCTATAATATTCTGAAGTATTTTGAAATCGGACTACTTTCTTGTTACAGCCAAGATACGAACTCGAATATTCAACACACTTTAATGTAGAAATTCTGCGTGAAAGTTTGATGAAGGAAGGCTTATTCTGCAATCGCAAAAATCCACCGAAATCTTTTTGGATTTAGTATTTCATAATCTTTCAAGGGACAACATCCTGACTGATGACATTAAGAAGCCCTATGGCTTGATATGATTTGATGGGTAGGTATATCCCGTCCACCAACAAAGAAAACGCTGGTTAGACGGCAGACTAGTGTTACAAAACTCATGAGCCAATACCTGGGCAAAATAATATTATACTTGATAGCAGTATGTCTAATGTCTTCTGGTATTTCGTCATTTGTTTGCTTGTTCTATAAATAATTTTAGTATTATTTTGATCGTCTCGTTGTTAGTGGGCATTTTTTCATTAACCGCTTATCTTATGGATCGTTTAAATAAGACATGTCTAGAGATGACGCCAATATAGAGAATGCAGCGGCTGTGCTTACCAGCTTATGAGGGCCTAACTAATTATACGCTGTCAATAAAACGGGGAAAAAATGAAGTGGTTGATTATAGGTGGCAAAGATTTTTATTTCTTAATTTCAAGTTTCCTTCCGAATCTAAAAAAAGAAAACACAGATAATCCGTCCAGTGTTTATGTTAAAAATTTCAATCCGTTAGTAAGAGAGTAAAATATAAAACAGCGAGGGTGTTAAGTAACGCTTAGTTGAGTTTATTCATCATCGTTGCACTTACTTATTTATTTAAGTTTCACTTCAGTCCGGTGTGCAATTTAACCTGAACCAACATGCCTCTCCAATAAATACGAAGTTTTTGTTACCAAGTTTATGTCTCTGCATAGCGTGGTTCTAATTAACCCAAACGGAACCGATGAATTTCCAAAGATTTTTTGTTTCGAAACGACCAAGTATTTCTTCATCCGCTTTTGATAATGTCTATACTTCAGCGCCGTAAATTAGGACTTGGATGATCAAGATCTTGTATGAAATTTAAGGGCTTAATTCCTCAATAGCCTTTTTAGCAAGAAGAAACAGCGGTTGGTAAGAGTACATAACCTTTTATTTGATTTTCTTTGCGCGGGCCGAGGTATCAAAGTTATAACTGTCAAATGTAAGGCTCTGTCTGATTCGTTTATGTTGCGTGTCGCTTCTATAGACAGTTATAGTTGGTCTTGTTCTCATTGTTATGCCCATTTTTGCAACATCCTTCTCTATAATAGCAAATTAAGCGGCGATGTCAATATTGTCGGGTTGTGCTAGTACCCCTTGTTGGCCCTGGTGTTGGCTCAACTTGATTATCAATTCAGGTTTAGAAGTAAACAGAGAAACGATATAAAAACGACACCTTTGCGATGATACTGCTATTCTAGCAGTTGGCACTTAACCAGGTCAGTAAATAGACAAAATACTGACGGATCGCAATTGAATAAATCGATTCATGTACATTTATCATACAAACGAACAAAAAGCTTCCCTATATAAATAAATACGGTTCGAGTCCTGTTTGCAAACGAAAGCGAAATTAAAATAGAAGGTGTATTCTAAAAAGAAAAGTGAAGAAATTAAAAATAGCTATGTATTTATGTACAGATTGCTCGAACAAAATTCGAAGCCTAACCTTTATAACATGCTGCTATTATACTATCATGTGCTTAAACCGGTTTGGATATATGGTACACAAATATGGGGTTGCACCAGTAAAACGATGTTAAGATCAGTCGTTCAAATTCGGCATAAAACAGGAGGTCCCACCATCGTACAAAAAGTACACACGCACAAATGAACGGTTGTGACAAAAAGCTAGGACCTAGCTACTTACGTGCCAGTTGCGCCCAAAATTTGTATTTTTTTTATTCTCAACTGCCTGAATGTAATCTGTCAAATGCTTTAATAACCTTTTAATAAAAAAAATGCTAGCTAGGTCGCATACTTAGATATCTAATACAAAAAGGGTGGTTGGTTGCTTAAGTAAAAATCTCACAATGTTGTGAACACGCGCCGACGGCCCTCATAGTGTAAAAAAGTAAAGAGGGAGTAAAAATGTCGTTTTCGATCATGTTTACATCAACCATCAACATTTTAACAACATAATTTATCATTTTGTTACGTTTTTTTATCTCCAGATGAAAGTTTGCCAAAAGTTAATTAAAACCAAATTGAAAAGCTTATTTAAGTTGCAAAACTAAAGCTAAAATTGTTTGCTTTAAATTCATATATTTCGCTTATCTTCTTCATATTCTCATGTCTGACGTCATACACTCGTTCACAACAGTGTTCTGTTCACATTTTTAGAATGAACTTATTTTTAGCACCAAGTATCTATCAATTATGTATGTCGATAAACTGTTTACAATAATTGGAACTTGTTTTGGTCCAGCAACTTAATATTGCAATTCCACATATTTTAATAGGACTTTTTGCAATAACCATTATTTTCCTGATTATTTGTTTTATAACGCCTTCCTTAGAAGTAGGTTCTTATATGATAGTTTCAGCAACAAACGGATACCTGAGCTCATCACATTCAAATTCAATAGACTTAAGGAAATTGCCTAAATGAGCTTTTTCAGTTGCTATTTGCATATTGAGTGGTCAACTACAAGCATGTTTAGTTCGGTGCTGCTAACTTTGAGTCTAATCGGAATAATCGCAGGGTTATTCTACGTCTTTTTGATTTGGAACTTTGATTACTGGAAGAAACGTGGAGTAAGAGGACCTACACCAAAGCCTTTCTATGGAAACTTACCAAGCATGATCAATCAGAAGCAAAATCTAGTCTATGACTTGCAGGACATTTATAAGTAAGAGGAGAATTAGAATGCATATTATCAGACCAATGTTGCCAAGAATATTTTGTTTTGTAGACAATATCGTGACGATGTAGACTTTGTTGGAATATTCATCATTCGCACTCCACATTTGATGTTACTTGATCCAAAATTGGTAAAGAGCGTACTGATAAAAGACTTTAAGAACTTTCATGATAATGAAGGTGCAAATTGGGTAGGCTTATGGTTATTCTATACAAATACTAATTTTAATAATTCTGTACTCTAGTTTGATGAAAAAAGTAGTAGAATTATGGCTGAAAACCCATTCGCATTGCGAGGTGATAAATGGAAGGAGAGACGTCAAGAAATCTCACCTGGATTCTCACCCAGCAAGGTCTGTCCAAATTAATCTCATATTCTAAACTCCATTTGAATTAAATGAGGCTTGTGTCATTCTTTAGATTAAAGCATCTTATCCAGTGACTCAGGAAGTGTGTGAGAGGATGGTAAAGTATATCTGTGAAAATGGCATAGACACTGGCAGTGATGGATTCGATGCAAAGGATGTAAGTTATAATATAGTGCGGCGGAAAAGTCTCTATCCAATCGAAAGATCATCTCATTATAGAACGGCGTATTACGTCATAGCAAATTTAATATTTGCATCTAATTGTCGGGGTCTTCAAAAAGTCAGTGTCCTATTGAGTTTTCGACGCATTCGGCGTGGATAGGTTTTTTCTGTACAAAATATTCATTACTCAGAAAACACACCTGATAGCTGATGAGAGCGTTTAACACAATGCTGCCAATCAGAAATTAAAAAATAAAAACATGATTTTAAGGCATGATTTGAGTAAAAAAAAATTTGTGTAAACTAGTCTTAGCGTCATTAACATTCAGAAAGTGTATCTGAACCCTAAAAGATCGGAAGATATCATCAGGGTTTCAATCACTCCGCTTCCGGGGTATTACATCAACATATCATTGACATTTATCCTTTGACATATTGGTGACGCACGTTATACTGGTTAGACCCTCTGCTTTATAACCTCGAACGACGACATTTACCTTACATTATCTCATATCGATATCGCTCTATGAAACTAAACAATATCATTGTGCCTTCCATAGCTTAGTCTTCGTTTCACATCTGAAGTGGTGTCTGATTGTGTTCTGGGCATCAAAGCAGGCAGTTTTTCACGTAAGCCGACAGAAATTCTGCGCATGGCCAAGGGATTATTTCAGTCATATTCTTTTTACAATATATATGCACTCATTGCGGAAATCTGGCCGGAATTACTGAATTTTTATAAAATGCCATTCTTCAGGAGAGAAGTTGAAGACTTCTTTTTCGATCTGATGAATAAGGCATTTGATATGCGCCGCAAACAGAGTGTGGATCGTGTGGATTTCTTGAATTTTATTCTTCAGCTGCAAGAGAAGAAACATTTGACCAACGAACAATTGGCATCGCACTCTATGACATTTTTGGTGGACGGTTTCGAGACAACGGCTTCGGTTGTCACACACTGCCTTTATCAGGTAAGTTTGTCAGAAAACCACATACTGATTGCAAGATTGCTTAATTATTATTCAAACTTTTTTTAAGCTCGCTAAATACCCTGAGGTGCAGGAAAAACTGTACAAAGAATTGATCGACAACGAAAATGAGAAAGGCCAACTAGAATTTGAGAGGCTCAGCGATTTGACATACCTCGATCAGTGTGTTTATGGTGAGGTTTTCAACCTTTCATTTTTAGAACTAATAATTTTACAAGTTACCCCTTTGTTTTTAGAGAGTATGCGAATTATACCACCATTGCCTATTTCTTCAAAAGTATGCACTGAGCGATGTGAATTAACCAACAAAAACGACGAAACGAATGAAATGCATCTTAACGATATAGTTCTAATTCCAACATTTATCTTCCATCATGATGAGAGGTATTTCCCGAACCCGAATGAGTTCATCCCCGAACGATTCGATCCTGAGCTCGGTGGTGTTAAAAAATTCCGTGATATGGGTGTTCTCTCACCGTTTAGTGATGGGCCAAGGATATGTATGGGGATGAGATTCGCTTTAGTACAAATCAAAGCCGGGTTGGTTGAAATTGTGAAGAATTTCCATATAAAGTTGAATCCCAAAACTAGAAGCGATAATCGAATGGATCCAATTAATATAATTGGGTCGCTGCAGGGCGGAGTTTGGTTAAATTTTGATAAGAGAAAGTAGTTGCATTGCAAAGTGTTAAAAAAAGTTTCAAGTGTGATTATTTTGTATTATATTAAGACTTGAGAAATCAAATGTTTATGCTATCACTACATAAATATTTCGATGCCATTTTGTAGATAGAGAAGATAGAGAATACTCGACAGCTGAAGTTTTTAATGTCCATAATGGTCTACTTCAAGGCACAGTAACTGCTCCACAGCTCTTCAATATCTACATTTCTGATATACTTAGGGAACTCGATAATTCATTGGCATTTGCCGACGACGCTACACTGTATGCAAGCGGCTCAAAAATTGAAGACATTCAAATCCAACTTCAAAGCAAGTTTGATAGGTTTCAAGCTTTCTGCTCCGAATGGAAGCTTAAAATAAACTATACGAAATGTGAAACCATACTGTTCCGCACCCCAATAAGACGCGGTAATTCAGATTTGAGACGCAACTGGAGAAATCTCAAAATAACGAGTTCAAATGGTCTTCGGATCGGGTCGAGAACCGTGGTAAAATATTTAGGTGTTCATTTGGACAAGTTTCTGTATTACAATGAGCACATAAATATTCAATTAGACAAGGCAAGAGCGGCATTCATGTCGCTAAAAAGCCTGTTTTATTCCAACTATCTTAGATCCGATGTGAAGATAATTTGTTACCAAGCATTCGTTCGTCCAATTCTGACTTATGCGAGTCCGGTGTGGTGGAACATTAACCCATCGTATATGGAAAAACTTCGAGTGTTCGAGCGCAAATGTCTTAGAGCCTGCACACAGATGTATAGGAGTGCACATTCCGATTATAGGCATTATGTCTCAAACAAAAGACTTCTGGATGCTTCCGGTGTGTCCAGAATTGACAATGTCATTCTAGATCTTGTAAGGAATCACTTTGTTCGTTCGGCAAGTGTTAGCGAAAACGAATTAATCTCTGGATTATTCTATCCGAATCCTGGGTATTTCAGAAATGCCTTGGAAAGTGGATACATTCCGCCAGAAACATTTCTGTTTCTGGATGCATATGGCTACCTATCGGATTCAACGAACGTTCCAATAATATACCATGCTGCAAGGAGAGCAACAGATAAAAGGATCCTTTATGAGCCTTTTGAATCGGGGGACGGGAATACTGATCAAATTAGATACTGCATTAGCATACCTGAAAGCGACAAAAGTAACATTAAGAGGTTAAATAGAGACCGATACTGGTGGCTAGACTGGGCTGAAGCCGATACTTAGGTTAAGTAAAACTAGGCCCTGACATGTGATCTCTGATCTAACGATGACTTGTTAGTCGATGGAATAGAGATCACATGACAGGGCCTAGATAGATTTAGATAGGTTAAGATAGGTTAAGTTAGTCTTGTAGGTTTTAGTTTTATATAAAAAAAAAAGTTGCGACTGTCTTCTAATAGGTTTTGATTCACATTTTCCTATTTTCAAAAAAAAAAAATATATAGTACATAACAATAATACAACAAATTCACAAAAAATATAAAAATTAGATTAAACAAACAAATTATATATCATGTAATGCGAACCATAATGGTCTTTTACTTTGGCAAAATTTAAAAATGTCTAGTCTTTAAGTTTATTTAGGCTATTAATTAATATTAAAGAAATTGTGAATAAATAAACGTTTAAAAAAAAAAAAAAAAAAAATGCCATTTTGTTTGATAAAAATAGTTTCGCGTTACTTGTGAAAAACCAATGGGAACCAGGGAATAATTATATTTCACATTACTGCCACGACCAATACCTATAAAAGCGGATTTACGTAATTTGTCCACAAAATGGTCCAACATTTTTTTTAAATTAATTTAATTTACAAGGTGGTCCATCTTCTAAAAATGAAATCTTATAAATCTAAAATAAACAACCGGTTTCCATATATTAGGTATTTTCCTTTAATTTAGTCCTTTTAGACCTCATTCAAGTGGTCGCTTTTATTGACCAAAGTAAAATGTGTCTTTTTTGCTGCTGTTTTTATTACTTTTTCGATCATTTCAAATAACCCCATGAAAAGAATTCCAGAAGGGTCAAATCTGGAGATCTGGGTTGAAAGTCAATGTCGCCATTTTTGACAGCACACGACTAGGGAATTTTCGTTAGAGAAACTGCCTTGTTTGCGATTTGGTGTGTTTGACACTGAATCTGATTTTTGGAAGCAAATTTGGATGAACGACGAGGCCCATCTCATAATCTCTTGCGCCGTTAACAAGAAAATTGCCGTATTTGGGCCAATGAACAACCAGAATCAGGAACCCACAAGATAAGCAGGCAGCATTATCTGACCTTATTTCTTTAAAAATGTTGAAGGAACGCGTATTACTGCCAATGGAGATCGCTACAGAGCAATGATCAATGTTGCCGAAAATTCAAGATATTCGTGTAGCTAACTTGTGGTTTCAATAGGATGGTGATACATGCCATACAGCTAACGAATCAATCGTGGTATTGTCGATAACGTTCGATGAAAACGTCATTTAAAGAAATTTTCCTTTCATTTGTCCACCAAGATCTTCTGTTCCATTGAATTGCTTTTTAAACCCGAAACGATTGAAGGTTTGGACGCCAACATAACTTATGCTATTCATGGAATACCGGCCGATATGCTTGAATGAGTTGACAAAACTGAGAATAGACAATTTAAGGGCTAGTCGAGGGTAACAATAGCATGAACCAAACTAACACCTCAAATAAGGATTTTCTTCAATACATTGATTTGTTGTGTTTATTAAAAAAAATAAGTCAGGAAGCTCTTATTGGATTACCCTTAATTTATTTATTAAATTTTTTTGTATCACTCATTGAATTTAGAAAAGATATTTGTACGTATACTATGAATTCTGACGTTCACTAACATTGCAAGCAAATACTACAAACGAAAGAATCATATCAAATCTGAATTATTCATGCAAGCTGTTGTTTGTTTTTTCCATCTGAATTCTGATGTATTTCTTCTTGTTTGCGATTAAACGTTGCGTTGATTGCCTTAATTTAAACCTGATGAAATGCACCGTCAAAAATATGATAAAATGTTTAGTCCGAATTCGTATGAAAGTAGTCGATCTGACTTCTGCCGACCTTAAAATTTGAAAAAAGAGTTTGGACTTTATATTAAGTCACTATATTATATAAACAGTTCCGAACCACGCCCAATTTTGGGGGCGTTTTATTAGACAATTCTGTTTTCTAAATATGATTTGAACAAATATTCATTATGACAGTTGTTCTATCCACCTTACGTCTTGTTATCAACACTCACACTTATCGTTTAGCAAGTCAACTTGGAGGTACAAAATAAGAACATTTGATGTGTAGTCAGAGTTGCAACCACTGAGCATTGCCAAGTTAAAGCCAATCAGTCTACCCTCGTTCTACAACACCAAACCATCAACGTTGATTGCCTTAATGCCTTAGACAATTCTGTTTTCTAAACATGGTTTGAACAAACATTCATTATGACAATTGTTTTATCCACCTTCAAATAAATTGAATCTATTAAAGAATTGTGGTGGTGATCAAGCAATTTGTTTCATATACGTATTTTGAAGAAAATCGATGGCGCCGTTTAGTCAGGAGAATTGATCGTGCTCACTTCAGATGGACAGACGAATGGAATTTGGGAAACAATTTTTATTTTTTCATAAAACCAATAACTCTTCAATACTTACTTACTTAAGTGGCGCTACAGTCCGGAATGAACCTGGGCCTCAACCAACATGCCTCTCCAATTAGCCCGGTCCTTAGCTAACTGCCTCCAGTTGCGCACTCCAAGTTGGTTGAGGTCGGTTTCCACTTGTGCGCGCCACTTAAGGCGAGGTCTTCCTCTACTGCGTCCGACGTCTGGCTGGGAATCGAAGACTCTGCGAGCCGGAGTATTGGTGTCCATTCGTTCTACATGTCCTAGCCATCTTAAACGTCCAATGCGGAGTTTTTTGACCAGGGGCATGTCGCTGTACAGCTCGTATAGTTCTTGGTTGAATCTTCGTCTCCATAGCCCGTCAACGCAAACGGGACCGAAGATTTTTCGAAGAATTTTCCTCTCGAATCTACCAAGGATTTCTTCATCCGCTTTTGATACAGTCCATGCTTCAGCGCCGTAGAGCAGGACTGGGATGATCAGGGTCTTATATAGGGTTTCCTTAGTAGTTCGAGTGAGGGCTTTACTACTAAATTGCCTTCTTAGCCCGAAGAAACAGCGGTTGGCAAGAGTAATTCTTCGTTTAATTTCTGACGAGATGTTGTTGTCAGAGCTAATAGCGGAGCCGAGGTAGACAAAGTCCCGTACTACCTCAAAGTTATATCTGTCAATGGTGACGTTCTGTCCAATTCGTCGATGTTGTGAGTCCTTTCGTGATGACAGCATATACTTAGTCTTACCCTCATTTACTGCTAAACCCATTTTCGCCGCTTCCTTCTCTATACTAGCAAACGTGGCTATGACATCACGTTGAGTCCTGCCAATGATGTCAATATCGTCAGCGTATGCTAATAGTTGCACCGACTTTTGAAAAATTGTGCCTCTGGTGTTGGCTTTGGAGTTTTGCACAATTCTCTCAAGAATCAGATTAAAGAAGTCACATGACAGCGCATCGCCTTGCCTAAATCCTTTTTTGGTATCGCATGTGTCGGTGAGGTCGTTTCCGACCCTGATGGAGCAGCGAGAATTCTCCATCGTCATCCTACACAAACGGACGAGTTTGGGCGGTATACCAAAACTAGACATGGCTCTATACAGTTCGTCTCTATAAATGCTGTCATATGCGGCTTTGAAATCGATTCCAGGATCTGCCGAAGTGTGAAAATTTGATCGGTTGTGGACTTTCCTGGCCTAAAACCCCACTGATAAGGGCCAATCAGGTTGTTGGTAAACGGTTTCAGGCGTTCACATATTACGGCAGATAGGATCTTGTAGGCGATGTTGAGGAGACTTATGCCTCTGTAGTTGGCGCAGTTCAGAGGGTCTCCTTTTTTGTGGATCGGGCAAACGATGCTGAGGTTCCATTCTTCAGGCATATTTTCATCCGACCAGATTTGGCTTATGAGTTGGTGGATGTTACTTACCAAGTCATCTCCGCCGGCCTTATAGAGCTCAGCGGGAAGGCCGTCATTTCCGGCAGCCTTATTAAGCTTGAGTTTAGATATTGCTATCCTCACTTCACTCAGGTCGGGTGGTTGGCAGTCTTCGCTGTCGTTGCCAATATTGAATGGTTCGTTCTGCCTGACAGCGGAATGTTGTTCGTCATCGCCGTTTAACAGTCTGCAGAAGTGGTTCTTCCATATCCTCAGCATCGACTGTGTCTCAACTACAATATTTCCTTGTTCATCTCGACAGGATTCTGTTCGAGCCTTGTATCCTTGGCTTTGACGTTTTACACTTTGGTAAAACTTGCGAACATCGTTCCTGGAGTGGCACCTCTCTATATCCTCGATCGCGCGCTTTTCTTGCTCTTTTTTCTTCTTGCTGAAAAGCCGATGTTCTTCCCTTCTTCTTTGCCTATAGAGCTCAATGGCAGCTCTCGTCTTCACCTGCAGCTTAGCCTTGTAGGCCTCGTTCTTGGCTGCGAGCATCTGTCGGCATTCCTCATCAAACCAGGGGTTTCTTGCTGGTGGGCGCGAGAAACCTAGCACTTCAGTTGCGGCTGATCTAATGGCCTGTTGGCATCGTTGCCATTGCTCTTCGACATTCGATGCTGGTGGTATGGTGTTAATCGAGAGGTTAAGGGATACGCGTTGTGCGAAGGTCTTGGCGGTCTCTTGCGATTGCAGTCTTCCGACATTAAATTTTTTCACAGTATTTCTGGATTGTTGTGGCGTGGTGGATATCCGCATTCTTACCTTGGCTGCTACAAGGTAGTGATCCGAGTCGATGTTAGCTCCTCGGAATGTTCGGACATCCAAAATACTGGATGCGTGCCTCTTATCTATCGCAATGTGATCAATTTGGTTGACCGTTCGTTGATCTGGAGACCGCCATGTCCCCTTATGGATATCGAGGTGAGGAAACCGTGTGCTGGCTATAGTGGCATTTCGTTCCGTAGCGAAATCAATTAGCCTAAGTCCGTTACCAGACGTGTTGTCGTGTAGGCTATGTTTTCCGACAATACTTCTAAAGATGTCTTCTCTTCCTACCTTTGCGTTAAAATCTCCCAGCACGATTTTAACATCGTACTTCGGTAGTCGCTCATAGGTTTTGTCGAGGAGCTCGTAGAAGCAATCCTTAGTTGTATCATCTTTTTCTTCCGTCGGAGCGTGAGCGCATATAAGGCTTATGTTGGCGAATTTGGCCTTGATGCGGATTGTTACTATGCGTTCGCTAATGTCTTGGAAACATAAGACTTCTTGCCTAAGTCTGGCACTTATAACAAATCCGCATCCGAATAGTCGCTGTTTCTGCTCACTATAACACGGTCCGTAGTATATGTCACAGTTTTTCATCCTCTTTTTGCCCGGCCCATCCCATCGTATTTCCTGGATGGCAGTAATGTCTGCTTTGTAGCAGTTTAGGGCTTCCGCTAGTTGTTCGCCTGCACCTCTCCTGTTTAATGTTCTCACATTCCAGGTGCAGATACGAACGTCGTTGTCCTTTTTTCGTTTAGCAGGGTCGTCAACAATAAAATCAGTCCTTTCCGAGGCTATTGGTTGCTTCGTAACTATGTTTTTTTTCTGTGGGTGGGTAGTTAACCCAAAGCACAACCCCCAACCTGGAGGGCCAGTTCCAATTTATTAGATACCCCTAGGACACGGGGCCATCAGTATCCACTACGGGATTGAGCGCTGCCGTTGGCCTTTCGGTTCATCCGCCACCATCTCTGTTCAAGGGGCCTGACTAACCCTTGAAATTCCTAGACAACCTGTTGTCCGAATATGTCAGAGCAGCTCATCTAGGTTCGCCTGGGACAGCCGGCCGGGTATTCATCCGTGCCATTCTCACCAGGGTGTTTATAGTGTTGCTGTTTTTCGTCATGTTATCAACACTCGCGCTTATCGTTTAGCAAGTCAAATCCGGTTGGATGAGACCAGTACCCGATGGTTACCACTTGGAGGTAAAGATAAGCACATTTGATGTGTAGTCAGAGTTGCAACACTGGGCATTGCCAAGTTAACGCCAATCAGAGTCTACCCTCGTTCTACAACACCCAACCATCAATAACTCTTCAATGGGAATATTAAAAATAGTTCATTTGAAAATTCCAAGATCCATAATTAAGAAATATTTTTCTAACGGTAAATAATAATAATCTAACTCTCAAAACGACCTTGCTGCCATTAATAAAAAAAAAAACGCTATACCACGCCTTCCAAAGATTGCAGCAGAAATAGATACCACCCACCCAAGTTGACCCACCGACGATTATGAAATCCATTAGAACAATAGTCACAGAATTAAAATCAAAACCGAGGGATTCAGGCGCCCTCAAGTCTGTCTTGTACTCTTATTCACGGTAAATCGTCGTCCACGACGCAGATATACCCCTTCTCAAATGCAGCAACACAATGCATTTCCTCGTCTCGCATATCCGAAAGAGAACAATTATTGTGTACCCTTTCGAGCATGTTTCCACTGAATACGGGTATAAATACCTTGTGCAACTAGATTGCCAGCATCAGAAACAGTTCTGCTCTTCAACTAGCCAAATAGCCGATACCTACACTATCACTGTCATCATGAATTACCTTGTACGTCAGGAGTGAACTTGTAGTTATAATCATTTATCTCACGGATAACATCTCAATTTGTATGTGCTTATTATCTTTTCAGAACGTCTGCATTCTAGTGCTTTTGATCGGCGCTGCTGTTTGTTCTCCTGTCGATTCTGAGGGCGAGAGTAAAAAGACAGAGAAACGTGGGATTTACGGAGGATTTGGATATGGTGGTGGACACGTAGGTTTTGGATACGGTGGCTATGGGCATGGGTTTGGATATGGACACGGATACGGAGGCTATCCTATTGGACATTACCACGCGCCAGCGTACTATGGCCATGGACATGGCTATGGTGGTTACCCACATGGATTTGGAGGACATCATCACTTCTATTAGAGGAGCGGATATAGTTAAAAAGCAGTATTTTTTATATAATTTGTGTACAGTGTAAAGTTTTTTGGAACAATTAAAAGCTATCCTTTTTTGATTTAAATCGTTTGCAGTTTGCTTTGGAAGAAAGTGAAGTGGCCTGGGCGGTTTTTTGTGTGATCCTGAATTCTAAAAAAACACATCATATCTACTATTCTATTTATAACAATGAGATAATATATATTGTGTTGGAAATATATTTTTGGCAGCTTAGCACGTAATTTAATACAATCAAGTTCAGACTTGCATCACATAATTCGGTTCTATTGATTATCTGCGAAAGGAAGATTAAAGATAAACATTGTTCTAGAATAGGAAGTAGATATTTTACCATCTGTTATATAAGTATGTTCTCGTACATCTGCGGTTAAAATTATTAAACTATAATTAAGTACGGGAATGCGGTTAAGTAAAATTCAGTATAATATAAGTTCATTTGCTTTGTAAAGAAAACATGCTAAAAAATATGAAAATAATTTTATCGTTCATACCAACAAAAAATTTCTATCGGACATTTTGTTTTCTAATGTTTATGAAGCTGTAGTATTATACGCTCTTATATATTTTTTACGGGAACGGTCAAAAAATGAATATCAGTAAGAATCATAATGCACGGTTTTGCGACAGAGTATCGTAAGGACCTAAGGCGTACCTTTTTATTGCAACTATATTTAATCCACACAAACTTTTTAGATTTTTTTATTGTACCAAAATGAATGAAATTATTATTAAACAATATCGTTATGTACATTTTGTATATTAAGCATAGAGTATAAGGTACGCGATAGGTATTAAGTACGCAGATTATTTAAAAAAATATTTCATTTAAACTTTGAACAATAAATTATTATAGATACATACTATGATGTAGAGTAGATCTACATCTTTGATTGATTGATTGTTTGACGAACACCCTTTGAGATTGACCATGCTCCGATTATTACAGCTTAACTGGGGAAAACATTTAATTAATCGGCAGCATCATTATGTGGGGCTAGTTCAATAGAGCGGAATTAAGTGTTTCTAAAGGTCAATCCTATCTTCTGCCATCAAAGAAAAGTCGAAATCTATAGCCAATAACCGTGAATTGTTCTTGAAATGAAATATCTGACATTAACAGGCCACATATCTTGAATCTTGAATAGTACTTGCCTTAATGAAACCGACATTTTATCTACGTTTTGTTTATTTGAAAGTCACAAAAATTTTACAATATGTCCAGGTTTCCGTTATTGATGAAAGAACTATTCTGATCTGGTCTCAATATAAAGTTTATATACTATCCCAACCGGAGTTAATTCCCTACAACTTTATTACAACTAAGGCGTATGATAAAATTAATAGAAGACACAATCACAGCGAACTCGATAGTTCCGCATAAACACCTTTTACTATTTTAGCAACAAAAATGCTCAAATGAAATTAGCTCTGTTAACTATTTTGGCAACAACTGTTAACTATTTTAGCAACAAAAATGCTCAAATGAAATTAGCTCTGTTAAGTATTTACTTCAATGACTTCATCAATGTGCATATTTGCATGGTGAAATGCAGAAATCATTAATTATCAGTTGTGGTGGCTGATAATTAAAATTCATTGAGAGGATTTGAGATTTGAGGGTTTGAGTGAGGAATGGTATGTATCTATTAGATTAGATTTAGATAGATTCCCATAAATTGTAGAGGCTCAGTGGCGCGATGGTTAGTGCGATGAACTGCCACGCTGAAGGTCTGGGTTCGATTCCCAGCCGTAGCGGTCCTTAATGATTTTTCACTGGCCCTCCCCTCGTGATGATCTGACAAATCATCCGAGTAGAATCAATTGTCAAGAATAGCTTATCTCAACTTTCGGAGTCGGCATAAAACAGGAGGTCCCGCCATCGTGCAAGAAGTACACACGCACACATGAATGGTTGTGAGAAAGCTAGGCCCTGGGTACTAACGAGCCTGTTGCGCCAAAAATTTGTATTTTTTATTTTTTTGCGAAGAACAAATAGATTTATTTTAAGTTTATTTCAGACGAAATTATTATGGTTGCTACCAACATGCTATTGTTGCCAGCAAAGAGACGAATAATAAATTTGATATAACTTATAACTAATGATCTAGGTATAGAAAAAACAAAAATCTAATTTAGTTCAATTAAAAAAAATATGCACTTTTAAAAAATCAAAATGGTTATAGCGGCTGTTAAACTTTGTAACCTTCTTAGTGCGATAAACTATTTTATACCCTAATCCTTCTCGTTATTCAACTATATTCAAAGACAAACTTACTTACTTACTTACTTAAGTGGCGCTACAGTCCGGAATGAACCTGGGCCTCAACCAACATGCCTCTCCAATTAGCCCGGTCCTTAGCTAACTGCCTCCAGTTGCGCACTCCAAGTTGGTTGAGGTCGGTTTCCACTTGTGCGCGAGTTAAGTAGTTAAGTATCCATAGCAAGACATATTGAGAAAAAAGATAACATTATTTGTATTCAATGATATCTTTAGTCTCTAGTACAGTCTTGCACACAACGCTACAATGATAACATATGTAAAAGAGATATTATCGTTTGTATACAATGTTGGAATATTATCTCTTCTTCATTATCAAGCAAGACGATTGTACGCTTGGGTCTCCTTGTAGATAGATAAGAAAAGTATATAAATACGACTGTATGATGAATTTATCAATAGTCTTATTGTAACTACATAGTAGCCTTAAGCTCCTTTTAGAATTAGTAAAAAGTATTTCAATAATAAAGGACATAGTTCCAAATAAATATTGTTTAATTTTAAAAGTAAGAAACAAGTGTTTTAATTGGCGATCCTGCCAGGAGGTTAAATATACTTTTTAACTTCAATCGAGCGGACCTCGGGAACAAGTAGTGAAATCTAGTATAAACAGAACACTCGCGTTACCGGTTACAAGAATTACCTAGCATAGCAGGTACAAATATAGCTTCTTCGTACGAAGCAGCAAAGCAATTCAGTGAAAGTGTATATGTGGAGAAAAAAAACACACAAATTCGACGACAACAGACACGAGTTCAAAATGGAACAACTCGCAGTATTAATGGCAAGATTAGAAGCTTTAGAAACCAGGAGCAACACAGTAACACAAACCCTAGAGCACACACGCACAGAGAATGCAAGGTTAGCAGCAATAATAACTAACCAAAATCAAATAAACACTAATTTAGAAACAAAACTAAATGAAGTAAAATCTGGATTAGGCATAGTACCAAACATACCTGTGCTAGAGGAAATAAGAACCACATATACAGATGGTAGTGAAATACAGTTAGACGCATTTAAAAGCCTACCTATTTTCAACGGCGATCAATCAAATTATCGGTCGTGGCGCGAAGAAGCATCCAGATTAATGGACAGCATTAAAAACTTCAAAACACACAGTAAGTACGCAGCAGCATTGACTATAGTGAAAAGTAAAATACAGGGTGCAGCCGCGAATGTGTTAACTAATTATAACACAATTTTTAATTTTGAGGCGATACGTAACAGATTAGATTATACGTACTCTAATCAAGAACCTCTATACGTGCTACAAGACATGATGAAAGCCATCACGCAAAAAAGAAGCACACTGTCTGAATACCACGACGAGATAAATAAAAATCTCAATTTAATAATATCAAAAATCACTATGTCAGGTGATCCGCCGAATATAATCGACAGACTAATTAAAAATGCTAACGACGACGCAGTTCGTATATTCATTGATGGTATGAGTGACAACTTTACAAGAGGATCATTATATTCAGCTACAATAAATGATCTAGAACACGCATTCGCAATTGCTCGCAGAATAGAACATGATAATGTGCACAGGCATTTACATCTCACTCAAGATAAGCACCACAAAAATATGCCACATGAACGCAGAAACGAAAGAAGACCAAATTATTCGAGCCAAACAACGAATTATCAACCCCAGAAGCAATACGATAATATGCAGCAACACAATCAAGGACCACAGCCGATGGAGATAAACTCGAGACAAATTGTACATGCACAGCGACAAAATTGGAATCAATACAAACCCGATGTATATAATCCACCAGCGAAACGTGAACACAGCGGGAGTTTCAACACACACAACAGACCGCAACGATCTTATCAGCAGAACTTCAAGCAGCAGAGAGTAAATAACTCCCGACAACAACGCAGAGACGATGTCAGCAGTACATATGCAGAAGCAGATGAAACGGAATGTATGGTAAATAATAACATAAGAATAGATCATTTAAACTAGTAGACGGGTTGCCCTGCTTAAATTTAACTAGTACTATTTCTAAGGAAATTTATAAAATTCTTATTGATACTGGTGCAACCCATAATTACATTAATAGAAAATGCGATTCTAGCGAAAAAATTAAAATTAAACCTATAAAAATAAAAACAATGCATGGTTATTCTATGGTAGATACAAAGAAAGTAGTTAGGATATTAAAGAAAAATATAACATTTTTTGAATTAGAGGATATTCAGTCTTTTGATATGATATTAGGATATGAAGGACTTAAAGTTCTAAACGCGGAAATAAATTTCAGTAATATGACTCTAACTACCATAAGCAGTGTCGAATCTATTCAGAAAATTAATTACATAATTGGGGAAAATAATATTTATAAAGCAGACATAGATAGACTGATGAAGATTAATAACAGCATAGGACCGTTACCCTTTACAGATACTATAGAAGCAAGCATTAGGACGACCAATGATAATCCGGTTTATGTTAAACAATATCCATATCCCATAGCAGATAACGAATTCGTAAACAAAGAAATACAGAAACTCTTACATGACGATATAATAGAAAAAAGCCATAGTCCTTATAACAGTCCCATATGGACAGTACCTAAAAAAGGTTTGGACGAAAAAGGAAAACCAAAACGGCGCATGGTTGTTGATTTCCAAAAACTTAACGTTCACACTGTAACAGACAGATACCCCATTCCGGATGTCAACATGACAATTCAAAATTTAGGTAAAGCCAAGTACTTTACAACATTAGATTTGGAGTCAGGTTTCCACCAAATTAAAATCAAAACAGATGATAAAGAAAAAACAGCTTTTGCTATAAATGGCGCAAAATATCATTTTAAACGAATGCCTTTCGGGCTCAAAAATGCACCAAGCATATTTCAGAGATGCGTGGACGACATTTTGAGAGACTTTGTAGGTAAATTCGTACACGTTTACATTGATGACGTATTGATATATTCCTCATCTGAGGAAGAACATATACAGCACATAAGTCAAGTATTCGACGTACTCAATAAAGCCACATTAAAAATATCTGATGAGAAAAGTAAGTTTTTTCAAGAAGAAGTAGAATACTTAGGTCACATAATCAGACATGGTAGAATCACTACGAACCCTGAGAAAATAGCAGCTATAGAAAATTTTCCAGTCCCACAAACGGTAAAGGATTTGAGAGGATTTTTAGGTCTTACAGGTTACTATCGTAAGTTTATAAAAGGATACGCAAGCATAGCCAAGCCCCTGACATTATATTTACGAGGAGATAACGGTAAAGTAAACAAAAAACAAAGTAAAAATATTAAGTTAAATCTGAATGATTCAGCATTAGAAGCGATTAGAATTTTAAAAAATTATTTGAAAGAACAAGTCGAACTTTTTCAACCGGATTATAGTAAACCATTCGAGCTTACTACTGATGCATCCAACATAGCTATTGGAGCCGTACTAAGTCAGAATAAGCAACCTATACACTTCTTGTCAAGAACACTGAGTAAGACAGAAGAGAACTATAGCACAAACGAGAAAGAGCTATTAGCGATCATATGGTCCTTACAAAAACTCAGAAACTACATATATGGTATAGCAGACTTAACCATATATACCGATCACCAGAGCCTTATATATTCTGTATCAGAAAAAAATCCCAACACAAAGCTGAAACGTTGGAAGGGAATCATTGAAGACTTTGGAGCAAAATTAGTTTATAAACCAGGAAACCTAAATCTTGTAGCTGACGCATTATCACGTCAACGCATAAATACTTCTACCATAGAAACAGCACATTCAGCTGAAAGTTCTTCTAATGATATAATAAAAACCGTGAATCAGCCTTTTAATGCATACACTGCACAGTTCGAACTTATTGAAGATATAACAAATAATATCGAAACACAAATCTATTTTAGTAACAAAATAAGACTCATAATAAAGTTTAAGGACAAAGACTCTTTACTAAGGCAGATGAAAGAAGTTATACAACCCCAAAAGATTGTAGCTTTGCATACGAAATTTGAAAACATATACAAATATGGTGAAAACATAAAAAAAGAATTCCCACTAGTAAGATTTATATTCACACCAAGAAAACTTCAAGACGTGACAAATTTGGAGGAACAACTAAAACTTGTAAGGGTAACTCACGAAAGAGCACACCGAGGGTTACGTAACAATATACAAGAAATCTCAGAGAAATATTACTGGCCCGATTTAAATAAACAAGCAAAGAGTTTCAACAGAAAATGCATAGCATGTCTATTTGGAAAATATGAAAGAAAACCTATCAGAGAACCTCTGAATAATTCAGAAATACCAACACATGTGGGAACACACATTCATATGGACATATACTTCAACGACAAGTATACTTTCCTTGTAACAGTAGATAAGTATTCTAAATATACAATCCTTCGGGAAATCGAAACTCGAAACAGACTGTACGACGTTATGGAAGAGGTCTTATCTAATTATTTCCCAAAATGTGAACGACTCATGACAGATAACGAGAAGGGATTCAAAACAGAAATGGTGAACCAAATGTGTTTGAAATACAACATAACTAAAGTAGAAACTCCAGTATACAGATCGACAGCGAACGGTCAGGTAGAACGTGTAAACGGTACAATAACTGAACTGTCTAGAATATTCACAATTCAGAATAAAACAAGACTTATCGAAGAAATATTTAGAACAGTGCGTGAATTAAATAATTCTATACACTCAGTTACCGGTTTGAAACCTAGAGACATTTTCTTTAATCAAAATAAATATAGCAATAGTGAAATTATAATAAATAAACTAAACTCAGCATCCAAAAAAGTGATCGAACGTCTAAATAAAGGAACTCGACACAGAGAGTATAAAAAAGGAGATAAGATAATGGTAAGAATCACAGGTCTTAGAAAGAAATCTAACGCCAGATACATAACAAGAATAGTAGAAGAAGATAAAGGAGACACTGTAATCTCTAAAGAAGGAATAAAAATTCACAAGGATAACATAAAGAATTATCATTTTTCAGATGACGAAAATATTAATATTCCTAACATTACTAGGAATTGTACAGAGTCAAGAAGGGCAAGGAAACGTTCAAATAACTGAGTTACTAAACAAGAAGTTTATACTTACGCAAACAGATGACGTGTATTTATTCAAAGAACAAACTTATTTGTTACATGCCACCAACCTGACTTCGATATTTCAACCTTACGTAAATATCGTAACTAGTAAATATCAACCTACACAAGAAGAAAAAATTTGGTTAAGTAAAATTAAGAATTTAGCAGACCAATTACAAGAACATACTAGGCATACTAGATCAATTAACTTTTTAGGAACAGCTTTCAAATATGTGTTTGGTAATCCTGACCATTATGACTTAGTTAACATAGAAACGAGTATAAATAATCTCATAGAAAACAATAATAAACAAAAAACTATAAATTCTAGATTTGAACAAATTTTGCAACAATTCGAAGGTCAGAGCCTTAAAGAACATTTAGTAATAGAACAAGTGTACGAACAATTATTATTATTGACCAGAACAATTAATGCAGCAAAAAATAATGAATATTTATCAGAAAGCCTAGACTTAGATGACATTAAAAATATTATTCAACATGAAATAATTCAAGTACCCATAATAAATATACTTGAGTACTCTAAAATATTATTAGCTAGAACTGATGAATTCTTCATCACAATATATAAATATCCAGTTCTAATTAAATCATGTAAATTGTATAAAGTAACACCTTTAAATTCAAAACATGGAAAAATCATTACAGATAAAACAATTGCCTTATGTAACCAAACTTATTTAAGAACAAGAAATTGTCAAAATCATCTAAGTAAAAACATTTGTGAAATTAACTTTGAAGAAGAAAATTGTCTTATTCCACTTTTAAAGAATATAACTTCAAAATGCAACATTAAACAAGAATACGATTACGACTTGGAAATTGAATCCGGTGTTATGTTATTAAGCGGTAAGCATAAGTTAAATAATCAAACAATTAATGGTATAAACTTAGTTACTTATGAAAATACTATAAATCTAGACGATAAAATATACAAAAACATGCATAAGCAAATTAAAGAAGTTATATTAAGAAATCATAATTCAGAATCTTACATCGACCAAATAATTAAAGAAGATACAATGTACAAATTCGATAACATAGATACTTTAAAAAAAACTAATTATTCCTTTTGAAGAAAAACCGATATTATCAACTATATACACAATTGTAACACTGATTGTTATTCTAGCATTTACGTACGTAATGATAAAAACTATACAATGTATAACAGATCGTCAAAAACAAAAAAAGATTGACGCATATAACAAAACTTATGAAAGAGAAATGTTAAAAATAGCGTCGAAAAATCGGGACGATTTCGTTTAACAAGGGGGGGAGTTAAGTAGTTAAGTATCCATAGCAAGACATATTGAGAAAAAAGATAACATTATTTGTATTCAATGATATCTTTAGTCTCTAGTACAGTCTTGCACACAACGCTACAATGATAACATATGTAAAAGAGATATTATCGTTTGTATACAATGTTGGAATATTATCTCTTCTTCATTATCAAGCAAGACGATTGTACGCTTGGGTCTCCTTGTAGATAGATAAGAAAAGTATATAAATACGACTGTATGATGAATTTATCAATAGTCTTATTGTAACTACATAGTAGCCTTAAGCTCCTTTTAGAATTAGTAAAAAGTATTTCAATAATAAAGGACATAGTTCCAAATAAATATTGTTTAATTTTAAAAGTAAGAAACAAGTGTTTTAATTCGCGCCACTTAAGGCGAGGTCTTCCTCTACTGCGTCCGACGTCTGGCTGGGAATCGAAGACTCTGCGAGCCGGAGTATTGGTGTCCATTCGTTCTACATGTCCTAGCCATCTTAAACGTCCAATGCGGAGTTTTTTGACCAGGGGCATGTCGCTGTACAGCTCGTATAGTTCTTGGTTGAATCTTCGTCTCCATAGCCCGTCAACGCAACGGGACCGAAGATTTTCCGAAGAATTTTCCTCTCGAATCTACCAAGGATTTCTTCATCCGCTTTTGATACGGTCCATGCTTCAGCGCCGTAGAGCAGGACTGGGATGATCAGGGTCTTATATAGGATCTCCTTAGTAGTTCGAGTGAGGGCTTTACTACTAAATTGCCTTCTTAGCCCGAAGAAACAGCGGTTGGCAAGAGTAATTCTTCGTTTAACTTCTGACGAGATGTTGTTGTCAGAGTTAATAGCGGAGCCGAGGTAGACAAAGTCCCGTACTACCTCAAAGTTATATCTGTCAATGGTGACGTTCTGTCCAATTCGTCGATGTTGTGTGTCCTTTCGTGTTGACAGCATATACTTTGTCTTACCCTCATTTACTGCTAAACCCATTTTCGCCGCTTCCTTCTCTATACTAGCAAACGTGGCTATGACATCACGTTGAGTCCTACCAATGATGTCAATATCGTCAGCGTATGCTAGTAGTTGCACCGACTTTTGGAAAATTGTGCCTCTGGTGTTGGCTTTGGAGTTTTGCACAATTCTCTCAAGAATCAGATTAAAGAAGTCACATGACAGCGCATCGCCTTGCCTAAATCCTTTTTTGGTATCGAATGTGTCGGTGAGGTCGTTTCCGACCCTGATGGAGCACCGAGAATTCTCCATCGTCATCCTACACAAACGGACGAGTTTGGGCGGTATACCAAAACTAGACATGGCTCTGTACAGTTCGTCTCTATAAATGCTGTCATATGCGGCTTTGAAATCGATGAATAGGTGGTGGGTATCGATTTGGACTTCTTGAGTTTTTTCCAGGATCTGCCGAAGTGTGAAAATTTGATCGGTTGTGGACTTTCCTGGCCTAAAACCACACTGATAAGGGCCAATCAGGTTGTTGGTAAACGGTTTCAGGCGTTCACATATTACGGCAGATAGGATCTTGTAGGCGATGTTGAGGAGACTTATGCCTCTGTAGTTGGCGCAGTTCAGAGGGTCTCCTTTTTTGTGGATCGGGCAAACGATGCTGAGGTTCCATTCTTCAGGCATATTTTCATCCGACCAGATTTGGCTTATGAGTTGGTGGATGTTACTTACCAAGTCATCTCCGCCGGCCTTATAGAGCTCAGCGGGGAGGCCGTCATTTCCGGCAGCCTTATTAAGCTTGAGTTTAGATATTGCTATCCTCACTTCACTCAGGTCGGGTGGTTGGCAGTTTTCGCTGTCGTTGCCAATATTGAATGGTTCGTTCTGCCTGACAGCGGAATGTTGTTCGTCATCGCCGTTTAACAGTCTGCAGAAGTGGTTCTTCCATATCCTCAGCATCGACTGTGTCTCAACTACAATATTTCCTTGTTCATCTCGACAGGATTCTGTTCGAGCCTTGTATCCTTGGCTTTGACGCTTTACACTTTGGTAAAACTTGCGAACATCGTTCCTGGAGTGGCACCTCTCTATATCCTCGATCGCGCGCTTTTCTTGCTCTTTTTTCTTCTTGCTGAAAAGCCGATGTTCTTCCCTCCTTCTTTGCCTATAGAGCTCAATGGCAGCTCTCGTCTTCACCTGCAGCTTAGCCTTGTAGGCCTCGTTCTTGGCTGCGAGCAGCTGTCGGCATTCCTCATCAAACCAGGGGTTTCTTGCTGGTGGGCGCGAGAAACCTAGCACATCAGTTGCGGCTGATCTAATGGCCTGTTGGCATCGTTGCCATTGCTCTTCGACATTCGATGCTGGTGGTATGGTGTTAGTCGAGAGGTTAAGGGATACGCGTCGTGCGAAGGTCTTGGCGGTCTCTTGCGATTGCAGTCTTCCGACATTAAATTTTTTCACAGTATTTCTGGATTGTTGTGGCGTGGTGGATATCCGCATTCTTACCTTGGCTGCTACAAGGTAGTGATCCGAGTCGATGTTAGCTCCTCGGAATGTTCGGACATCCAAGATACTGGATGCGTGCCTTTTATCTATCGCAATGTGATCAATTTGGTTGACCGTTCGTTGATCTGGAGACCGCCATGTCCCCTTATGGATATCGAGGTGAGGAAACCGTGTGCTGGCTATAGTGGCATTTCGTTCCGTAGCGAAATCAATTAGCCTAAGTCCGTTACCAGACGTGTTGTCGTGTAGGCTTTGTTTTCCGACAATACTTCTAAAGATGTCTTCTCTTCCTACCTTTGCGTTAAAATCTCCCAGCACGATTTTAACATCGTACTTCGGTAGTCGCTCATAGGTTTTGTCGAGAAGCTCGTAGAAGCAATCCTTAGCTATATCATCTTTTTCTTCCGTCGGAGCGTGAGCGCATATAAGGCTTATGTTGGCGAATTTGGCCTTGATGCGGATTGTTACTATGCGTTCGCTAATGTCTTGGAAACATAAGACTTCTTGCCTAAGTCTGGCACTTATAACAAATCCGCATCCGAATAGTCGCTGTTTCTGCTCACTATAACACGGTCCGTAGTATATGTCACAGTTTTTCATCCTCTTTTTGCCCGGCCCATCCCATCGTATTTCCTGGATGGCAGTAATGTCTGCTTTGTAGCAGTTTAGGGCTTCCGCTAGTTGTTCGCCTGCACCTCTCCTGTTTAATGTTCTCACATTCCAGGTGCAGATACGAACGTCGTTGTCCTTTTTTCGTTTAGCAGGGTCGTCAACAAAGACAAACAATCCACATTAATCATGACAGGCTATCAATCTTAAGCTTCAAATCTCAAACCTTTAGGTCAGCCAAGATTTGTGACTTTTGGTATTGACTGGCAGTCTAATTTTTAAAAAAATGTTTAATTAGTAGGTATATAAAATTCGATTATGTATTTTATGATTTGCATAGCGGATTGTAGCTTTTTTATTTTTTGCTTATAAGAGCATATATCATTTAAATTTGACTAATTCTTAAAAGGTGAATAACAAATGCGATCTTAACATATTTTTAATAGACCCTAAATTTGTATCAACTTATCGCATTACCTAAACATGAATTAAAATTGCTAGCATAAAAACACATATTGATTTCAATTCCCTTTCAAAACGACTTCACTTCCTTATGATCATCTCCGATTTCAGAAAGAGAAGCTAAAACACATGAAGAGATCGGTTATGCCCTTTTTTAGCTGGAATATGACTATAAATACCTTTCGCAACTGAATTGAAAACATCAGATACAGTGCTGCTTTCAATCTAGTAATAACTAACCTACGTCCTACACTCATTATCAACATGAAATTCCTTGTGAGTAAGGCTCAGGAGTAGATACAAGGGTGTATCTAACGGATAATATAATAACTTGTGTCTGTGTTTGACAATTTATCATTTCAGAGTGCCTGTATTGTTGTACTAATGATCGCTTCCACTGTATGTTCTCCGGCCGTACTTGATGACGAAAGTAAAAAGACAGAGAAGCGTGGCATCTACGGTGGTTTTGGGTATGGTGGATATGGCCCTGGATATGGACACGGATATGGTCATGGGTATGGTCACGGATATGGATATGGACATGGTTACGCAGGATATCCCTATTCATATGCAGCACATTATCATGCACCAGCATACTTTGGACATGGACATGGGTATGGATATGGTGGCCATCCTTACGGATACGGAAAATATCATCCATATCATTAGATGAAATTAACAAAATCAATATTTTTTTGTATATACATTTATATTAGCTTGTAAAGTTTTTTTTTCAACGAACAAAATTTTCTAAAGATACAAATTGCATTTTACTTTTAAATTCTTTTGAAGTAGTAAAGAAGTCTTACATGTTTTGAAAAGGACTAAATCTCTGAAAAATCGATTTAACATGTTTGAATTATTTTGTTACTGTGATGGGAACAGTTCCCGATGAAATATGGCCCGCGGAGAGAGCGTGGACAGATTTTATTTCAGGAAGACTGGAACTGACATTTGCAAAACAGCTAGGCATCAAAATTGGGTCAGATATATCATGGCACAATGTGTAACTTCTATTGTTAAATCAGCAGCTGCTAGATAAACGATGTTACTTTAAAGCTAAGAGATATTTTACACCAGGCTAGCTATTTCTATATAAACGTATTAAAAACTGTTAGGAGTGCTGCCCAGAAACATACCCTGAACTTTGTGCACCCTATCCAAAGACGAGCAATCTACCCTATAAATGATTCTTCCTTTATTTTAAATCTTGATCTTTTGGACCAAAAAATTCTTGTAGGGGTTCTATCTCTTTATTAAAGGTAATATAAAACGAAATTAAAGATGAACAATAGTTTTTCACAACCAAAATAATAATAAGTCAAAAGTTAAGACCACTTGTTTTGAAAGCAGTACAAGGACTCTTTATTTATCAAAATGGATGTCCCCAAAAAGACATTACACACAAATGCAACAGATGATAATGTAAGTGTTGGCAACATAATATGAAGAAACTTATATGTTGGCAGTTGCCAATATGTCGTATTATAGGTAATGTACAAACTGACGATGAATTACTTTTTGATTTCGACATTGCGCACGTTAACAACCTTCGTGGAAAAATAACAGCAATATCCAACAATTTATTAAAAAAAATTAATGAATCTTGTTAAAAGAAATAAGTTCAATCGAAGCCCAGGAGAGGGTAATTGAACCCAAATTAAAATATTCGAGGTGTGACCACCTATTATTTGTTTTGGACAATGGACAATACTATGTTACGGTAGACGTGTATAAAAAAAAATTGGCACATATCTGCACAGTTGTCCCTGAATTGTCAATAGTGACCTGGAACCAAAAAAAAAAAATGACACCGAACTGTTTGGCGATCTCGTTACAAGCTACATGGAAGTCTTTTACTGAACATTTTGGATTGTTAAATACTTGACAGCACGACTGTCGATGTTAATCGATCAATACCTGAACGTGACGTCGATGAATATTTTAGGATTACAAAAGGTGGTCGTGGTGGTTGGGATAGAGACTACCGCGTCAGTACATCATTTAGGTATACCCAAATAGGTGTAGAACTTCATAGAGTACGCATCACAGCTAAAAATGTTCTAGCCGTTTCAGACTCGGGCGGTAAGTGCGAAGTGAAATTTTTGTCGTTCGTATGCATCGGCTTTGTTGTTGCTTGATGCTTGAAGATCGAACTAAGCATCCATATCTTTTTTTGTGGATCGGGCAAACCACGCTGAGGTTCAATTCTCCTGGCATTCCACCAAATTCTGCTCATGAGAAGGAGATGCGCTACCATGCGATTTATGCAATCTCGTGTTGGAACGGTAGTGCGTAGGCCACGAATAAATACGTAAGGCTACCGTTGTGTACCCGAGGCTAACACCTTAGGC
This sequence comes from Rhingia campestris, assembly GCA_932526625.1. Lineage (NCBI taxonomy): Eukaryota > Metazoa > Arthropoda > Insecta > Diptera > Syrphidae > Rhingia > Rhingia campestris. The sequence goes on from OW052182.1 coordinate 110,129,078, forward strand.
TGGTAGTTACCACGGACAAGATAAAGTATAAGCAATCAACAAACAAAATACTGTCGATGCACAATCTTAGACAAAATGTCACTGTTGATAGCAACAATTTGTCAGATCATCAGGAGAGGGGGTTCAGTGAAAATTTGTTTTAGGTGTTGCTATGGCTGGGAATAGAACCCAGACCTTCTGCGTGGATGTTTATCACATCAACCATCGCGCCACTGAACCCTTCACAATAAGCAGGGAAGCGGAGCAAAGTATTAGGTACATTCGAAAGAAAAATTCTTCATCGATTTTTTGATGCTGTATGCGAGGAAGGCGAATGGAGGGGAACATACTACATACCAAGATGTGGATGTAGTACAAAAGTTAACACACGTAGACTACATTGGCTCGGCCACATGAGCGAATGAACAATAATGCCCCAGGAAAAAGAATATTCGAAAGCCTTAAGGTTCTAGGCAAAAAGAAAGACCGAACCCCTGGTTTAAGGATCAACGGTCGAAGATAAGAAAGCGCTTGGACTGCTGTGTCAATGAGCTTTAGGCATAAGCGATTTAAATTCGGATGTTAAAGTTCGTGTTGCATTCACAATCAAACATTTAGTTTAGAAATAAGACCTCTGTCGATTGGGTTAGATACGCAATGCCAAATCCAATATCAATCAACACGATCGACAAATACTGAAAAAACATGCAGAGCCAGAGAATATAATTGAGGAGTATATTTCGTTGAAGGTCGTTCACATTGCATTCAAAATTTCAAACAGATAGATTCATTTATTATAACATTTTATTTAATTTCAATAACAGTACACATATTCTAAACAATAGAGTGTGGAATACGAACAACCGCAGCAATCGCGCTATGAACTATTTTCGATTTCTATGACAAGAGTCATCAAATGCGCACTTCCAGCATATAATTCCTGGTTTCCGATTTCAGAAAGAGTAGCAAAAACAAACGAAGAAATCGGTTATGCCCTTATGATTTTAAAGACGGGTATAAATACCTTTCGCAACAAGCCGGAAAGCATCAGACAGTGTACTGCTTTTCATCTAGCTGCCAAGTGCTACTTACAAACCAAGCATTGTCATCATGAAATCCCTTGTGAGTCAGGAATATATATAGAAAGAAGTACCTAACGGATAACATGTATAAAATTATCGTTTCAGAGTGTCTGTGTTGTTGTGATTTTGATCGGCGCTGCAGCCTTTTCTTCTGCGGCTCCTGGGGACGAGATCAAAAAGACAGACAAACGTGGAATTTACGGAGGGTTTGGGTACGGTGGATATGGTGGACACGGTCATGGGTATGGGCATGATTATGAACATGGGTATGGACCTGGATATGGATACAAATATGGACATGCCCACCCCATTTCATATGCATCACATTATCATGATCCAGCATACTATGGACATGGACATGGTTATGGATATGGATACGGTGGGCACGGATACGGAGGATATCATCATTTTCATTAGATGAGGTAAAGTTGTTGGAAAGTATATAGTATTTATATGTATATATAACCTTGTACAGTGTAAAAGAAAACATTTTTAAACCAACAAATTGCGTTCTAGTTATAAAAAAAATTGTAATGTGAAGATGCCACCCATTTTATGGAATATGCAATAATCTGCTACTTATTGGGAAATACGAAATTTTCGTAGTTAAATATAAAGTAATTGTGTCAATTATTATATCATACGTAACGCCACTATGGCTGAAGTTACAAAATAAAAATTATCAGGTAATATGACCTTTGCATTTCTATTTATTTATATAGACGATTCGGTTTTAGGGTATATAAGAAAATTACATTTCTATCAGTATTTCCAAACTGTCACTTTCTACGAATGCATTGGCTTTCTAACGATTATGTGCGGGTTGCAATTTGGTATATTCCCGCCGAGTTAAAAATGCTCTTCGCCAAAAAAATGTTGTTCTTCCAAATTTGACGCCCAATTTGATCTGCCCATGATCTGTAAATTCCCAACTGAGAAGCGATAGCAAAGGCGATGATCGTTTGCCTTCAATAACGTAGACATATTGTACTTTGAAATGCAATATTAAGCTAGGTGAAATGCGGAGTTGTTGATATCGATAAGGTGTCAATGATCTTGGATTAAGTTTAACACTCTCTTACCACAGCAGCTACATTCTCGTCAATAAATGCACTGCTTGGCAAAAACTGTAATCAGTTCTGAAATAAGTGTGCAATATTTCCCAACCATTTTCAACCTCAGATGAGAAAAAACAATGTTACGGAAAGGAGTGATCCAATTCTTGATGACCATGCAAAACGGAAAAAGGACAACCACGTTTATATCTGCACCTGTAATTTAAGAACATTAAACAGGAGAGGTGCAGGTGCAGGTGCGAACAACTTGCGGAAACCCATCTAAATACAAAGAAGACATTACTGCCATCCAGGAAATTGGATGGGATGGACCGAGAGGATGAAAAATTGTGACATATACTATGGACCGTGCTATAGAGAGCAGAAACAACTACTATTCGGATGTCGATTTGTTATAAGTGCAAGACTTAGTCAAGAATTCTCATGTTTTTTAGACATTAGCGAGTGCATTGTAACAATCCGCATCAAGGCCAAATTCACCAACATAAGCCTTATATGCGCTCACGCTCCGACGGAGGAAAAAGATGATAAACCGAAAAACTGCTTCTATCAAAATCGTGCTAGGAGATACAAGGCTCGAACAGAATCCTGTCGAGATGAACAAAGACATATCGAAGTTGAGACACAGTGGATGCTGAGAATATGGAAGGACCACTTCTGCAAACTGTAAAGGGCGCTGTGAGTGAGGATAGCAATATCTAAACTTAAGCTTAACAAGTCTGCCGGAAATGACGGCCTTCCCACCGGGCTTTATAAAGCTGGCGGAGATGATTTGGTAAGTAACATTCACCAACTCATAGGCAAAATTTGGTTTGATAAAAGTATGCTAGAGGAATGGAACCTCAGCATCGTTTGCTCGTTTCACAAAAAAAGGAGACCCTCTGAACTGCGCCAACTACATAAGCATAAGTCTCCTCAACATTGCCTACAAGATCTTATCTGCTGTAATATGTGGACGCCTTAAACCGTTTAACAACAACTTGATCGGCCCTTAACAATGTTTTTTTTTAACCCAGGAAAGTCCGCTACTGATAAAATCTTTACACTTCGGCAGATCCTGGGAAAAACTCATGTCCAAATCTATAGCGGTAGCATTTATAAAGGCGAACTATATATCAGAGCCATGTCTAGTTTTGGTATACCAAAAATGAGGATTACTGTGCAGGATGACGATGGAGAATTCTGGCTTCTACATTACGATCGGAAAGACTTCAGGCGATGTACTGCTATGTGACTTCTTTAATCTCATTCTTGATAGGATAGGATTGATCCCGAGCCAACGCCAGAGGCACAATTTTTTGTATATCGGTATAATATATAATAGCATAAGCCGACGATATTGACATCATTGGTCAGACTCAACGTGATGTCATAGCCACATTTGCTGGTATAGAAAAGGAAGCGGCAAAAATGGGTTTAGCTGTAAATAAAGATAAGACCAAGTATATGCTGTCGTCAAAATGAAAGGACACACAATATCGACGTATTGGGCAGATATAACTTTAAGGTAGTGCGGAACTTTATCTACCTCGGCTCCGCTATATATTAACTCTGATAACAACATCTCGTCTGAAGTGAAACGAAGAATTAATCTTGCCAACCGCTGTGTTTAGAAGTAAATCCCTCACTCGAACTACTAAGGAGATACTATTCAAGACCCTAATCTTCCTAGTCCTGCACTACGGCGCTGAAACATGGACCGTATCAAAAGTTCAAAAGTGGATGAAGAAATCCTTGGTCGTTTTGAGAGAAAAATTCGTTAGCGTTAACTGGCTATGGAGACGAAAATTCAACAAACAACTATACGAGTTACCTAGTCAAAAAAAAACTCCGCATTGGACTTAGCAGGTCTCCAGTTTTTTCGACGATTCTTTCGGAACCATATCTCAGTGTTAATTTATTTGTACATTACTTTGGAAAGTATGGATAGTAAAGCAATGGGTCTGTATCATTTTTAGTCATGCATTTTCGTCCTATTTTGGGAAACGGTTGCATTCGAGCTATTTTCCAGCGACTGGGGAACATAATAAATAATATAAACTGCAAAGAATGGGTGCAAATTTGGATGCCCGTCAGGTTCAGTGGATTTTTGATAGTCACAACTGTTCTGGATGGCCTTATTGCTCGATTTCGAAATTTTACTTCAATATTCTATGAGGGTACGTGTTCTATCGTTGGTAACACTTCTTGTTCCGAGTTTAATGTTGAATTTCCTTTGGCGAATAAGCTGTCTTTTTTGGAACCATCTGTTCTAATTAATGGGGGAGTGGCTAAAATTATTACTCATCAGTCATCACATTCATTATATTGACCAAAATAACCGCGAGTCCCCAAGACATGGCAGAAGTTTGTTAGCTACTCTTTCGTTGAAGGCTTCTATTGTTTGATTAGCTATGTTTCGCTGGTTGATGGAAACTTAACTTTTCATGGATCTCTGCGCTATTGTCTAAATGCTTTCTTTTTGCAGCTTATCCGGTGAAGTAAATTTGTGTATATTTTAGTCAACCGATGTCGAGGCTTATCTATAATATTTATCTTATCGAACAGATTTGTCTTCATGTTTGTAATGCTTACAATTCTCATAGACCTCGAATAAATGCAAGTCTGCGAATGAGTCATTAGTTTGAAATATTTGGAACCGACCAAAAGTCTTGCCAAGCATATTGCACATTTAACCGTTCACATTACGTCCTAATCTGACTATAATTACATGCCAATTTGCCAGAGTTAAAGCTATCAAAAGTTGACTCTCTCACCACATCTACTGCATAATAATTGGCGATTCTTCGCCGATTTGGAAACAATTGCACATTGGATCACTCACCATTAAAATGTGAGGTGACACTGACAATGGTCACCACTCACCAGACAAAAACGGAGAAAGCATTTTTCATGACGAATTCTATCGTGTGTATAGTTTATAATTGGAATGCCTTAGCCCCACCCCTTATACGCCAAATGGCCATTTGAAACACAAATTTAATTGCATTTCTATCAATGTCCGGAAAGTGTTTGTTTGTTTGTTTTGTCTTTCCCATTCCAATGCAATATTTCGAATCGAAATATGACAACATACTCGTTCATACACCAAGTGTAACCCCATTTACATGTTGAATACTTATGGCCTATTACATGCTCTCGATTACCTACAGAGGACTGAAAATTACCAAAAACAGCCCAAGTACGAGTAATTTCTCCATTATTTTGCTTTTGTTTTCGAAAATAATCAAAATTATATCACAAACAGACGAATTCAAGAAGCAGACCACAGCCATTGCTATGTAATGCATGTAGATGAATCTCTCAATGCACGTACGTGTCTGGATTTTTGAAGGCGTTCGGTGTGTGATTGCAGATTGACCACGGTCTATACTGATAGGATAGTGTTCGGCAAGAATTGCCATTTGATGGTCTTGGTCACACATAACTTATTGACGAGGAGGGTTGAACGAACACGGTCTTCTTTCATAGACCAACGGTCGCTATAGAGTTGGCCGTGCTGTCGTCGTCGGTGGGAAAAGTGAAAACGTCTCAATTGAATAAATAATATTAATAAAATATTTCAACGAACATAATATAATTATTAATGATTAGAAATACCCGCGCACAGAGAATAGTGATAGTTTGGGTTTTTGCTTTCGTTTGAGGAATTTTAAAATTTGTATTTCTTTACCAGTACAGGGGCGTCTGTAGGGTACGGACAAAGAAATTTATGTTCCAAATTTTATTATGAAGAAACTGACCTGACTAACCTTGTCCTGTCTTTTCCGTGAATGTTTAATAAGATTAAGAATAAAAAAGTACTAATGAAATCGTTTTCATTCTGACTGTAGCAGTGCCTGGCCAATTTTTTTTTTATATTTTTTTCGTAAAGTTACAAAAACTATTGATAACGTTTGAAAAAAAATCAGTCATTTTTAAGTTATGGCATCACCAAACAAATATCGATACATTTTCATACATTATTTTATATTGATGATATTGTCGAGAGATTTTGGGATGGGTCTTACTGAAGAAAGAGAGCGTTGTCCAATTACCCAATAAGGTTTTCCATAATAAGTCAAAACATACAAGTTGTCAATTCGATTTAAAAAAAATACAGCTTCTGGATTTGATTTCAGAATCGGTTTCGATAACATATTTGTCTAATAAAGGAAAACGCCATAACATTTAAGGTAAAAAATATCAGTAATATAAGTTATCGGTCTAAACTATTTGAATGGATAGTTCTATAACAAATCATACTTACTTAACCACTACTTCATAATTTCCAATACCCAAGTATACAGTCACAACTAGGATGGACTAAGTGAACAGACTACATGAGATGCTCACATATTTCGCCAAATTATTTTAATCCATAAAAATATCCCAATATAACAGAGATTATTGGATGTTATGTAGTAGATATACTATCGGTTTAGGTTACTAGAGATAAGAAATTAGAACTGTCTCTCAAGGGTAACTTCCATACATACGTTAAGCGATTTAGTTATAATATAGACAACAGCTTCGCATAAGAGTAATCGACACCAGAGTAACATTTGGCAACGTTAGCCACATTGTGCACACGCCCCTAACACTGATGCTGAAAAATTAAATATTTGTCATTCATGACCCATACGGCCTCAAACTTAGCTTCTCCCTTCATTTGTGTGTGCGATTTTATTATTATTGGCACAAAGAAGAGCAACTTACAGTAGTCAAACGGTGCAGTGCAATAACCCGCCCGCAAAATTAAGCTCCGTGGGGCTTACTTCCCAATAAAACATATGAGAAGGCTACAATCCGCTGTCTGGATCGTTGAATACCCTTTCCCATCCCATCATTAAAATAAATATCCCCAAAAAGTGGACTTTATGGGGATATAATATAGAAAATGATAGTCATAACTCATTACAAATTGTTCAAACATTTTATCAGAATCTTTTGTTGTTCGACAAAAAACAACGTTTTTCTCCTGCATATGCTATGGGTATACAAACGGTTCTTGTAGGAAAACGCCCCAAATAGTGGGCGTGGGTTAAAATGATCTAAAAACGAAATGTTTATATTATCATAACCAATGATCCTGCATCAAAAGTTTTTTTCAAATATTTTAAAAATTTACCAAAAAGTGGGTGTGGCAAAAAAAATTTATAAAGACGAAATATAGATATTGAGATTCTGTTAATATGTTGTTCAGACACTTTTTCAAAATTCCTTGCGGTTTAGCGAAAAACTACGTTTTTCTAAAAAGGGGGCGTGGAAGCGGGCGGGTTTCAAAAATTTTTACACTTGTTTTGCTCCACTGCACAAGAATCCTATGTACCAAATTTCATTCTCCTAGCTCAAAATTTAAGGCCTAAAAATCGGTGACATAAAGACGGACAGACAGACATGGCTTAATCGACTTAGCTAGTGATTCTGAGTCGATCCATATACTTTGAGGTATATGTAGCTAAATTATTTCTCCATGTTACAAACTATGAATCAAAACTAATATACCCTTATGGGAGTGCTAGTTTGGGTGTATGCAAAGTTTAAACCCTTCTGCTTGGGCTTACTGCTGGATTTAGGTTGCGTGCGAGTTTAAATGCATACAAAGGAAATAGGCTCCACAACCAAAAGACATTAACAGCCGCAGGCCCTATTTCCTTATTTCAGGTATAAAGCCCCACGGGGTTATTACACTGCACCATTCCAAAGCACTAACCACTTGGCCACTGCTTCCACAAGACTGAAAACTATATAAAGAAAGGAAGGAAGACAGAAGAAAAACGGAAAGGTATATTAGAAAGGAGAGCATCTTCACTCGGTTATTTGAGGAGCAGCAGCGTTTTAACTGTGGTTAGTAGTAACTTGAAACTTAAATAACTGTGGTTAGTAGTAACTTGAACTAGTAGCTACTAAGAGTGAGAGAGAGTGCAACAGTCATGTCAACATTCCCTCCCAGTAAAAAGACAGCCATCACTAAGGTAAAGAACAACTGGTTGGGCAAATCAGAGATTTCATTGGCTATAAGGCCATGCATTAAAGCATACACCCCAAAGAACCCTTTATAGCAGCTGTAACCGAATTGGAGATTCCAATTCCATTGAAACTGTATCGCCTTATACTGGAGGACACTCGATGCAACGTGCGAAGTTATAATTTTGCCACAAAGAACGGGACCTGCTGTTTAACGCTAATTTCGAAAGGCAAAACTGAGAAGCTTCTAATGACAGTTTTATACCCTTGCATGTAAGAGTTCGCAGGAGATGAGTATGTGAAAAATCGAAAAATCGTAGGTGTTGTAAATTTCTGGTTTTGAACAAAAGGAACAACACTTTGTAGTCCAAAACATGGGGGCAATGCATCCCAGTTTGAAATTTGTACCTGATTTCGACAGTCATTACTGAAGTTCAGGAAATACGAAGGGATTGCCTTTGCAAAAAGAGGATGAAAAATGGTGACATCTATGACGGTTTATGGTAAAGATAGTAGAAACCTTGATTACTCGGATGCGGGTTTATTACAGACAGGGTCTCATATAGGAACAGCTTAGTTGTTCGTGTTGGCCTGCGGAAATATCTTTAAGCAGGATATATTTTCATTCGATTTATGATGTCTAAATGGATAGGAAAAATGTCTTGACCCCTCAAAATTGTAACTGTCCACAACGACGTTCTGTCAATAAGTAAATCTGCTGATCCCAATGATATCAATACGGACTTAATTATATCTACTTTAATATTTAAGGTGTGTTGTTGTTAACTATGTATGATTTTGCTTTTTGCATCCAAAGTTTGACGAACCTCATCAAATATTTGAGACGTACTATGATTCACTTACAACAGATAATTATCAAGCGTGAACACACCTCAAAGCTGACCATATATCATAGAAACATTTCCGCACTGGTGTGTCGTCATTTGCATGGGAAGTGAGAAATGAGACCAATTAATTCTATTCTAAGTATATATCTCACGATTTTATTAGATGAATCATTTACGCTCAAGTGACGCAGCCCTAAACGCATATCTAAGTGCATACAAACACATCTAACAATGTCGTAGAATATTTGCTACTGAATTGTGGCGCCCCCTTAGCGCCACTAGATACGCCACTGATCAGCGCAACCATTGGTAGCTGTAGATCGGTCAATCGATGTCTTCAAGAAGCATAAGTAACCGATCATGATCGCATGTCCTCACGTGCCTAGAATTCTAATTAGGGATGAGTATGACGCGTGTGTTTGTGGTGTTCGATTTGGCGGTAGTGGGAATAGTTGACATAAGGCATTGAATGGAAAATTCACCTGCTGTGGGAGTGCGAATTACCACATACACATGCGACGCATCCGCTTTATAAATACACCAACAACTTAGGAAGTGTGCCCCATTCATTGAGAATACGTCGCGAAATCGGTCTATCGTTTGTTGTCTGTCTTTAGCGCAACGCTTAGGGTTCAAAAAATGAAAGTAAAAGTTTGCATAGCCTTTTTGGCATTGTTGGCATTGGCAGTGCGTGAAAGTGATGGCTCTGCAAAAGCGGAGCCAAAGGAAGATGGTGATAAGAAATCGGTAGTGCCTGTAAAGCAGGAGAAGGCAACTTCAAACGAAAGTCAAGTTAAGGATGAGAAAACGAGCAAACACAAGCGTGGAATATTTCACTATGGAACCTACGGAGCAGGACTAGGATGGCCCAGCAATTACGCCTCAGTTTATGGATATAATGTTCAATTGCCTGCTCATGGACTACAGACGCTGCGTGGATATCCAAGTTTGCATGGATATTCAAGTATTCATGGGTATCCATCTGTGCATGGAATACCAACTGGGTATGGTGTTCCATGGGGTCATGGTGTACAAGGTGTTCATGGTCTGCAAGGGGTTCATGGTCTGCAAGGTGCTCATGGCCTGCAAGGAGTTCATGGTCTGCAAGGCGTTCATGGTGTGCAGTCACTTCATGCTATTCAACCATTTGCTGGGGTGCAACCAGTTCATGGGGTGCATGCGCTTCATGGTGTACAAGCTGTTCATGGAGTACCAGCAGTTCAAGCAGTTCAACCAGTTCATGAAGTGCAAGCCGTCCATGAAGTACCATCAGTTCAAGCCGTTCATGGGGTACATGCCGTGCAACCAGTTACCGGAGTGCAAGCAGTTCATGGTGTGCAAGTGGGAGTGCCAGCAGTTGCTGATGGTTGGCAATTCAAAACTCACACCCCAACTCATGGATATGAACATGGAACCCCATTCGTTCTTAAACCTGGGGGAGCTGTTGTATCCTCATTTAATGTGAACTATCCCCAACACCATCATCATAAGTATATTCCAACAAGTGCTGCATACCCCACTGTAACTGGTGTCGCTGCAGTTCCTGTAGCTCCAGCTGTACCATCGATACCAGTTGCTCCTGCTCAAGCGGCAATTCCAGTATTTCCTGTTGCTCCGTCTCCAAGACCAATTCCAGCAATTCCAGTTGCACCAGCAGCTCCACAGATTCCATCCGTACCCGCTGTTCCTGCCGTCCCTGCTATTCCTGCTCAGCCAACATCGCCACCACTTTTTTTCCAAGTCGTACCAGCCAGACCATTTGCACAGGTTCCAGTTGGTCCCGCTGTTCCTCCGTCACAATTCTTCCCTAACATTGGCGTGTTACCACTCCAACCGTCGCAACCATTCCCAACATCAAGGCCACAACGGCCCATAGGAGGAAGTGCTGAGGCTTCACCCCAAATTCCATCTGTATCGTTTCCCACTGATCCACTACCACCATCACCAACACAGCAGCCGTGGAGGCCAATTTTCCCACAGCAACCACAGCAACCACAACAACCTCAGCAACCCCATCATCCACTACAACCTCAACAACCCCAGCAACCTCAACAACCCCAGCAACCCCAGCAACCTCCCGCAACAGCAGTCACATTTCCCGATTTCAACAGACCATCGATTACACTTCTACCACCATTCAGCAGCCGGCCGCAAGGAGGTGAAGCCATAGCCCCAGAACGAATCCCCGGCAACAATCCACAACAAGTTCCACAAGGTAAGATTTACACACATTTTCAGAATAAAACCAACTTTCCATTTTGTCCTAAAGTTCTCAAATCTATGTGTAAAAAAGGTTATCATTACGGTTTAGGTGAGCGCATCCAGCCCAGCCTACTCGAGGGTCTCACCGACGAGGAGATTCACCAAGCCATCGCACAAGCCAACTATCAATCCCAACTCCAACAGAACAGTAACCGAGGTTACCAGTACTGAGTTGTGTCTCCCTTGTCTATGTGTAGGTTCTAAATGAAACTTAGTGATACGATCTATCATTTCTGTAATATTTATTTAATTATGTAAGGAAAATAAAATAATTAGGAAATATTGCCTTTAAATTTTTAGTTAAAAAAGCGTTTGTTTTTTAATTGATACAAAACAAACTGCGAAACAAATGAACAAATATCTACTAATCCTAGGGAAAGGTTTGTACCTGTAGGCGAGTTTGCAGTTGCATGGCAATGCAGCTGTCATATTGCATAACGTCAATTTTGTACGTGGCAAAACAATTTTTCAAGACCATTGAACCGGGCAAGGCTGCTATAACATTTTGAAATCAAAACATCTACGTAACATACAAGTCGAAAGCCTTGTTCAAAATTTTTAAAACCTAAATGATTTTTGACTGGCCCTCCTCTCCTGATGATCTGACAAATCATCCGAGTAAGAGTATAGTATCAATTGTTAAGAAAAGGTATCATAACATTGCCGTTCGGAGCCAGCACAAAAAAACAGGAAGTCCCGCCTGTTGTCACCCTTTACATTTTACCCACCCTTATAAACGTTAGCGATGACATCCAGGTGGCGACAAAAAAGAATCTCAGTCAGCCGACAGACGGGATAGAGAGAACAACTAAAAGAAAACGTCCGCGACAACGTTGACTTACGCTTGTATTATATACTAAAAATTATTGAAATGAATTCTTGGCCTTCAGCCCTTTAATATTTGTTTTGGTTTCGTTCAATAAATTTATTTAATAAAATATATATTTGTGTTATTTGCCGTCGCATTTACATGTTTTTCTTTTATTTCCTATCTCGTCTGTACTGAGAGCGAAAGAGATAAATATATATAAGCTGAAAAAAAAGTATCTTTAAAATTCCAACGAAAGACGCGGAAGAAAGGGAGGGTTTTGGTTTTTAACTTTCTCTTACAAAGAGAAAGATATTGTTTTCGTGAAAATTTTCGACCTCGAGATTTTGATTGATTCTAACATTACGATGATAGCGGAGCCTAAAAAAGTGGTTTTTGGAATTCCGTCCGTCGGTCCGTCGGTCCGTCTGTCCGTAATGGTCTCCCCAGCCTAAACGGCTGGACCGATTTTCTTCAAACTTCCTATCCAAGCTTATTTTAGTCATAATTCTAGGCCATTTTTTTTGTTTGCTTTTAGCCATGTTAATAACCGTACCTGCCATATAAAAATTACACATAACCTCAATTTTCTCGAAAACGGCTCTAACGATTTTGATTAAACTTTATATATACCATAACTATATTAGCTCCAACAAAACTGCATACCCAGTTTTTTCGAGAAAATCCATATAACGGATTTTGTCATTTAGGCCATATAAGGAAAATTGATAATTTCTCGCAAACTATTTTGTCAAATTGAATGAAATTTAATATATGTACTACTATTACATCTTGAAGCAATTCCACATAGTTAGTTTTAGCCCAACTATCACTAACCGGAATTTTCAGTTTTGGCCAATGACGGAAAATCATTATTATTCACATTGACATCGATTCCTTCGAATTTCGGAGTAAATGTTTGTATTAACACATTTCGACATTATTTATATCATTTTTAGCATCAATAATCAAAATGCGTACTATTTGATCTAACGCCCAACTCGCTGTGAAAGAGAAAGTTGCGTACGACCCAGTCGTGCACCCACCACTCGTTTTTAACTTTCTCTTACAAAGAGAAAGATATTGTTTTCGTGAAAATTTTCGACCTCGAGATTTTGATTGATTCTAACATTACGATGATAGCGGAGCCTAAAAAAGTGGTTTTTGGAATTCCGTCCGTCGGTCCGTCGGTCCGTCTGTCCGTAATGGTCTCCCCAGCCTAAACGGCTTGACCGATTTTCTTCAAACTTCGTATCCAAGCTTGTTTTGGTCATAATTCTAGGCCATTTTTTTTTGTTTGCTTTTAGCCATGTTAATAACGGTACCTGCCATATAAAAATTACACATAACCTCAATTTTCTCGAAAACGGCTCTAACGATTTTGATTAATCTGTATATATACTATAAACATATTAGTTCCAACAAAACTGCATACCCAGTTTTTTCGAGAAAATCCATATAACGGATTTTGTCATTCAGGCCATATAAAGAAAATTGTTAATTTCTCGCAAACTACTATGCCAAATTGAATGAAATTTAATATATATACTACTATTATAGTTTTAAACAATTCCACATAATTAGTTTTAGCCCAACTATCACTTAACGGAATTTTCAGTTTTAGCCAATAACGAAAAATAATTATTTTTCACATAGACACCGATTCCTTCAAATTTCGGAGTAAACGTTCGTATAATCACATTTCGACATTTTATATAATTTTTAGCATTAATAATTAATATGCGAACTATTTGATCTAACGCCCAACTCGCTGTGAAAGAGAAAGTTGCGTACGACCCAGTCGTGCACCCACCACTCGTTTGTTTTGTGCTTGATAACGTACGCCACAAAAAAACGAGTGGTGTGTGCACGACTGGGTCGTACGCAACTTTCTCTTTCACAGCAAGTTGGGCGTTAGATCTAATCATAAGCATTTTGATTATTGATGCTTAAATGATATAAATAATGTCGAAATGTATTTATACGAATTTTTACTCCAAAATTTAAAGGAATCGATGTCAATGTGAAAAATAATGATTTTCCGTTTTTGGCCAAAACTGAAAATTCCGTTTAGTAATAGTTGGGCTAAAACTAATTATGTGGAATTGCTTCAAGCTGTAATAGTAGTATATGTATTAAATTTCATTCAATTTGACACAATAGTTTGCGAGATATTAACAATTTTCTTTATATGGCCTAAATGACAAAATCCGTTATATGGATTTTCTCGAAAAAACTGGGTATGCAGTTTTGTTGGAACTAATATGGTCATAGTATATATAAAGTTTAATCAAAATCGTTAGAGCCGTTTTCGAGAAAATTGAGGTTATGTGTAATTTTTATATGGCAGGTACCAGTTTTAACATGGCTAAAAGCAAACAAAAAAAATGGCCTAGAATTATGACCAAACCAAGCTTGGATACGAAGTTTGAAGAAAATCGGTCAAGCCGTTTAGGCTGGGGAGACCGTCACGGACAGACGGACCGACGGACGGAATTCCAAAAACCACTTTTTTAGGCTCCGCTATCATCGTAATGTTAGAATCAATCAAAATCTCGAGGTCGAAAATTTTCACGAAAACAATATCTTTCTCTTTGTAAGAGAAAGTTAAAAATGGAAAAGTACAATTTAAGAAGCGGATCTAAGGAAAATCAATCCTCGGATGAGGAATTAGATGTGACAATAATGGAAAACGTAGACAAAACCCCACCGTCGCAATCGTTTGACAGGGATTTAATATCTGTGTTAGTGTCGAGTATTGATGCTCTGAAAGTATCTGTTCAGGAACTGCGCAATAACACAGCAGAGAGTCAAAAGGAGATTAAGAACCTTCGAAGCCAAGTGGAGTGCATGCCAAGTGGATTCAATGATTCAATTATTGAAGGACGACCAATGTCAGTGTTAGGACCAGCGTCGACACCAAGACAGATGCCAATGTCTGTGTTAGGACCAGCGTCAGCACATGGACAAATGCCGTCGTTAGCGCCTCATGCATCAGTGTCAGTGTTAGGACCAGCGTCAGCACATGGACAAATGCCGTCGTCAGCGCCTCATGCATCAGCGTCAGTATTAGGACCAGCGTCGACACCAGGACAGATGCCAATGTCAGTGTTAGGACCAGAGTCAGCACATGGACAAATGCCGTCGCCAGCGCCTTATACATCAACGACACCAAGACAAATGCCAATGTCAGTTTTAGGACCAGCGTCAGCGCCAGCTCATGGACAAATGCATTCGCCAATAGCTCAAGTGTCAGCGTCAATGTACGAGTCAATACCAACACCAGGGCAGATTACAGCTTCAGCACCAGGGTATGTACAACCATGTTTAGTTTCATCTTCTTTGCCAGTACAATTTTCAATTCCGGGGCCATCTAATCATATATCCAATGCCACAATGGTTTCGCAAAATGAGTCAAGGTTGTATGACCTACCTATCTTTTCGGGAAAAACAGAAGATTGGCCGTTGTTTCTCGCAAGTTTTAGAGATAAAACTGACGCCTTTAAGTACAGCAACAGGCATAACCTAATGCGACTACAGAGATGTTTAGTTGGTCCGGCAAAAGATTCAGTTGAGTCGATGTTAATCTATCCAGATGATATTCCTAAGGCCATGGAAGAACTGGAGTTTCGCTTTGGCAGACCAGATCTGCTCGTCAGGTGCCAATTGAGCAAGATTCAACAATTCCCATCCATCAGTGAAGCCAAAGTGGAACAAATAATTTTATTCTCGACGAAGGTACGCAATGTAGTTGCATTTCTTACATCTGCGAACTGCCAACAACATTTATCAAACCCGTCGCTTTTGGTTTTGGAACAGCTTGTTTTGAAACTGCCAGCAAATAGACAGTTCGAATGGGTAAGACATGCCGCTGCCATAAAACCATTTCCAACTGTTCATGATTTTTCAATCTGGTTGAGTGACCTTGCCATAGTTGTTGGGTTGATGCCATTGTCAAGTCAAGCCATAATAAGAGCCAGTTCACAACTACAACAGATACGTCGAGTAATGCATGCAGATGAAAATGGTCCAAAAAAGGAACTGAAGTGCTATCAGTGTGGAGGAGACCACAAACTGGGTAATTGTAAAGATTTTCATCAGTCGATTTCCATCCAGGAACGATGGGAAAAAGTCAAAAGCCAACAACTATGTTTTTCTTGCCTTAGTAAAGGACATAATTCGATGAATTGTCGAACTAAGAAACCTTGTGGTGTTGATGGTTGTCGGCGATATCATCATCCATGCCTTCATGAGGAATCTTCAAATAGAGACAGTGCCAGACGTTTGCACAGTTGCCGGGCTGCAGTTGGGTGTTCTAGCCAGTTATTTAAAATATTGCCAGTCACATTATTTGGTCCAAATGGAAAAGCTGAGGTATTTGTAATGTTTGATGAAGGATCTGCAGTATCACTCTTGGAAGAACGTACAGCTAACAAACTCGGACTTAAGGGACCATCTCAGCGTTTGTCTTTACAGTGGTACGGTCAAAAAATAACATCAGAGCAGTCTTCAAAGGTCAATCTGGAAATCGAGGGACATGAAAGAGAACATCGTTTCGCCCTCAAGAATATTAGAACAATCCGCAACCTAGATCTACCTGTTCAGTCATTACGAAAATTGGATTTTGGTCACCTGAAAACAGTTCCCATTATCGATTATAAAAACGCCAAACCTGTCATGTTGCTGGGATTAGATTATGTTCATCTCGGAGCGTCATCAACAATTGTCCAGTCCGATGCATCATTGCCGATTGCCGCTAAGACGATGTTGGGTTGGGTGGCATATGGGCCAACGCCAGCATCTGCCTCCCCGAGTTCTTTTAGTTTCCATATTCGAGAGCATCGTTCACTGAATGAGTTAAATCAGATTGTATCGGAGTATTTCTCAACTGATAACTTTGGAGTTAATGCTACATCGACGATATTGGAGTCTGAAGAAGATGCTGCAGCCAGAAAAATATTGGAGACGACTACGCGAAGACTTGATGATGGCAAGAACTTCGAAACAGGACTTCTTTGGAAGAAAGATGTGACTGAACTTCCAGACAGTTATGGTATGGCCCAGAAACGTCTTGTCAACATTGAAAGGAGGATGCAACGTGATCCCGATTTTGCCGAGCGGTACCAAAGGGAAATGAAGAAATATTTTGAGAAGTCTTATGCAAGACGTCTATTGCCAGGTGAGTTAATTACCACAGAGCCAGTATGGTATTTGCCACATTTCGCCATTCAAAGTCCACATAAGCCGGACAAGCTTCGAATAGTGTTTGATGCTGCCGCCACTGTTAATGATGTCTCTCTGAACTCCATGCTTCTTAAGGGTACGGAACAAGCAAAACCGTTGATTAATATTCTTCTTCAGTTTAGACAAGGAATCATAGGTGTAGCTGCCGATATATGTGAAATGTTTTCACAAATAAAGATACGTGTCGCCGATCAACACCCGCAACGATTCCTTTGGAGAGACGGTGAATGCAGACAGCCCATTCAGCAATATGTGATGACCTCAATGATTTTTGGAGCCGTGTGCTCACCTTGCAGTGCGGAATATGTTAAGAATAGAAATGCTGAAGATTTTTTACAACAGTTTCCTGAAGCGGCAATAGCTGTTAAGGAAAAACATTATGTTGACGACTTTGTAGTAAGCTTTTCATCAGAACAAGAAGCCGAGAGAATATGCCGTCAAGTCGTCAACATTAATGCCGAAGCTGGGTTCAATTTAAGGAGTTTCATATCTAATTCAAAATTCTTAGAAACAATTTTAAATGGTTCCAGTCGCCAAAAAAGTATTTGCGTTACTATGGAACGACAAGCATCAGCAGATAAAGTCCTGGGAATGTTCTGGGATACTTCGACAGACACCTTTCGATTCCAGACCAAGTTCCACCGGATTCCACAAGAGGTATTGCAAGAAGTTCGAGTTCCAACAAAGCGTGAATTACTTGGCATAGTAATGGCTGTCTTTGATCTATATGGCCTGCTAGCTGATTTCTTGGTATTTTCAAAAATTTTAGTGCAACATACATGGAAGTACAACCTTGAGTGGGACGATCCCATTCCATCCGAATTACATACGAAGTGGATTGCTTGGTGGAGAGAGTTCCAGAATGTAAAAGAGTTCTTGATAAATCGCTGTTACTCGCCGAATTTATTGGTCGCCGTCAAACTGGATCTACATATATTCGTTAATGCAAGTCAAGTTGCCTTTTCCGCAGTTGGATATTTTCGGATCGAATCTTCAAAGGGAGTAGATGTTGCCTTCGTCATGGGAAAAACACGTACAGCCCCACAAAAGCTGATGTCAGTGCCTAGATTAGAGCTTCAAGCTGCCGTACTTGGGGTACGTCTTCAAAAAATGATTTGCCAAAACCACGAAGTGAAGGTGGATCGTGTTTTTCTTTGGAGTGATTCACGAACGGTGCTTCACTGGATCCACTCAACTGGAAGGAAGTATAAACCATTTGTTGGACATCGCGTAGCTGAGATAATAACGAGTACCAGTCCCAGTCAGTGGCGATGGGTTCCCACTACCCAAAACACTGCCGATGCTGCAACTCGTCCCAAAATACCACCTAAGTTTGAAACAAGCAGTTCGTGGATAAGAGGTCCTACGTTTTTAAATTATGAAGAAAAAGATTGGCCAACATCACAATTAGAACCACCTCCAGAAGAACTAGAAGAGGAAATTAAAAATTGCGCACTATTCCATCTTAAGGCAAGTAATGATTTCATTGATTTTAATAGATTTTCTTCATATTTAAAGCTTAAACGAACGACTGCCTGGGTATTGCGATTTCGAAGCCTGGTGAAAAAGCAACTCAGCAGTAATACAAATCCAAAGGGTCCACTTACTGCCAAGGACCTTGATGACGCTGAAAAATTCCTATGTCAAATTGTCCAAAACGAAGTCTTTCACGAGGAAATAGATGCCTTAAAAAGATTGAGAAGAGTTTTGAAAGGTAGTTCGATCTATTCTCTTTCGCCATATCTGGATGAAGAAGGCCTTCTGAGAGTTCATGGTCGAATGGACGAAGCTTTCTGCTTACCTTTTGAAGCCAGGCGTCCTATAGTTTTGCCACAGCGACACAGAATGACGGAGCTGATAGTCCTCTATTTCCACGTAAAATGTCACCATCAAAATACGGCTGTGACAATAAACGAGACAAGACAAAAATTCTGGATCCCACACATCAAAGCAGTATTGAAATCCGTGCGCCATAACTGTCAACATTGTCAAATCGATAGAGCCAAGCCCATTCCACCATTTATGGGACAATTACCTGAAGACCGAGTGACTCCTTACGTTCGCCCTTTCACGTACACAGGTGTTGACTTGTTTGGCCCATTTAATGTTTCCATCGGTCGGCGACGAGAGAAGAGATGGGCCGTGATCTTTACTTGCTTGACAGTAAGGGCGGCGCATTTGGAGCTAGCAGAAAACTTGTCAACCGATGCTTTTATCATTTGCCTTCGAAATTTTATAAATCGACGTGGAACTCCAAAGCGAATTCGTAGTGACAACGGCACGAATTTTATTGGGGCCCAGAGAGAACTTCAACAGTCCGCACGTCTATTAGATACGGATCGAATCAACGATGAAGTGACGAAGCACAACATCGAATGGGTTTTCAATTGCCCACTGAATCCTAGCTCGGGCGGATGTTGGGAACGCCTAATACAAATTGTTAAACGCCTGCTTTCCAAGACTTTACATGAAACATCGCCGAGAGTTGAGACGCTTAGGAGCGTATTGATTGAAGCAGAAAATATTATTAACTCTCGGCCGCTGACACATATTCCCCTATCGACTGAAGAGGATGAGCCAATCACTCCTAACCACTTTTTGTTAGGCTGTGTTAATTCTACGCAGACTCCACAACCACCTGGCACAGAAATCTGCCTCAAAAAACAATGGCGAATTGCTCAAAATCTAAAGGATCGTCTATGGAAAAGATGGGTTATTGAGTATCTGCCCCAACTCCTTCAGCGACCTAAATGGCATGACAAGACCACTCCGCTTCAAGTCAACGATGTAGTGATCATATGTGATCCCAGCCTACCTAGAAGCCAGTGGAAAAAGGGACGAATTATAAAAGTTTTTCCTGCCAAAGATGGTCACGTCCGTGTAGCCGAAGTGAAGACAACTCAGGGATCAATACGTCGACCGGTCACGAAACTAGCCGTTTTGTCAGTAGAAGGTGAATCTCGAGTTGATTCACGGGGGAAGGAATGTTGTCACCCTTTACATTTTACCCACCCTTATTAACGTTAGCGATGACATCCAGGTGGTGACAAAAAAGAATCTCAGTCAGCCGACAGACGGGATAGAGAGAACAACTAAAAGAAAACGTCCGCGACAACGTTGACTTACGCTTGTATTATATACTAAAAATGATTGAAATGAATTCTTGGCCTTCTGCCCTTTAATATTTGTTTTGGTTTCGTTCAATAAATTTATTTAATAAAATATATATTTGTGTTATTTGCCGTCGCATTTACACCGCCATTGTGCGAAAAGTACACACGCACATATGAATGGTTGTGAGAAAGCTAGACCATGAATACTAACGAGCCTGTATTTGTTTTTAGTTTGTTCTATTGGAGAACCGGATTGTACCAGATTGTTTAGTAGAAAAAATCACAACTTATTGATAAGCAGTGTTACTTATCAAACGTAAATGTCAACATAAGTAAAGTACAGGATTAAATTATAGTGTACAGCTTTATTGAAACTCTACCAATAATCAAAATCATAACTAAGTAAACTCGACTCCTCTATTGAATCTACTACATTTTCAATCAAATAAACTGCCAAAACAAATTTTCTGACTACGCATGTTCCAGGGAATTTGACGATTTGCATAGTTTGGCCAAAATACACAATAATATTTGTTTTGATTATTGATGCTTAAAATCATATAAACAATGTCAAAATGTGAACGTTTATTCCGGAAATTAAAAGAATCGGTGCCTGTGTGAATAATAATGACTTTCCGTTATTGGTCAAAACTGAAAATTCCGTTTAGGAATAGTTGAGCCAAAACGAATTATGTGGAATTGTTGCAAATAGTAGTATATAAATTAAATTTCATTCTACTTACTTACTTATCGGGCTCCCGACCCGTGAAGAGTCTCTGCCTGCGACACTGCAGCCTTCCATTCTCTACGATCCCTGGCTCGCTGCTTCCAGTTGTCTAGACCAAGCGCTCTGGCATCCGCGATGGCTTGGTCTTTGAAACGAAGGTTCGGTCTTCCTTGCCTTTTCGAGCCTGGGGGCTGGGATTCGAAGATCTTCTTAGCTGGAGCATTATTGTCCATTCGCTCGATGTGGCCGGGCCAGTGTAGTCGACATGTTTTGGCTTTTTGGACTACATCCACATCTTGGTACAGCTCATAGAGTTCGCGGTTGTATCTTCTCCTCCATTCGCCCTCCTCGTGCACAGGACCAAAAATCCGCCGAAGTATTTTTCCTTCGAAGGAGCCCAGTATCAGCTCCCCCTTCTTGCTTATCGTCCAGCACTCGGCACCATAAAGCAGAACTGGCAGGCTAAAGGTTTTGTAGAGCACATTTTGTCCTTAGAGTTAGGAGTTTTGAACCCAGTTGTTTCGCCAAACCGAAGTAGCAACGGTTTCCTAGGGTAATTCTTCGACGGATCTCCACTAGGGTGTCATTCGTGGAGTTTATGTCAACTACGAGGTAGGTGAACTCCTTAACTACCTCGAAATTGCTGCTATCAATAGTGACGTTTTGTCCTAGGCGGTGGACAGGTGCTTGTTTGTTTGTTGATAGCATGTATTTACTTAGTCTTGTCCTCATTTACTTCAAGGCCAACGGATTTCGCCTGTTCTTCAATCTCCGTGAACGCTTTTATCACGGCATGTTGGAAGCGACCGATGATGTCAATATCGTCCGCATAGCCCAGCAGCTGGACGGACCTGTTGAAAATAGTGCCTTCCGTGTTAACACCTGCACTGTGCACTATCTGCTTCAGTACGAGATTGAAGAAGTCACATGATAGCGCGTCTCCTTGCCGAAATCCGGTGCATGTTTGGAATAGTTCGGAGGAGCTACTTCCAAACTGCACGTTCCATCGCGTGTTTTTCAGCGTCACGCGACACAGCTGAATTAGTTTGGCCGGGATTTCAAATTTCATTCAATTTGACAAAATAGTTTGCGAAAAATTAACAATTTTCCATATATATCCTATGTATGTATGTATATAAAGTTTAATCGTTAGAGCAGTTTTTTGAGAAAATTGAGGTTATGTATTATTTTTATATATATATCAGGTACCATTAAGGTAAAAAAAAAAATTATCTAGAATTATGACCAAAAAAAACCCCTGGATACGAAGTTTAAAGAAAATTGCTCAAGCCGTTTAGGATGGAGAGACCATTACGGACAGGCGGACAGACAAACCAACGCTACGGATGGAATTAAAAATAAAAACTCTTTTTTTGGGTTTTGCTATCATCGAAATGTTAGAATCAATCAAAATCTCGAAGTCGAGTTTTTTCACGAAGATAATACATTGCTCTTTGTAAGAGATAGTTAAAAAACAAAAATAAACAAAATTCTTTCTGTAAATTAAATAATAACCTATGACTAGGGCTAGTCTTTAATGTAAATTTATTTATTGGTAAAGGATTTTTGGAAAGTGTGGAGATTATCGTTTAAGTTATTGCTAAAAATGATTATTAGTAACGCCGAAGGTAAACTGCAAACCGTCCCAATCCATCTGTAAGAAACATTAGAATAATTCCAATTAAGGAGTTTTTGCTTAATGTGTTCATTGGATGATACTGCAAGAGACCTGCTCAGTAGACTGATCACGTGAGCTGGAACGAGAATCTTCTATTTATTTAACAATTTACTGAAATTCTATCAATTAATTTTTTCATAGAAATGCTCAAATTTATTCATTCAAACATATTCATATAAAGGGGTGCCAAAGTGGCTCTGCTAACTGCTAAGAGAGGATTTTTTTTTTTCAAAATTGTACCCCTTTAAGGGTGTATTAATACTTTTGTGTAGATAATTATATTACAGGGGCTAAGCCGCAGGTGAGTCAGCTAGTGATTTAAAAAAGAGTTGGGGTTCTGTGACTGACTGAAATACAAAGCACAGATCAAACTGCTGAACCTTCTCCGGGTTCGGGTACAAAACTAATAAATTCTTCAAAACAAAAAAAAAATATTGCAACCTATGAAATTCGACAAACAAAATTAGTTTTACCAATAGATAATCGCCTAATTTTAGGGGGTACTTATTATTTCAATAGGTACTCGAATTAAACTTGGGGAAATTATTTTAGCATAAGCACTTAATTAATAGCATCTTTCACTTTGCCATGTGCACAGCCTTATAGTCGTAGGTAACCTACTAACTCTAAATTAAACCATATTATCAAATCTAGAGTTATAGCACCAAAGCTATTAAGCTAACTGTAACTTAGCTCATGTTAATATTGAAACTAGAAGTTAATATTGAAAACACGAAAATTATGTGAATATTTTCACCATAAAGATACACCACACTCGCACAAATTTCTATTAGCTGTCACAACGAAAAAAAGAACATGATTTGCAGAACAATTGTTTTACCCATTTTGAGTTACTCAACGGACAACTTTGGTAATACATAGTACCAAAATGTAAAACACATTTAATTATTATAAAACAACCGCACTCGAATACATATTCCAGATAAATCCTTGCATAATAAATGTTTACTTGAGGAGCACAAATCACACATCGCTCACCGCCTGTACAAGCGTTGCCAACCGTGATGAAATATACAAATTTATTTGTTGAATATAAATTCAACACGTTTTGTGCATGCAATATACATTTTTTTAAAATATTTTTAAGTTATCTTTTCAGTCAAGTTAACACACGGATAACTGCTTTTGTCTTGTAAGTAATTCATAGAATGTATTGAAATATTGAATACTGTGTAATTCTAATACACGGTAGAATTGTATCAATTTGTACTCGGCTTAACCTTAATAAGCAAACAATTATTCCAAAAAAAAAAACATATGAGAAGGCTACAATCTTAAAATCGTTTAATACCCTATCCCATCCCATCCTTAAAATTGATATCCCCAAAATATAGTCTTTATGGTCATAAAGTATTGAAAATGACGTTGTTACAACATATTGTTCCGAAGGATTATCAAATTCTTTTATGGTTCGACAAAAAACCACGTTTTTGTATTGCATATGCCTTGGGGTAGGGCATACAAATGGTTTTTGTAGGAAAACGCCCCCAAAAAGTGGGCGTGGGTAAAAATGGTCTACTGACGAAATGTTCATATTAATACTACCAATGATTTTGCATCAAAATTTTTTTCGAAAATTTTCAAATTTGGCCAAAAAAGGGTTTTTTTTATAGAAAACGCCCCCAAAAAGTGGGCGTGACAAAAAAACTTTGTATTGACGAAATATAGATATTACGATTCTCTAAATATGCTTCTCAGACACTTTTTTTAAAATTCCTTACGGTTTGGCCAAAAACTGAGTTTATCTTAAAAGGGGGCGTGGCAGTCGGCGGATTTCAAAAATTTTTACACTTGTTCTGTAGGCACGGGCGAGGATCCCATATACCAAATTTCATTATCCTAGCTCAAAATTTAAGGCCTAAAAATCGGTGACGTACAGACGGACGGACGGACGGACGGACAGACAGACATGGCTTAATCGACTCAGCTAGCGATTCTGAGTCGATCCATATACTTTGAGGTATATGTAGCTAAATTATTTCTCTATGTTACAAACTAAGTATCAAAACTAATATACCCCTATGGGATAGGGTATAAAAATCTCCTCAAACGTGGTATGTACAAAAATATAAATGTATGGTGAACAAATCGCAGGACATGTGAATATTTGGTCAAAGTTCACTTTTATATAAATGATACCATATCAGGGTATCATTTATATACTACTATCATGCTATATAATATTACATGTTATATTTATGTTCTGAAAGGCGACCACGGTCCAACAAGTTGGTCTGGATCATTGCCTCCAAAAATAATATACCTGGCGGGCATGAAATCTTATTAGGTAAAGTCAAATTTATTCTGTCGAATGCTTAGCATCATATTGCACTTAAGACACCAGGCGACCATGCATTTATAATAGGTGTTGGCTAAGTAATTTACGAAAACATGCTTATAGTAATTCATGCATGATCTAGTGCTTATACACAATGACGCATTTCTAATGCTAAAATAGAAGAAACAATACCTAACTTAAACACACTTTGACCACACTTCCGTTTAGTTTACCAAAAGAAAACTTATTAGTGAGTTTCCAGGTAGCATTGATTTGTATTTTTTTGTTTTAATTCATCTTACGAATTACATTCAAATTTCAATTTGATTATTTTTGTGAATCTCACAAAGTACGAACAATATCACAAAATTTAGTTAAAATAAAAATTTAGCATCTGAATTTTATTTGAGAAAAGTTTATTTAAAAAAAATTAGAAAAAATAGTTTTATAGTTTTCTACCGGAAGGGGCTTAACTAAAAAAAGTTCTGTTGGAAGGGACTCCCTTGGAAACTGTTTCCGCCTTGGAATTGCGATGGAAAGTCAAATTGTCCTCCAAATGCAAAACTAGATCGTGGAACATTGGATCCACCAAATTGTTGTTCGTCATTCGATGGAAAGAATCCATTTTGGAAATCATTCGAAGAAGGTCCTGTTTGTTGCTGTTCATTATTGCCATTCTGTGGGGGTCCTGAAAATATACCAAACCGTTTAGAACCTCATTGAAGTTAAATTAGTTAAGAGGAGAAAATTAAAAATTATAAACATTGTAGCTAAATAATAACCGTTTTCCTTTCTTAAATTCAAATGGCTGCCTCAGCTATACTAGGCCTTGTCTCAATTAGTTCACAAATTCAAATTCACAAACAAAATTCTCATACATAACGCGAAACAAATGTTAATCATTATTGTAACCATCCTCTTTCAAAGACCAAATTTGAGATTTTTTTAAAACATTAATTATATTTCCTGATATAAAATACATGTTCCTTGCTTCTCGTTTAATAATCTAATATATGTGCTGTTTTCACAATGTTTTCACATGATATCACAAAACCTAGGATGAAGATCGGTTGTGAACAAATGTTTGCACGGAGATGAGTCGGTGACGACTGACATATGAGGTAGAACTTTTTTAGAAGAATAATTGGTCGATTAGATAGTGGCCATAGGCATCAAGTTGCTCTGTAAAAAATAAAGTGTGTACATACATATATGCAAAGATTTTTCAAAAAATCTAAGCCTTCGTGTTTTACATAGGTACAACAATTATTTTCAAAAATTCCATCCCAGATTGCTTTTTCTAATTACTACCTCAATTTTTCAATCAATTCATTTAAATTGTACCAAGGTTTTAGTTGCTGAAATTTTAATAGAGCGCATTTGTAAGAGAGATAGCTTCGGAAAGTACTCTATAGATTCAACATAAACTGTCACATTTTAAAACAAGAATCTGTAAGAAAGTCAATTAACCGCATCGTATTCCCTAGATTCAATTTTAAACCAACAAGGAATATATCGTTCCCCATTTTGCCTAGAGATTAATTAAATAAACAACAAGTAATTAGGCAAAAATAAACGCAAAATAAAATTTGAGAACCACAAAACATAATTTACCACCTTACGAGGCGTTTTAACGTTTCATGAATACCGCTAGCGTATATTATCAGATTTTTAGAAAATAGAGAAAACTAACGAATTACTTATTATCAATTAAAAGGAATAGCTAGCAGTTCACACGAAATATATAGTTGGCTGCACTTAATTCGCCACAAATTTGTTTCCATATATGTACAATGCAGTTATCTGCCGTAACGTATTTGATTTATTAGGACACGACTTTAGAGCGCAAACCAGTTTAACTTAAATTCATGAATTAATATAGCACTAACGTCAACTGGTAATAAAAAATGATACCTATACAATATCTAACACAATAACACAAGAAACATACCACGTTGTTGTTGAAAATCAAAGACATTATTGTCGCTGCCTGCAAACTGCTGCCTTGGATCGAATGACCCATTATCCGGTTGATCTGGTGTTCCATTGGTCGGTTGAAAGCTCGTGAAACCATTAGTTGGTTGAGAGGGTTGGTTGCCTTCTTCAGATGGTTGCTGCTCTTGAGACTGAGGATCAAATTGTTGCTGCAAATTATTGTCTAATGGGCCAAGTGGAAAGTTAGGTGGAAGTCCATCGTTCTGTGGCCCTTGCTGCCCATTGTCTTCTCCAGGACCTGTCGATGTGGCGACTGACGGATCAAATGAGAAGTTTGGTGGCAAACCTTCACCTCCCCTGCCGGATGGTGGTGGTCCAGATTGCTCTTGTCCGAAGGAAAAGTTCGGTTGTTGACTCTGTGAGCCATCTTCCCCTGCTGCTGTTTGCGGTGGTGGGCCTTGTGATCCAACATCTTCGGGTGCAACTGACGGAGGTTGCGGTGGTGGAGCAGATGGTCCAGGCCCAAAAGAGAAATCTGGCGGTGGTTGTTGTTGCGAGCCATTGTCGCCGCTACCTTGTTGTGGCCCTGCTTCTCGAGGAGGACTTTGTACTTGTGCTGCATCACTTCCTGGACCCGATGGCGGTCCAGTAGGTGTAAATGGCGGTGGCCCTTGCTGAGGAAATTGTGGGAAGTATCCGTTTTGATATCCGAATGGATAGTTAATTGGGAATCTTGAACCACCTTGCGGTCCAGCCTGTGCACCTATAGGAGGAGCAGGTCCAAATGGCAAATGACGGGATCCTTGAATACCGAATGGGTAGTTCGGTGGAAAGCCGAATCCGGGGTAATTGCCCGACTGGAATGGTCCAAATCTAGATGGAGGTCTCAGTGGTGGCGGAGGTCCTTCAGGTAATGGTTGAAACTGTGGTGGCGGTCCTTGCGGTGGCGATTGTCCTTGTGGGGGTGGTGGACTTTGTGGGGGTGGTGGACCTTGTGGGGGTGGTGGACCTTGTGGGGGTGGTGGACCTTGTGGGGGTGGTGGTCCTTGTGGGGGTGGTGGTCCTTGAGGCGGTGGTAGTTCCTGCGGAGGTGGTGGTCCTTGTGGTGGTGCTGGTTCCTGTGGTGGCGGTGATCCTTGGGGTGGTGGTGGTGGACCCTGTTCTGTTGCAACTGAGCTATCTTCCATCATTTCCTGAGGAGTTGGAGCAGTTGTAGCATTCATCATGAAATTCCTAGCCAAAGCCTGTTGCAGAATTAATTTCTTAAATAGCACTCCTAAGATCAAGGTACGCTTTTCGCGATCGCCTTGGTTGCTATCTGTGTCAAAGCCAATAGGCCTTGATCCGCAGTACGCCGACAACATCAAAACGAATATTCCGTATTTAAGCCAAAACATAATTTTTAATTTTATCGTCTCACTGTTATAGGAAACACTTCTTATTCGAATGCGGGCTAAGCGACTAGGTTAACGCTCCGTAAGGAGTCAGCGATTGAACTGTTACTTTTCAGTCTTTGGCACACAAAATCTTTGCAAACAAGTTTGCGTTGTATTTTTTTTTTAACTCTGCAACTTGTTGGGGGATTGTATCTTGCGGTCCAGATATATGTGGTAAGTTAATCGTGGTCGGGTGTAACTAAAGCGTTTCGACTGAATGACGCTTGGAGCTAATACTATGTGCGAGTATAGCTTATTAGATTGGTATAGGTACACTTTCCACTCTCACTTCTCAGCATTTGCTGGATGGTATCAAGTTGGTATCTTGTGAAATGATATTTGATCTAAATGGATGTTGAAAGTGTTAAGGGTATAATCGAACCCGATGAGAATAGTGGAATAGAGTGAAAGTAATAATGGATGGACGTGTGAAGGGTGGACATAAAAATTGATAATTCCATTTCATCTGCTCGGGACCAATGTCACTAAAATGTTTTTGGTGATTGGTGACAACTTACGAATAAGGTTATTAAAACTTGAGATTGAGTTCGTAAATTGGATTAACGATCGCGATCTTTCGGTGACTATAGAGCCAGGGCGATCATGCGTTGTTCGCGGTGGCCGCATTGTAGGTAGGTACGTTATATATCGGAAACGGTGTATTTTTTTGGAAGTTTTGGTTTGACTGGTTCTTGGTGGTTGACTGAAATGTTTTCAAAGTGTTCAGTTAGAATTGGACCACTTAATACATTTTCAGTTAAATAACTTACAGAAAAGAGAATTTTACTGGATAAATCGCAATTGTCAATATGTAAAGCAAGGAACAGGGATGCTGTTCATAGCTTCATATAAAAAACAATTCGGTGAAGACATTAACGAAAAACAAATAAATAAAAAAATTACCAACATGAAGTCTTGATTAAAAACCAAAGCCGAGGCTAACAAAAAGTTTATTCATTTGTTAAAACACCACCACGTGTTTCCAAAGTCGGTCCCAAAAAGTCCCTTTAACAATCGCACACCCTCTTCATCCTTTTATAGAGATGTGCTGAAATTCGGCCATCTGAGTAAAGAAAAACCATGCTTAACTATTAATGAGATCGATCTCAAACAATCAATCATTTTATCATCTTTTTGCATATCAAAATGAGCTTTGTTTCACCTCATGCATAATTCATGCTAAGGGCCCAGTTATAGCTATCATTGAAAAACACCATTGGAAATGTTCTTTTACTTCTTGCGGTTTTTTTTTATAAATTCAATAATTGGCAAGTTGGTGTCAAAACAAAGCTTATAAATTGTAGCTATCGCAGAAAATCAATTTTTATTTTTCACTGATCATGATTTATTTTTGTGAAGTAATGTTTGTCGTTCCACCGAAATGAAACAGAGTTTTCCTACGATTCCTATAAGCAGCTATGGAGGTAAAATTTCAATCCCATCATGTTTTGTGTTCCAATGAAGATGTTCAATGATAGCTATAACTGAGTCCTAACTACAATTAAAAATTAAAATATGTTTGGATAGTAATGTTCTAAAATTCATAAGCTTTGTTTTGACACCAACTCGCCAATGATTGAATTTATAAAAAAAACGCAAGAAGTAAAAGAAAATTTCTAATGATGTTTTTTAATGATGATAGTCAATTCTGAAATTGATAACCGAAGAAACTTCAAGTATGCAACAAATATTGACACAATTACTTTTGTAATGACGAAATATTATTTATATTATTTTTTCAAACCTATTTGATATTTTTTTTTGTTTTGACACCAACTCGCCAATGATTGAATTTATAAAAAAACCGCAAGAAATAAAAGAAAATTTCTAATGATGTTTTTTAATGATGATAGTCAATTCTGAAATTGATAACCGAAGAAACTTCAAGTATGCAACAAATATTGACACAATTACTTTTGTAATGACGAAATATTATTTATATTTGATGTTTTTTTTTATCTAGATCACTTCTTTTGCCCTAGATCAATATTTTTGGGTTCCGTTGGGATAAAAAAAAAAACACTCTTTTTAATGTAGATCACTTTTGAAAAATCTTGATATCTAGTGAGATTTACACCTAGATGCACCAGTTTAAAGTTTGCATTTCGCAGTTTGATTTGAGTTTTTTTTTTAAACAACAAAAGTTTATTTAAAGAAAAATTTAATAAACATTAAATACATTTTTTGAATATTCTTCCTCATCATCTACATCAATCGACAGCTTCTTGGATTTCAACATTGTTTACAACAATGTAATCATTTAAATTTTTCTCATCCATTTTTGTAAGTTAATTCTTCCTCAGCAAGAAGAAAAACAATGAAGTGTCAAATGGTACACTAACACACACACAAAAACAGATCAATCTCTTTTACAAAAAATACAAATTTTTGGCGCAACAGGTTCGTTATTACACCCAGGGCTTAGCTTTCTCACAACCATTCAAGTGTGTGTGTGTACTTCTTGCACGATGGCGGGACCTCCTGTTTTATGTCGAACCCGAACGGCTATGTTGACGTAGGCTATTTCTTGACAATTGATACTACTCGGATAATTTATTAGATCATCACGAGAGAGGGGCCAGTGAAAAATCATTTTGGTATTGCTACAGCTGGGAATCGAACCCAGATCTTCTACTCGGCAGTTCATCGCACTAACCATCGCACCACTGAGCCCCCGATTGGGACGAGTAAAATTCTGAAATCTGAGATCAAATCTGAAAATCACAATTTTAAAGTATTTTGAAATAGCCGACAAACATATATTATCCATTCATTTTTATGTTTTGCAATTCACACCTTGTAAAATAATTTTTACGAACTAAAATCTAAAAATCCGAGGATATTGTGAATAAAACAAAGAATAATTCTGTTGGTTTCTGTTAAACTCCCGATTTGTTATCATTTGACAGCTTTCATTTTATCAACAGCCGAAATTCTGCGTTAAAAAAATAACGAAATTAACTTTTTTCTTTGTTGATCTTTTTAAAACTTTCTCAATGCGCAAGCGGATTTAAAAATGTTCACATCCAAGTTTATTCAACTCTTGAACATGAGTACGCGAACTCACTTTCTATGTTTTCGATTATTTGTTTATAACTTTCTCAGAGTATTTAAATTTACACTTAAACATAAGTAGGTACGCGAACGAATCTTATGTCACCTCGGGTTTTTTAATGTACAGCTGCTGTGAAGATGACAATTTATTTGCGAAAACTGTTCTTTTACTTTCGAATATTATCTATGTAGAGCAATTCAAAATGGTCAAATTTTATCAAAAATGATCACTAGGCATATGTATTGATTAAGTGATATCCTTGTGAAATCTACGAAATTTCTCGACATTCCAAGTGGCGTCGACAGATTACCAAGCCGTACCTAATTCCAGTGTCCTTCTGTTGCAACTCCACAAAGTGATGTCAGTGTCATTATTTCAGTTTATAAATACATATTAAGGTGAATACCATTCGTATAAGTTTACCATATACCATCTCAGTATACTCACCTAATTCGTGTGCTAAATTTTCGATATTGTTGCAAAAGGTTTCCCATACAAATTTTGACAGTTCCTTTACCACATTTACAACGACTTACCGACGTAAAATACCCATATTAAATGACCAACGTTAACAATAGGTCTGTTCCCGTACAAAATAATATTTACTGATTCATACTGATTTTACTGCGGAAAATTATTTGCATGCAAAACTTGGGTACGGGAACAGACCTAATGATTTTAAATCAACGGTCCAAGTGAGCTTGGCATTTCATAACCACAACTACATATTTCCAAAGTTTGGCCCTTTTAACATGAAATTAACGGTATTACCTTACAACATTAAAGTCCATCCATCAGCTGGATCTCCAAACTGAAATGGCACTAAATAAACCAAAAACGCCCGCAATGTACTTTCAATTTCTTGTTTACCTGCTGTTACCTTGGTTTCTATGACTAACTCGAACCAGATCATTAGATAAGAACCGTAGCTTAAATAAATTTGTTTGATTAAAAATAAACCAAATTGTGTCCAGATATTTTATTAGAGTTATGCACACTTTTCTTGCAAAAACTCATAAGCGTACTCGAAGACCAACAGCATAATCGCCCCACCCGGACCCAATCGCATAATCTTCGGCACTATACCCTTGTATAGCGCCCTGAATCCCTCCTCTCGGTGCACGGTGAGTATTGATCCAAATGTCGATTTGTATTTGATGACGCCCGGTTGTGGCTGTGGGCCTTGAATGCGACTCTTTGCCACATCGAAGGGGATATTTACGAAGCATGCAATGGTACCGGAGGTGAAACCGATTGCAACCTTCCTAAGGAACTCCTTGGTCTGATCTTCATACGCAGGAATGTAATTCTTTACACTGTGATAGAATCCAAAGTAGATCATGTTAAATGTGCCATTACGACCCATGGTGGCAGTTACACCCTTATTCAAGCCACGAAAACCGAAACCGTCTTTGCGAATGATTTCTCTGGTCACAGCCCAAGTGCCGGGAGCTTCCTTCATGCGAGAGTGATCAGCCTGTTGGGCTACTTTCACGACTTCAAATGGGTTCACGGCAATGGCCTCAATAAGACCAGCTGTTAGGCCGGCTAAAGAGAAGGTCTTTACGTAGAAAATAAATGAAAGTAAAAGAGATTGTAAAGGTTTCACATAATGTGTCACTACTTACCAGTGGTGTTGGAGTAGCCGAACCAAATAAAAACAAAGGCTTAACTTGTTCGAAAACAACAAATTTGATGGCTCTTTTTGGTGTTTCGGCTATTACCGGAGGCAGTATTCCTTTCCAGAAGGACATAAGGCCTTCGTTTTTGTACATTTTACCAAAGCAGTCAAAAACCCCTTTGTATTGGTTCTGGAAAGATTAATACATATTGTCCATAAGTTATCACTATGATGAAATGCAATAATAATACGAATAAGTGTATATTTATTCATTCAGTCCGTATTTTATAGTTGGTTACTGAATTAATTTTTATATTGATTTATTTACTTTCTAATTAATAAATTTATTTTAGGATCATATTATATTTTATTTAACAACAATATTTTTTAATGTCATATTTCCAAAGATTTATAGTTGAATATAATTATGTAAACAACCTATGAACAAACATGTTTGTATTCTATTTGTTCTATGTGTGTGTGTGTGGAATTTATGTTGCAATAACAACAATTAATTCAAAAATATCTTAGGATGAGGGAAATTCCCCCAAAGAGAGGGAAGTAAATTACTGAAAAATTATATGTTTTGCGTGGCTATTAAAGAACAAATTACATAAAGCACATGACTTATCACCTTTAGTTACCAACTAACAGCAAACATTTCTGCAGTAAATTATTTTACAGATCTGTATAGTTGTCTTTAACTAAATTTTGTGTACGGGAACGGCAATAAGTAAAAATCAGTAAGAATCAGAAAAAAAATATTTTACGGGGAACTAATATGTCTTAAATATAAGAAAAATATTTAATTTTGATTGATTTTGAACTTTGATTTAGTCAATGGACCAATTGATTGATCGAGATTTGATCTTGATTTAGATCACTTTTGAAAAATACATTTTGGCAATTATAATATAATGACATCTTGCTTAAGTGTATTTCAAAATGAACTCAGTCATTTCGTAACTTTGAAAACGATTATTAATTAGACGGTAGTCGAGACCTCAGTTGTTGTTGTATGGTAAATCACACACTAACAACATCGGTTTTAACAGGAAATTTAGACCAATTCGAAGTGAATGATTGTTAATACTTTTTTTCTTCTTCTGATGTATATCTGGAATTCATATTCTACTGTTTCGAAAAGATGTTCGTCAAATTCAAATTCATAAATATATTCAAGAAATTGATATGTATTATTAGGACTTCAGATATTAATTCTTTCTATTTACCATTATTGATTTGGACTGCGTTATTTTAATTGGTCCCTGGTTTATATTACGAAAGTGACAAAAGTGGCAGTAAAACTGCAAGATTAGCACTGTCATGAGAAGATTCTCAAATTTGCCGTTCGGATTCGGAGTTAAACAGGAGGTGCTTTTCTTGGTGGACAAATAATAACTTCGCACATACAAATAAAGGGAGAAGCTAGGTTTGAGCTTGAGGCACATATTTCACAATACAACTGACGTCACAGTCATGCTCATTATAACGCCTTGTATTCTTCTTATTATTAGTAGGGTTCTATCGTAAGTTAACTCTTTAAAGCGTCTATAAATCTCCATTAATATTTGTGGGCCCATACCAGTCTAATAATGTTAGAAACACGTTGACTAAGCAACAACAGCAATTTATATAGCCGGTGTAATTTGTATAGGACATTACACATTAAAAACGTCGGAATCAAAATTAGACCAATTCCTAGCGTTGAATGTGTTTGTGGTATATAGGAATTGATAACTATTCAAGGTCAATCACAACAACGCATTGTTTAGTAGCCTGATATTGTTTAGAAAAAATCCTGGATAGCTAGTTGAATAAATATGTTGATGCAAGTCACCCTAAACTTTAAAATTATACAAACATCAGAAAATACTTATGTTGTATTGTGATTTTATTCGAGACTGATTAATCGCAAACAAATTATATCTATATATTATATTATATCTATAAAATTGTTCTTCCGGTGAAGTTTAGTCCAGATTAAGTCGTGATTTAATCAACATTTTCCCACGGAAATCAAAAGGCGATAATGTACATAGGTCATGATCATAAAGCCAAATCTATCAGTCGTCGATAACAAATCATTCAAATGTCAAACAAATGTGTATGTAAGAATCAAACGTCAAGCACGGCGAGTCAATTAAAAAAATAAAATTAAATTGAATAATTTCCTTTCGGTTCTTAAATAAGCTTTAGTTGTTGACATCTAGACATCCGTCTATAGAGCGCCCATGACAACTTTCGATTTTAAGACCAGTTGTTGATTGTTATTATCTAAACTATATGTATAGGTAGGTATATCTGAAAAGTACAAGTGATAAGATACGCGTGTAATAAAGTCGTATGTTATCTTTAATCACCCTGAGCAAATCTTTTTAAACATTTTGTTTATCAAAATGCGATTGCAAATATTCGCCGAATGAGTTAATGCTAACAGCAACAACAATGTGTAACAAAAATAACAAAAATCATTGAAAAAAATGTAGTACATATCAAGGTCAATGGGGGCGCGAGTCTCGCAACGGATCACTATTATAATTCGTTGCTACACACACAAAAAAATAAAATCCAAAAAAAAATACACACGTAGACGTATGTCCATTCAAAGAGCAATGAAGTGTCAAAGCTGTAGCTGACACTCAAAACAAGAACGTTCTGCGATGTTATTTCTCATATAATCTCTCTCTCTCTCAAGCTTAAACCCAGAACGGCGCTTACATTAAAAAGCGTTCGCCCACAGTGACTTACCTGTGACAGCGTTTTTGTATTCTGTAACTGCATACGAGTTTTTACTACATCCAGGGGTTGCATGATGCAAACTTCAACAAATCCTGCTGATCCACCTGCAACCACTTGTAGAGCAGCGCGTTTCAAAGGCGGAATTTCCTTTTGCGGCTGAGTCATTTTTTTGTTTTGTTACAGCTGAAACGATTTGCAAACACACAAAAAAATGAGAAAAAATGTAATAATGTCAACAAATCGAGAGCGCGGCCCGCTATTGAAAGCTACATCAGCTGTAATGACTTACATGTGCTTTTGTAATTCTATAAAAAAAAATGCGGAACTGGTATTGCGTGTGGGCATAGAACCGAACTGCCTACAGCCCAATCGAAGACTACTTTGGAGGAATGTTCTCATCGAGGGTGGAATTTGTGTGTGATTACTGATTTGTCTATCTCGTTGTCACTGTATTGTATGTATGCCTCGGCGTGACGGCGTATACAAAACTTGACGGGAGTACGAGTATTTTTGTTTTCTCTTTTCTTGGATACTCACTGTTATCAAAAAAAAATAAAAATAAACTTAATTTATGGATCTAATTAGGAGCCGGAGTAGGGAGAAGTTGAGAAGCACATTGGGATGATGTGAGAACTCTTATTAGGTAAGTACTAAATAAGACAATGTTACATC
This sequence comes from Rhingia campestris, assembly GCA_932526625.1. NCBI lineage: Eukaryota > Metazoa > Arthropoda > Insecta > Diptera > Syrphidae > Rhingia > Rhingia campestris. Next base: position 110,165,604 of record OW052182.1, read on the forward strand.
ACATATTAGATATGTATTTATGTAACTAAGTATGAACATTAGAAGTCCAACCAGAAGCAAAAGATACATGTAAACAAAATATCGCATTATGATCCATATAGGTCCTCAAAACTCAAACATAGATTCTCAATTCATTTGCGTAGGCGAAGTTATACTTTTGTAATGTATAATGGGACCTCCATTTGAACGCCGATTCCGAACGGCAAATTTAGGAAGCTTACCAATACATTTTTATATTCTTGGATGTTGTTCAGATTTTCACAGGGGTCGATTCGGGATCTACCACATCCTATTATAATGTGTCTACTAGTATCTGCTGCTAGTATAATGCAATTTCATATATGATTATTTTTTTCTTATTAATCTTATATGTTCGAAATACCAATCGGAACAGATACCTCGGTAGAACATTTTCTTCAGAACGCATTCCTCGATAGAGGTGTATGCCTACGTGCGTCGCTGACATTACATCCATGACGTGAAAAATCTGGCATCTAAACTGGGTCTAGTCCTGTATTAAGTATATCACAAGAAGAAAGTTGTTCACATATATACCTCTCATATTGGCAATAATCTCTCAACTCTTTTTAGGATTATGCCTTATAAAATTTTTGGTCAAAACAAGTTTTGTGGACACGTTTGATGATGGTACATAGTTAGTCGACGTTCTTGCGAAAGATTTTTTTTAAATTTTCTATGGCTAGAAGGGGATCAAGAACAGCTCACGCTTAAATGGATATATTTTGCTGTGGGTCAATGTAATTCCTTGTGAACCTCCTTAACAGTTTCTCTTGTCAATAGGATAAAGCAGATGTTTTGTTCAGGAATTGTAATTGGGCTTTTTCCGAGTTAAAGAGTTAATACCCCTATCTTCGTGAACTGCCTCAATCTTGTTAACGAATGGCGTAAGATATTGTTTGGGAATATTCCTGCAAAATGAAGAGCCTTGTGTTGATAAAACACTTCTTTAATGGATCGCATCCTGGTAGTCGCAATTCAAGTCCAATCCATAGCGTTTCAATATTAAGATTCACTATAAACTAAATACCTGTTAGGTAACGGCGATATGCGTTAAGTCAATAATTGTTGATAGGTATGAATTGCTGTGGAATCAATTTAAAGGCATTGATTGTTTTTTTTTATTTTATTCCGCAACGGATACCTACAAAGATTAGAACTGACTTTCCTTTCGGAAGTTATTCCGATATTGGTGATAAGCTTTAATTGGCCACAAACGAATCCTTGGATCTCTTTTCGAAGTAGATCTTTGAATAATTTAACAAATCAGTTCTCCATGACCTAACACATGGAGAACCTCGTAATGACCAAAAAAGCACGAGGTGAAGACGTCATGATCGTGTCGGGATCCAATGAATATTTTAGTCGTGACATACAAGTTGGTATGCCTCGCCCTTTAAAATCTTCCGCAGTCGGGTTGCTAGTTTTGATCTTTGATTATATAAACACGTCATCCAATTATAATGGGTGATCCATTTTGAGGTTCCCTACTTTTTTAAAGAAAAAAACACAGAAAATTCAAATTTAATGGAGAATGTTTATTATCATTTGAAAGAACATTCTTTGGCATTTATTTTTTGAAGATTATGTCTATCAAATGTTGGCCGTTGCTACGTCGCAGATGGTCCATCCGTTGAGTCCAATTTTCGATCACTCGTTCGAGCATTTCGACTGGTAACTGGCGAATGACACGCGTGATGTTTTCCTCCAAGGCCTGAATCGAAGCGGGTTTGTCGGCATAAGCTTTTGACTTTACATATCCCCACAGGAAAAAGTCTAACGGTGTGATATCACACGATCTTGGTGGCCAATCGACCGGCCCAAAACGTGAAATTATGTGCTCACCGAAATGTTCTCTCAATAAGTCCATTGATTGATGCGATGTGTGGGAAGTGGCCCCGTCTTGCTGAAACCAAATGTCGCCGAGATCACGAGCTTCAATTTCAGGCATCAAATAGTCGGTTATCATGGCACGATAACGGTCGCCATTGACGGTTTGACTCTCTACGGTCTTCGTGTACACTCTCTGCTACGGCCGCTATATTTTCTTCACAGCGTGCTGGACGTGGTCTATTCGGTCGAATATTATCCAATAATGAATGCTGGGTCTCAAAATGGATGATGGTGTTGCGAATAGTACGCTCAGTAGGCCGATTATGTTGACCATAAGTTGAGCGAAGTGCACGAAACACATTCCTCACAGAACGTGAATTTTCATAATAAAGTTGAACAATTTGTAAACGTTGTTCACGCGTAAGTCTTTCCATTATGAAATGCCAAACAATACTAAACAAAAATAACATGACAGCATGACACGACTCACACGTGATCTGTCAAAAAAGGCTATTAAAAAAAATCTCTACTTGGATCACCCTTTACTATTCACGTCGGTTAACACCAGTAAATGTTTATAGCTCTTGTACGTTATTACGATTTAAAACAATTAATAAACTATATATTTTAATCTCTTGATTTCAGTTGGTTGTTTTTGGTCGAAAAATTCCCGGGCAATTTCGGTTTTATACCATTAATCTAGGCTCGCATCGGCTGTTTTTGAATATTAAAAAATAAAAATAGATTTTTAGGCCAACTATTAAGGAAAATCTATTATAATAATAATAAATAATAAAAAATTATAGAGAAAAGAAGGTGATGAATGCGAACATCGCTTTTAAAAGTACCTAGTTGAGAAAATAGTTGTGTATTATTGTGCAGCACATTTTCAAAAATATCTATCAAAAGTGTTTTTTTTTTTATTTTATTATAAATGGAACACGAACAATTTCCAGTGTAAAGCTTTCCATAGTTCCTCCATCATCTTTTTTTTGGTTAAAACTTAACTAATATCTCAGAGGTTTACGATCAGTTATGAGTAGATGCTACTGGCTTTAGTTATGCCTAAGTAGTCGAACCAATATCAGGAAGTAGAACAACATGCATTATGTTACTAAATTGTCAAACTAAAACAGAAAGAAGATGAAAATAGATTGAAGAATTTTATTGACCAAAAATTGCAAATCTACTGGACTTTGATTCTTGATGTATTTTAAAAGATTTTTTTTTGAAATTGAAATAAATCGCTGAAACATGAGATGATTGCAAATCATAATATATATTTATTTTCGGAAGTGTAAGGCAAAACTACTATGTTATGTCATCAAGGAATATTTTACTACGGACAAGATAACCTGAACGATCAAATTGATGACCCCAGCAAGGACGGGGTAAGAATAGCCTTGAGGTAATGTATGCCTGTCGTAAGAGGTGACTAAAATCTAACACAGGAGGTGATGCCATGATCTATGCTGTCGGGAGAGTATTCTCGTGGTAGGGCCACCCTAGACAGACAGGCCATAGTTAAAGGGCAAATCCGATGGCAAACCCAAATCCAAGAGCGTCTGACCTATAGTAGGCAGCTCCGTGGTCTGCGTCTAACCCTACAAGGACGGCAGTGTTTTTTTTAAGGAACAAACTAAGTCCGAGCCGTGAGATGACTCCGAAATAAAAACCAAGAACTCCATTGAATCATCCAAATGAATTAACCGATATAGTTTCTGAAAACCACCGCCGTTTAAAGCATTACGTCTGAGCCCAGTAAGTCGTAATTATAGTATTCTTTAAACAACAACTTGGAATGAAAGACACATTGGCCGACGTTTGTAGTAGATATTCTGTTACCTGAATAACCAGGAGTGAAATTCTGGTGTAATGGCTTCCAGCCAAATGCTGCAAACGCTCCCGTGTCGTTAAAACGTTCAATGCTCGTCACCGTTATGTTACAAAAACCTCATAGAGGCATGTGTAAACCCTCGCATGGCCTCACTGGTTGCAAAGATAACCATGGGATCCATACGTGACTAAAGAGCTGAACATTGATAACGGCTTTGAGAGGGGACCCAACAGAAATGAACACAACAACAATACCACAAAAACCACATACAACACACCAAGACCAAAACGAAGTGAGTAGAAAGGAAGGGAATCCATTCCACAACAGGGCGAAGATCGACAAAAAGGCCAGACGCCGTCATAATATTTAGAAAAATAGGGAAGACCTCGTACCTATGCAAACATTCTCAAAATTATAAGAGCAAGCTCAGATCTAAAGAAACTTGGGGAAAACGTCAGAAGATCAGGAAGACGGCTAAGGGCACACTCCTAATAGAACCCAACAGACGAAGTGGGGTAAACACAGCGAAGTATTAAGCTGAAATGTCCAAAATCCTGGAAAAGGAAACGCTGTGCCAACACATAACAGTCTAGTTACGCGACATGGACGAAGTTACCACAAAGGAAGAAATCTGTCGCAACATGTCAGAGCAACTCTCAGCTGAAGCGAGCAGCCTAAAAGACACCATCAAATCCATAGGTGTGACTAGGGATTAAGCACAAACAGCCCTTATCAAGCTCCCGCCAGATGTGGACAACAAAATCATCGCTGCAGGACGGATTAAAATCGGGTGTGTAAGATGCAGAGTGGACGAACACATCCCAACTTCGAGGTGCTTTAAATGCCTCGAATACAGGCACATTGCAAGAAACTGCAAGAACGAGGCAGATCGTGAAGGAACATGCCTACGCTGTGGAAGCAACTGGCACATTGCAAAAACCTGTTCGGCTGAACCCAAATGTGGGATATGTGACCTTACAGCAACGGGTGGAAACAATCCCACCACCGAAAGTTTCAAATGTGCGGCTATGCCATATCTTTTAAAGAACCGACGAAGTGTATCCAACTAAATCTCAACCATTGCGAGGCAGCACAAGACCTTCTTAAACAGACAGTCAAAGAGGAAAAAGCAGACATAGCCATTATATGCAAGCAGAACAGGCCCATTAACATCAAAGGGCGTTGGGTTACTGACTCATCTAAAAAAGCAGCATTATGGACCTGTGGAAAATGTGCCTTAGAACGAAAACAAGCCAACGAAAAACCAAACGACGCATATGGCAAAATAAAAGGAATCAATTTCGCCAGCATGACAGAAAACCAACAGCTGTTGGTCCTTCTTGTCGCAGACATAGACGTGGGAAAACACCAGCAATCGTATCTACCAACAATGGTAGAGCAAGTTCCTTCATAGATATCACATTTGCTAGCAGCACTATAGCAAATAAGACAAAATGGGAAGTATTTGATGTCTACACAAATAGCGATTACCGGGCCATCATATTCGAGACTTTAGAAGCGAAAAGATTCCAGTACCAAATAGAAACGACTGAAGTGCAAAAGATGGCTGCAAAACGGAATCCATACACGAAGAAATGCTCTCCTATTACCTGGCAAACATGGAGACCGCGAGATGCCTCACCAGAGCATGTGACGCCTCCATGCCTCGCAAAGCCAATGAAAATGGAAGAACTCCAGTGTATTGGTGAACCGATAGCATCTCGAAGCAGAGAGCACAAGACAAAGGCGAATAAAAGACTCTGACGAAATATGAGAGCAATTTCTGAAAAAGACGAAGGAACACAGGATAATAGATGCCAACCGTGATAACTGCAGAAGTTTTGGATGCACTATCCACTATTGTCAATATTGTCATAAAGGAAGCTATCAAAGGTATACGCAAACCTGTATGAAACATGCTTAGAGGAAGAAAATTTCTAAGACAGAGGCTGGTACTAATACCGAAAGGAGACAAACCACCAGAACAACCATCATCATGACCGCTGTGCTATGCTTGTTTCACTGCCCCACCCCTTATAAAAATCTGACACAAGACATTCAAGAGCATAACACTGTCATGAGAAGCTTTCGTTCGGAGTCCGTATTAAACAAATTAATTGTTATACCATATCACATAGGGGTATATTAGTTTTGATACATAGTTTGTAACATAGAGAAATAATTTAGCTACATATACCTCAAAGTATATGGATCGACTCAGGATCGCTAGCTGAGTCGATTAACTCATGTCTGTCTGTCCGTCCATCCGTCCGTCCGTCTGTCTGTTCGTCACCGATTTTTGAACCTTAAATTTTGAGCTAGGATAATGAAATTTGGTATAAAGGATCCTCGTCCGTGCCACCAGAACAAGTGTAAAACTTTTTGAAATCCGCCCACTGCCACGCCCCCTTTTTAGGAAAACGTATTTTTTGACCAAACCGTAAGAAATTTTAAAAAAGTGTCTGAGCAGCATATTTAGAGAATCGTAATATCTATATTTCGTCAATATAAAGTTTTTTGCCACGCCCACTTTTTGGGGGCGTTTTTTATAAAAAAACCTTTTCTGGTCAAATTATAAAATTTTGATGCACAATCATTGGTAGTATTAAAATGAACATTTCGTCTATAGACCATTTTAACCCACGCTCACTTTTTAGGGGCCCTACCCCAAGGCATATGCAATAGAAAAACGTTGTTATTTGTCGAACCATAAAAGAATTTGATAACCTTCTGAACAATATGTTGTGACAACGTCATTTTCAATACTTTATGGGCCTGCGCACACGAGTATGCTTCAACCGGTTGAACGTCATGCTTGTTGGTGGGACGGGTGAGAAGGGAGCACAGTTTGAGAGGCATTGGAGAGCAATTTTTCACCCAAAATTAAGTGGTTGAATAGGTTGAATCTACCAACGCATGCATGCGTTTCTGACAGTTGTGGTATTAAAAAAAAATACGGCGGCTAGTTCGGTGTTAATCGAATTACACATACATATAAAGTTTGGTATATTACACAAAATTCAACCGGTTGAACATATTCCCGTGTGTTTGGAAAGTAACCATAATGACTACGGTTGAAGCATACTCGTGTGCGCAGGCCCAATGACCATAAAGATCACATTTTGGGGATATTAATTTTAAGGATGGGATGGGATAGGATATTTAACGATCCGCACAGCGGATTGTAGCCTTCTTATATTTTTTACATATGTATACATATTTGAATGGTTGAAACACAAACGGCAACACACACAAACAACCGACGTTGTTAATAGATATACCATACATAATACACATAATGGGCCTGCGCACACGAGTATGCTTCAACCGGTTGAACGTCATGTTTGTTGGTGGGACGGGTGAGGAGGGAGCACAGAGGCATTGGAGAGCAATTTTTCAACCAAAATTAAGTGGTTGAAGAGGTTGAATCTACCAACACATGCATGCGTTTCTGACAGTTGTGGTATTAAAAAAAAATACGGCGGCTAGTTCGGTGTTAATCGAATTACACATACATATAATGTTTGGTATATTACACAAAATTCAACCGGTTGAACATATTCCCGTGTGTTTGGAAAGTAACCATAATGACTACGGTTGAAGCATACTCGTGTGCGCAGGCCCAATCAATGTTTCCCAAATGTAATGTCGATAGTACAGTTTCTACAAAATCAGGGAGACGAACTGCGATATTACTGAACACACCCGTGATAAGGTAATTGAATTGTGTTGACATTTCTCTTGAGCCTGTCATTTTTGAGAAGTCATCTGTCAAATCTTGTCACTGAGCCACACACAAGAAAAAAAATTTAGTCCAAGAACTCAACGACGACATTCGACCTCTTTTGCGTAAAGAAAATTCAACAAAATTGCAATAAAAAATCTAATTATATTCAACTTGATCGTATACACACCAAGAGTAGATCCATATTTACTATTCAAACGATAAATTTTCGCTCCCAAATGTTCTCGCGCTCCCTAAAATCGCATTGCAAACATTAGCACCCGCAGAAGTATCGCCAGTCACCCAATCAACCATCCATCAGTGCAAAAAGGAGAAATTCAAAGAAAAAGTGATTCACAAAAACAAAACGAACAAAAGACATATTAATATGATAAAAAGTCTCCAAAACAATTAAAACAAACCTCTCAGTGACCAGTGTTTCATGTGGTGCTCCGCCAAATATCGCAAAGATGATATAGAAAAAAATTTGTCTCTGTGAAAAAGCAAGCAGCAGGGCAATAGCAGAAAAAGAGATATTTTTCCTTAGTTGTGTGTTGGCCCGCTGTGCGGGGGGAAATGAAGTATTGCAATGGGGTCACAAACCTTGGAGATACTTCGCCAAGGCGTGTGGGCCTCTCTAACTGGAGGCTGGTTCTATGATCCGCATCAGGATATATTCTGCAACACAGTGCATTTATATCTGTGGCTGTTTTTGTTGTGCACCCCCTTTGTAGCTTATTTGGTGAGCAAATTGTTGGACTTCTCATATTTCTTTGTTTAGGATTTGTGTACGAATTTGGAATGACTAAGGTATAACCGCTGTTTCTTTGTAGTATTTTCCAAAAACCCTGATAACATGGGGAACATACTGTTTTTCAACGACTCTGATCATAACAGTATTGAAGCTAGCCAATATGGCCTTGCATCGATTATACGACAAGGCCCAGGCAATGTCCGAGTCCAATTTAAAGAATCCTTTTTTTAAGGGACCCAAAAGTATTGAACGGTAAGTTAAAAATCATCCATTAGCAGTGGTTCATCTATGCTTTGCTTGCAGGGAGGAGGAATGTGGAATTGAAATGCAGGTTCTGGGTAACGATCTTCCCTCGAGAACATCGGTAGACCAGGCCAACGCAGCTAGCGATGAGAATAGTATTCTTTCAATGGAGAATATCAACAGCACTATTGGTAGGTTGTTAAAGCTATTATTAAGATACTTCAATAATTGTCTATTCCCTTGCAGACCTGAAAGTAGATGTTCATAGAAAGAATAGCTCAGAATCGGTCGAAAGCATGTCCTTCTATGCAACCTCTATACTGCCAGCAGCTTCGAGTAGTCACCAAGCCACCACCTACTACAAAGACCCATCGATATCGAAATCGCGTGCCATTTCAATACAGCCGCATCATCCGAGTTCGTCTCGTGGCCTAGTGGCAAAAAGTAAATCCGAACTGAACACGAAATACCTCGCCGTGTATCCAGAGCACGAGGATCAACCAAAAGCACAAGCCTCATGTTCCTCTTCAAGTCACCATCGCAATAAAAGCAGCGGTGATGAGCACAAGCCGATTGAAGACGGCGCTGGCGCCACTGCTTACGGAAGTCGTCGAAAACGCGGTCAATCGCGTTTGCAGCGACAAAGCAGCTTGGACGCTGCTGCAGAATCAACGATTCTATGGCGCATAGAGGGAATACCCCGTGATTCACAAAAAACGAATAGCAGCGCCTGCCACAACTCTTCGACAGCGATCAAATCAACGAGACTGCAAAGGCATCGAAGCTCTGAAACCCACGACGAACGACAAAAACATAATAGTCGGCACCTCTTTCTCCCTATACATCATGAGCAGCAGCAATCCTCCTGGGTGTTGGGCTCCTCGTCGGACATGTACCTTGAAGACAACTGCTACACAAAGTCTGATCTTGGCATCGAAAAAATTGACTCGCATACTGGCGCCACTAACCGCAGCAAGGTTGGCTATCTGATGACGCTGCACCCGCATCCGCTACATGGGCTGCATCACCACCAGCCGACCCCCATGCGAAAGGATTCCAATAGCACAATGTCAGCGCTGCAGCTGCCAGTGACAGCGCCTGGCTCTATTAATCCCAAACAGAGCAGTATGAAGAAACGGAGACATTCCAATGCGACGTCCCTGTACAAGGCGTCGCAACTGAGCAGTGGAATGGCATCTTCCACATCGACGTCCACAGTAAGGCGAATCAAGAGTGCTGCCCTGGAGATCTCTTGCCCACACCCCTCGGTGTCGAATTTGACACCACACCCGAATAGCGTCGAAGCGATATCGGGCCAGCAGATCAAGAACCCCTTATCGGCTCTACTGCCACCGCCGAGTAAGTGCCTAGTGCGGAACCCTCATCTCAACCTGTGTCCCAAGTTTGGCAGCATCACCAACTCAAATGCTGCGATCATGGAACCGGTCTACCCTATTGTCGAGCAGGCCGACGAAAAAGCCTCACTTGATCTGGATAGTTTAGGGAAAGAGGACGAAGACGACGAAGATGGAGCCGAAGAAGGAGACGACGATGACGATGAAGACAGAAATTCCAACGAAAATGTTTGTAAAAACGAACAAGAGGAGGAGGAGGAGGAAGTGGATGATGACGAGGAAGAGGATGAAGTTGCTGGTGCAATGGCCATTCCGCAGCCACAGAGACAACGCTGTTCAACAACCGAATCGGAATCGGAAGTTGAACGACCACGCACCCATTCGACAGACTCCGAAACTGACAACAACGGTTCACGATCGCCCCTTCTCACTAAGTCCATGACCAATAACAAGCAACCAAAGCCACTCGTCAGTATTCGACAGCATATCATCGACATGAACCGCCATAAAAGCGGTGAAGGTGATTCCGGCTGTCCATCCAGTGATTGTGAGCAAGTAAGTGCCAGTTCCAAGGACATGCTACTCGCGATCGATGTAAAAAAGTCTGCTCCAATGGAGCAAAGTCAAGTGCAGATCGATCAAATCGAACAGCACAAGGAGGAGAAATTAGCAGCATCGGCAACCACAACAACGACGACGACAACGACATCGCCGGCGCTGCCACCGACAGAGATAACAAAGAACCTTGGTGCTATTCCAAAAGTCGTTAAATACAGGGAAATCAACGAAAGCAGCGCTGGCGCAGGCAATGGAGAAAATGCAGACATTGGAAGACAATGCGATGAAGACTCCAATCAGCTGCACAAGCGCAAGAAAACATCTCGAACTTCGTCATCTACATCATCGCGAAGTGTCAGCGAGGAGAGCTTCTCAAATGATCCATGGGTGATGTATGGCCCCAGTGGGAGTGGTCAAGCGAGTAACAGTGCCCATACATCCTCACATCAACACCACCACCACCATCACCACCACTACCCATTCTCTTCAAATGATACTCAAGTAGGCATAGGCGGCATTGCTGGGGGCGCTTATAATTTTGACGGCGAGTACATGCTGCCATTATCAGCACACTCGGTAAAGTACATACGGGAGAAGCTGCGTCGTACGTCAAAACAAATCTCGGATCCAGGTGGCAACTTATCTATTGGGCAGCTAGAGGAATACCCTCCCGTTGAGCTTCTTCCGCCCAATCGGACTGCAGCTGTCTCCACGACGCTTGCGATTCATGGCCTAATAAGTGACTTCGAAACCTCAGTAGCTACCGTGGACCACAGTCGCACGCGATGTGGAACGGCGGCAATACTCAACGTAGATGAGAGTTACTGTGATTATTGGCGACCGGCGTGTAGCCTGTCGACAACCGTGGAGAAGGCAGCCCAACCCAAGCGGTTTTACAAGTACCCGTTGCATTTTTTTGGATGTCATCGCGAGGTTAAAATTGAAATGGATCGCCTGCAACTTCTAGCGCTGTTTGATCGTGATATAACTTGGTTTCATGTGATCTTGGCCGTTGTCCTGTCCATGAGTGTGTCGTTCTTTGGCGCGACCATCCTCCAGCTGGAGTACTACCATGATTTGTGTGCATTTCTCTTCTGTGCTGTGATAGCTGGCAGTCAGTATTCGCTTGTGAAAAGTGTCCAGCCAGACGCAGCCTCGCCGATTCACGGATTTAACAAGACTGTTGCCTACTCCCGAGCGATTTACTTTACCCTCTGTTCGGCTCTGCTCCTCCTCTTTCACCATATGCTTCAGTGCGACGCCGACACCATCACCGCAACTATTATTCATCGGAAATTCATATTTTTTGGGATCAGCTTCGTGCCTGAGATCCTGTTGGGCTCATTTCTCGATATCATGTGTATTGTCCTTTTGTGCTTTCCGATCATCTTCAGCTTAGGACTATTTCCGCAGATAAACACTTTCTTCATGTACTACCTGGAACAGGTGGACATGCATATTTTTGGAGGAAATGCCGATAGCAGTCTGCTAGGAGCATTTCTGTGCGTGATACGATCAATGCTAGGTGTTCTCCTCTTGTACGGGCCGTTGTATGCTGCCCTGGCAGAGGGCAAAGGCACCCAATTCATTTTATTCTCCATCTTCTGTGGAATGCTCATTCCCCTTGGGTACCACCTCTCCAGATCGGCCAGTGACTTCAGCCACCTGTGGGCATTGATAAAAACTAACATCGTTAGCACATATCGTGACGATGAGGACGAACTCAGTGGTGGCAGCAACAAGATCAACACTGATAAGGGCACCGAACAGATCGAAATGTCCTCCATCAAGGCAGATAACACTTCCAAAAATCCCACAAACGATATTGAAACACCAGTGGCGATTGCTCCCGAAGAAGATAAAACCTCCACAGCAACAACGACTAACCCGGAAATCTCCACTCTTACCGGATCGGAGTCAGAGTCACCCGACCCGCTGCCAAAGAAACTCCAGCACACCGTAAACACTCGCCTCAAGAATGACATCGTTGTGACCACCCTGCTAGCGGTGATAATGTTCGGCTTACACTGCAGCACAGTCTTTACTGTGCTTCAGCCGGATCTAAATATTGTGCTGTATTCATTTGCTGGTGTACTCGGGCTGCAGCTGCATTATGTGATACCCCAGATGCGCAAACATATGCCATGGTTGTGTTTTGCCCGTCCCATTCTGCGTCAGAATGAATTCGGACAATTCGAGGTGTCCGACGCAGCCAAAGTGATGTGGTTCGAGAAGTTGTACATATACCTGTGTATGGTGGAGAGAAATGTGCTGTTTCCATTGATAGCGATATCAGCGCTGACGGCCGATTCGCAGGCGATTGCGCAGAAGTTCGGCGTAGGATGGGGCACCTTAATAATCGTCGTTTGTTCGTTAAAATGTAAGTACAACTTAATGAATGTTTTATATTATCTTTTAGCAGATAAGAGATTATTAGAATATCTGTAGTGTTATGTTGTTATATATATATGTTTATTATAGTTGGCAAGCTTAAATCACGGAGCAATAAATTACCCATTTACCTAAATTGTGCTCCCGATATTGCTTAATGCATTTTGCACAAACCTCTAAAGGACAAAGTTGAAGAAATTATATGACAATCCAACACAATGTCTAAATCTTATATTTGTATCAAATGTACTGAGAGCAGTGAGAGTTTTCCATTCTGCACAGCTCTGTATACATCGTTAATAAAGATGCAAAGTTTTTAAATCCCTGAATAAGTGATTTGTATCAATATGAAAATATCTTGGAAGGATCTGCCGAAGTGTGTGAATTTTAACAGTTGTATGTCGATCAGGACTTATAAAGGGGTTCACATATGACGCAGACAAAATAAGTAAAAAATAAATAATTTGAGTAAAATTTTGCCTCTGCAATATGCGTAGTTCTCATATTGTGTATTCTACAAGCAGACATAGTTTCAGCTATCCATATTTTGCTAAAGCTCGTTTCCGAAAAACTTGTAAAGCTTTGGTTGAGATATTTGTATACTCACTTCACTTTGTCCTGGTTGGTTGATGGTGGTTTTCGCTGTCTCCGCCTATAATTATTCGTTAAAGGTGACAGCAGAATATTGATCCCCACGCCGGTTTAACAGTCTGCAGTAGAGCTGCTTTCATATTCTCCTACCAGCAACTCAATAAAGTATTGTCTTTCTTCATTTCGACAGGATTATGTTCCGGCCGTATATCCCTGGCGTTGGCGTTTTGCGTTTTAGTAAAACTAGCGAACAACATTCCTCGAGTGCGACCTCTATATCTTCGGCCAAACGTTTTTTTTTTTTGCTATCTTTTCTTCTTTCTGAAAAACCGTTGTTCTTAACCCATTCTTCGTCTAAAAAGGTCTGGCAGCTTTTCGTTTTATTGTCCACACACGCACTTTTAAGTTTAGTAAGTCCAATCCGGTTGGATGAGACCGGTATTCGATGACCGTTGTCCAAGTTAAGGTCGCTCAGTATTTACCATAGTCCTACAAGACCCAACCAATGATGTTCTATACACCTTCCATGACTTTCAAACCACCCAGTCGAGGAGGTCATAGAAACATTTTTTTAGTAAAATCGTATTTTTTGTCCGTCGGAGCGCACATAGTGTATTTATGTTAGCCTTGATGTGGATTGTTATAAATGCGTTCACTATTGTCGTCGAAATATAAAACTTGTTGAATTATTGACATCTATCGCGGAAGGTACTCCTATAAATCGCATTTTTTTAATGATTTGTAGAGGCTTAGTATCTTCGGCGGCACTTTTATGATGTTCTAAGGTCGCTGACCTTTAATCAGCTCTTTTCGAAACTCTTTGTTGCGTTTTGAAAATATTTGTTCAACGATCACCTGTTGTCTGGATATGTCAGAAGAGCTCTTACAGTTTTTTCACCTTGGGATTTTTTCCTTTATCGTCTGGAGAAAAGGAAGGTACACATTCCCCATAAAGAGCTTACGAAGAAGTTGGCACCCAAAAACAGTCTATCTACTAGGGCACCCATTGGTGGCTTCGTGGCAGGTGAGTGCGGAGTCTGTAGGATAAGAGAAAACACTTGGGTTTTCTTAAAATCACTTTTCTACCAATTGACAACGCTGACTAGCATGCAAAATTATAAAACTGCCATGAAAGGCTTATCAATTTTTCTATTCGGAATAAGCAATAACTTGTAGGAGAAATTATGTTTAGGACCTTGCATGCGCTGGTAATTCTAAATGATTGGCCTCTGTATCAAGTCACAATGCTCAGCAAAATGGCTATACGATTCTCTAAGTAGAATGCAAATCAGTCATAAACGTAGCAAACTCTAAAGTCTCCCTCACAAGCAAAAGAAATGCCTCCAACCTTTTTTTTTTATAAGCTACTTTACAACCAACAACAAACTCTGGTATGTTTGTTTCCTATCGCTAGCTTGTTACGTTTGTTTGGTATTGAGTTTTTCGTTGGTAGTTGAAATTTATGCTGTATGTGCTGCGAAAACCTATTCGGTAGGTATTTCAAATATTGCGCCGAAGGATTTCTTCATCCGCTTTTAATACGGTCCATGCTTCAGCGCCGTAGAACAGGACTGGGATGATCAGGGTCTTATATAGGATCTCCTTAGTAGTTCGAGTGAGGGCTTTACTACTAAATTGCCTTCTTAGCCCGAAGAAGGTAGACAAAGTCCCGAACTACCTCAATGTTATATCTGTCAACGGTGACGTTCTGTCCAATTCGTGGATGTTGTGTGTCCCTTTGTGTTATAAGACCCTGATCATCCCAGTCCTGCTCTACGGCGCTAAAGCATGGACCGCATCAAAAGCGGATGAAGAAATCATTGGTCGATTCGAGATTAAAATTCTTCGAAAAATCTTCGGTCCCGTTTGCGTTGACGGGCTATGGAGACGAAGATTCAACCACGAACTATACGAGCTATACAGCGTCATACCCCTGGTCAAAAAATTCCGCATTGGACGTTTAAGATGGCTGGGACATGTAGACCGAATGGACGCAAATACTCTGGCTCGCAGAGTCTTCGATTCCCAGTCAGGTGTCGGACGCAGTAGAGGAAGACCTCGCTTTAAGTGGCGCGCATAAGTGGAAACCGACCTCAACCAACTTGGAGTGCGCAACTGGAGGCAGTTCGCTAAGGACCGGGCTAATTGGAGAGGCGTGTTGGTTGAGGCCCATGTGTATCCCGGACTGTAGCGCCACTTAACCAACCGAAAAGCCGGTGTTCTTCCCTACTTCTCTGCTATAGAGCTCAATGGCAGCTCTCGACTCCACCTGCAGCTTAGCCTTGTAGCACTCGTTCCTGGCTGCGAGCATCTGTCGGCATTCCTCATCAAACCAGGGGTTTCTTGCTTGTGGCCGCGAGAAACCTAGCACATCAGTTGCGGGTGATCTAATGGCTTGTTGGCATCGTTGCCATTGTTCTTCGACATTAGATGCTGGTGGTATGGTGTGAATCGAGAGGTTAATGGATACACGTTGCGCGAAGGTCTTGGCGGTCTCTGGCGAATGCAGTCTTTCGACATTAAATTTTTTCACAGTATTTCTGGTTTGTCGTGGATATCCACATCCTTACCTTGGCTGCAACAAGGTAGTGGTTCGAGTCAATGTTAACCAAAGACAGCTAATAGGTAAAAAATAGGCATTTGATTAAATATACCCCCCGGCTGGATTTGTGAAACTGTGGATATGTTTTTTTTTTAAAGCTGTCTAGGCTCTGCATTTTTTTTACATTGCAATTGATTTTCTTTTACCGACTGCATAATCATAATCGTTTGTAGGTCCACATTTATTGATTCAATGAGAAACAACCTCCAAAGAGATCTTTAATGTGAAGCAGAAATAGAGTGGGTGAAAGAATAGACACCTGAGGCGCTCCAGCGTTTATACTACTTGAAAAAAAGTGTCCTTGATAAAATTATCGTATTATGATAATTTTGGGCAACCCCTATGCTGATAGTTTCTCTATCAACGATCGGGTCACCATGTTTTCAAGTTGTTTCATTGTTTAATTGCTGATATCAATAAATGGGTTACATAGCTTCTTTACTAACAATCGATTATTAATCCATTGATTTTTATGAAATCAATAATCTAGGTGCAAATTGACTTTTTATTCCTTTTGATAGCGCGGAAATGGAAGCATTGAGAGAATCGGTTGGACCCGACCAAATTTCTAACATAGAGAAAATATTATTTGTAAAGAACAGGTGCTAATAGTCAATTTTGAGTTCGGTAGGGTCAAGGAGCCGTTGTCTGAACGACATCTTTTTTGCAGAAATTGTTCGCATTGTTTCTTGAACCATTGAGTAAATCGTTATTTGTTAGATTGAAATTAGATCTGTTACCGTACAATATTATTTTTAACTATTCTTACTGATTTTAGCTGATTTTTACTTATTGCCTTTCCCGTACTCAAATATTAGTAAAAGTGAGGCGAAAGAACTACCCCTCTATAAAAATCTGTAAAAGAATTTAATGCAGAATTTCAGTAAACTGTGATTTGGTATCAGATAATGTTCATGTTCCGGATTTCAGATTTAGTAAGATATCTTAGATGAAGCTCTGTTCTCATTGGTCAAACGACCATTTTTATCAATGAGAACAGAGCTTCATCTTACAATGACAAGTCGTTTGTTGCATGTTATGTTATTATATTTTGTTTTCAAAATGTTGTAGTTTGATGAGCGGTGAATCCTGCATACTTCTAGATAAGTTTAAGCCATATAACGTCTATGTTCGATTCATTTTTATCTCTTGATAGTTAAATAAGCTCATACGTCAGCAGTTTTTTGTTTAATTTTGTCAAGCTTAGCAAAAAAGTTTTAAAATTCATACACCGCCAAACTTAATTAATAAAACAAAAATATTTATGGAGCTTCGGCTCCACAGACCAGGACTATACGGACGATACTGGTCTGAATTAGAATCCCTTTAGTAGTGCCTTCTTAGTCCGAAGAAATAGCGGTTAGCAAGAGCAATTCTTCGTTTGATTGATAGCATAGCCGGGGTAGACAAAGAACCTTAATACTTAATACCAAATCGTCGATATTATTTTATATACTTGGACTAACCATCATTCCCTGTTATGCCCTTTTTGCCTTTTTCTTCTCTATACTAGCAAATATTGCTGTGACATCTCGTTGAGTTGGAACAATGATGTCAATATCGTTGGCAGTAGTTGCTCGGATTATGGAAGATTGTGCCACTGGTGTTGGCTCGGGATTTTGCACAATCCTCTCGAAAATATTAAAAAAGTGCATCACCTTGTCTAAATTCTTTTTTTTTTTTGGTTTTGATTATTACGGTGAGGTCCTTTCCGGGCCTGATGAAGCATCGATAATTCTCCGTCGTCATCCTGTATACCAAAACTAGACATGACTCGTATAGTTTGTATTTTTTTTTGGCAAAACCCTTTATATGGTTTTGAATATTTCGGTGAGGTCTTTGCCGGGCCTGAGGGAGCGATGGAGCTGCGAGAATTCTCTGTCGTCATCTTGTAAACCAAAACTAGACATGACTCTGTATAATTCGCCTCTATAAATGCTGTCGAAATTATTTGAAATCTATGAATAGGTTGTGGGTAACGATGTGGATTTCTTAGGTTTTTGATGATCTGCTGAATTGTGAATGTTTGACCAGATTGTTGGTTAACGGTTACATGCGTTTAAATATTACAGCCTTAAGGATCTTGTAGGCGAATTTAAGGAGTCGTCTTCCTTTGTAGTTTGTGCATTCAGAGTGTCCTATTTTTTGTGCTGATTTTTTGTCCTTTGAGCATATTTTCATCCGACCAGTTCTGCTAATGTTTATGTATGTAACTTACCAAATCATTTCCACCGACTTTATATATAGCTCCGACCAGTTCTGCTAATGTTTATGTATGTTACTTACCAAATCATTTCCACCGACTTTATATATAGCTCGGCAGGAAGGTCGTAATTTCTGGCAGTGTTGATAAATTTAGATATTGCTATCCTTACTTAATTTAGGTCAGCTGGGGTTCGTTTTCAATGTAGTTGCCAATATTTGATGATACGTTCTGCCTGATAGTGGGAGATTGTTCGATATTAGCGTTTAACAGTCTCCAGAAGTGGTTCATACTTATTTTTAACATCGACTGTGACTTAACTGCGATTTTTATTCCTTAGTCATTTTGACGATTCTGGCCTTCATTCCCCGTTTTGTTTATTGTTTTTTTTTCGAAAAAGTCGGAGTTCTTTGGTTGTCGGCATTCTTCCTCAAACCATGCCTTTTTTATGGTGGGCGTAAGAAACCTAACACATCTTAATGTTTGTGTGACAATGCCGCACTACCAGTGTACTTTAAAGTTATCCAACAAATCAGGGGCCATCACATCGTTCTCGTTGAAATGCGATTACATAAAACGAGTATTGTTCTAGGTTTTACTTTATGCAATGATGAATTAAGAATGCTTATTCGGTCTGAATTATTTCTAATTCGTCTTCTTTCCATTTATTTTCCTCATCTTCGGAATCATCTACACTATCCAAAAACTCAAAAAAATATTTTTACAAAATTTTAAAATTTCTGATTTCACTATAGGAATGAGTTGGTTGCGCTTTAAAAAAAATATATAAAAAAATAAATATTTTTTTCGATTTAATTTGGCAACACTTCTTACGACTTTCTCGTTTTACACAATCGCACTTTGTCGTGACTATCGTTTACTCGCCGCTCGTTTCGTTTTATGTAATAGAGCCCCAGTCTGACATTCACCCACCACTGTTCATTCATTCCTGACCTTCCACCATACCGATCATTCCCACCCGACATTTATTTGCGCTTGATTCTTTAAACAGCACGACCTTCCTTTTCAAACGACGTCTTCCCGGATTGTATCACGTTACCCTTCGAATCTACGTAGATATCTGCTTTTAACAAATTGTACCTCAACAAATCTTCGCCGTACCCCAGCAACACATGACCATCTCATACCTATGCCTTGTGACTTTCAATCCTATTTTACACAACAACAATTCACATACACAGTTCTCAAAGATGAAATTTAGTTTTAATTTTTAACGTTTTTGTAGAAAAAGAACAAGCCACGTCTACATATAATCATGTAATTGCGCAGAACCACATACACATGAAGGCTGTCTCAATAAGACCATGTACAATTAGTCCCAAAAATAAGTATACAGCATACACATAAAATCATTTTGTTCAAAACTTAGTAGTATATATTATTCACGAATTACAATTTTATTATTTTTTCAACTAAAAAAATAATAAGCTTGATTACACAGTAGTTGAAATCTTAATCCCAAAAGTTAGTATACACTATATAAACTTGTTTTACTTCTTATGTGTTATGGCCTTTAATTTCGTCCTAATACTTTGTGATGTATCCTTTAAGCCTTTAAGTGTTGATGATATCGAGTTTACCAAATTCTGCGTAACGCTTGCATAGATTTTTGACTATTCTTCTTTAACAACTGTCTTAAGACCGTCCATGGTCGTAATTTCTCGTTTTCGTATCTGGCACTCTAGACTCATCCCACAAGCGTTCTATAATATTAAGGTCCGGTGATTGTGGTGGCGTTTTCAATTGCTTCCGGACATTGTACAATAGCCATTCTTTGACTATAAGCTTGCGCTTCTAAATTTTCCTCTGAGAGTTGACCAATTGGTATTTCGAAATAAAACTATATCTAGTCCATGAATAAGAATCGGTGGACACTGCTTGTCATATAATATAAAATTGAAGGTATAATAGCTCTCTCGTTCCGCTTAGTAACGGGTGATCAATCAAGAGGGTTTTTAAATGCGAAATAACACCAAAAATCAAATATATCATGAAATCTTCATTATTAATCTAAAGAATCATTCTTCATACACTTTTTGAAGATAATCCCTTTTAAACTGTCGTAATTTCTCGTAAAGATGACTATCCAATACAGTTTATGGGCAGGTGGAATCATCGGTCCGTATTTCTTCAAAAAGAGGCTGGAGCCAACTTTACTGTAAAGTTACGGACTATTTTTTACTTAAAATTGAAGCCCGAGATCTCAACCCTATTTGTTTCAGTAGCTATCACACGTTTATCAGGCTTTCGTCGGCCCTAGTTATTTTTTCAGCTATCTTTGGATTTGCGAAGAACCGTCTTGCAGTGTTTCTATCGTTAGTTGAAAAAAATACTGGTTTTGGCTTATCGGCTTGAGGACCATTCTGGTTTTGAAATTTTGAATTTGCTTTTTTCTATACATGAAGGTAATTTTGTTTGCCTAATCGCGTATTTGCCATGTTTTAAAATCGCTCTCCAAATATAACATTCTGCTACAGCATTTGTCTTTGATTAAAACATAAATACAGGTGCGTTTTATGTTCCAGGTAGATGTTTTTTTTTTCAATAATGAATAAAATTTCAGAATTTAGTTTGGTCTTTAACATTGTGTATGGAATATGTATCGGTCAAGTGGTTGCCTCTGGCATAATAATTTCACAGACTTCTGGTGTAATTTCACCACATTCGTTTCGAATATTTTCCTGAAGCATCAAGGTTGTGGTTGGTTTGTTGCGGTACATCTTTCCCTTTAAGTGCCCTCTAAAGACGAAATCGGAAAGCGTCTAATCAGGGGATCGATCGTGGGGGACGTCGATATCACCACTTTTTGACATTATTCGACAAAAAATAAATTCTCGTAAAATTCGAATCGTAGCACGAGTTGTGTGTGATGCGGCATGTGATCTTGTTGGAACCACATGTTCTGTAGGCCTAATTGATCCAACTCAGGCACAAGTAAGTTTTACAACAAAACAGCATTGCCATACTGGCATCCTCAAAAAAAATATGACCCATGACGACAACGGCGAACATGGCGCACCATAAAGTTACACTACGTAGAAAAAAGGGCTAAGGAGTTAAGAGATTCACGAAGCTCGCTAAAATGTGCAGATGCACAGGAGTAATTTAAAAATCAGAGTATACTTAAAATACTAATACTTATTGATTAAAACAGTTAAATATTTTGGAGTAGAACATCGTTACAGCAGTATCAATAGTAATGCTTGGGTTTTCAAAAACATCGTTGAAGTTGACGTTGCTGAGTAGGTTGTTTAATTTAACGAAGTCGGTTTTATGAAAGTTAAAACTATAAGATTTATCTGTTTGTGGAGTATTATTAATATTGCCATAAAAATGTGAGGCAAAGAGGTGGGCCAAAACGGTATAGTTTGGAGAGAAGATGAATGCTCTCAGAGACAACACAGTTTTCAGTGTCAGATAAGAAGATTAAGTCAAGCTGTCTACCTTAATTGTTGGTAATGCCACTCAATTGATAAAGGCCAGAATCGGAAAGACAATCAGTGAAAGTATCTCTTTATCTGAGAAGGAATTTTAAACAATAAAGTGGGACTCATCGTCTGGTAGAGTCCATCGATGATTAGGATAGTAAAATCTCCTAAAATTAAGATAACATCAGTGGTTTCCACAACATTGAGCAGATAATCAATCGCGTCTATGGCAAGCTGATAGGATTGGGTGGGCTATGAAGGTCGAATGTAGCAGCAGAAGATGAAGATGTTGCGCCCAGATGTACTTATTTTTACACAAATGAACTCAACATTTTCAGTAACTCAATAGCGCTTTATTAAAAAAGCCAATTGACAAATTTCATTCACACAAAAATGACAACCAAATAAAATCGATAGCAGTTTTCAAAGAAAAAAAATGTTTTTTTTTCACTCTGGAACGTGGATCATTGAATCTTGCCAAATGCAACTAAATTAGCAAGTCTCATATTAATTTTGATTTACTTACTTCTTTTATTGGTTTTTCTCTTTAACAGTTGTTCGGAACGCCTATTCGGACGCCACAAATCAGTACCTGATTATAATATTCACGGTGCTATTCTTTAAAGTTGATTTTGTCTTGGCTAGCGAAACGTTTCTCATTGATTACTTCTTCGTGTCGTTGGCATTTCGCAAATGTTGTGATTTTTTATTAAAGGTAAGTCCGAAAAGCCAAATCGTTTATAATATACCATATATATCTTCTTAAATTTGCAGCTCCAATTCATTGTTACCTACATAGCTCCGTGGCAAATAACATGGGGATCAGCATTTCATGCTTTTGCTCAGCCATTTAGTGTTCCTCATTCGGCGATGCTCTTCCTGCAGGCTGGAGTCAGCGCATTACTCTCGACACCTCTGAATCCGTTCCTAGGTAGTGCGATCTTTCTCACATCGTATGTGCGACCGATCAAGTTCTGGGAACGTGACTACAACACCCGTCGCATAGATCATTCCAATACTCGGCTAAGTTCGCAACTGGAACGCGACCTCGGCGCGGACGATAATAATTTGAATAGCATCTTCTATGAGCATTTGACGAGATCACTGCAGCACTCGTTGTGTGGCGATTTACTGATGGGTAGATGGGGGAATGTCAATCAGGGCGATTGTTTTGGTAAGTAACACACAGTTTTGCAAGCTCGATTTTTACATTTTCTATGTGTGAGTGTAGTTTTAGCTTCGGACTACTTAAATTGCCTGGTTCATATTATTGAGCTGGGTAATGGACTTTGCACATTCCAAATGCGTGGACTTGAGTTCCGCGGCACATACTGCCAGCAGCGAGAAGTTGAAGCCATCACCGAGGGTGTGGAGGACAACGACGGGTGTTGTTGCTGTGATCCCGGGCATTTGCCGCGTATGTTAAGTGCGAATGCAATGTTTTCAACGCGATGGTTGGCGTGGCAAGTGGTGGCTGCGCAATACGTCCTCGAGGGGTATTCCATTTCCGACAACTTGGCTAGTGCAACAATGCAGGTGTTTGAATACCGAAAAGTCTTGATTACGTACTACATAAAGGTTGGACTTTAAATTGCCCGTATTCCTATATCTCGTTTAAATTCTTTTTTTTTGCAGAGCATAATCTACTATGTGTTGAGGAATCCCAAAGTTGAGCGATGGCTATCGTCATCTGGTCCCATTCAAGACTCCCTAGCTGACACTCTGAACCGACAATTTGTCGACTTGGACCCAATTTTCAATTACAATCTGGACGAAGACTTTGATCTCCGCGCTTTGGGCATAACAAGGTCTAGTTTCTGCTCGGTCTATCTCAGTTGGATTCAGTTCTGCTGCGATAAAAAGAAAGAATCAGCACAGCCAAAGGAAGCGGCACCTCTAAACAAGGAAACCGTGAATATGGAGCCAAAAATGAAAATGAACCCTAATACCAATCCCAACTCTAACCTCAACGAACAGTCCTCACAACAACTGCCAAACAGATCTCCAACAATAGCTAGAGACTCGTCCATCGTGTCTTTGTGTCTTGCGCTGGGACTACTCGCCCGACGCTCTTTAGCCACGGCCAGTCATAGCTCCCTTACAGGGGTTGAGTTTTTTCTGCACGGTCTACATGCTCTCTTCAAGGGTGACTTTCGGATAACATCGCCACGAGATGAGTGGGTGTTCGCCGACATGGAATTGCTGCATGCTGTGGTTGCCCCTGCTGTAAAGATGGCCCTCAAACTTCAGCAGGACCACATCACAAATCCAGACGAGTATTTAGATCCACTTGCTTTGCATGAAGCGATCACATCGTATTCTAAGGAACTTGTTATTTCACACGAAGCGGATCCAGTGTGGCGGAGTGCAGTGTTACGGGGTGCTCCAAACCTTCTTGCCTTGCGACATGTCATGGAAGATGGATCCGACGAGTACCGAATTATTCGCCTTACCAAGCGTTTTTTGAGCTTTCGCGTAATAAAGCTTAATCGAGAATGTGTCCGTGGGCTTTGGGCTGGACAGCAGCAGGAGTTGATATACCTGAGGAATCGCAATCCCGAACGTGGCAGTATACAGAACGCAAAGCAAGCGTTACGAAATATCATAAACTCGTCCTGTGATCAGCCAATTGGCTATCCAATCTATGTATCACCTCTGACCACTTCCTATGCGGACACCAACGCCCAGCTTTGTAGTGTGATTGGCGGTCCCATTACGTTAGACTCGATAAAGACCAACGCCATTGACTGGTGGCAGCGTGTAAGGGAGCGTTGCCGTCAGGGCTGCAGCAGTGGAAGTACGACAGTGGAAACGACAATACATGGTGATACCTTCCCAGAGTTACCTTCGATGTGCTTATACACCACAAACACTGTAAATAATCCCGGGGGAGGTAGTATCACATATGGAAGCCAAAGCTTAGCCGGTCCGGCAACAAGAACCGGTATGGTAGGTATGCATAAGCCAACAAGCTCAACGCTGTTGGCTGGTTTGCTCAATCGGGAACGAGAGATTCAGGAGAATATTCCCGTCCCGCGCGAACATCGACTTGTCCGTAAAGGGCATGTGAAGGCTCGCGGAGAACGTGAACGAAGAGCAACCCTTCCCAACACTAGTGGCACAAGCACAGGGGCGGCTGGTTCAAGGGAGTTGAACGATTCGATGGGTGGCAGTAGTACTACTTCTGAGCTGCGTCGCACGGATTTCTCAGAGAGCAGCCAGTACACTTCGTCGGGGAACCTTGGCATTGGGAATATTATCACTACGCCAGGAGACTACCCGCGAAAGTCTAAGGGGCCCATCAGCCTGACCCGTACTGAAATCAAATCGGAAGACAGTATTACCCCGCCAATTGAGCTCAACAAGAAGGTTATCATTGTCGATGGAATGGAGGTAAGTTTGAAAATGGCACCCAAAGCTATGCTATTAGTTGAAACCTGATCTAATTCGTAATCTTTCCTTTTTTTCAGATATACGACTGCCTTGACATGGGTCGCCGCATTGACGTCGTTTGGCCAAGTGAAAAAATGCGGGCCAATGGAGGACGTCTTTCGTGGAATGACTGGTCGCCACAAGAGGGCATGGTGGGATTCGTTGTCCACTATTGGTCACCGAATCATGCTGATCAACGATTTCGTTCGCATGTCAACCGAACACTTTATCTAATCGAGATCGGTGAGCACTACGTTCCCGTAGGGGAACGCGGCATTAAGGAATACAACCAAATCATCGATAGCAAAGAGAGTATTAGCCGGTCGTCTACAATAACAAATGCCATCGAGTTGGAGTCACCAGAAGCAACTGGCTTTGCATGCGGCAGTCGCACTATGACAACAGCCGACAGTGCCGAGCCAATAGCGACCATCGACCAGGAGACAAGCATGAGCGAATCAATGACTGAACTAACTACTAGTGAAGTATGACAAGTAATGGTTTACTATTTCCCATCGTCACCCTCCGAGGACGACAGCAACTGTTTTCCCTCCTGGTGGCGAAATTTTTCAATCAACTAACAGCTGTCTCTAACTCCTACCCTCTTTCAATGTTCTCCTCTATCCTCATCGTGTACATAAATGCAAAGCAAAGAAAACATGTAAAAATGATTACCGTCTCTCTCACACACACTCTCTGTCTGTCTGCCTGTCTCTTTTTCCAACACAAAACGCATATATATATTAAATATATATTTACAAGTACCCCCACACATAGATATATACATGTAGATGGAACAGATTATTGTTTATAAAAATATATCAATTGATTATGGTTATTATT
Source organism: Rhingia campestris (assembly GCA_932526625.1). Taxonomy (NCBI): domain Eukaryota; kingdom Metazoa; phylum Arthropoda; class Insecta; order Diptera; family Syrphidae; genus Rhingia; species Rhingia campestris. The sequence goes on from OW052182.1 coordinate 110,191,437, forward strand.
ACAAATAATATATACATATATAAATATATATATATATTATGGATAAGCTCTCATGTTGCCTTAAACGATTAGACTGATTTTCTATATTTTATCGGATTCATTGTCATTTTAGAGAAATCAAAAAACAAGCGAAACAAACAAACTGTAGCTTAGACAAACAAAAAACGAAGAAAAAAAACAAAAATTTTGCATTAAAGAAAGGGAAGCACCACCATTCGTTTCTTCTTAATAAAACAAATATTGCAAGAAAACTGAACAAAATAATGTTGTAAATGTAAATAGGAAAATTTTACGTAAATATCTCACTATCCCCTAGTTAATATAAATATTTTTTTTTGTTTTCAATATTTCAATAATATTGTATTGACTTTCCTTTCAATCCCCCCACCACCACTACCAACACCCAAAACATACTCAAACACACATACAAAATATGCGATTGGAGCTTTTTTACTTTCTTCTTGTTCTTCTTAGTAAAAAAAATCGTTCAACTTCTCTATCTCTACTTACATACCAAAATAAGAAACACACTGATACTAAATAAACTAATTGAATTATATAAGTTTTCACTGTTAATAAATAATTAATTATTAATAAAGAAATTAAATAAATGCTGAATTAAAATACAAAAAAAAGAAGAGATACCTATACATAAATAGAGAAAAATAAAAACATTTATTGTAAACTAGTGTATTTATTTTAAATTTAAAACTATAGACAAACAAACGAAAAAAATTATATTGTATAGAAAAACTAAAACAAAAAAAAAATACTAAAAGTGTTATGTAAATAGAATGAAAAATGCAGACAAAAAAATCAGCAAAATTTATTTAAGAATATTTCTCGTAAATGAATTCAATAAAAATTAATATAAAGAAAAAAATTAATTGAAATTATAGAATTTTTATTTTTTGTTATACCATTTCTAGTGGCAGGAAACTATAACACCCTTTAAAATGTGGCACCGCCAATGAGGTTTGCCTGTATTTCCAGTAGTTAACATTATCGGGGACTTATGGAGACGTAATGAATTATGTCTTTTTTTCCATAGGCACACATCTTTTTTTTTCTGGCAGCAGCGGAGGAATTTCCAATATGATATGTTTACTACTCTCTAACTGGAAGGATGACTATAATGAATTTCAGCAGGAGTATAAACTAAGTCATTCTGTAAATCGAAGTAAATCCAGAAATGTTAAATGATTCGGCTCAAAATAAAAACAACCCCCTTGGCCACGCCCTCTTTAGGCAATTCCATTTGGTCATCACTAAATTAAAGATCAACTTTACCTCTAGCACCCCACCAAATTCCAGTAAAATCCGTTCATCCGGTACCGAGATATTAGCCAATTTGTAAAATCGAAAGGTTATCAGCTGCTTGCTAATATTTCTGATCGCCTGGTGTTTGTTGAAAATTGCGTTTTCGGCGGCACGATTTTGTGTATTTTTTCTTTGAAACGTTACAAGTCGGGAACCGCTGAGTGAATTTTAATGCAATTTGTCAGGAAGCTGGATTTTAAGGTGCTTTATCGGATTTTGTTCTTTGACATGAAGGGAAGGGGGTTTTTGAATAAAAACAAGTTCTTTTGATTTCTTCACTTCACTACAATACAACTGCATGGCCGACATGAATGAAATTTAATGGGAATATGAATAAGGAAGTGCTCTTTAAAATGCCATAAGGATCTGATATCTGATCACACGGCGTTTCGTTTAATAATTATCTTCCCCAGCCTGCCTATGACTATTTTCCATCAAATGTTTTTCGTTAGTGTTTCGGTGACGCATTTGCTTACTTACTTACCCATTCGTCCAAATTTACACCAATGCCAAAAGCTATTTTTATTTACAATAATTTAATAACATTCTATTTAGTTTAAAATTACTTTATTAACCTATTTACAACAATTTGTATGCACATCTATGTGGACACAATCGGTGGCCAATAGGCTGACAACTCCGCCATCTTCACGTCAAACAAAAGATCACAGTACTGTTCAAGAAGGACTGAAAAAAAAAAAATGAAACCAATGGCATTCCAATTCGGATTATTTTCTTTTTCAACTTACAATTTGGATCCTTCTGCCACACGTCATTCAGCTTCTGCCTGCAATTGATTTCCCTTGTGATCAGCGCACGCTTGAACTTGGTCACACTTTCATTCAGGTTTGACCAACTCTTCACAATCGACGAAGGTGTAGCCTTTAACTTGGATTTATATTCCTTAAGTTTTGGGCAGACATCTCCGTTCAGAAGGAACATTCCAAAGTAGCTGTAAAAGTCATCATTAGAAAACAAATTCAACATACACTGCAAAATTCAAACTCACCAGCACGCCTTCTCACTCAGCGGCATTTCGACTTCAGTGAGCGGTATTTCCCATGCGGCTTTGCCAAAGGTTGCATCTACATAACAATACACCTTTCCTTCGTCCTCGTTGTACTTCGGCTGAGGGTCCTCTTTAATACTACGGATATTACACAATCTTGGTACGTAGAGTAACAGCCACTCTGGCTCTATCGCTGTGATTCCTCGAATGAAAAGCTTCGTGGAGTCTCCGTTTTGTGTTTCGTAGGCTTCTTGATATATCACCCATTCGGGCTGTTTCTTCTTCAGCACCGAGGATGAATGCATGAACACTGGCTCCTCCATGTCCAGACAGTTGTAGGCGAACTTCATCTTCCGCTTCTGCTCCTTGTCGTTGATTTCATCGAGGCGCACTTTTTTGGCGACGCGATCTCCCATTCCTGCGAGAAGAATCTGTCTTAGAAACTTCGCTTCTTTATCAGTGGGTGGTACCATTTCTGGATCCACGCAGAGGTTGACATTAGTCATGTTCAAGTTGATCTCATTAGTCAGCTGGACACGTAACTTGCGAACTTCTGTGATCGCCTTGTGACGCAGACCGTTATCATTGCAAAAGATTTGCAGTTCCCCTTTGGAGCCGGCGAATTCCGCTGCTCCTACCGCACGTAGCAACACCATTGGGTCGCCAAGGAGTTCAAAATTACCAGTGGATGCCCAAGATTGACGTCGTCGTTGCCATTTGTTCATCGCGTTGCCGCTATCCTTTTCCTTGTTCTCAATGAGAAGCTCCTGTACGGAGAGAGCTGCCACCAGGCATACTGTGTATGGCAACATATTCTGCTGGTGGCTAAGGGCCAACATTTTTCCGAAGCGCGGAGACACTGGAAATCGGGATATAACATGTCCAAGCCGTGTCACAGGCGCAACGCACTTGATATCATCGGGATTTTCCTTTGGTCCAAGAGCTCCTAGGACTATCAGCCTGGTTTCAGCGGCCTGAAGTTGTACTGCATCTGGAGGCGAGGGAAATGGAAAGTTGATCACTCTGTCAATGCCCATGCACCGCATTTGCATCATTAAATCGTCCACAGGTTTTTTTTGGATGTCAGGCGTGCCAAACGCCTCAAACTCGTCATTGTACACGGCGCTTGAATAGAGACGGTAGCAATGCCCAGCACTGGTACGTCCAGCACGACCAGCTCTCTGGTCTGCCGAAGCTTTGCTTGTGTAAGTTACAACGAAAGCGCTTACGCCTGTAATCTTGTCGTAGAGTCGCGTCTTTTGACGTCCGGAATCTACAACGTATTTGATGTTAGGGATTGTTAGTGAAGTTTCAGCTACGTTTGTGCTGACAATGCACAAGCGACAGCCCTCTGGTGGAGGCTGGAAGATCCTGCTCTGTTTTTCAGACGAGAGCAACGAATACAAGGGCAGGACCCACAAGGGCTGGGTGGTTGTTACTTCATTCTCATCGTCATCTTCGGAATCGTGGACTTCTTCATCAGAATTCACAAAGTCTTGGTCACCCTCCTCAAGGAGATCTGCTTCGGTATCGTCTCCCGGCAGTTTGTAGTCATCTAAGTTGATTTTTGGCAGCGCAATCTGAGATAAGAACTTTTTCTTAGACCTCTTTACGTTTTTGATAGCCTTTTTTATGTCAAACTCATCGTCATCTATTTCATTGTTTTCTTCTTCTGGTTCTTCATTTTCCGCCACTTCTAGTGGTTTATTGACGTGTTTATAGGGGAACATCCTTCTCAGCCTCCTGACGAGATTGTTGACCTCCTGTTGTCCAGTGACAAAGATCAATATCCCACCTTCGGGCAGCTTTGAGTGAATCTTCATAGTCTTCTTAAAAGCTTCATCAACATAGTTATCCGCTGTTGTCTTTTGGAAGTGAATTGTCACAGGGAACTGGCGGGTCTCGACCTTAATAAGTGGCGGTGGAAGCTTGAATAATTTGGAGTTTTCGAGAAAATCTTCTACTCTTAGTGTGGCCGACATAATAATCAGTTTAAGAGGATTTCCACGCTTCATACGCAGCGGCACAATTCGCGACAGTAAACCGATTAGGATGTCTGTGTAGGCACTACGCTCGTGCGCTTCATCGAGAATGATTACTGAATACTTCTGCAGCATAAAATCAGATTCGATCTCCTTCAAGAGCACACCATCGGTCATGAATTTAATTTTTGTTTGGTCACTGACATTGCCTTCAAAACGGATGAGGTAGGATACTTCCTTCTCGCTCAAATTCATTTCGCGGGCGACACGTTTCGACATCGAAATAGCAGCTACTCGACGAGGTTCGGTAACTCCAATCAATTTGTGAGTCGCGTATCCAGATTCGTATAAAAACTGGGGTATTTGCGTTGTCTTTCCGGAGCCCGTCTCACCTGCAACAATAATAATGGAGTTTTCGTTGATTGTCTCCATGATTACTTGTTCCTCTGCCAGAATGGGAAGTTTCAGACGTGCTGTTTGAATCTCTGGGTCACGATTTACCGGGACATACAGAGCTGGTTTCGAGGATACTGGTGATTTTTCCACTGATTTCGATATGGTGGGGTTTTCCTCTTGTTTTATTGGCTTATCATCATGTTGTGGAGCTGAAACTTGTATTGCAACTTTGACTTGCATATCATCATCATCATCTGATGACTCTTCCTGATTCAAACCCACAATATTGGGATTAAGTTTCTTCGCACTTGTCTCACCATCACTGTCACTGTCTGCATCGTTGTACCCCTTCAGCAATTCCATACGTTTACGCTTACTTACACCAGCTATACTACTAACCCTACCTGCACTAGCTTCCTGTTGTTTCTGTTCCTTCTTTCGCTTTTGCTTCTCAAGCAAGGTGTCTAAGTTTCCCAAGTTTTTCAAACCAATCGTCTGAATTTGACTGATGGACTGGTATAGGTTCAACTCATCCTGCGTAATTTTTACCCTATCCAGACCTTCTATAATAGACGCTCTCTAAAAAAAAATCAACCAACATAAAGAACTATCCTTCATATTGCCACCAACTCACCTCTTCCTTTTTCTTCTTCTTGCTAACAATAGTTTCCAGCCGTTTTCGTTGCTTTTTTGTCAAGATCTTTGTGTGATGTATAACTTCAATCTTGGTTTTGGTTTTACGCTTTTTGGATGGCAAAACCAATGGGTTGGCTTCATCATATCCTGAACTTGTTGCTATCGAATCACCTAGTTCTAGTTTGATCTGAAATGTAATAGAAGTTAGGTTGACTTTTTACGGAATTCCTTAGCAAATGTGTGTACTTTTTTTAATTCGGAATTGTCAATGACGGTTGTCTGATTTTGCCGAGCTCGGACATTGTGCACTTTTTTACCCATTTTTTAAGGAAATAATTAAAAGTAAACTTAAAGAAGACAGCACTCAGTTTGTTTTTAGTATGCACATCGCACGTGTGATGGGAACTGTCATGAAGCAGAGAGGTATTTTGACAGCAAATTGGCGATGTTTTAGTTGTGGCGCGTTCAAAAATATGTTAAAAACTGCATTATCGACGAAATAAATTTTTATTATCGGTAATAAAATTTTGATGATTTTGATAGCAAGGGTATTCATGCAACGTCGTAATTTTATTACGTGCGACAGATTATAATTTTACGACGACGTTTCATGAACGACCCTAAAACTGCCCCACTAAATAATGCGATAACCCACTGAATTCAATCTCATTTTAGTAATTTATTTATTGATAGAATTTTGTTCTTATTGTTCTCTTTCCGTTCTCGATAATTTTTTTCAGTTTGGCGCATACGTTTGTAGTGTGAAAGTGGCTGATTAAATGTCAAAATAGCATTTCAAAAGTCTACAACGTTTACCACCTTAGTTTACGCACCCAATTCCTGTGAGAAAATTCCGATATTATTAGAAAAAGATTTCCAATTCAAATTTTGACAGTTCATTTATCACGTCGTAATTTTATCACGTTTACAACGTTTACGATGACTTTCTAACGTTGCATGAATACCCCTAGGGTTAATGGCCCAACAATTACTCATACGTCAGCATAGAAAAACATCATAGATGAAAAAATCCCATTCTATATGAGCATTCAAATAACCCTGCGTCAATGTGAAATTACCTGTAAATAAAAAACAAAACAAAAAAATCAATATATAAAAAAAAATTCAATAATAGGACTAGAAAAACTATCTACGAAAATATAAAATCGTTAATACGTTGACGTAAAATTCGAATGCAGCGTTACTTAAACTTTTCAATTCGACTACTATTACACTTTGCATTGCTGCAGTGCTTCGCGTTATGTAGTAAGACAAAAATATGTTTGTTTTCCTTCTTTTTTTGTTATTTCGGTTGATTGTCTAAAATAGTTGTATCAAGCAACCAACAACAATATTAGTCTAAATATATATTTTTTCCCCGTGGGCTGGTGGAAATCTTCATAGACACGATGAGCACGTGCCCAAAGTAGTGTGAGATTTTCACTCACCAAAACCACCACCCATTTTGTATTTCTATTACAACTAAGTATTCGACTTCTCTAGCAATTTTTTTTATCAAGAGTATATAATATGTTTGGCAGGTAACTATCCTTTGAGAGTTCCTGCTTTTTCCGCAATTTGTAGCTCGGTTTGTTATTATCGGGCCAAATCTAAGGGTTATTTTTTTTGAAGACGCCGCAATATATTTGTTTCGTCAAGAATTTGGAGGACTGTTGTGTTAACGTGTCCTAAAAAAACATTTTTTATGTTTTCGTGCAAATTTTTTTGTTTCATCTTTAACCGCGGGAATACCCAGATCTCTGAGTAGATCTTCATTCCTTACGTACCACGGCGCATTGACGAATGATCTTGGTACGTAAGGAATGAAGATCTACGCAGAGATCTGGGTATTCCCGCGAAATATAATCGATACTGGCAGACGGACGGTATTTATTTAATAATATGCAAAAAGATATATAATATAAAATTAGTGGGAAAATAAGAAATAAGGGAAATTAAAATTGACCAAGTCCTTATTTGGCCATATTATAAAAATACAAGAAATTAAAAATTTTACAAAATTTAAATCATTTTGTTAAAAAAACGCTTGAGAAGAGATGTGGATTTCATTAAGATAACCCAAAAATATGCAATCCACAAACAGAAAATATTCGATTCGAAGTTAAATTTCCCTTTGAATCCAACACTTCACTTCTACCAACTGCAATCATCCACCTCATTCATTCTTAAACAAAAATTCTACCACTACCACCGCTGTCCTTCGATTTCCACAAAAAGACATAATTTCCCTCTTCACTTTCGAACATTCCACTTCCGTCGCCCTTATTTCCACCGCATTTACTACATTCATCCCCGACAACCCCCAGCGCAACGCATACGCACCAGCAACATTCCAAAGTTTCTCTACAAACAAAAACCCACATCCGAATAACGTCCACTTCGAAGATTCGAACTAAATATCGGTCGGCAAAGTTTTTATTTAGATTTTAAGGTAGACATTAATCGGAACGTTTTAGTGTATCGCAGTATCGTGTACAGTCAAAGAACCAAAGTGCAAAAGTGCGAACAAACTAAGCGAACAAATAAGAAATCGCCAAAAATATCTACATAAAATATACTATCCTTTCGGTTGTGGTTTTACCATGTAAAATCCGAAAGAACTCACAATTTCCTATATCTTCGAATTTTACCAACGACCAACATACAAAAAGGTGTAGAATTTTTTGTCCGTTCGATTTCGTACACACATCCGCAGTGTGGGTATAGAGAGCGAGTTCCACCGAGCAAGATACTTTATTTTAGGGGTGTGCCTGGTAGTTTCGATTTTTTTCTCTCGACGCGAACACAACACTTCTCAATCTCGGTTGTCGTCGGAGTTTTTTTCTAAATTTTATTCTATTTTTTAAATAAACGAAAAAAATTAAAAATCAAACATATACGTGGGTTTTTTGTAAAAGTGTGCTAGAGTGCTAAAAGATACAGAAAAACTGCAAAATGTCGTCATCTGTGAGGTGCTTTGTTACGTGTTTGATTGCGGTCGTCGTGAGCTGTTCGCAGGTAAGTCTCGAAAGGGCTTAAATTAAGGGTTTTCCAAAATTGATGTCAAAATAGAGCTTAATTAGAATTCTATCAAGTCAATGGTGGTGGTTAATTTTGTAAATTAAACGGGTTTCCAAAGGCAAGAAAGAAAAATTGCTGTTGCAAAGGAATTCAGTTTGAAGTTACTACGCATGAATGTATCGCAGTTAAAGCAAAGTTTGTGTATTTGACAAATCGCTTTAGAGGCTTTTTCTTTTGTAAAAAAATGTATTGAAAGAAATTCCTAGAATTAGTCAGGCGAAAGGATATCGATCTCCGAACAAGAAAAGAAGAAGAAGCACATCATCAGAAGTAGTAGCAGCAGCAGCAGAAAATCGACACTTTAAGGAATTCCCCACACAAAACGCCATCACCCATACATGCATTCAGTGATTCACCGCACTCTCCCTCACTTATACATTACACATTAGCAGCATTTTCTTGTTGAAAGGCAGCAGAACCCTCACCCCTTCCACTATAAATTCAACCCCCCTAACACCATTCACCTACCCCAAAAAATTGAAGCTAAAGAGAGCAGGTTACAACAGAGAACAAAAACGGGCCACCAACCAACCAACCAACCACTCTTCTGTGTATACACAGGTACACCACTCACAGGCAATAGTGTAGTGTGCGGCAGTAATAGCACCTTGTGCTGGGAAAAAGCCTGCCAGCTATTTATTTTGGACCTATAGATACTTGTACTCGTACTAAGGACCGTTTTTGAAAACATTTCATTTAAATCTTACACACAGTGTGGTGGGGGCTGTTTAGTCGTCATCGTAGTCATCCTCCTCACCCACCAGCCCTTTCGATTTATCGGGGCAAACGTACGAAACGACGACGACACACCATGAGAGCGAACATTTTCCAAAAGGATACCTACCTAGAGAAGTTCATCGGATGGCTGCATGGAGTAGTAGTACTAGGTTGTAGGCGATGATTTTTTTTTGTATCGTTTCGTTTGCTCTTCTCAGCGTATAGATACTCAATTAGTCGAGATAATTGAATTTCAGAGATATTTAATGGGATGTATGCTAATGACTGTAAATTCCATTACACTCGTTTGTAATGAATTTAATTGCATTTGCCTATTGCCGAAGTATGTGTGTCGTAGAATATTTAGACGCCCCCTTTATGATAAAAAGATACTCTTTAGGGGGCTACACTCAACACTGGCACTTTTAAACAAAAATATAGGCAGTCTGCAATGTTCTGGGTTCCCCACCATCATTGCAATGATGATAATGGGGTGAGCGGAAGGACACACATTAATTGGCAAGGATATTCCCATATTGCTTGTAGCCAATGTGCTTGCGCACTCTTGCATAACTTCGTTTGGTGAGTCACCCAAGTCACTACGGTACACAAAAGCCAGGCGAGGATATTTCATTAGTCATACACAAAGCAGAGAAGGGAACAGAACGAACAAAAAAATGTGCAGACTTTTTTTCGAATTCCCTTCATCCACACTCGCTCTCTCATATCCGTTTTTAATTCAGCTTTCTCTTGGGAGGACGAATTTTTGCCCACAATCCCGAAGTCAAAGGGGGGCTGCCTACTCCTTTCCAGAACAAAGGACGTTTAGACGGCATGTCTTTGTTTTTTTCCATTCACCGATCAAAAAGTAAATGTCAAAAGGATGAGACAAAGGACTTTTTTTTTGGATGAAGTATGCCGAGGGGTTAAACGGGTTTAAATGGATAGGAAAATTCGTAGAAAGTTGCGAAAAATTTCTCAATTGGATTAGAAAAACTCGCCTTTGTGTGCAGAGTTTATGGTTTTCCGTTTGACATTCTCTATTTAAGAGAGCAATGACCTAAGTCTTGAAACTGGTGTTGAAAATCGACATTGTAACCATAACGATATTTTAGGACAAACAACAAACATAAACTCACCATGAACATGAAATATTAGGGTTTATCGATTTCTTTCGGGTATCTACGTCAATCGTTGTGTCCAAAACATTTAACGTCCTTAGTATGATTGTCTTTAAGGAGTACCTATCTATATCTTTATTTTTATCATGAATTTCACGGTAATATAGGCGCTTGGCTGCGGTGATGTGAACAATTATTCTACAACCTGTCAAAGGGTGCCTTTGTGTTGGCCTTCTAAAAATAAGCTTGTTCAACTGTCATTCGTAAGTAAAAGCCAAATTCATTGTGTCATCTACCCAACACACGACAAAAATGACACGGACTACAAAAAAAAAATAGATGCTACCACACCCAGTCTCACGTGGGCTATATATTGAGAGAAGAAACACAGGACACTTTCCATGTACCTACTGCCATGTGGTTGGGAATATATTCTAAAAAAAAACAAAACTTTTTTTGTAGGGCCTCCCTACCGCAGCCATTAAATGAGTTCTTCTTTTGTTTGAGAGGAGCCGCTGCCAATGGATGATAGATTGGTTTAGTTATTGGATGACTTTCGACGAACTTTTCCACTTTAAATGGAGAGGACCGTGCCGATTTGTCATTTAGATTTTTTTTCTTTTTTATTCGCTGTCATTCTTTGTGAAATTTAAGTCAGCTTATTAAAAAAAGAAGACCCTTGTCTAGGATATTTCGGTCTAGCTTTGAAGATGGGTGGTTATTTTTGTAAAATTTTAATCAAATTCGAATTAATTTGGAAAGGTATTGGATACGCTTTGATAGAAATAAATGACCTTGCTGAAATCAAATTAGCGGCTGTGATATGATTTGTTAGGGGATGCTTTAAGGCTTTGTGCACGATTGCTGATAATTTTTTTGATGAACACGATATTTCAATACGTTGTGGGACCACTGAACAAATTAAAAAAAATAGGTGTATTTATTTATAGCTACAGGAGTTAGGGCGCTTTGTAAAATTTAAAGTTGTGAGATTTAAACATCAGAATCCCAGAATTGAAAGTATGCTTCTCGTAAAATTATGCTTCTTCTGAATTGTGAACAAATGTGCTAATAAAGTCAAAAGTACCCAACAGATTGCAATATACAACATTGGAGAAAAGTTACGAGTTTGCTAACGCTTTATTAGAACTACTCATCAAATTGATTCATAATCAATGAAACAATAAAGCAATCGAGTCTGATGCACATGTTTTTAAATGAGAGCGTATAATTTGGACGCGGCTTATTCCAAGATGATGATTTAACTAGACCGATTCATATGGGACTGTTAACTATTTGAATAGATATTAGAGATAGGAAAATGTGGAGAATTTTAATTCTGTTCTCATCTGAATGAATATGTCTTACATTGAACCATATATGCCTAGTTTCTGCAAATAAACCAACAATCCTCTTATTTAGTTCGGCCCGAAGCTACTTCTGATACATTTATGATAAAAGTGAGTATAACTGTCTTATTACCACCTTGGTCCTATATTGGGAAACAAATATCTGCGTGTGGATTTGATAAATTTAATAAGAGTATCCGCTGATTTGAGGCACACAAAATATGCATTTGTTAAGGTGAAAGGCTTCTGTCTTGCACTCAATAATCAACTTTTTATAGAGAGACTTCTTAACACTTCTTAAATGTAATCTTTTGTGGTAAGATTTTCAAAAATTATTTAAACTTTTATTCAATCTGCTATATGTCTTTAAACAAATTGAATAATGGCATCAACTCATATCTTAAGAGATACGAACGAATAGAAAAACTAGATAGTCCTATCTATTTGAAGCTCAGCCTGTCTTTTTTTTGAACACTATAAAGGCTTTGGTTTTGAAATACAGTATACAAATAATTTTGGAGTAGTGTATTAACCACTGTACCCACCACTATTTGTCTTTTGCTATTTCTAAACCTGAGTGTACCCACAAAGTTTATGTCTTGATTCCAATTATTTTTGCTGAATTGAGATGGGTAGGTTGTTTATAACACTTTTTAGGGTAGCAGTTATGTTTTTGCTGAATTTGCCATATCTAATGTGGACCAAGATTGTGGTTATATGCTACTTTATCTAGTTCTTCACTTAAAGATAAATTGTATATTTTTATTGCACATTTTGTCTATTCACGTGATTTTCTCGCCGTCAACAGATTAGCTTAAATATTATTTTTCATTATTAATATCTATCGCTAAATTTTGCGACTTTCAAATGTGAACTGTCAAAATGCAGGATTTAAAAATGACGACCGAGCAACGTGCTGAACACATCGGTTAGTGTATTGATAAAGTAGCACGTCAACAACTAATGTCACAAAATTGGAATAAATTTGGATTAAAAAATTCGCAAAACCGTTAGGGTGTTGAGAAAGTTGTAAAAAAAATGACCGAAGAAAAAATGTAGTACCGTTCATTTCATCATTTGCTTTACAGAAAACTAGCAAGGATTACAGTCCAGTTTTTTGACAGAAATCAACAAAATGATTCTTTGTAGCTTTTTGTAAATACTTTGACAAAGTTAAAATAATTTTAGACTTTGAGGCAAAACACTAAAGTGGAGGGATCATTTTTGTCGTCTTTTGCACAATAAACAAAATTTGACTCTTTAATTTTAATTTGTCTTACCCTCGCGATAATTCACTAAAAAGTGGCAGATATATGTACGTACTATAATAATTTTAGAATAAACTACTATAAAAAAAAAACATTCCCAAAATCAAATTTATGGTAATTTCATATTTTGATCTGAAATTTGACCTTTTTTGTTGCCAATGGAACCCGATTTTAAATTTATTTTTTGTTGTCTTTGTCGGTCTAGCTGCCAATATTCCAGTCACACAGATTGTTTGTTTTTGATTTAATTAATATTTCACTAAGAACTGCTACCATTTTAACGATTAAAAGTATTTTTTTCTTACAATCGAAATATTAATAAATCACAACAAAAATCGTCTTTTGGTGTTAGTGCAATACATAATTGAAAAATGAAACACAACAACTGCCAAAATCGGTCTTTTGACAGATTTAGATAAGGAAAAGATTGATTTTCTTAGTAGTTTTCGGCTTATACTTATTGCCAAAAAACGCTTATCATTCAGGTTGAGAGTAAGAGCTCTCATGTAAAGTTATAATAACACATTCTAAAATCTAATTTCCATACTCCTCAATTCTCAGTATACACTTCTTGTGAAATTAGAGAACTCTCTCTTCAAAATAGATACTTTATATTTTTCTTCACACAAAATAATCCGAACGGTAACATTTGATATTGGACAATTTTGACAAAGAAGGCTGTTCAAAATAATTGGACAAATGAATGATATGTAAATTTTTGTATTGTAAATTTCAGAAAAAGCTTCAAACTAACCTCTAAGAGATCGATTTAAGCTTGAAACACAGACTTTTTGCCTGCGTGCGATTTCGAAGTATGTAATATAATTCATGAAATTTGATTAAAGTCATGTATATATAAATGCTTTTAAGTGTTGGTGAATACCCGTTTAGTAGAAGACCTAGGTCTTATAACTTCCAGTAAATTAACAAAACATTTCCACTACGTAAATCATATGCGTATCTGAGAACTTACAGCAAACAACACATTTCCCATCTCAACAGCCATAAAACAACTCCATTTGTTCCGTTTTGGTCTCTAGTCGAGCCAAATCCCAATCGACAAAATGTGTATTGACATACATACACACCTGTTTTCAGCTTCATTCAAAGGACTTGTAGTCTTATAGTTCGTGTGGGAACATCTAGTTTCCTTATTATTTATTAATTTCCCTCGACCCAGACATTTTATGCGCTCTGATTATGTTTTTTTTTTGGTTTTTCAACCCGCGCGTACCACTTCTACATCGTTGAATTCGCAATTTCGCTCACTGGCATACTAATCTGTATTCAATACAATGCGGAGTTGGAATCCCTGCAGGATTTAAGGGGTGGAAAAATTGAATTACAAGAAGTTGTACGCGGAGTGCAGCAGCTCACCATTAAAATACGAACTTTCTTATAACGAAGAAGATGTATTTCGTGTTTCTTGGAATTTCTATGAATATCATTCGTGCGATTAATATCACAAAAGGGGTAATGTCGCAAGTGCAGGTTAAATTTTCGAACAGGACGTTCTTAAGGTTTTATCAATTCGTAATCTTAGAGAATAAATTTTCCATAAACACGTCGTCGTTCTGAGATGGTTAAGGTTAACAAAGACTTTTTGAAAAATATATATAATTAAATAATTTTTGGATGCTCATGATTCAGTTAAGCTCAATCTACTAAATGGCGACCTTGTGAGTTTAATGATTAGTTTGTGTACGGTAGCTATATTGCTATTAAGGGTAGGAGACCTGCAACTAAAGACTGAACTACAATATTTAATGAATTAAAAGTAATAACTGGACGAAAAGTGGTCTTCCATTTTCTCTGGGTTAGGGAAAGTTAGGTTACAATTTTCTAGCACACATATACCAGATAAGGGTTATTTTCTTACCATATGGAAATTGGGGCTTTTCAACTATGTAATCATATAAAACAAACCTATGATAATAAAAAAACCGGAGGAGTCTTTTCACTACAGTTCTGAATAAATCGTAGAGATTTTAAAAGCAGTAGGTTCCAATATTTTTATTATATAATTGCCTTAAAGTGAAGCTGGTCCATATATCGAAATTAACAACAACTACGTTTTTTTTTCACTGCCCCACCCTTTGCGAAAATCTGATAAACATTCAAAGTTATAACACTGTCATGAGAAGCTTCTCTTCGGAGTCGGCGTTAACCAGGAGTGCCTCTTCTTAGTAGAAAAAGTATTTAGATGAAGGGAGAAGCTAGGTTTGAGGTCCTATGGGCCATTAATGCTAGATATTTCATATTTTACTAGAAACAATTAATTAAGCTGTTTGCCAAGTCATGATGCATATTAATTAATTGTTTTTTTTTTAATGGAAGCTAGGCGAAAAGTATTCAAAGTAGAAGCAATTTAATTTTTCTATGTATTTTCATCAAAGTCCACAAGACTATCTCTTTAGTGTAATAGTTATACTAGTAGCATAGACAAACATGTTTGGGAACTTCTTTTGAAGACAATCTTCGGCTTTCATTTAGTTCAAAAGCCCAGCATCTCGTAATATAATGTATAATTGAAACATAAGGCCCTGTAAGATACAGCTAGAGCTTTTCTAGTCTTGTTTAAACCTTCCACTGTAAAATCTGTCGACTAGGGGTGTATATAAAGAAAGAATTTTGTAAAGTGTAGAAAATACTGTTCCATCATGGTTAAGTTTTAAAAATATATAATATATAATGTCAATCTAAGCACAAATCTAGCTTCTATATATGATTTATCGCTTTGACCAATCATATTCATATAGGCACAAGTCAGTAAGACTGCCCAATCATTACTCACATTAGGATCTAACGTGTCAGTAACACTTGAATAGATAGGTACATTCACCATTTTATTGCCTCTTTTGACTACTTATAATATGCTTAGGTCAAACGTTATTCAAGTAAAATGAAAGCTTGAAAAGAAACATAAGAGAAGGCTACAATCCGCTGTGCGGATCGTTGAATCCCCTTTCCCATCCTATCTGTAAAACTAAAATCCCCAAAAAGTGGCCATGGCTTAAAACACGATGTGGATTAAATATAGAAAATGACGTTGTGACAACAAATTGTTCAGACTGTTTATAAATCAAAAATACTAATTCCTGGCGTGACAGGTTTGTTAGGAACCATATTCAAAATCATTTAAAAGTTGGTACGTGTGTATTCCTTACACAATTGAGGGACTAATAATTTTATGCCAAATCCAACCTGCATAATTAAAAAAAGATTTGTATGAAAATTGATACTACTCGGCTGAATTCTTAGATCATCGTGAGAGGATAAAAGTAAAAAACCTTCTGGTGTTTTTGGGGATGGAACCCAGACTTCATCTCATTAACTATCACACCACATGGCATGTGCTGTAAACGGTATCAAACATTCTTTAAATATCAGAAGCGATTACTTTTTTTTACCACTAACCCTCTATGGAATATTTTCTACGACCTTACCCATTGGGACTACCTCCATCCAACTTCCCTAGATAAAAACGTCCTGACAAGAGTAGATATGAAAAATATTTAATAAAAAATAATTAGCAGCAGCAAGACACGATAACTAAAGGCACATTTCTGATATTGGGAAGAGTGAAGAACAGCATAGATTCCTAAGCACCACCCGCGCTGAGGTCATAAAGGACGTGCGATTTTTTTTTGCGTTAAACAAAGAATGCCAACTAAATTTTTGATCCGCACTCCACACTCGATTAAGATTCAAAGATTGTTCATCAAAAACCTTTATAAAACAATAGGTTTCCTTTCCCTGTCCTTCGTGATGGACATTCCTTTGTGTACCATGCGATTGCCTGGGAATTCCATTACAAAATGCCACCATATTCCGTAACTAAGGGTAGGGAGTAGTAATCTCTTCAAATTTTCATCATCATATTCAAAAAAGGAAATACAAAAAAAGCATCCAACAGAAACTTAACATAATTAAAATATCTTTGCATTGTTCATCCTGACACATCCACACACAAACATGGCAAACATTCACACAGGATGAGCATATTTCTGTTCTATTTTCTCCATAATTACACATTCTTTGTGTGTGGAAGAAGAATATGTTATTATGAAGCGAGTGAAACACATCACTGGAGCGCTGGAGCACTAAAGATAAGGAGATCATGCCAACGACAACGACTACGATGATGGGGATGACGACGACGACCGACAATGAGCAGAGAGAAAAGGACACGCACAAACAATGTGTGGCGCGGTGGGTGGTCTATTTGAATCTGGAAATGTAGGACATAGTGCAGTTGAATGGCGTATAGTCCTTTCGCAGTTCTATATCTGCATTGGATGGGGTTCGCCCACCACGATTTTTTGTGTTACCAAAATCCAGCAAACAAAAAAAAAACAACAGGAAAACTGAAAATAATAATAATGATAACACATCATCACAAGGAGTTTTGTGAAATTAAAATGTATATGCAAATGCAAAAGCAAATGATATGTGTAGGCTGTTGGAAGTGTCCTTCTCCCTGTCCGCAAAACACAAAACAATAGAGCCGCAGATACAGATCCATTCAGTATAACCACACCCACACACTTCGACTCGATGAAAACATTGTACTTGAAGCTTCATATTAAATCCTTGAGATATGACTAGAGGAGATCGCTCTCCCTGCTGCTGTGGAATGCCATGCAAAAAGTTTTTGTATGCACAGTGTAGTGAGTACCAGGCGCCATACAGCCATCCATCCCCCCAGGGGAAATATTAAGCCTGCCAGCACGTCTGTACGACTTTATTACTATGTCAGAGTGAGGGGAGGGGGGGGATTGCTTCAGTCATGCTGAAAGATGATTGAAATTAAATTGTTGCACTATGAAGTTTGGGTTTGTTTTTCGTTTCGTGTTTTACGAATTACGATGACGACGCGAGAGTATGACTACGATGATGATAAAGGACCTGATTTGTAGGTCAAAGGGTTGTTTCCTTAATATGTCAGCAATATTAAAACCACCCACCGTACACGCCTGCCTGTCGTTTTAAACACTAGTCCCTCTCCGGAAAAAAGATTGCTTGTAATTACGAATCTGAAACAAGTCTTTGCAGCGTCGTTTTTAATCAGCGCTACTTTGCACTGCTACCAACGTAATAAGCAGCAAACACGCAATGAGAGGACTTTGTTTTGCACTAGCTCTTCATACATCCTATTCAGCTGGTGCTACTTCCCACAACTACAACGAAATTCAATGCAAGCACAGGTAACTTTGAGGCCAAGTTTTTTTTTT
The DNA here is from genome assembly GCA_932526625.1 of Rhingia campestris. Lineage (NCBI taxonomy): Eukaryota > Metazoa > Arthropoda > Insecta > Diptera > Syrphidae > Rhingia > Rhingia campestris. The sequence continues at coordinate 110,209,550 of OW052182.1, forward strand.
TTTTTTAACGCAAAGAGGTTTAATTGTACACTAGCCTACAATGAGTTTCAAATTAACAACATCTACTACGACTATGGCAAAATTCTAAATTGTCTAGGGAGATCTATAAGGGAGCGACGAATGTTTCTTTCGTTCTTCATATTGTTGTTGTTATTGTGTTGGAAGAAGAAAAGGATTTCCTCTAGAAACTTGTGTGTGACTTTGACTTTTCGAACTGATTAATAAGTTGCTAGCGGAATGGGCTTAATTAAGGCGTTAGCACTACTGAACGGTGAAATAATAGTCTTTTGAAAATTAAGGATGTTTTTTGTTGTTGTTGTTATTTGTTATAGCTGAGCGTAGTTGTTGAACTGATTTGTAGCAGAGATGAAGCTTTGACAGGAAATAAATTCCGTTTTGCCAGGCGGTCATTCCTTTGCCAAAAGTGGAATGTAAATTACAAGCAAATTGAACGGAAGTTTTATACAAAGGAATCTACACATTTTCGTTTGTATATATGTATATAATATCCCTACTGCAAGATTGTATACGGCGAGCTCATGCTAAAGCGTTGATTAAAACCTTGGCCGAGTTTTTTTAAACCAAAAATAGATGAGAAGAGATAAATATAAATATTGTTGGTAAAGATCCAAGGGCACATGGGATAGGTGGGGTGCTTTCTGTAGGAACTTCAATAAAACGAGCTATTTTCATTTGTGAGAATGCTTTATATTGTATTCACTTGATTCAGCAAAACTTTCAATTACAGAATATTTTTAATAACCCTATTTTACTCAGTACCCGAAGAACTAGAATTTTAATGACAACTTTTTTAGAAGTGCCACCGAATAGGCTTAGAGAAAATATATAATTCGTTTCTATCGATCGATTGATAACAGAGCTGGAAAAATGCGATGTTTTTTATTATTGATCTCTTAAACAAAAAGTTTTTGGATATGAGGTGTATAGACAAAAAGACTGCAATCAAATCCCCAAAGACAAGAAATTTGTTTTCTGTATCATCCTATTAGTTGAATTTTATTGAATTCTTCATTAAAATTACTGAACCTTGTTTTAGTTTTGGTTACTTTTTTTACGAACTAACGACTTTATGACATTTTGCAATTTTGAAGTTTTGTGTATTTTCCAAATGCAATTCAATTCACTACATGCTTCTTAATTCATGCAAATCGATTTTCAGGTGCGATGTTTTATTTGTGCTTATAAAAACATTATACACTATAAGATTTTTTGAAATCTCTACGGGGAGAACAAATTCACAGGAGTTTAAGGAATATTTTAACTTAACGATCTGTTTTGGCTTATTAAATACGATTTACAGATTATTGATGTGAAGCAAATGCTATGTTTTAGAAATTTTTCCTAAAAAAACATGGAAAAACATTAAACTATTTCGAAATACGCTTTAAAAAAACTGTCATTCCCTAATCTCTTGATTATTTCAATGCAGACATCATCAAATATTGGAAAATAGAAGAGAAACACTGATAAATTTGCCATCGATTTTTTAGGAACATGGGAAAACAGAACTCTAGCTTTTTAGAATGAAAAAAAGCGCCCGATAGAGGAAGTAAAGTGGTGCAATTCCAACAATGATGTACTGAAGTTTTATTAAACGTCAAACCTTGGGATAAATGCACCGAACACAATCCTGTGGAGATGAACAAGGAAAATCCGTAGATGTGTCACTATCGATGCAGAGATTATGGAAGAAAAATTACCGCGATATAGAGAAAGATCCAGTGGTGAGGCCTTCCTGCTTATTTTTATGAGGACACACCAAATTATTAGCAAATTTTGGTGGAATAAAAATATGACTAAAAAATGGAACATCAGCATTGTTAGTCTATAAACACAAAAAATAAGTCAATCTGAAATGCGTTAATTAAGAAGGCATATGTCCACACAACGTCGCTAATATTATCCTGTCTTACCAATCTACGCCTAGAAATTTGTAAGGGAATTTGGACCGCATGGACTGTTAATGCCAGATATTTCATTTTTAATTAACTACGTACTAGAACTCCTAAATAGATCATATATGGTCTAGCTTTACAGGACGGGTTTAAATAAAGTCGGTTTTTTTTTAAAGTCGTTACCTTAAGATGGAGCACACAATCAGCTTAAGCCCGGGATAATTGCAGAGACATTTTGTTTAAGGCCCAGGTTCACTTTAGAACGTCACTTAAGAGAAAATAACAATTTTTGACAGCTAAGAGGAATTCTTTTTCCGTCTTCCTCCGACATAAATTCTTCGCGGAATTTATTTACGAATTGTAGTGAAGTGAAGCCGTCGCATTTGTATAGTATTTTTTTCCGATTACACATACCTCGAATGGAATTTGAACCTCCGACGAAGTATGCGTTGCGGAAAATTGCCCGCTCCGATGGAGCAACAAGAGCAAAATTTGATTGGTCTCAGAAAAAAAGTTATCGGCTGTTGTACTTTTTGATGGTGTACCGGTAATTGAGACTTTTGTTGAGATTTTAAATTAATTATTATGTTCCAAAAGAAAAAACTTTTCCTTCCTAGTCAACAAGTTTGCTTGAAACATAGGAGAAGGCTACAATCTGTTGAAGTTGAATACCCTATCCCATCCCATCCTTAAAATTAATATCCCAAAATGTGGGCTTTATGGCAATGAAATATAGAAAATCACATTGTCACAACATATTGTTCAGACAGTTTATCAAAACTTTTTGTGGTTCGACAAAAAACAACGTATTTATATTGCTAATGCTTTGGGATAGGGTATACAAATGGTTTTTGTAAGAAAACGCCCCCAAAAAGTGGGCATGGTAAAAAACTTTATATGAACGAAATATATCTAAGTATCTTGTTTACAAAGTTTTTTAAAATTCTTAACCGTTTAACCAAAATAACGTGGGTGTGGCAATGTGCAGATTTTGAAAATTTTTACACTTGTTCTGTAGCCTCGTACAGGGATCTTATATACCAACTTTCATTATCCTAGCTCAAAATTTAAGTCATAGTTTTGAAGAACTATATCAATTTATTATTTCTAGCACTGGGCCCTCACTGCATAAAGTGAATATCGTTTGACGATAACGTTTCGACGGTAGCCTTGAATCACGTAAGATCAATAAACGTTTTGACTGTCGGCGATATCATTTTAAAATTGATTTTGTATTTAAAACATATTAAACAAATATGTTTTGTGTATATGTCAAATTTAAACATTTACCAAAGCTTGCAAAATGTTTCACTTGCATGTTAATTTGCTTCGCCGTAACTGACCTATTTAAGTTTGTAATCATCAATTACTTACATTTTACATTCTCTTTTATGAAATTGTGCGGCACCAAACACAAAAAAATACATATGTCATTAATGACAATTTATTTGACATCTAATGAATAGTTGGAGAACTACATACTAAGGTTTGAGAGTATCTCAAATACACTATTGACGATACCAAAGGTGTCGAGTTACGTGAAGCAAATTGATGACGATCTCGACCACGACTACCAAAGTTACGAAATGAGCCCCCTGATTTTCATTTCCAAAGTGGAAATACCTCATCTGAAAAACTACCACTCATAAATTCTTGTGTGTGCCTCCAAGTTCATTTGCTCTGGATTAGATGATTCGATCCTTTAATTTCATGCAATTTATTTCTTAATTTCTTAATTCTTCGGATCAATGAATCATTTACTTAAATTAATTATATTAGTTTACCCTTGTGTTAATAAAGGTCTTAAAACCAAATAGTTATAAGCTAAACAGAGAAATCAGTTTTATGTTCGAACCTCGCAAGCTCCACGGAGCTTTCTTCTTTCAACAACCTCATAAAACAAAGCCATCTCCTTGAATCGTTTACATCTCTAGTTCTTTATAAAGGCGTTTCATTCGACTTCCATTTGTGTTTCATGTGACAAAGTATAGACACAAATATATACTGAAATACATATTAATCAATAATGCAAATACCACTTGTAAGCTAAAATAAATAGGCATTATTCCCCAAAGCTCAAACGTTCATTTCAACCAAACAGTACTTTATATACTTTTCATCTTCGCAAATTCGAATCCTTGGTAACATCCCTGGGAAATGACAGTAGGGTCGCATAATACATGGAATGTTTGTCTATTAATGGAGATTTTGTTCCTTGGCGAATTTATGCGTCACATGAAGTATTTTCTTTGAATAAAATAATGAATCACCACTTTGTACATGTGCATTAATGAATGACTTTGGTAGGGCGATGACAACTAAATCAAAATTAGTTCAAATTATTTAGATACATGGTTTAAAATCAAATGAATAATTTAATAATAATCATAACGTTATTATTATTAATTCTTAATTCTAATATTTAAAAAAATGATTTAAAAACAAAATATTTAGTTTAAGTTGGTATACACAAAACTACGGTTACATAATAATGGTTTTACAAAATAACTGTATACTGTGCCCTTTTTTGGAATAAAGGTATTTTACATCATTCGTGGAGTCACGAATTTTCATAATTTCATTGAATAATAAAATTGCGTTTATTAAAACATGAACATCGTCAAACCATTTCGACATTTCACTTGCGTCTTTCAAATGCGATGACGTGAGATTTTGAGTGTGAATATCAACCAGTTTAGTGGATGCCTTAAGTATTTAGAAGTGTTTGGGGATATATTTATATTTGATATTTTTTTTCCAAGAACGGCTCTATGGTTTCCGAATAAAAATTGCATGCGATAGTATGGTTACGTGTGTATCGAGTGGTTTCGGATAAGAAACCAAATACCGATATAGTCTAAGATTTATATAAATTTTTATTTCTATGACCTGTTCCAGCCTATATTTTTCACAACCACCCATGTGTTCATGGTTTATTGTGGCACAAATAATTGATCCTACAATTATTATATGCCGAATTCTAACGCAATCCCGTAATGATTAAATGGCAATTAATAACACCTACTAGAATCATTACTGAAATCATGTTCATGGTTGTAAATTTAACTCAGACCCCTTGTGTGGCAATTTAATTCACTCACACACCGATCTCATTAGGTCTTGTCGACATCGAATGCTGAAATACATGAGTTATATCGTTCAGTTTAGAAATATCTGCTTCTAGATCATTCATTTTAATTTATCAATTTCCACTGAAACCTATAGCTATAGTGTGGATAACCGGTTTTCTAACCCATAATTGGCATTTAAAATGATTGGGTGCTCCAATGCTTTCATTGAAGATCTCATTTGGCGATACAAGTTTATCTTGTTCATGTTAATAACATTGTCCACTGTTTAGCATAAATTGTCACTAATGATCAGGTTAACTTCCTAAGAAGAGTTTACTTACCTTGGAGAATACATAAACCCTATTAATGGTACCATTTGAATTGACGTATTCAAAAGAATGGGCGTTTAACACACCCAACTTTAAAGACAAAATACGGAACGCTTATCCTAACAGGCCTAATCTAGACTACAAGAAGGACATCATAAGAGAAATTAAACTCTTCTTTTAATGCTACGGGCAAAATTACGACTGACATGATTGGAAATCGTACAGTAAATCGACAAAATGGCTACAACGGAGCAGTTTTACAATTTCACCTATAATTCCGAAGTGCGGACAGTATTATTCTCTAAGTGGGCAAGTGGCAATCTACCAACAAAAATCACACACCTCTTAGAGCTACTATTACACAGCAGTAAAGATGCAAACATATTATTTGCAAAAATAAAGACTTCCAAAATAAAAAAAAAACAAACATTCTTTTAAAAAAATGCATACACACATAGGAAGGCTATAATTTACTGGGTGAATCGTTTAATATCCTAGCCCATCTCGTCCTTAAAAAAAAAACATACCCTAAAAGTGGGAATTGTAAATGAAAACGCCTTCAAAAATAGCCCAAACTTGATAAAGATAAAAGTGAAAAGTGCGGATTTTTTTTTAAATTTACTAGAGGCATGGGCAAAGAGCTTATATGTATACCGATTTTTTTCATTCTAGCTCAAAGCTTAAGGCCTAAAAATTGGTGACTTACAGACGAACTTTTACACATGGCTAGATCGACTCAGCTTTCGGTTCTAAATACTTTAGGATATGTCTATCTTAATTTTTTTTGGATATGTTACAAGCTATGTGTCAAAACTAATACTAGGGGATGCACATTTACGCTTACAGCATGTAACCCCTATTATGAAATCAGCAGCTGCTTAACTCAGTCACCTCTTTAGACTTATAGACGGACCGTCCATACTTTAGTAGATTCTTTCATTACTTCAGATCATGAAGACTTTAGGATTTGTACGTACTGTATTTGCATTTTTAACTTTCTCGTATAAGAGAAAAGTATTGTTTTCTCTCGAACGGGATAATTAGATTGATTCTTAGATTACGATGATAGGGGAACTAAAAAAAGTGGTTCCCACTATTCGGTCTATTGGTCCAGTGTTCCGTCGAATTGAAACATAAGCCATTCTATGAACTGAACTCAGGGGACAACAAACCATGAAAATATCATAAAATCTGAAACTATACCTCACAACGATACTTACCTTGTACTTCGTACACTATGGGGAGTTAAAAGTACCATATAATTGGACACGTGGTTCTAAGTTTGGCGATGTTATTCCCTGAATGACTGCAGAGTAGGTAAAATTCTAATTAACTATTCAGTTGTAGTACTTAAACATAAAGTCGTTAAACAACTCGTGGGTAAAAGTAAAAATGTTTTTTTAAATCGTTTTAAAAAAACTTTTTTAGATATTCCAAGAACCTAATTAAATTGAAATAGATGTCAAAATGTTTGTCAAACTCCGCAATGTCAATTTCGTGTCGAAAATAAAAGGTCTCAGACAATTCTTCCCAGCTATTTAGAAGTACATATTTTTATTTATTGATTTAGTTTCAAAAAATCGATATTCAAGAAATTGTTAATTTAGCTAATTAGCTTTATTAACAATGGAACACCCCCAGTTCCATTAAGATTGGACTTTGATTACAATGTCAATGAGGCTTTTAATTATTTCTATTTTTTGTGTAAGTCAAATTCAGTTTTTGGGAATTTCAACAATGAAAAGATTAACTATAAGGCTAAAGTTATTAAATCCTAAGGTGCCGTCACACCAAGCAAGGAAAGTGCTCGCAGCAAGTTTTCCAAAAAAAAATTTTTTTTAATCTGTGCAAGTGCTTGCAGTGAGCAGTTACACCATGCAAGCAAAGTGCTTGCAGCAAGCGGCTTTTTGCTTGCTCGCAAACACTTATTGAGCAACCTTTCTGCAAGCACTTTTCGGGTTACAACATGCAAGTGCAAACGCATGATGCAAGCGCTTGCCGCATGTGATACTTCTTCGATTGCTGTTATTTGTGGACGGGTTTTGATTGCCATTTTCAGTACGGCTTCCTTTCTTATTTTCCCGAAAATTGATGCAAAATGGAAAGTGGGGAGGTTGGTGAAGATTTTTGTGGTTTGAAGAAGTAGCTCACAAATGTTCAAAAGACATAAAAAACATATGAGAAGGTTACAATATACTGTGCTAATCAATCGTTGAATACCCTATCCCATTTCATCCTTAAATTAACCATCCCAAAAAAAGTGGGCGTTTCACCACGTCTTGTTCAGAAAGATTATTTTAATCTCTTATGATTCTACAAAAAGGACGTTTTTTATGGGATATGTTTTACAAAGAGTTTTTTTTCCAAAAATTGGGCGTGGGTTAAAATGATAAACGGCGAAGTGTTGATGGTACATTTCAAACTTTTCAAACATTCCATCTATTTTTCACGGCAAAGCAGGCGCGACCATCGAACTGTCAAATAACTTTAAACACACAATGCAAACTTTTTTGTTTTGCTTCAAAAACCAGGTTGCTTAGTGGAAAATGTACGAAATGTGCAAGCAAGCGAAAAACTTGAAGCTACATACCGTGCAAGCGGCAAGCGCTTGCTACAAATAATAGTCCAATGGTGTCAAATCGCAGCTCCGAGGTGGCCAAACGACATCAGCTCTGTGGCTGATAATGCGATCTTCAAAAACAGGGTGCAAAACATCGAGTGTAGCTTCGGCTGTGTGGCACGTAGCGCCGTCCTGTTGAAACCAAATGTTGCCAATATCCTCCTCTTCAATTTTTGTGAACAAAAATTCGTTCAACATGGCCCGATAACGATTGCCATTGACTGTAACGGCCACTCCTTGCTCATTTTCGAAGAAAAATGGCCCAATTATGCCTCTGGACCAAAATCCGCACCAAACAGTGACTCGTTTTGGGTGTATCGGCTTTTCAATGTATGCGTGCGGGTTTTCTGTGCCCCAAATGAATTTTGCTTGTTTACATACCCGCCAAGATCAAAATGAGCTTTATATGAAAAGATGATTTTTTTGGCAAAATCGGCATCTTCTCTAAGTCGATCGCAGGCCCCATTAGCGGAGCGAAAACGCATTGGATGGTCAGTTGGCTTCAACTCCTGAACCAATTGGACTTTGTATGGCGTCATACCAAGGTCTCTATGCAAAATTCGTCTCAATGATGTCTCCGGAATGTTCAATTGTTGAGAATGACGGTGAATTGATGTTAATGGCGCTTCTGCCACAGCAGCAATATTCTCGGGTGTACGCACTGTTTTTGGCTTTTCACGCTTTGGTCTATCGATGAGGATGCCAGTTTCTTTCACTTTTTTCACAAGATAACGAACATATGGCGTCAGCTCCATATGTTCGTGCTTCTCTTCTTCCAAAATCAGTTCGCAATTTTCGCACACATTCTGCAACATTACCATGATTTTCAAAGTAATGTCGCAATATTCCCCAGCATTGTTCAAGCGTATACACAACCATATTCGTTCAGCGGAAGGATAAAACTAATTATCTGTCAAATCAGACATGAGCTAAGTGTTACCATTCACGAAATAAGCACTAGTTGATAAAAAAAAAAGTTAGATGGCGGACCCGTTATATACGTTTTCTTCTTCTTGTTCTGTTGCAATATTTCTCTATAAGACGGGGTATTCCTTATCAGATTCTTGAAAATGTGACTTAAGTGCAGGCCATATTTAAAGTATTCTCTCAACTGCTGCCCCTAAAGATAGGATTATAGAAGTTACTGGGATGGGAAGAACTCCACTCCTGTTCTTAATCTTCAAACTGTTCATGCAAATCGGCTCTTCTTAAAGCCGATCATCTGAAGTATTTTGCATATTTTCAGTATGAGACTTTCTACGTGCGTCGTACTGGTCAGCCTGCTATTATTATTTTATCGATTTTCGCAGCTAAAATTCTGTAAATGGAATGGTTTTTGTCCAAGTTCACATTTGTGTTATCAACAGAAAATAGCTATGAAAAGTCCACTTTTCTTATATATGTAGTTTCCGCTAATACCTTTGAAACATTGTAATATGCTAGGTGCGCTTGACTTAAAATTTTAACGGGAGCGACGTCGTCTAATGTCTTCTTCGGTTTAACAAACAAAATCGACGATCTCGGTGTTAAGATTCAGGAGGACGTGATAATAGATTGCCCATATTCAAGTCTTTAAGCAACGAGAGTTACGGGGCTTCCGCTTTTTGTTCCACTAAATAGAGTTGTGCGACTACATGTCATTTAATGATCCGTGGGATCAGCCCAGTTAAACGGACACATAATGTACCTTGCGTCAAAAGTATTGTTGAATTGTTCACAATGCAATGGGTCACAAATGTTAAATTCGAATAAACTTCTGACGCTATTTGTAAAATGCCCTTTTTCTGTAGATTCATGCATAATTTTGTCAAGAAAGATCGTTTAATACCGTTTTCAAACCTTCTAAGCCTTTTGTTTGGAAGGAAGTAATTCAATTACCATTTGTTTTATTGAGAAGTGATTCATAAAGCAAGTCATTTATTCATTTATTGGTTAATAAACTATTTTCTTGACTATCTTGGGAGCTCTTATATAAAATATTGAGATCGTCTTATTTTGATTTTTAGTTTCGCAGGTACATCAGAAAATTGGCTGTAAGCATCAGAACCCTCTTGAAAAACATTTTTTCTTGAAAGTAATTTTACTTCATGTGTGAAACTGTCTTCGGAGAGGTTCTTCAACAGCTTCGGCAACTTAACAGAGATACATGCTTCGAAAAGAATTATTAACAGATCCAAGTGACTCTGTTAGACACATGCTCGTTCTACTATGCAAATTTAGGGAACTTACAGTGAACTTTAATGTATTTGTAAGTTGGACACAGTCGGCATTAAAACATGGACACGGGTATCCAATTTACAAACGAGATGTGTAAATAAACGAGGGTATAAAAATTCGTAAACAATTGTTTCCCTACATTTTTACTAACGTCAATTCATGATATAAAGAGTCCAAATTAAAACAAGAAATCCCACCTTTATCCTCTTTTAAAAGTGTTACATTTTTTTTTCTTATTACAAATTGAACCAATGAACATATAAACACATATAACGCTTGTCGTGCATATCCAGTTAATTCGACCCACTCTCTATGGTATCTTCAATCATTTCGATGGCTCTAAGCTCTAGTCTTTTACATTCTCGGAGGCAAAATTGTCAACTAACTTCCCCAATCAATTGTAATCTCCATTGTCGTTGGCATTGTCAACTATGCACACATGCTTGTGCGTATGTAACGCTGCTCAATCGTTGCCACATGTGAATAGGTTAAAAAGTTTTGTGTAAACCAGTTTCCCGTAGGCAAGTAGATATTTTATATCCCATAAGTAGCTTTGTGCTATTGACATGCGGATATTCAATTCGAATTCATTCTCAACACACACATACTCCTGCCAATATGTACAAAAGTCCCTCAAGTATTATAGAAAATTAATCAAAGATTCAAATCCGCTTTTATTTTTTTCCAATACCTTCTATTACACACTTGAAATAACCAGTATACGTCTCCTTCTATTCCTTTTGTCAATAGGCTGCCTCGCCCCGATGGGAACCACAAATTGCAGTTCTCTGTGAAGCTGGACAAGTATTTCAACCACAATTCCTTTCCGAAGAAGGTCGTTGGGTAACGGACTTGAGCAAGAAGACACCAAGCTCAACATGTCTCCGGGACAAAATGGATCTCTTGGATTACTGCAAAAAGGTACGTATACGACCCAAAGAACCACCACATAAAAAATATATATAAAAAAAAAAATACATGCACGCAGGACATACACACAAGAAGAAGTACGAGGATACATAAATAAAAGTATCTACTGCAACATAAGTAGAATGTAAATATTTCCTCTCTCTCACATGTTGACTCCTAATGATGCGCGCTGCTATCCCAATATAGAATTTTAAATTAGCTCAGTTCAAGGCTGTTCCTTATGCCTTATGCACAGCTCTATGGTTTATTCTTGTTTTTTGTTATGCTTCCATTTCTTGTTTCGTAATTTTTTTGTATTCTATGTCGTCCTATAATGACAACGATGATGATGATGATCATCATCATCATCGTTGTGAGAAGGATGCGGTGATGTTGGCCCCGGAAAATACACTCTAGAATTATTTTTGTTCTTCTTATGTCGTGGGGAGAACGAAAAGCCAGCAAAAGCGACGAAAAGAAATTTACGTTGAAAAGGACATTATTAGCAGGCGAATTGCCTAGCGGCGTAATATGTATGCAAAATAATAAAAGAAAACCCTACTTTCATGGGCTTTTGCGTGGTCGGATAGAGAGCGATTTGCAACAAGGGTGGGGGAATGAAAATCAATACATGTGCATTGTATTACGCATGAAGAATTTAATTCATTGCACCAGTGATTGAGGATATAACCTTGGATGCAATGTATCCATCCATCCATCCTACCATCTATCCTCGTTATAATGTGCACGACATTAGACAAACTGCATCGTGTGTGTATGTCGCTGCTGATGTATTGTATTATGTAACTAATAATTATGCACTCAATATGCTAGGATGTATTCTATTGTTTTGTGTTTGTATGTGTGCTTAACAGGTTTACCCAAATCGCGATATTACCAATATTGTCGAGTCGTCACATTATCAGAAAATCGGTGGATGGTGTCGCCAGGGCGCCATGAATTCAGCAAAATGCAAGGGCGTACATCGATGGATAAAGCCATTCAGATGCTTGGGTAAGTTCAAAATGAAAGGTATTTAAACACGTTGAATTAAATTATTAAGGCTTGTACGCGTAGAAGAATTAATTGCAAATGGACATGAATTTTAAAATTGATTTTGAAAATGAAAAGCCATCAATTGCTTATACTTAAGATGGGAGCTAACGATTGTGTAATAAGCTAGCAATAAAATAATTTAGTTAAGTCATTTAAGTCGCCAAACATCTCTTTTAATCATATTTAACAATAATTATTTTGTGTCGATCATAGAAACTATCCTCAAGGTGTGAATCGCGCCATTTGGGTTAACAGCATGAGGTTACCCAAAATTAAGGCTTACAATACATTTCAACACTTAACATGACAAAGTGTATACCAGCAAGCCTCAGCTCAGACCATTGACGAGCTCAGGGCTATAACGTCCGTGATGGAAAACTCATCAAAAAGGGCACATTTTGCTTTGGACAATAGACACGATAACTTGATTACTGTTGTATTCAAAAACTAGTCCAAACTAATTCGGCGTTACTATTCATCAAACATAAATGTCGTCATTGGTTAGCTAATTGAAACTCTAAAAATAATCAAAACCCATACCCCACACACACATCTTCGCACTATTATACACTACTGGCCCCTACTACACAATTGTATCACTATACTTTATGGGCCGGTTTGTTCACTGTCGGTTAACTTTAACGGACGGTTATTCCAGCCGATAACCGACGAATGCGTTTGTTCACCATAAATTTAACCGGAGAATCCATGATTAGGTTAGTTAACCGGATAAATCTGTAACCGCCCAATTTTGTTCGGTTAATGGCATTTAACCGATTTTTTTCTGGAATTTTGTTTGTTCATGCTTGGTTTCGAGAGTGTGTATTAAGTTTGACATGTCATTGTCAGAACAACATTCCGTGCAAAATCAGAGAATTATTCGTATGCTATGTTCTTACTGGCGATGGGTTAATACAAATATTTGTTTATATTGATTTTGAAAATAAAATAGAAAAATAGCGTTATTAATATTTCGAAAATCTGCACTTTTGTTAAATATCAGCCATTTGCTTATTTACAGCAGCCGAAGTGTAAAACACATCTACCTATTGTGTTTTTTTTTATAATTTTATGACGGTCTATTATAAGCAGGTTATATGTAATTAAACTCATATCCTTTTTCCACACATTGTTTTTCTGAATTTTTCATTTCTATTGTTTCGGTAAGTCATTTTCGATTTACGTCGACCCTGCCGGAACCAACTAGGAAACATATATTTAAATCCCACCTCTAGTTCTTACAAAAATAAACACAATAACACAACAAGGACAATAAGAAAGATAACACACAGAATGAGTTTGACAGATAAATTGGAAAATGGAACGATTAATCGCACATCCACGGTTATGTAACTGAAGCGAAAAATGTAGTGAACAAACACTCTTCGGTAACCGCAGATTCTTATTCGTGGGTTAAATCAAAACTACGGTAACCTGAACGTCGATTTAACCGGCAGTGAACAAACCAGGCCTATGACTTAGATCTGACTTTCTGTACATTAAATAATAACCTGTGAACTAGCGCTACTCCGTTCCGTGGGGAAAAATTATGTATTAGTAAAGGGTTTTTTTTTTCAAAATTGTTGCGGTTATCGTTTGAGTTGTACCTACTTAAAAATTATTTTTAGTAATACCGACTTTAAATTGTAAGGGACCATATTAAATAAAAATGCATCATATATGGAAATCGTTTTTTTTATTATTTATATTATTCAATATTAACATACCTACTGAAATAGAAGATCGAGCATCCTATATATAGTTATATATTTGGGCAATATTTTTATATAGATAAATTTCTCCTCTAGTTTATTTTAAGCCACGCTTACTTTTTGTGTGAAATTTTAATAAAAATACGAATGGTGAGTGCACGACTTGTTCGTACGCAACCAAACCAAACTACCGTCCTCTAATATAAATAAAACTAGCAACCGGCCCGACTTCGCCCCACATCGAAATTCGTTCACCTGTTCTCGAGATTAGCGCATTCGTAAACGTTTTGGGACTTTATTTTATACCATGTATTGATGTAATCATAGTGTCCCCAGACATGCTGGTAATTGAAAAAAAGGCCAAGTGTGTTCGATAATCTTAGCCTAGGTTAATCTGAAATTAAATTCTACTCACGTCATCATCTCTCGCTCCGTTTCATTTACACGGATGAAAAAAAAAACCTTTTTTCAACTCAAGTACCATAGTTTTCAAGTTGTCTACTTCCCACCTTTCAACGGCTAAAGCAACCGTGAACACTTTTTTGTGTGTCTGATTGCAATCATAAACAATTGAAATGCCAGTGGAAAATGGACACTTTACCAATCAAGGACGACTTTGATTGCAATTGTGTTTATTACAAGGAAAAAGCGAATGAATAGAATTTCTTTTAATATTTTTTTTGTTATATGTACTCGTATATGAAAAGAAAAGGAAGCGAGAACTAAAATGGGATGTTGGAACTAAGTGTCAAGAAAGTGGTACCACTTTATGAAAATAGTTCATAATTTCTTACTTTTGTTCCATGATTGGTGCTGTTGAGTGTTAACAAATCGCTAAGACCGTTTATTTCGCTCATCCTGATATGACCATTCCAATGGAGGTGGCTTTTAAATGTGCCACTTCGTGCTCATTTTAGCTTTTGTCTAATGAGTAGATGCTTGTGGAGCAAACTATTTTAATGAGGACTTTTTTCAGCGAGTGCATTAATGGCTTTGCAATTTCAATTGGGATCTTTACGTCTGTGATGTTAGCACCTTTGCAAATTTTCCAAGTTTGTTTACCCGAATTCTTATTCTATAAAATCAACAAAATTAAGAACTATTAGAAACAAATTGTAACAATCGACTTTTGGGACTATTCTCCATTTATCGAAAACAATTTTACTTGTCCAATATAGAAGAGTGTGTTCAATTTCTTACGAAAACAAAAGTTCACCTTTTGTTAATTTTTTTTTGTCGTCTGAAAAAGGCACAAAAACTTGTCAAAAATATGGGTGAGAGATGACCAAAAGTTCCTCAGATTTTAGATGGGTTTGTAACCACAACTTACAATAATTGTTTTTTATGGCAACCAGTTGACAGTAGATACAAAAAGTTGTACGGCACAACTCGCATGTTGAATCGGAAAAAGGGAAATGATTAGACTTACTTACTTACTTAAGTTGCGCTACAGTCCTGGGCCTCAACCAACATGCCTCTCCAATTAGCCCGATCCTTAGCTAACTGCCTCCAGTTTCGCACTTTAAGTTGGTTGAGGTTGGTTTCTACTTGTGCGCGCCACTTAAGCCGATGTCTTCCTCTTCTGCGACCGACGTCTTTCTGGGAATTGAAGACTCTGCGAGCCGGAGTATTACTATCCACTCGTTCTACATCTTAAACGTCCAATAGTGACGTTCTGTCCAATTCCTCGATTTTGTGTGTCCTTTCGTGTTGACAGCATATACTTAGTCTTACCCTCATTTACTGCTAAAACCTTTCTATATACTAGCAAACGTGGCTCTATACTAGCAAACTAGCTGATGTCAATATCGTCGGCGTATCCTAGTAGTTGCACCGATTTTTGTTAAATTGTGCCTCTGGTGTTGGCTCGGGAGTTTGGCACAATCCTCTCAAGAATCAAATTGAAGAAGTCACATGACAGCGAATCGCCTTGCCTAAATCCTTTTTTGGTATCGAATGTATCGGTGAGGTTTTTTCCGACCCTGATGGAGCAGCTAGAATTCTCCATCGTCATCCTACACAAACGGACGTGTTTGGGAGGTATACCGAAACTAGACATGGCTTTGAATAGTTCGTCTCTATAAATGCTGTCGTATGTGGCTTTGAAGTCGATCAATAGGTGGTGGGTAACGATTTGGACTTCTTGGCATTGCCAAGTTAATGCCTATCATAGTCTACCTTCTTTCTACAAAACCCAACCATAAATTATTAGACACACTTCATTTAATAAGAGAGCACGACAATTAGCGAATTCCACTTACTGATCCCTCTGAGAATTTTTCTCTGGTTCTAAAGAATGGAACCTTACCATCATCATTTGCCCGATCAACAAAAAAAGGAGTCCTTCGCAACAACATCATTTCTGTCGTAATAGGTGAACGCCTGAAACCGTTTACCAACAATCTTATCGGTCCTTTTCAGTGCGGTTTTAGACCTCGGGAGATTCTGGAAAAAACTCAAGAAGTCCAAATCAATAACCACCACATATCGTAAACATTTCAAGTTTTGGTATACCGCCGAAATTCGTCCGTCTGTCCATGGTGACGATGAAGAACTTACTGAGTATATGCTGTCAACATGAAAGGACAAACATCGACGAATTGGATAGAACATCACCAATCACCATTGACAGATAAACCTTTGAGGTAGAACGGGACTTTGTCTACCTCGGCTCCGCTACTACATCTTATCAGAAATTAAACGAACAATTACTCTTGCTAACCGCTGTTTCTTCGGGCTAAAAAGGCAATTTAGTAGTAAAGCCCTCACTCGAACTACTATGGAGATCCTATTCATTACCCTGCTCATACGGCCATTCATACCAGTGATGCTCTATATGGCGCTAAAGAATGGACCGTAAAAAAGCGGATGAAGAAATCCTTGGTCGTTTGATAGAAAACTTCTTCGAAAAATCATCGGTCGCGTTTGCGTTGACGGGCTATGGAAAAGAAGATTCAAACAAGAACTGTACAGCCACATACATCTAGTTAAAAAAAAACTTCGGAATTGGACGTTTAAGTTGGCTTGGACATCAATACTCAGGTTCGCAGAGCCTTCGATTCCCAGCCAGACGGCGCATGCAGTAGAGGAAGACCTCGCCTTAAGTGTCGCGTACAAGTAGAAATCCAACGTGAAGTGCGCAACTGGAGGCAGTTAGCTAAGGACCGGGTTAATTGGAGAGGTATGTTGGGTTATTCCGGACTGTAGCGCCACTTAAGTAAATAAGTCATCTAAAATTTTATTAAAAGAAACAACATCAGACCTAACTATTTTTCTGTGAACCATTTGTTTTCTTATTTTTGGTTCAATTGTTGCATGAACACAATACTTTTCTTACAAAAAATAATAAAAATTTCTTTCCCAAGAAAGGGTGACAAGGTTAATCCAATGAAATCTTTAAATAGTTCGAGTCCTAAATGATATCAAATAAAGTAAAGCTTTAGGTCCATGCAGGCATGCACATGTTTAACCGATTTCCAAAATAAATATTGGAAAACCTTACCTTTCCGAACCATCTATCTAGTACTCTTTAAGGTCTACTTCCGTTGAAGGCTTTAATTGAACTTGCCGATCATGCTATCAAACTTACAAAAACGTATCGAGCATCAAAAACCGTATCAGCGTGGACGTTTATTGATAATCTACTGATGATTGTATACTCGACAGTGTCGATTAGCATGTAAAAGCTGTGCTCGACCACTCATCAATCAGAGATAAAACTTAAAAACAAAAGTATAGTGTAGTATATAGTTATATATATAGTATAGTATAATTAGTTATCATATTTATCATTAGAAATACTTAGCGTCTGGCTCACCTGTACAGTTAACATTATGCCAACTCGTGTCGCCACAATCCTCAATACAATGCAGCAAATCAAGAAATATTTTTAAATCAAACGTTTAAACTGTCAATTAAAGCTGTCAGAAGCCAATATAACAATTCAGACCTCTAATCTATATATTTTCGACTTATTAACAGAAGGCCCCTTCCAATCTGATGCTCTTTTGGTGCCCGAAGGATGTCTCTTCGATCACATTCACAATGCATCCCGCTGCTGGCCATTTGTCAGATGGAACCAAACTGGAGCAGCTGCCTGCCAAGAACGAGGCATGCAGATGAGAAGCTTCGCAATGTTACTTCCTTGCGGTATTTCCCTGTTCTCTGGAGTTGAATTCGTATGTTGTCCAAAACATTTCAAGGGTAAGCCAAACTTAATCGACCAATAACTGAGAATCTTTTCATTCGATTTTTTTTTAGAAGAAATCCGAGTAAAGAAAACTGACTTGCCAGTAGTGGTACCAGAAGAAATCGTCCCAACCGAAGACGAAGACTCCAACTATTCCAAGGACTCAGCCGACGATGACGATGATGAAATTATGAATGATGATGAGGACGATGACATGGTGGCCGATGAAGCTGCCGAGGCCGATGCAACCGCCGATGAAGGAAACGCCGAGTATGATTCCAATGAAGAGCTCGAAAACTACGAGGACTTAGACGATCAAAACGACGAAGCATGGGATTCGGCTAATCCAAAACCAAAGACCACAGAAACCTCCAAAGTATCATCGTCATCGGAAGCATCCGCTCAAATTGTCATCGCCAAGCCAGCATCCGATGCTGTTCCTCTTCCACCACAGCAACCATCATCAACCAGTCAGCCGACAGCTGATCCCTACTTTACTCACTTTGATCCACACTATGAACATCAGAGCTACAAAGTAAGTCAGAAAGTAAGTGATCCCTTTTCCATTTCAATTTCACGATATGACATATTCTAAAACAAGGAAGCCCAACAGCGCCTTGAGGAAAACCACCGCGAGAAGGTCACCCGGGTGATGAAGGATTGGTCGGATCTTGAGGAGAAGTACCAGGACATGCGATTGGCCGACCCCAAAGCCGCACAGAGCTTCAAGCAGCGCATGACCGCCCGTTTCCAGGTTTGTACATGTTTGTCTTTTGGAGTTTGATGTTTTTGGTAGTCGGGTCGCTGGTAGGTAGGGCCACGTTGAGTTATGTTACGTTGTCCTTTTTTATATCTTGGTGTTCATGTGGACTCTATGGGAATGTAATTTTAGACTTCTGTTCAGGCACTCGAGGAAGAAGGTAACGCCGAGAAGCATCAACTCGCCGCCATGCACCAGCAAAGAGTTTTGGCGCACATCAATCAAAGGAAACGCGAAGCTATGACTTGCTACACTCAGGCACTCACTGAGCAGCCACCAAATGTAAGAAAGGAATGGTACCATTTATCAGCGCGTATGAGTAAATCTCTCTTCGTTTGTAGGCTCATCATGTCGAGAAATGTCTGCAAAAACTTTTGCGAGCACTCCACAAGGACCGTGCCCACGCTTTGGCCCATTACCGCCACCTTTTGAACTCGGGTGGGCCAGGAGGTCTGGAGGCAGCTGCATCAGAGCGACCACGAACCTTGGAACGCCTTATCGATATCGATCGTGCCGTCAACCAGTCCATGACCATGCTCAAGCGGTACCCAGACTTGTCATCGAAAATCTCTCAACTAATGAACGATTATATTTTGGCATTGAGGAGTAAAGACGACATTCCCGGATCAGCTTTGGGCATGAGCGAAGAAGCCGAGGCAGCCATTTTAGACAAATACCGTATTGAGGTCGAACGCAAGGTATCCGAAAAGGAACGACAGCGATTGGCCGAGAAACAAAGGAAAGAACAGCGTGCTGCCGAACGGGAGAAACTGCGTGAGGAGAAGCTGCGATTGGAAGCTAAGAAACTCGATGAATTGGTAAAGACTCAAGCTGATCAGGAACTACAAGCCAAGGAAGCCAAGGATACCATCACAGTTGTTGATCCAACTAAGATGTCACACAGTGAGAAGGAAACCACACCAGAGGAATACAGTGACGCAACTGCTAGGTAAGTCAAAGACTTTTGTACCGGATTTCAGATTTCGTAAGATATCTCAGAAAAAGTTTTTTTTTCTCATTGGTAAAAATAATCGATTGACCAATGAGAACCGAACTTCATATAAGATATCTTACTAAATCTGAAGTTCGAAACACGGCCAATGAAAGTGAGGTATTGGCAAATGTGATTTAACGGTATTTTTGTTGACAGCACTAAAACACAAACTGTTTTACCGACTGTCGACGATGAGGCCCTCCAGCGCGCCGTCGAAGATGTGGCAGCTGCTGTAGCTCACCAAGAGGCTGAACCACAGATGCAACACTTTATGACTCACGACTTGGGTCACAGGGAATCGGTTAGTAAATATAAAAAAGGCGAACTTCGAGATATACTATCTAAGATATATTTGTTTCGCTTTGCAGAGCTTCTCTCTTCGTAGAGAATTCCACACGCATTCCCCAAGAGAGGGCAGAAATGTCTACTTTACATTATCATTTGCTGGTATCGCATTAATGGCGGCCGTATTTGTCGGTGTCGCAGTTGCCAAATGGAGAACCTCACGCTCACCTCATGCGCAAGGTTTTATTGAAGTCGATCAGGTAAGTGAAGGAATTCCCAATAAGTGCATAATTTGCTTTAAATTTTACCCTTGTGGCAGTGTAGTCAGAGTGTTATGATTGTGTTGTCAGTTTGAATGCAGGACACTGCTGAATGACTTCAAGTTTAATGGCAGAATTAACTGGAATTTGTTTTCCCATAATGTAGAGTGTATATCAAATTTAGCTTATCGCGATCGTGAGCCTTTGGACCGTATCGTCCACAATATGCTTAGGGACAAAGAGAAGGGTCGTTCGACAAAAGAGTACAAAAATGTGTTTGCTTTTTGTCTCAATAATTATGAACCAAGGAATCGACCATAGCTATAAATTAATATGACGATACACTTTTATAGTTAAACCTAGCGAACTTCATTTGGCCACACTCAATATTTGTAAGGAACTTTGCGGCTTTCATTTAATCGATATTTCATTAAAGTCATTATAAAATAATATGTAGCCTATTAGTATAATGAAGATAAAAAAATAAATATAAATCAAGGACTTAGATGCAATATTTCCAAAGATCGAGACCCTATTGGTTTCCCATATTTATCATTAAGCCATGTAGTTAAATAAAAATCTGTTATAGAACAATGTTTAAACAAATATGATAGCTAAAGGGGTTATAACTATCTGGCAATATTGATAACCAAACAAACATTAAACAACTACCCCATAAAAAGAACTGTGCCATTATTTAAAATGGAAATATAACGTTTGCAAAGCTAGCAATATTTAGTAAAACGAACGGAAAGTCAACGAAACTGCAATAAATGATAGTCATGAACAAGAGGGACAATGGAAAAAATATGTTCCCAAACGAAACCGAAAATAAAATGTTTTCTTTTGAATCGCAACCAACTAAACTTCTATTTTTTCGCATTTAAAAAACCTAGTATCGTGAAATCCTGAAAGAATTTCGTTTTACGTAGTCTCATTTCAACGATAACGAAGTAGTTTTAACGATTATCGTTTTATAAAATACACCCTCTGAAGTAAGATACTGATTCAAACGATATTTTTTTATATTCTTTATTTTTTCTCAGTTAATCGTGTCATTTGACAGTATTCGTTTTGATTTTTGTTTATGTTTTTCGCCTTGGAGTACACCTGTTCTTAAATAACAAATTATATATTCACTTGATATCAGTAAAATTGTTAACCGAATGAGAAATCGAAACATAAGAAAGTTCTTTCAGTTAAAATCGTTTTATTTTTTTGTCCCAATCGAAAAAGCAAAAACGGAAATGAAAGCCATATGACAGCCAAATATCAGTTGTATGAAATCACCAATATCGTAAAATGGTGTACGATTTCGTTTTATATAGTCGCATTTAAACGATATCGAAGTAGTATCAGGGATAATAGTTTAACGAAATTAACCCCTGAAAGGGTGTATGCATAATTTATATTGAGATAATTTCAAGGAAATGATACTAATGCTCTTCTAAACGATAGCGAACACCATTAATTGTTACTGCCTGACCAGCCGCATTTTTGAAGAAGAATGGTCCATTATTTTTAAAATATTGCTCAACAATGAAAATGCGTTGTTCTTTCGAAAGGCGCTCCATTTTTGACTAACACCAAACTGTCAGCTCTCACATTGTTAACTTTTTTTTCCGTTGGCAACACAGTACTATCATTGAGTTTATACACAAACTATTGGGTTGATGTCTTAGATAAGTCGACTGATATGCATTTTACTTTTTCCGTTTCCGGGTCGAGTAGGTAGATTATTATACCATGAGATATAGGTATAACAATCTACCTACCTACCAAATGTGACTTGCCGATTTGTGACTAACTTATTTCATTTTAAAATTGCTGTTAACAACCAAAAAACTAAGAAGCTTTGACTTTATAATTGAGGAATATTTGTATACCTTAAAACGGAGTTTCCTTTTCTTTAACAAAACAAGTTGGCTCTTGAGAGATGTTGTTTCAGTGGTTCCATTTTCTTCTATTCTTCAGTGGCATTCTAAGTATGCAATATTCTTTGGATGTTCGAAAATACCTGAAAGTATGCAATACAATTATTATGAATAAATTGTCATACAGTTGAATCTAACAGAATACACACACCACAATATTATTTTTTTAAAATATTTAGATATTATTTAAATATTACAAACATATTATTTATTTTTATTTCAGACCGCGGCATTGCCCGTTACACCGGAGGAAAAACATGTCGCGAACATGCAAATAAACGGCTACGAGAACCCAACATACAAATATTTCGAGGTTAAAGAATAAATATGGTTTTAGTAGAAAATCAAAAATCGTCAGTTCTGATTTTTCATAGAAAAAAAAAACAAAAACAAAATACAGTTCGATTTTCATTCTTTGTTGTTCTTGTTTAGAATTATGTGTATCAAAAACAAAAAAAAATAATTAAGAAAGAAAAAAAGAAACACTAAAAACCATAAAAAAACAACTCAAACACACTCAATTAATATTTATTTTATTTTTATGTTAAAACAACAAAAAAAAGTTATTCTCATTATAAGTTAAAGCAACTACCTAAGAGAAAACAATAATAGAATAATAATTTAATTTAATTATTTTTTTAAAAAAAATAAATCCTTGCTGTGAATTTGAATAAAAAAAATGCAAAAAATATTATTTCAAATAATTCCATTTATTTTTCTAGTCATACTAGTTTTAATATTATTTCACTTTCTTATGTGTGATATATGATCTCGAAATTTCACTTAATTTTATTTAAAAAAAAACTCAAACTATTCAACTCCCAAAAAATCACTCTCTCCAAATTGAAATCAAAAACAAACAAAAATAACTAAAAACATTTCGAAACAGCAAACCCAAAAACATGGAGAAAGGTTTAAAAAACAGAAATCAAGGATAATAAGTTAATATTTAAATATAGATATTATAATTATGTAATAAAAACAAAAGATGAAGAAATGCTAGGATATAGGAAAAATACATAAAAATAAGCCATTTTCCTTATTGGTTTTTACATGTAAAAATAATAAAATTATAATGAACAAAACCATATTAAAGAACTATAAACAAATGGATTTATTCGTCAGAAATCACTCTCTAAGCAAACACCACCACCACTACCACACAACCAAATACACAAGATCGCAGTGTGCGTTGTCCCCCTTAAATGATTAAATGTGTGTATATTGAATGTGTATCCTTGTTGTTTTTCCCAATAAACATTAAAATAAAAATAAATACATCCTTTTTGTTATAAATAAGAAAACAGGTAAAAACATACATTTTTAAACAAGTATAAGAAAATAAAATTAAATGTAATTTCAATAATAACAATTTTTACTTAATCACACACTTTTTCAAGAAATACTCACACACAAAAACAATAAATTTAATTGGGAAACACATTTTTACAATAAGAACATTTTCTAGTCGATAAGACAACATTACGATTTTTTTCTTGAGCGAATTTGATGAAAGTTAGATCATTGGATTAGAGACTACCAGATTAAGAGACAAAGAGACCTTGGAAAGATGTTCCCAAAATATCCAAACAGTGGATATTTAAAAATAAAAACACTCTTGTAAGTCAAATAAGTTCTAATAATCGTGTCTTTACTTCATCCTAAACTTAGAAGCGTTATTTGTATAAGCTTCTATTTTTGAAGATTGTTTTTGAATTGATTATTTTTATTTAAAAAATTGTTAATTCAATACGAATCCACAAAATCGTTCATTTTTAAGGTATACGCAATTTAATACTAACTTGAACGCTTTCATGAGAAAAAAGGGTATGATTTCAAATACGGGCTTTAAAGCAGTAGACTTCATAAGAAAAATACTCAAGAAGACTGTATGCTCTGAACAAACTCTCTACACTCTGCTAAGATTGGGTGATTGTCAAACCTTTTATTGAATATTAAGCAGAGAAATTTACAAATTTTTAAAACTTAACAATATTGGTAAATATATTGGCACGAAAGTTTTGACAATATTACACCATTGAAATCGGTAATTATATATTATCTAATACCTTCATGCATCGATAATGACATTTGACAAATGTTGATCCACAGTGGTACGCTGTTTTAGTGTCACCCTTAAATTTAACAGACCCGCAATAACAAAAGTATTCATACCAAATAAGCAATTGTGTCTACAAAAAATGTAAGTTCAAAATTCAAAATGTATATTAGCAAGACATGAAAAGGAAATGCTATCTTGACATTCATCAAAATCGCCTAGATGTATAAAATAACACATAACATTTGTGCTGTGTGACGTCAAAATCCAATATATATCTAAACAAAA
Source organism: Rhingia campestris (assembly GCA_932526625.1). Taxonomy (NCBI): domain Eukaryota; kingdom Metazoa; phylum Arthropoda; class Insecta; order Diptera; family Syrphidae; genus Rhingia; species Rhingia campestris. The sequence goes on from OW052182.1 coordinate 110,234,149, forward strand.
ATCAGAAAAAACAAACAAAAAACAACAATAAACATATAAACAATTAATAAAACAAAAAATAATAATACTTGAAACTAAGTAAACCAACAAAATACTTATATACAATACAGAATATTTATTGAATGCTTTTTAAAACAAAAATAAATTAAAATAAATTAAATAAAACAGTAAATAATAAAAACCAACATGTAATTGTCTTATTCACATTATTTTTATATACCAAAATTAACATAGAATAATAATATGAAAAAAAAAAACACTAAAAACATATTTACAATGCTGCCCTCCAAGTTTTTTCAACAAACAAACAAAAAAAAAACAAAAAAAAAATCAACAAAACCTTTAGAATCTCTCATATATTTATATATATTTTATCTATAAATAAATATATATAGATATTACCTATCCTAAGCCCTGAGCTGCTAAATCACAAAATAAACAACCAAAAAAATCATACTAGTTGCACCACAAAAAAAGAATTTTTTTTAAAAAATCATTAATATTAGTGTGGCTACCCTTATGAATATGGAAAAAAGAACAAAAAATATTGCTCGTTAACAATATCCCCGCCGCTAAAACTCCTTAATCCCTGATAAGAACAAATAAAAACAAAATAGTTTCCTTAATTTGCATATTTTCAATTTCTTTAAGTTTTTAGTGGATAATATTCAAAATTCGATTGTTTTTTTCTTCATTTTTAATTCTTCTTTTGACAAATCTAAATAAATATTCGAAATTTAACAAAAATCATAACAAACAAAAATTAAATATAAATATAAAAAATATAAAAAAAAAACATCAATGATTATATATGAAGAAATGAGTAATAAATAAATCATTGAAAAATCAATTCGTCCTCTTTTATGAAAATAAGCTTAAATAAATAATACAAAAAACAAAAAAACGTTAAGAGTATAAGAGCGTTTATCATATAGTTTAGCACAATATATTTTATAAAGAGAAAACAAATAAAAAAAAAACAAACAAAAAAATTTAAAAAAGAAACCAACAAAAAAATATGTAATGTAATCATATGTTCTTTTTATATATATAATGATTATATATATATAATAAATATTTATCTGCTCGATCTATGCATTTTTCTTTTGTATATTTATGCAAAATGCATATAAACAAAACAAAAACAAAAAATCACTATTCGTTTTCATATATATATATATATTTCTTTACAAAAAAAAAACAAAATAAATAAAAACAAATTGGATTTATATATATATATATAATCTTCAGCAAAAAAAAAACACAACAGCAACAACAACAACAACAAAATGATAATGATGATGATGACATATAAACTAAATATATAAGAATTTCATTATATTTTGCAATTTATATTTAGAAGTTTAACAAAAGTGAAAACATTATTATAAAAAAAGGAAAAGAAAAAAACTCAACTCAACAAAAAATGTATTACACAATGGATGCGCATTGCTTTCTCAGTAAAAAAAAATAAAAAAACAAAAATAGTATATAAACAAAATTATAAAACAAAAAGATTAATGAATAACAGAAAAACAAAATCCATTGTTTGTTTCCGATATTATTTTATATTTAAACACTCATAAACAATATTTGTGTATGTACATTCAAATAAATAAGTAAGCAAACCTGTGCTGATTAAAGAAATAAACAATAAAAAAAACTCTACATAAATGGATATTTATTTTTCGTTTAAAGTGTCTACTTAAATGGAGAGTGCTTTTGAATGTGAAAAGGTGTAGAACGCAATCTGGCTTTGTATCTATTTTAACTCGTGTAATACGGAAATCGAAATGTCGATCGAATTTTTGACACTTAAAAACGAGTATTACCCAATTTTAAAAAAAATAAAATTATGGTTGAGTTTATGTAAACCCATATTGGTTTAGTGGTTAATTCGGAATTTATATCAAGAGATTGTTGATTCAATTTGATTCAAAATTCGGTAGCGGAAATTCAATTTCAGTGCACTCATCTTTTACAAAGAAAGATCGATAATTAATTATTTGTCTGATTGGGCATTGATAAGAATGATGGTGACGTGAAATTGGAATCGAATCGACTTTATTTTCATAAATACCGGAAAATGCAAAGTCTTTAATCAGATAGGTAAGAGATTGAAAAACAGTTGATCAAATAAAAGTCGAATGTTCACATGTCCGACGCATGTCAGCATAGTCTGACAGTGCCTATAGCAAGCGTTTTCTTAACATACACCACATAAGTGACCACGGATTCAAGAGATTTTAACTTCCTACTTTTTAATTAAGGATTAATCAGCCCTATCGAGGTTTCTGTCGGAGCGGACAGTTTACCTCAACGCATACTTCGTCGGAGGTTCAAATTCCATTCGAAGTATGTGTCATCGGAAAAAGAATGACACAGTGGTCACAAATTGCACCAAAATGCACCTGAACGCAATTCGCAGGGATGCGTTACAAAATGTCGGAGAAATATTCCGAACAGCTTTTCGGAAGAATACCTCGAAGCAAAAATCCTCCAAAACGTACAAAATCTGAGAATTTTCCGCTCCGACAGATACCTCGATAGTGCCGAATATATGTTCATTCAATAACCTCAAAGTAAGACCACGTTAATATCGAAAGCAAAACAAATTCGAATGAACAGCTAGTTTTCGAAAATTTGAATTTTCTCAAAAAGAATATACAGATGGTTTTATCTCATTTGGAAAAAAGTTCTTATTACGATGAAATGAGACTAGACCCAAACGTTGATTGTTACTTTAACTTCCTTTTACAGAAAGGTATTGTTTTCATTAAAATGTTCGACCTCGAGATTTTGATGGATTCTAACATTTATCCGAACGATCTTTGTCCGACGGACTCAGTGGCGCGATGGTTAGTACGATGAAGGTCTGGGTTCGATTTCCAGTCGTAGCAAAACCTAAATGATTTCTCACCGGCCTTCCTCTCGTGATGATCTGACAAATCATCCGAGTAGTATCAATTGTGAAGAAAAGCTTATTTCAACTTAGCCGTTCGGAGTTGACATAAAACAGGAGGTCCCGCCATCGGCCATCTTACAAGAAGTACACACGCACACTTGAGTGGTTGTGAGAATATCCGCCCTGGGTACTAATAAGCCTGTTGCGCCAAAAAAAAATCTTCCGATCAGTGTATCCTCTTTTCTTTTAAAAACTTTGCATAGATTAATTGATCTATACACCTTCGTACTAGTATAGAACCGACTGTGACCTCCAACCCTCAACATGCATACCGCGAGAGGATTTCGGTTCACTTCACTAGTACGCGCTTCACTCATCATCGCAAACTCACTAAGAGAAAAGAGTATACTTGCTTGCTTTTCTGGATTTGACATTCTTAAATGCTCCTTCTATGCATTTAAGAATGTCAAATGTTGTTAGTCCTAATAAATCAGAATTATTGACATCGACGCTCCAAAACTCAATGGCGGCGTTAGTCTTAAGTTCGCAGAATCAGCCAAATACCCGGGTTCCTGGTCTTGGATAATAATAATAAATGCCAATATTCAAGAACGCGTAAAGAAAGCCCCCTATAGCCCTATACACGGAAAGAAATTGCATACCCAACCACATATCACTCTCTAGCTTTACGTGTCCATTATTAGACCATCACCTGGTGGGTGAACCAAAGGTTGCAGGTTTGAATTATGGGGGAATCGTCTATAAGGCGTTTTCCCGGTCTTTGAATAGAGTCCAGTAAGTCCAGTGGGCGAAATTCCAAGCATGAAAACATTATTCAAGACCTGGGGCTATATTTTATAAAACGATTATCGTTGAAATCACTTCGTTCTCGTTGAAATACGATTACATAAAACGAGTATCGTACGAATATCGTTGAAATCACTTCGTTCTCGTTGAAATTTGATTACATAAAACGAGTATCGATCTAGGCTTTACGATACTCGTTATTTCTTACGACTGACATTTGGCAGTTGTATAGCTTTCGTTTTCGTATTGTTTTGTCTGCAAGTGATTGTCCTCAGCTGTTAAAATGTAAGCAAAAACAAATAGAAAATAGAAATTTTTTTTATTAATTTATAAATTTAATAGGCCACCAACACAAACAAAGCAAATGGATTTGCTCACTGCGTTCATGGAACTCAATCCAGATCTCGCTAAAAATTATTTACCAAATAGCCAAGAATCATCATCACTATCCAAAAATAAATCGCAATGAAAAAACATTTTTACAAAATTTAATTATTCCCGATTTCACGACTATTTGTTTACGTTATTCAATTTTTGACAGTCCTAAATAGGATTGAAGTTGGTTGCGCTTCAAAAATATATGTTTTTTTTCGTTTTCATTTGGCAACACTTTTCTTACGCCTTTTTCGTTTTACACGATCGCACTTATCGTGACTAGCGTTTACTTCTTTATCGTTTACTTGCCGTTCGTTTCGTTTTATGAAATAGAGCCCCTGGTCGTACTTGGGCTTTATAGCTGGGCTGTTATAAAATATCTCTTAGCTCTAAAAATGTAATTTAGTTTAGACACTACGGATTTGGCAATAGAGTTTACATGTTGTAACCGGACCCAATTGTGAAGTCTAGCAGATGCATGGATTCTTTTGATAAGACGACTATACTCTTCCTTTCGATTTGCAGAACTGTAGACTTCTAAATGTAAATCCTGTAAACTGCGTTTTTTTTTAAGTTGAATTGAACTAATCTCCCTTTCCTCATTGTATGATCTGTGCTAATAGGTGCGTCGTATGGGTTAGTCGCTATCAGAGTTCTATCATCTGCAAAACCAAAATTGCGATTACTAGCTATCCCCTAAAATTGTCCGATTACAATAAAAAAAAATTATGGCGCAACAGTGTCGTACCCAGGGCCTAGCATTTTCTTACATTCATTCATGTGTGTGTTTACTTATTTGAACGATGGCGGCACCTCCTGTTTTATGCCGACTCCGAACGGCTAAGTTGAGATAAGCTTTTCATGACAAATCGATACTACATGAATGTGTCAGTGAAAAATCATTTAGGCGATCTATGGGTGGGAATCGAACACAGACCAGTCAAAATTGTCCGGTTGGATTCGAGTAATTGTCCAGCAACTGTGGAAAATCTATTGATGATATGACTTCGAAAATAATAATAATTAGCATCAACATAGGGTCTTTTCATGTAAATCGAGTAAACAATGCTAAGGTTTAAATCGGTAGGCATACTTTAGGCATCCAAATAAATTTTGCTAATTAGTTAATATATGCTTCTTACCAAGCTCGTGCGGATTAATATAGCTAATCAGGGAGATCATCATTCCATCATTCTTAACTATTCATACCATCACTTAATTTTGTTTGGGTGTATTATTTTAAGTATACATTTTCTCATTGTTGCCATTTTAGGATGTAACAAGGAATGACTGAACATCCATTATTCATACATTTACTAGATGCGTGGCTTTTATATTTTTCTTCAGTCGCTAAAATGCATAGTATTTATATATAATATTTCAATTTTTCAAGCACCGTAGTCGCATTAGAACACACTTCCGATAGAAAGCACCTGATGTGTAGCTGTTGTTATTTCAAGCTTCATCAGCTAAAAGCGATATTTTTGTTATAACAATTTTCATCAACTTTCAACCGTGATATATCCTCACAAAGCCCACCTCAAACAAACACTATTCTGAGATAACGATCTGTGACGACTTGAGCCCTCCTCTTGTGTACTTAACTCCATCAATCCACACCAGTGTTACTAAGAAAATTTATTATATTCCATTGATCGATGAGTATTGACTGTTTACACAATGCTCATGAGGAGAATGAACATCGAAATGATTTATGCATTTATTGACTGAATGGTCTAACATGAATGATGAACTTCAAAAACGTGACAAATAAAAAAAAAATCTATTTAAAGAACCACATACCACAAATATGTCATAATAAAACAATTACAGCCCACCCCTTTGCAATAATAAATCTATGACTCGAATGCGTCGAAATTGGATAAGCTTAGATAGGGGTTAAACTTGAAGCATACACCGGGCGCTCTTCGCATAGTAAGTATACTGGAAATCAAATCACACTCTCACTTTCTATTTAAACACACTCAAGTTGAAACGGAATCAAGACCTCTTCATTTCAGAAGAGCATGGTAATAAACATTTCGAAAATCGATTCTGAGTAGTACATGCCATAAAATTGTAACTTTAGTGGTCCTCAACAACGTCAAGAGCTGTCATAAGAAATATTGAAAGCGCAAGTGACATTTACGGAACAAGTTCAGATTGAAAATAAATGTCATAAATACTACTGAGAAGGCAGTTGAGTTTAAAAAGGTGAATATACGAATCCCATCGATTAAAGATTGTCAACTCATGCAGAAAATTAAATCTTTAACATTCTCTAACAAAGAGAAAGTTATTGTTTTCGTAAAAGTTTTAAACCTCCTGATTTCGATTATTTCTAGTATCACGATGTTAGAGTTACCCAACGGATTTCATGGTCATAATATATTTTATATTTATGACCATTTTATTTATTTATATTTATATTTATTTTTACAAAATTCTTATGTTTAAAAAATGCTATCTGCCATTTTGAGTATGTGGTCTGGATTCCGGAGTCTGTTATTGACACTAGAGCCCAAACTACTCGGTCGATTTGACTAAGATTTCGACTATGTGTTGTTGGTAGTCCTACACAGGGCAATTATCTTCATAACGGATAAAACGATGTTGATATGAGTGATTTTTCAAGAACAACCACGTTGATTTGAATAAAAATTTGTATGTAGTGTAATATAGGTATTCTTAATATAACTGGATGTTCAGGTTTTTCAAAAACAGTTATTTAACGGTATATTTTGATGCATTTTTTTTTAAATGTTGATTTTCTCGCGGCACAAACGATTTGGATTTAATTTTGAAGCTTAGATCGTGTAGACGTATGTTAGAAAGCTATACAGCTAGGTTCTACGTTTCATTTTCACTCGAAATGAAATTAAAATCGTTCTAAAGTGAAATTTTTGTTCCACATTTCACTTTTACCGATTTCAATTTCACATTTTTCGAAGTTAAAAAAAAATGAATTTCCATGTTCCACAATTCGGTTTTATCGTTTTGTGTGTGATTTCAATTCAAACATTTTAGTATCTGTGAAATTGTAGGGATGAGCTGACGTGATTGAAAATGTAAGTGAATAATATCTTAGTGTAGTAATGTTGTTTAAATTTTGAATAGATATACTAAAAGATAATGTATTTTACCAAAGGTGTTGATTCCTCTGACGTCACAACAAGTTGTACTATAGCGAACACATCCACTACCGAATACATCCACCCAAAAGAAATTTCCCTATTTTGGAATTATTGTTGTCATATGAAATGTCAATATGATATGTATACATGAATACCGAATAAAAAACACAATCATTTTATAACGTACACGAAACGGTCGCTTTTTATTAAATATTTCACGTTATTACGGAAATTAACATTTTGCAGTTGTGAACAGTTTTTTTGTCTGTTTAATCCCGAACATTTTGGTCACTTCGAACCGGATTTTATATTCGCAACATATTCTTTCAATTCACTAACTGCAATCGTTTTTTTGTTGTTCTCTTACAATAAATCATAAACATAAATTTCGCGAATTAATCATAATTGATACATTATCAATAATTTGTTGAAATTAACGCAAAATAAGTTTTACAATTAAATTGAAATTAGTTTGTTGAATTACAACAACAAAAATAAATCATCATTTTGGAGCGTAGCTGAAGACGATTTATTTTCTGGATCTTGAACTGGATGTTAAGCTGCTGGAGATTGTGTGCTGTGTGTGTGTTTCAACCGGAGCTGCTGTATATTTTGTGTGCTGCCTTTTCATCATCATCTATACGGATTTTCACGTGAGTACATACTTTGTACTATTCTTTTATCTATAAGCAATAAGAGTTTGTTAGATTAAACATGAAACAAAGTAAGCTTAATAGACTACGTACGCAATTAGAAAAGGATATTTCAAATTTCGGCAAACGAGGATCGGGTACTAGAACGGCAAATTATTTGTCAGGCCGTTTGTCAATGCTGGAAAAAACGATGGAGTCAGCCGAAAGTGTGTATGAAGTATGTTTAGGTGATTTGTCAGATGGGGAGGAAGATAAATGTGCTGAAATAGAAGAGGTTTTTGAACAAATTCGGGAATTGTATTTTGAGTACAGAGCAAATTTACTTGATGCGATGGACAAAGTGAAGACAAAGGAAATCAGGGGCGATGTTACCGAAACCGGTTTGAATACAACAGTATCTCATCACAATCCAGATATTCGTTTGAAAGATATTCCGGTGCCGGTTTTCGTGGGTAATTATGAGTCTTGGCGAGGTTTTCGAGATTTGTTCACTTCTTTAGTTCACCATAATGCGTCTCTTACTGAGATACAAAGATTACATTATCTTAAAACTAGTGTGTCGGGCGAAGCCGAAAGAATTTTAGCGCACTTGCCAATTGCTAACGGCAATTACACAAAGGCTTGGGATATTTTAAATGATAGATATGATCATCAGCGATTTCTGGTCAATACCCAATTGAAGTGTTTCTTTAATCAACCGTCCATAACACAAGAACGGTCTGAACCAATTAAAGAGTTGTTGGATACATCAACCGAAATAGTTCATAGCTTAGAGAGTTTGAAGGTACCGGTTCAACATTGGGATGCGGTGCTAGTGTACGTTCTTCTTCAAAAACTGCCGTCAAAAACACAACAGCTTTGGGAAGAAAAGCTGGGATCCAAGGAAAAACCCAAGGAATTGGCATCGTTTGTGGAATTTAAACTGTTTTTGGAGTCAAGATTCCGCACTTTGGAAGCAGTGAGTTACCAGCATGGTAATCCATCTGTAGAATTATCCAAAAAGGTCAACCAGCGAAATTCCTTTCACTCACAGGCTAGTTCATCTAAATATTCGTGCAAGTTGTGCAATAAGGACGCACATTCTATTAGAAATTGCAGTCGGTTTAGAAAAATGAGCGTCCACGACCGCTGTCAAAGCATAGGTAGACTAGGTTTGTGTAGAAACTGTCTTGCATACAGTCACAGCTCCGAAAAGTGTCCGAGTACCCATAGATGTCAGTACTGTCAGCAGCCACACCATTCACTCTTGCATTATTTTCCACAAAACGTTCCACATGTTGATCATCCGTCGCATACTTCCTCCTGCAATATGGTAACAAATGTTAAAAGGTCCTCAAACCCAAACAATATGAATGTTCTTACCTCAGCTGTTAATCCAAATGCTCCCAGTTTCAACCCTCCGAATATGGAACATTCTACATCAATGCAGCGTCATGCTCCGAATAGCCAACCGTCGGACAAAGAAACACCATGTTGTAGCACGTCCATCAATACTTATCACTCTGTGCCACATGCGTCTACCCAAGTTATGTTGGCCACAGCTATTGTGAAGGTAATCGGATCGTCCGGGAAGGAGATTACACTTCGAGCATTGCTTGATTCAGGTTCTGAAGCTTCTTTTATAACAGAGTCTGCTTTTCAACTTTTACAATTGAGTCATCAAACGACTTATGTCGAGGTTTCTGGGTTAGGTTTGGTCAGTAGCGGCACATGTAAGAAGATCGTTGATATAACGATCGGTTCAAATCACTCAGCCTTTAAAATCTGCACCCAGGCTCTTGTGTACAAGTCGCTATCTGGGCATATCCCGGCCCGGAGCCTTCCAGTTGCTGATTGGAGGCACCTCGATGGCTTGAGCTTAGCCGATCCATTCTTTTTTAAGCCAGCCAAAATAGATTTGTTGTTAGGCAGCGACGTGTTAGCTGACATACTCTTGCCAGAATTGGTTAGACCAAATGATGCCAACTTGCCTTTGGCACAAAAGACCAAACTGGGGTGGATTCTTTTTGGACGTGCACCCTTTTCGTCTCAAAAGGTAAAGAACTTCCACCAAACGTGCACCCTTGATGTGATGGTGCAAAAGTTCTGGGAGTTAGAGGAATCTCCTTTTAAAAATCCAGAAATACCGGAAAATATAGCTTGTGAGGAACACTTCTTAAAAAACGTCAAGCGCTTATCCAATGGACGATGTGAAGTCGCCCTTCCCTTCAAAGGAAATGTTCGTCCGGTGCTTGGGCGTTCGAGAGAAGGTGCTCTGCGGAGATTTAAACAATTAGAAGGACGTCTGGTAAAAAAACAAAAAACTACAAATCGATTACTCAACGGTCATTGAGGACTACATACGTTTGGGTCATATGCACGAAATGGAGGAAGAAATGGTAAAAGGTCAACCCCACTATTACTTGCCACATCACGCGGTCATAAAAGAGAGCAGTACTTCAACAAAGTTGAGAGTGGTCTTCGATGCTTCCTTTAAGACGTCAAATGGAAAGTCGCTCAATGACACGCTGTTGGTGGGTCCTACTCTACAAATAAACATTCTCGATGTCATCTTGAGGTGGAGGCTGTACAGGTTTACATTTACAGCTGATATAGAGAAAATGTACCGCCAAATCTCGATGAACGAGAGAGATTCCATATACCAACTTATATTGTGGCGAAAGGATCCATCCGAGGTTCTAAAAACATATCGGCTCAACACAGTCACTTTTGGGACAGCATGTGCTCCATATTTGGCAATTCGCACATTGAATTGGTTAGCAGAAGAGGCCAGTTCACAATACCCGAGAGCTGCAAGGATGGTACGCGAGGAGATGTACGTGGATGACCTTATATCTGGAGCTGATACCAAACAAGAGGCAGAGAGGAAGATCGAGGAAATCAACACCATGCTTGAAGCTGCGGGACTTAATTTACGTAAGTGGGCGTCAAATTCGGAGGACCTGATTCAAGCTGTACCCCCTCAGGACCGGGAGGTTAAGTACTCTCTGCCATCGGAAGGTTCCTGTCAGCTAAAGACCTTAGGAATTCATTGGCTACCTGAAACGGACCAATTCCTTTACAGTTTCGTCCCACCGAATCAACGAGAACCAACGAAGAGGTCAATTTTGTCCACGATAGCCAGGCTTTTTGATCCGATGGGATGGATCTCGCCCTGTATTATAAAGGCAAAATGCCTTTTACAATCGCTATGGGTTAAGAAGATGGCATGGGACGAACCAATAGATAAAGACATCCTCCGTGATTGGAACGCCTTTTTTGAAGACCTTGAAGCAGTAAACCACATTCGATTACCTCGATGGGTGCATGCTGGAGGCCGATACAATAATGTGGAACTGCACGGATTTTGCGACGCGTCGGAAAAGGCTTATGGAGCTGCGGTCTACATTCGCGTACTTGATGAAAAAGGAAAAATTCACATGAGTTTGATGCTTTCAAAGACAAGAGTGGCTCCCGTCAAACCGGTAAGCATTCCACGTTTGGAGTTATGCGGAGCAGTAATTTTAGCGAAATTACTTAACCACGTTGCAAGGGTCCTAAATCTGGAGGAAAACAAAGTGCACGCGTGGACAGATTCCACAATTACCCTCTGTTGGATCAAGTCACCAACATCACGATGGGAAACATTCGTCGGAAACCGAATAGGAGAAATTCAACGGCTGACAAAGCCCTCCATGTGGAAACACGTCCCAACCGAGCAGAACCCTGCAGATCTAGCGTCCCGAGGAGTACTGCCCTCATTGCTTATACCCCAAGATTTATGGTGGAATGGACCATTCTTTCTGCACTCGTACTGGGATTTCGAGGTGCCGAGTCAACCAACGGATTTTTCAACAGAGGAAGGTCAAAAGCGGACACAAGTTCATCGTGTTGAGATACCAGAAAACCCGATTCTTCTCCTGATAGGTAGGTCCTCTAATTTTAACAAATTGATAAGGATAGTTGCATATTGTCACAGGTTTATTAAAAACTCTCGCCTACACCACCCTAATCTTGACCATTATAAACGCAGGCAAAAAACCCTAATTGACGACCAAGGCAGCAAACCCTTTACGCCGAAGGAGCTTGAAGATGCGACGAAATGTCTGCTGCAAATCGCACAAAGGGAAATGTTTCCAGAAGGTATTAATAAAGCAAGAGGTATGGCGTCATTAAATCCGTTTGTAGATGGAAACAGGATCATTCGTGTGGGCGGAAGACTGAGGCATGCCAACATACCCTACGAACAGCAACATCCTATCATATTAGACCCACGGCACAAAATCACAATGCTTATCATACGAGAGTCACATAGAAAAACTCTACACGGAGGTATTCAACTGATGATGGCACAATTACGACAAAGGTACTGGATATTTCAACTTAAGAGAGCTGTCAAAAAACATATCAACAGCTGCACGATCTGCTACAGATATCGAAGCAAAAATGCTCAGCAATTAATGGGAGAATTGCCAGCTGCCCGAGTCACAGCGTCAAGACCTTTCACAAACACAGGCGTCGACTATGCTGGCCCCATAAACATACGTGCTTGGAAAGGTCGAGGAGCTAAAAGCCACAAAGGGTACCTGGCCATATTTATCTGCTTGGCAACGAAAGCAATACACCTCGAAGCAGTTAGCGACTTGACCACTCAGGCGTTTCTGGCAGCGTTTCGAAGATTTGCGGCACGGCGTGGAGTTTGCGCGCAAATATACAGCGACTGCGGAACCAACTTTGTCGGGGCAGATGCAGAATTGCGAAAAATGATGAAGAACGGAATTAAGGATTGGGAAGAGATAGCTAACATCTTGGCAACTCAGGGAACAAAGTGGAATTTCATTCCCCCCGCTTCTCCTCACTTTGGAGGTTTGTGGGAAGCAGGAGTGAAGAGTGTCAAGTTCCACCTTAAGAGAATTGTCGGAAATGGGACTTTAACATTTGAGGAACTCGCAACGCTTTTATATCAAATAGAAGCATGCCTTAATTCGAGACCCTTATGTCCCTTAACAGAGAACCCTGATGACTTTAACGCATTGACACCTGCACACTTTCTAATTGGAGAAACTCTTTTCACGATTCCTGAACCCGATTTAACAATAGCCAAACAAAGTTATACCGACCGATGGAAGACGATTCAAGCGCATTTGCAGATGTTTTGGAAGCAATGGCAGACAGAGTACTTGAGCCGTTTACAACAACGACCGAAATGGTTGAATATTCAACCCCAACTCAAGGTAGGAGATCTGGTTTTAATCAAGGATGAACGACTGCCTCCATCTAAATGGAGCCTTGGACGTATCCTAGAAACATACCCTGGAGCAGACAAAATCGTACGGGTAGTAAAAGTTAAAACCCAACAAGGTGAATTCCGACGACCAATTACCAAATTATGTCCACTACCAACCAACGAAAATCCACAATAACATACACATCAACTGGTCAAACACCAAAAATCAACAATATTCAACATAAACAATAAACAAACCCCGAAAGAAAACTTTTCAACACTACTTTTATCATACAAAATGCTACTCAAACATACTCTAACCAACATGCAAAAGAAACTCAACAGTCATTCGAGAATAACCCTTTTGCTACCACAACCCAAACATCCACTCACACTTTCATACACTCAAGCGTTCACCCACACGCATCACAAATATACAGTCCATTCACTTTACCCAAACTCTGGGTTACACAAAACACAAAACAAAACAAAACAAAAAAAATAGTTGGTTCGATCCATTCATACCCACAATGTACCACACAACACACACACATACACACAAATATGAACGAGAACGAAAACAAAATCAAAATTATTTTATATTAAATATTATTTAATTTAAATTATTCAAATTTAATTAAACTCACCTGAATCGATCGGCACACAATAATCACACACAAACTTAATAATTACACGATTAAAATCACTCACTACCGACAGTGAAAACGATCACTGATGGCTACTACACAACGCGACATTCTGCTTCTTCACTACGCACCAAACCTGTTTACCCATCGTCTTCACCATCACCACCCACACCCTTGCTCTACAAGTACACAATACTACACAGCCGCCGGCCGTCGCGTCGTATGAAATTGCGTCCCGATCTCATAGTTTTTGAATGGGAAAGGTATGCGAAATCATTGCCCATGAAAATCAAAACATTGGTGGGAACGGTACTTTGCGTGGCTAAAAGAGGTTGCAGTGCTGAGCGCAGTAGAGCAGTAGTTTTTTTTTTTTTATTTGTGTTTATGATCGCATTTAACTGTCGTTTGTACAATACATTAATGTTTCTTCTCTTTGCATGGAAACCACATGAGCAAATCAGACACCAACAACAACAAGTCAAAAGCATGAACGTGATGATGAACTTCGCTCATCGGTGGGGGAGAATGTTGATTCCTCTGACGTCACAACAAGTTGTACTATAGCGAACACATCCACTACCGAATACATCCACCCAAAAGAAATTTCCCTATTTTGGAATTATTGTTGTCATATGAAATGTCAATATGATATGTATACATGAATACCGAATAAAAAACACAATCATTTTATAACGTACACGAAACGGTCGCTTTTTATTAAATATTTCACGTTATTACGGAAATTAACATTTTGCAGTTGTGAACAGTTTTTTTGTCTGTTTAATCCCGAACAAAAGGTAAACACAAAAATAGTTCCCAGGAGTCAAAATTTATTAAATTTATGGAGAGGTATAAAGATCTTGTCAGAGAATTTATGAAAGGAGATCCAGTTGCAGCGGACGCTTTGTTTTTGAAAAGATACTATTTTTGGATCCTACTCACAATCAGTGCATTAACTGAGAAGTATTATTTCCTGCCTTCGATGTCGATGACCCCAGGAATAAGAAATTCGTCCATGAAATGTTGTTTTGATTTCCGTTTTTCTTCATCCGACATGGATGACAGATAGTATCAGCTGTCTTTAATTTTACCGAGTGATTTCGAAAACTTTTCGAAGTTATGAAATCGGTCGGAATGTGGAACACCAAAAACAAATTCACTCGATTTACAAAAGTAATTTCACTTTCATTTCACTCAATTTCTGGAACCTAGCTGATGTACTCAGTTTTTTTTTTAATTGAGTATAACGGTAATTCATAAATTTGATGATTTCTCGAAAATGAAGCATAGGATTTTAATCAAATCTTGGGAAATGCATACTGAGGTAAATAGAAACATATATGCATTCCAAGTTTTTTTTTCAATAAGTCGAATAACGCGACTTATTTATAGATTTAGTTGAACTTTTTTTGAATATACTTCGTCCTTGGTGAAACTATGATTTAATAGTTTTTCGCTAATCAAAAATAACGGTTCTATCTGATTATAGCAATTAGGATTAACATTTTCCAAAAAATAACTCTAAACTAACGGAGAGACTTAAACGATTTTTATTAAATTTTATAGCTATACGCTAAGTGTGAATGAATTTAATAAATCTTCGTCCTAAAATACCATTGCCAAAATTATAGCTATTATATAGTTATTGGAAACAATTTTTTTTTTCAGATTTTCTCAGAACAACTTAAGCGTCGGATGTTTAATGAAACTACACTTCCAGTTTTCCACTTACAATTATAAAAATCTTAAAACAGTAAATAGGTTTTTTTTTTATCAAAAGTGGATTTATTTATACTCCATACCAAACACAATACTCTTCTACATTCCTGGAAAAGTTTGTCCGAGTCGTGTCGGACCATTTATTATTTTTTACTCTTAGCCATTTTATTAACGGTACCTAATATAGAAAAATTACAAATTATGTCAATTTTTTTTATAATAAACTGTAAATATGGTAAATCCAACAAAGCTACATACACAGTTTTTTTTCTAACGGATTTTTTTAAATTAGGCCATATGAGGATATTTGTCAATTTCTCGCAATCTATTTGGTCAAATGTAATGAAATTTAGTTAGTAATTACTATTACCTACTGTTTGCAAGGACTCCTCGTAATTAGTTTTGGCCAGATAGTTCTTAATGTGTTTTTTTAGTTGGTGGCCAATAAAATCATTATTACATGAACACCGATTCCAAATTCCTTAATAAAAGTTATTTTAATAATAATAACAATTGCACATAAACATCCAAAATATATGTAATTTTGTATTTTCACCAAACTAAGAAAATCCTAAAATGCTCTTATTAAGACAGTTGCGTACGACCCAGTCATGCACCCATTACTCGTTTTTTTTTTTCGCTGGAGCTGGTAAGAGATGCCCGATGTTAAGGGATTAAGCCTGCCAGATCTGCTTACCCATTCGATTCATTAAACCTATGACAATGGTGAGGCCTGCAGTTTTTATAAGAGCGAACTGGGCTACTTCGATGATATCTCTTTATAGAACAAAAAGTATCCGATTTTTAACGATTAATAGCGTTATTTTTACAGTTAATAGTTGTCAACTGGCTTGTCTACACCAAAAAAAAAAAACATTGTTAATCAACAATAGTTGTGAATTTTAACAAGTTTCGTGATAAAACCAAACACGATCGCATCTTCAAATCAATAATACAGCAGTGATAACTTTTTTTTTTGGAAAAGTATCATACACATTTTGAAATTAAGCATGTTTAAAGTTGATTTGAATATTTTTTTTATTTTCAAGCACCAATTTCATTGTTGATTTCATACTTAATCAAAAGTCGTGTTTTATTAACATGAAACAACATGTTTGTGGTTGAAAAAAAAACAACATTTGATATTCAAATCAACAAGCCGGTCATAGTTCTATGGGTATCCAGTTCAGGTGTGTTTACTTAGTGCGTATACTATGTTTGCGTTCTGATCCTAACTCTATGCCAATCAACAGATTTTTTTAAGAAACAGAAACGTTGTTAAAGTATCACGAACATGTTCAATTTAATACTTTTCTTATTTAAAGTATCACGAACATGTTCAAATTGAACACATTTCTTGTTCATCCAACAACAACCAATCATGTGCTTTTACTGGTTCATAAATTCAGTTTTCTTTCATTCACTATAATAATTCACATCCATATTTTTTGTACAAGCACTTGATTGCGAGAAAATAAAATCATTCGAAGCATTGTAATCAATCTTATAAGTTGGAGTTCTTTTCTGACTATAGAACCCAGGACCAATTTTTGTCGAAAAAATTTAAAATGCCAGCTTGTTTAACCGTGACGCAAAATTATGCATTGCCATTTTATCATGAATAGAATTACGTGGAAACTTATTTCCAAAAACAGTGCTCAGTTAAAAATTGTTACATAGAGTTCGAACTCTAACTCTATAATCGTCATAATCATTAAACTGAAAAGAGGCATATACCAATGCAACTTAAAAAATGCACTGTTTGCTGGTGCTTATGGGCAGGCGTCATTATTGGACCGTATTTCTTTAAAAATGCGGAAGGAATGCGTTTTAAGGTAAATAGAGAATGGTATAGGATAGAGGTAAATGCCGTACAGCTAAGGAATAAACCGTCTTATTGAGGAAAACGTGCGATGAAAAAATAATCTCAAGAAATTGTCCTGTCAATTGCCCACCAACTCGATAAACCTTAAACGATTGAAGCTTTGGAAGCCAACATAACTCTTGTTATTCAAGAATACCGGAGTGATAGAAAATTGGACCCAAAGAATTGACCATTTAAGAGAAAATTATTTTTAAACTTTAAATGGCATGGACCAAACTAATACCACGAATTCAGTTTTTGCTCTATATATAGATTTTTTTTGTGGAAGCTCTTATTGGATCATCCTTTATATTTGAAATAACTGGTGGGCTTCTGATCAGTATTCAATAGAGCATAAAGATCTGCACCTACCGTTTTAGTTATGTAAGTCCCCTAAAATGTTTACATAACCTTATTTAACTTACATTTATAAGAACAAGACCACAAGATCAAGATCAGAAGTGAAAATATCAGCCAAATGAAATTTACAAACAAAAAAAGCGTGAGCAAACACCGCTTGGAAACAAGCGCAGCACAAAATATAACAAAAGAAACCCCTAAACAAATAAATCTAATGGCATTCCAATTAAATTCCAAATCAACGTTTATTGCTACAAAATATTTGTGCAATAATTTTTAGTTTAACGAATATTTGTTTGTTACTCAAAGCAAAGAAAAAAGGATCCAACATTATCAGAAGCAAGTGTTTTTTTTTTTAAATAGATAAATACAAAATCAAATACTTGTCGACTTGATAGGTTTCAGTATACTTACATTTGGTGGTTTTAGAATTAAGTATTAATTGCTCGCCCAATTTTTGGAAACATGGAAAGATTTTTTGCACGCCACTTTGATCCTCTTGTTAGCGTCAATAGTGTATGTGTTGTGAAATTTGACGGTGAAGGAGACGAAATTTTGTTTGAGTTAAACTTAGGAGTGAGTTCGCTATTCCTATGTCTCCTATTCCTATTGCTATTTCCTCATGCGTTTGAATCCTGTCCAGTAAATGCAACGTTGTTTGTAGACAGTTCGACTAACCGTAAGCGTTATACTCGAGGTCTTGTCGAATAAATGTTTTATTGAGGCCAGATCTGAAGGGTGAAATATTTCTTATACCGATAAAGGAAACCTAGACATTTTAAAGTGATTTTGTTTTGTTGTGTTTTTAATCTAAATAAAGATCGTTGCTGACACATATACCCAGCATGGAAATATCTTTGGTTTCTTCAATGTAAATATCGTTTATGGATGTAAAAATTGGTAATGCTTGTATTACTGAAACAACATTGTTTTTGCTAGGCCTGGGAACAGATTTTAGTTTCGTCTTACCTCTTGCCAACATCAGGTAAACATCCAAGACAGTACAACTACTGTCATGAAAAGCTTCTCAAAAATCGGCGTTAAAGTGATGTTGTGACTCTTTTTGTCAAATATGGACTTCACACGCAAAAGTGACAAGAAGGTAGTTTTGCAACCCTGTATAGGCCGGAAATACCGTAAATTCCATACTAATGAAAATACCCGATTTGATAATGATGTCGAGGTGGGAATTGAATAATCTCATTCTCATATATATACCATACTTAAATATGAGAAAATGAAAACAAAGTTGAGAACGTAAAGGTAAAAATTGTCAAATGGCTTTGAAATGCCAAGCGCAAATATTTTGCTTTCACCACTATGTTGGAGTGGTGGATTTCATATTGATTGAACGATGGATATAAGTCCCAAAAATTCAAATTTTATGTTTTAACAGAAAAACTTATGTGAAATAATTCGATTTATTAAATTTTTGCTTCATACTGCATAACTTATGCTGACTTAAGATGCTTTGTAAAAATTTCATTTAGATTTTACATTTCTTTATGTCAACATTAAAAAAAACATAGACCAAATTTAATTTTATCAGAATCACTTATCTATGTCTACATAAGTTACTTAAGATATTAATTGTTGCCAAATTGATTTTCACATAAGCACTTAAGTTTAAAAACTCAAATATTACTGCTTTTCTTACTTATTTTGGTCTCATAAATTCACAGAAAACTTTAACTATTCAACTCATTACAAAACTGGGCCTAAACAAAAAGCCGGTAAGATTTTGATTAATTGGATAGCAAAAAGGTTTTGCTAGACTTGAAGGACACCTCTTTAATGATCTTCGTTCTGATGTGAAGATTGAGTGCAATTGGGTAGCGTTGTTATGGCTGTAGATTTTGCAGAAAAGCAGATTGGCTTTGTCTTTAGAGATGATAGCTGGAATATTAGTATAAATGAACGTCGGAAGTGCAGAGGAATATGGGTTTGAGACCCTGTAGCCTTTCGACATTTACCTTTCTCTTTTTATAAATGGAAGGGCCAAATAAACTCTGATAACTAATCTAAGTTGGTAAAATAAGCTGTTTTCGTTAGTAGTTTGATCTAACTGGAATTGTGCGTACCAAAATGAATTTATTTTAGAAAGTCATTCGCCGCCTCTTAGATATTAAAGAGTGCTTGGTGGGAACAACCCTTTTATTGAAGGTAATTACGCCGTACCATTCAACGTCCATCTAACATCTGTCTACCATTTAAGGTCCTTCTGAAAACAAGTTCTGCTATTGAATAGCTCAAAGTATCATAGTAGCAGTCAGAAAAACCACACTACCATGAACGGAAGTTATTAAAGTATTAGAAATGAAAAATCTGGTTTTAATACCTGTGCCACTATTTTGGAGTGGTTGTTAAATGTCTATTTTTATTTTCATATAATTCACCTAATACTAACACCCGGATATGAAACAATTGAAAGGAATGCAGCGGCTAAGCTTAGCAAAATTCGATGAATCATGACCCCCTTACACCTCGAACGTCTGAAAAGATCTAACCATTGGCGATGACAAAGAAAACAAAAGTGGTTATAGGTACAAATGATAATAAACCACGTTATTTCCGTGCCCGCTATTTAAGTGCAAAATTAAATTAATTAAAAACAGACAATTCAATCGAAATGTCAATACTGTGTTTCTATTTCCTCCATTTTTCTTTTTCAGACGCCAGTACAAATAAAACTGCACCACTACCTTACACTATCTGCTTCGGTCGACCAACAAATAGAATTCTTGTCGTTATTTAATTTTCGAATTTATTTGTTTTTTTCTTCTAATTTTTTGCAACACACAAATCAAATCAGTTCAACAGCTCTCCCCACTTGTACACTTGTCACCGAGAAGTACCTATACATTACACCACATTTAGGCCCCCTCCAAACCCCAGCCCAATCGATGGCACAAATTTGTTCAGTTCACAGGAAAACCTAAATCAAACAAAAACCATCGCGTATCTTTCACTTCGAATCGTTATAAAAAAACATTTTGTTTTTTTGCTTTTTATTTAAACAACAAAATAAATAAATAATGTCATCGTGGTCGTCTTCATCATCAATATAACGATCGAATTGATAATAAATGAAATTTTTCGCTGCACAAATGCACAAGCACATTGCACACAAAATGACAGATATAAGGCGAATACTGCAGTCGAGTCGAGTGGTATCTCACTCGCAAAGCAAATATTGACAGTTGACAGTTAACAAAAATAATCACAAAAATAAGTAGAGCTGAGTTTTTTTGTCATTATAAAAATTAAACACCACCAATTGGTCGACCGACCCCCCTTCTTCCGATCTAACCGCCCTATCGATGTCGACAGTTGACTTTTATTTATAAAAAAAAAAACGAAAATTGTATCTACCTATATATATTAATAAATGTAAGGCTGTAAGAGAGACCTCGCTGGTTTAAGCAGATAACATACATTTCGCTGGTGTGTCTGATAACTTGTCGCGTACACTGTGTAAGGGTGCGCATGTGACGGTGTATTTTGTTCGCTGGCTGATAACAAGATTGACTATAAGGCATTATATTTATTATCGACGACGTCCTTCCTATCACAGGTATCAATCGATTTTAATACCTTATGACTTTAATATTCACGATGTTAGGATCAGTTTGGTTGGACTACCGATAGAGCTCCGATATCAGTCAACCGTCGTCGATCGCGTTTTTTTCTCAATAATTTTGTCTGTCTCCCGCAACGATTTAAATTGTATTGCGCTTCTTTTTTTTGCGGATGTAGCTACAGAAAATCAAGAACGTAGAGTAGTTTTTAACAAATCAAAACAAATCGAAAAAATACTTATAACTGTGTATTAATGTGTAAATCGATTTTGGGCAAAGAAAAGTGTGGACTTTTCTCGCGATCATTTTGTGACAAAAGGGTTTAGTTTTGGTAAAATCAAATCGACGAAATGACGCAGTACAACCCTAATTGTGGATATTACGACGAGTATAGTGTTTATAATAGTTACAACAACAACCACAGCAACAATGTCTACCCACAGGAGTATCATATGCAAACGGATTATGAATATAAATATGAGTAAGTATTGCCAAGAAAGATCTTTAGGTTGATCTGTCAAATTAGAAAAAAAATCAAGAATTTGTCGGTCGTCGGCCGTCGGTAAAATTGGATTTTACGATTTAAAGGAAGCTCTGTTGATTTTGACATGGCAGCTGGTGTTGGGAAAAATTGCATTTATTTTCGTGTGAAGGTAAATATTTTGTAAATATTAGAAAACCCGTCGGTCGGTATAATGTTTGAATAAAACTTTTCGATAGGCCATTATTTAAAAAGTTTGATATATGAGTCCCTGTTCAATATAATAATTATTATACAGCAAAAATCTAAAATTCCTATCTGAATGAAAACTCTTATTAAAACATTAAGAAAATATGATTGGAGTACAAAAACAACCTCGACTGCCAGTTAAAAGCCATATTTTATACAGGGTGGGTCAAATAAGACCTCTTGTAATCATCGTTTGTTTAAATTAATTTTTTTTATATATGAAATTCCGACATTTTATGGAAATTAAGTATGATATATGACATCAAACAAATGATTACCATCTTGCTTGATATTTTTAAGGCCAATACAAGACAGCACGTAATTTTTCTGGTTGCAGGTTCCGTATTTCGTCTGGAGTATTCTGCTTAAGCTGTCTAATGATTTCTGGTTTATTAACATATACATTGTCTATTATATATTCCTATTCAAACAAATTTGGCGAAGTTAAATCTGGTGAAGAAGGGAAATCAAACGATCGCCAAAATTTGCACGCAGCAGGTCCATACTTTGCCTAGCAGTGTACGCAGAAGCCTTGAAAATCGTCTCTGGCTTTTTATCATAATTCCCGAAGAAATATAGGTAGATCACTTGTTCGGCCATAACACCCTCTTAATGGGTGTAAATGATCCTGGTATGTTGCCCTTAGATTTTTGGAGCCCAAAATAACCACATAAATGGAAATGCGCTTAACCGACATCAAAAATAAATTTGTATTGTTAATTGTGTTAAACGATTAGCGTATTATAGTCGTCGTCGATGGTATTGCGGTAGCATTGCTTGCACAATTTGAATTTCTTATGAGTTTTTAAGATCCAACTTAAAAATTCTCCGCAAAGTTGTTCGGGGCAGATGGATCATTTGCAACTCTCTACCACACAGCTCCCACGTTTTCTTCAATGCGAATATTATGATGAGCCACTGAACCTTGTTCCTCAAAACCATTGACAAAACTTCTAATCATGAAGGCTATGGGAGCAGGTCTTGAAATGAAATATTGGCGATATTTTCGCTGCCATTTTGTAAACTACTACGAGTACCTCCTTCTTTGAGGTTTTCCAGAAAAAAAAAAACATTATTTTCCATTGTATCCACTGCCTAATTGTTGACTTTTCTGAAGGGATAGTAAAAAGTTGGTATTTTGCTCTGTCAACCGACGCGTTGGCCGTTAAAGATGTTTAGGAAATCTAGTGCGAAAGTATACCATCACCCCTTCCCGCATAATCTTTGATTGCTAGCCAAATGATAGAGGCATTACAGAAAGATCTGACTTTAGTAGAAACAAACTTCAAACAACTTTTCCCTCTTAACACGAATAGGTTATATAAAACAAAATGGCTAACAGCGGTTCGTCAGCACTTTTAAGCCAGATTTGGTCCATTGTGTTACCAAGTTAATACTGGGAGTTTTCGTTATCTACTCAAAACCATTCAGAGGTTCTATAAACACCCTTTCAATTTTGAATTTCGACAAATGCAGTAGGCATTCAAGGGTATTTAAAAAGGTTCCCGAAACTGCGATATCAACGTCATATGCAAGAGAATCAAGTGACATCCCCTTGCTTCCGGGATACTTAAAGATAAAGATAAGATTCTACCTTGGGGATTTCTCTACTGACATGTTTTCTGCCCATGAACCATTAAGCTTTGCGTCAACAATGCGACTGTAGTCTGTTTAACAGCAAATTTACTTTTCAAGTGTCCGATGTCAGACATGTCAGTTCAGTGCCTTAGTGATCGCTTTCGTGTTTTCAATTATTTCTACTAGTGTGTGTAGTACAGTTTCTTTAGATTTTCTTCTGCAGTACGCATATTGAGATACAGTGATACAGTCCTGGTTCAAATCCCGAAAATGATAACAACTAAGGTTTTTTTCACGGCTCCACCTCTTGCGAAAGTTTGACAACTTAGGTTCAACTTACAGCCTTAAACAATAGTCTGCAACCATGGTAGGATAAGATCCCATACTTGATGTTAATTGGCTGGTACAATGCCGTCAGATCCTACAGATTTTTGGAAGTCTTGACGCTTTAGACCTCTGGTACCTTTCCTATCTTTATATATATGTATATATATATATATATATGTATATTGTTTAGACTTTAAATTGTCCGATTCACGCCTTAACTCATTTACCGCTATTAACCAAACTTTCACACATCTTTGGTATTGGTCTGTACAAGGTTTTTGTGAAGTGCGTGAAAAATACACATGAATTTTAGTATAATTTGTTTTTTTTTTTAACAAATCTATATACTTAAAACTAAGTTTATATTTTGTGCGTTTACGTAAAACTCACGTATTTTCAACCAATTTACTTGGTTTTGTCTTTTTAACTTGTTTTATTTTTAGTTAAACAGTAAGAAATTTTGAAAAAGATATTTAAACATTCTGAATTTGTAAAAAAAAACTATTTTCGGTACAATTTTAAAATTCGAAAAAAAGTTTTCGATGAAAAAATTTTGTAATAATACTATTAACATTTCAACTAAAGGCTTTTTTCTGTGTGTTTTTTTATTAAAAAAAAGGATCGCATTATGTTGGCAGTTTCGGCTGGACTAGGTGGATTATTTTTATGTTTGATGCACCAGGTGAAACTGGCAAAACATTTATAATTTCTCTTATTCCCGCCGAAATACGATCAAATAATGCATTGGCCGACGCATCATCTGGCATTGCAGCAACTTTATTTCAACTCCAGAGGCAGTAACCCAGATCGCAACAAACATAAAAAAAAACAATTGTGAGCCAAAATGCAAAATTATCATCTGGGATGAGACGTTGAACAGAACACTCAATGATATAAAAAAAACAGCGAAAAACTATTCAGCGGCACTCAGGTGATTTCAGACAAACACTTTCCGACATTCCACGTTCAACGATGTTGAAAAAGTCCAGTTAAAAATAAACATGTGGGTCAAAATACTACACGATCCATCCGCTGACACATTCTAGAAACAATTGTTAGATATCGGCGATGGAAAAGTTGATTTAAATGAAAATACTGGTTGCATAAAATTGCCCACCGATTTCTGCACAATTTTTGATAAGCAAAATGCTCTCATTGGCCGGCTAATATTCCCCGATGTATGTACACAGAAATGCAGAAAGAACTATTTTGACAGCAAAAAATATGGACATCGACTATTTGAACTTCAAGATACAGCTCTCGTTGCCAGGCGAATTGGTATCATACAAATCGGTCGATTCATAACAGAGTTTTTGAAGTCACTGCATAGGCCAAGCATGCCACCACACCTTCTACCAAATTTGAAAGTTGGATCTCCGATTATTTTACTTCCGGCACATTGGTCATTTGAAAATTAATGAAAAACATTATCGAAGCCACCAACCAATGGTCAATCTTCACGTACGTGCACGATATCCACGTGAAATCTAATCACACCTGCTAATAAGTTGTGTCCACTGTCGTCGCACTTGAGGAAACCGGCCCGGTACAGCTGCATCCGAAATCGTTTTTAGGAAAAATTTTAAAATAGAATTGCGACACAGAATAACAGCACACTTTCAGTTTCAATTTTCAATTTTGCACTTTTTGGGACGTTTTTAATTAAAAAACGATTTTCGATAAAATTTTAAAGAAATTTGAAAAAAACTTCCGGCGCAAAAACATTGGTAATATTCATACGAGTATTTCATCCATAGATTATTTTAACCCACGCCCACTTTTTGGGTGCATTTTCTTATAAAAACGATTTGTATACCCTACCACATACCATATGCTATAGAAAAAAGTTGTTTTTTTGTGAAACCATAAAAATATTTTGATAAACTTTCGGATCAATATATTGTGACAATGGCTTTCTCTATGTACCATCTTCGTAAAGACTTTCCACACCCACTTCTTGGGTATGTTTAATTTAAGGATGGAATGGGATAGGGTATTCAACGATTTGCACAGCGGATTGTAGCATTCTCAAATGTTTTTTCAAATTTATCAAATCAAAATATTCACTTAAAAAAATTATATGGCAAAACAACGTTTGCCTTGTCAGCTAGACTTTTCTATAAAATAAATACATAAAGAAAAAATATCCGAAAATAGTGATCTCGAAAAATCGAAATCAAAGTTTGATAGAAATCAGACTGCCGCTTAGTCGGATGACAGATGGGTATAGTGATGGAAACCAAAATTCCGGACAAATTCAATTTTGTTAAATACTAGGCCTTTTCGTCGCAAAAGATTTATTTTTCGAAGTTGCCGGTCTATAATTAGACATTAAGTATAGAATTACAAAAATTAGATTATGTCGACAAACGTTCATCAATTTAAAACAATTGCAGACTGTATATATTTCTCTATCAGTAGCTGTACGATATCAAAACAAATGAGAGCCACTCCTCTATGCACACTCCCCTTGGTTGCCTTTTATTCGAAAAGTCAATCTGCGTAAAATTACAAACTGCAACAAGCAGATGCAACCCAGTCAAGATCCACCAGGTGACATGGTTACAGCTCTAACACCTCAAGTACAACACGACAGTCAACATGCAACGGCCCACAATGTAAGGAGAGCTCCTTCTTCTGTTGTCGAATAAGTAGACGAATCGATGTTATTCGATTGTCATTCGATGGTTATTAACTACAAAACAATTGCGCATTTCCGTAGACGAAAAAAACACAGACCTATGAAGGTATGTACTATGAGCCGGCATGGGTCTAAAGATGCCTATTATACTCATTAACAACTTCCATATGCGAATCGAATGCTGACAAAAGCTGTGCACACATATCCGACAGTATTCCTTATGAATGGTCGCCTCGCTGGGCCTCTCTTTTTTACACCTTTACCTGTGCATCCTCGTAGTGAACCGTATCCACTACGATAGGACACCGATAAAGAAGAGGAACAAAAGACAAATAGTGTAGCTCATTGTGGTATTGTACTCCAGCCTCAATGACTGGAAATTGTTCGCTGTGCGTCTCCGGGCTAAAGGTCAGGGTTTCAATTCTCTATGTGCCGAAAAGAGATACAGCCAGACGACCTTTGTCTCGTATTTATGCATGTGTGTGTGCATTATTTCCTGTTACCGGATGTAACTTCCTAACAATCCTCAAAAATGAATTGCAGAATAGAAAAATGTATCTTTTGCACTCCCCTCAGCTATTTACCGGACAGCAATAGTAATTGAATCTTGACAAATGGTTATTTTTTTCTTTCTCGACTTTTCGATGTTTGTTCCGTTTGTGTGCTGTTCGTTTCGATTGCAATTTGTTTCGTATAAAGGTCCTGCAGTGTGCGCTGCTATTTGGGATGAGCATGGGATTCCCTAGGTGCAGTGATATGGCCTGTGTATATAAATGAGCTGCATTAGAGTACCGCAGTGAGTAATTGCCTATTTAGAGATTTCCCTAAATTTCATTTACCCTGACACCTTTCCATTGTGCGGTGAATTGTACATAGGTACTTGGTATTCGCAGGGGATGTAAATTGGGAGAGGAAATTAGTCTGGTAATTTGAAATAAAATTTAAATCAACATTTTTGATTTAAAAAAAAAAGAAATTTCCCTGGCTACTGAAACAGGTTTTAGTAAGGAATAGGTAGTGGAGAAAGAGTGGTACTTGTGCTGAACAATCAATTGATCAAAATAAGATTATTTAAAAGGATTTCGCTTCATGGATGTTCGGAATAAATGTAGACAATTAATTTGTCAATGCAGGCGATTTAAAACAAACTATAGATAAGACTTGAAGGAAGTGATATATGTTTGTGATTATTGAAAACGAGCATATGGTGAAATCTACTTTTATTCGTATAGGTATATAAGATATATTAGAATTGGGTTTGTTTATAAGTGTAAGCCCTGACTGGCCCTCCAGGTTGGGGGTTGTGCTTTGGGTCAACTACCCACCCATGAAAAAAAAAACATTGTTACGAAGCAACCAATAGCCTCGGAAAGTACTGACTTTATTGTTGACGAACCTGCTAAACGAAAAAAGGACACCGACGTCCTTATCTGCACCTGGAATGGAAGAACATTAAACAGGAGAGGTGCAGTCGAACAACAAGCGGAAACCCTTAGCTGCTATAAAGCAGATATTATTAGTGCCATCCAGGAAATACGATGGCATGGGCCGGCCAAAGGGAAGATGCAAAACTGTGACATCTACTGTACGGATCGTGTTATAGTGAGCAGAAACAGCGACTATTCTTATGCGTAGTTATTATAAGAGCCAGACTTAGGCAATTGGTCTGGGAGTGCTGGGAGATTTTAACGCAAAAGTAGGAAGAGAAGGCATCTTTAGCAGTATTGTTGGAAAACACAACTTACACAACAACATGTCTGGCAATGGACTTACGCTTTGACTTCGCTATGGAACTAAATAAAACTATAGCCAGCAAACGGTTTCCTCACCTCGATAGCCGTCCCCAGATCAACGAACGGTCAACCCAATTGATCACATTGCTATAGACAAGAGGCACGCATCCAGTATTATGGATGTCCGAAAATTCTGAAGGGCTAACATCGACTCGGACCACTACCTTGTTGCAGCCAAGGTTAGAATGCGGAAAGCCACCACACCACAACAAACCAGAAATACTGTGAACAAAATTCAATGTCGAAAGCCTTCGTGCAACGCGTATCCCTTAAGCTCTCGACTAACACCATACCATTAGCATTGAATGTCGAAGATCAATGGCAATGATGCCAACAAGCCCTTACTTAGATCAACCGCAACTGATGTGCTAGGTTTTTCGCGCCTACCAACAAGAAACCCTTGGTTTGATGAGGAATGCCGATAGATGCTCGAAGCCAAGAACGAGGACTACAAGGCCAAGCTGCAGGTGAAGACGAGAGCTGCCATTGACTTCTATATGCAGAGAAGAAGATAAGAACACCGGTTTTTTAAAAAGAAGAAATAAGAGCAAGAAAAGCGCGCGATCGAGGATATAGAGAGGTGTCACTCCAGGAACGATGTTCTCAAGTTTTACCAAAGTGTGACAAGGAAATTTCGTAGTTGAGATACAGTCGATGCTGAGGATATGGAAGAACCACTTCTACAGACTGTTAAACCGCGATGAAGAATACCATTCCGCTGTCAGGCAGAACGAACCATTCAATATTGGCGACGACAACCACCCGACCTAAGTGAAGTGAGGATAGCAATATCTGAACTCAAGCTTTATAAAGCCGGCGGAGATGACTTGGTAAGCAAAATCCATCAACTCATAAGCGAAATTTGGTCGGGTGAAAGTATGCTTGAAGAATGAAACCTCAGAATCGTTTGCCTGATCCGTGAAACAGGAGACCCTCAAAGCTTCTCCAACTACAGAGGCATAAGTCTCCTCAACATCGCCATGTCTAGTTTTGGTATACCGCCCTAACTCGTCCGTCTGTAGGATGACGATGGAGAATTCTCGCTGTTCCATCATTGTCGGAAACGACCTCACCGAGACATTCATTAAATAAAAGGGATTTAGATAAGGCGACGCACTGTCATTTTACTTCTTTATCTCATTCCTGAGAGGATTGTTCAAAACTTCCGAGCAAACACCAAAGGCACAATCTTCTATTAATCGGTGCAACTAGTAGCATACGCTGACGATAGTGACATCATCGGCAGGACTCAACGTGATGTCATAGCCACGTTTGCTATAGTATAGAGAAGGAAGCGGCAAACATGGGTTTATCTGTAAATGAGAGCACGACTAAGTATAAGCTGTCAACACGAAAGAACACACAACATTGGACAGAATGTCATCATTGACAGATATAAATTTGAGGTAGTATACATGCATTTGTCTACCTCGGCTCCGCTATTAACTCTGAAAACAACAACTCGTCAGAAATTAATCGAAGAATTACTGTTGCCAACCGATGTTTCTTCGGGCTAAGAAGGCAATTCAGTAGTAAAGCCCTCACTCGAACTAAGGAGATCCTTAACGGCAATCGTGCCACGAATAGAGAAATCCATTCGAAACAATTGATACAAATTTCAATCGAGTTAGAGGTGATTTTAAATCTGCTACCACTGGATATATACGGAATCTGCTTAAAAATGTCCTTTGAGTATCAGCCAAATTAACGGCTCAGTCTCTAGTCTTTCTGGACATACCCAGATCCTAGTAAAATGTGTATGGAACACCGTAAACTCAGATTACATTCCCAGCTTTGATTAACTATTCCGCTGTTCTTCTCAAGCAGACATGAATGCGACACGGATGAACCGACAAAAATCTAGATAGATTGTGCTGGCATATTCTCAAATGAATCGGTAATACAGGATCAATCAGACTCCCTGATAACAACAGTGTGCTCCAAACTGATGTACTGACATAATCGCGAAAGCGGCATGTGTGGTGTCAATAATGGCAATTATATCTTTCGATTTACTTTGATATTATCGTGCTTTTGTAAACCGAGTCTGTATTTAGACAGTGTAAAAATGGTCACCACCATAAATGCTCATTGGGAGTAACCTAAATTGAACATGGTAGTACAAACTACTAACAGAACCTGTTGGATCTATTGCAAGGTCTGTCAAGTCATATAAGCTTATCCCATAGTCCCATGCACGATAAGCGGTCAAAACTGAAAAATACGTTGAGAACTTTTTGGGCTAAAACTAAATATTTGGAATTGTTACAAACAATAATACACAGATATTAAATTTCATTCAATTTTACGTTATAGTTTGTAAGCAATTGACAATTATCCTTATATTGCATAAATCTCAAAATTCGTTATACCGTTTTTGAGGAAATTGACGTTATGTTCAATTTTAAATTAGCAAAGAGTAAAAAATGGCCTAGAATTGTGACCAAAAAAAAATATCAAAAAGAAGATTGAAGAATATCAGTCAAGCCGAATATCAGACAGAATTGCAAAAAAAAAACACTTCTTTGGGTTCCACTATTATCGTTATTTTAGAATCGATTAAAATATGGAGGCCGAAATTTTTCACGATCACAATATCTTTCTCTTTGTAATAGATAAACTGAACACTTTATTTTGACTTCGTCCCTGAAGCTTCTGCCTAGTGTAAATGCCTAGCTTTTTAGGCATATTTTCTCCACTTGTACCCTGATACCGTATTTAAAAATAATTTTTTTTGGCACAACAAGCTCTTTAGTACCCAGTGCCTAGGTTTTTCTCACAACCATTCACGTGTGCGTGTGTACTTCTTGCAAGACCTCCTGTTTTCTACCGAATGCCAGTAACTGTTTAGCGAACGCATTATAACATTCCGCATCAAGGCCAGATTCGACAACATTATTATTATATGCACTAACGCTCTGACGGAGGAACAAAATCCCACTTTAGCTAGAATACGATTTGCTTATCTTTATATCCATAAGGGGACATGGTGGTCTCCTCATTAACAAACGATCAATTAAATTGATCACATTATTATAGACAAAAGGCACGCGCCTAAAATATTAGATCTCACATTCCAAGGGATTACCACTCCCTCAGGTAAAAAGCGGTTATCTAACACGCCCCAAATGCGAAATACTGTGAAAATCTTTTAATGTCAAAAGACAACTATCGCAGTAGACGACCAAGTCTTTCGATTAATACCATGCCACCAGCTTATAGAACGGAGAGCAATGGGGACAAGTCAATTAGCCATAAGATCGGCCGAAACTAATTCACTATGTTTTCCTCCGCCTGACTTCGGCCGCAGTAGAGAACGTTCTCACCTTAAGTGGCACGCACAAGTGGCAACTGACTTCAGCCAACGGAAGTACGAAAGCAGCTATGGACCGGACTATTTGGAGAACCATGTTGATTGAGGCCCAAATTAATTTTGGGCTGTAGCGCCACCTAAGTAAGCCATCAGGTATGGTTTTGGTTTTTTGTTGTTATCTGATTTATTATACATCACTCACATGCAACGTGGTTTTGTGAAAAAGTCGTTTACAAAACTTTTGATAAAAAAAATCCCTTCCAAAAAAATAGCCTCTGTCGACTTATCACAAACAAAATATAAATTCAAATCCGAGAAAAAAATGAAACACTAAGGACATGCTACCAATAAAACAAAGTGCTTACACACTTGAACCAAATAACATTTTAAAGCCCGCAACACTTTCCTAAGTAACCCTTAAATTGCTGTCTATTATTATACCACGCTCACTATGCATGTATATACCGTTGTTCACCTTTTGTTATTATTGAACAAATATCAATTTTCGCTTTTCATGATTTTTATGTGCTGATGTCACGATATCCACTTACAAAAAATTTACTTTATAAGACCCCAAAATTGTCCTGGCATGAGTGCCGCACCACATGCATGTGGCGCATTCTATAGATCCAAACCCGTACTCGTTAAAAAAGAAGAAGATACCAAGCGGAAAAAAATTATCAAACGAACAAAAAAACGCTCCTTGACATGCCAGTACCATTTGCAAAAGTTCTCATCGCTTGAAGTACACGGTTTCCGACATTTCCCGCGCCGTTACGGATTAAAAGCCACCGAACCGATTTTTTTTATTTCCCAATCCGTATTTTTTTTTCTTCGTGACTTAATATTTCTTTCGCGACGACCCCTTAATTATAATTGGGCGGGTGAGAGACCAAGTTATAGTAGCGCGCTCGATACTTGTAGTAGGCAATAAAAATAATAAACATAAGGTACGAGTACGCTCTGCCTGGATACCTGCTGCGGTCTTCCTCGTTTAACCGTACCACGACGAGTTAAACACGGAAATTCCGTCCACCTCCTGCGGGAAACATATGTGAGACCAAAGGACACAGTGTTTGCTCGACTCACAACACAAAACACAAAAACATAGCTTAAGAGCATTTCTATAATTGACATCCTATTTTTGCAAAACAGCTCAGCAAAGTCGGGCGGGCGCACAATACCCATACCTGCCACGGGCAAAAAGTGGGAAAACATTTTCGTAAATTCCATTATGGAAACAGCATTAGGTGAGGATTATCCGAGGGTATGATTCGAAACCAATTACAAGCGATCGATCGATTCTTTGTGCGACCGTTTTGTGGATGATCCACCTTTTCTGGTGTTTGTGTGTGCAACTGATCCGGATCCATCATAAGCAAATTGGAAAGAATGCCAAAGGTGACAGAGTGGAAATAATACGTTCCTGGGTTTGGATTAGATTCATTTCTGAATGAATTCGAACGCTGGAAGAGTGCCGCACAGACGTTGACACATTCAATGCAACAAATTGCATTTGGACAGAGGAACAAATTTTGCTGAATAAGTAGTTTTGACAAGTTTTGTTCGTCGATGTGATGTTTATTCAGAAGTAGTAATATGGGATTATTGCATTATATTGCAACCATGAAGAATTTTTAAGACGAACGTCTTTAAATTGCTCAGAGAATATGAATGAAAGTGTGCAGAGACAACCTGTCAAACAAAATTCCAAAGGTGAATGGAAGCGTTTTAAAATAAAAAGAAAAGTGATGTGAAAACGATGCGTGTCGAAATATTGGCAATATAAACAAATAAATAGTAGATCTTAAATACGAATACAGAACTAAGGTCTTGAGAAACCTTCGAGTGGGTGAGTTATTATGGCAGGACCTCCATGATGTTTTTCTTTGTGGTTGAAAATATTTCTTATGAGACAGTCAGCACTTGAAAGCGGCTTCGTCAAACATAAGGCATCCAAAGCACTTTTCAAAGCGTCAAAAATTACAAATGCAGAAGATGATTGGAAGTCGAACAAAACAAACGATAAAGGAAAACCACAGGGCAGAGAAATCAATATTTCGATAGTGAGGAGAATAACTATTTACGGGCTGCGGAAGATATTGTCCAACGCTTCGTTATTTGAAGCGCTTAGAAGATGAAGGGCCTAAGCGACATTTTCAAAAAAACTATAACTTTTTTGATAAAAACAATAAAAATTCTAAACAGATATTTTGAGGTAAACAAAACTGAAGTATTTAATAATGCTAGTAATATTCTTTATTAAAAATACAGGATTTGCGATTTCCTCTTCGAAGCGCTTTATTTGATTCACACATCTCGGATGAAGAGGCAATAGTGAACCTTAAATTGAAATCTCCTCAAAAGCCTTAAATCTACTACTATGGTCCTCTTCTATAATAATGCCGCGCTATGTTCAAACCCTAAAAAATTATTTTGAAAAAATGGGTCCCAACGGTTAAACAGCACATATAGGCCATATTTGCTCCATTGTTGCACCACGTAGATCTTGGTGGTTTCATCCATCTTCCTTCCGTTAGGCTTATTTTTGTTTAAAATGTTTGTGCAGGTATATATATACATATACAACTCATGCTTTGATGCCAATTACTCCAAGGAAAAGCTTAATTTTGTTAGAGGGAGTTATTTTTTCCTCCTCCCGTCCATACAGCTCTTGCAGAAGTTATTTGCGTAAAGGCCAAGTCTTGTTGCTTGTCTTTTAAACACTTCACTACGGCACCACTGTTGTACTCCATCTAAAGTTTGATTATCTGTTGCTGCGTTAAAATTAGTTTTCATGAAACAAACTCAATCCATATCTGTTCATTGGCCTTATTATTCCCTGGAAGTCTTTATGCCCAGGTACCCATCAAAGGTAAATGTAAAACTGCTATGTCATGCCCTGATATGATGAGCGGCAGTCTAGTCTAGGGCTACATATCAGTAACCCACTTGGTATAGGCCACATAATCCTTTCTGTGCATATTAGTCCTATTTTCCATCAACAATCAGAATGACGTTGTTCTATAAACTGTAGGAGGAAACGTAGGCACCCATTATATTGTTTGTGTAAATTCCTGGTTATAAGAATACAATTATAAAGAAGTAAGGCCGGATGGAGTCGCTTAGTATTTATCGATAGCTGTAGGCACCCATTACGTTATTTGTGAAAATTCCTCGTTATAAGAATACAATTTTAAAGAAGTATGGCTTAATGGAGTCGCTTAGTATTTATCGGTAGATGATTACTTAAGAGGGTACATTTGAATAGCCTAACTTCTAAACTCTACAATTTGCAACTGGCCTTGAGATAATTTATTACCTCTGCCACAAAGACATACCGATGAGACTATGGAGCCTATGAAAGAGACATTTTAAGAAATGAGTCCGCAAAGCACAATTTACAGTCGATTTGAACTCTAAAATCGGAAGCAATGTACCTTCGGTGAATTCGTTGGTAAGGAAAGCCTAGTCTAAACGACAATAACGACAATGGCTTCCGACTATATGACTTTGCAGCAGCTTGTTATACTTATTTTTGTAATCCATAAAGCAAACTGGTGATCTCCATATAGTCGAACCATCCACCAAATCGATCATGTGCACATAGCTGTAGGACACGTCTGCAGTATCTGACCATTTTCTCGCCGCAGCCAAATTCAGAGCATAACTAATCAATGAGAAAATGCTTCGAATGGCACATAATAAGAACTTTTTGTGGAATGCCTTGAAAGCATAGCTTAAATCACAAAACCATCTACCTACGTCAAACCGCAGTGGATACAGTACCGAACCATTATTGAAGAGGTATCCCAAAGCATTAAATCGAAGAGTCTGACGACAAGAAAACATCCCGTGATTTTACAAAAATGCCTAGAAACTATCAGCTGGCTTCGAATTGGGAACGAACGCAGGATCAACAAAATAGCGCTGAGGTCAGTGACGCACAGGGAATTATAAATGTAAAAGGGCAAAAAAACCCTCCTTTCACTAGAGAAATGCCAGTACATAGCCAAAAAAAAGCTGAAGAACAAAAAGGTAGCCATTTCTGATGGGTTACCTAGGGTGGACGATATCTTGGAAGTGCACGAAAACGAAATCAAATCAATGTTTCCAAACGAGAAAGTCGATCGCATTCATTTAACCTCCGAGTATTCCTGCTAAATGCCAAATATAATACGCATTCGACCGTCGCCCATAGACGAAATTTTCACACTAATGCAAATTCAGGAAATTACCGTATTTTAGGACGAGGGTTTGTTCACTCCTGGGCTTGTCACAGATACAATTATTGATGTCATAACTGAAAAATATTTGTGTTCGCCATTCTTCATAATATATAAATAAGAATGGAAAGGTTATCGACGACATTTAAGAACTTAACTGTTATAGCCTGTTGAGAACATGGCAAGACAGCAGAAGATGTTCTCTGTGATTGACTTGCTTTTTAAGACTATTTTCGGTCTGATATTATGAATGCTTAAAGCTAAGCACTAAAAACAATTTGCAGTAGTCGCTTTTAACAGCACCTTCCAAAAAAAAAGTCCTGCTTTCCTTATCAGAGATCTTTATCTAAATTTTCTTGTCCCATCCCAGCACGAGAACTTTTTTAAATAATTTCTCTGATATTACGGAAGTTATTCTTTCAATTAATAACAATATACACCTCCGACAAAAATTCCTTTAATCTTTCCTCCAGAGGCACCAACACTAATAAAACCCTCACACACTATATTTTGCCCAATCCTAATCTGTATGCCGTTCGTTTTTTAAAACTATCACGGATTGTGATCAATAGATTTCTTGTTAAACAAATCTGATTAAAAAATATTCCACAAGGAGCAGCGTTGATTCATGTGGTACACGAAATGTTGTGTTCCCCTTACGCCAGTGAACGTCGAAATCTGTTACGTCTTTTTTTTTGTCGGTCGGAATTGATTAGATTGTAGAAGTGATGTGATAATTTTCACAACGTCGCGTCGCGTCGGAGGTTCAGAATTCAAATACTCGTATACGTAAAAGAGCTGTACAGGTTGCTAAACATAGATTTCTTGAAAAATTGTTTTTAGCAAATTAAAATAATACACTACCAAAGTAACTTTGATATCATATCTGCCAACAGATTGAATTGGCATAGTTAACTGTATTTGGATTTAACTACATAGGTTGGTAATAGTTTTTATAAAGAATTCTTCCGAACTAGAAAAACCCAGCAGTAGTTACATTTCTCATAAAATCCGGTTTAGAAATTACGCCGTAATCGGCTGAATAAATAAATATTTTCCCCATAATGAACGACTACCAAAGTACGATGTTAAAATCGTGTTGGTAGATGTTAACGCAAAGGAAGGAAAATAGGACACATTTAGCAGAACTATCGAAAAACACAGTGTATACACACTACGCAACGGTCTTAGGCAATAATTGACTTCGCTGTGGAATGAAATGCCAATATAGCCAGCACACGGTTTCCTCACCTCGAAATCCAGAAGGTGACATGGCGGTCTCCAGATAAATGAACGGTAAATCAAATTGATCACATTGCGTTAGACAAGAGGTACGCATCCAGTATTTTGAAAGTCCGAACTTATACCACTAACACTACCTTGTTGCAGCCAAGGTTAGATTGCGTTATCTACCACGCCTGTAGAGATGGACAAGGAAATATCGTAGTTGAGATACAGTTGATGCTGAGAATATGGAAGAACCACTTGTGCAGACTGTTTAACATGATGACGATGACAATGAAGACAAATGCTGTCAGGCAAAACTAACCATTCAATATTGGCGACGACAGCGAAAACAACCAATCACCCGCCATACAAGGAAGTAAAGTTAGTAATATCTAAACTAAAGCTTTGGCCGATAGGGATGGTTTGGTAAGTAACATTCACCAACTGATGAGCAGGAAAGTATGCCTGAAGAATGGAATCTCAGTATCATTTAACCAATCTACAAAAAAAGAGACCCTATGAAAAACGGAGGCAACAAAGGCCATGATTGTACAGCCAACAGAGATCACGATTACAGCGCACCGAATTTTGGTGGCTAGTTGACAATGAGGAAAGTATCCAGATCGATACCCACAACCTATTCATCGATTTCAAAGCCACATACGATAGCATTAAAACGCTCAAACTCGTTCGTCTTTGTCGGATGAAAGTGGAAAATTCTCCCAGCTCCACCAGAATCCGCAAATTCGGTACCAAGAAAATAATTTAATGAAGATGATGTATTGACATGTTACTTCGTTAACATTATCCTTGAGAGGATTGCGCAAAACTACCGACATCGCTGGTATTCTTCCACAAATCTGTGTAACTTAAAGCATATACGTCGACGACATGGACAAAATTGGTCGGACACAACAAGGTGCACATTTGCTAGTATACAGACGAAGACGAAGAAGAAGAGAACTAAGTATTAGCTAGAGACCAGGCTACTAGGAAAGTCAGGTTGGTTGGGGCACAGATTCTTACACCTATCTAGATCAATCATCTATAGTGTATTCTGAAAAGTTCATTATTCAATAAAAAAAATCGGTCTCTCAAACTTGACATTTTATGAGATAAAATCACTTAAATTACAAAACCTCCAGTTGCGCACTTCAAGTTGCTTGAGATCGGTTTAAACGTGTGCGGGCAACTTAAGGCGAGGGCATCGTCTAATGCGTTCCACGTTTGGCTGGGAATCAAAAACTCTGCGAGCCATCTGAAACGTCTAATTCGATTTTTTAGTAGGAATATGTCGCTTGTATAGTTCTTGGTTGAATCTTCGTCTCCATAGCACGTCGACGCACACGGGACCGAAGATTTCTTGAATAGAGTCTCCTTAATAGTTCGGGTAAGGGCTTCACTACTAAGCTGTCTTCTTAGCTTGAAGAAACAGCGGTTGTTGAACAAGAATGAGTTCAAAAAAGTCACATGAAACCCTTGCTTAATTCCAAAATGGCGCTCAACATAAATGGACATTGCTAAAAATTGAAGCGACAGCGACATGTCCTTAATAACAACAAAAGCAAATAAACACAAAGTAGAATAAACAAATTGGTTATCGATCTAAACCAGGCCAATGATCAATTGGATACAAATTTATGAACATTTATATATAGATACATATTATAATATATATCTGTATACATATAGCCATGCGGCTATACCTACAGTCTGGTTTATTTACTTTTTCTTTCAAGTGCGATAAGATTTATACTTATAAATTAAGAAAACATTTGATTTATTACACAATTGCTCATACAGTAAAAGAATAACAAACAAAAAAGCACAGTTATTGTATTATTCAAGTGCCTTGCAATATACAATGTGAGCACCAAGAAAATTTAAAAAAAAAAAAATAAATCAATTGTTTTCGTTAAGATTTTATCGCGCAAGGAGATTAATTAAAAAACTATTTATGTTGACAAAATACTTGGAATTAGAAAATATACAAGCTCTGTCAAGTGCCCATGATAACTGATAAGACCCATTTTTTTCCTGTTGTTTATAAGTAATTGGATTTGTTTAGATATAAAGCTCCAAATGGTTATTTATTGGACGTGATTATTCATGAAGCAGTAGAAAGCACTTGAGTCAAGTCATTTGCAAAATTTTGGAGTACCCGAATTATGGTCATTAGGTGGCGCTACTTTATTAATATACCTATAGATACAATTGGATTAGGGATGATTTCGAGTTTATTTTAATGTTTTATAATGTTTATTGATTAATAGGATCAACCTGAAACGAAATAACAAAAAAATATTTTCATTAGCACTATCACTAACAGTATTCAATAAAAGAGAATGGCTGAAGCGACCTGGATGTGGTGTCAATGATGGCAACTCCATTCAGTGATATTTCCATATTCATTGGCAGCCATGTGAATATGAAACCAGTATCCGATAGTCTGATACTGAAATAAACTTCAAGCTAAATCACCTATGTCGCAAACAGCTTAAAACTATTGCCATATAATATAAAGCGGGTCTTTTGTTCGTTCTCACAGGGAAATAGCCGACGCGACGCTAAAGGCATTTAAAAGGCATTTAAAGATTGGCGAGAGTATTTCTTTTGCCTTAAATTAGAATATAGTCGATGCAAGTCTTTCGAAAAAGAATATAAAATGTTTATACTAAATGAATTAATAAAAAAAAAGGTAGCCAACATTTTTATTTAAACATTATTCTTAAAGTATATAATTGAGTAAGTGAATATATTGCTTAATATCCATACATATATATCTATTGAATATTTAATAATAGTATCATCCAAACGTAAGCCCTCGGCCGATCGCATTTGTGGCACTCATTTAGTCGAACAATAAACTTTCTTTTGAAGGCTCGTCAGGTAAGACTCCATAATGGCTTTCATTTTGCCATGGATATTTTCTTTTTGCGCCAGAGAAGTCTTTTTATTGGGGTTAACTAGATTTAAGATTACCCCACAAGAAAAAGTTAATAGGAGTTAATTCAGAACTAAATGGGGGCCACTTTATCTCACCTTTCCTCGAGATCAATTTGCCAGGGACAATTTTATGAGCTCGTGCCAGAAACGTATCGGACGTGAGTGATGTTGCTCCGTCCTGCTGGAACCATGTTATTTGGGTAAATATAGATCAGTTGTGCAATTCAGTCACCAATAAGTGTTATTGGGGTGCACTTTAGTTCTTATAATAGATCAATGATGATCTATGCACATTTCAACCACTTCCGTGCTTGCGAATTGAATGATTCGGATCGTCACCAAGTGACTGATTATTATTATCACTTTCAACTTTTCTTTTTTATTTTCCAATTTTATATCGGAGTCTTTTAACTTGTTGACCCATTTTCCAATGAGAGTTTTGCTTAGCCCACCATTTACGTGGCTAAAATCTCAAATACTCCCGAATCTTCTAATGTTATACAGTCGCCGAATTACCACGATTGGCATAACATCTGCGCCAGTGACTTCGTTGCGTTCACACAGTAAGCTTAACAAATATAAACTTAATTTTAAGGCACGACGAAACGCACCGATTCCGGCCGACATGGAATATTTGAGAAGCTTCTCATTTTAATCTGTTTGTCTGACTTTCGCAAGAGATGTAGTGCAGTAAAAAGACATTAGATGGTGTTACTATTGAAATCTCAACAACTATCGTTGAAAACTAAGGAAGACGCCTTGGAAATTTATTCGCCAACGTTCATACACAATCCTCCAGCACAGATCATTGTAAATGACGACAAAATGGTCCTTAAATGATGGTTTTACCTAACTATTATGAAAAATACATCGGTTACACATTGCTAATGATTCTCATCGGCCAACTCGGGAGAGGCGATACGCCTTAGCTGCGTTTCTAGATCCTGTGGTTCTATAATATTGCAGTTCTATCATGAAAATCAGAGAGTGGGTAACAGATCTGATGACCAGTTTGTCTTGAATAGATCAATCACAGATGCTATTCAATGTATAAGGATTTGCATGTTGCTGTAGTTTAGATTTCGAAATGGCATTCGATAGACACACAATGAGCTGAAGTACTATGGCAGCCAGGAGCTCCATAAATCTACGTACTGATAATCTTGGATTTATGTACGATGAAGCGAAGATAAAAATAAGATGGTCCCTAGGAATTATCGAAGTATTTCCAATAACAGTCCGTTTACATTAGGGAGGTGTTTTAAGTCCAATACTTACTTATAGCTACATCCCGGAATGAACATGGGCCTCAGCCAATTTTCCTGGTCCTTAACTAACTGCCTCCAGTCGCGCACTTCAAGTTGGTTGAGGTCGGTTTTTATTGTCCACTTAAAGTGAGATCTTCCTCTACTGCATCCGACGTCTGGCTGGAAATTTAAGACTCTGCGAGCCAGAGTGTAAGTGCCAATTCGCTCTCACATCTTAACCACCTTAAAAGTCCAATGCGGAGCCTTTAACCGGGTCTATATGTCGCTGTACAGCTATTGGTTCACTCTTCGTCTCCATAGCTCGTCAACACAAACGGGACCCGAGATTTTTTGAAGAATTTTGCTTTCAAAACGACTAAGGATTTCTTCACCCGCTTTTGATACGGTCCATGCTTCCGCGCTTTAGAACAAGACTGGAATGATCAGTGTCTTGTATATGATTTCCTTAGTAATTTGATTGAGGGCTTTTCTACTACATTGCTGCCTTAGAAGCAGTTTTAGTTCTGATGAGATGACGCTGTCAGAGTAATTTATGGAACCGAGGTAGACAAAGTACCGTACTACCTCAAAGTAATATCTGCCAATGGTTACATTCTGTCGTTTTGACAGTATATACATGGATGTTTACTGTTACA
Source organism: Rhingia campestris (assembly GCA_932526625.1). Lineage (NCBI taxonomy): Eukaryota > Metazoa > Arthropoda > Insecta > Diptera > Syrphidae > Rhingia > Rhingia campestris. The sequence goes on from OW052182.1 coordinate 110,276,081, forward strand.
CCCGTCTTTGCTTTCCTTTCTCTAGACTAGACTAAACGTGAATTTTACATCACGTTGAGTCTGACCAATATTGTCAATATCTTTGGAGGATGATAGTAGTTTGACAGATTTAGGTTAGGTGAGGTTGTTGCGATCCTGATGGAGTATATTTCCTCCCAAATAGTTAATATGAATCACATATAATCTGATACAAATGATAAGAAACTTTGAAAGATACTTGGCAAGGAACCTTATCATGGTAATAATACCTTACATACATTCATATTAAGTTAAATTAGGTAGGTATACTTAAAGCCATTTAAAAAAAATCGCCATTAAGATGAATTTTTTTAAATTCAACGTCAAAAGCAAAAATATTGCAAGTCTACTGGCCATTCATTGTTTGAAAAAGGAACACCCCATTTTATAATTCACAAATCCAGAGGTATATCGTGTCAAGATCAGAATCCCCTACAAATCACAGTCACAGCCCCATTGCGTAATACCGCCATCATCAACAACATGCGCGTGCATTACACACAATTACTGTTTATTACGCTCCTTTAGACCTTCAATAAGTCGCGTTCAAGTGCATAGACAGCTAAAAAAACACACACGAAGCAGAAATAATAATAACTGAACCACTAACTATATTCGATGGCACTTATGTGCAATGTTAGAATAACAAACGTCGTCGTCCTTTCGAGGGCATAAATAATACGCGCGCCCTCTCGCCCCTTCACCCAATCCAAGTTCTTGTTCTAAGGATTAAATCCATTTTCGCTACTGAATACAGTTACAAAAAAACACAACAAAAAAAATATCCAATAATGGATTCAGCGCATAGCCTACATCTGCTCGTTGGATATATACCCTAAATAACAATGAAGTCGTCCTCAGCACAGCAACTACACAAAAAAAGGATTCACTCTCTAGCAATAATAATAATAATAAACCAGGAGCCTATAATGCCACGCAAAACAACAATGAACAAAAAGAATGATGACGAAAAAAACTCCAATCCAGCATATAAAATACACAAAACCGGGATACACAGTCCCAAATAAGGGGCGTGCCTACGTTTGCTCTGAAGTGGCGAGAGTACCTTCTTATGTAACAGAAAGCATCAACCTCTTGTCCTGTTCCCGTTCTCTTAGTGTTCCGCGCGACTCAAAAGGACTCTTGAAACTCCAGTGTATATCTCCACTCAAGTTCATGCGCCTGCCTACGAATACACTCACACGTCATACGAAACCTCTTCACACACCACTCCAGCGATACGGACTCTGTGATTGGTCGTCATCATCGCATCTTCCCTTGTAATCCCCGAGTACCTAAACAGGCCTCAAACAATGGCCGGGGGTACTAGTAGAAGCCGAGCTCTTCATACGCCACTTTATGGTGGTTGGTTGGTTATACTCTGTATGTGTATGTGTATGAGTGTATCCTTAGAGAGGCTAACCACTCGTTAGAGTACAACACCATAAGTGGCTTGTGTCGGGGTTGAGTCGAGAACATGAAGATGATAGTGATGGCGTATCGTGTACTCAAAAAATAAATAATGTTAATGTGCAGAGGTGGATGTGTGCGTATGTGTGTGTGTATGTATGTTATGAGGAGGATATTCGAGAGGCCGCCAGAAGGACATGAGAAGCCACTTATCGTGTGTTGGGCTGTTTTAGTTCTCGATGACACTTCAGTTCAGTTAAAAGCGGAAAAATATTTATCTCCTCGTCGATCCTCGTCGTCGTAGTCGTCGGAAGTTCATTGAGAGCACACACGCAATAAATTTTGTTGGCTAATACTCGCGCGTGACCACCTTAACCGTGATATCTGTTTTATATTTTTTTGTTCTGTGAACTTTACAACAAGTGCTTACAACTTTTATCCCCATTGGGTACCGAAAGCAAAGTGAATGTGGATTATTGTGAAGAAATCATCATTGAACGTTTGAATCTTTTGAGAAAAAAAAACAAAATCAAAGTGGCTGAGAAACGTAAGCGGTCTTCGTCGACTTCGCGGTCGCCGATTGAAACACTGGGAAGAGACGAATTAAAAATACCCTCTTTTGGACATACCATGAGTAGTTTGATGCATCATCATCCTGCGGCGGCAGCAGCAGCAGCGGCAGCGCCGTTTTTAACCTGGTCCCCAATTTTGCTGCCACCGTGGGGACACGCTTTGCTGCCGGCTGCGTTTTATCCGGCGGCTTTAAGGAATGCTTTACCAGGGTAAGAAGCATACTTGGATATTCATTTTATTCATCTAGAACTGAAAGTTCAGTCAATATGTTAGGACCCATTGTCAAAATTTGATCATCCTCCATTGAGAAGATCTAATATAAAATTGGACGAACATTTCTTTAACGAGAACTAAGGAAAAAGTTCTGAATGTCAGATAGTGGATTTAAAAACCACTTGACACAGCGGAATAAGGACTTTCCAAATACTTGACCAATTTAGCAGAAAACATACAAAAATAGATTTATTTTGTAAGAGTGGAAACAAATCTTGTCTATATTATAATTAAGCCGAAAACGAATTCCTCACAAAATGAATTTATATAGGTAGTTTTACTCCTTTCCTTTTTTTTAGGCTAAGGCTATATAGGGTTTGAAAAGAAGGACCTAAATACTTCGAAATTTCGGATTGGTTTTATTCAGCATACGTTTAAGTCACACAAAATAAATAAAATTGAAGTCGAAAATTGTTTATCGCTTAGCATAAATATTTGCCGAATAAACAATCAATTCAGCAAAAGTTTTTGTTTATTTTATCGAGGGTGGATTTTAAAACTTTATCTCTTTTTGCATTCAAACCTTGGCACGTAATAATTCCCCTTCGCTTAAGGTTTATATTATCGAATGTCATTAATTTGAAGCTTTGAAGGAATGATTCGCCAAAAATATATATATATATATATTAGAAAGATTTAAATTGTTGGCAACAAAACCAATTCAGTCCAAACTATGTGTATTATATGTGATCTTTAAGCCGCCGATGAAGAATAGTTAAGCTTTGCCTAATACTATTATTATAGTATTTTTAGATTATTTTAATGTTTTTAATTATGAGTTATTAAAAACTAAACATTCTTAAGAAATACAGACTATAAAAGTAAAAAAAAAGAGATAAATAACTTTCAAAACTAACTTTTCTAACAAATATTTAGCGCAGGTTTATATCAGGTATCTTATCTAATTGAAAAGATATTCAAAGTTTAGGCGTGATGTGCCAACAAATAAACATTTTTAAACGCTAAAATTGATGAAGATTGATTTTAAGAACCCAGCACTTGGTATATAGGAACTTTATGGTATTATTCCTTCGGTAGCCAAGCCCGAAATATTTGTGATGGACCTTAAGGGAACACATCTGCCTTTTGATAACAATTATAATAATAAATAAAATAGAAAATAAAAACAATTAACCCATTCAGCACTAATTCAGCAGATTTTTATCCTAATTGTACTTCTAACACAAACTTCTAAGCGGTCATTTGCATATGAAAAAACTTTGACGGTGGGTTTGGTATAAACATTTTAATCGAGAAGCAAACATAATTGGATAAAGACATTTACCGTTAGACAGTCAAGAAAATAATAAGACAAAATAAACTCGTTGTCTCTGTTAATGCAAGTGGAAAAGGAGGTCTGAAACATGTGTCTTTTTTTCAACTTCATTTTTAATTGAAAAACGGACTTAAACTAAAACCAATCGCAAATCCCATTTCCTCTACCATTTCTTTGTTTTAAAATCCTCCGCTTTAAGCTGTCCAACTGCTACCACACCACATCCGGAAACATTTAATGAATTTCCTTGCCGATCCGATTAAACCTGACCGGACCCAAAATCTCCTCACAAACCTGTCAAAATCCTCAAACCAAAAATAAATGAAATTAAATTAACTTCTTAAAATTTCCGTTTGTTTATGCAAATCATCGGATCATCTCAATGTTTGTCTCAGCCCCGACATGGCCTAAGATTAAAATATTTGCAAAACTGACTTGACACACATACACCAACATGGTGCGAAATAGAATTTCCCGCTCGGAATTAGCAAGTGCGAATAATCCCCTTAAAATGTGACCTCTTCGGCCAAACACCGGACAATACACTCAACAACAACAACAAAATAGCGCATCCATGGGAAAATCCTTGTCCGTGCAATTTTACCTGACAAGGTACTGCGCTCATATCATGGATAAATTCAAAACACATGTTTTAGATTGCCTTGGGTTTTCCGCCCAAATTCCCATCCATATGGGTTTTTGGCTCGTGAATTCCCCAGTTTTTGAGCACAGGTTTCGACTCGATAGCCGGAGCTTCTGGGAAGCCTATGCATATACAAGAGACTGGTACAGCTCACGCATTATAATCGACGACTAGGTTTGAAGATTTTTATTTTTATTATATTTTCTCGATGCTAATGGGATTTCCCTCAGTGCATAAGTAACACATCTGGTTCTGGATTGTGTTGGTGTTGCGCGCACACCTTCTCTGATCCTTTTATCAATGAACTCAAGTCGCACAACATTATCGATATCCTGCTAAAGTTACCATCTCTATTTATTTTTATTGTTCTAATTGTTTTCGTTTTTGTGTTCATTCATTACAGCCTGTTCGATAGTAAAGTTCCTTCATCGCAGAGGTCATCGGGATTTCACATATCGGATATCTTGAACTTAGATGGTGCCGACTTGAAGGTAAATGGCGGTGCAAGTGTTGTACCACCTACAGAATCAACCGCGGCAACACTTGCTAACAACAACAATAACAGCACAACCAACAACAATGCAAATCAAAATTCAACGGACGGCAGCGGTGATTCAACGGATACGCCAAACAATAACAACAACAACAGCACTAGTAGCAACAACAACGATCGAGTAGATGTGAATGGAAGTAGTCATGGTTCAGCGGTGGCGGCCGCTGCGGCTGCGGCACACTTGATCGGTGCTAGTGCTCATAATGTCGGCCAATACCTGCCGGGGAATGGAAGTTTTGGAGAAGATATGTCACCGTACCATTTGACACATCCGATACTGCCAGGCCGGCCATGGATGAAGGAGAACGATATTTATGGTGAGTTTGATATAGCATTGTATTTGAGTTAATTTTTTTTTACGACTGCGAGTTTTTCAATGAGTTGTTGGTTTTCGATTGTATGTTTTACTTGAAAAGAATAGGCGTGTTACACTAACGGATCCCTCAGAGATTTTCTATCGCTGCTATAGCTGAGATTTTTTTTATTCCTTGGAATAACATTATCAGCATACAGCAACTTATTCTGGCAAAGGTTTTCTTACTTCGCAGCTTCAAAAATTTAGATCAAAATATCAATAGTAAAACATTTTGATTCTTCCCCTTGAATTTACGGAGGTCACAATAGATAATATGAAATGGACATGACCACCATCAATACTGAGTTTAATTTAAACATTGACCCCTTATTATTAGACGCTGATTATCTAATCAGTGACTAACTTTTGACATTTGTGCGAATATTTCTTATGGGGAAAACTGTCAAGTTAGTTATTGGTTAACTTATCAGCGTTTATTAATACGGGGGTGAAAATACAAGTTCTTCATTCTATGCAATATGTAGGTATTGTAACCTGATATCATTGAACATAAATTAAAAATCAACTAAGTTCAAATGCTGTCTGTTAACTAGATTTGCATATCTTAAAGTTTTTTTAAACAATTTATGAAATGCTAAGTTTTAGGCGTTCGAATTACTGTTTTACACTGTTTTAAACTTAACAATATACAATCTTAACTCAAACAAAAAAAAAACTAACTTTTAATACCACCTACGTAGATATTGTCCAGATAGCCTAGCTAATTGTTGTGTAAACCTAAATTGATTAGATTAGATGCGATTTAGTAACGTGACCGCTTTCAGATCAGCACTGGTGCATATTTCAATTAAAAAAACGATTAGCTCCGATTAAAGCTAGTAGAGCATTAATGATTTTATTACCAGAAATTGTACTTATGCACTGCTATTTATAGTCCCTTAAAATGCCGACATTGTTTTGAGAAACTGTAACACATAGGGTATGGTATGACAAGGCGGCTTATTTTCACAAATGACATTTACTGCAGATATCAATGGGACGCAAAATCAAAATGTGCCAATTTGCTTGAGTGGTAAAAATGTAATGAGGCAACATGCAGAACCGATTTAAGCCAACATTTTCCCCTTATTTGAAAGACTTTAACGATATAAGAACTGCAAACCATGTTACAATAATTTGATTTTAGCTTGTTAAGCTTTGGTATGTATAGGGTGCCAACATAAAAGTTTGACGTTTCACAAACAGATTAAAACGATTTAGAAATAAAGCTTTTTGCAAAAATATGAAATTCCGCTGGAATAACCTCCAAAGTCAGAATGTAGTTGTATGCAACATCATACGTATAAAGAATCAAACATCATGGAGGGTATTTATATAAAACTTTCAGTATAAATCGATATACATACTTACTTTTTTGAAAATTTGAAAATTGAAACAACATTAGAAACAACGCTTGTAATTTTCAAGATCCCTACATCGATTACTAGCCTTCATATTCCGAAATGGCATTAGTAACCAACTTATCATGTTTTGATTTCCCAAGTCAAATGTAAAACAACATTCCCTCAGGGAAACCCAATTTCCGAAATAACTCGGTCTCTCCTTCACTGACACATTAGGGGACAATCTAAATTGCCGTCATTCCTGGATACTTTGTATGTTGGCAATTGTCGCGCACATACCACCAGTAAAGAGATAATACATAGCAAACCTTTTTTTCGGCTGCAATAGAAAAGCAACAACAACAACAACAACGGTGAAATAAAATAACAAAAACCGTCGGACACACAGACCGGAAGGATGGCATATTAGATCACACCTCTATTTGAGGTTTACACTAGGGGTTCGTCCGGAATTCACATTGTGTCATTGTTATTGCATTGTGTGTGTCTATATGTCTTGTGTGTCCTTGTTCGGGAGGGTTGCAAAGGTAGTATGGAATAAGCGAGTGACAAATCAGGATATAAAACACGCAAAGTTGAATAGGACGCGCTCTCATTCATCACAGCATCGAATTGAATTCGGAAAGAGAATGAGGCATTTTAAGGACATTATAGGTGGTAAACGGAAACAACCCATGGGATATTATAATGCTAAACTGATTGACGACTCTTTGGTGGATGATTGTGAATTAGAATTTAAGGGTGTGTACCGAAAAACCCCGAAACAATTTTCCGTGTTAACCTTTCTTCTATCCGCATATAAATATACGTACGTCTGCCTATTCTTGTCATTAATTGTAAGTTAAAAAGTTATACACGAAAAATTTGTTTGGTTTGGTATCGATCTGTGGGCAGATGTTTTTTTTTCATTCGAGGATTAAGTGTTTGGCTGTAATTTGGACTTATGTGTGTATGTTAAAGAACGGGTGCGTGGTTTTTATAACCCTTTTCTTGGTGGAAAGTGATTAATAAATGCTGAAAGGATATTTGTCAACATTGGTCGATTCTTACGTCTTTACTGATTTCTTTGTGGAAGAGGTTCACACTGTTTTTATTTATGAATAATACCAGTAGTCTTAGTATGCTTAGTCCTAATTTTAAAGTCAATTTAAAACACATACTAATAAACTGTTTTTCCTTCTTTTTCCTTGCAGGAATACAACAAACAGCCAGTCCAGATAGTACCTCACCAGTTACCTCCGAAGTGTCGTACACCTACATCGGTTCCAACTGCCAAACATCGCCAGCCCTCTCGTCCGACTACAAAGCCTACAGTCGATCAGCAGACGAGTCCACAGATCAGCTCCAAAACCTTTCCAATCCGAATGCCACCATCAACAAAAACAGCGATGACAGCATCATCGAGGACGGCATCGATGAGGATATCATCGACGATGACGACCAAGACTCGTCGGGTGCTGCCGGCCAAGATCCCTCCATTCCGCATAAGAAACGCAAGAGACGAGTCCTCTTCACAAAAGCGCAAACCTACGAACTAGAGCGACGATTCCGCCAGCAAAAGTACCTAACAGCACCCGAGCGGGAGCACTTAGCCAGTCTGATTCGTCTTACCCCGACCCAGGTGAAAATCTGGTTCCAAAACCATCGATACAAAACAAAACGAGCCCAAAATGAAAAGGGAGTATATGATATGAGCGGCATGCATCCGCATTCCCATCATCCATCGACGTTGCCCTCTCCTAGACGTGTCGCCGTACCAGTGCTCGTACGCAATGGAAAATCCTGCCTTGATGGTAAACCCCAGGAATGTGTAACAACGTCACTAGGACCAGCTCACCATCATCATGTCCTCTCCGTCAATGGACCGTACCCGCATGGCCTTCTGCCACCCACTCATCACAATCGTGGATGGTGGCCTTAATGGTACTAGTAGATGTCACTTGACAGACCAAACCAAAAAAAAAAAAACCGGGACACAAGTAGTGCGACTCGAATATTGGACAATAAATTTTTTTTGTTAGAAATTGATTTGTGAATTGGTGCAATAATAATAAAACTCAAAATTAGTCTCAAAACAAAACAAAAAATTGGATAAACAAAAATTGTGCACTGCAAGGGAAACAAAATGGCCGCCGCCGGAAGCCAAGAAAAAACCTGTAGAAAATAACGAGCGAGCATATAAATATATTTATTCATTTGAATTGTTCTTTTGTAAATATGAATTGAACATTGTTCGACAAACGTTCGTATACAAAATATGTGTGTAAATATGTTTCATTCTGTGTAATTATGTACAAATACTGTGAAAGAGGTGGAGCGTGTTGATGGTGATTTTTATTATTTTTTTCTCTGTAAAATTGTATAAACAAAATGTAAACAAAAACAAAAACCAATCCACCAATTTATTATATTAGCACAATGAATATTAATTAGTTTTTAAATTGTGTACAGTTTTAAAAGAGAAGAAATATAGATAATTTATTTAAAAAAAAATTAATTGTGAGGTTATTTTCTAAATTTAGTTTTACTTGCAGATTTTTTTAATCTTTACAGTTTGGAATGTAATTATTCCAAAAAAAGGCTGCAGATTGTGTAGATTTTTTTCTAAATGATTCGTGGTTCCAAAGGAAAGACATAATGTAAATATGCCTTGATTTTTGCAAATGGCGTCAAAAGTCAATGTCATTTGATATTAATGTTATAGACAGATAGAAAAATAAGTTGACAACAAGCAATGGAGCGATACACACCTGAAAAACTCTGAATTATTATTACTTTTTATTGACCTAATTTCTGGTTTGTTCTTTACTCTTTAAAAGCAGCGTGCATTCGTTAGACTACTTCCTTTTGGGGTATTCGAACTCTCGCCTTTACCACTAGTCTTGAAACTATTCGGAGTCAGACTCAGGAGGTGGTGATTGGGCCGATATGCTTTTTTTAACTTAAAACCATCGATTTTACACCTAATTTCATTTCTAATAAACTGACAGCCATTTCATATTATTACGAAACATAAGTTATGTTCCACTTTGTATATGCGTGCTAAGGGTGGACTCTGTTCTTATACACGATCTAACTTAGAATGACGGAGAGAGGAATCAATGGAAACTGTTAATCTAGAACTCCGAATATGCAATCACTTGTGTTCTGGGAGTTAACCTCCACAAATCTAAACCGGTCTTATTCACAAGGAAGTTCCGCATATTGATCCTGCTTAAAAAAAAAAACGTCGTCATCATAGCCGCTTAGACAAAATCAAATACCTGGATCGCATTTTGAATAGAAACCTAAGGTGGAACCCAAATATACAAGAATCTTATGGTCAATAACAAAAATCATTCTTCCGAGTATTACAATATTCATTCCTCTAATAAAAAAAGCTTGTTCCAACAACCCATGGCTTAATCAAAAATGCGAACAAGTAATAGCAGGGTTTAGGCAATCAACTGCAGAGCAAAGACTAGTTTTTATGAATAGTAATATTGCTAACCAAAAAAATTAAGACACAAAGAATGCTTACAACGACAACAGTAATTAATAAACATCTAACATGAGGGCGAAGACGAGAGCTACTAAAAAATTGTAACAAGGTTGCCGGAGATTCACACATCCACAGATCCAGGAAAAAATCCCACAAACTCCAAATCGATACTTACCACCATACAAAAAATTTGTGTCAATCAGTGGCAATACCATGTATATGCTGTCATATACTAAGGAGATCGTCTATATGGCCACATATACATGGACAATGGACATATACATAGTAAAATGCAGACCTATAGTGCAAAATGGATCCTGAGGAACCATTATAAACTGGAGGTCCTCTTATTTGTGTCAAAAATAATAACTTTGCACACAAATGAAGGGAGAAGCTAGTTGTATGACCCGTTAATGTCAGATATTGAATTTTTTAAGCCCGCGGTTTTCAATTACTAACTAGATGGGCGATGTAGTAAAGGGTTTTCCCACCTTATGTGGCGCGCACAAATAATTAAACCAACCTCAACTAACTTAAAGCGTAAATGGTGGCAGTTAGCTTATTGGTTGAGGCCCAGGTTCAACTCAGACAGCCTTACTTTAGTAAAAATTAAGTCAGAAAGAATGGACTCAATAGCCGTTTCTATTTTTCCTTTTTTGAGGTGAAATGACTATTTTATCTCGTTACACTGTAAGTCGGTTGAACATTATTGTGTGACGAAATACCGTCACATTTTAATCGCTTATAACTACAAGACTAATAATGTAAAAAACAATGGTTGCGCACTTATCCGAAAGATCATGTAAATATGTAGGTTTCGGTTAGACACTGATTGTTTGGCAGATGTCATCGCATTTATATAGGACTATAAGCGTACTCCGTACGAAAAACGAAAGGCTTTGTTTAAAGTTTTACATACCTATAAGGACCAAACACACCGAGCAACCGAAACCGAAACCGAAACTTTTTTAAAAAACTGCTAATTACTTCCAACTTTCTGTGTTTTTCAAATACTTCTTAAATAAACGAGTGGTGGGTGCACGACTGGGTCGTACGCAACTTTCTCTTTCACAGCAAGTTGGACGTTAGATCATATCATAAGCATTTTGATTATTGATGCCAAAATGATATAAATAATATCGAAATATATTTATACGAATGTTTACTTCGATTTTGAAGGAATCGATGTCAATGTGAATAATAATGATTTTCTGTTATTGGCCAAAACTGAAAATTCCGTTTAGTGATAGTTGGGCTAAAACTAATTATGTAGAATTGCTTCAAACTGTAATTGTAGTATATATATTAAATTTCATTCAATTTGACATAGTAGTTTGCGAGAAATTAACAATTTTCTTTATATGGCCCAAATGACAAAATTCGTTATATGGATTTTCTCGAAAAAACTGGGTATGCAGTTTTGTTGGAACTAATATGGTTATAGTATATATAAAGTTTAATCAAAATCGTTAGAGCCGTTTTCGAGAAAATTTTTATATGGCAGGTACCATTATTAACATGGCTAAAAGCAAACAAAAAAATGGCCTAGAATTATGACCAAAACAAGCTTGGATACGAAGTTTGAAGAAAATCGGTCAAGCCGTTTAGGCTGGGGAGACCATTACAGACAGACGGACCGACGGACGGAATTCCAAAAACCACTTTTTTAGGCTCCGCTATCATCGTAATGTTAGAATCAATCAAAATCTCGAGGTCGAAAATTTTTACGAAAACAATATCTTTCTCTTTGTAAGAGAAAGTTAAAAATATCAATAAACCACACTAATCTCATTTCCTTTATTTCTTAAAATCTTTATATTTTAATATAAAATGATTTTATTTGTTTTACGTACCAAAATTTTACTTTTTCATTTTGCAGTTTTTCATTTCTTCGTACCGAAACTTGCAACTTTTTTTCTTTCGTTGTAATTTCAGTTTGCCACTCGTTTTTGATGTCAAAGCGATTTTTTTTCTGTTTCTGTTATATTTTCGGTGGGAATGAATTGTCAAAACTGAAAAGAAAAAGAAAAATAATAAAACGAAGTTTCGGTTTTGGTTGCACGGTGGGTTTGGCCCTATAGTTTGGAAATTCGTTAATTTGGATATGACGTTGTGAAGGGCTCGCCGAGAACTACAAGAACCTTAAAGTAATGCAATAGAATTATTCAGCTGAATATAAGTAAAAATCGATATTAAAAAGAAGATTTAAAGTATTTAAAAATGTCATCTCATATGGCTCGTAAATATGCTCGGAATTATAGAAAACGCGAGTCAGGGGAAAACTCTCAGATGAATTCTACTTGATGTTATTACTTCCCTTGTGATGATTGGAAATTTTTCGAATTTTGTAAAAATGAGTTATTTAATGGCATTTTTCAGAAATTTATTTGAAATTTAAATTTGCTCAAAAACGGTTCTTACAATTTTGATTTAATTGTACAGCTGAGGTGATGTAGACGTATTTTGGATGAATACTGAATATTATTTTTCCCTAAAAATAATCATAACGGCAATTCACAAATTTAGTATATTCTCCCAAATGGGTTAGGGATTTGAACCGATTTTTTTTTATTAAGTGGCGAATAACGAAACTAACTAAATTGTCCAATTGAATAAGGTTTTGAATAGATTTTGTAACTTACTTAACATTGTATTTGAGTATTTTATGTTTTCTTATATCAATGCATATCAATCTATCAATGGGATAAAAGCTATTTACAGCTATAGTTATAGTTATTATTTAAATGACTTATAATTGACAAAGGAACTATTTAATTTAATTTAATTTAATTATTTAAATGACTTATAATTGACAAAGGAACTATGTATTAGATTTCTGTATATATTATTACTTTTACGAATTCATAAAAAAGTTGAAAAAAATGCAAATATGGCAACACGTCAAAGAAGGACTCAACGAAATAGAAAACGGAAAGCAACAACGCCTTCTGACAAACCAGAAAAATCCCGTATTTGAGCCAAACTAATTAATAAAAAAAAACTGATTTTTGCCGCTAAATATCTGCACCGTTCAAATTGAAAAAAATGTCTTATGTTCGGGCGAAGACGATAGAAAAATGTATTTCAAAATAAAGGATAATGAACAAAGGACAAAATGTTTGCGGTGAACAACAGAGTTTTTACTTGCCTGTATACGTACTGTAGGGAAGTATTTTGATGACGCGAAATTTCAAGTTTAGATTTTTACAAATTCTTAAGTATTACGAGACTGGATACTTAGTTGTTTTTTTTCAAAAACAGTTACGTAACGGTACATTTTAATGGATTTTTTTTTAATTTGTATTTTTATCAAAAACGGCTCTAATGACTTTGGTTAAATTTTTAAGCTTAGATGGTGTAGACGTGTGTTCCTGCATACTTATCTTTTTCCTTAAAAATTAGTATAACGGTAATTCATACATTTGATAATTTCTGGAAAGCAAAACATAGAACTTTATCCAAATTTTATGAACTGCTTAGTGGGGTCCTAAGAAGTATATTTCAGATAACAGACTTTGTCAAATGAATGAATACTTTGGATTCCTTATATATATTGGACACTCAATTGTTTGCAAAAAATAAAAAAAAAACACTATTTAAAATTACGTATTTCTCACTAATGAACAAAACAATTTTCTGTAAACTCGTGATTTTTTATTAACGAATGTATTTTCATTTTATGAAACATTGCTCAAATAACGGTCTATATTAGTCAACATTTTTGATAGTTTTGTTTTTACCCAATTTGATTTGCACGGTTTTTATTAAATTGCCTAGCTCATATATATATCTATATATATTATAATATTTCCCAAAACGGCCACACACATAATTGCTATTAAGGCAAAATGTTTGCATAAAACTTTATAAAACCACAAAACTCTTCTAAATGTTTGGAAAAGTTTGTGCGAGTTGTGTCAGACCTTTTATTTTCTTTATTTGCAGATTAAAATATATGAAATTCAAATTTTTCCCGCAGACTTATTATTTCACAACATGACTAAAGTTCATTTCTATTATTTTCCCCACCACTACTGTATATAAGATGTAATATAACTAACTTTTCTCAGAACGACTTAGATAAGTGGTGGAACAACTATGGTAAAATTTTATGATATGTTCCACAGCTGATACAATGAAAGCAAATATAAGCCTAGAAGGCTACAATACAGTAAACATGATTTTGATACTTAGACTTAATCCACAAATAGGTAGGTAGCTACATCTAATCAAAATATCTGTGGTTTGAAGGCGCTATAACAGAATCCGCCTTCCTGTTCACCACAATCAGGGAGGAGTGCCTCAAATAAATAACATAACCACCATGTACGTATATATGCATATTATAGAATTATAGCAAATTCGAATGAAAAACTCCGATCCCAAAAGAGAACTTTGAACCTAAATTCGAAATGACGTAGTATATCTAGTTATAGACCGTTTTTGACATTTGCCAATGTATAAAGTTCAAGTACAGTCATAATTTTTAACCAGTTTCCCATTAGGCAAAAGAGATATAAAAGAAAAAAAAACAGCTAATGATTTATCCACCTCAAAGGTGGGTATATTATTGATACTAATCAAGCTTTCAAATTGTCTTATCACAGTCAGATAAAGTGAAAGAGCGTAGAGAGAACCACAACGCGCACTTCGTCATCTTTTTATTAATTCTTGCTTCTTGTGGCCATAAAACCACCAAAAACGAAATTGTATTTACCATAGATTGCCCCCCGAAAATATGATATACGACCGTTAGTGTGTGTACACGCCAGCAATAAACCTTAATTCCCTACAACGTTTTATTGGCATTGTTGGAGCATTATTATGATTATTGGCCCCGGGCCCGGACTAAAGGGTGACTTGACTGACAGTCGATCACTTTTGTTAGTGCTGCTGGTGTTGCTGCTGTTTGAACGGTTATCTACACAGTTTTTCTGTGCTATCACCAGCAATGTATCTACAAATAGCTATTACACCTCTACAACAGTCGTTATCTGGTCAAATATCATAAGCGGGTATCTGCGCGCTGGTCGTTTATTTGTTTAGTTACTGTGCTCCATAAAAGTGTGTGTGTGTGTTTTTTCTTGTCTACAACTACCTATTTGTGAGGGGTATACGTATGTAGGGGACACCCAAACCGAGTTGAAGTGTAATCAGTACACGAAGTGAGTGTACTGAAACAGATAACAATCCAAAGTGGGTATAGCATAATTGCTCGATGGGAGGAGTCTCGGAATGGCAATGGTTGAAGCCGATTCGTCGGGAATGTAGGGCATTGTTTAAAATCCAATTAGAGAGACAATTGGTGTGATGTTGAGGAAGGATGCAGATTGCTGTGAAAAGGTGTAGCAGGAGGGTAGAAAACGGAGTACGACTTATCACGCTTACGGCTGAGCTGTATGAAGAATGACTGATCAGATTCTGTTTCAATTCGACAGCAGTCGGAATTTAAAAGGCCAGTGGATGAGAATAGACGTCAAACAGCTATAGATTAGCAGAGAGCTTCGTTGACTGTTGACTCTTCAGAGATTGTGATTTAACTGGAGATTAACTTTTTGGCACTTTGGCTTGAGATAAGCGTCTGTTTTGCGTTTTAAACGACTTTAATTTAAGGTGAAGAAGATACGCTCCTGGTACGATACATACCGCATTTGCTACAGTAAACCCCAGCTAATTCTCTAGTTTTGAATCATTCGCTTGTCTTGTACTGTTAAAAGTATTCTGATATATCCTTGTGATTCCGTATGACATTTGGGTCTGTTACGAATTCTATTATTACGTGGTTATTTGAAGAAGCGGGCTATTTCACGGTTTGAAAAGGTTTTCGAAAAGCTTCATTACAAGTTTTATTTTTCTTTCTTCTTTGCCCATTTTAATAATATTAGTAAATATAAGTACTTATTTTATATTGAAATTAAATTAACTTATTATTTCTTTTTGTCCAAGCACTTATGGCTACCTGATCACTGATCAATATAATTGGACAGTCTAATCAAAAACCAACAAAATGAATTAAAAGTGCCGCTAATAGTTTTTAATCAATATATTTTTGTTGTATTTAGTATTAACGTTTCTTTATGTAAATTAATGTTTTTTCTATCCTAAAAAAAAAATCTAAAACCTAAATCATATGTGTCTAATTAAGTCAACTGGACTGTATCTATTCTATGGACTACCCCTTAATGTTCTGTTGGATTTCATGCAGCTAGTCTTTTAGTTAAAATCATTCCCTTAGGGCCCAGTTATAGCTATCATTGAAAACCATCATTCAAAATGTTCTTTTTTCTTTTACTTTTGCGGCTTTTAATATATTATTGCCAAGTTGGTGTTGAAATAAAGCTTATGAATTTTATTAAAAATGATCCAAAAATATTTTTTTTTTGCAGTGAACAAGATTTGTTTTCATGTTCATTTCTTCATTTGTTCCATTTTGTCATTCTTTTGTATGATCAACCGTTACTTCATGTATGGTTCATCCCCCACTGAGATCATTTTAATTGCAGAATTTTCCAATGATTGCTGTAACCAATTTCTCAAGCAAAATGGCAATTCCATCAATGTGTTTCAATGATGCTTTTCAATGATAGCTATAACTTGACATTTAGTATAACAGCAATGTCCCTCTTTAAGCTCTCTTGGAGTTGCCCAAGATGGTCGATTGCAAAGAAGTTCTCATAGGGTTACCATCTACTGATTTTAATTGCGATTAACTTTTTAGATGCCGATCCAATTATGTATTTGCCATATTAGTCCCAGGAAGACTTTGTAGATACTTTACTACTATTTACTCACAGACGTACCACAAAAAAATGAAACCGGATTTGAAAAGTTCCTGCTTAATCGCCACTGAACAGTCGGAAAGTCCAAGGGCATACGAATGTTTGCGCGCATATTTCCTTTTCGGGACAGGGCCCAACGGAGCTATATTCAGACAACTGAGTTGCGATCACAGGAGATCCTGTCTTAGGAATGTTTTTTTTTTAACAGATATTCTGTATGAGAAGTTTGAGTCCTTTGACTAAGGCAAATATTCGTTTTCCAAAATAGGTATTCTGATAAATTCAATAATTTCCGAGGAAAAGATTTCCTGAGCTATTAAGAGCTTCTCTCCTTTTAGGTCTCCGGGACCTGAAGGCATACTGCCATAGTTATGCTACAGAGAGCGCAAGACCTACAGGCTGGCGTCAATTTTTAGAAGCTGCTTAATACTAAACCACGTACCCTACTCGTGGAGAAGCGCTCGAGTGGTGTTTATACCGAAGGAAGGCAAACGCTGTCACGAGACTGCGAAGGACTTCAGGCCAATCAGTCTAACCTCCTTTGTATTAAAAACCCTAAATCGTGTTCTGGATATCCACATGAGAAGTTTTCTAGAAGAATCTTCGCTATCCAAATCACAGCACGCCAACCTCAAGGGCAGATCAATGGAAGCTGCTCTCCACAAGGTAGTGCGGACAATCGAAAAATCCATACACTATAAAGAATACACTCTAGCCTCCTTCTTAGATATAGGAGAAGCTTTCAACAACATAATCACTGGAGCTATTCTTGAATCTCTGATCGAGCTGGGTGTGGAGGAATCTCGGAACAAGAATTATCCAGGCAACACTTGGCAATAGTCATTTAACTAAATTTGCTTATAGAGGAATGCCACAGGGCGGCGTCATCTCTCCACTACTCTAGCCAAGGGTTATGAATAAAACTGTAGTAAAATTAGTCGAGGAACGGGCAAAGTTGTCGTGTAAGCGGATGACGTGATGATACAAATAAAACAAATAACAAATTTTTGGCGCAACAGGCTCGTTAGTACCCAGGGCCTAGCTTTCTCACAACCATTCATGTGTGCGTGTGTACTTCTTGCACGATGGTGGCATCTCCTGTTTTATGCCGACTCCGAACGGCTAAGTTGAGATAAGCTATTCTTGACAATTGATACTACTCGGATGATTTGTCAGATCATCACGAGAGGAGGGCCAGTGAAAAATCATTTAGGTGTTGCTACGGCTGGGCATTGAACCCAGACCTTCTGCGCGGCAGTTCATCGCACTAACCATCGCGCCACTGAGCCCTCAACGTGGTGATACTAGTGTCTGAAAAATTCCCCTATGTGATAAGTGAAATCATGTTCTAAACAATGTTAGAACCTGGGCTGCAAGTTGTGGCCTCGGTGTAAACCCTAGCAAAACGGAATTGGTGCTATTCACCACCAAAATGCCCGATTTCACCCTCCCACGTCTAAATGGCCAACCACTCACACTATCCTCCAGCGCTAGGTATTTGGGTATCATGCTTGACCCAAAACATAACTGGAAACACAACATCGAACATTGAGAGAAGGAAGGCGTGTGTTGCTTTTATGTTGCAGTAAAAACTTTGGAAAACAGTGGGGACTTCAACCAAAGATGACCTTGTGGATGTACACAGCAGTGGTACGTCCAATTCTCACATACGACTCACTAGTATGGTGGCCCGCATTGAGTAAAGGCTACAACCTCACAAAACTAAAAAGACACTACGGGCGCACTGAGGTCTGCGCCAACGGATGCCCTAACTGTGCTATTGCATATCTATCCTCACGATTTACACGTTAAAGATACCGCTTTATGCAGCTCAGTAAGACTCAAGGAGTCAGGATGCTGGACTGCAAGGCCGTATGGCCACAGTACTATACTGGACTCGTTACCAAACGGCATGGTCACGTATTGCAGCGTATTGCAGTCGGAACTACTGGGTATCCGAGAGGCTTGCACGCTACTGGGGCGTGACACTACGAAAAAGCAAAATATTGCTATCCTCATAGATAGTCAAGCCGCCATTAAGGCCATCAACTCGACTGCCATATCATCCAAGCTGGTACAGGAATGCCGGAGCGAACTTGCACATCTGGACGAACGCTTAGGGTCACATTTCTCTGGCAGGGCACAGTGACATTGAAGGAAACGAGCGTGCAGACGATCTGGCCAGGCAAGGCTCATCTTTACACGGCTCACTTTCGGCAAGGGCACATATCCTGCTAGGTGCGGTTGAGGGACCAATCCACATATACTTTCTTAATAAGGCCGACTCCAAATGGAGAAGGTTAACAAATTGCGTCACATCAAGGGAGATATCGCCTACCTACGAAAAGAACAGAACAAACGACCTGTTGAATAGAACCCAAAAATTACGGCGATAGTCACGGGACATTGGACAAACTAGGGGTCCCATACAACCCCCAATGCCGCAGTTGTGGGAACACAAAACTCTCCCATGCAAATGTACGGCGCTATTAAGAGCCAGAATGCGTGCGTTACACCAACCATTCTTCGACAACATTAGCGACATCTCGGGTAAAAGGATACAAGATCTTATCCGATTTCTAAACCTCACAGGCTGGATCTAGAGACCGCTGTATCGCATCCACAACTATCATCATAATAAAGGTCACACGAGTTGTGGTAACAAAAAGGCACATAAGTGGTACTTGGGTTCATGCTGAACCGCCTCCACTATCTACCTTGACGTCGTGCTTTGGATTCACTACTCAATTAGATAAAAAACAATTGTCATGAAGCAACCAAGGGCATCGGAAAAAACTGACTTTATTATTGATGACCATGCAAAAAGTAAAAAAGAACACGACATTCAATTCGTATCTCCAGCTGCACCTGTAATGTTAATAAAAGGTGCAGCTATTCAACTACCGGAAGCCCGGCGAAAGGAGTATGGAAAACTGCGACATTTACTATGGTCCATGTTATAGTGTGCAGAAACAGCGACTATTCGGAAGTCTTATGTTTCGAAGAAACTAGCGAATGGTATTAATCCTCAATAAGGCAAAATTAGCCAATATAAGCTTAATATGAGCTTACAATCTGATGGAAGAAAAGATGACATTGGGGCTAATGATTGTATCTACGAGTTCCTGTACAAAACAGATACAACTTTGATGTAGTAAGGGAATTTGTATACCTCGCGCTAATACTCTATAACCGACATCCTATCAGAAATCCACGAAGAATAACTCTTGTCAATCTCTTCGAGCTACGAACGCATTCAGTAATAAAGTCCTCACACTTACTATTAAGGAGATCCTATGTATACAACGCTGATCATCCCAGTTCTCTTTTACGGCGCCTATATTGAGCAAAAAAATCTTCGGAAAACCTTTAGTTGGTTTGAGTTGATGGGCTATGAAAACAAAGATTCAACCAAGAACTTTTTGAGCTGTTCATTAGTCGCTTCAAATATCTAGGATATGTAGACCGAATGGACACCAATAAGCTTAAAAACATTAAACACCAGCCCATAGTTGCACTCTAGATCAGAATGCTTCCTTTTCATTCATACCGAAGCTATATGCATCTATAAATCTCTCACTTTCAATCGCCATAGTAATAATTCAAATATCCATTGTGCAACCCTCGTAATTAGAATCATTTCAAGGACATTTCTCAACGGATTAAGTACTTTGTTCGCCTTTCAGCAGCCTCATGTCGGATCCACGCACTAAATTACGTTCCAGACTTCCTCCTTTCTGACGTCAATCCTGTCATTTCTCTCTACGGTTAAACTTGCCGGACAATTGATTTTTTATTATCAATTTTTTTCATATCCAAAATTTATTTACTATTTCCGGATCGAGCTGACCGACAAACAGCACTACCACCAACAACAACATCCCGAGATAGACGAAGAATGGAATAATTTCTCTCTTCTCATACTTTTCATAGTTTGTGATGATTTTCCGGTACGAGAGTTTTCATAAAAAACGAACATACAATTAACAATGGCCAAAGG
Organism: Rhingia campestris; assembly: GCA_932526625.1. Taxonomy (NCBI): domain Eukaryota; kingdom Metazoa; phylum Arthropoda; class Insecta; order Diptera; family Syrphidae; genus Rhingia; species Rhingia campestris. Next base: position 110,296,806 of record OW052182.1, read on the forward strand.
AAGTGGAAATAAAAAGAAAATCCTAACAAATGTAACAATAATGCGAGAGAGTTTTACTTTTACTGACTTTTCCGATATGTCCGGCCGGCGACTCTATGTAGGCTAGAGGAGAACTGAATAAAAGTCAATCAATGACATCCCCTGCCATTGTGTCTAATGGCACACAATAAAGGGCTCTTATGGGAAGTTACAACGTATGAACAGAGCTCTAAACTGGGGGAATAGATATTTTACTGCGCAAAGACGATTAGGTCCGTTGTGTGATTGTAGAGAGTTTGGTCATCATGATGAGCCCTGCGAGGCGCAATAAATCTTTCAAAATCAATTTTTTTATTCTTCTTCCTTGGGATGAATCGTTTTTTTTTATCCTCGAAGTGAATCACTGAAGTCAGCAAATTAGAAGTGTATTATGCTGTTTTCACTTAAATAAATAAATAAAAAAAAAACAAGAACAGGACGATTGGTGAGGAGGGAAGTAAATGCGGATGGAAGACGAGAAATTAAATTAAGCATGAAACTGCTTAATCGGTGAAGGGTTTTACTGGAAATGATCCATAGAAGGGTTGAGTGAAAGACTGATTTGTTGACTGTTAGAATGACGGCGACAATAAGTTGGTGTGTTGATAATTAATTGAAAGGGTGTAGGTTGCGTGGAGGGGGGACAGGATGTTGGTGTGAAATTTGTAACAAAATAAAATTAAAAATTTCAAAAACTGTCATAAGAGATTTTTAGATTACAGATCAATTGTGGTTCCAGAGAAAAACATCGGATACTGCCTTCATCCAACCGAGTTTCACTTACAACAATGGTGATCCCATGTCTTGCAGCAATTATCGAGTCATATCCCCGAAAAATTACACATAATAGATCCTATACAACGTACTGTATGAACGTCTGAAATTCTGAGACCTTTCTATAACACAACTATCGGCACGTACTAATGTAGGTTCTGGCCTGGCATATGGGCTAACTTTTCACACTAAGGCAAATCCTAGAAAAGACCGCGTGTGATAGAATCCTTTGCCTAGAGCTTTATAGAGCATTGACGGAATTCGGAATTCCATCAAAATTTATATAGCTGTATCGCCTAACACTGGCGGACAAGCGATGCAAGATTCAGTCTGGAAGCAGCTCACTTCAACTATGCGAAACATCTACCGATTTCAATGAGATGCGCTAATGCGTACTTTTTTCAATCTAGTGCTGGAATATATAGTGCGTTGGGCTGTCCAGCTACTGATATAGACTTCAATGGGGGCGACACCATCGTGCCGTTGTAGAAGCATTTACGTAAATTGATGAACAGATTGATGAACATGCGTGGGTACAGTTGCCTAGTGGTAAGTGCGTTGGACTACTAAGCGCGGGGGCTTGGATCAAATTCCGAATGTTTCAAAACCTACGTTTTTACGCTGTTCCTCCACTTGCGAAATTATGACAAACATCCAAGAGTAACACTGTGATGAGAAGCTTCTCAAATTTGCTATTCGAATTCGGCGTTAAACAGGAGGTCCTCTTCTTTGTGGCACAAATAATAACTACGCACACATAAATGAAGCTAGGTTTGAGGCCCTGTATGGGTCTTATTGCCAGATATCTCATTTCATGTGTAACAACATACAACATAGACTGTCGCAAACTCTTTAAAAATGTACTAATATATGGGTAATGGGTAAAGTACAGATGTTAAAAGCATGTCGAATATTAATGCTCCAGCCAAGAGTATCTTTCAATTCCAGGTTTCAGGTTCGAGGCGATAAGGAAGACCGAATCTCCGGTTTAAGCTTCAAGCGATCACGACTGGAAGCAACTGCATAGAATCGAAGTAGATGGAAGACTGCCTTGACTCAGGCAGAGCCTTCAACGGATCGGCAGCTCGTTAAGTATGTGTGGATCGGGCAAATGAGGTTCCATTTTGCTATTCAGGTAACTTACATCGACCAATATTTTTATAATATTTTGTGCATGCTCCTTTTCAAGTCATTGACAGGTGCCTTAACTCGATATGAACGCCATTAATGTCAGCAACATTTATGGGATTGATGTCGCCGATGCATAAGACTTCTTCAATTCGAAAAGTTGCTGGATTCTGGTTATATTATTTCAGTTTTGCATCCTCGATTTGCCAGGCCCATCTGATCATATTTTCTGAATCGCAGTAGTGTCTGTTTCGTATCAGCTTAGAACCTCCATAGACTCCATTTTGGATATCCTTCTACTGCCTTCTGAGACGATGAGGATATGCCTTATTGCTAACGCCAAGAATTAACAAAAGATTTGGAACTCGATCAACAGTAGCCACCATGAGGTCGTCATGTGGAGGCAGACATTCAGAGATGTTTGGATGAGATGTTTTCGAATAGTTCGATTGCAAAAAAAAAAAAAAACATTGTACTTATGTATATATAGCTACTTACTTACTTAAGTGGCGCTATAGTCCGGAATGACCCTGGGTCTCAGCCAAATTGCCTCTTTAATTAGCTCTGTCCATAACTAACTGCCTCCAGTTGCGCACTTGAGGTCGGTTTCTACTTGTGCGCGTCACATTAACTCCTACCAATGATGTTAATACCGTCGGCGTATGCTAGTAGTTGCAACGATTTTTTGATTTACATATATATATAATCTAAATGCCTGGGCTTTTAAAAAAGCAATCCATGGTTTCAGTTATGCAAAGCAGTCCCCTCACAACTGATGTCAAAAATGAAAAATATAATTTCTGACCATTTTTAAAAACTCAGAAAAGGCACTCCTTAGAAAATAAATGCTTAAAAAATATTTTAAAAATATTCAAATTTAAGTAATTATACTTTCGAGGCCTTTAAATCAACGTAAAGGTTTTAAGAATATAATTTGTTCGATATGATTGAACTCGAAAAGGACGGATTTTATTGTTGACGACCCTGCTAAACGAAAAAAGGACAACGACGTTCGTATCTGCACCTGGAATGTGAGAACATTAAGCAGGAGAGGTGCAGGCGAACAACTAGCGGAAGCCCTAAACTGCTACAAAGCAGACATTACTGCCATCCAGGAAATACGATGGGATGGGCCGGGCAAAAAGAGGATGAAAAACTGTGACATATACTACGGACCGTGTTATAGTGAGCAGAAACAGCGACTATTCGGATGCGGATTTGTTATAAGTGCCAGACTTAGGCAAGAAGTCTTATGTTTCCAAGACATTAGCGAACGCATAGTAACAATCCGCATCAAGGCCAAATTCGCCAACATAAGCCTTATATGCGCTCACGCTCCGACGGAAGAAAAAGATGATATAGCTAAGGATTGCTTCTACGAGCTCCTCGACAAAACCTATGAGCGACTACCGAAGTACGATGTTAAAATCGTGCTGGGAGATTTTAACGCAAAGGTAGGAAGAGAAGACATCTTTAGAAGTATTGTCGGAAAACATAGCCTACACGACAACACGTCTGGTAACGGACTTAGGCTAATTGATTTCGCTACGGAACGAAATGCCACTATAGCCAGCACACGGTTTCCTCACCTCGATATCCATAAGGGGACATGGCGGTCTCCAGATCAACGAACGGTCAACCAAATTGATCACATTGCGATAGATAAGAGGCACGCATCCAGTATTTTGGATGTCCGAACATTCCGAGGAGCTAACATCGACTCGGATCACTACCTTGTAGCAGCCAAGGTAAGAATGCGGATATCCACCACGCCACAACAATCCAGAAATACTGTGAAAAAATTTAATGTCGGAAGACTGCAATCGCAAGAGACCGCCAAGACCTTCGCACAACGCGTATCCCTTAACCTCTCGATTAACACCATACCACCAGCATCGAATGTCGAAGAGCAATGGCAACGATGCCAACAGGCCATTAGATCAGCCGCAACTGATGTGCTAGGTTTCTCGCGCCCACCAGCAAGAAACCCCTGGTTTGATGAGGAATGCCGACAGATGCTCGCAGCCAAGAACGAGGCCTACAAGGCCTACAAGGAGCTGCCATTGAGCTCTATAGGCAAAGAAGAAGGGAAGAACAGAAGAAGAAAAAAGAGCAAGAAAAGCGCGCGATCGAGGATATAGAGAGGTGCCACTCCAGGAACGATGTTCGCAAGTTTTACCAAAGTGTAAAACGTCAAAGCCAAGGATACAAGGCTCGAACAGAATCCTGTCGAGATGAACAAGGAAATATTGTAGTTGAGACACAGTCGATGCTGAGGATATGGAAGAACCACTTCTGCAGACTGTTAAACGGCGATGACGAACAACATTCCGCTGTCAGGCAGAACGAACCATTCAATATTGGCAACGACAGCGAAAACTGCCAACCACCCGACCTGAGTGAAGTGAGGATAGCAATATCTAAACTCAAGCTTAATAAGGCTGCCGGAAATGACGGCCTTCCCGCTGAGCTTTATAAGGCCGGCGGAGATGACTTGGTAAGTAACATCCACCAACTCATAAGCCAAATCTGGTCGGATGAAAATATGCCTGAAGAATGGAACCTCAGCATCGTTTGCCCGATCCACAAAAAAGGAGACCCTCTGAACTGCGCCAACTACAGAGGCATAAGTCTCCTCAACATCGCCTACAAGATCCTATCTGCCGTAATATGTGAACGCCTGAAACCGTTTACCAACAACCTGATTGGCCCTTATCAGTGTGGTTTTAGGCCAGGAAAGTCCACAACCGATCATATTTTCACACTTCGGCAGATCCTGGAAAAAACTCAAGAAGTCCAAATTGATACCCACCACCTATTCATCGATTTCAAAGCCGCATATGACAGCATTTATAGAGACGAACTATACAGAGCCATGTCTAGTTTTGGTATACCGCCCAAACTCGTCCGTTTGTGTAGGATGACGATGGAGAATTCTCGCTGCTCCATCAGGGTCGGAAACGACCTCACCGACACATTCGATACCAAAAAAGGATTTAGGCAAGGCGATGCGCTGTCATGTGACTTCTTTAATCTGATTCTTGAGAGAATTGTGCAAAACTCCAAAGCCAACACCAGAGGCACAATTTTCCAAAAGTCGGTGCAACTACTAGCATACGCTGACGATATTGACATCATTGGTAGGACTCAACGTGATGTCATAGCTACGTTTGCTAGTATAGAGAAGGAAGCGGCGAAAATGGGTTTAGCAGTAAATGAGGGTAAGACTAAGTATATGCTGTCAACACGAAAGGACACACAACATCGACGAATTGGACAGAACGTCACCATTGACAGATATAACTTTGAGGTAGTACGGGACTTTGTCTACCTCGGCTCCGCTATTAACTCTGACAACAACATCTCGTCAGAAATTAAACGAAGAATTACTCTTGCCAACCGCTGTTTCTTCGGGCTAAGAAGGCAATTTAGTAGTAAAGCCCTCACTCGAACTACTAAGGAGATCCTATAGAAGACCCTGATCATCCCAGTCCTGCTCTACGGCGCTGAAGCATGGACCGTATCAAAAGCGGATGAAGAAATCCTTGGTAGATTCGAGAGGAAAATTCTTCGAAAAATCTTCGGTCCCGTTTGCGTTGACGGGCTATGGAGACGAAGATTCAACCAAGAACTATACGAGCTGTACAGCGACATGCCCCTGGTCAAAAAACTCCGCATTGGACGTTTAAGATGGCTAGGACATGTAGAACGAATGGACACCAATACTCCGGCTCGCAGAGTCTTCGATTCCCAGCCAGACGTCGGACGCAGTAGAGGAAGACCTCGCCTTAAGTGGCGCGCACAAGTGGAAACCGACCTCAACCAACTTGGAGTGCGCAACTGGAGGCAGTTAGCTAAGGACCGGGCTAATTGGAGAGGCATGTTGGTTGAGGCCCAGGTTCACTCCGGACTGTAGCGCCGCTTAAGTAAGTAAGTATGATTGAACTCGGCTAAACCCGCGGATTCGAATGGTATAAAACTCTGTAGTGCATAAATCAGTTTATCCTATTTATATCTGTCAAATATGAAATTATTAGTCTCATTATTTGAGGCCAGGATGACATCAATGTTTAACCCCACCAAAGCAATTAAATACAAAAGCCGTGATTGATATGTGCTGGATGTTTTGCTTATATGATTTTCCCAATCTACGATGTCAAAATAAAGCAACTCTATGGTTCGTTGACATTATTTCGGATGTAGTTAGGTCTACCTTCAGAGTATCCGTTTTTTTACCAAATATACGACATGTACCCCAAATCAATGCAAATGGAAGCAAGTCCATTTTTTCCTTTCATCTGCGATAAACTCCAATAAATCACAAAGTGTAACAATTTGCAAACTGACTTTTGACAACAAACTACAGCACTAAAACTCCTTAGTGCGGAAGATTGAATTGCCCCATAGTACGAGGGAAACGATTTATCCTCGTCCACATCCTTTATCCCATTCCGTAATTCAATTGACAGGAATAAAAACCAATCACCCCCTCTTAGCATAATAAAAAACCCGGTCCGCTACGACCATCACTTAACTAAATGAAAATCTAAAGCAAGAAAAGGCTTCAAGGGCGGAAACAGGACACTCACACGCAAAATTTTAAAATCAACGATTTTAAATCGCCCATTATCCAATTATTCTAGAGAAGGATGAAACCCCGAGTTCCGGTATTCCTCAAAATAGCTTCGATTCCAACCCGAAGGGGATTGTAATGACAAAATCACAATCATGGATAAATGACAAACGGAAGTCGAGGAAATTAGAGCGCACTTGAAAAAACCCCAGAATTGCTGTGGGTGGTGGGATAACGCGTTTTAAAATTTCACAAAAATTTGTTAAAATTGTTAATTTATTGGGCGGAAGGGTTGATGTTGTTGTTGTACAATGTACTTCTGGAAACACGCACTCACCATGGGACATGTTGGTTTAGAGCACACGACCATGTCATTGCTCTCTGTGACAGTTTTGTAATTTGTGTGCGGACACAAAAGAAGCTGAAGTTCTTGTAGACGCTTCCGGGACTTAATGGCCTGAATCCTTTGCCAGAGATATACAAACATCCCTGGTAGAGGAATGATTTCTTTGTTTGGCCTTGTCTGGGTTTTGGATCTGAGGACTTTTTTTCAATTTGCATGTTTAAAACGCGGAAGGGGTATTAAGGGGTAAACGTAGTTTTCCCATTTTGAATTTCTTAATCTGTTGAAGGAGTATAATCACATCAGCATTGGAATTTGCATTTTTCCGAATAAAATGGGTCTGGATCTAGAATATGATTATATGAAAACACTAGCGTTTTTACTTAGTTTTTTTTTAACACTATCAGATCTGTGTCGTAGCCAGCTTAATACAAGCAGCATCTACGAGCAGAGATTTGCCACAGCATATAATATGCATCCACAGGCTCATCATTTAGTGCATTTGTTAGTGGGACAAAAAAGAACATAGATGTAACTAAGTTTGAAATCACTAGCAAAATCAATAAACGATTAAATTACAAAGAAGCTACATATATTATTAAACAAAAGACAATTTTAAATATACTTATTACGGCTCTAGAATACAATTTCGCAGAGTGTTTTTACAACTACTTTTACTAACATGCAGTTCAACTACATTGTTATTTTTATTGTAAACTCTACTCATGCGACTAATAGCCTCATGCATACCATAGTTGTGTTTATGGCTAGGTATATGTAATATATTGAATCTACGCAGGTTGTAGGAACTTCCCCGAGTATTAAAACCAATAGCACTTAAAAGATTAGGAGCATGAATTTGTCCTGATAATAATTGGTGTAAGAAAACCATGTCATTGTTAAGTCTACGTTGAGACAAGGACAACAGTTGAAGTAGTTTAATTCTGCACCTATACGGAGGTAAATCGTGACGATCATCCAATGGAAGTCCTCTCAAAGCAAATCTTATGAATTTACGTTGGATTGATTCAATTCTATTTGAATGAACTTCATAGAAGGGAGTCCAAACTTGTGAAGCATACTCCAAGTGAGGCCGAACTAGACAGTTATAGAGAGAAAGAGTGCCATAAGGGTCATTAAACTCTTTTGACCATCTTTTAATAAATCCTAACATAGAGTTTGATTTATTGACGATAACGTTAATGTGTTTATTAAACTCCATTTTGGGATCAAAATATACACCAAGATCTTTAAAACTGTCTACACGACAGAGAGTGTGCCCGGACAGAGTATATTTAAAATTACATGGAGCCCGTTTTCGTGATAATGACATATGCTGGCATTTTGTAGGGTTCAGATAGTTGGGGTCCAATAGTCAGACGCCTCCACTTGATAACTCAATTAGGCGGTAGCCTTGTTCATATCTACCTTAAGCGGTACATATGAACAAGGCACATTTTCCATTCCAAAGGTGGCAGGAGATGAAATACCAAGATGGAGTCAACGGTGGAGTCTACAGTCCCAGCTAGGACGGACAAAGTGAACAACATATATTTGAGCTGCTTCGACAAAATCGGATAACAGGTCATCTAAGAATCCCCAGGATTAGTCAGGCCCCTTGAACAGAGAAGGTGGCGGATGATCCGAAAGGCCAACGGCAGCGATCAATGCCGTAGTGTATACTGATGGCGTGTCCCAGTATATTATAATAATGCATTATAATAAATGCCCATCAATTTGGGGTTAATGCTTCGGGTTAACTACTCAATAGGAGAAAAGCCCATTGTTTAGATGAAACCAAAAGGCCAAATGCAAGAGGACAGCATCCAGTATTGAAGGTGAAGACAAGTACTGCCATTGAACTGTATAGACAAAGAAGAAAAAGATTAAAGAGCAAGATAAGCGCGCGATATGAGATTTAGAGAGGTGAGTTTTACCAAACTGCAACACGTCAAAGCCTGAGATACAAGGTGTACTGTCAAGATGAACAAGGAACACCATCGACAAATAGGACAGAACGCCACCATGGACACATAACGGGTGATTTTTAAGAGTTAAGTTTTTCAGGTTGGCAGCACTGGTTAGTAATGGCGTCCAAACGTCATCTGTCAATGTAAAAAGTTTTCAGTATGCTCTGCCATTTAATCATGGAAAGACTTCCAAACGAGCAACGATTGCAAATTATTAAAATTTATTATCAAAATTCGTGCTCTGTGCAAATCCGCTGTTTTATCGAAAAAATGTGTTCAGCGATGAGGCTAATTTCTGGCTCAACGGATACGTAAATAAGCAAAACTGGCGCATATAGAGTGATGAACATCCACATGCCATACAAGAATTACCGATGCATCCCGAAAAAACTACAGTTTGGTGTGGTTTATGGGCTGGTGGCATCATCGATCCATTTTTCTTCAATGACGACCGTGGAAGAAACGTTACCGTCAACGGCGAACGATATCGAGCCATGATACGCGACTTTTTTTTGCCCCAGTGTCCTGGGTTGAACTTGGTTGACATGTGGTTTCATCAAGACTAGACGGTGCCACACAGCTCGTGAAACAATGGAAATGTAGAATGATTACTTTAGTGAGCAGCTCGAAATTGCCATGTGAGTTAGCCGCCAAGATCATGCGATTTAACGCCTCTTGATTATTTCTTGTGGGGTTATGTAAAGTCGTTAGTCTATGTGGACAAGTCGAAGCCTTACAGGATAACATAACACGCGTAATTCGTGGAATACAGGCTGAAATGCTCGGAAATGTGAAGCAAAATTGGACCTTCCGAATGGACCATTTGAAACGGAGCCGCGGACAACATTTACATGAAGTTGTCTTTAAAGCGTAAATGGTAAAGACCCATTTATCGATTACAATAAACATTTTGAATATTTAATGCAAATTTGAATGTTTTTTTCGATGTTTAAAAAAACATATGAGAAGGCTTCAATCCGCTGTGCGGATCGTTTAATACCCTATCCCATCCCATCCTTAAAATTAATATCCCCAAAATGTGGTCTTTATGGTCATAAAGTATTGAAAATGACGTTGTCACAACATATTGTTCCGTAGGTTCATCAAATTCTTTTATGGTTCGACAAAAAACAACGTTTTTCTATTGCATATGGCTTGGGGTAGTTCATTAAAATGGTTTTTGTAAGAAAACGTCCCTAAAAATGGGCGTGGGTTAAAATGGTCTATTGACAAAATGTTCATATTAATTCTACCAATGATTTTGCATCAAATTTTTTTTCGAAAATTTTAAAATTTGACCAGAAAATGTTTTTTTTTTATAAAAAAAAACGCCCCCCAAAAGTGGGCGTGGCAAAAACTTTATATAGACGAAATATAGATATTACGATTTTCAAAATATGCTGCTCAGACACTTTTTTAAAATTGTTTACGGTTTGGCCGAAAAATACGTTTTCCTAAAAAGGGGGCGTGGCAGTTGGCGGATTTCAAACATTTTTACACTTGTTCTGGTGAAACGGACAAGGATTCTATACACCAAATTTCATATCTTAGCTCAAAATTTAAGGCCCAAAAATCGGTGACGAACAGACAGACGGACGAACGAACGTACGGGCAGACAGACATGGCTAATTCGACTCAGCTAGCGATTCTGATCCATATACTTTGAGGTATATGTAGCAAAATTATTTCTCTAAGTAACAAACTATTCTATATCAAAACTAATATACCCCTATGGGATAGGGTATAAAACCACGCTTATCACCCGTTATAACTTTGGAGTAGTTAGGGCTCCTTCTCCGCTGATGAAACCAGGAACAGAAAATTATTTTTATTTTTGGAGTTCGGTCCCACAACATCAGTACTTATATAACATGACTCCTATTAATAGACGTACCCTATCACCTTAGGAAAGTCAAAGACCCGCAAAGTCAAAGACTCACATGAGCTTAAAAAGACACCATTGATCTATGAAAAGTGTCTGTGTGGTGTGGTTTTCATACCGAGCTGGATTGCACCGTGGTTTGTCATCGATACAAATTATCGTCGTTTTATGATCGCTATTAAGCCATGTTAGAAGACATTTTTTGCTATGAATTGGATTGTTTGGTGGTAGTAGAATTACAATAATTGATTCGGCCGAATATCGATCGCGTTGGATTTCTTGATATGGTTACGACTTCCTCAGTGATTTATTTATATCCTGTGATCTATTTACATCCGACAAGGTACTGTGCACATCTGAAGCATTTCCGCCTTCAGATCGACCTAAGACCAAATCTGTACACTAAGGTAAATCCTGAAAAACACCATTGGATGTCAAGTGAAAACTCACAATCTTTCAATTGACTTTAAGGCAGCGTATATGTTAGCATGCATCCCCGGAGTGACGATCAATTATGGGATCCCAAATGCTGAGAGGTCACGCTATGTAACGTTCAATGTGGAATCAACTCACCTCGATCTTTTACAAAAGGATTTCGAAAAGCAGATGGGATTTTATGCGATTTCAGATGTGGAAACCAGAATTTTTCGTTCCCATCGTTCAGTTGTAAATGCGGATAATAATGAAACTGATGCACATGTATATGATTCTAAACTGTTCCTGACTTAAATATTAAGTTTGCCACTAATACGGAATTCTATAAAAAATAAAAATATCCTCCACGCAGATTAAGCATTCAAAAATCAACGCCCTTTTATTTTGGGTAGGACTCAATTACTTCAAAAACTTCCAAATCAAAATCCTACATGTTGTCCGAATATGTCAGATCAGCTCATGTAGGTTGTTCACTTTATCCATCATAACTGGGACTGTTGACACCACCGTTCACTCCATCTTGGAAATTCTTCCGCTGCAGTCTGCGAAAAGGGAAATGTGGCTTAGAGAAAGGTCACACCTTCCCCGTATGAAATAATAGCATCCTCATAAAGCTTATGAATTTGAAATCAAACAACTTGTTCAGCTAAACGTTGTTAAGTATATAATCCTCTTCGGGGACCTAGATAGCTCATATATTTGCCGATATCATAACAATATTAAAACGCTGCTGGAATAATATCCCAAGCTAGCAAAGTCATACCTATTGAAAATGCTTATTTGTAAATATTGCTGTATAACTGGGTTCTTCCTCCAATCGGGGAACACCTGCACTAACGAGTTTCTATTTAGCACTTTAATTAACTCCTTTGAAAGCACTTTTTGTGTACCAAAGTCTTAACTTCACAAAAGTGTTCCATCACTTTGCTAAATTATTAAAAATCACCCCCTTGATTGCACATTACTCTATCTCCGCTGATCCTAATTAAGATTGATAGTTGTTAAATTAATCAATTCCCGCAACTATGCATAAAACAATCGGAAAACCAAAACCTAACCTCTCCTTAAACAACCCCTTATATCTAGTCCTACAACTAAGCCCATACACAGTTGTTAAACGAGAATTAAAACGAACTAATCTGCACACTAAACCGCACAAAATTAAACAAAAAATAGGCAAACGGCCTTTCTTTCGTATCCTAGGACATACCCTTTCCAGCTTAACTAATCCTCTCATGAATAAAAGTCCACATATTAAAAACCTACCACGACCAAAGCACACACACAGTCCCGTACATTAATCAGAAGCGAAGTCACATCGCAGGACGAAAGGATACGCGAATGTTTTAAAATTAAACTTGACTTGATTGATGGCGCTCGACACAATTGACTCTTGGCGATGAATAAAATGCAGGCTAAGTAGCTAATAACATTGGTGGTTGTCGAATTTTATTACCTTTCTAGTGAGACCTTGGCCAGTCGAAACTAGGAAAGAATAACCACCCCACCGCACTAACCACCCTCTGGTGACCGGCGTGTGAAAGCAAACGTATGCTGTACTGATGCCGCCCCTTCTCCCTCGGTTGGTGGTAAAATACATTTATATCCGCATAACATTTCAATCTTGTAATGAGATCTGAATTGGCTCGGCAGGAACATATTGACTATGAACTCCATTAAATCGCTGCTAACAAGGCAAACATTGAAGGGATGATTGGGATGAATTTCGATTTGGCAATGACTAAGGCATGTAAACACCCTCGTCTTCGTTTAAATAATCTCTGTGTTATCACCCCAAGTGTGGGATGTTAAGAGAAGAAGGAACAAAAAAAAAACAATATTTGTCTTTCCGAATAGGTCAGGCAGTTATGGGGATGGCATTATTTTCGGGGCGGAGTAGGCTAAGCTGGTAAGTCGATTATTAAATAAAGAAAGTTTGCATTGCAAACTTTGCAATGAATATTTGCTTTGATGGAAGAAGATCGAATTCGAGATGGACTTTCTTTTACTACAATTTTCACAATTTCAAAAGGAGCAGGAGCTTAAATGATGTGGATTTTAAATTAAGCTTCATCACGTCGCACAATGGACAAAACGACCCAAAAGCTGGAAATAATTGAAAAATTCAAGGATAAAAAGTTCAGCCAACTAAACGATTTTAGTTTGTTAATTTTAAAGCCGATTTTAAAACGCGTTGGAACAAAGCTCGCAGAACTAAAAAAAAAATATATAAAACAAATGAAAATTGGTATAAAAGCTCAATAGTTTTTAAAAAGGAAGAAGGATCATCGATGAAACGAGGTCGTCCAGGAGTGCAATTTGAAACATCTTCTGAACGTGAAAAGACTAAAAACTCAATTCTAGAGAGAATCAATTTATGCCAAATGAGCCTCAGAGCTTCTGGTAAGATTCAAGCATCCAAACTTTTATAAGAAGTAACTCTTAGTCCCGAAAAGGCTTAAAGGCATACAAAAAAGCGCTCAAAGGGTCTACTTACTTACTTACTTAAGTGGCGCTACAGTCCGGGATGAACCTGGGCCTCAACCAACATGCCTCTCCAATTAGCCCGGTCCTTAGCTAAATGCCTCCAGTTGCGCACTCCAAGATGGTTGAATCTTCGTCTCCATAGCCCGTCAACGCAAACGGGACCGAATATTTTTCGAAGATTTTTTCTCTCGAATCGACCAAGGATTTCTTCACCCGCTTTTGATACGGTCCATGCTTCAGCGCCGTCGAGCAGGACTGGGATGATCAGGGTCTTATATAGGATCTCCTTAGTAGTTCAAGTGAGTGCTTTACTACTAAATTGGCTACTTAGCCCGAAGAAACAGCGGTTGGCAAGAGTAATTCTTCGTTTGATTTCTGACGAGATGTTGTTGTCAGAGCTAATAGCGGAGCCGAGTAAAACAAAGCCCCGTACTACCTCAAAGTTATATCTCTCAATGGTGACTTTCTGTCCAATTTGTCGATGTTGTGTGTCCTTTCGCGTTGACAGCATATACTTAGTCGTACCCTCATTTACTGCTAAGCCCATTTTTGACGCTCCCTTCTCTATACTAGCAAACGTGGCTATGGCATCACGTTGAGTCCTACGAATGATGTCAATGTCGTCAGCGTATGCTAGTAGTTGCACCGATTTTTGGAAAATTGTGCCTCTGGTGTTGGCTCGGGAGTTTTGCACAATCCTCTTAAGAATCAAATTGAAGAAATCACATGACAGCGCATCATCTTGCCTAAATCCTTTTTTGGTATCGAATGTGTCGGTGAGGTTGTTTCCAACCCTGATGGAGCAGCGAGAATTCTCCATCGTCATCCTACACAAACGGACGAGCTTGGGCGGTATACCAAAACTAGACATGGCTCTGTATAGTTCGTCTCTATAAATGCTGTCGTATGCGGCTTTGAAATCGATAAATAGGTGGTGGGTATCGATTTGGACTTTTTGGTTTTTTTTCCTGGTCTGCCGAAGTGTGAAAATTTGATCGGTTGTGGACTTTCCTGGCCTAAAACCACACTGATAAGGGCCGATCAGGTTGTTGGTAAACGGTTTAAGGCGTTCACATATTACGGCAGATAGGATCTTGTAGGCGATGTTGAGGAGACTTATGACTCTGTAGTTGGCGCAGTTCAGAGGGTCTCCTTTTTTGTGGATCGGGCAAACGATGCTGAGGTTACATTCTTCAGGAAAACTTTCATCCGAGCAGATTTAGCTTATGAATTGGTGGATGTTACTTATACCAAGTCATCTCCGCCAGCTTTATAAAGCTCATCGGGAAGCTTGAGTTTAGATATTGCTATCCTTACTTCACGTAGGTCGGGTGGTTGGCAGTTTTCGCTGCCGCTGCCAATATTAAATGGTTCGTTCTGCCTGACAGCGGAATGTTGTTCGTCATCGCCATTTAACAGTCTGCAGAAGTGGTTCTTCCATATCCACAGCATCGACTGTGTCTCAACTACGATATTTTCATGTTCATCTCGACAGGATTCTGTTGAGCCTTGTATCCTTGGCCTTGACGTTTTACACTTTGGTAAAACTTGCGAACATCGTTCCTGGAGTGGCACCTCTCTATATCCTCGATCGCGCGCTTTTCTTGCTCTTTTTTCTTCTTCTGTTCTTCCCTTCTTCTTTGCCTATAGAGCTCAATGGCAGCTCCTTGTAGGCCTTGTAGGCCTCGTTCTTGGCTGCGAGCATCTGTCGGCATTCCTCATCAAACCAGGGGTTTCTTGCTGGTGGTCGCGAGAGACCTAGAACATCAGTTGCGGCTGCGCTAATGGCTTGTTGGCATCGTTGCCATTGTTCTTCGACATTAGATGCTGGTGGTATGGTTTGAATCGAGAGGTTAAGGGATACGCGTTGCGCGAAGGCCTTGGCGGTCTCTTGCGATTGCAGTATTTCGACATTAAATTTTTCCACAGTATTTCTGGTTTGTTGTGGCGTGGTGGATAACCGCATCCTTACCTTGGCTGCAACAAGGTTGTGGTCCGAGTCGATGTTAGCCCCTCGGAATGTCCTTAATACTAGATGCGTGTCTCTTGTCTATCGCAATGTAATCAATTTTTTTTTCTACGGGAAAATTTGTGTGACAGAAGAATTAAGAATGAGTGCTCCTGTATATAAAAGTTGTACAAGCTGCAAAAAAAGACTGCTATCCATACATTGAGCATATGAAAATCATAGCTCCCTGTGCCGAAATTAGTGTTCAAACTTTCCTTAATCTAACTCCCAAAATAGTAGCTTCATTGCTAGTGTGTGTTTTGAAAACAACTGAAGATGAAGCGCTCCGAAACTGTTCTTTAATATCAAAATGTTGTTTCGATCGTAGTTCAGGCATAGTTTGATTAGACAAACTTGTTTCTACCAAAAATTAGAATCCCGACTGATGCTTGCAGCCAAGATTAAGGCCTACAAGAAAACCCAACAGCCAAAGACGAAAGCTGCTGCTGAAAGTTTGTCATTTAGCTTTGGCGAAGAATAAAAGAAGAGCATACAAAGAAGGGACAATAAGAAAAGAGCTAGATCGAAGATGAAGATGAGGCGCCACTCCAGAAATAATGGATTTTCCTAAACGTAGAACATCAAAGCCAGAAATATTAAGCTCAAAATTCTCATACGATGCTTAGAATGTGGATGATATACTTCTGCTACCAAACTGCTTCCTATCGCGATTTATATAACGCCGGAGAACGTGACTTGGTAAGGAGAATTAATAAAATTTGGTCACATGAAAAATGTCCGCAAGTATCATCAACATTACCAGAAAGATCTTCTATATCAATATTTGAACGCCTAAGACATTCTCACAAAAACCTGATTGCCCCTTAACAGAATGATTTCAAACCAGGAAAATGGCACAACTGATCAAATCTCACACTTTGGAAGTTTATTGAAAAAAGCTCAAGGAGTCCAAATCGATGATCACCATCGATTTCAAATTAGCATACGATAAATTTTATAGAGATGAACTAACCAGTGCCATGTCTAGTTTTGGAATCTCACTCAAACCTACGCCATGCGGAATGCTCAATGCTCCATCATGGTTAGCAAAGACCTCAACAATACATTCAACACCTAAAAAGGATTAGAAACGGTGATGCGCTGTCATGTGATTTTTTTTATCATTATTGTAGAAATTGTAGACTGAAGATTGTGCAATGCTCCAGAGCCAACACCAGGGGCACAATCTTCCATAAATCGGCGGCATACGCCGACGACACAATACTGTCGTATTGCGCCGTTTGCAATTATAGTTAATGTTTCATATAGTTTCAGTAGTAATTGAGGGCAAGATCAATATATCCTGTCAACAAGAAGATACATACAACATCGACGAATTTGACAGACTTTGACTTTGTAAAAGAGTTTAATTCTAGCCAACGACACTTTGCCTGTAATCAAACAAAGAATTACTCTGTTTCTTTGGACTAAGAAGGCTTTTTAGTTATAAAGTCATTAGTTGAACCACTAACGACGCTTTATGTGGCACCATATCAAAAGTCTCTCGTTATATGAGCGTTTGGGGACGCATAAGAAGAAATATGCCTAAAGCAACCAAATTACAGTGAAATTTGGGATCCTGCTTACGATGTTCACTCTAACAGAATCGAGAGAATACAAAAATCGTTCACTCGTTTTGCCTTACGAAGGTTTAACAGAAATGATGAGTTACCACCATATAGATCTCGTTGCTTACTAATTAATCTCCAAACTCTTTTTGTTCGAAGAAAAATGCTATCATTAGTATTCCTTAGTGATGTGGTTAATAGCCACGTAAATTGTGAAGAGTTGCTTTCTTCGTTACCTTTTAATGCTCCTTTGAGGTATCTAAGAGAACCAAGTTTATTTATTTCACCTTTACATAGGACCAAACTATGGATCAGCTGAAACCATTACGCGTTGCGTTAATTTATACAATTCGGTAGTAACAATTGACCTAGATTTAACTTTAAATCGCGATTGCTTAAAAAAAATTGCACTTGAAATTTTAAAAGCCAAATATTCTTAAATTAATATTGAATTTTGTTGAATTTTTATTTATCATATTAATGCATGAATGTAATATTATATAATAAGTATAATTAAGTTATTAAATCAATCTGTAAAGGTTTTACCTGGTAGATATATAAATAAATAAATAAATAAATAAATATAGAGCAAGTACTCTAGACTTACAAAAACTGGGAACAAATCTTACTTCCAAAGAATATATTTGCTTTCAAAATAACGGTCTTGCTTTTATCGGCGCTTGATTTTGGATAATGAAGTCACATCACACTTGTGTCATCATTATATGACCACAAACAACTCATTGCACTTAAAAACATACTAAGCATGCTTATCATTGAATGACCAAAATCACACGATAAGAAGCCCTTAAATGTAATGTACTCATCCTTCATTCATAACGTCACACTTTTAACCCTGGTTGAGAAAACTCCCCTCTATCTTTAAAACCCAATAGACTATCTCAAGCTATGGCAAAGTTAACACATCATTTGGTCAAGATGATCCCAATGCCTAACAAAAGCCAAATTCTATAAAGGTCACCCAAGACGTACATAGAAAATGAAGCCCATTTCTGAAGCTAATTCAATTTATGAGTTATGCGTTCATGCTTCCGTGCTCTACTTGGTTTGGCTATTGCCGGATCGAGTATCTCGAATGAGCTGTGGAACATATGCACATTTGTGTTGACAATTGTGTATCTATTTATGACCACTATTCGATATGATAGCATAAGTGTGTGCTCATCTAAGTGGAAACTATAGATAAAAAAGATACACAAAGACACGAGTGAATTGGCGGAGAGTGAGGACGGATAATATGCGAAATGATTTATAGGGATACTTAACTAAAAACAATGTGTCAGCGAAAAAGGACGAGAGAGTGCCAGTATACGCATACGATGGTGGCCCAAGGAAATTGACCATCGGTGGACAATGACGGGAGACAATGTAAGTGTATAGTCATGTTCAAAGTCGGTAAATCATATAGTTTTGGGTGAAAGATGAATGAACTACTATTTTAGTGTCACAGTGGCTTGGAAGAAATGTTTTATCAACTCCTTTTTTGGAACATTGGATAAATAAGACGCATTTTGTAAGAAGGTTGAGTCGATTAGAATATGTGCCTCAACTTTTTTTTACAGAAATAGTCACATCGCTTTGAAATATTCATAGCTGAGGCGCTATTATAACACATAAAATAAAGGTCTTAACAACATCAAACAAGTAATCCAAGAACTAATCCCTCACATTCCATGACTTTTTCGAGCATTACGGGCGGTATAGCGATGATTGCAGCACGAATGTTTTCCTTCAACCCGTAAATGGTCTGAGGCTTGCTGGCGTACACTTTACAAAAAGAAGTATGTTCCCATTTTAGACAGTAGTGTGACATGGCGCATAGCCTTGTTGAAACCAGTCACCGTCCAGACCTTTCCTATACATTTGTGGGATAATGAGTCAACTTCCAACGATATCAATTTCCATCGACCGTTCCGCCTTCTCTGAAGAAAAATGACCTAATGATGTTTTTGGGGCAAACGCTGGTCCAAACAGTAACTTTTTTATCACGCAATGGTGAACTGAATTGCCAAATTGCTGCATTTGTGGAATGGATAATCCACACCTTTCCCCAAATACTGCAATTCTGATTGTTAACGGTGCCAGATAGTGAGAAATAGACTTCGTCGGTTATCAAAATTTGCTTCCGAAAATCAGATTCAATGTTGACCACTCGAGCGACTGTTTCGACGTATTCCAAGTGACGTGGACGTTCTGTCGGCAATAATCTTCAAGTCAATTGCACATTATACGGAAATAAATGCAAATCATCCTTCAATGACAACACGGTACGTCTTTCGCGTTGATGGCATATCCCACAGCATCTCATACTGTCCCGTGCTCAACAAAATTCGACACCAAACGACGAATAGTGTTGTCGGACAATGTTTGTTTGCCTCGACGTTTTCGACGTTGTGCACGTTGAGTTATCACAAGAAAACGAATATTTTTTTCTTTACGTATCGAAGAAGGAAGAATTGCCTTAAAAACCAAGTATATCATTCATATCTTCGAAGTTCACCCACGAAAGTTAAGATGCAATGGTCTTTGGATGTTCATCTGGAGAAAAATGAGGTAGGTTGTGCCTTCTGGATAACAGCAGCAGTTTTTCTAAAGGATAGATAAAGATCTGGAAACCAAGAAACCAGTTCGTGTGGTGTGCATTTTGAATTTTGATCAAGCTGCATTGTCGGCCATACTTTTTTTAATAACACGGTGTCTCTGCAACGGTCTTTGTAGAAACGTAAATTGTCTACGTGTCGAAGAAGGAAGAATTCCTTTAAAAACCAAGTATATCATCCATACCTTTGTAGTACACCCACGAAAGATAAGATGCAATGGTCTCTCTGGGTAACAGCAACCGTTTATCTAAAGGACGATAAAGATCTCGGTAATAGCAGCGGTTTATCCAAAGGATCGAATACACGACGTAATTGCACTCTTCCGTAAAACTTTTAGAATTACTTTTAATTAAAATAATGCAGCATTTCACATAAAGCAATTTTTATTTTAAAGAAATTAAATAATTAAAAAAATATACCTTAAGGAAAAAGGTGGCAATGTGTTTTATTAGACAGCCCTAAAAATATCTGTTGCGCAATAAAACCGTAAGTGTCTTGCACGCAGAATAAATTGAACCCTTAATAGTTTATTAATCCACACCTTGAATTATAAATCAATTCAACATAAAAAAAAACTTATCAGTATAAAAGAACCGACATAACGGAGGATGCGTGACTCAACGAACCCCCGATTGTCGTGGTCTAACATGTTCATCAAAGAGATGAGCTAACTAAAAGTATTTTTTGCTCTGTGACACATCTGCTATTAAATATTAATATGCAGAACAATGTGGGGGAGTAAATTGAGCCTTGAGGCGTTTCAGCCTTGTTAGCATCTATCACTTCCTGATGGTAAACTTTCTAGTAAAAGGAAACCTCTCCTTTGAGAGAATGGGTTATAAAGCAGTACATTCATAAGATAAAAGAAGCGTCCTTCCGTAGTAATATACCTACTCTCGTAAGACACATTGTAAAGCACATAAGCTCGGTTATTCCAAAACTTCTTAGAAAATACATTTACAAGGTAGAATAGGGGGAATCGAGTCTGTTGCTCCACAAAACTCCACGAAAACTAAGTTTTCACAATAATACCTAAAACCTTCATCGAAAACCGGAATTTTCCAATACATTTGCAGTTACGCCGAAACCGTCTCGAAATCGCTTTGCACTTTCGCAGACGTCATCTCTTTGAAGGTTGTTGGAACGAACACACCTTTTCATACATTCTACACGTGTTCCACACGTGTAATATAAAACACGTGTTTTATATTATTTTGAACTTAATTAGAAACTCACCTTTATCCACGCAATTTTCTGTTGATCGCGTTTTATAATTGCCTTTATAAGAATAGCTTTTTATTCCCTTTCCCTTAGGGGTATATTAGTTTTGACATTAAGTTTGTAACATAGAGAAATAATTTCGATAGATATACCTCAAAGTATATGGTCTGTCTGTCCGTCCGTCCGTCCGTCTGTGTGTCACCGATTTTTGGGCCTTAAATTTTGAGCTGGAAAGTTGAAATTTGGAATATAGACTCTCTGGACTGCCACGGCCCACGCCCCCTTTTTAGAAAAACGTAGTTTTTAGCCAAACCGTAAGGAATTAAAAAAAAAGTCTGAAAAACATATTAAGAGAATTCTAATATCTATATTAGTCTATACCAAGTTTTTTGCCACGCCCACTTTTTGGGGACGTTTTCTATAAAA
This sequence comes from Rhingia campestris, assembly GCA_932526625.1. Lineage (NCBI taxonomy): Eukaryota > Metazoa > Arthropoda > Insecta > Diptera > Syrphidae > Rhingia > Rhingia campestris. The sequence continues at coordinate 110,318,260 of OW052182.1, forward strand.
AAAAAGTTTTTTTATTCATTTTTTAAAATATTTGAAAAAAACGTTCGATACAATATCATTAATTATGATAATATGGACATTTCGTCTTTAGACTATTTTAACCCACGCCCACTTTTTGGGGGCGTTTTCCTACAAAAACCATTTTTATACCCTACCCCAAGGCATATGCAATAGAAAAACGTTGTTTTTTGTCGAACCAAAAATATTTTGATAAACCGTCTGAACAATGTGTTGTGATAACGTCATTTTCAATATTTTATCGCCATAAAGCCCACATTTTGGGGATATTAACTTTAAGGATGGGATGGGATAGGGTATTCAACGATCCGCACGGCGGATTGTAGCCTTCTCATATGTTTTATATTGGAGTTTGACAATTTGCATAAGCATTTGTTTGCGTTTTTTTTCGTAGCGGCCGGCTTGAGAGTCGAAAATTGTTGTCAAAATCTTAATATTTGTTTCCCTTTCAATTTCAAATGCTAATATTAATTTCATCATATTTGAATTAATTCTAATCAATTAATATAATTTCACACACAAATGTTGCAGCTAGTATTACTGCTGATTGAAATGTCAAACGAAACCTGGTCAGAGTTCGGTGTGAAAGCATCAAGTGGTTTTCGAAAACATATTGTAGAAAACTCAGTTTTCGATTCGGTGTGTAAGCACTACATCGGAATAGATTAACTACTTACTTCGAATACGGATGTTTTCGAATATATTCTACGATTAAGCCGTTTTTTTTTCCTTTGTGTTCTCGCTCTATCTACAGACTCTTACTGAATGAACTTAGGCTACAATTTTTACCAAACACTTTTACTATAAAACAAAATGCTTGCGAGTTTCTTAAAGCTGCTAGAAGTTTGTTGGATATCTTTCTTTGTATGGCTTCTATTGTTTCGTTGAGAGTTAAAGTAATGATCTTTTGATGTTTGTGTAGTCAAAACAATCAATGTATTACTTTTGCTATATGTTATGTTGAATCACTTCCGGCTCTTTCACTTTTATCAAAATCTAATAAAGCTATCAACATTAGCCACTTAAGGCTGCTGCTGTTTCCCACTCCATTTCTGCGACCATTAAATTTCCAAAGAAACACCAAACTGCACCCAACCCGACGATGTGACGGCCACACGCTACTATCAGTCAGCTCTCCCCGGTTTCCGCAAAATATCATGTCTGATGCGCAACGTGTATCCTTTCATTGATGTAACTTCCAAGTCAATTAAGTCAATCACACGCCCTTTTATACGAATTAAGTGCTTGCTACCCCCCCAAACAATGGTTTAGTGCGTTTACGTTCACACAACAAAAATACAACACAAAAAGGACAAGAAAAGAAGACTAGGCATCACGAAACACCACCCGCACTCGATCGCAGGACCTCCGCCGACACCAAGAAATGAGCGACAACACAATCGCATTTGACGGCTTGTGTGTGGACACGTGCCAGCTGTGTTTTATATTGAATTTCCCTGTTGCATGGTGTGCGGTGTGTCTGGCTGTTAATGGGGATGATATAGTCATTCACTCAGGAACACCAGGAATCAGGACGAACGCATCCAAATGACTTTGCTCGAAATTAGTACTCATTTGCATAGAGTGCGTGTGTGCTGTTAGCAATTATGTCAGCGCCGAGGAACGAGTATTGTTTGTTATTTTACACCTTCCCACAATCGAATATAGGGGTGGCGGTTGTGGCTGACTTCCTAGCTAATGACTCTGATGTAACTTGATTTTAAATATGTAAATATAAGCCTTTTGTTGTGGGCAGTTATCATCAATTCTCAATTGAGAGATCGTAACGTAATAGATATAATAGTAGTAGAAGGGGATAAAGGGCAATCACTGTGCGCTCTGTTTTTCGTGGGAATTGAGAATGTTGAATATTGCGGAATTGGTAATGGATGACTTTGGGGTCAGGAAATATGAAGGTCGTGGGATAGAATATTTTTAATTTTTCTACTGAGCCTGAAATGCATAAAAACGAAACGAAAGTCAAGGAACAGTTTTAGCTCGGCTGTTATAGATTTATGATGGTTGAGTTTTGTAGACCGAGTGTAGGCACTGATCGGTGTTAGCTTGACAAACTCTAGACGCTGGATCTTTAATTAGAGATCAGTTGTGATCATTTATCTCTGTAATGAACGAATGGCTTTGACTAACTAATAGTATAAGATCGAGTTCTCAAAAAAAGAAATAAACATATGAGAAGGCTACAATGCGCTGTGTGGATCGTTGAATACCCTATCCCATCCCAAAAGTGGGCGTGGCAAACAACTTTATACTGACGAAATATAGATATTCAGATTCTCCAAATATTTTAAAATTTCTTACGGTTTGTCCAAAAACTACATTTTTCTAAAAAGGGGCGTGGCAGTGGACAAAAATGCTTATAGTCCGTACCAAATCAGTTGGCCAACGGTCGATTGCGCAGAGAGAGGATTTAAGAGAAATTTAAGATATTTTAAAATAAATTTTAAGAGACCTGCGTAGTAGAATGCCCAACTGGTTTGGTTTGCACTAGTTTGCCAACGGTTGAATGCGCATAGAGAGGATTTAAGAGAAATTTAAGATATTTTAAAATAAATTTTAAGAGACCTGTGCAGTAGAATGGCCAACTGATTTGGTACGGACTATACACTTGTTCTGCTGAGAGGAACACAGAGCTCGTGTACCAAATTTCATCATTCTAGCTCAAAATTTAAGGCCCAAAAACTAGTGACGTACGGACGGACGGACAGACATGGATGGCTTAATCGACTCAGCTAGCGATTCTGAGTCGATCCATATACTTTGAGGTATATGTAGCTAAATTATTCCTCGGTGTTACAAACTATGTATCAAAACTTATATACCCCTATGGGATAGTGTATAAAGTTGGAATAACATTCGTGGCATATCTGGCTTACTGTCGTCAAATAAAAATATGATCCTGGCGTTTTAGATTTTGAGTTAACTACTCAACCACATAAAGTTAATGGTTAATTTTATTACCTACAGAATTTCTGGAAATACGATGAGTCGGGTTATGAGAAATACGATATCCGGGTCTTATACTTCGACGACATAAGCAAATGGATTTTGGCAACTCGTATCAACCCAAACCAACCAACATAAGACTTATATGCACTCACGCTTCGATGAAGAATTAATATGACATCTGTCTCGATAATACGTATGAGCAATTTTAACACCAAAACATATTAACAGTTTAGTCGTGGCCATAGTTAGGATTTTATAATATGGATTACAAGACCAACAATATTCAATAAAATTTTTCACATTGCAATAGGAAAAAGGCGCGCAATAACATCAAAGCAACGGTGAAATACTGTGTGAAAGCTCAATGTCGAAAAACTATGTAAACGCAACAGAACCCCAAACCTATCCGGAAAGCATATGATTCAATCTCTAGATAAATTCAATATCATCAGCTACATTGACAACAATTTCCTGGATTGATATCGAAACCACATACGGTATCATGTCGAGATGAAAAAAGGAAACATTGCAGACACAATTAAAGCTTAAAAAGGTAGTCAGAAATTATGACCTACTACTTGGAAGATTACTTGGTAAGGAACATACACCAAATCATTATCAAAAGGGTTGTAGAGTATAAGAAATATAACTTCGATGTTTGGATTCACCGTTCGACAGAGTATTTGGATGTTTATTAACTGATGTCTGATTCACATATTCACAATACCGTTCGTTCTTTTTCCTACTCACACTATTAAATTTCTAGAGAAGCCTGAAGAAGTCAAGCAATATTTTTGTTTAGTCTTTTGCAAATTCAATCAGTGCTTGTCCTATGTTGTGTTTGCGTTGGTTTTTGTTGCCGTAAAATACAGTATTAAATAACATAATTATGTTTTTTACCCTACTGGTACCGAAAAAGGGAAAAAAGCAGCAAATCAAAAACAGTTCATTAAAAAACTACCTAAATTACCAACATACTTTACATCGGAACCTTCTGTAAGTAGCGATCAAATAAAAGCTTTAAATCCTCAAAACAATATTCAAGTAACTTTAAACTCACCGACAACTGATCATATTAATACATACTTTGAACCACCAAAACAATATACAAGAAACTTTCACTTTAGCGACAAGTACTCTTCCTGAGAAACAAAAACTTTCCGCAACGAAACGTAATTCAAGTGATCCTGCTGATTATTTTCAAGAAACTTTGGCCGAAAATGTACGTAAATTTTGGATCCGTAAAGGTCCAAATTAAAAATAAAGATTGTGACTTCTCAAAAGCATCATTTTTTTTTATTTTTTTATTATTTCTCTACGATTTATATCAACAGATTTGAAAATAATTTATAAAACAGTGATACTTTATATAACATCGTTAGTTATTATTAGCATTAAATTTATGCATTAAATATGCTAACAATAAATTTTTAAATGTATTTCTTTCCATGCTTGTATCAAGACAATAGTATACTGCATAAAATAATTTACTGCAATGACTTAAAGGTTCTCGTAAACCATAATTAGTTCTATGTGAAACTTCAAATAATAAAGGCCTCGATCTTAAACCTCGAGAAGGAGCATAAACATTTATATTAAAAAGCAAGCTAGAGCAATCAATATAGCTACACAAAACATCCCGAACAAACATTACGTTATACATTTCTCTTCGCGATTCAAGAGATTGCATTCCTAACACAAGGCATTTTGAACGATAAGAAAAATGTACAGTATCAACGCTACTTTTTTCAAAGCAAACCGCAAAAAGTTTTTCTGAACTCTTTCAATTTTTATTTTATCACTTTGAGTTGATGGATTCCAGACAACAGAAGCGCATTCCAAAGAAGGCCTTACAATGCTATAATATAGTGATTTTAAAGTGTAAGGATCAGAGAATTCAGAAGAATTTCTTTTCAAGAATCCCAACAGAGAATTAGCTTTTGAAATTAAGAAATTAATATGAAAACGAAACGTGAGTTTTTCATCAAATATCACACCGAGGTCTTGAACTTCATGGACAGTTTTTAAATTAACATAACATAACAAGAGTATGTATATATTGAATCAGATGGTAAATCAAAAACAAGAAATTTCAATAAAACCCTATTTCATCGTAAATTAAGGCGAATAATGAAGATGTTGAAAAAAAGTGGCTTTTATTTTCGCCTTCGAAAAAATCCCTATTTTGTTTATTCAACATTTCTAATAACAATTGTAACAATTTTGTAACAATTGAAAACATATAATTCACATTATTTTAGAGCATGAAAATAGCTCATCACATAGACAAGCTATGATGACTTATCTCAAAAGAAGTAAAAGTGCTGGTAGGGTAGATACAGATTTACTATATCAAAACAAAATAGAAGTAGACTACTGGAAAAATGTACTCAAAAGAATTGTTGCAGTCATTAAATTGTTGGCATCCAGAGGACTTCCATTTCGTGGTAAGAACAAAACCGTTGGGTCACCCAACAATGGAAATTATTTAGGAACTTCTAAGTGAGTTTGATCCATTCCTCGCAGATCATTTAAAAAAATATGGGAACTCAGGGAAGGGAAACACTTCATATTTATCAGCAAATGTTTGCAATAAATTTATTGATATAATAGGAAAACAAGTCATACTGAAAATTTTAGGTGAAGTTAGATCGGCGAAATATTTTTCGATAAGTGTTGATAGTACACCCGACCTATCTCATATTGCCAAATTGACTTTTATTATACGATATGTTAAAAATTGTGTTCCCATCTAGAGGTTCTTAAAATTTATACCTATTCAAGAGCACAAATCTGAATATTTGGTGGATACAGTCCTAACTTATTTGGAAAATCATGATATCCCAATAATAGATTGTAGAGGACAAAGCTACGATAATGCGTCAAATATGTCGGGAAAATATTCTGGTTTGCAAGAGAGATTAAAGGAGAAATATGAATTTGCTACCTTTGTACCATGTGCAGCACATTCTTTTAACCTAGTAAGGCTAACTGGCTTGCCAACACAGCGTAACGAGAGAACTCTTTAAAGGGGCAAAAAGGTCAAACGAAGAAACAGACTGGTATTCTTACAGAACCAGCTTCAGCAAATTCAAAAAAAAAATTAGAACAGCCAAAAGAAAGGCTTGGAAAGAATTCTGCAGCAGTATCGAAGAAAATAATGAATATGCCTGATTGAGGAGATATCCTATCAAAAGAAGCAACCAGCCCAGGTTTTCTTAAAATTTCAGTAAATGAATGGACAGAATCCACGGCTTTTAAGTACACACTTTCTAAACTGCAAAACTGCAGAGGAAAATGATATCGCAAGCACAAACACAGACCACCCATCGGACAACATGGGAGACAACTCCCTCATTAATACGATAGTGTGCAAGGAAACAATTGCATGGGCTATTAATACATTCAAGCCCCATAAATCAGGGGGGGCGGTAATCTGTAAAGGGCAAACCGGTGGAAACGGCTCTACACGAAGTAGTTCGTACAGTAGAAAATTCATCCCCGAAGGTCACAAAATGGCTATACACAGCTATTGTCAGGCCAATCCTAACATACGGTTGCTTGGTCTGGTGGAATGCTATGAAAAGAGCAAAACATATGACCAAACTAACGAAAGCTCAAAGGACAGCATGCATACTGACGACAGGAGCCATGCGCAATAGCCCCACAGTAAGTTTAGAAACAATCCTAAACATAACACCAATTGACTTACAAAGCAATGACATAGCAGTAAAAAGCGCAGCAAGACTCAAAGAAACGGGCAATCTATTCATGAAACCTTTTGGCCATAGCTTAGATAATATTAAACTCAATGGCTTATACGGATGTACAAGGTGGCGCAAAAGTAATCCTCCTATCAGAAAATACATCGGAAGGTTATTTTTGCGCCACCTTGTAGCATCTGACTATATTACCCCATACCACGACTTTGATATTAATTATAGCAGAGACGAATGGTCTTCAAACAATGTGTTATCTGACGTAGAAATAGCAATTTATACCGACGGATCTAAAATGGAAGTCGGAGTGGGCTCTGGAGTCTACTCTGAAAAGATCGGGCTAGCTACATTCCTGAGATGAGCAAAGTCGTGTAGTGTATTCCATGCTGAGATCCTGGCCATACTCGAAGTGCCGAATCGGCTAGGGTATTGGACATATCACAAGAGGATATCTCCTATCTCCATCTACGTGGATAGTCAAGCGGCCATTAAAGCTGGCATCCATTATAGTAAAAACACGGGTAGTTGGACGCTGCCGCGAAGTAAAGTAAATCAAACAAGCTAATAGCTTTGTATAGAGCATCCATTTCTATAGCGGTGAGAGTGATAACAGGTCACAACCTGCTGGGTAAGCACTCCAATAAGATAAAACTGACTGGTGCGAACCAACATTGCAGGAAATGCAGCGACCCAGCGAACTTTCTTCGAAGGGTATCGCTATGGGCCCACGTAGGCCTATGCGAGCTTGACTACTCACTCGAGCGTCAACAGCCCATCTAACCTAACCTAACCTAGTAGGGCTGCTAGTTGTGTGCAGGAGGCAACAAGTTTTTTTTCAAGTGGTTCAAAAACAATACACTTTCATTCTAACTCTACCCATCGCTGGAATAAAGTAAATGAATATTTGGTTCATATAAAGTTCCTAAAAGTCTCTCCGAAACGATATATATATCTCCACAGATCCAGAGCAAGCTCCAGAACCAAAAAACGAAGCACTAAGCCTGTCCAAGAAAATGGCAAAACTAGAATTTATATTTCTAACAGAAATTTGGAGTACAATATTAGAAAGAATAGACAAAACCGGTAAAATCCTTCAAAAAGAAACAATATCGATTGACGTTGCGCCCAATTTGCTTTCTTCACTATGTGGTTTTATTATTGCCCTAAGGGAAAATTTTGACAAAATTGAAACGTGCGCTAAAAATCAGAATCCAGAAGCTGAATATAAGTACTTAATGCAACAACCAATATTAAAAACTTCGCGTACTACATTTTTGCAGTTGGAAAAGAAAAATTTTAAATTTCAACTTTTTTCCCGATTATTGACACACTGAATTAGCAAATAAAAATACGAACAAATACCTGCCATGAAATTAGTGAATTATTTGGTTTTTTATCTCGATTAAATGAATTAAATACAGTAGAGTTGCAATATTGTTGTGAAAAATTTGCAAACAAATATCACAGAGATGTTAATGCAGAAGAGCTTCAGGTAGAATGTCTGCACTTAAAAGAAAATTTGAAAGAAGTCCATAATGATGAAAATGAAGATCATATTACAATCTCTAAATTATACAGTCTTAACATTGGACAAAATAGAAAACACTTTTCCAAATGTTGAGTTGGCTATATAATCTTTTATCCATGATGGTATCAAATTGCAGTGGAGAGCGTTCGTTTTTAAAGTTAAAAAGGATAAAGAATGGACTCAGGAGTAAATGCTTCAAGAAAGACTAAACAGCTTGTCGATTATGTCAATTGAAATTGATCTACTTCAAGAAATAGAGTTTGACGAAATAATAAGGATTTTGCTAATGAAAAGGCCAGAAAAGTTAGTCTTGAATAATATTTTATTTCCTTTAAGAGAACTGCAAAAAAAGCTTTAATGATATTTTTGTTTTACACTTTTGCAGTATTTTCAATTTAAATTGAGAGAACTTGTAATGTACATAATAATAAATTAAAAATAAATAAAAATTGAATTATTTTTCTTTTGAAATTTTCCAATATTTTCAGCACAACGCAGATATTGTTTATAACTGTGGTCTTTTGGTCCAACAACTTATCAAATATTTTGTACATTTTGCACCCAAATCCAAATGGGCCCATGGCCCCCAAATGTCTAAAGACGCCTCTGTTGAGCCAAAGTTTACCACGAGCTGAAGTAGGTAAGTTTTTAGATCATACACGATTCAACATATAGGTTATGTCATATGTGTACTCTACGCGCATTGCTTGACCAACGCACAACTAAAATCAGAATTTCAATTCATATTCCTTTAACTTGAAATTTGAAATCATAACAATATACAAAACAAATTAAATGAAATCCAACTGGAAAAAATATATTCCAATTGAATAAAATGCAATCCAATTACTTGTACCTAATGGAAGGCAAGGAAATGCAATCCTTTCGCCTCTATCAGCGATTATATATTCTCACATTTGTTTATGATCCATAATAGCTTTCCTATTTCTAAATTGAAAAGCAACAAATAATTGATTTCGCAAGAAATTCAAGTTTTTTCAGACCTAGACAGATGTTTCTCACTGAGACACTCATTTAAAATATTTAAACATAATATTCTACCCAAATAATGGAAAACTTAAATCACTTACCAAACAATTTCAATTCATATTTCTATTCCACAGTTGTACAGTTTTTCACATTGTGGTTCACTTTTTTTTTAATTTTTCACTAAGAAATTTACACCAACTAATTGTTCTTTTCACGAGTGCAATGACATTTGCTATAATTTTCCATGGATGACATTTAGGTATAAATGCACGGTTGCCACTTTAATATTTTTATTCGGCTAAAGTTGTTTACATTTTGGTAACATTTTCTAGGTAAGGCACATCAATTTACAAGAATTGTTGAATCTTCAAAAATTTTGGCGACAGTTAAAGCAATTAGAGAGATTGAGAAAGTGGAGATATGATATTTTTTACTGAATTTGATGGAAATTATCTCAGAAATTGCTAAGCGAACATTTTTTCATACCGCATAGAAATACGAGCTTAGTGTAATCTGATATTCGTTAAACCGCTACCGCACTTTAACAATAATCTATACCGATACCGTGTACCACACTGGTGTACTCCTTAATTATATGTATACCCTATCCCATAGGGTGTATTAGTTTTGATACATAGTTCTTAACATAGAGAAATAATTAAGCTGCATATACCTATATACAATATGGATCGACTCATAATCGCTAGCTGAGTCGATTAAGCCGTGTCTGTCTGCCCGCGCGCCGTCCGTCCGTCTGTCTGTTCGTCACCGATTTTTGGGCCTTAAATTTTGAGCTACGATATTGAAATTTGGTATATAGGATCCTTTTTCGTGCCACCTGAATAAGTGTAAACATTTTCAAAAACTGCCCACTGTCACGCACCCTTTTAAAAAAAACACTGTTTTTGGCCAAACGTTAGAGAATTTTGAAAAAGTTTCTGAACAACATATTTAGACAATCCTAATATCTATATATCGTACAACATTTTTGGCTACACCCACTTTTTGGGGGCGTTTTTTGTATAAAACGTTTTTGGTCAAATTTTAAAATATTCGAAATAAACTGTTGATGCAGGATGGTTGGTAATGATAATATAAACATTTTGTCCATTGATCATTTTAACTCAAGCCCACTTTTTGGAGGCGTTTTCTTACAAAAACCATTTGTATACCCAACCCCATAGGACACGCAGGAAAAAAAAACATTGTCGAAACATAAACGATTTTGGCAAACTGTATGAACAATATGTTGTGACAATGTAATTTTCTATATTTCATTACTATAAGGCCCACACTTTGGGGATATTAATTTTCAGGATGGGATAGGATAGGGTATTGAAGCGGATTGTAGCCTTCTCATATGATTTGTGTTGATATTGTTTCGGTAATATTTTATTTGGTAACTTTTTAAAATATTGGTACCAAACTATAATAAAAATAATAATAAAGGAAATGATCGCGTTCCATTTGCCCAATGAGTTTCCTTTCTATGTTTATGCGCAAGAGAAAAGGAGGTAGGGAGAACATTAACCAAAAACGTGGTCTAAAAAGTGGGCGTGGCAGTGGGCGGACTTTGAAAATATTTACACTTGTAAAAGCATTTTTTATATAATTTCCGCGCACTCAAGTGGTATGAGTATCACTTTTATGTAAAGGAGGCACCGATGCACATTGGCTTTAAATGACTGTAAGTTATAATGGGAAGAAAAACAGAGTTTGGTGGAGTATTCTACATTCGTGTTGTTCGGTTTATATTTGAATCTCTATATTCAGCGTAAGTCTGAAGGTGAGATATATCATCAAATCAGCGGCCGATCATAGAATTTTTTTATTTGTGTTTAGAGATATTTCATAAGCTGAGGATTTATCAGAGTTTCTATGACATTGGAAATAAGGTACGTAAGTGCAACTGATCGGTAACTGGGGGAGAAGAAGATGGAAACCTGCATTTGTTCAGCAGAGATATAAAAAAACTGTACAAATGCAGTTTTCTATCTACTTGGAAAGAATCTTGATGAGTAGGGCGGATTGAAAAGCTTTCGCAGTGGTTTTGCTATGGTAGAAGAAAACCTCTTCAGAGCAATGGGGAACATAACATCTGCACCAGCGAATTTGTAAATGCGTGGTTTCGAAATGAAACCTTGGGCATGAACGGCAAGAATTAAGTTTGATACATCTAATAGCTTTCTGAATCATCATGTACATTGCGAGTAAAAAGGAACGCGCCTATGGTCAGACCAACATCCAATAGTGTGTTTTGTAGGGTGAATGATACATAAACAACATCGAAATTAGCATATTAGCATTAGCAATTCCTTAAAGAAATATTTCTTTCGGAGTCCATATGTTCTAGTAAAAACGAGTAGGTAGTGGGTGCACAACTGGTGCGTACGTAACTTTCTCTTTCATTGCAAGGTAATAGTACCTTTCCACCGAACTGAAACTGGTCATTTCATTAACGAAATTCGACATTTGAAAATAGTGTTCGCACCAGAAAAAATATGCATTCCCGCGATGTCAAGTACCCACCACTGCCAAGAAAAGCTTATCTCAACTCAACCGTTCGAATTCGGCATAAAATAGAAGTTATGAATGGTTTTGAGAAAAGCTAGGTCACGGGTAATAACGATCGTGTTACCCCAAAAAAATTGTATTTTTTTGTTTATGGGATAATGAAAGCAAATACTAGGCACAACGGGTATCCCGCAAATACCATATCAGCACCAATATAAGTATCCATGCACGAAACTTTCCAATTGTTTTCTGAAAGATTTTTTTTTTAAATAAACATTGACAGAGGAGGTAAAAATGTTTTTTATAGGAGAAAAATGAATTGTTTTATTTGTCATAGGTAATTCGGTTGGATCTCATTTGAAAAAGCATTCCAGCGCAATGCCGAATTTTGGAATGTGAAATTGTATGGGAGAATGCTTCGCATTCGACTCGGTGGAAACGTACTATAAGGTTCGGTTCAAATACTGAGTATGGGAGAAATTGACAATTTTCTGAGTCAAAATAACCCGTGTACCGGAGGAGGTTAAAATATAAAAGACAGAAAATATATAAAACTGAGATACAAATAACATTTAATTACTTTTAAACTCAGTGCCAAAACTGAAAATTCCGTTTATAAATATTTTTGCTAAACGTACCTAATTATAACGGATTGTTATAAATCCTAGTATTAACACAAATATTAAAGTCCACTCAAGTGGACCGCATTTTCAAGCAAATGAATATTTTACTTATTTTGCTAAACATTTTTTTCAGTCAAGCTGGGATTTGAAAGGTGTTGCAATATATATTCATAATTATGTAATTCTACGATAAGGACTATTTCTGGCTACGTATATAGGCAAAATTGCTGTATTTGGGATGAAGAAAAACCCGAAAAGGTTTAGCAGCTGATAGTATATCTACAACCAGACAAACGCTTGTTGTGGCTTATTGGCTGATGGAATCTTCGCTCCATATTTCTTCAATGATTATGACCTTGCAAAATGTAAACCAATTTTTTTATCAAATTGTGTTTCCATCCCAATAGCTCCAAACGTGCGATTCTTGGGTTCGATCAGCCGCGGATAAATCTGAAGCAAATAGTTCCCCACTGAGCATGTGGTTTCAAAAATATGTGAATGCAGCTCTAGGTACTACGCCTATTTTTCAACGAATATTATAGTAAAATCTCTGGGGGGATCCGTAAGTGCAACATGCCTATTGAATGGGCAGCTTCTTGTATAGAACTAAAAGCAACATACAGCCCCATATAAATGTATAAGGGATGGTTTATAAAAATAATTCTGAGTGTTTTTCAGAGCTTAAAGTACCTAACATTGAAGTCGCTAATAAACGAATAGTCTCATAAGTTTATGCACCAACGAATCTAAGTATAAATTTACGAGCATTCAAAGAGGTTTTAATAAGTCTCTACCACTTATAATTGAGTGAAATAAAAGCAAACAATAATTTTAAAACTCCGCTACAGGGGCGAGAACATGCAAAATATAACGCGAACACCAACTGTACAGCCAGCAGAGTCTTACTTCACGTCCAAATGGTATAAAGACCACGTCTGAAAAAGCAAAGCACCGAGATAACTTGAGGGTCAGTCGGTTGTTGCCAAAGTAAAACCCGGACTGTAGCGCCACTTACGTAAACAAGTAGCTCCAAATCGCAATGGGGATCATGTACAGCGTCTCTTATCGCATACGCACCTAAGTTCCTACACATGTAACATGTTTTCGAATCATCCTCATTTATCTCTCACCTCTATCTATAACAGAAACAATCATCCTTCTAACAAGCTTATCCCATCTCATTATTATCCCTAAACTAATGAAAACCAGGAAATCTCTCATCATTTTCACTCCATCACTTGCCCTCCTCTCTCCTGGGGCTCATCAAAAATTCTATTCGACGTGTTACCACAAATCAACCAAACAGAAATAAAAAAACAACAACAATCTTAATTAGAAAAAAGGTTCATAAATCTGTGTCTGGAACTGAGGAGGAACGCAGAGCGCTAGAATATAAGGAAAAGAATAGCGCTAAAGAAGAAATTAATAAAGTCATAACCTGCCAACGCCTTAATACCCTGGCAACGAAAATACAAATTTAATGAAAACAAATTATCACCCTCACACCCCCCTCTGTTCAGAACCGTCTTGGTCCTGCTCCGTATGGTATTGTAGTCGTCCTCCGTCTTGTGTATATATTTACTTTCGTTGAGTAGTGATCGTCATCGTGGCAATAGTGGGAGCCGGAGCAACCCTCTTCTATTTTTTTTATATTCTTCTCTAAGACACCATCCCTTTCTGACTTTTACTTGCCCAGGGTGGGTGGTTCGGTTGGGTAGTGCTTGGTTACATATTGGATAGCTCTCTTCCTTTGTGTATACTTTACCCTCCTCCATTGTCTCTAAGTGTAATATGCATGTAATTTGTGTGTTCTACGGTGTAAACAACGTTAACTGATTTTTCATTTCGCCAACAAGGGTGATGATGCAATATCAAAAGGGACGACAATGAGATGTCTAATACGTTTACGCACACGTGTATGCCTTGTATTCATGGGCATTTTAAATGGCCCATCAATTTTTAACCACCACCACCCGTGTCGGACGGACGCTCTGTCATGAGAAAAAGTTAATTTTGACATCGAATCCTATTCCTATTGCTGGGGAGGACCATAATCGACGTGTACTGTGTGTTTATTGTCAAGCAGGGGGAGGGAGTTGTGTTATTTTGCACCCGCAAATCAAATCCCTGACTTAGGGTGGCAAGCGAAAAGGCAACTGGTTCGAGGGGATTAAAAAAAGGGGAGGTGTTCTTTAATGGTAAATAGTTGGGGGATGATGAGAGAACTTTTAAAAGCACACTCTTTGGAGAGCATGGAAGCTGTAGGTTTACAGTAGCGGCAAACAAATTGTCAAAATTTAAAAAAAGAAGCAGAAAACATATGAGTATATCGCCCCAACAGCATTGCGGCGATGTGCCCAGAACTGGTAATTTTGCATTAAATGGCACGGACATTTGTATTTTTGTGAATAACTATTGTGTTATGGATTTTGCCTAGGATTGAAAATCATGTTTATACTTCACAACTGCATAAACCCGCAACTTTTCCACCATTTTATTCATCATGCAATCTGTAAAAGCCAACAATGGCGGTGTTGTGGATTTCAGATTAAGTAAGATATCTTATATGCAACTCTGTTCTCGTTGGTCAAATGGTCGATTGACCAATGAGAACAGAGCCTCATCTAAGATATTTACTAAATCTGAAATCGGAACACAAAATACAAAATTAAGAAGAAATTGATATTTGTTTGTATCTACTTACCCAGCGTCATCTTCTGACCGCGTTCTTACATCCCTCTGTTTTCCTATAGGTACATATCACTTTTTTTAATAATGTCCAATAAACATATGAATCATTCATGATGTACATTTTTTTTCTAACTAAGTTTTCAGATTTTGCTTCTAGAGCCTACTTGGCTTTTTTATATCTTTTTTTATATTTAAGCGATCCATGTCTGTTTAGCCTTTTTATTATTAAATTCAACATAAAAATATACCACTTGAAAGCTTAGTAACTCGTACCAACAGACATTTCCGCAAGTCGTTGAATAAACGTTATAGCTTCTAAAGGGCTTATAAAACCATTTTACATTACACTTTCACCTACCTAAATATGACAAAGAGTGGCTCTTCATGACAACCCAACAACAAACCTAGCCTAACCTTGTTTTCACTTGCTTTCCTCTTGCAAATGATCTGAGAAATTATTCTAGACTTGACATTTAAATCTAATGTGTACCGATTTTATAGTCCAGCTGCCTATAAAAAGTATTTCTAAATTGTTGGAAAAAAAACTGCAACCATTAGTAAAATCCTAATCAAGCAAAATGTTTCATCGTATCGTTTTGCTGTTATTTTACCAAGTAGTTGTTGGAAATTAAATTGGCATTGAAGCAAATTATATATTTTATAAAAAGTATGTTCCGTTTGTAATATAGATGTGCAATTTACCTATTGTTTTAATTTGACAATTAGTTTCATCTGCTTATTTCTTCCGCTGAATTCCTAAACCCATACTCAGTATAAATGCAGCAATGCAACTTTAAGCATTCAGAAACACAATTTTTTTGTAGTGGTGCAATGCATAGCGTTTCACTAGTTTTAGCGCTTATGGTGTATCAAGAAATTCGAAAGAGCATTCCTAGCCTGCAATGAAGGCTGATGGCCTGTATTATGCATTATGCAACACTACCTTTCTACTTGCAACACAAACAGATCTGGGGTCGAATTACCACATCAGTTATCGAGTCATACGTGACTGATAAATGTTGTTTTGGTATGATCGCATATGAGATTCGAGTATCGAGTATCGAATTTTGGTATTCTGTCATCAGCGATAAGAGTATATTTTTACACGGTAGGGTTTGTGGTGCATTTTTGTGGGAGAAAAAGTAAGATATTTTCATTTTGTTATTTTAAGTTTCTCCGATAACTCATGCATTTCACTCACTCGTTAACTGTTGTGGTAATTCGACCCCCTGAATTTTTGGAAATCAAACGTTCGCCTAAAATGTTGCGCAGCAGTACGATAGTTTGCCTAGCTCCATCTAATTGGAACCACAAATTAGGATGTTGCTCAGAAATTGGCCGCAAAAAGTTGTAGATATTTTCTCTATCGTTTTTGGGTTTCAATCTCAAAGAAATTTAGACCGATAACTTTTCGGCCATTACACCGCACCAAACATTTTTTTTCGCTTCCTCGCTTCCTCCGAAATCAAAACATTGTTTAAAAAATGGAAAATGTGTGTGTAAAACAAATAGCGTATTGTAGGGGGTACATCTTATGATCCAATTTTAGAATACTCCACAATGTTGTTACGGATATGTCCAATTTGGTGGAACGACGAAGATGGAGAGATGGATCATTTGCAATACTATCCCGGAAAGATTCCAAGTTGTCTTCAGTGCGAATATTTCGATGAGCACCTCATCCAGCACGTCCGGCCACTGAGTCTCAACGGAGTTGATTTTGAATTAAAATATAACCGATATTCGTTGATCAAACGGCGTTTTCAATAAATAGAAAAATGTGAATACAGAAATAAATGCATCTGCAAGAACAGGTTACAGGTTACGCACAGATTAGTATCACTAATCAAAAACAATTGATACATTCTTATAGTTGAACACCCTTTCTGTTACATAACGTATATATGAGTAACATTTCTATTTTATCTACTATGGTGCACAATCAATCGAAAGTAGGGAGTTTTTTTAATCACAAGTTGTTTCTGAAAGCGACTAAGTAAGTGCAAAGTGTAACATTTGACTCGTGTTTTTGTTTTGACTGTGTGAACTGGATGTTACCCGTGTGGGAGTAAACCTAATAGGGCTTATTTCGATTTGGACGATTTTTCACACTAGTTCAAGCTAAAAATCTAAAAATCTTAAAAATCTAATGAGTTTTGATCTATATTACAAGCGTGGACCACGTTATTGATTATCCAAACATTCGACTTACAAGGGCACTAGCGCCAAAGCCTCCTCTGCAGGCTAGCAGAGGATTAAACAGAAGATGCAACGAAAATTTTGATAACGAAACCGAATAAAATTAAAATTGTATGTATTTCTATTAAATTTTAATTTTTTGCATGTATTAATAAAAAAAAATAAATTTTCAGCATAGCAACTCAATAAACTATTCCTTATGAGCCATAACTGATTAGTAAAACGCAAGAGTTTTATTTAACCAACCTTATATTTTTGTCCACATTTTTAGGAAACATACTCCTCTGTCCGATGCACGATTTCTCTCCAATCATCAATATATCCGCTAAGTTGTTGATATTTAGACATCTGACATATACACTGAATAGGTTCACAGCCTGAATAATAAGTAAAAGCTTTGTTCTCATAAGAAAACTCGAGGCAACGCTTTTTGTTGTTGCACTTGCTAGTTTGTCTATTTGTCAATCTATTTGCAAGAAAAAGATAAACATAAAATATTGGTAACGGTTCTTTGAAAACGTTTACCAGTTCCACTGTGAAAAACTAGCTTTTTTAATGCGTCATTTGAATAGGTTCATTAGCTTTAACTAAACAAAATTGGGAAATAAGAAGATTTATACCATTTTTGTATTCATATTTTATTTATTACTAATTCAATAATGAGTACTACCCCCTTTGTTGGAGATACATACATATAGTTCGAAGATTCGACTTGGAATGGATTTATACAGCTGCATTAAGTAGTTTAAAGAAATCTCATACCAGACTACCCTAATACGTGCAATAAGCGTATCTCTGTCCTCATATTGTTTGCCTGACTCGTAAACTTTATTTAGGTATGGTGGCCATTCTAGCAATTGAACTCCCTGTTCGCTAATCCAGCTCGAGCGGTATGGATTGGAGCGTTATCATGTTGGTAGACAACAGATCTCAGCAAACTTTGGAAAAGCCCTCTGGAGTATATGTTTGTAAGAGCTTGCTGTCATTCTGGACGATGGAAACTCAAACTTTATGGTTCCATAATAGGATATGGCACCCCAAACCACAACTCCTCCCTCCCTTCTGTAATGGCGCGGCGGTTCAAAAAGCGTTTTTCTTTTCTGATATCATGAAAATAAAAATTATATATTATATCCATCCATCCATCTAAGATCACAGAAGATCACAAACTACCATTGTTTCTCCCAAGTTATATGGTGTCTACAGAAAGCCAAACGTTATTGCTTTCTCTGCGGATTTAATGGTGGTTTCTTTTTTTAAGATTCAGTCGGTTTAGGTGTGGGACACTTTTTATCAGTCGACGAACAGTCGAAATACTGGCACTAATCCCAGCTTTAGCTTTGATTTTTGGCACTGATTCGCAAGAATTTAAAGACATTATTCGCCTATCTGTAGCAGTTGTGGCTGTATTTGTACGTCCTTTCGTGTTTTTATACCCTATCCCATAGGGGTATATTAGTTTAGTTTGTAACATAGAGAAATCATTTAGCGACATATACCTCTAAGTACATGGATCGACTCAGAATCGCTAGCTGAGTCGATCTAGTCATGTCTGTCTGTCCGTCTGTGTGTCACCGATTTATGGGCCTTACATTTTGAGCTAGAGTGATGACATTTGAAATATAGACTCTCTGTCCGACGAAGCATAACGAGTGTAAACATTTTCAAAATCCGCCCATTGTCACGCCCAATGGCCAAAAACGGTAAGAAATTTTGAAAAATTTTCTGAACAACATATTTAGACAATGCCAATGCCTATATTTTGTCTACACAAAGTGTTTTGCCATGCCCACTTTTTAGGGGCAAAATACAAATACAATTTTTTGGCGCAACAGGCTCGTTAGTACCCAGGGCCTAGCTTTCTCACAACCATTCATGTGTGGGTGTGTAGTTCTTGCACGATGGCGGAACCTCCTGTTTTATGCCGAATCCGAACGGCTTAGTTGAGATAAGCTTTTGACAATTGATACTACTCGGACGATTTGCCAGGGGCTCTATTTCATAAAACGAAACGAACGGCAAGTAAACGATACCTACTGAAGTAAACGATAGTCACGATAAGTGCGATCGTGTAAAACGAAAAAGGCGTAAGAAAAGTGTTGCCAAATGAAAACGAAAAAAAAAACATATATTTTTAAAGCGCAACCAACTTCAATCCTATTTAGGACTGTCAAAAATTGAATAACGTAAACAAAAAGTCGTGAAATCGGGAATAATTAAATTCTGTAAAAATGTTTTTTCATTGCGATTTATTTTTGGATAATGATGATGATTCCGAAGAGGAGGAAGCATTAATCTCAAGGAGACGAATTAGGGATAACTCAGACCCAATGAGCATTCCCAATTCAGCGTAAGCAATCATTTACCCATACGTCCATACTTGATGTACTTATTACAATTTATTTTAGATTTAAAAAAAACTATTTCGAGTAAATAAAGAAGCGTTCGTTTATGTTCTGGGAAAGATTGATTCGCAACTTCCGAGAGCTAGATCAACATATATACCAAATGTGTTGAAATTGCGTGCGACTCTTCGATTTCTAGCAGAGGGTGGCTACCAAAGAGGAACTGGTCAAGATTTCCTTGTCGGTATGGCGCAACCAACTTTGTCGGCAACCATAACAAAAATGGTGTCAGTTATGGAGAGTGTTTTGTGTCCCGAACATATATCGTTCCTCATGACGGAGGATGAGATGTCTTCCAGCAAGCAATATTTTTATGAGAAGTTCCGCTTCCCAGGCATAATTGGATGTGTGGACGGTACGCATATTAAAATAATAAGACCAACTACCAATGAACACATATATTTTAACAGAAATCCATTTGCTTTGTTTGTGTTGGTGGCCTATTAAATTTATAAATTATAAATTTTTTTCTATTTTCTATTTGTTTTTGCTTACATTTTAACAGCTGAGGACAATCACTTGCAGACAAAACAATACGAAAACGAAAGCTATACGACTGCCAAATGTCAGTCGTAAGAAATAACGAGTATCGTAAAGCCTAGATCGATACTCGTTTTATGTAATCAAATTTCAACGAGAACGAAGTGATTTCAACGATATTCGTACGATACTCGTTTTATGTTATCGTATTTCAGCGAGAACGAAGTGATTTCAACGATATTCGTTTTATAAAATATAGCCCCAGATCATCACGAGAGGAGGGCCAGTGAAAAATCATTTTGGTGTCGCTACGGCTGGGAATCGAACCCAGACCTTCTGCGCGAAAGTTCATCGCATTAAACATCGCGCCACTAAGCCCCCTAATTTTGAGAGGCGTTTTCATTAAAACAAAAACTCTTTTTAGTCAAATTTTAAAATATTTGAAAATACTTTTGATGCAAAATCATTGGTAATATTAACATATTTCGTCTAAAGATCACTTTTGGGGGCGTTTTCTTTACGAAACGATTTTTATGCCCTACCCCATAGCATATGGGAAAAGATTTTGATCTACCGTGTGAACAGTATGTTTTCACAGTCATTTTCTAATTTTATCCCCATAAAGTTGTTAGCCACTCCACTTCTTGAGGAAATTAGTTTTAAAGATAGGGTAGGTGGGATAGGGTATTCAACGTTTTTTTTTTATGGAAATTTCACGGGTACTCAGTCCCTCTTCACATATACACTTCTATTTGGAACTTTCCCTCCGAATTCAAAGCGTTCGATCGTCCCATTTTTTTCATAAAATTACTTTAATTCACTTAAATCACTCTCAACAAATTAGCACCGAGACCGAACTTTCCAAAATAAATAGCAACACCAAAAACATAAATAGAGAACCTATTCAAATGACGCTAATTTTTCGCAGTGCAACAGGTAATAGTTTACAGAGAACCGTTATCAATGTTTTATGTTTATCTGCAACCAGAAAAGGCTTTCTTATGCCTGAAACACACGTGCAGTTTTTATGCATGCAGTGCGGCACGCAGTGCAGCAATAAAACACTCGTGCATTATTTTTTGTTTGATATACATGCAGTGCAGTGGCTCCTGTCATAACATTCAGCTTACTGTAGTGGTATTTGGTTATATCAAAGATTATGAATTCTATACAGATGACGCACTCCATATAAGAAAAATTGTTCTATGGCGGGTCGTGCTGGCACAGCCCGCTATATGTTTTTGTTCTAGTTTTTGATGTGTTTTCATGCACACTGCCCGCCCGTACCATGAAGCTACTGAACAAAAATTTCTGCTTTTTGTTCTCAATGCGTCATCTGTATAGAATTCATAATCTTTGGATATATTTAGTTAATTTCGGATATGTCCTTACTTTGTATTTTTAAATGTTTACGCCTTGTGGTTCGTAGTAGGGGCATTCGTGAGTAATTTTAAAAGTTATGGTTGAGTTGAGAAAAAGTCTCTTTTATTTTTGATACATTTGTTTTGTTATGGCATTTATTTGTTTTTTTTTTATGCGGATTAAACGTCATAATTCACTGATCCCAAATATCTTAATATTACTTTTTTTTTGTGTTTTGGTGCGATTGAATTTTTGCAGTGGATTTAGAAATAGAGACAACTTGCAGTACTGCAACGCTTGCAGATTTGACATGTGTTCCCTCCCATTGAAAACTGTGTGTTCTATCTTTTCTGCAAGGAGAATTCTGCATATGTGTTTCAGGCATTATGAGAACAAAGCCTTTACTTATTAGTAAAGCTGTGAACCTATTCTATTGACATGCAGTGTATATATTATATTCGTTCTAAATAGATTTGACATAACATCTATAAAGAATGAAAAATCAAACGCAACTTTTTCATGTTCTCATATTTTTTTTTATTAATATTTACGATTCCTTATTTTTTTATCACATCAACTTAATTACAACTTATTATCTTAAAAATTATTATATATGATTTTGTCTATTATAATTATTATATCTACAAGACTTCACTTTTTTGTTTATTTCTCATTTGTTTTATAAAACTTATAATTACCAAACTCATTTTTTATAATCATTCATTAATGTATATGATATATATGTATATAGAAAAACAAACGAAAAAATATATATATACTTTGAAAATTTTTATAATAATCTAAAAAATGAAACTAAATTGAAAAATAAAAAAAAAAACACTTTAAAATATTTGTTTTTTGTCTTAGATCGCAAATATCTTGACAATCAATTTATAATTAGTAAATGTATTTTGTATGTATATATATATATGTTTATTTTTTTTCTTTCTTTTATTTTTGATTAAATCTAAAACCTTATAATTAATAATTATATTCGAATAAAACAAAATTAAAAGTGTGCCGAAAATAATATTTAAAATAAAACCAGAGCAACAAAAGTTTAAATATATATTTTTTTTTTTTTTTTTGATAATAATTTTGTTGTTTTTGGAGACTTTTGTTTTGTTCGTTTGTTGTTAGTGAACAAAATCAGGAAGACTTTTAAAGTATATATATTCTTTTAAAAAATTAATAAATTGCCTAATTATTTTTTAAAAACAAATTTGAAGTTAAGGACTTTTTTCTTTCTTAAATCATATTATTGCAGAGGTATATATTTTTTCTTCCTTTTGGAGCATTGCATGAGGTGAAGAGTTTTTTTTTTTTGTAAATTTTGTAAATTTAGAAAGGTTTGTTTTAGGAACAATATTGCTTAATGATTTGTTAATATCGTGACATTTGAAAAATCAAATGTGCAAATTTTCATGTGCATTTTGTGGAAAAATGTTTATTTAAAGTTTTGTGTGGAGTAAATATGTTATTGTTTTTTTTTCACAATGCGAAAAGAAGCGTTAAAAATTTTACAATTGTAGAAAGTCAACTGTCTGACATGGTAATAGCAATTATCATGTCAAGGGCATTTATTCAACAAAACCGAACATAATGTAATTTAGGAAAAAAATATTGTTAATATCGGTAAAGTTGACGCTATTTGGCGAGCGAGCTTAGTCGGAAACTTTATTAAATGTTGGTTTAGCAATAAGCCAGTAAAAATAGCCGTTTGAAGAAAAAACAGTGGAGCTGCGTCTTATTAGTGAACCGAAAAAGGCAAATGACACAAAAACTGAGATGAACGTAGTTATGACATAAGGATAGTCTAGTAAAGCGCGAACCAAATCCCTTGGCTATTCCAGTGACAATTCTCTCTGAATTTTTTTTCCATTCCATTTATGTTCTCTGCGCAATTGAACCTTGGCCAAGTGCACTTGTGTCACGTCGGAATGGCAAATGTATGTACCAACAGTTGGTATCGATAACGAGAGAAGTAATTAGAATAGTTTCCTTTTTTACAGCCTGTGATCGCGATGAAGTCACTGTTACATTTGCTGTGTGGCATGTCGGTATCGAAGACAAATGTTTTTTGTTAAAGCAAACGAGTTGACTTAACATATTTCAAGGGTGGCTTTTAAATTTCATGGATATAACATCGTTTATAATAAATTTTATAAAACTGTCCATTGGAAATGTTAAATGATTCCCACTAGAACATGGTAGCGAAGAATTTCAATTTCTATCGAACTGTAGCAATGTTTTCGGCTGAACGTAGCAAACCAGGACGCAGTGGTGTTTTTCATAAGCAACCCACGCAGTTTTTTGTCGAAAATGTTTTGTTTGTATGGTTCGCTCAATATAATACTTTATATTTCACGGCATTATTTAAACGTATTATTAGAGTGCTATGGTTATGGCTCCACCAAATCACTTGGTCAACTTTTGAATGCGGAAAATATGGATTCAGTGAAACATAAATAATAGACAAGAAATAACGAACTAAAAATGAGGTTTTTTTTTAAACTGGATTTAAACGAAGATTATAGCTCGTGAACTTCCATGAAAATTTTTGTATGTATCTTACAGAGTGTTGAAGAGACTGTACATATGGCTGACCAAATGATTGGTGCGGGCATATTGTAGTACAGCAGTGGTGTTTACAAATGCTCAGATAACACTTGTCATGTGTATGGGTCGCCTATGATATATTCGAATATTTTGCGAAAGCTTCGGCCTGTCAGTAATTCAACAACCTTATCACTATTCAGAAAACCCTTGATAATTACCTATTATAGAATGTAAAGTCCTGCATTCTTCAGTACAACTGTATGCTGTTGAGTGTTCAAAAAACTCCTTCTCGTGTCTTGTCCCATTGGCGAAACTTTTGAACAACGAATGGACATTCGATTGTACATTTTGCCATTCAGATTTGGATTTCAGATAATGATTTTGATTGGAATGGCCGACTGTCCCGACAGGATTCTTGTTTTTGTATATGTCAGCCATGTCAGAAAAGTATCGGACAGAGTTCCCGACAACGTTCCCGGCAACGTCTATTGTCCAGATGTTTTAGGTAATTAAAAATTAAAATCATCGTTTTCCTACACAAAAGGTAATAGAAGACATTGTCATTCCAAAGAAATGTAGTTTCCGGAACTAACGCAAGACTTGCGAAATATGTAAAGTCCATTGCCTCCGAATTATATAGACGCAATTTACGTATTCATCTTTCCTTTTCAGGAAGTTCCTTGAGGCCAGAGTCCGTATTTTGACAGGAGACGACAAACGTGATCTAGGTCTCACTATAGATATTAAAAAGACTTATTTCTGAGAATTTAGGCGAGTTATCTCAGAATACTTTGGATGCAATTAGGGAATATTCGATAAGTTATTGTTTATAGTCGGCAACAACGTCACAGCGTGTATAATATTACGCAATGTTGGCCTGACTTTAATCAGAAGCAAGCTCTCATGTTTATGAACTTCTCCATAGGCCTAGACGTGAAAAGACTAGGGCCGTCATTAACGAATTCTGTTAAAGTAGTCTGGATGAGAAGGAAAACATTGTCCAGTTTCTCTGTTTTACAATAAAAGAGACTTCTTCTACTACAACCTCGGTCTATGTAACTAACGCATCATTGAAAGCTCGGGATGCTTCACACAGGCATATGCATAGAAAAGATTTATGAGTCATCACAACGAACGCTCCTAGTTTATGTGTGTACGCGTGAAGCCATCATAACTTAAGTTAGGCATATGATTAACATCAAGACAATAATGACAATTAGCTGTATAGTAGTTCTATATCTCTTTGATATTAGCTAGTGAAGCAATTAGTTATGGTAGGATTAACTTGAGAGTTTTAGGTTTACCCATGATCTGAGCGGAACTTAAATATGAAAATAGTAAGTCTATCTTTACCAGACACTGTACAGTCCTGTTTGTGTAAAGATCCGACTTTTAGCATTGAGAACAAATATCTCAAAAGAAATAGTTGGACAAAAAAAATGCGACAACGTTTTTGTTGCCTATTTACAAAAGGTGAATACCGTCAGTGTTTCCTAATGTAGGGGCCTAAGAGCTTTCAAATTGGAGCATTTTAAAGGGATTACTGTCCTTTTTTATATTTAATGTATAACGAGACATGCAGACTCCTGTGTTAAATAAGAGAGGGTGGAGAATGCGACCAGATATATCTCGATATATTTCTATCATCCTTTTAACAACTTTTTCAACGAACGGATCCTATAAAGAGCAGATAAAATCAAAGTGCGGAACAAATCCTGGTGGGTACATTAAAAATCGCCGTATTTGATGGTGTTTTAAAGAATTGACACTATTAACTCTATAGCTTCGTCAGCTTTTAAAGTTTTTCAGTTTTGGAAGGGACATTAGAGAAACGTACAACGTAATTACGATTGGTACTTGAGTGGATGATTTATAAATGCAATTGATAATGGTACTTCGGATTGAATACGATCTAATAAAGAATCAACACTATTAAATCCACATCTCCCTCATTCGTCTATAAATTTGTTGAGTTACCTAAATGAACACTTGAGATCACACAACGAAATCAAATCCAATTTTTACTTTAAAAATGAACTTGAAAATCCAATCGATATTAAGGCAGCCAATTAAATACAATCCTCCAGGCTTAAGAGAGGCATTCATAATGTTTATGCAAGAAAAAAGTAAGCAACCATTTTCATGTGTAGGAAATAATATCAATGATAAATGTTCAGATGTGAATGTTTACATGCTATAATATGAAAGGATGTTTACAAAAATGAAATAAATAACTTTATAGGTCGAAAAACTAGGTTGCTATATTAATTCGACGAATGAGAATGTATTCTTTCTTTAATTTTAACTTGATCTCTATAAAGATCCCGGTCATCTATTGTATTTTGTTATCGACTGTTTTAGAAATCAAAGTGCAATGGCAAATTTATAGGACAAGTAGGGAGACTTTACAATTATGTGGGGTCTTTATTTTAACATTATTATAGTGGGTAATGTGCGTATGTCCTGGCTAATATGTCTAAAATGGAAATGCTCGCAAAAGTATATTCAAACGTGGGAAATTTCGCCTTTGTGATGTTATAAAATGTAAGCTGAACACTAATATCGATCATTATACGCTGCATTGTGAAAACAATACAATGCAAACTTGGAAAAAAAAATAACTAAATGCGTCCTATGTTCTAAAAATCACTTTTATTAAAATGAATCTGAAATCCTGTAGTTTGATTCTATATTCGGCATAAACATGTAAAGGAGGACAATGTTAATTTTCTAAAATTATAAATACAGATAAAGAAAGTATTTCTATATTGGTGAGGTCTTGATTATATTTCGATTGAAGGCTGCATCTACCTAGGTTCCACGAAAACACGTTGGGCCGCACTCAAAAGTGTAGCTAGATGATTTCTATATACCGTAAGTTCAAAAGAAGTTGAAAAAGAAGATACATATTTCTAAATGTTTGAAAAAATGATTTATTGTTCTGTAGAAACCTACATGCAACCAATTGTGGTGTTGGTATATGGCGTCCAGAATCTTGTCAAAATTTTACGAACAGGTTGCTTTACTTAAGATATTCTATTTTTTTTGCAAAACTCAAGAAGTTTTGTAATAACAAATACACAAAACAAAAGTATATGCACTTAAAAAAAGAATATACTTGGCTTTAGAAGAAGGATCGATTGCTTTTGATTTAAGTTCGAGACAAGACGGGTGCTAGATATGGTGAACATATTTCAGTCACAATAAAGCGGGGTATTTGTCAATGCTGGACGTCTTTAATGGGCGTCCTGAATCAAAAAAAGGCGGACAAAAATATGCAAAAGCAAAAGTCCTTCCTTAGGATTCAACCATCGCTTTCGTTATATAATTGTCTAGTTCGCCCTCACTTGGAGTATGCCTCACAGGTGTGGACACCCTTCTATGTCGTTCATTCAAATAGAATTGAGGCAGTCCAACGTAAATTTATAAGATTTGCTTTGAGAGGACTTCCATGGGATGATGTACACAATTTGCCTCCGTATAGGTGTCGAATTAAACTGCTGCAGTTGTTGCCTTTGTCTCAACGTAGACTTAACAATGACATGGTCTTCTTACACCAAATATTATCAGGACAAATAGATGCTCCTGATCTTTTAAGTGCTATTGGTTTTAATACCCGTGGAGGTTCCTATAACCTTCGTAGACTAAATATTTTACATATACCTAATCATAAATACAACTATGGTATGCATGAGGCTATAAGTCGCATGAGTAGAGTTTACAATAAAAATAGCGATGTAGTTGAACTGCATGTTAGTAAAAGTAGTTTAAAAAACACTTTGCGTAATTGTATTCTAGAGTCGTAATAAGTGTATGTTTATTTTTTTTTTTTTTTGTTTTGTTAATAATACAAAAATAAAGTTTAATCAATGGACCAACGCCGTTATTGATGCCGAAACGAAATCAGAATGTTAATAAATAACATTTTGACAATTCCTATGATACACTGCGTTGTTCCCCGAATACATTAAATACGCCTATCACAGAATAATGTTACATATTTGGAACAATAACTTGATCCTCGTGCTTTACAACAATGAACGCGTTAGTCCGGATGGACGAAATCATGTCTCAGGTCTTGCTATAACTACCGTGGGATATCTCTGACGAATGTCGCATATAAGATCCCAACTAACGCATTGTGTCAACGTTTGAAACCTTTGCGCAAGATACGTATCGCTACATACTATTGTGGCATATGGCACGACAGATCGACCATAAAAAAACATTTTCAACCAACTAATTTCAAGCCGATCAAAAGGATGTTTAAACCAAATTTAAGATTCTGCCATAACGGAATCCGATGTGTAGCCTTACACTAAAGAACGCGATGTAGCGCTCAGTTTGAAAGGATCTCATCCGAAATTTTCAAAACATGTACCAGATTTCTGCAGGAAGAAGCGCTATCATGTGATTTCTTCAATTTCGTACTAGAACGTATAGTGCGTATGGCAAGTGTAAGCACGGAAGGCATTATATTTAACAAATCTAACCAGGTACTGGAATTGGCACACGAAATCGACATGATTGGTCACTCTCATTGTGGTGTAGTGACGTTTACTGTATTAAATGCACCGGCGAGTTTCATAAACAACATAGTCTACGTACAACCTTGCACAAATCGTCACAGTTTCACAAATTTGATGTAGTCAAATCGTCACTGTTTTAAAACGCTGATGTAGCCAAGGAATAGTCAACGAGTTCATCTATCTCAGAGTTTAATCAACCTCGAAATTGAAGCCGTAGGGGAGGTCCGATAGAGATTAACCGTGCGAAGCAGTGCTACTTTAGTTTTTCGAAACCAATTGCATCAAAAATCAAAACTCCATATGCTTGATCTAATGTACCCATATCCTTCTAGTCCAACTTTACCGTGTCGAGTGCTGTAGCTGAAAATCGGAGCAAATGTTTGGCACTTAAGCACAGAAAAAGGCGAATGCAATCGCGAGCTTTAAGACCTCTACAATGATGTGGCCGAACTCCCAGTTTAGAGGCGACAAAGAAGCCCAATCCTGCGGTTAAAGAATCAAAGATCAAGCTATAGTACTTCTAGCATTTGTATCAAAATTTCGAGTAAGATGGGATAATTTCAACAGAGCTCCAACAACGCACAAGTCTCTAGCTCTACAAGTGGAACAGATTTAACTCTCAGAATATTTTTAATCTTTATGATTGAAAGGATATTTTTTTAAATAAAACGTTGCTAATCCCTCAACAGGCTTTAAACCCAATTGTACCTATCTCCACAACGCATTATCTCTTCAGTTTTTAATTTTTTTTTCTTTTACATAAAACATTATATCCTGGCAAACATTGTTTCCTTTACAATATTAAATATTTCTTTCTCATTATAATGTTTGTGATTTTTTTAGTTTTCTTTTAAAAAGATTTTTCTTAAATTTAAGTAAAATTTAATTTTCATACAGTTTTTGTTTATTATACACTAATTTAAAAATAAAAAAAATTGTATAAAACGCAACAAAATTCACACATTTTCATTGTCCTTTTTACAGTAACATTGTTAAAAGAAAAAAATATATAATACGTGTCATATATATTATATGAAAAATAAGAAAAAAAATAACAATCCACTTAATATTCGGGTTTTTACAATAGTTGTCCGTGAAACTTGGCTGTATGTCGTACTAACGCTAAATGACTTTTAAATACATTGCAGCACAGATTGCAAAGGTATGTTTGCTGGTTTTGCATTCTCATAAGATATCTGTTCTCTTCTAAAATAGCCTGAAATATATACATATATATATTTAATGTTTTTTTTTAATAATATGCTCACTACACTGAATTGCACTGCTAATATAAAATAAAATATTTTTTTGTCTTTTTTTTTTTAAATTGGTGAAACAATTAACAGAAAAAAATAAAAGCGTTTTACTTTGTGTATGTATTTTTAAGTATTTTTATGTATTTTTGTGTTTTTTTGTTTGTTTTGTATGCGGATGCATTTTAGATAAAGCTTAGGGAATTTTCTGTCAAGACCGTTGGAAGGTATTTAAATGCGCAAAAGATACAAGCAGATACAAGGGCAGTGCAATAACTATAAACAAGTAGGAAATGGAGAGGTGAAGAAAGCAGCTTTAGTTGGTTCGGATCTTTTGTTGTCTGTATAAGGCAAGCAACGCCAAGAAGTATGAAATGCGGTAGTGATATGCAGATGCAAGATTTATATTTTCAAAAATCGATTAATATATGTAAATACTTATTAAGAATGGCGATTTTCACAAATGTATCCCTCAAATCATTGAAAAAGATTTTCAGAGCCATTCAAATTCACTCAAATCGTCAAAAAGTTCCCTGCATAGAGCATAGAAATATTTAATTTTGTCGCGTTTTTTTATTCGCTATAGGAATGTTCCGTGCTAATTGAAACTTTCTCTTAACGAACAATTTGAAGCATGCTTTTCTGCTTACTATAAAAAAACGAATAATGCGAAAATAGTGCGGAGGATTTATTAATAAATAATGAAATATTCTTTTCGAGATGCTATTTCTTAAGTATGGGTTATTGACAACTATGAGTCGTGTCAAACTGTGATGGTATTTTGTTCAGTATCTTTTGATATTTTATCATGGAAAAACTTTACCAAAATTATCATGATCCAAGGACTTTCGTAGTAGAAACCATCCAAAAATTAATTCCAATTTTCATTTTTGGGTAGTATGTAAACAAACACCAAATCCAGCACATAGTGAAGAAAATAGAGTGGCGGTAGCTGAGAGCATGATACAACTAACCAGATATAGTCTTCGCGTTTTTATTTTTGTCTCGTTCTGCGCATCTACGTTATTGAAGACCATGGCACTTGCTTAAAGCCATATCTGTAGTGGTTTTATCATACCATTCTTGGCGTTTTTATTTTATTCTACGTCATCGAAAATTATGGCAAAACCCCAACATGCGTAAAGCCATATATGTAGTAGTAAGCGACGACAGTGATCGTCGAACGCATCCAATTGGCGTTTATTATTGGTTTGAATTATACAAAATTCAACTCGTGATAAATAATTAAAGCCGACATTATTTATATAGCTTCAAAAAGATCCACTGCTTTCGATTAAAATTTTACCAATGATGTCCATTGATGACTTACTGAAAACGACATTTGTCGTATTTGGGCTGCAGAGGAACCGAATAGGATCAAGAACTGCCATTAGATCTATAAATACAACAGTTTGGTGTAGTTGATGGTCTGGCCGTATTTCTTTAAAAATAAGAGCTCCCTAAGCCTTACATTGAATGTAATTTTGTTCCATCGGAGAAATCTCTACCGATGTTTCCGCTGCGATTATTTCGAACAGATCTTAATCGCACATGATCGCGCCGCGACATAATGCGTTAAGTCAGTTATTTTTGACAGCTACGCCTGGAATTTCTTTAAAATTTGTCCGATGAAGATTTGTTGCGGAATCCATCGAACGCGATTATATGCTTTATTTATTTTGTTCCAGAACGGAAACCCTGTAATTGACCCTGATCTACACGACATTAAGTTAAAAAAAAAATCCCGTGAAACTATGGCTTCATTGCAAGAACAATTCGGACCCCTGAATTGGCCGCCTAGGGTATATAATATCGCGTCTAGA
This sequence comes from Rhingia campestris, assembly GCA_932526625.1. NCBI lineage: Eukaryota > Metazoa > Arthropoda > Insecta > Diptera > Syrphidae > Rhingia > Rhingia campestris. Next base: position 110,349,920 of record OW052182.1, read on the forward strand.
TTTTTTTAAATTACCTCTAAATGAATCACACATTTCAAGAGAATGTAGTTGAAGACCACCATGAAGGCACCATTCATGTGTGCGTCTGTACTTTTCCACGATGGGTAGGGTGACTTAAAGTTTTTTGCTTTCAGGACAACTGAACTGAACATTTATTACAACGAATTATGATAGACCAATATAGCAGCATATAAAGGAAAGAGCTTAATGTTCTTAGAACCCAAAAGAACTTTATGACCTGTAACCCATCAAATAAAATCTTTTCTGCTTGGTTCCTTATCATTTAGATACAGAAAGAGATGTATGTAATGAAATACTGATAAGGCGATATCCGTTTCGTTTTAGGGTCCGTAATAGTATTTTAGTGTTAGTAGTATTTATTTTCTCAAAGCTGACCTGAGAGATTTTTTCAATATTTTTTTCCGTAAGAACCTTGTACAGAGTATTAGAAAACTACAAAAAAAAAATCTGCGAAATCGGTCAAGCCGTTTTCATGTTATGTCGTGACAACGGAAAACGGGTTTCATTTTTATATATATAGATTACTATAGAATTTACCAAAGTAGTATTTTATTCCTTTAAAGAAATCATGATTTGATGGGCAAATATTGAAAAAACGTGGCCAGAATGGTTGCATTTACTTAAAGATACTGACCTCACTGTATCTATAAGAATGACCGAACAGATGTGCTGTTTGACAAAGAATGTGAAAGGATACTCCCAGCCATAATGAGGCCAACAAACAAGTCCTTTTTTTAAAGCTACCATTGAGCAGGTAGAGAAAAAGGTAAGAATACCGAACTTTCAGAATAAAAAAAGGGGCGGAGATGAAAGGAAAAATCAGAAAAACATCAGAGTCAGGGAAACAAGGTTCAAACAGAATCCTGTCTACATAAAAAAGAAAAATCGTAGTGGAGTGACAGTCGCTGCTGAAAATGAACCACTAAACCACTTCTGCAACATGTTATTTGGCAATGGCAAGCAACTCATCAGCAACACTTTGTTTAGATGAATTGAACATCAGCTTTGTCCACAAACTCGATGACCCTCCGAACTGTACTAATTATAACATTTCCTACAATATTAAGTCTTCTATAGCATATAAACGATTGTCCAACAAGCCTCAATCAGTGTGGATTTAGCCCAGCTAGCATGAGGGCACAATCTTCCATAAATATGATCAAAACTAGCATTAAAACGTTTATAAAATAATAGAGACTGAAGACACCCAGCTCTTCCTTTAACCACAACATTATTAAAGAAGGAACCGAATCTGTACGATCCTATAATGAACCTCCAATAAGATTACCGTGGTATGATGAGTAATTTTGCAGGTATAGTACTTCAAATGTACATATCAATGCTCTACAACGCTATAGACGGGAGACGAGGAATAATTATGGAAAATAAAACAGAACATGCAACTTCCAGCTAAGGGACATCAAAGAGTATCGCGACGAAAGACCAAACAAGAAAATAACATATGCAGAACTAATTAGAACTAATTTTCAGCAGCTGCTAGATGAGCATAATGTCGCACCTATTCAATGATAACCTTTCCTCCAAGTATCTAAGCCAGTACAGCCATCAAAAAGCTGAAGCAGAAGAACAACACGACCCAGTATCTAACAGATTACAAGCAGAACTCTTCAAATACGAAGACAATTCCTTGGATGTGTGTATCCGCCAAATTATAAAGTCTAGATGGACTGGAATATCAGATACATATGTTCCAACTACAACTACTACAAGAAAGAAGTTTCCATGTCCTGCACCAAGAACCGATACATATCCCTGCTAAATTTCACATATATTCTAACGTACTGTGTGAACGTCTGAAGTCTTTTTGCAACACTCTTCCGGTTTAGCAGATCGACCATAGACTAAATTTCTACAAATCCCGCAAAATAACCTAAAATTGTTTCATCGACTTTAACTCCAACGGACAGGCGCAAACATCAAAGACATTATCATTAATAAATCTATTATTCTGCCTTGATACCAGGAAGGCGAATGGAGGAGTTCAAACTCCCCTATAATGGTTCGCTTAAATTAAGCAAACGATCACTTATTTTACAGCCAAAAGAAAACTGCGGTTCGAGACGTCAAGGAAAACTGAACTTGACCTCTGAACAAGTGTTCGCCATTCTGGGAACAGAATAGAACGATACCTTGTATCAGACAAAGACTCTCAAAGTATTTGGGAGCCTGTTTGTAAGCATTTAAATTGGCTCTGTTAGGAAATCATTATGTTTGGCGACTATCGACAGACGATATTGTTTCGGAATTAGAAGCTTCCGGAATTTTGTAAAATCTCAACCGTCTAGTCGATATCGTTTCTACGATAAGTCAAAGGACTTATCTGGTATACATCGATAAATCGTCAACCCTATGCAACACCATCAATTTGGCTTAAGGAGATATCAAACTTTTATTTAGATGCAAGACAGCATTGTACCTCAATGTCAACTAGAACCGACTAATGAGCTTGGATCCAAAGACCTCTGACACAAACTTGCGCATTCGTCGACCACAAGATCCAATTTAAGTCATACTAAACCGTATACAGTCAGACTACCAAGTGCTGTCTGCGTCCAAGCAAATAAGAACCAATTACATTACATTTCGCTTCATTTAAAGGAAATATTCTTAACAAAACATTTTACTCAATCCGCGAGAGAAAAGAGAGTGGGAGAAGTATTGGAGAGAGAGCTAGAGAGCGCACATTTTATTATGCATAGCCTACTAATCTACTACTGATACTTGAATATTAGCAAATTTCTAGCATCGGACAATATGGAATTTTGACCGTTTTGTAACAGTACCTGCATGAATCTCCGCTCGGGATGTTTGTAGAATATATGCTCCCTCAGTTCGTTTTCATTTGAAAATATAACACCGCAGTCATTGCATTTAAGATCGCTATCACCGCTATCGATGTGTTCTTGTTCTTGTTGTTGTTGAGCGTTGTTGGCGTTGTTGTTAGTGTTGTTATTGTTGATCAATGTTGCCTGCACGACTGTTGTCTGTATATTGGAATTTAATTTTGTAATTTGGTTTTTGTTGGTTATTTAGTGTGCAAATAACGAACTTTTACATGGCTGCCAAGTTCAGTGCCACCGCTAGTTTGTTGCTGTGGCATGTGATTGATCTGAATTGTAGCACCGCCGCCAACATGTTGCTGATGTTGTGTTGGTAGTTCGATCTTAATTGTTTGAACGTTTGTATGATTTATTTGCTGTTGCTGCTGCTGTTGATTCTTCTTCTTTGGCGGACGACCACCTAAAGGGGATAAGAAAGAGAAAAAAAAATTATTACCATCAAATGCCGGGTGAATGCATATCTGTTAAATTTTGCAAACAAAAAGAAAAAATAAAAGTAATATTCATACGTTGTCCTGGTGTGTGGTGTTGTATCGACAGTGGCTGCCCAATCATTTGCACCGGCTGATGAAGCTGATGTTGTTGATGCTGTTTTTTCGAACGCTTTGGCGGCGGCAGTTCACTGTGAGAATGGCGAGTAAGAAGATGTTTCGATAAGTGTTGTTTAACGGCGAATGCTTGGTTACAATTAGCTACCGGACATGTAATGTACCTTTCAAAGGAGAGTTACATTGCAAAAATGTATGTTTCAAACAATTATCTTTTTACACAATTCGCTTGTTTTATAGATAAAAATACAATTATTCACAAAAATAAATCAAAAATATATGTACAAAGACCACAAGACTACGAGGTTATAGATAAGAACAGAGGCACAAACATGAATGGAACAGAAGGAAAATAAATAAACAAACAGTCATAAGTTCGTAGAGCAAGAACGGAACAGGGCGAGGAGGAAGCGAATGGAGACTCACCTCCCTTCGATGTGGCGTTGAACGTGTTTTTTTAACAGCCCCTCCTGATTGAAAGAGCTCGGGCACATGTCACACTTGAATTTGAATTCATCGTGCATTTTATTGTGTTGGTCCAGGTGTGCCTGTTGCAGGAATTTCTCATCGCACTTTTGACACTCGTAGGGAAAGGCCAGACCGTGCGACTTCATGTGCGTGTGTAGTTGCGATTGCTGTTTGAAGGTCTTCTCCGGGCATCGGGGGCAGTAGTATCCGGTAATGCCGGCATGCGCTTGCAGGTGCTGATTTAGTGAGGTGACTTGAGTGAATTTCTTCGGACATTGATTGCAGCAATACTGTTGGACTTTGTGATGTGTCTTCATGTGGTTGTTTAGATTTGTAACCTAAAATGACGAGAGATTATAATGTTGAAGATTATGTAAGCAAGGAGATATATTTTATTTATTCTTTTTTATTTGATTTTGGAAATGCAATAAGTACACGTACATTTCGTTTGAACTTCACACACAAACAATATGAAATGATCCAACCTATTGCCATGGTTTAATATCCCAAACTCGGTACAGTATATGAATGTATCATAAGGAGTCCAATTAGTCGTGTCTCTCAGAGCCGAGAGGAAAAGTGTACTCATACAAAAGCACATATTAGATTCCAACGGCGACAGTGAACAACCTATTTGACCTGTTTCGACATATTCGGACAACATGTCACCTAGAAATCTCAATGGTTAGTCAGGCCCCTTGAATAAAGATGATGACGGATGAGTCGAAAGGAAAAGGGCAGCGGATTCTGAAAGCACGTTTCCTAGGGGTATCTAATAAATTAGAACTTGCTCTACGGGTTAGGGGTTATGCCTTCAGGGTAACTTTCTTACAACATGAAAAATAGCTAGTTATGATCGGATAACGGATCCCGTCAAATACCAACCAGACCCGGAACGACCACGGACAACGACTTACGATTATGCACCTAAGGTACACACGCTGTGCTACTCAAAAGCTTGAGTATCTGTCCTCGCGCGCAGACATTACCACCATTCAGGAAATACGTCGGACAGGATCAGAAAATGTAAACATACGACATTTATTACAGCTGTCACCCAAGGCTGCACATATTAGGATGCTGATTAATTGTGGGGAGCCGATTTAGGTCAAGTATAATCGTATTTAAGCCGGTTAGTGATCGCATGGCTGTGATCTGCATCAGAGCTACGGTTTGCCCTATGCAGTCGATCCTTCCGGTGAGACTGAAGACCCTGTCAAGGAGGAATGAGACGACCTTCTGGAGCCTGTCTGGATTTGAAGAGTATCGAACCGGAAGGAGGGTAGAGAATAAATTCCTGCATAGGAAAAAAGAGACCAACCAGCCTCCCAGCTCAGGGAAATCGAAGTCTCGCGGCAAGAAGAACATCAGTCAATTCTAAAAAAACAAAGACTCCTGTGCTGCCAGTTGTAACCAGTTGTCAAAGTAACAACGCAGGCTCTACGAAATAGCTCTCGACATTTTGCAACAAACAAAGCACTGTCGAGGCACAACCTTGGACATAATGTCACTAATAATAACAAGAAATTTGAGAAAGTTGAAGAGTTCATCTACCTCGGAGTCAACATCAACTCTACAAAAGGCAACCTAGAGGAGATACCACGATGAATGACTCTAGGAAAACGGTGCTAATTCAGTTTAGCGAAACAAATGGAATCAAAAATTCCTAACCTGAAAGTCCAAATGTTTACTCTACCGGTCCCTAATCTTACCAGTCCTACTTTACGGTGCTGGTCAATATGCAGGAAAGTGGAGCAAATACTAGGCACCTCTAAAGGAAAATTCTTAGTCGAATTGATGGTCCTGTATGCGAGCAAGGCGAGTGGAGGAGAAGATACAACTGTTGAGAGTCCTCCTATATAAATCGTGTGTATCGGTGATCTGAAAGTGAGCAGAAACTAGGCCCCGATGATAATCAAAACGATAAGTTTGTGGAATTCATTCCTTTACTAAACGACATGACCCTTGAAGACAGGGCAGAAAAACAAAATCGCCGGGAGAGACACTAAATTAATCAATGATTGTGTCAACTACAGATTGGTCTGATCATCGTGGCCACACCGACCACGAATTCTAAGACAAGCAGTTGGATTTTCCTTTCAAAGTAGCAACTTGGGTATCTATTATCAATCAGTGTAAAACATTTGTTATACATTTATGCTTTCTAGACAACTGATCATATTTATCTGAACTTACTTGCGCAAAAGATCTTCCACATTCCTGTTCGATGCAAACAAATGGCCGCTCTCCCGTGTGCAGTCGACGGTGATTGTTTAAATTTGTTATCTGTAAACACAAACCTCTTAGAATCGAGGAATTTTATTAAAAATCTCAATCCCACTGCTCACCTGTGTAAATGTCTTGCCACAATCAATGCAGACATAAGGCCTATCATTTGTGTGTATACGCTCATGGTTGCGTAAATTCGCTGCTTGTGTGAAGCCTAATTAAAAAAAAATATACACCAATGACTCCTTTAATATCAGTACCTTGCGTGCGACTTACCCTTATGACAAAACGTGCAAACATATTTCCTTTCAGCCGAATGATTTCGTATATGAGTCAATAGCGATGACTTTCTCGAGAACGTCTTCGAACAGAGCGGGCATGATCCTTCCTCATTGAACAGAATGTCAACCTAGGAAAATAAAATAAATTGCAGTTAATGGTTGTGTCCTTCTAAAGCACTCTTCTTATGCAAAACAAAACTAGTAAACAAAATAATAGGGGCAATAAATACGTCTATGGTTTGAATGGTCTTCTCCAAATCAAATGACATTGTTTCGGTTTTTTTCACGCCGTTTTGATTGGACATAGAACCACTTAGTTGTTGGCTATTAATCTAAATTGAACAGAGAATAGAAATCGCATTAGGATTCTACGGTAGACTGATGATGGGTCTACAAACTTACATCGCCGCCTTGATGATTCTCGGATGTGGTTGTCTGCTGCTGCTGTTGTTGTTGTTGGCTCGTTTGTTGCTGCTGTTGGGATTGCTGTTGCTGCACTTGGATTGTGGTCCCGCCACCACCGTTTGTCGTAACGGTTGGAGATGTTGTGTTATTGGCCACACTGGTTGTTGTTGGTAGGTCTTGTCTGATTGTTTGATAAAAGTTCGCAGTTAGACCGTTTGTAGTCAAATGCTCCGAACATTTGACGCAGGTTGGGAGATTATAGCCAGGCACCTGAAACAACTAAAGTGGACGGCATATGAATATTTTAGAAACTGCTGGTATTGAAATATCAACAACAACAAGAAGAAGGTAGAAGAGAAAGCAACGATTTAAGAGAGGAGGAGTTGTGCGTAGATCAATCTATGATGTGTGAAGCATGAAGGGAGTTATACAGGAAGAATGTTGGCCAAAGGCTGGTATTGGATAGTTGCGCACGTTGAGATTGACAAACTGATATTTATATTCTACAACAATGTCGTACGAAACAAATTTAACAAATTGGCACATTGTTAAACTGTAAACTATAATGGAAGTGAAAACAGATTTAGCAGAGCATTGCACATTCGCGTCTTCACCACGCGTTGGAATCTAGCCTTATAGGCGCAATGCTGTTTTTGGGGAACCCGAACTAAAGAGTATAAACGTTTTATATATTGTTGTTAGCGACTTCTAATATGTGGCAAGCATTGAATTAAACTCTATTGGATTTAGTCCATTTGCTAATCCTAACAAGGTCGGAATTCAATGAGCTTAACATATCTACGAAGATGGACGAATACAAGGAACGTTAAACCGAAAGGGGGAAATATTAAAAGCCAAGGATATTTTTATCGGCGATGAAATGACTTGTATAAGAATTTCAGACAGCAGATCATTTAGAAAAATGAAAAAGGGGATTCGAAGACCAAACGGAGCTTTGGGAATTATTTCTTGAGTTTTATCGCTTGAATGCACATAAAACTTGAATAAGGTGTGCGAAAGGTGTGCTGAGTCATAGAAAATGTTTTTCATCTATTGCAAATAAATTCAGTTCAAAGTAGAGGATCTGGTGCTAAAATGGAAATATCAAGCGAACCAATTTTGCGTTGAGTTACATTTTTTAGTCATATAGGTCATTAAATTTGACCTACATCCAATACTCGAACATTTGCGCTAAAGTTCTTCGCCAAGGACTTAAGGCTTACCTCCGAGCTGATGCCGCCAAGAGGCAAAAAAGCCATGTCAGGTTTACACCCTGGACCAATGGAAAACTTGCCCGTGCCGTCCAACAGCAGGAATCTTAAGTGGCCAGTTAATTAATTGATTCTAATAATGTATTTTCCTTTCACAATAAACAATGTAAACTAAAAAAAAAAAATCACGAGTCGACTTGTTGCTGCGAAAACCATACTACCGGCCAATAAGAATACTACTTACTTACTTATGTGGCGCTACAGTCCGGAATAAACTTGGGCCTCATCCAACATGCCTCTCCAATTATCCCGGTCTTTATTTAACTGACTCCAGTTGCGCACTCCAAGTTGGTTAAGGTCGGTTTCTACTTGTGCGCGCCACTTAAGGCGAGGTCTTCCTCTACTGCGTCCGACGTCTGGCTGGGAATCGAAGACTCTGCGAGCCGAAGTATTGGTGTCCATTCGTTTTACATGTCAAAGCCATCTTAAAAGTCCAATGCGGAGTTTTTTGACCAGGGGTATGTCGCTGTATAGCTCGTATAGTTCGTGGTTGAATCTTCGTCTCCATAGCCCGTCAACGCAAACAGGACCGAAGATTTTTGGAAGATCTTTTCTCTCGAATCGACCAAGGATTTCTTCATCCGCTTTTAATACGGTCCATGCTTCAGCGCTGTAGACCAGGAATGGGATGATCAGGGTCTTATATAGGATCTCCTTAGTAGTTCGAGTGAGGGCTTTACTGCTAAATTGCCTTCTTAGCCCGAAGAAACAGCGGTTGGCAAGAGTAATTCTTCATTTGATTTCTGACGAGATGTTGTTGTCAGATTTAATAGCGGAGCCGGGGTAGACAATGTCCCGTACTACCTCAAAAGTTATATCTGCCAATGGTGACGTTCTGTCCAATTCGTCGATGTTGTGTGTCGTTTCGTTGACAGCATATACTTAAAGCCCGATTCTCCCCATCATCACTGACACCTCACAAGTCACAAGAAGAGGTGAAATTGATTTTGTGACTTTTTCGTATTCTCCCCCACAGTTACAACTTGTGAGAGTCACAAAAACAATCGAAATTGTGATCACCTTCAGAGCAGGTCACAACTAGCAAATTATTTGAGATTTGATATTTTGATTGTTGAGTAGTGTTAAAATGGAAGTTGAAATGAATATGGCGCATGTTATTGACGAAGAACAGCACGTTTGTAAAGTTTTTTTTCGATTTCCAAAATCATTATGCTGGGATCTCATGTAGAGCTTGAAGCCTTGCCTTTTGTACTTCGAGTATGTATTACATTTTGTTCTTCTCAAGTTCTCATTGCAGTTTTATTCAATTTGTTTTGAATATAGTTTCATTCAGAGCTATATTTCCTTGCACATGGCTGTTATAAGAAGTGTATACGAAATAACTATACAATACCAAGCCACAATTTGCACAAACGTTGCTTATATATATTCACCTTTGCTGTGGTGAGTTTCGTTGTGACTTTTCTTGTGAGGATTATCGGAGAATCCGACAAATGTTATCGAGTCACAATAATCCTCACAAAGAATAGTCACAAGAGTTTGTGACTTTTGATTCCTCACAAGGGGGAGAATCGGGCTTTTAGTCTTACCCTCATTTACTGCTAAACCCATTTTTGCCGCTTCCTTCCCTATACTATATAAACGTGTCTATGACATCACGTTGATTCCTACCAATAATGTCAATATCGTCGGCGTATTCTAGTAGTTGCACCGATTTTTGGAAAATTGTGCTTCTGGTGTTTGCTCGGGAGTTTTGCACAATTCTCTCAAGAATCCAATTGAAGAAGTCACATGACAGGGCATCGCCTTGCCTAAATCCTTTTTTGGTATCGAATGTGTCGGTGAGGTCGTTTTCGACCCTGATGGAGTAGCGGGAATTCTCCATCGTCATCCTACGCAAGCGGACGAATTTGGGGCGGTATACCAAAATTAGACATGGCTTTGTATAGTTCATCTCTATAAATGCTGTCGTATGCTGCTTCGAAATCGATAAATAGGTGGTGGGTATCGATTTGGACTTCTTGAGTTTTTCCAGGATCTGCGGTGTGTGAACATTTGATCGGTTGTGGACTTTCCTGGCCTAAAACCACACGGATAAGGGCCGATCAGGTTGTTGGTAAACAGTTCACATATTACGGCAGATAGGATCTTGTAGGCGATGTTGAGGAGACTTATGCCTCTGCAGTTGGCCCAGTATACTTTCATCCGACCAGATTTGGCTTATGAGTTGGTGGATGTTACTTACCAAGTCATCTCCGCCAGCTTTATAAAGCTCAGCGGGAAGGACGTCATTTCCGGGGGCCATAATAAGCTTGAGTTTAGATATTGCTATCCTCACTGCACTTAGGTCGGGGTCGGGTGGTTGGCAGTTTTAGCTGTCGTGCCAATATTAAATGGTTCGTTCTGCCTGACAGCGGAATGTCGTTCGTCATCGCCGTTTAACAGTCTGCAGAGCGGTTCTTCCATATCCTCAGCATCGACTGTGTCTCAAACTACGATATTTCCTTGTTCATCTCGACAGGATTCTGTTCGAGCCTTGTATCCTTGGCTTTGACGTTTTACACTTTGGTAAAACTTGCGAACCGACTGTGTCTCAGACTACGATATTTCCTTGTTCATCTCGACAGGATTCTGTTCGAGCCTTGTATCCTTGGCTTTGAAGTTTTACACTTTGGTAAAACTTGCGAACATCGTTCCTTGAGTGGCACCTCTCTTTATCCTTGATCACGCGCTTTTTTCTTATAGATCGCAATGGCAGCTCTCGTCTTTACCTGCAGCTTAGCCTTGTATGCCTCGTTCTTGGCTGCGAGCATCTGTCGGCATTCCTCATAAAACCAGAGGTTTCTTGCTGGTGTTCGCGAGAAACCTAGTGGCTTGTTGGCATCGTTCCCATTGATCTTCGACATTAGAAGGTCGTATGGTGGTATGGTTTGAATAGAGAGGTTAAGGCATACGCGTTGCGCGAAGGCCTTGGCGGTCTCTTTCGATTGCAGTCTTTCGACATTAAATTTTTTACAGTATTTCTGGATTGTTGTGGCGTAGTGGATATCCGCCTCCTTACCTTGGTTGCAACAAGGTAGTGGTCCGAGTCGATGTTAGCCCCTCGGAATGTTCGGACATCCAAAATACTGGATGCGTGCCTCTTGTCTATCGCAGTGTGATCAATTTGGTTGACTGTTCGTTGTTCTAAAGACCGCTATGTCCCCTTATGGGTATCGAGGTGAGGAAACCGAGTGCTGGCTATAGTGGCATTTCGTTCCGTAGCGAAGTCAATTAGCCTAAGTCCGTTACCAGACGTGTTACACGGCTATATATTTTCCGATAATACTGCTAAAGATGTCTTCTTTTCCTACCTTTGCGTTAAAATCTCCCAGCACGATTTGAACATCGTACTTTGGTAGTAGCTCATAGGTTTAGTCAAGGAGCTCGTATATAATATTATCTTTTTCCTCCGTCGGAGCGTGAGCGCATATGAGGCTTATGTTGGCGAATTTGGATTTTATGCGGATTGTTACAATGCGTTCGCTAATGTCTTGGAAACATAAGACTTCTTGCCTAAGTCTAACACTTATAACAAATCCGCATCGGAATAGTAGCTGTTTCCGCTCCCTATAACACGGACCATAGTAGATGTCACAGGTTTTCATCCTCGTTTTGCACGTCCCATCCCATCGTATTTCCTGGATGGCAGTAAAAGTTTTTGAAAACCACTTGATGCTTTCACACCAAACTCTGACCAGGTTTCGTTTGACATATCAGTCATTCCATTATATTACATTTTTCACAAGCATGAGCCAATAAAAAAATACATTTGTTTTGACAGCGAGTTCATCAGCTGTTTTGTGGGACATGTGGAATACGTGTAGAATGTATGAAAAGGTGTGTTCGTTCCAACAACTTGAACGAGATGACGTCTGCGATGCGGTATCGAGACGGTTTAGGCGTAACCTACTAGTTTTTGAAAACTGCAAATGTATGGGAAAACTCCGGTTTTCGATGTAGGTTTCAGGTATTTTTGCAAAAACTCAGTTTTCCGTTCGGTCAAAAAGCACTATTACACCCTTAACCTGGATAGAAAATGTGCTACCTAACCTTTTTTCAAATGTTATCAAATACGGTTGTCAAAAATGCTAAAATAGCAAAAAAAAAATTAACAGCTGATACCACAACCGGTAATTATACGCTGTAAAATAGGTGGGAAATCAAAGTTTTTTGAAATAATTTGATGTGAATATATTTTTATATTTGATTTAAATATAAAAACAAAATATTACAATAAAAGTATAAGGTGATAAAATGAAAAAATTGATTTTATGTGCAAACAAACAAATGAAGCAGCAAATATTGAAACAAAACAAAATCCCATTTGTTGGCGTATGTGTTTCATTTGACACACCGGCTTTAGCATTTGCTTGTTTCGGGTGATCCAATACGAGGTACTTTTTTCAATAGCATTCTTTTAACAGTTATTATTTGTCAATTGACTTGTCTATTTGAGGTGTTCGGTATGCATTGCCATTTCATCATGAATAGACTTACACCAGAACAACGCTTACTAATTGTGCAAACTTATTTCTAAAATCAGTTCAAAATTGTTAAAGAGTTCTTTGACCACATTTTAGTCGTCATAATCGTCCAACTGAACGCACTATTCATAAAACCATCATCAAATTCCGAACCAATTTTACACTATTGGACATTCATCCAACAAGTTTGTAGATAGAGCCCGTAATAATAAGAATATTGTTGCAATAGCAGAGTAATCGTGAAGACCGTGATCAATCAATTCGTCGGCGTTCTCAAGATTTAGACATCTCTTTTTGGAGCATTATGGCGTATTTTAATCTTGGTTTAAAAGCCTATAAAATACAGCTCATTCAAGAATAAAAGCTGATTGACTTTGGTTCACGTTTTAATATCGGTTTGTCGGCCTTAGAACAGCTTCAAATTGATCCATTTTTTATCCTGTCAATCAGCCATCAAGATTTTGTGATTTGACACCATTGGATAACTTTGTATGGGAAGCTTTGGAAGCCAACATAACTCGTGTTATTCATGGAATACCGGTTGATATGCTCAAAAGAGTGTTCGAAAAAGCTATTATTGGATGACCGTTTATAAAAGCAGAATGCTTTCTATATTAGGTCAGAAAGTCTATGCCCCTTTTCAATATATAGGAGCTTAGTTATTGTTTTTTTAGGCAGAATTTTTAGAACTTGGCCGGTGATCAAATCATAGCCAGGAGCTTTCTTAGGTTTAAGATGACCGACTCGTGTTTTATTTCTGTATACTTTGCTCTTGCTAGCCAAATAGTAGTTCCATCCTACTGACGTGAATCGATTAACCATCGAACGGTTTTTTATTATTTTGATTTATTCTAATTGGCGGCGTGAATAAATATATTGCTGCAAGTGACATTTAGGGAATTAATGCTTAGTGCCACTTAAGTAATTAAGAGATGTACAAAGTTCTTCATGCTAAAAAGCCAAAATAAAAATAAAATCTTAATTCGAAAAGTTAGTAACAGTATGTTTCTTTTCTGATAAATAACATTAGTGGAAGATTCTGTATATAAACAAACAAAATTGTTGTATTTGGAGACCAGAAAACACTCATGAATTCACGAAAATCAATCCATCCCAAATATGTTATTTAGGCTGTATTTTGTGAGCTGGCGTCAGTAGTGAATTTTTTTTTTTAATAACTATAAAGAGTTCATTCAATGCACAGACCCGTGATTATCGTCAGCAAATTATGGCAATAAATAATATTTTGCAAAAGAAGGAAGTCCAATTTTTTTCATTTCAATGTGATGATACATTTAAAACAAATCTTAGAGCTATACGTTATTACTATTTTTGTGAATTCTCTTATTCTGAAAACCTTTGGAAACCGTGTATTGTTGAAGCTTTAAATGAGGGTGTGATTAACATTCCATAAGTACATATCCCTGTTTTTCAAATGTACATTTTTGTTGCGGTTTTAGAAATGTTTTATCATGTCATTTCAGATCATTTTTACAAAGAAAAATATCATGCAAATAAGCGAAAGCTTTTCATGAATTTCTAATAAGACTAACTCAATTTGAACCATGGAAAGATACACAATCGAGCAACGCGTTAAAGTTATTCAGGCTTATATGAAAATGGGCATTCAAATCTAAATGCTTCGTGATTTTTTCGGTCAATTTAATCGTCCAAATGTGCGTACATTCGGAAAATAGTGTAAAAATTTGAGTAAACCGGGTCGGTAGGAGATGTGAAAATACCAATTTATGCTCGTACAGCTCGTTGTGCTCAACAATTGCACCTCTCACGCTCGTCGTTGATGAAAATTATGCATAAAGACTTGCATTTACAAGCTTAGAAGGTGCAATTGACTCAAGAACTAAAGCCTCTTGACCATTTTAACCGTCGTCAATTGTCAGAATGGTGGCAAGAAATAGCAACAGTGGATGATCAATTTTCGAAGAAAATCATTCAGTAATGAGGCACATTTTCACCTCATTGGATTTGTCAATAAGCAAAATTGCCGCATTTGGGCGAATGATAATCCAAGTGTGATTTTCGAAAAAACAATGCACTCACAAAGAGTGACTGTTTGGTGCGGTTTATGGGCTGACGGCACCATCGGGCCGTATTTTTTCCAAAATGAGGCCGCTCAGGCAGTTACTGTGAATGGTGTTCGCTATCGTGAGATGATAACGAACTTTTTATGGTCCGAATTAGAAAATATGGATGTGGACGATAAACAATGACTCTTTCGCGCGACAAATTCAATGGCCGTGTTATCTCACGTGGTGGCGATGTCAATTAGCCACCAAGATCATGTGTTTTGACACCGTTGGACTTCTTTCTTTGTGGTTATTTGAAAGAAAAGGTGTACGTCGATAATCCAGCAATTCAAGAGCTAAAGGATGAGATAATTCGGCACATTAACGACATAGGACCTCAATTATGCCTCAGCGTAATCGAATATTTGGACCATCGGATGGAGGTGTGCCGCCGTTGTCGCGGCGGCCATTTGGCCGATATTTTGTTCCATACATAATTGAACCATACTAATATTATCATAATAAAAAGAAATGACTATAATTTCCTAAATAATTTGTGTTTTATTCAAAATCAACATCGGCCCTTTTAAAATTTAAACACCCTTTATATAAGACACTGATCACCCCAGTCCTGCTCTACGGCGCGAAACCGTGAACCGTTTCAAAGAGGATGAAGAAATCGTTGGTCTCTTTGAAAGAACAATTCTTCGAAAGAGACGAAGATTCAACAACGAACGGAGTTGTACAACGACATAGACCTGGTAAAAACAAAAACTCCGCAATGGACGTTTAATATGGCTAGGACATGTAGAGGGAATAGACACCAATTGTCCGGCTAGCAGAGTCTTCGATTCTCAGGCAGACGTCAGCCGCAGTACAGGAAGACCTCGCATTTAGTGGCGTCCAAGTAGAAACCGATCTCAACAAACTAAAGTGCGCAAGTGGAGGTAGTTAAATTAGGATCCATCTAATTGGGAAGCCATGTTGGTTGAGGCCCAGGTTCATTCCCGACTGTAGCGGGACTTAAGTAAGTAAGTAAGTAAGTAAGTAAGCAAGCACATCTTCCATAAGATCTATATTAATTTTTGTTATAGAAATGTTCTACTAGACATCCTTATGTTTGTCCTTATGCAATACAGGTGAACTGTAGTCAACTTATAGGCTTCCATTTTCATTTTATTTTAATTCGTGTCAGCAGTTCTATCTCGAGACACTTTCTTATTTTTACGAGCAATTTTTCTGTAGCGTTGCAGCAAGGATGGTATAAATAAATCCCGTCCATGCTTAGAAAGCACTTGCTTCTATGTAGGACGTAGGTACATTCATTAAAAAAAAAAGTTAGACTCGACAAACAAAATGTAGAATGCTGACCGATATTGCTTCTGGAGAACACAAAAGCCTGTAAACTAGGTCTAAAACAACTAAACACAGAAATTGTAATTTCAGAGCTATGTAATTTCAATTATTTAGACAGCATGCAGCACACCTCTGCCATGTTCGTATCCTTTTATAAAGAAAAAAAAGTTTAAACTGATACACAATCCATCCTCCATTCACCTGTAAACCGATCTTCACACAACTCTAATAAGATTAGGAAATTACAAGCAGTGCGGAATATCCTACTGGATTCTGGGGAGTGATTTAGCGAGATACACATACACATTTCAGTAAACTTGTACACAACAATTAATGTAATGAAACAAAACAAATAAAAGGTTTCATCTCTTTGCTGGCTTTGCTTACCTACCGGCAAACCAGATTCTTAATAACAACACAAATTATCATGCACCCTATATACACTCTAGCCAGCAAATCCGAAACCAAGACTCCACCACCACATTCGCGCGCTCTTTTTCGACGTTTCTCTGTTGTTTTCAATTCAACTTTTTTTATGGCTACCAAACAACAATTCCGCTTATTAAACAAAAAAAAAATACGACGAAAAAGCAAAACAATGAAGTTGCCGCCACCGCTGAGGTGCTGGCTGGTGTTGGGCTGGGCGGGCTCACGGATCACAAACTCTCTGCGCTAACACACGTCCCCCCGCACTTGTTGTGTGTTGTGAAAAATCGATAAAATAAACATTAAGATGATTTTCTCTCGACAGTATTTCTCGACTCCCTTCAAGTTGCAATTATTTTTAAGATTGAATTTATTTCTTTTTTTTGTATTTTTTTTTTTAGAATTTTCGTACCGCTGCTGGTTGAAAACATAATCTGCAGATACTCTCCATGGCCTCGGCGACCAAAATAATAATACCACATTGAGGCTCTCCGCGGAGGGAGATGCGTTTTTTTTTCTTGTGTCTAAAATACTTTTTTTTTCTTTGATTTTTTTGGATTTTTTTTTTTTACAAAACAAAAACGAAACACTTATTAATACTTTCCAATTATTCGTGCTCACGATTAACAGCGCGCTCAACACTTGCAGCACATTGGAAAATTATTTCGCACTTTTTTAACGAGAGATTTAGTTTATTGTTTAGGAATTGAGGAAAATATTGGATTTTTTTGTTCGCAGTCCGCATCGGTGAGGGAATTCTGATTTAAATAGACATTTTGTTTCTTTTCAACGTACTCGGAATGAAAGGAGGTTTTGTTTTCTTTTAGATAGAGGGAGATAGCTGTAAGTGTTTCGTGTGGTAAGCGCCGTATCGTTGGTGCGTAAAAAAAAGCTCAACGAGTTACTCGTTAGTTTTATTGCTCGTGATATGTTGGGGGCGGATTACATTGAAGTCATTTTCAAAGAATGTTAATTCAGTATATGAGAGAGCATTTTGTATAAATTATGAAATTACTACTCAATGAAATCAATATAAAAGCGTAGGAACAAATTTACTCTAGCGCGCACTCGCTTTTTTTACTTTTTTTTATTCCACTCATTAAATTATGTTAAAAATGTTGATGTTATTTTTTAAAATGGTCGCTCTCAATTATTTTCAAAGTTATTAAACAATAAAAATTCCAAAAATCCCCATATAAATCAACATAGTGGAGTGGTAAATAAGAAGAATGGAGCATTTGCCAGATTATATATTAAATATTACTTCAAATCCCAAATAAAAGTGCAATGTGTATGGGGGGCATGTTGTCTCCCTGCAACACCCTGCTTGGATACACTGCAGGATTTGGTTTAGGTGCGAGTTTGACTGAATGCAAAATTCATATATCTCAACAGTGTTTTGTGTTAAACTTTTTTATTTGGTATGTTTTTTTTCAACATGGCAATGCTGCGTACACCACAGCAAATTTGTGTAGTTTGACACAATTTGTATGGGAATTTAACCTAAAAAGCTAATTTTCTTTTAAGCATAACTTTTTTTTACTAAATGTGAGCGACGATTGTTAAAAACATATAATTTATCAGCACGCAGGGACGAATCGGAAAAAGGGGCAAAAAGTGAGTACGCGCTAAAGTAAATTTATGCCAAAGCGTAATGTATAGAACAAAAATAAATTTAAAGCTTAATAAATGCAAAGCTAACATACATTTAAAGACACCGATCTTTATTTTTATTAAGTTTATTTTTTTTATATATACCCTATGCACCATATAGATTTCGAGGATTTGGTAACATTAATTATTCAGTACCAAAGTATAATCCAGATAATAATGCAATGTGCAAATCGCTTTAAAATTATAAGAAGTGTTTAATTCACCATCATGAATACAAGGGATGATCCAACAAGAGCGTCCTGATTTTTTTTAATATTACACATAAAAAAATCGATGTATTGATACAAATCTTTTTTTAAGGTGTTAGTATGATTCATACTATTTGATATTTTGACAATACTACGTTCTCAATGGAGTTAAAATGATCACATTTCCAAATTCACCAATAGGTGTTCTCACTAAGTTTGCGAATTTCGTTTGACAACACTGGCTATATTTCCGAATTTCCTGTGACAGTTTATAGTTCATTTATATTGTTCTTAGAAACCATATTTCGCCCAAATGTGATGGTATTATCACTTTACGGAAATTTGAATTTGAATGGAAGATTCAGTAAAATTCAATCGTATTTGTAAATTTAATGCCGAAATGAACGAGAGAGAACGTTGTATAAATATAATTTCCTTTAAATATTGTCCACGACTAACTCTAAAATTGTGTCCATTCTGTGGGTCTAATTTTCGACCACTCTTTCAAGCATATCGGCCAGTTTTTCATAAATAACACAGTAATGTTGGCTTCCAAAACTTAAATCGTTTCGGGTTTATCTACATAAACGTGCGATTTCACATATCCCCATAGAAACTAATCCAATGGTGTCAAATCACAGGATTTTGGTGGCCAATTGACAGGGCCATTTCTTGAGATGATGTTTTTATCGAACTTTTCCTGCAATAAATCTATTGATTCGTTAGCTGTTTGGCGCTCTGTAACACCGCTTCCCATAAACATCACCAAAAAGTACATTTTTGGGGTTGCATTGGTTGCCGTTGAATTTTCTCGGTTAACTCGGTTAACTTCGTCGCTAAAAACAATTTTTCGATAAAAAAAATGGATCAATTTAAAGCTGTACCAAGGCTCACAATCCGAAATAAATCAGTAAAGCAAATTCAGTCGGTTATAATTCTTGAATGAACTGTATTTTATGCGCTTTTAAACCAAGATTACGCTTCAAAATATGCCACAACGTTTTATAAGAGATGTCCAAACCTTGTGAATGACGAAGAATTAATTGATAAGGGTATTTACGAATACTCTCTGCTGCTGCCACAATATTCTTATTATAACAGGTTCTACGCACTCTGGTTATTGCATGAATGGCCAATAGTTTAAAATTGGTTTTTGGTGACGATTTTATTTCAGTTGGACGATTCTTACGATCAAAATGTGGTCGAAGAACTCTATAACAATCTGATCACTTATTTTGGAAAAAAAGTTTCCACAATTATTAAGCATTGTTCTGGCGTAATTCTGTTCATGATGAAATGGGAATGCATACCAAACACAAACGTCATATACACAAGCCAGTTGACAAATACTAACTGTAAAAACAACGCTATTAAAAAATACCACCTATTGGATCACTTGTTATACCCAGTGGCTACTGAGAATTAAGAGAGATGAAACGAACATTCGAAGAATGATAACCAAAATGTTATTTTTTCAATTGTTTCGCTGTGTTTTATAAGAGTTTTTTAAATTGTGAGCACAAATAGTACAACAAAATGTTATTACTGCAAATGATAAATAATTATACAGATTATATTTATTTTGTATTAGAAAATACCTATAAGGTGTTAATTATAATCGGCGTTATTAATAATCATTTTTAGCAACAACTTAAACGTAGGTTATTATTTAGTGTACAGAAAGTTACATCTGAGTAATAAAGTAGTGATAAAGTTCTGTAAAAGGCATCATTTTGTAGGTGTATCTCATGTTATTTTTGTTTTACTCTTTGCATACATTTGCATACAAGTTAAGGAGCAAAAACTTGAAAGAAATCGTTCAATTGCACCCAGTAGGAGATGAAAAAACCTTTTTGTCTCATTAGTAAGACCATCGATGGAAGTAAAATGAATAATACTGCGATGACTTCGAAGAAGATCGAAGGCTGGGAACAAGTCGTCGCCCTATAGTGACAGAGTCGTTGATTATTGGTATAGTTTCAATAAAGCAACCAAGGAAAGAACTGATTTTATTGTTGACGACTTTGCTAAACGAAAAAAGGACAACGACTTTCGTATCTGCAAGTGGAATGTCATAATATTAAACAAGAGAGGTGAATGCGAACAACTAGCGGAAGCCATAAGCTGTTACAAAGCAGACATTACTGCCATTCAGGAAATACGATGGGACGGGCTGGGCAAAAAGATGATGTAAAACTGTAACATCTATACTACGGATCCTGTTATAGTGAGCAGAAACAGCGACTATTCGGATGCGGATTTATTATAAGTACCAGACATAGGCAATAAACCTTATGTTTCCAGATCTTATGTCATGTTTCTAAGTCTTATGTTACCATTATGTAACGATTCGCCAACAGGAAAAGGAAAAGGATGATATATTTAAAGATTGCTTCTACGAGCTCCTTGACAAAACCGATGAGCGACTACCGAAGTACGATGTTAAAATCCTGCTGGGAGATTTTAACGTAAAGATAGGAAGAGAAGAAATATTTTGCAGTATTGTCCTAAAACACAGCCTACACGACAACACGTCTGGCAACGGACTTCGCTACGGAATGAAATGCCACTATAGCGAGCAGTTTCCAGACCATGATATCCATAAGGGGATATGGCGGTCTCTAGATCAACGAACTGTCAACAAAATTATTCGCATATTGCGATAGACATGAGGCACGCATCCAGTATTTTGGATGTCCGATCATTCCGAGTAAAATTCTTCGAAAAATATTCGGTAACGTTTGCGTTGACGAGACAATAATAAAATAAAACAATAATTCTTGTTTTGATTTTTGTGTGACTTTTTTCGTTTACCTTTTAATGTCAAACGAAGTGTGTATAGTAAACTAAAATATTTGTTTACAAAATGTACAAAATCCCTCTATCCGAATCTGTTATTATTTAATGGTATCCAATAATTGTTTACTTGAAAATTAAAAAAACAGGCATACCATTTTTTTTGACAACATTCGGTAGTTTGAATTTTGCATTAAGTAAACAATTCAAGTGTTTTGTTGATAGTTTCATTTTTAATTGAAAATATATATCCCAGAGTAAAAACTGGAAAACACAAAAAAAAGCAAAACAAATAAGCTGTCAAGTCTAAAATCTAAAAGAAAAATCAGAAAATACCAATCATAGCCAGTAACACATTAGGTGGGTTTCATTTACTAAGCTATTAGAATTTTGTTATGTTAAATTTTACCGCTTCATCACTTCAGAAAAAGATAGATTAATCTAGCTCTCTTTCCTTGTTGAGGATTGAGGAATCGTTTTCTTCTTAAGAATTCCTCGGAGTTTTTTAGGAGTGCTCCACTTACGAATCCCTCAGAGATTTTCTTTCCTTGCCTCAGTTGACGGCTCAGTGGCGCGATGGTTAGTGCTATGAACTGCCGCGCAGAAGGTCTGGGTTCGATTCCCAGCCGTAGCAACACCTAAATGATTTTTCACTGGCCCTCCTCTCGTGATGATCTGACAAATCGTCCGAGTAGTATCAATTGTCAAGAATAGCTTATCTCAACTTAGCCGTTCGGAGTCGGCATAAAACAGGAGGTCCCGCCATCGTGCAAGAAGTAAACACGCACACATGAATGGTTGTGAGAAAGCTAGGCCCTGGGTACTAACGAGCCTGTTGCTCCAAAAATTTGTATTTTGTTTTGCCTCAGTTGACATTTTTTGATTCAGTGGAACAGTATTCTCAGCAGAGAGCAGAGCCTCAGGCTCTACAAAATAACAATGACAACCAAGTCCTTGACGAGCAGGGAATTGTAGACGTATTCAGGGAGCATTTCCAGTGTTAAAGAAGTTAATGGAGCCATAAAAAACTATCGGTACGAACTAGTGTGGCTTCCCGTACGATATCGACATCATTGACTTCATAGTTAACGGGGACAACCGATCCTTTAGGGCGCCGAGTGCTGAACAATAAGCAGGAAAGTGGATCAAATATTAGGCAGCTTTGAAATGAACATTTTTCGTCGAATGTTTGGTCTTGTATGCGAAGTAGTACAAAAGGTAAAAACACTTCGAGTACATCGAGCGTATGAACAACAATAATGCTCCAGCGAAAAGAATCCTCGAATCCCATCCTTTAGGTTCGAGGCGACATAGAATACCGAACCTTCTGGAAGCAACGTGCTGAGAATCGGCAGGGCACTTTCAGGTTGGCCAGTTAAGTAAATTAAGTACATTGGTTTTCCCAGTGAGGAACCATGTTCCACTTACGAATATTTTCGCCGATTTTCAATTTCGGCTAGCATTAACTACTCGTTACATTTTTCTCCAAACACTTGATTCTTCATTTCCAATTAATTCCCAACTCCAGTTTCCAGTCTTCCATTAACCTCTCTCGCGTCTCGCCCTCTTCTAAAAATTCTCACTCACGTTCACGTACACACATTTTCTCCAAATGCTTCGTCGCGCATGGTCTGTTTCTTCTTCTTCCTTCTTTGATGTTAGTTCTTCTCCTTCCATCCAACACGAGATGCTCTGCTCAGCTCATAATGGCCATTCCATTCACCATGGCGTTCCACTGCTGCTGATTGTACTCTCGCGGATTTTCTTGGATTGGAGTGATTGCTAGTTCGTCGTTGTGTACGGAGAACGTTTGTTTACTTGCTGCATCGGCTGCAACTTTACTTTTGTTTGATTTTATTTTTTCCTAGTTTTTCTCCTTTTCTCTCTACAAAACACATTTTCCATTTCTAATTTGCAATAGTGCGTGTGAAGACAAAAAAAAATAAATATAACAAAATATAAAAAAATCGCATACCAAAGAAACAACAGTGCAGTTTAATTTTAATCCAATTAAACGGTTCAATTAGAACGCGCAGATCATCACAGAAGCTAGTGAAAAACGAAAAAAATCGCATAGAAATAGCTTCGAGTGTATTTGTGTTCTTTGATCGGTTTTCGTGTGTGAATAGTAAAAAAATAGAAAACGAGAAAAAATCATAAATAATAGTACATTGGTGTAGTAGCACCGTTATGGACTGTGACGACTGCAAAACATGCCAATAGACGACGTAGACGAGGAAGAAAGTGCTTAGAGTTGGTTTTGCTGTGGTTCGACAGAAGCAATAGAAAAGGCGGAAGAGCGCAAAGAAAATAGGAAACAGTTATAAAATACATTTGGAAACGGTGAGTGGCTTTACAGACTATTTAACTAGCTAGCTAGCTTTTTTCCCCATTGTTTCTTCTGTCATTGATTTTTATTGGGGGTGGTGGTGGACCATAGTTCTGTGTTGTGTGCACTTATTTCTTAATTGGAATGTGCATCTCTCACCCGCTTAATTGAAGCGAATTACAATTAATTAGTCTCGACGACGACGACAACGATGATGATGGTGATGTGGTCTGGGTATCGTCATCATCCAAAATGATATTCTAATTGCCTCGGTTCGTGGATGAAATGACAAAACGACGACACCATAATGACAACAACGACCGGGACGGAGACAAGACACCACACACGCCGCATAATGATGGGTTTCACGTTGATCCCCGGCCTGCAGAAGAACCAACAAAATGTTTTTTGGTGCTGAAATTAGAATACCAGCCAAAATTTCTTTTTTTTTTAATCGAAAATAGAAAACAAAGCAAGCGTGAAGAGAAAAGGAAAATACCAATGAGGAAAGCAAAAAAATACGAAAGAACTATAAATCAAGAAAAACAACATAACTTGCATACGCAATTAGACGGCAGCAGGCACAGCCGGAGTTGAGCTAAATTTGAGTGTAAATTTATTCAACTTAAGTTGAATTGCAAAGTTGTTGTTGTTATTGTTGTTAGAGAGTGGATGACAATGGGAATGAATTGATATTTGAAACAACCAGAGAATTTATAAACAAAAACATGATGAGTGAGAAATGCTTCTTATTATCTCGTGGGGTGGGGGAAAAGAAAGCCGTAACAGCAAATTGTTGAGTGAGTGGAATGTTAATTTTTGTCAAATGCCTGCATTCTTTTTTTTTACATAAAATGTCGGTTAATGTAAAACTAGGAATATCCTTTTAGATGAGACAATGTACGTTTAAAAGGACTTTTAGCTATGATGTAATAATAATGATGGGAGGGGGAAGTAGTGACAATAAGGAAAGGGTTGGTCGTAAATGGTGACATAATTGTTGTCCTGGGTTGGCATAGGTCAAGGCTGTGTGAGAAGCATTTTATGAGATGAGTGGATAGTTTTAATTACCACAATGGGTAGGGTTGCCATGACGTTAGTTGTGAAATGTGTTGAAATGCATTTTCTATGCGAATGACATTTGCAAATATTATCCCAAATATTACTTTCAAAAGGTAATAGTTCTTGTTTTATTTAGCCTATAAAACGCTTTTAAAGTAATTCATGAAAATTCTTAAGTTTATAAAGTGCTAATACACGTGTGATAAAAACTGAGTGCCTTACTTACCTGGTAATTAATTCAATCTGAGCCAACAAAAGTAATCAAACGAGCTTAAATAAAATACAGTAAATTTATTCGTTTCTTGTCAATTTTATGGAACAAATGTCGTACCTATAATAGCACACATAAAAATGAACGTTTTGATACTTTCAGACACCGACTGCCAGTTTACTAATTTCTATTGAAAAGCATTTGTGCAGTAAGTTTTTGTTACTGATTTTTATAATGCTTTAGAATAAGTTAAAATAATATTATATTTGAACAGATCTATTGTTTTAAAAGATGTCCAGTAGACATTTTGACAGTTCATTTACTTGACGCCTATCTTCATTTACACTCATCTATTTAATTAGACTGCACAGTAATTTATCCTTTTAAATAATTTCTTTTTGGAAAATCGTTGCTAAGACAATGCTTAAATATTTAAGCATACCTACTTAACTATATAAATAACTTCTGACACGCGTTTTAAGGAAATCTAATAAACACGACTGAAAGGACTCATTTTCCTACTTTTTCATAAATCATACTTACAATAACCGTGTGATTTAATGAAGTAATAAAAATTATTTCGAGTGAGAACATTAAAAGCCCTACAATCCATTTTTCAAAACGTAATCTGGTTCAAAAATGCTTAAACACAGATTGTCAAAGCAACATGAACGAAAACAGAATTCCAAATTTGAACGCGAAAATGCAGTTTTCTCAAATCATAGGTTCGAAAAAAAAATCTGCACTCCAGCTTTGCAATTAAAATCTGAAAGATTGAATGAACTATTTTCTGATGTTTCCAAAAGCGGCCTAGAAGTTGTAGCTATCAATGATATATTCTGCTCAGCTATTTTTGACTGTGTGTACCAAGGTAACAGCGACAATTCTAAAAAAAAAGAAAATTTAAAGAGGTTGAAATGTTTTGCATATATTATGTATTTTAGAATGTAAATTGAGTGTTTTAACAAAATATTAAGCCTTATCGATAAAACATTACAAAAATGGAAACCAAAATGGGATACTTTTAAAAACACTTAATTAATAACTCTGTAAACTTAATTTTTATTAATACTCGACACTATCAGCGACACAAGAAGAATGAAGAAGAAGCATTTATTTTTATCTGTTAATGCAAAAAAAAAAAACAAAAAAACAGCAACACAAATCGCTGATGAAAGCGAAAATTTCTGCAATATTGTCGACATCCTCGCAGTTGTTTCAAACCAATGTGAGTATTCTATTGGCTGCCGAACTTAAGCACTCCTATCTATTAGGAACTCTTTCAGTTCGGACCACTTGGTTAGCTTAGCAGAACCTGTCAATATTCTTTTGTCGAAGATATTTTTTCTCGTACTCAGACCACTTCATTTTATCCTCTGATTTCTCCATATTCTGTACCCAGTTTTCATTGTTTCCATTATATTCTCGCACCACAATCGCTACGTCTTAGAAGGTTATGTAATTATTGCCAATAACACTGAGGGTAAGCATCGTACCTATATCAAATTGACATCTCTGCCATTACTTTATCAGGTCAGGTTGTTGGTAAACGGTTTTAAGCGTTCATATATTACGGCAGATAGGATATTGTAGGCGATGTTGAGGTGATTTATACCTCTGTAGTTGGCGCAATTCAGAGCGCCTCCTTTTTTGTGGATCGTCTCTGCTTTCAGTTCAATTGAAAAAAAGTTCCTACAGTATTTTGGATGTCTAAACATTTGAAACGCAATGCTTTTAAGAAGCGTTCTGAGCTTCATCCTACTACAAGCTGCTTCATCCAACTAACGGGTGTTTTTTTAGAAGTTAGTTTTTCGAATAGAGATAAAACTGACATTTTGTGGTCAAATCGGGCAACTCTTATATCATTTATGTTGAGTTTGGTTTGCCATTTCATAATAAACAGGTTGAAAGATTAACAACGCTTACAAATCGTGCAAAATTTATTTCGAAAATAATGGTATGGTTCTGTTCGCGAAGTTTACCGCAAACTCCGTCCATTTTATGGTCGACATATCGTCCATCGGAGCAATTAATTCGGTTAACCATGGATCGTTTTTGCACTACGTTTACTCTATGTGATAGTACGCATCCGCAGAGACGTCGAACAGTGCGCACCGAAGAAACAATTTCCGCTATAGAGCAAATTGTTAAAGAGGATCCGAGTGAATCGAGCCGCCACTGTGCACTGTAATTGGAGCTTTGTCCATCAACTTTATGGAAGATTTTGCGCAAAGATCTTGGCTAGAATTAAAGCCGCGAGACCATGCGATGCGTCGTGATTTTGATGTATGGTCCAAAAATGAGATTGATCTCGATGCTGATTTTCATCGCAAAATTTTGTTCAGTCATTGGAGTCATTGGGCCATACTTCTTCCGCAATGATGCTGGAAAGTCAGTTACCATTAATGGAGACCGGTATAGAGCCATGATAACCGACTTTTTTGTTCCCGAATTGGATGGCATGAATGTGGATGAGATGTGTTTCCAACAAGACGGCGATACATGCCACACAGCGCACGTCATTTATTGAAGGAAACATTTGATGAGCGCATAATTTCGCGGAATGGACCTGTCAATTGGCCACTAAGATCGTGTGATTTGACACCATTGGATTATTTTCTTTGGGGAAATGTGAAGTCGCTAGTCTACGCCAACAAACCAGAAACGTTAGGGGACTTGGAAGCCACCATTTGTGGCGTTATTGCCGACATACGGCTTCAAATATTCGAAAAAGTGGTGGAAAAATGGATCTCTAGACTTGGCTTTATTCGAACCAGCCGCGATGGCCACATGTTCGAAGTCATATTTAAACATTATATATTCCTATACTGTCATCTGACTGACAATCGAATTCTCTGTTGGCTGGAGTATTGGTATTCGCTTTACAATAAACCAAAATAATAGGAACCGATGCATTTCTGGAGGAGACGCGCATTCCTGCAGAAATGCAGCATCCTTATATATACAATCATGTTTATGATTATACTTATTGAAAAGCAAAACGTGATTCGTCATTTTAAATTTGGTGATAATGAAATTTGTTGAAATCATAACACTTATTGGTGAAACCAAACAAATTAAACAAGCAACTGAAAAATAAGGTAATATAATGTGGAACGCAAAATCTTACTGAATGGTTAGGTAAATGTCAAACTATGTCAACCCTTATTGTGCTTCATATTTCCATATTTATGGATTTTTATTTACTTTATCTGTTCAGAATAATTATCAAAAAAGTAAGAAATAACAAAAATGTACCTATAATATCGGGTAATTTTACTAAAATCAAAAACATCTTTAGGACAGGTCGTAGCAAAATCAGCTGTTTCAGTCATATCTGAGTTACCATGCGTAAATTTTCAAATTCTTTCATTTCCCCTCCAATGTCACATGACTATAATTGTCGATTGACCAATGAGAACAGAGCTTCGGTCATCCTAAAATATAAATAAAACTTTTCTACATTTTCTAAAATTGTCACTGTCGGTTCGGTGTGAACACACTCATTATTTTTTTTGTCACAGTAACCGCGAAAGTTTTGTTGTCGCCCGTTTCTGGAGGGCTTTATATTGTCCAGTAGTAAAATGTTTTAAAATCCGAGTTTGGATTATGACATATATTGGCGCTTTCCCATTAGTTTTGACATGCATTTTATGCATTTCGCTTTTTTAAAAAAAAACAAACGAAACATATTTTTTAGTGACAGTTTTTCAGTGGGAGATCATTCTAGTTTCAGTATTAACATCGAGTTGACTCGAGACCCACGAGATAATTCTGAGTTTGCAACAACAACTATCTACTTTGATGAGTTAACTCTACTCTACTCTAGTTCACTAAGTTTTACTTGGAAAAGGGACCGTCGTAAATTCTCTCGGAGAGAAAGACACTCTTTTACGACAGCAATGCTGTTTCATTTGCCTGTTTAAGAATATGAAAAATGTCAAAACAAACTAGGTATTTATTTGTAACAAAAGACATTTCTGCAGTAATTTTGTTAATACGGAAAAAGTAAAAATCAGTAAGAATCTCAAAAACATAAAATTGTACGGGAATATGCCTACTATATGCAATATATGTGAGCAGTAAGGAAATTGTTGTGATCATGAGTAACAAGAAAACAATTGAGTCTGCTTATACGTAATTGGAACTTGACCAATATGTATGTAGGAGCATGGTGATTATAAAATAAAAAAAAAACTTAAAAAAAACGTATTCAAAAATAATAATGAAAAATCGTAGTCATTTATTTACTCGTATATAAATAGTTAATTTTGAACTTACCTATCCTATCTGACTGTTTCCAGTTATATAACCAACTGTATGGGAGCGTGACTACCTGGTATTATTTATTTTCGAAGGGCATTCACATTGCCAGCTGACTCTGTTGATCAATAAAAGGTTCACAGCCTCCACAGGTAATCATTCAAAAACGTATAACAGATCCTTTACTGCAAAATCCTATTGGCAACACCAAGCTGATCTTTTCCATTTTCTGCTCACTCACACATGTTGGTGATGCTGCACATCTACAAAACAAAACAAATTGTCGTCGACTACTTCGAGCCGAAGTCGAGACAGGCGGCAAAATTCCGCAGTGTCGCCGTGTCTCATTCCGCTGTATAGTTTATGTGCCACTTTCAAGAACGTACCCCAGCCGCTATTGGTGTTGGCCTTTTCTCGCCCGTTGCCCCGTTTACTCATTCAGGTTTACCTTAGTTTAGTTTCCCAGCACTCAGCAGCAACGCAGTTCGACGGAGATGTGTGCTGCAGTGTAGATCGTTGCGTTCCTACTTGGCGTGCATTAATTTTTTTGTTGTTTCGTTTTAGTTTCTTATTTTTGTTTTTGCTTGTTTTATTTTTATTCAAACACTTTGCATAATTAAATTTCGTGCGTGTTATGATTGTATACTCATTCTCTGCTCGCGATAAATGCCAAAAGTTTTGACTAAGGTCACGTGATGAAACAGAAACATGTCGCCTGTCCATCATAAACAATAGACTTGACTATTCTAATATTTATTCAGTGATTAATCATCGTCGTCGTAACCTACCAGATAACCGACATTTTGGAAAAAAACGAAGAAAATCCCAACTGCTGTATAGAATTTGGGTTACAGAATAGTCTAGGGCTCCTCCTTTTACAGCACCCAAAGAGGAGAGTTGAAAATAAATCCGGAGAAAGGAAAGAAAAAGAGGAACAACAAAAATACGAGAAACTCCCTTTTTTGTAGAACTTTTTTTATGTTACGTTAATTTTTTTTTCTGTGAAGTGATAGAGTGAGAAGAAATTATATTCATTACCTACCATTGTTATTACTTGTTGCACATTTAAGTTTTAGTTACTAGCTTGTAAAGACACTTGTATATCATACACGTCTTCTTTGCACATGATGCATGCAACATCGACTTGGAGACAGATTTTCACTTTTAATCTCGACTCGAACTGACACACTAAGCCAAGACCAACGACAACGAAACATACGAAAAAGGAAATTTCACTCTGCTGCGCGCACACACAACATTTTCCCTTCTGTGATACTTTTTCTCTGTTTCAAAAAAGAGAATACAAACGGGTTAAGGCAGCACTCTAAAATTCCACTTGTTACACTTTTTTGTTTTCTTATACACCGAACAATCACACTTTTGAGACGAAAGTTTGTCAGCCTGAAAAACGACCAAAATGATTAAATTGAAATCCCTGTTTCGCAGAGGACAAGGTCCCTCTGGATCAAAGCGCAGCGGTGGTGGAGCAGCATCATCCTCATCCAGTCTTGATCAGGATAGTCTGCCACCACAACAGACGAGAAAAAAACACACAAACGAGCTGGTAGACTATGCCAATCGGCCAACAGATAATAACGCTGCTTACAATTACAACTACAAGGACAATCAGAACAACTATCGAACCGGCACTGGAGGAAGGAAGAAGAACAACAATAACAACGCACAGGTGGCGTCAAATGTGATGCCTCCAGTAGTGGCGGCATCTGCACCTGGAATAGGAGCAGTCGTAGCACAATCACAACAGCAATCGACAGCAGCTAATGTAACATCGGCAGCTAATAACAATTTCAATAATGTGGATAATGCGAACGAGTGGAACAAGGACTATAAGCTAAATAACTATTTAGCTGCTGGAAACGATCAACTAGAGGTGAGTTGGAATGGAGTCTGATTGAGAGGAGTTGAATTGAACGTTTGTATCTTCTCTCTTTGCAGGCTAACACAATGCAAGAACTTCAGACACAGCTCGACAGGCTGGGTAGGGAGAATCTATTGCTGGAAGCTAAAGTCCAAGAACTAATGCCATATCAAGGCGAAGTACTGAAATTGAGGAATGAGCTGCTTAAAATGCAGGTAAATTTAAGTTGTCCATGGTACCTAGTTGAATGACGATGTTTAGGGGAAACGCTTTCAAATTCGGCTAATAGGAGAGCATCACTTGAGCTGTAATAAGTGTTTAGAAATTATCGCAAAAGTTAGCGATGAGGCTCAGATTCTGGTAAACGTTCTTCTGTTTTTGGTCTCTGTTGGGATAAACACAAAATTGTTAGATTTTGGTTATCACTGCTTCCCGTACCACAAGGAGCATCCGACAAATAGCGCTTGTAAGATCAGACGACAAAGAAGATGACCTCTAGTTTAACGTCGGATTCGAACGGGAAATTTGAGAAGCTTCTATTGACAGTGTTACACTTGGATGTTTGTCAGACTTTCGCAAGAGATGAAACAGTGTCGACAACACCGAAAATTAACACAATGCCTAAAATTGTTTATTCTTCTGCACTAGAACCTAGTTATAGTTTTTATCAGGTTTCCAATTTTGATCGGTGGATATTAGGAAGCTAATAATATTTATTAAATGGGCGTTGTTAACATTCTGCATTTCTTTATCGCTATGCGGGTATGATTTTAATTATTTATAAGCGAGTCGACGTTCATTATTACTTTAAGGTCCTAGCTATGATTTGACCAATTTTTCTACAATGTGTGTCTTACTTTGGCTTCACTATTGTCATTTAAATGTTTTATTGTCAATGTGTAGTTGCCAATGGCGATTCCTTCCAATTTTGCTTATATCGTTGTCAGTCAAGAAGATTATTACATTCATTTCGGTGGGATGTCTCTTCTAGACAAAAAACTATTCATTTAGTTTTTATCGATTAGTGTATCTATATGACTCTTTTTTTCTTACAATGCTAAGTTTAAGACGTTTTTAGATCTAAATAGCAGCATTTCTATAAAATTGGAAACGTATTGCGCCCAACCCAAGGCTTTGGTTTCGAATTTGTTGGATTTGTAATGTGACGCTAATTACATTTATCTAATAAGAAATTAGTCGAACAGATATTAAATACAGAATCGTACATTGAAGGCGATGTAAGCATATTCCTTACGCTCTGCCATTACTGCACTGGTCCGTATGCTATTCAATGTCACTCGAAAAGACAATATTTGCGATGGTCATCATTTGTAATTGGCGGTCAGTAAACATAATTCGAGCACGTATTTGACAGTTTCAGCCGTTGCCAAGGTTTCGCAAAGTATAACAGCCAAGTAACGAATGACGCCGCGCGCAGCGCAGCGGTAAACAAAAACAATGACAGAAACAGTCCGATGAAAACTTGAAAGCTAAAACCGCTTTTTAAAAGATGATATTGAAAGAGCTCTCACCTCCATCATCATAACATAAACCTTAAATATATTCTACATTTTGTTATACAAAGAGAATAATTCGGAAATGGACAGTCTTGTGAGTATTCTTGACATTGAGACTCACTCGGAA
Organism: Rhingia campestris; assembly: GCA_932526625.1. Taxonomy (NCBI): domain Eukaryota; kingdom Metazoa; phylum Arthropoda; class Insecta; order Diptera; family Syrphidae; genus Rhingia; species Rhingia campestris. The sequence goes on from OW052182.1 coordinate 110,382,346, forward strand.
AAGAACACATGTTTTAATCAATTTTGGATATTAGCTCGCACAACAGAATTTGTAATTAGCTGTCGAAAGAGTATCCAACTCTCAATAATTTACTAGGAAAAGAACTCGCACATAAACTTGCAGCTTAAGAACGATATTACCACGAAATATGAGGGCTTTCATTTTAATGAGGACATACCAATTATGTGATACAGATATTTTTTCAAAGAGACAAAATTGGATCTGAGATGGTCATTGTTGTGGAATAACTAAAGTACCTAGTTGACATAAGACCAAGAAAGATATACGGTGGAAGACAAGACAGAAATTAATGTTTTTTTTTTTAATATTTTTGTAAGGCTGTTGAATTTAAGTCTGGTCCTAGAACTAAAGTATTATAACTTGTTGTGTGTGCAAGCTTTGAGCTTGCACATTATTGAACAAAATTAAAATAATTGTTAATGCCCCACATTCTGCATTCTGTTTATTTTATTATAATTTTGGAAACTTCTTTCGAAGCAGTTCAGAGTTGAATCTTTGGTTTTTGAATTGTATGCACCCGACGACACCAGGATCGCTGCATTTCCATCATAGTTAGTGTGTGTTATTCAGTGTCATTTTACTGAAGTGACCACCGAACAGACTGTTGATTTGCGTTGAATTCTTTGGTATATACAAGTGTCTGTACTTTGTCACTAAGTTACTGTTATGCACCAGTTAAAGCGAGACTGAAAATATAGGCCTGGTTATTTTCTGATTTAATGGTTAGCCGAGAATTTACTACATTGAAATAAACAAGTGGTCCTAGTATGTCGTGCTGCTTTCTATCTCCTTGCGTTTAAGCACCCGAATAATTTTGGTGGCATAAAATCTTTAGCTCTACGCGGAAGATTGACTATCTATTTACATGGAGATATCCTCTTGTAATAATCTTGATGATTCGGCATGTTGGTAAAGAGCACTTGCTTGGTAACATACAACAAGTGTTTGCTAATCAGAATCACAGAGGTGTGGCAAGCGCGGTTTTCAGTGATGGCTCATAATTTTTTTCTTGGAAAGCAAAATACGACATACGATCAACGTATTTTGCCAAACTTCAAAGGTATATTTTGGCTGCACATATCAAATCATAACAAATTTTAGGAAATTAATTCGTAGAGCTTTTAATGATCTATGCAGGAGCTACATAAGAGTAAGAGGACTCAAAAACTTTTGAGAAAGGCTGGCTATCTTATTAGTTCCACGTAGGAACGGGCTAACAATTATGCACCGTCTACATCACGAATCGCTAGTCCAATAAAATGGCTAAAGTAGAAATAACCCCTAGACAATTTAAGCGTCAGGTATGTCTATGTATTCTTTCTTTTTTGTTCGTAAAGTTTTGATCGATTTTGGATTCCTTCATCACTAGGGGCAATCAGTTAAATTTTGTTATATTCAAGAGATTGTATACGAACGATAATTGATAAATTGAGATTGTAAATGTATTGAAGAAAATATCTCTTCCCTTATTGTAAGTTTTTGCAATATAATGATCGGGTTTACACAAGTCTTTGATCGGCTGCAGGTTGCAGACTTTTTTTTTAGTGGTGAATGGCTTCGTTGGGGAAATATTCCAAAAAAACAACTTATTTTGGGTTGAACTGCAACATTTCACCTGATTGGTTGGATTAAGTTCTATGAAAATTTGATGATCTGCCGAAGCATCCAACGCTAATAGGCATAAATGCCCTTTTAGCTATATCATTGTTTTGATGTTGAAAGAAAAACAAACCTGCTCACTTCGCGTGGCACTTGGTAGTAGTAAAGTCATGTACATATTCATATATAAGTGTTGCTTACTGAGACTTACACCAGCTACGACAACGTTTACGACTAAGAACCAAAAAAGAGGAGAAAGACAGTACACTTCTTATGTTCTTTGTTGGACTTAGTTCAAGGACTAGTGAAGAGGAGCAGCATTGTCCGAACGTTATCAGTATCATCTATAAGAATTGTTGCTATTGTATGATGCACGTTTCCTTTAACCCGAAGCTTGAGAGAAATATTTAAGCTTTGAATACAGAAGATCCTTTATATGAGTACAGACATAAATAAAATCCTATCCGAAGTCTCTAAACAATTCCTAATCAATGTCAGCATACACCAAGAAATACATCTTTGAAATTTATTTTCTAATTGCAAAAAGTGATGACTATCAATCATCGTGCAAGGTTAAGATGGATAAATTGTCTATAGTATAGTAATCTTCCTGAGATCAAATAATTCAAAGATCATTATCGTCCTAATGAAATAAGATGTTTGAAGATTAAAGAAATGCCTCCTCATGGTTTTTTAAGAATATCCTAATTGCATCAATGACGGCACTGATTGGACTCAGGGATTCCAGGATAAAGTTTTCCAATTTCTGAATTGGTCTCTCTCCATGTCGCATTCATAACTATTATTGAGTCTGGGAGGATTTGGTTGTTTAAAATCAAAATATGTAATCTGTTACTCCAGGTAACATTTTATTTTGATGGACTAACGTGTGTTTTGATTTGTCCAAATCTGTAACAACCGGCTATATTAGCTAGATCTCGCTGCCCATTCTCAAGCTATATTGGTTTAGTGTTCCCTATTCAATAGTATTGTTCAATGTTTATTTCAGAGACATATAAACTCTTTTATACCATCATATCTCCTTATCTAGAGCTGGGAATCGATCACGCCGATACTATATATGTACATGATTACGATTTTTGTCATCATGGCACGCAATTGATTTTTAATCGTCTCAGTTAATATTGAATGATGCCTTTGATTCGCTTTATATCCGCGATTCGATTTATATCCTACTATACAATTAGTAGTTGAATAATCTTATATCATCTTGCTTGGCTTGCTTTCCCCTGCCAAATTCCTATAATTTATTGCATCATATTGCATCATCGTACGCTAGTAAGAATAAATCCATAACTATATGCAATAAGTCTGAGATAGTTCCTAGAGTTTCCTAGATTTGATAAGCGGTTAGTGCGACCCTGTGTTTACGGCTTAATGCAAGATATATTAAGATAAAGTGGATATTACAATCTGGGGTTTCATGTTAGCTCGATTCCGCCCCCTGATTAGTCAATTTCAATGAATTACCCAATAATGTATTAAGTTACAAAGGCGGGAATTATTTCACATATGATAATTGACGCAATGCAAACTCGAAGGCTTTCGTCAATCTGTTTTCATTTCCAGAAACAGAAGAACGCTGTTTGGAAAAACCTCTGCGTTTATACCTATGATGCGTAATCAATGTGGAGATTACAGCCTTCGTTGGTCTAGCTATTTAAACTTCAATATTGCTGAGTAGGTTACATTAAACTGCCGTGTTTTTATTTGCACTCAGCTAAGGTTTGTTTAATAGTTTTTTAATCTTTTAATACAGGAATTATGTCGATCAAGTTACACGCTTTAAAGGAATCAGAAATAATTCTGATTTTTGTGTTCTTAATTATCTAAATGTCTTAATTATTTTAGACATATTTTTTACTCGGTCTTTGTTACTATGTGGCACGTAAAGGCGTCACTTAATTTACTGCGTTCACGACTAAGGACTCCGCAATGAGTATTCTCAGGGCGTTTTTTTTGTTAGAATATACTTAGTTATTCGACTGAAATTTTTACTAAATTGTAAGGAACAGCAGTTTGCAAGAACTGCCGTAATAGATGTTGCCAAAATTAGAATCAGTGCGTAGATAGATGCATCAAAGTAAAAGATGTTTACTGTGTCCGATGTTGTTTGTCATGTTGCTGATAACACCCTTTCAAACGGCTGGAAAACCTCGCTGTGAGTTTTTGACAATGGTACACAAATCCACTAAGCAACATTTTACAAATCCTTTTTCAGATTCGATCCTTGTCTGCATCAAGAAAGTGGTTCGTGTCGGTGTTGACTGCCACTTCTCGTTACGGTTATATAAGCGAGGGAAAGATGTGAAAATAATTGTGGCATTCTGCAACAAAGTCTATCAGTCTAATTCTATTCCCAGACGTAGTGTCTTGTAGTCTAATACGATTTTAACCGACCACCCATATACTATTTAATGCTCCAAACACCAATGACGTGGTGTTCACATTCATATATTATATATAAACTGACTATCTATGGGTAAAGCATTTCAGTAAACTTGTCATCGCGATACCATATGCATAATCAAACGTTTTACTTAGCATACATGTCTAAGACGTAGCTTTTTCTATTCATATGGAAAATTCAATTGCACTTAGACATCGTCGTCGTCACCCAAAGCGATACAATAAATAAAAAAAATAAAAACAAATTCACAAACTGAATCACCACCTCCTTGGTTGCAACACCAACGCTTTCATCTGTGGCACAATAACAAACAACACTAACGCCTTCCATTCCAATTCCCTTTTTCTAGATCTGATTTCCTATCCCCCCTTTAGTCTTTCGTATCTCTCGCGTCCGTCCGTCTTTGAAAACAGCACCTGTCTAACAGACTTGCGGTAAATATGGTCCACATTCAGGGTCTTTCCATAGTTGTGCGCAAACTCCATCCGCGCGCGTTCGCGGTAACTTCACCCTCTAGGGGCTCAAAATGAAATCAATCGGAAAACCACAATGAACGAAGCGAACACAATAAATTTATAATTCGATTGCGGGATTTGTCTCCCAAGTAAATATCATGTACACGCCGAACCAACATACAGACGAGAATATTGTTTATTGATCACTTCTCTTTCTTTCTGTCTCCTATTTCCACAACAGAATTTTCAAGAGAAGAGTAACATGGAAATTCAGAAGCTTAAATATGAAAACGAATCTTTACGTAATCGTTTGCGGGACGTTGTGAACTCACCCCTGTCCGATGCGGAGAAACACCAGATAATTCAAGATTCCCAGCGGTTGCACAGTTCCGCACCAGCATCTATAGCGTTGCCCAACGTAAGTACTTCTCTTTCTCTGGTGCTGTCTGTTCTCTCTCGAGATTCATTCATTATTTGTTTTTAATTTGCAGGTCAACGAAAATGATGGAACGCCATGCGTTACACCAGATTGGGATAAGAATTCATCGTCCAGTGAAGTATCAGTAGCCTGCTTGCAGGATAAAATAATTCAGGTTTGTCTGTTTATTGCCAGCTGTCAGATGAAAAAAAAAACATTTTTCTTTTGTTAAACACAGATGGAGGAGACGCATTACTCGACGAATGAGGAACTGCAGGCGACAATCCAAGAGCTGGCTGATCTACAAACTCAACTTACCGAACTGCAGTCGGACAACGAACGGTTAGCCGATGAAAAGGATGTTCTCTTTCAGTCGCTCTGTCGCCAGACGGAGAAGCTCAAAGAATCTCGAACTCAAATCACGACACTGCAAGAGTTGCTGCTGCATGAATCCACCCAAATTGAGGTTGGTGCGAGCGAACGTGAAAAGAAACTCATGGATTTAATTAAAAACTCGCAAGATGAACGCGAGACAATCCTGGTCAAACAGGAGGAATTGAATTCTGAGCTGAATGAGCTGCGTCAATCGGTTGAGACTTCCAACAACGACAATATTCGCTTCAGAGAACGAATTTGCTTGCTGGACTCGACGGTCGATGCAGCTAATGCGGAGCGAAAGCAAATCGAGAGTGAACTACAACAAGCCAAAGAGGAATCATCACAGAAGAGCATCGAAATTAGCCGACTGACCACGTTGTTGGAGAATGCACGAGCCAAGATCGAGGAACTCGAACAGGACTTGGCGCGTGGCGAGAAGACTGATTTGACTGATCTACTAGATGCAGCACGCAAGGAAAAGGACCAACTGGAGGCGAGGGTAGCGTCGTTACAGGAGCAGCTTTCCCATAGTCAAAACGATGTTCGCAAACTGAAGGATCAACTGTCGGCGCTTACCAAGGAGTACTGGGTGGCGAAGAACAATGCCAAGTGTGCGTTATTCGACCTGGAATACAGACACAAGACGCTGCAGCAGGAAAAGGACAAGTTGAGTGCGGATTATCAGCAGCTGCAGGACAGCACGGCAGAGTTGCAGGTCCAGTGCAAGTGTCACATTGAAGACAAGGCGCAACTACAAAATCTACTCAGTGAAACACAGCAGCACTTGGGCGATGCTGAGAGGAAGCTAAACGAAAAGGATGAACAGCTGCAAAAGGAGGTTAAGATGAGAAAACAAGAGGTGAGTTGGGAAGTAGACGTTATCGTTTATTGGTTCTTCTTCTTGTGGATCAGAACTCTCCCCTTTACTGGTCACACTTTTGAGATTTGCCGAAAACATTACCTTTTACTCATTAGCTGTCTTTTTTTTGTTTGTAGGCTGAAGAATGGCAACAATTCCAATCGGACTTGTTGATGACTGTCCGAGTGGCAAACGATTTTAAGACTGAAGCGTTGTGTGCGCGCGAGCAATTGGTATTGGATAACAAAACGCAACGCGAGAAGATTCGAATGTTGGAGCAGCAGGTTGAAAAACTAACCAAACGTTAGTTGCATTTCATTGGGAAATAATATGACAATCGGTTTAATTGAATGAATTTTCGTTGCAGAAATTTCATCGACAGACACGACACAACAGTCCCTCTTGACGACCGTACAGCAGGAGATGGCGACACGAAGAAGTAAAATTGCGCTGACGAAACAGGACTCGCGGCTGTCGGTGAAGACACTTATCGAGACCATCGAGAATAATAAACAAGTAAGTTGGAAGGTTTTTTCAAGTTGTTGCGTAAGACGCAATTGTGTTAGACGTTAGGCAAATAGTGTCATGAAGGAGAATAATATATTGGAGCACTATGAGGCATTTTCGATTCCGGTAATTTTTGTGCCGGGCTGTGAATGTATACGAGTCTGGTCAATGGATGATGCAGATCACTAAATTGCAACTGTTTTATAAAATGTTAGATTACCCAAGAAAATATCATAGAAACTGTCAGATATATATGGAGTTTCAAGATAGTCTCATTGGAGGCTAGCCGTCTTTTCAGGACATAATTAAGTGCTGGCAAATAGCGAGATTGGGTAATTTAAAACGTTACCTCACTCTTCTACCGATCTTACCTACCCACATGGTGTTTGCGTTGTATTCATAACGCTACATTAAAAAAGGAATCATTACGTTAGTGCATATAGCCCCATGATTTGTCAAACACGGATGTGTAAAGACTCGAGAATACTTTAATTGGGTAGTATCTATTACTCAGAATTTTTAAAAATACAAGTGGTGCAATAACCGACCAAATTTAAGAGATTGTCACCAACACTGTAAGGTAAATACTTTCTGATGCTGAATTTGCTTGAACGAACGCCCAGTAGGTTTGTAGAAAAAGAAAAAAGAGCAAGAAAAGCGCGCGGTCGAAGACATAGAGAGGTGCTACTGCAGGAAAGATATTTGTTAGTTTTGCTTAAGTGTAAAACGTCAAAGCCAAGGATACAAGGCGCGAACAGAATGCTGTCAATATGAACAAGGAAATGTCGTAATTGAGACATCGTCAATGCTGAGAAAACTTCCTCAGACGCTTGACATTTTATATTGGCGACGACAGCGAAAACTATCAACGATCTATCCATCTAAAGGTAAACTTATCAAGTCTTCCGGAAATAAAGGCCTTCCTGTCCAGCTTTATAAAGCCGGTGGAGATGATTTGGTAAGCAACATTCATGCTTATGCTTGAAGAATGAAACCTCAGCACCGTTTGCTCAATCCACAAAAAAATGAGACCCTCTGAACTGCGCCAACAAAATCGGCTACAAGATCCTATCCGACGTAATATGTGAACCCTTGAAACCGGTCACGAAGGTCCACAACATATCAAATATTCCCACTTCAACATACCGCACACTTCGCTGCCCCATCAGAATCGGAAACGACCTCAACGAAACAATCGATACCAAAAAAGGATTTTAGCAAGGTGGGGACTGTCATGTGACTTCTTTAACATCATTTTTGATACGATTGTGCAAAATTCTTAAACCAACAGCAGAGCGCCAATATTTTCTTAAATCGATGCAGCTTAGAGGGCTCAATGGCGCGATGGTTAGTGCGATGAACTGCCGCGCAGAAGATCTGGGTTCGATTCCCAGCCGTAGCAACACCTAAATGATTTTTCACTGGCCCTCCTCTCGTGATGATCTGACAAATCATCCGAGTAGTATCAATTGTCAAGAATAGCTTATCTCAACTTAGCCGTTCGGAGTCGGCATAAAACAGGAGGTCCCGCCATCGTGCAAGAAGTACACACGCACACATGAATGGTTGTGAGAAAGCTAGGCCCTGGGTACTAACGAGCCTGTTGCGCCAAAAATTTGTATTTGTATTTTGATGCAGCTACTAGCATAGCCCGACGATATTGATATCATTGATCTGACTCAAGGTGATGTCACAGCCATGTTTGCTAATATATAAAAGGATGCGGGAATAATGGGCTTAACAGTAAATGATGGTAAGACGAAGTATATGCTGTGAACACGAAAGGACACGCGACATCGACAAATTAGATAGAACGCCACCATTGACAGATTTGATGTAGTACGGCTGTTTCTTCGGGCTAAAAAGGCAATTTAGTAGTAAAGCCCTTACTCGAACTACTAAAGAGATCCTATTCAAGACTATTATCTTTAAAGTCCTGCTCTATGGCGCTGAAGCATAGACCGTATCTATCCTTGGTCGTTTTGAACGAAGAATTATTCGGTTCCGTCGGCTCTGACGGATTATGGAGACGAAGATTCAATCGAGAACTGTTGTACAGCGACATAGACCATAAAACTCCGCATTGGACATTTATGAATGGACACCACTCCGCCTCGCAGATTCATCGTTTCCCAGCGATTTCTCAACCAAGATCCATGTGGTAACAGCATGGACCAAATCTGATATCTGCGTAAAACTTGGGATTTACACTAACCTTATCTAACTTTAAGGTGCTGTTCAAATATTTGTTTGGTTTAATCAAGCTGTCGAAAATAAATCTTTTACTATTTTGCACCTCAAATGAATGCCACGTTTAGGAGTAGAATAAATATTTAGTTTAAAAATTGTCAAAGTGTTTCTCAATGTTTGCTTTGCTTTATAAGCCACTGCAAAATTAACAACATGCGCAACGTTGATTCGTATCTATATAACAAGTTTTCTTTTATTTATTTCTTTTTTTTTTTAAGACGTCATCCTGTTAGTTTCGAAACGTAACACAAATTACTAATTTCCTATGAACAAATTGGAATAATTTAGAAAATAAAAATTCTTAACACAAAATTACATTAAAAAATATATTAAAAAAAAACGAAAAAGAAAAAGAAATACTTATAAAAGTGAATGCAACTAAGTCCTCTCTCTCCGGTACATGACAACGATAACAAAACAATAGAGTATTTATCACTTGTACTAGACCGACATATTATTAGCAAATACCAAATTAAAAAAAAAGATGTATAATTAAGAACAGAGAATATAAAATGATCTGAAATAAATTGATGAACTGGACACATAAACCTTCCAAATGGCCCATTGATAACACCTTCTTCTGTTAGTAGAGGGAACCTAAATAAAACAATATCCACTATTCATATACGAGTTAAGAAGAATTCAAATCCAAGGTAAGAACGAATTAATCCAAAGACCACGGCATTTTGGATCGATCCGCTTTAACTGTTATTCCAAAGAATTTAAATCTTAAACAGAGAAAGAAGTAGTAAATGTCCTGCGATTTTGTTTGTCTCTCATTCCTTCATAACCGCCACTTTGCTTGCCATTATTGGTACCGATCACTTTTTGGGTCTGTAAAGTGATTCGGATCAATTGAAAGCAGCACCTCTAAGGGTGCTACATTCAAAACATATTCCGCTTTTATTAATTTCAGTGATTGTCTTTTAGCCCGCCTTACATTTTGGGATGCTTTCCAGTACACTAGATCACATTTTGATATTAAAAATTTTCTATTTTCAGACCAAATCCGAAGAATCAGAGTCCCGCTACAGTTCCACATCGAGTCTGAACAGTGCGAATTCTGATCTCACCCAAGTGACAAACACTAACATTCCAACGGACTGGTCAGAGAATGTAAGTGAAACCGATAGTCCTTTCCTTTGAACTGTTTTAATAAGACTTTCGTCTATTTCAGATCCGCATTCAACCACCAGCGGCGGTTCCAAATACGACCATCACAACACCTACCACTACCACGACAATGACGACGAACATCAGTACCAAAGTACCATTGCGGGAACAACAACAGGCAACCATTGTGCCCAGCAGTATGCATTTCAATAGTATTAACAGCGTCTCAAAGTCTTCTCTGCTGGGCGGGGGAAATGTTGGCGGCAGTGTTGGTGGTGGCGTTAACAATGGCGGTGGCAGCGTCGAAAAGAAAGACCAATTGATTATCTCGCGAACAGAGAGCAGCAGTCGATTTCTTACGGCTGGAGAACGTAAGGATCCACTGAATATGCTTGTAAAGAATGGCGGTTCAAAAAGGAACGCCCTACTTAAGTGGTGTCAAAACAAAACGGTCGGCTACAGAAATATTGACATAACGAACTTTAGCTCGTCGTGGAATGATGGCTTGGCGTTTTGTGCGATTTTACATTCCTACTTACCCGATGAGATTCCCTATGATACCCTTAGTCAGGCAAATAAACGGCGAAACTTTTCGTTGGCCTTTGCAGCGGCAGAGTCGGTCGGAATTCCAACAACTTTGGTGAGTATAATTATTACATCTCGTGTAAGTCGTATGGATTGTTTTTAATTTATCAGCGTGCATTTTATCAACCTATCATTGTGACGGGTTTGATAAATCTAATTAGGGCTCCAATTGCGTAATTTTATAAATGATCGCCGTCGTAATGATTGTATAGAATAGCGTCGTCAATAGGTTGATCTAGATCGCTCAAGTATGTAAATTATTTGAAGCTTAAGTTGCCGATTGAAACGATGTCGTCTAGACAATTGCGATTACCCAGTATTACGGGAAGTAATGCTCATCAAAACGACAAAAAAATCGATGTCGACTAGACAATGGGATAATCTGACCCTTACTTAGTATTACCAAAGATTATGAATTCTATACAGATGACACACTCCATATAAGAAAAATTGTTCTATGGCGGGTCGTGTTGGCACAGCCCGCCATATGTTTTTGTTCTTGTTTTTCATGTGTCTTCATGCACACCGCCCGCCCGTACCATGAAGCTACTGAGCAAAAGTTTTTGTTTTTTGTTCTCAATGCGTCATCTGTATAGAATTCATAATCTTTGGTATTTCTCAGGGGCCATATTTTATAAAACGAATATCGATAAAATCACTTTGTTCTCGTTGAAATACGATTACATAAAAGTAGTATCGTTCTAGGTTTTACGATACTCGTAATTTCTTACGACTGGCATTTGGAAGTCGTATAGCTTTCGTTTTCGTTGAATTGTCATAAATATTGTTTTGTCTGCCAGTGATTGCCTTAGCTTGATGGAAGAGATTTTTATGAAAGAAAAATATGAAAAATGGACATAATTGACTCCCAAATAATCAATCAACCAAATGTGGATAACATTCCGCCTATTCCAAAAAAAAAATTTGCGGAAAAACCGAAATGCTTTGTTAGATAAAATATACAAGGGGATGTTCAAGTTATGCGGAATTAGGAATGCTCATTGGGTCTGAATTATCTCTAATTCGTCTTGCCATTAATTTCCTCCTCTTTGGAATCATTTTTACTATCCAAACATGAAAAAAAAAAAACACATTTTTATAAAATTTCTGATTTCACGACTTTAATCAATTTTGACCGTCCAATATAGGATTGAAGTTGGTTGCGCTTTAAAAAATATGTTTTTTCGATTTCATTTAGTAACACTTTTTGTACGATTTTCTTGTTTTAGACAACCGCACTTTGACGTGACTATCGTTTACTTTTGTATCATTAACTCGCCGCTCGTTTCGTTTTATGTAATAGAGCCCCAGCATTATTATGTGAAACAGAACAACGTCCAAACGACGTGTTTTTTATTGTTTTTTTATGGGATTATATCTCAGATAATATTTTGAAATCGCAGCGCTGATATTATTGTAAATAGTCGACAAAATATATATGTTCACTTGGAGAGGAGTCTAATTTCACGCGTGCTGAATGGGTTATGAATGCATGAACTTAACCATACACCACGGTCACCTTCTTAATACAAGTTTTCGCTGATAGATTTAATCCAATGGCACTGTTTCTGTCCATTTCATTCCTATTTGTAAAAATCGCAAGCTGCACCTACCTATACGCGGTATTTCCAATGCCGTGGTCTTTAACAACTACCTCAATATTGTTGCTGTCAAAAGTGAAATTTTGTGCAAGGTTGTGCGTCGGCCGTTTTGTGTGTCTTAACTGTACATGTTCGGGAAAGTTGTATGTCCTTCAGTGTTAGGCGATACAGCTGTTTCAGATTTGATAATATTCCGATTTTTTTCATCGCTGTATAGAGATCTACGCGATAAATGCTATCATTCGCGGCCTTTAAAGTCAATGGAAAGATGATGTTTTTGAACTTGCCTTATCATGAATGTTTGATATCTGCTGTGCTGGCTACAGAAAGGCTTAAGACGTGCACACAGAACGTTGAATAGGATCTTATATGATACATTTAATAGCGAAATGCCTAAATAGTTGGTACAAGGCATGGGATCAGCATTTATGTAGATGGGATACATGGAGCTGATATTCCAGTCATCAGGCAAGCTCTCTTGTAGCGAACCTTTTCGAATTTCATGACCTGAGAGGCTGCGTACTGTCTTTTTTCATACGCAGGATTTTTTTATTTTATTTATTTTATATTTTATGATATTCCCGCGATCAAAGTGGTCCTTAGTTGCACCATTTGGATAGTCGAGCTCTGATGTTGGCGAGAAATGGTCAGGATTGTCAAATCGTTTCTTCCTTTTTAATGTGTTTACATTCAGGAGTATGGATGCGTGCCAATTCATAAGCACATCTAAAGATTGGCAGGTTGCTTTCTGTATTTTAAGTCGTGGAAACCAAGTGCTAATGATCAATTGATCAAAGTATTACATGCAGCTGCAAAGTCTGTTTGTCGAAGGGCTTTTATTTATTCTTATCGGTAGGAATGTGTGGATATATAAAGCTGATGTTCCAAAACGTTACAATATGTGCAAGCTTTTTTTAAAGCAGAAAAAGGGGTCGCATTTATACAGGTTTGCACTGCTAGGGGCTAATTACTGAGTTCACGGCGGCCCGCCTTAAAATCGATACCTCAATTTCGAGCTACAGTTTTTGAGTAGCACCCTGGTGTACAACATGCGTACGTTTCACGTTTTTGAGCATTCCTTTGCGATATAGGCACTCTTTCAATGGTGAAATTTATTATGAATGACCGATACATATATACATTTACAAACCTTTCATTTCTTTTCCGATTACAGAACATCAACGACATGTGTCAAATCGAGCGACCCGACTGGACGCAAGTGATGACCTATGTCACTGCAATCTACAAGCATTACGAGACCTAAAAGCAATTATGCTGATTTTAAATACGCAACTAATATACAACACAAGGAGAGGAGGATTAACTGCAACCAGCAACTAAAACAACAAATTATCTTATTACATTTAATATTATTTTTTATTATTATCATTAATAGTTTGTATATAATATTATGACTGTGTCTTATTTATTTGCTAAGGAAACAAATTTATATAATATATACACATATTACAACAATACAGTGAAGCGCATTACACATCAGAAACAGAAACTACATACTACAGGAACAATTTCACACACGATACACAATTTTATAAACACACTGTTTTACTAAACAAAAATGCCACTACTTGTAACCGCTATTAGCAAGAGCCTACTTCTTTTTCTTTGGTTAATATGAAGAAATATTTTTAAGCTTCGTAATGTGATTACAAATAAAAAATTGGCAACAATTCGATAAATAAAATGAGAAGGAGGATGCGAAATTAAGTGATATAAAAATTGATATGAACGATTTAAATTAATTTTTTTCTATGGGTTATTACCGCGAGGGAGGATGTAATAGTAGGAATACGGGGGAAGAGAAATAAAATATATAAACAAAAATCAATGCTGTTGTATTTATTTTTATTTTCCACTTCGCATGGCGTCCAGCTCATTTTGGATGCCTTCAAATTGGTTGTACAGATTCAGTAACTCGTCGTGATTCATCTCCCAATTGATGTCCTCGCCAGCGACCGTCTTCAATTGGAGCACGGCGAGGGCGGTTTTCTCCTTTTGCTGGCAGTGCGAAGAGATTTGTACATTCAATTTCCAGGCTACATCTTCGATCTCATTGGACTCGTACTTGCCCTCTTGCAGGTTGTCCAGAATTGGTTTTGTGTTCTTAATCCAAAGTTTAATTATAGCATCTACTTTGTCTTCGTTTAGTTTTAGTTTGTCACGCAGTTCCATTTGCAGTTTTGTTGGCTTGATAATGAAGGTGGACGTACGCTTGAGAATGTATGAGAAAGTTTTAATGAGGAGGAGAAAGTCGGCCCGGGGCACTCCGATGAGTTTTTCCAGTTCTTCGAGTGCGTTTTCTGGTTCGTCGTGGTCTTCACTAGGACTCATATTGCGATGCACATAATCGAGAACGGTACAGAAGACGTCGTAGTTGAGTGAGTTGATGATTTTGATACCCTCGCGAGCCCTATGTGTGAATAAATGTTTATTTCGAAAAAAAAGTTTCAATTAAATATATGTTTTTACTTGCCTTTCGGTTATTTTAATCCAATTAATACTCATTTTCTTGGAATGTTTTTGTTACGACGAAGAAAATTTTGTTCACAACAAACTACTGACAGATGGTTAAAAATATCGGCTACACCACCTCAATGTTTTGATGCGTTTCTATCCTACACCTGCATAGAAAATTCCATTTGCAAGTAGTTTAATCAAATGTCTTCCTTGTTTATCTTTTTGATTTATTTTTGCGTAGAAAAACTGCGTTTACCTCAAGAAATTATACAAAATATATTTCAATTTTCACTTTTATACTTCGTCAGTCATCAACACAATTTTTACAACTGTCACTTGGATGACATTACAATAATTCACAATAATCCAAAAAATTTCACTGACATTTCCCAATCCATTGTGAAACGACACAACAAACTGTTTCGGCGGCTTTAGCGGTGAATATGTGAAATTTGCTTTTATATTTTTTTACTTTTATGGTGTTTTAAAGCCATTAAATGGCAACAGAAATAGAAAAAGTTATCACCGAATTAGATGAGCAAATAGCGGCGTCAAAAAATCGCTTAAAAAACATACTTTCGGCACTCAACTGGACGGAAAAGGATACGCTTGGTGTAAGAGCAATTTGTTGTTTCATTTTATCATTTATTTTTATAAACAAAAATAAATTATATATACAAACATAAGTAGATATGCTTAATTAATATTTTATTAGCTATTATTTTTTAATATTTTTTTATTTATTAATTATTTAAGGATGTCAATAGCTCAAGGAAATTAAGAAACCAACGAAGCAAAGATGAACCAGCACTACCAGAGAGCTTTGGTTGCGCAAATTCCATTGTTATTGGTGAGGTTTATTAATTGAATTTTTGTATTTTGTTTTTCTTAAGAGTTATTATGTATGTAAGAAGGAAAAAATGTTGAATCCCTTTTATTTTTTGTTTGATATTGAAAATATCCAATTGGTCCACAACGGACGCAAGAGTTCCATTTATAAGCTGCAAAACTGCAATGCATTGGCTACATATATACAATTTGATTCTGATTGGTTCTAATTAACATCAAATATTTGAGACCAAGCTTGACATTAAAAGAACAACAATATCACCGTTGTCGCCGAGAACCAAATCAATTTTCATATTTGCATGATCTTTGCGAGGTTGAGTTTCGCTCGTTTGAAGTTAAGTCAGCTCCTAAATAAAATACAAATTTTTGGCGCAACAGGTTTTTTAGTACCAAGGGTCTAGCTTGGCCCCACAACCATTCATGTGTACCTACGTGTGTACATTTGCATGACTCCTGTTTTATGTCGGTTCGGTTGATTGAGATACGATTTTCTTGATGATACATACTATAAGGAGGATTTGTCAGATCATCGAGATAGGAGGGCCAGTAAAAAATCATTTAAGTATTGCTAGGGCTAGGAATCGAACATAGAAATTCTGCGCAGCAGTTCATTGCGCCATCAAAATATTCGCCACAATGGCGAAAGCGTCGATGTTCATTATGTATTTAGTTACGCTATTCTCCAAACCACATAAGTGGACCCCCAACGGGCATCACAATGGGTCTATATTGACCTGAGTGCGATGAGGGAGGACACACACCGTCTGCCTCATCAACCCACCAACCTAACCTAACCTAACCTACGCTATTCTCCAACGTCGCACTTAAATCAAAGTGTCTTGACTAGACAATTCCGCTAATCGCAATCGTATCACATACACAATTTACAATAACTGAGAAATGTATTTATGTTTGTGTAACTTGTGACCTATAGTTGAGAAAAAAATAACTCTTATTTCTTAAAGGAAATTAAGTGTAGCAACCATCTATTTGGCAATATAGGGCACATATTTGGTTTCGAATCATCTGTGATGCCTAGAAGATGTAAAATGGGAGTTCTCTGGAGCTGTTATTAGGTATCGATTTTCATTGCTCATAGATATCTTCCGAGTTATATCAATTCGGATTCATGGAAAGCTTATCTCAACTAAGTCCTTCAGATTAGGCATAACACTGTACATTGCCGATCCACACATGACTGGTTGTTAGATAAAAGCAGAGCCATAGAAACTTGCGAGCATATTACGTCAAGAACTTGAAGAGGGGTATGGCACACCACCGTTAGTGGAAAATTACTCGATCTACAAAAAAACGTTATCCTCCAGCTGTAAAGTTGCCTTACTCGATCAATGCTTTGAACTATACATTGCAAGCTGTTTTTTTAAGTCCACTCTACGCATATATCTATACATCGAACAAGCACACTTTTACTGCATTGCGCAAAATTTTAAATCCTCATAATTAACATATTTTTGTTTTTTTTGTTGGTTTTAACTGGGTGAAAATCGTCAAAGACATTGCATGCAAGCCCTACGATAATGTGGGACTAAAAAGCATCCAGGAATGCATGATTTAGGTAATAATTCCAATATTCGCAACTAGTCGTCAAACTAATAAGCAACTGTCAGTCTCTACATTTTAAATTACATAATAGGTTTGTTCCCGTACAAAATAATATTTACTGGTTCTTACTGATTTTTACTGCGGAACATTATTTGAATGCAAAACTTGCGTACGGAGATGGCAATAAGTAAAAATCAGTAAATATTATTTTGTACGGGAACAGACATAATAGGTCTGTTCCCGTACAAAATAATATTTACTGATTCTTACTGATTTTTACTTATTGCTGTTCCCGTACGCAAAAATAAGAAAAAGAGACAGCTCACGAGAGAGAAAAAAACTTCCCCTCCATAAAAATCTGTAAAAAAAATTACTGCAGAAATTTCTGTTGGTAAAAATCAGTAAACTGTCAGTTGGTATCTGAAAGTGACAACTCGCTTGTTTTGACAGGTGTTTTTGCGTCATTTGTTCTTTCAAAGACATACAAAATATATAATTTTACTGTTTTTTTACTTAAACGCGTTCCCGTACTTTTTGGTAATTTTGTCTCTTTCTGAGATAATTTACCCCCACTCCAAGAAATTTGAGAATTTACTTATTTTTACTGAAAAAGTACGGGAACAGACCTTATATATAATATTACTGTTTTTTACTTAAACGCTTTCCCGTACTTTTTGGTAATTTTGTCTCTTTCTGAGATAATTTACCCCCACTCCAAGAATTTTGAGAATTTACTAATTTCTACTGAAAAAGTACGGGAACAGACCTAATATGTAGGTAGGTAGGTATTTCAATCACTCTTTTCATGTTATCCTGTTTTGTTTTTTGTTCTGGAAGGTTTTACTCTTCTAAATCTCTTAGTCATATTGTCGGTATTTAGCAGTTGAGAAAAGAAGTTTGGTTGAATCTTCAATCAAACCGATTTCGAAGTCTTATCATTTCAAGCCTTTACTATGTTTCGTAGTATGTACTTTTCTCCAGAATGCTTGTAGGTCCATACTGGTTTTAGAATGTGCTTATAAAGCAATTTTTTTTATAGGTTGACAAGCAGGTCATGTTTAGTTTATGTCTTTCTTTTCGTTACATGTGGTTTCCAGCGTAGTTTTGCATTAGTCTTCTGCTATGTTATTTTTTAACCTTTTTTAAATTGTTTTAGGATTTTTTCTGTTTTCAATTATTCTTGTAATTCAACTTCTGTTTGAAGTATCTCTGAAAGCTGTATACTTTCCTCCAGGTTCTATCTGAAGTGGTTCCAATTAGCCAGATTGTTAGCAAGTCTTGAATTATTTTCGTTCATATTGAAAGTATTGTAGAATGGTCAGAGGCAAGATTGGGCACTTTTTCCCCTTTTTTTAGTATGTATTTGATTAGATACATACCGTTGGCCAATAGGTAGGGTTTCCTGTTCCTCGCCGTAGTTGCGAGAACAGTAAATTGATGCAACTGATATTCCTTGAATCGCACATGATTGGAACTTAGCTTCTATATGATGATTGATCGTCTTCTTAATTACAACTGCAACTACAGCTTGTACTGAAAATTTTGATGACGTGTAGAGTATTTTAACTCGTATTGAGCGGGAGATTTAACATATTTGTTATGGATATTTGTACTATGTGCATACAAGCTGCTAGTGATGAAAACCATTTCAGCTTTTTCTCCTGCGTCATCCATTCTGTTCGATTAATCGTAACCAATCCGTCTTGTGGACGTTAAACTCCCAAAGGAGTTGGATGACGACTTTATGTCTAGTGAATGCTATTTAGTAGTCATCATTTGGCGAGGCTTAAATGTAGAATGTCCTTAATGTAGAATGTTTCTTGCAAATTTTAACTTTTATGTTAAATTGTTAGTCATGCCATTCGCACTAGTTGTTAGCTTTGGTAATATCGAATTTTTCGTGATTGTACGTCTTTGTATTGTAACTGCTTGTCAGGCCGAAAGCTGAAGCACGACATTAGAAGAACCCAACAGGATGTCGTTAAGATTTTAATAGAAAACCCTCAAATGACTCGTTGCCCTAACGTATTCAAAGTGGGGAGAGTTTCTGGTTTGAGTTCGGCTCCTATTCAAGTAAGTAAATCTGAAAGTGAACTTTATTAAAATAAAATTCTGTATTATACACCACCACCAGTCCTGAAACCTACATTTGTATCATCTTCATGATCATATCAGTTAGAAATCATCTTCCAATTGCTCTCATAATATTCACATACATTTTTCTATTTCAGGAGAGAATCAGCTCAAGCAAATTGTAAAAAGCGACAAAGCTACAATCCCCAAGAAGTTCTCCGACATCCAATTGAACTATTCACGGGAACAGAAGACTGAGTTATACGACTATGTTATCTCCAACACCGGAAAGATATCTGAGCCAGAGTTGAAAGTTTCGTAAGTTCTTGTTTGTGCATATTGTTTCTATTTTATTTATAAAAAAAACTATCGCATAGGGTCCCCGGTGAAAACCAAACTGACACCGACATGACATTTGCTGAAATCGTTGCGAAAGCCAAGAAAAAAGACAAAACATTGCAAAGAAAGTACCGCACGAGTAAGCCAACGCACATCGAAGAAGTTAGGAACGTCGTTCATCTACAGATGACAGCACTTAAGCAGTACTTTAATCCATTTAAGGAAGATGTTCGAATTGGGGAAAGAAATCGACGACAGAGTCAAACAAACGATCGAAGAAGATTGTCTAACCCGTTTAAGTCCAGAAGTCGAAGTGGAGATAGAAAATATCATAAGGAGAGCATGAGGAGTAGAAGTAGGGATAGAGATAGACTTCCTGAAGGTAGGAGAAATAAAAGTGGAGACAGAAGTCAGTTTAGGGGCGAAATAAATCGAAGTAGTGACCGGAGGAATGGAAGTAGGGAAAGAAGTGGTCAAAGTAGGATCAGCCGAAATTTAGATACAAAAAACTCATTTAGAGATGAGAGACGAAAGAGAAGTCACAGCAGAGAGAGAGTAGCCCCTTGTGGAGACAGGAGTATCGAAAGAAATGTTTTCAAAAACAAGGCCCAAATATATCGATACCCAGAAAGTAGGAATGAAGATAGAAGGCATATTACAAACGATAATAGGTATGGAAAGAGAGATGAGATAAACCGAAGTAAGGAACTCAAGAATAAAGAATATCAAAGTAAAGAACACCTTTCTAGAGGCAAGGTTGTTGAGAGGAGAAAAAGTTTAAGCGAGCACAAAAGTGAACATACCAGGAATCTTCAATCGAGAGGCAGAAGTGGCGAACGTGTGCAGAACACATCGATGGGAGAGAAGAGAACTTCTGATGGAAGTAAACCAAGTCCAAGTAAATACAAAGCTTACCGAAATGAGGATAAGACTCTGTGTAATACGAAGAGAAGTGAAACTCCAGACAATATCAAAGGAAATCGACTCGACAAAAAGAAAAAGCACGGTACAAGTAAAAAAAATCTTTGTAACGAAAAAAGCTATCGTAAGAAAGATAGCAAGAAACGGAACAAAGAGGAAAAAAGACACAAGAGCGGTGATCGTAGTGAGAGTGGATATCGAAACAGGTACCGTGCAAATCGAAGTAGTACCAGCGACAGTAGCAGCAGCAGTCGTAGTAGTGCGAGTCCAAAAAATAAAAAAAAACGCTGAAAACATAATTTGCCAATGTTGATATTAAGCCACAAAGGGACAGTTTGAGTAGTTACATATCACGCATTATCATGCGAGAGAGATTTTCAATCAGTTGACAGATTTTTAACATCTAAAAAAAAATCGGATGTGCGGCATTACATTGCGAAAAATCAAAATAAAAATGCATTTAGCAGGCTTTTTGTTTATTTTGCTTTTGTTGTTTTTTTCGGTATTTTACTTTGTGAATTTTTCATAAACATCAACAAAATGTGTGCTCGCACGTCCTAAGTATGTTTAACATCTTTTTTTAAATTTATATTTT
The DNA here is from genome assembly GCA_932526625.1 of Rhingia campestris. Lineage (NCBI taxonomy): Eukaryota > Metazoa > Arthropoda > Insecta > Diptera > Syrphidae > Rhingia > Rhingia campestris. The sequence continues at coordinate 110,403,381 of OW052182.1, forward strand.
GAACAATGATCTAAGTATTAAGCTAAGCTAAGGCTAAGTAAACGGGAGAAAATAGGCCCAGAGAATAAAGAATACTTTGTACCGAGACAAGAGTTCCTTGATTAAAAACTAAATGATTCGCCGCATCCGCATGTACCCTTGATGTTCGGATTGTTGAAGACAAATTCGCTGGACAGTTTGTTTTCCACATAATCCATTTCGGTACCTGAAACGAGACAAGAGAAAACCATCAAGTTAATTGATTTGTACGTTTGGTGGTAAGTTTTCTTGGTCTGAGCAGTTTAATGTGAGGAGTTGTTTTGCAGAAAGAATGTGGTGAAATTGATTGGCGATTTGAGAGGCGATTTAAATCGGAGCCAAGGGGTAACAAGCAATCTCTAGAGGTAAGAATATATTTAATCTTGTTGATCGATAAGACTGTAACATGCGTTTAGAAATCTCAAATCAAATTAGTTCTCTGCAATTTTGCGACTAATGACGAACATATGAAGCCATTAATGTAATTTCAGTTCGATTGCTCAAAAGTAAATAAAATGTATCGTTGTATAGTGATATCAACTGTTCCTTAGCTCAAACGAAAGGATAAGCATAAGAAGCACGGGGTGATAAATTCTAAATTATAAAAGTAAATTTCCATTTACTTTTGCGAATGTTTGTGGTAGCTGTAGTATTGTCTTCGTTTGCTAAGAGGAAAATTGCGCAATCAGAAATCCAAGCCAAAATTCATGAAACCTTAAGTAACATAAAAAGTGTTTGTAATTTGAAAAAGTAATGCAAATATTTGTATACTAATTATTTTCTAGTCTCCAATTCAGGGTACTAGACCCAAACGAATCTTGCCAAGATCAATGAGACAATATCGAATTTGAGTCACAGTTGATGCTGGGATTACGAATAAAGGAAAGTTCTCGGCGACAGATCGAATATTAATTTGGTGACGAACTTTTACTCGACCTAACCGTAGTGGGAATATTTATATTCAAACTAAAACTTAACAATGCTGTCGCCATCTGGTAATTCAATCAGATGAGTATTTCTGAAGAATGGAATCTCAACATCTCTTGCTGATCGACAACAAAGGAGATGGCCGCTCCAATTAATTAAGCATCTACTCAACGAGAAGATTATTTACCATAAAATAAGAACGCTGATAATAGTTCATAAGCAACCTGATCGAAGTGGTTTTAGACTACGAAGATCCACAATTGATCAAAACATGATCGTGGGAAAAGGTTAAAAAATCACGGGCGAATTCTTGCTACACCATTAAGGTCGTCAACGATATAAAAAAGGGACATGCATTTGAGTTCTTTAACACTTTGGTTAGAAGAATAGTGTAATATTTTATAAATCTTTATAATCACTAGCGTAAGCAGCTTAAATGAGGAAAAGAAATAAAGGAATTTTGTTTACCTCTGCTTCGCTTATGTTACTAAAAAATAAATTAAACAAAGAATATCTTTTGTCAATCGATTTTTTATCGGAGAAGTATATATATAAAATCAGATCCTGAATGAGCACTTGATCATTACAGTTGTGCTCAGATGAAGAATTTATTATAACTGCCTTTGGAGGCAGATTTACAGATTTACGTGTACGCCGTTTAATTTTTCGTTCGGAGTTAGAGCAAGATATCGTCCTAATTGGAGTGTCCATCTTGGTAGGGACCCATGTTCACCCAAACTCAAGCACTATATTAAGGAAGCAATGAGATCCACAGAAATTTTGGAAAACAAATAAATGATTGACAAAATAAGAAATCAGTCAAGTAGCAGACTTGGTGAACGATTCGAACAGCCTAGACCAAAGCACGATTTTAAAATATTAAAAGTCCTATTATGACTTAAACGTAGCTTTTTATTTTAATGTATGTGCAAAGTGATATCTTTGTGACAACGAATGGGACCTACCATCGGCGTTAACCATGAACACCATGCTTAGTAGTCCAACGCAATTTTTATTTCACCGACTTGAATAGAATAGAACTTCTGGAATAGTGGGAGACTTCTGCGACGAAATTAATTTACTGGCAAATAGCTTTAAAGTGGCGACACATGCTATGCGAAAATGCGATGACAAACTAGTCAGACGAGAAGGCAGCATTTCCAGCAGATATAAGTGTGAGATATATCCAAAGAATGACAGAGCAACAAAGCCGCTAAACATCACAATACTAAGAAAAAAAAAAACATTTCCGAATATTTTATAAATCAGTGCATCTTTCAAATAACAGCCTGTTCTGATGCATTACCAGCAGGGCCCTTCAAATACTGTGGTGATGCCTTGGAAGTATGCATACGCTTAACTATTAACCAAGTTTGCATTGACGAAAGTAAAAACCAATAACAAGCGCGATATGTACCATCTACAAGAAAGGGGATACAATGTCTTGATGGAACTATCGAGGCATATCATGAACGAACAGTGTGAACGTGTAAGCTCTTTCAGCCACTAATGTGGCTTCCGACCCGACTGGCAGATCAAATGTTTACACTAGCTACATTTAACTTTGAAAATGACTAACAAGTTTGCATCGATTTTAACGCTGGATCTATCAGGAACACTAAAGCTATCAAACACTGGACAAAACGGCGGAGTATATGCGTTTATGCAACAGACTAAACGCGTTCGTATTGTATTTGTCCTCTACTTAACGAGAACAAGACATGATCCAGTATACAAAGAAGGGGAATGGAGGAGGAGACACAACCGCGATGTTTATGAGGTGAACAAAGATATGGGTGTTGTCCAAAAGGCAAAACGACACTATTGCATTGGTTCGGCCACAATGGGCGAATGAACATTAATGATTCAGCCAAGAGAAACATCCCACCACCAAGATTTAAGACGACAAAAAAAAGCCGAACCTCCGAGTTAAAAATCCAGCGATCACTGATGACCGGCTGCATAAATTGAATTACTGGAGACACTGTGTTCACGGTCTAAGATAATGGAAGAATGGTTCACTATTATGTAATTTCTTCATTATTGGCTGGGGTAAAGGTGGCGTAGGTCAGGTAATTCCCTACATGAAAAATCTTGAAAATCCGTCTACCGATAGCTGAAGAAACTCTGTACGAAAGGAGACGAGTTATGAGACACACTGTTGTCTACAGCCGACATTCATCGTATTCTGTATAAATTTATTAAGTCATTAGCACAACGTTGCATTGTTTTCATTGAAGCATTGCATTGCTGGCCATACTGCAATGTGTTTGGGAATTATGATATTTGCAGAAACAAGTCTAACTTTTCACCTCCGATCTGTTATTGAATAGACATTCACCCCAGGGATTTTCAAATATGGACATTCTCAACGAAATTATCGATTACGTAACACGTGTCCTATTGTTATGCACAATGTGTCAAGGAATTTCACCACAAACCTGTACCAAAACACAGTTTGCTCATTAAATCGCAACAGCTTCACCCTTGAAGCTACAGAATCCCTTACCTAATAACGACAACTGTGCCTTCTTATCGATGTACACTTTCACCCCGTCCTGAACGACTTCTTCATCTAATTTGTCTGCAATTAAAAGAAATAATTTTAGGTGAATGACTTCCTTTCAATAGCAATTCAGTGTATCGTTACCCTTTTCTTTTGCGTAATCCAGAGTATAGGATAGTCCGTTGCAACCACGTTGTCTTACTCCAACTTTTAGTCCATTCTATTAGAGAAAACCCAAACAATTAATTCGGTATTGAGATGGTTTACCTTAGTTTATCATTGACGTACATATTCTGGTTGTTTTGATAGCAGTTCCTTTATGCGTTGTACGGCAGAAGGTGTCTAAAAATAAAGAAAAAATCGAAAACCAACACAATGTAGGCAATCTGCGGAGAAGATCACAGTCTATTCGCCTTACCAGTGTAAGAGCTGCGCGTGTTGGCAACAGTTTTCTGCCCTTTAATGCACGAACTGTTGCTGTAGCGACCACTTTAGTTGCCATTATTTATGTAAATAATTTCGATTTATTGTATAATTTTGTAAAATTTGTTTTGCACGAAGAGATCTTTTTCACTTTTCCCTTTGCGAGTATTGAAGTTTACAACAAATCAATCAGCTGGGTTCTGGCGAAGTGGCAGTTCATTACGTTGCGTTATGTAAGAGCGCTTACGTCTTTAATCGGGTGACACTTTGATATACACTGTTCAAAATATGAAGGTGAGAAAAAATTATGTTGGGAATTAATTAAAAAAAAATATAAAAGTTTCTTGTGTTATCTTATTTTACACTTCATCGGCTGAGAATTGGTTTGACGTATACGTCAAAATGCACTTTTTCACTATAAAAGCAGTCTTATGTTTTCGAGTATGCTCTTACCAAATATGTTATCCTTGGTTCTATCTCTAGCTTATACTGAGATATCCTGTATTGTTTTGACGTATATCCACCCAAATTAATAAGATAGAACATTGGTTTGACTTAACCGCCATTTTTTTTGGCTAAAAATTTCTATGCAATTTCCATTTCGGTATCATCATATCATACGACAAGAAAACTAAAAAGTTCGCGTGCATATGAATTTAAAGGATCCCTCAAATGGTGTACCTTAACCTTTAAAGCTTAGTACGCAGCTCGCGCTAAATTTTATCTCCCATACAAAAATCTCTACAGAGATAAAATTTAGCGAGCAAATTAATCAGTGCAGTACGCAGCTCGCGAGATAAATTCTTAACCTCATATAGATGGGACACACAAAATGTAGGTAGGGTATAACAATATTATCTGTTATACGAAGAGTGTTATACTCGGCGGAAGACAGGTCTCCACTTATTTATCTCCCGAAATTAATGTGCGAGGCATTTAAATCGGCGAAATTTTAATGAAAAATAAAAACAAAATGGAAGAAAATGAAGACGAATATTTGATGGAAGAATTTCTCGAGGAAGACGACATCTTTATTTACAAAGAAAATAATAATATTACTGACATCTGCGAATGTATGACATTTCCCTGACTCATCTATATGCTGTATACGAATTTAGCGAGCATTTATCTTTGGATTGGAGAAAACAAGTGGAGATTAGCAAAGATAAAATTTAGCGCGAGCTGCGTACTAAGCTTAACAAAAGAAATAAACACAAACAAAAATCACACCCCCGATAAAATAAAAGCTATTCATGACCATAACAACAGAATCTCACTACTGTTGAGCCAGCTCTGGTAAAAAAAATACTTGGAGAGTCTTTTAAATTTAGCTAAATTATACCAACTTTATAAAGAAACAAGTGGTGGGTACACGATTGGGTCGTACGCAATTTTGTCTTTCACAGTAAGATGGGCGTTAGATCAAATGCCAAGCATAAATGCAAAAATCCGTTATAATGTGCAGTTTTGTGTTTTTAATAATCCTAAAAACGTATATAAAATTTAATCAAAATAGTTAGAGCTTTTTTCGAGAAAATTGAGGTTATGTATAATTATAATTATATATTATTATAATATGACAGGTACCATTAAAATATAATAGCTAAAGCTTAGTACGCAGCTCGCACTAAATTTTATCTCCCATACAAAAATCTCTACAGAGATAAAATTTAGCGAGCAAATTTGTCAGTGCAGTACGCAGCTCGCGATATAATTCTTAACTTCATAAAGATGGGACACACAAAATGTAGGTAGGGTATAACAATATTATGTGTTATACGAAAAGTGTTATACTCGGCGGAAGACAGGTCTCCACTTATTTATCTCGCGAAATTAATGTGCGAGGCATTTAAATCGGCGAAATTTTAATGAAAAATAAAAACAAAATGGAAGAAAATGAAGACGAATATATGATGGAAGAATTTCTCGAGGAAGACGACATCTTTATTAAAAAAGAAAATAATAATATTACTGACATCTGCGAATGTATGACATTTCCCTGACTCATCTATATGCTGTGTACGAATTTAGCGAGCATTTATCTTTGGATTGGAGAAAACAAGTGGAGAGTAGTAAAGATAAAATTTAGCGCGAGCTGCGTACTAAGCTTAAATGTAAAAAATGGTCTTATGACCAAAAAAATCCTGGATACAAAGTTCCGCTATCATCGTAATGTTAAAATCAATCAAAATCTCGAGGTCGATTTTTTTCAGGGAAACAATACCTTTCTCTTTGTAAGAGAAAGTTAAAAACACCTAGATCCCGTAAAACAAAATATATACAGAAAAAACCGTTTTTGATTTTTAAAGCGAAAAAGGATCAAACAAAGGAAGTAATCAACGATTTTAATAATCATACGGAGGAAAAAGAATCAATAAAATCAGAACGGGATCTTAACCGACAGCATGCAGATTACGTGCATGCAGTTGTGTGTTTTGATCTTTTATAGCGTTTTCTCATTGCTAAAGCCCAGTACGCAGCTCGCGCTAAATTTTATCTCCCATACAAAAATCTCTACAGAGATAAAATTTAGCGAGCAAATTTATCAGTGCAGTACGCAGCTCGCGAGATAAATTCTTAACTTCATAAAGATGGGACACACAAAATGTAGGTAAGCTTAGTACGCAGCTCGCGCTAAATTTTATCTCCCATACAAAAATCTCTACAGAGATAAAATTTAGCGAGAAAATTTATCAGTGCAGTACGCAGCTCGCGAAATATATTCTTAACTTCATAAAGATGGGACACACAAAATGTAGGTAGGGTATAACAATATTATGTGTTATACGAAAAGTGTTATACTCGGCGGAAGACAGGTCTCCACTTATTTATCTCGCGAAATTAATGTGCGAGGCATTTAAATCGGCGAAATTTTAATGAAAAATAAAAACAAAATGGAAGAAACTGAAGACGAATATTTGATGGAAGAATTTCTCGAGGAAGACGACATCTTTATTTACAAAGCAAATAATAATATTACTGACATCTGCGAATGTATGACATTTCCCTGACTCATCTACATGCTGTGTACGAATTTAGCGAGCATTTATCTTTGGGTTGGAGAAAACAAGTGGAGATTAGCAAAGATAAAATTTAGCGCGAGCTGCGTACTAAGCTGTAGGGTATAACAATATTAAGTGTTATACGAAAAGTGTTATACTCAGCGGATGAAAGGTCTCCACTTATTTATCTCGCGAAATTAATGTGCGCGGCATTTAAATCGGCGAAATTTTAATAAAAAATAAAAACAAAATGGAAGAAAATGAAGAAGAATATTTGATGGAAGAATTTCTTGAGGAAGACGACATCTTTATTAACAAAGAAAGTATTAATATTACTGGCATCTGCGAATGCATGACATTTCCCTGACTCATCTATACGCTGTGTACGAATTTAGCGAGCATTAATCTTTGGATTGGAGAAAACAAGTTTAGAGTAGTAAAGATAAAATTTAGCGCGAGCTGCGTACTAAGCTTTAATGGTAATGAGCAGTCATTTTATTATAAAAGGAAGCTTAACATTTTTAATAATACTGCTACAGCTTGCTTTGCCTCAAAGCCAAAAATTGTTGACACAGTCAACAATTGACAAATATCTTAGAAATCTTGAGGTATTTACAAGTGTACAAATTTGTAAACTCACCTTACTGTCATCGGTTTTTTAGCAAAAGTTCATGAAGATTCGAAAATTTTTTTGATGTAAATACGTCGAAAATAATATTAATGCATATCGTCTTTATATCATTTTATTTAGCTCCCACTTTTTGGTGAAATTTTACTAAAACAACGATTCTACACCATAGCATATAGTTACAATAGATTTTTGTTTGATAAAGATTTTGATAGGCTGTCAATATGTTGTGACAATGGCCGTGTTCCTGATTTTAGATTTCAACTAAAAAATGAGGTGAGGCGATGGGAACGCAAAATCTTAATGAATGGCAAGGTAAATGTCAAATTATACCAACCCTTTTTTTTTGCAAATTCGTTTTTCCACATTTATAGATATTTATTTACTTTTATCTATTCAGAATAATTATTTTTCAACAAAAAATTAAGAAATAACCTAAATAAACCCATAATATTGGGTAATGCTGCTGAAATCAAAAACATATTTATTACAGTTGGACGCACAATGAGCTGTTTCACTCATATTTGGGTGTTTCGCCAGTCATTTCCCCTCAAATGTCACGTGACTAAAATGGTCGATTGACCTATAAGAGCAGTGCACCGGCAAAGTTTACTTGGTAAAACTGAAATCCGGAACGCACCCATTTCCCCTCAAATGTCACGTGACTAAAATGGTCAATCTACCAATGAGAGTAGTGCACCGGCAAAGTTAACTTGGTAAAACTGAAATCCGGAACGTACCCAATGTCTTTATGTAGCATCCCTAGCAGAGATCAAGTAAGAAGAGAAGAAACGTTCGTAGGTCTTCCCTTATCACCCGATTCCTTTTGTGTCGTTTTGACACATGGAAAGTTTTCTATCTCCTCTTTACCTGACAGATGCATGTTACCCCTATATAATTCTAATTTATTTTAAAACCAATTGTTGATGACGAGGAAAAAATATTTTTAAACTTGCAAATATAAAAACAACAACCAACGTGTAAATCGGTACACGTGTTACCGAATTCATTGTGATAGCCTGAACGGCCAAGTCCGTCTGAATGTGAATTAAAAAGTGAAGAATAATGGCTGAAACACATCCACGCTTTGGCGCGTTGCGTTGGCTGACGCACCCAGTTGAACCATATGAAATCAATGTTACTTATCACAATGTAGCTTTGCCTTTGCCTTTGCGTTTCAACCTTAATTGAAAAACGTAAAATCTTAACGTAACGGTGCTGTAAAGCGCTGTGGGCAAAGCGAAGGTTGGAAAAAGTGTGAATTGTCAAAATATTTGTTGTTGTCTTCTTCGTTATTTTAAAGAAGGTGGTTTTGTTTTGCTTGAGGTAAGTAAATTGAAATTTGATTTTTAATTTGTTTATTCAATACATAAATTCATTTATTATTGCATGATTTATAATGGGCAAGGCGGTGTTTAACAATTATCAACCATCCGAGCCAAACCAGATCTTCGCACAAACCATTTTCAATTGACCAAACAAATGGAACGATTTAAACACAAATACAGTTCTTTCTGTAATTGGAACAATTTAAAAGGACAATCTGTATGTATTGTTCTTATAATAAGTGCAATTATCTCTAAACGAGGTAATCAAATGGGAAGCACGATTGGGTTTTTTCTTGGCCCAGGATTTGGATTCGATTTGCTTACCACCCACTTCTGCAGTTACTCATGTCATTCGAAGGATGATGTAGATCTTATTGATCTACATAAAACGCCGAACACAGGGAGAAGGAAGAACTACCTAAAACAGTGATTACCTATATTACTCCAGTTTTTCATTAGGTTCTGAACGAGAGCTTATTTTTTTCTTTTAAGTTTTAATGAAAGTTCTATTTATATTATAAATATATTCTGTCCATTGTGATACCAACGATTAGAACCTTTATTATTATTAGGTATCATGTGCAGTGTTGTAGTAAGTATTCGCCACTTCGCAACCAAAATGCCGAAAGTAGTTTCAATAACTCGACGAGCACGAGAAAGTCTTTTATTGAAGTTGCTCTTTTCGTCGTTCAACAATCTGCCCGGGTATGGGCGCATCAAATATGGCTTAAGGGGAAATGCCAAATCTCCAATTATAAAGTGGTTACAAATATAATCAGAGTTCGGAAGCTTTTTAGGGGGGAGGAAAGTTTATATCACCAAATATAATTTTCCTTCCAAAAGATGATTCAGCAATATGCCACCATCATATAATTAATGTATTCGGATAAGAAGAAGATTTATATGTTTCCCATCAATTGCGGCGAAACAATTGGGCAAATCCCACAACATCTCAAAATCCATTGATATTCTTCTCCAATCGTCTTCGGTAGGTTGCGGTAAATAAATTGGTATCAGAATTTCCCAGAGGACATCGCATGTGTCGTATATAATGCTCGCAACTGTTGATTAGCCCATGCGAAACATCCATGCTAACACTTGCTTTTGAACTCCCTGAGATAGATATCTAAAAAGAATGCACATTAAAAACATATTGCATCAAAAGTTGGAAAACCTACAGCGAAACCAGAAACAAGCGCTCGGTGGGCCGGATTGGTTTTCTCCACGATGTCTTTAGTAAATGGGGCTCTATTATGGCTCGAAGAACTTCAAAGGTGACATTCGTGTAATTTTGAAAAAAATGTTCCGGATCATTCTCCTTCATTTGCTCGAAGTTTAATACATATAACCCTTCTTCATCTCTTTTCAAGTTCAGTTCTCGAACCCAACAACGCCTCATGACTGGTTTTTCCCTTTCTTCAATATATTTAACATATCCACGATATGCAGTGTATACTAATTTTACTCCCAAAATGAAATTGGAGCTCAGAGAGTTCATTTTTTATCTGCGAGTACACGATAAAAACAAAATATTCACAAACAGCTGAGTTTGGTAAAAAAGGTAAACAAATTCAAAATGTCAAAGCTACGTAAAGCTTTTGAACGTAACGTCGACAAAGCGAAGCTCCAAAGCGTGGATGTGTTTCAGCCATAACAAAAAATGTATTACCTACCCAACTTCTTATTTTTGAAAAAGCATTCAATTAAAATTCAACCATTCAATTCCAATCAGTACGTAATGGTAACGTAGTTGTGCAACGTAACGCTTCCACCCGAATGTCAGAATTCGTTGTCAAGTTTGACGTTCTTCTGCAAAGTGATTTGCCTATATTTTTTTTTGTTTTTTATTCTCCACCAATAACGGTGATGTTGGTGCAGCGTACACGTTTCTTTCACGCTGTTTATGTGGTGCAAAATATAAGTAGTAGTTTTCTGTGATTAATTTGTTTAAAGTTTTGTTGTTTTCGATTGTCCAATCGTCGTCGCTTTAGAAATGCAGCAAATATGTTAACTATCTGATGCGAGATAGCTCGAAGCGCGAAGTACGAGAACTACAGAAGGCACATTGTCGGTGCCCAGATTCAAAGCGAGAATAGAAGTAGAAGAAGCCCTGGAAGATGGACAACGAAAATGAAGTACTCTGCGAGAAAATCATCAACGAAGTTAATGCTGTTTTTCTCAAGGACTCTGACTTGTAAGTTAAATTGTTTAATTGCCTTTTGTTAAGTGATGTGAGTGGTGTGTGTCGAGATAGTTAACCATTTCTACCATTCATATCCACCCATTCATCTACCTCCAGCTGGGGAAGGGCAGTAGCCTAGTTTCATTTATTTTTTGTTGATAGAGCAAAGCATGAACTACAATGTGCGATGCAGGTTTTTATTTTTTTTTTTCGGATTTCCGTTGCTTTGTGTTTTTGTTGGTTCTCCGTTTTGACTTGGTCGGGCGCTGTGGCGGTGTCAGTGGTTGTATGAAAAGTTGTGGTGTTGGTGCAGGGTTTTATTTTTGTTTTGCTGTTTCACTTTCATAGCACCGCTGCAAAATCGACGCAATTTCTGCAGATGCTGACGACAAAGCGACAGATTGTCTGCAAATTTTGTGGGAGTGTAGGGTGCAAGGTTGTTTGTTTAGATGGGAATAACGAATTACGAATGGCAGGGAATAAGAGGACTACAAAAATCCATTTCTTCATGTACATTTGATTGAATACAAAATAATAATCACAGATGCCGCTGCTAAACTGAAGAAATGGGGGTCGAGGTCAATCCTTTGCCGTTTTGTGCCTTTGTGTGCTTCTGTTGCCTATTGGAACAATGGATAAAAAGATTGAAAATTGTTCTTAAAATGGGGTCTTTAAATAAATACTGATTGGAGACTAAGAATTTGCATCGATTTGATGATAAAAGGATCACAGAACGGGATCTAATCGCTAGATAATTCAGCTTAAAATACATTTTTCACTAGGACTCTGCATCGTCGTATGCCCTGATCATCCATGTGGCCTTGGACTAGGTATATAAAAGATAAATCTTTGAAGTCCTCATCACAATTTTTAGTTTTTTAAGGGTTGCCTCATGTACAAATGCTTGCAACTTTCTTAAAATGTTAGTAAGTTGCATTTATTTATCTATCTATAGATATTTCCAAATACTTGCTTAGTATCACACTTATACAATATCATTGATATAACACTGGGTCCGATGAGTTCTGAAGTCAGTGCGCATCTAACCGATCTTCAAATTGAAATCTCATTTGTGATAGCCACCATAGACGTTGTGATCGGAATTCAGATGCTTTTTTTCAATACACATTATGTCCACCCGGGGCACCACACGTTTTGCATCCAATCCTCAATTGTGTGGGTATACTTTTGGAAATTTGACTTTAGATTGGGTACTGCCTACTCAGAAAATCCAATATCCTCTACTCACAAATATTTCGCGAATAATCCACCAAAAATCCATCATCGAAGAATGGTTACTGCTTCTATGGTTATGAGGAGTAGGCTTCTTGGTTGATATTAACTGGTCGAAGTTTGCCATACATGCACACTTTTATCCCAATGAAGCGATAGTTTTATTTAAATAATTTGTTCGCAGGTGACGTTTTCTGCGTTTACTTTAGATGGTTGTAGCTGGCTATTACCACAAACTATCCAAACAATTTGTGCTGCATGTTTATTTACGCTGTTTTATCTTCGTTCTCCTATCTCAATCTTAGCTGCCTACTGTTCAAAACTTATCATTGCACTTATACGCACTGATTACACATTGATCGCCTAAAGTTGTACTGACCTCTAAAAAAATGCGTACTGACTTAATCGAAGTGAGTCTGGGCCTCAATCAACTTGCCTCTCCATCTAACCCGTAGATAACTGCATGTGATGTTCCGGTCGGTTTCTTGCTGTGCTCTTTCTGCTGGTCGTAGTTTTGGGTTCCATACGGTCTACATGTATTTTTTTCACTTAGTCTATGTCGCTGAACAGTTCGTCAAGTTCGTGGTTGAAACTTTATCTTCAAAGCCCATCCACACTAAGTTGAGCGAATGTTTCGCCCGAAAAAAAAACAAGGAGGATTCTTTTGTCCTCTTTTGACACGGTTGACAGCGTCGTAAAATATGACTGCGATGATCAGGGTATTATACAGGATCCTCTCAGTAGTTAAAGTGAGGATTTAATTTTAAAATTGCCATCATAACCCCAAGAAATTCAAAGCCAATCCCGTGTAGACAAAGTACCTTTTTGATGAGGTCTTTGCCGACATAGATGGAGCTGCGAGAATACTCCATCCTCATCTTGCATAGATGTATACCAAAACTAGACATGGCTCTGAATTGTATGGTTCGTCTCTATAAACGTTATCGTACGCGACTTTCAAATCGATGGTGATTTTCGAATTTGCCATCTGGGGGATTTTTCAGGATCTGCCGAAGTGTAATGACTTGATTTTATTTACACTTCTAGTACAAAACCACCTCAATAGGAGACTATCAGGTTGTTGATAAGTGGTTTTAGGCGTACTATTCAATAGTTCATTACGGTAGACAAGATCTTGAGGAAACTTATGTTTTGTAATTGACGCAATTCGAATGGTCTTCATTTGTAGATCCGTATTTCTTCGATTGAGCGCCTTTCTTATTTCATTCTTTTTCATATTGACCCAGTGTTCTTTCATTCTCCTTTGCCTAAAATGTTTAACTTAATAGCAGTTCTTATTTTCGCCTACAGCGTTGCAATATTGGTCTGAGGAGTTTTGCCGATAGATATCCCGCACATCATTTGCGTTTGCTTTTATGGTTTCTTCAAATCGGTGCCATTGGGTTTCGACATTTAATGCTCGAAATATGGTATTAAGGTATTAAGTATTAAGACTAAGGTATAAGCATTCTACAAAGGTCTCATCTCGTCTCCAACGAGGAAGTAGTTCGAGTCGATGTTAGCTGTTCAGAACGTTCAAACAACCAAAATAAGGGATGTGTGGCTTTTGCCCATTTTAATTTGGTTAATTTGATTGACCTTTGTTGGACCAGATACCGTCATATCCTCTTGTTATATAAAGGTTTCACCACCATCTGCTGTATAGATGGTTCTGCAGCGATGTACATTAACATAAGTTCGGATATTGTCTTGTGAAATGAGTGTTTTCTTAGAATACTGTTCCACTATTGTAAGTGCACATATTTTTAAGACCTTAGATGACGGGATGAACATTCGCGCAGAAGGTGTGTGTCTGTTCTTGTAGCAAAAAAAGAGCATTTGAGTTATTTTATCTGAAGCATTAAAGCATTGTACACCTTGTGTATAAGCGGCTCTTCATATTTTGTTTATATTCTGTTTGGGAGTGTTATTTCGTGTGCACTCAGGCGAAGTATAGATGTAAATGATGCAACTAAAATAAAGTAAGGTCTTTCGGCTGCTTGTCAAATAGAAATATGTCATGCACAACAAGCTGTTGATGAACCCTTCTTCTTCTTTGAATAAATTGAAGGCCAATTAATTGGCCAAATGATTATTACATGAATCAAAATGAGATCATTTATTCCGATAGTATTGATGCATATTATTTCAATGAACATTGTTTGCATATTGGAAAATATATTCAAAGATATAAACCATAATATCTTTCAACAATTGTGGATGACATACAAGATTTAAAAAAATTAAAGAATGTCATAGGAGAATATCCCAACCGAAATCTTTCGATTAATTAGTAAAAGCAAGAAATCAAGAAAACATATTCTCGCATTCCTAAATATCCATTGTGCTCTTGTGCTTCTAATTGAATAATTGCAAAAAGTGTCGTCCTCCATCATTTAAGTCCAATTTCCGGTATTCATTAAGTCATTTTGAGTGTACAATCATAAATCATGTGAGCGAACAAGTGCGAAAATCAGTGCGTGATCAAATGTCTAATCTAAGGTACATATATCCATTATTCATCATTTCATCAGAAAAGAGCTTCTTCATCTCTAACCTCTCTTTCAATATAAATGCTTGCTCTTCCAGATCAACTTTTGAGATAATCCCGACAATTTTGAATCAGAACAAATCTCCCGTCATACATGTGGATCACAATCTTGGCCTTGAATCGTGGTGCGCCAAGCATGTCTACGATTATGCCCACAAAACTATAGTTTCGCTGAAACTCTCCAATCGATATCTCTACAATGATTCAATCATAAAATACGTTAACATAGCGCTCCTCATCAATCCCGATGTGACGGCCTTCTGGCATATTCGACGTCAGCTAATCCAGAAGAACAAGCTGAAGGTGCATAAAGAGTTCCAGTACGCTGCCTTGATTCTGACCAAGAAGCCCAAGTCGAATGAAGCCTTTGCCTATCGACGATGGTTGTTCTCCTTCGAAAGTAAGATGCACATTAAAATTATCCAGTGGATAGTTGTTTTTCATATGTACTTTCCATATCAGGTATCGAATCGGTTGACTGGTCTTTTGAGATTGGAATCTGTGATCGCTGTGCGGACAAGAGTTCAAGCAACTACCATGCATGGTCGCACCGGCAGTGGGTGTTGCAGAAGGCACCGCATCTCCTTAAAACCGAGATTATGCTGACGGAGAAGTTCATGCGGAAACACATTAGTGACTATAGCTGCTATCACTATCGCCAGGTGGTGCTGTATAAACTCTTCGAACACAGCTACTACGACAGCGTCGAGATGTTCAGTAGCCTGACGTACATCAAAGACCTCATCAACTTTTATCTAATAAACGGAGTGCGTTCGGCTGAGGATGTTATAGCTACACTTCTACCGGGCAGCGATTTGCAAGCAATCGGCGAGGAGAAACTAAAGTCGTTTCTCTTCTGCTGCAATTTGGCCGCATACGATATCAAGCTGTGCGACGATCAGAAAAACATGTTCGGTTCCCGCGAGTCGTTTGAGAATCATCGACGTGCCGTGCTAAAATTCATCGTCGACCATTGTGTGAAACTCAACAGCACCAGCGACTTTTATCAGCAACCGTTGTCGAAGGTCTCCAAGTACGACTACTCATCGAATGCATTTCTGTCGGCGTTGAAAAAGTCCGAGGGTATGATGGGCGAACGGCACCGTCGATGGTGTAACCTCTTTCTCGGCTTTGACTACACCAATTGATTAAAATTTTCTCGAAAGTGCTGCACATTTTATTTAAATACTCTTTCACGTCTTCAACAATAATCTTCCAATCTCGTTCTTACCCATAAAAGAGTTACGCCTCTAACAAGTATTTTCCCTTTCCCCTTTTTTTGTTTTTGTAAATTTTGTTTGTTTAAAAAAAAAACACGAACTTTCATTGCCAATATTTTCAAAATAATATTCGTTAAGTAGACAAATTCTAGTTGTATATTATTAATTAAAAACAAACAAAATGCAAAGCAGAACGAACATGAATTGTAAACGTTATTAAATAGCGTATATTACCTCGTATATTGATTAAATTACATTTAAATAAAATAATGTTATTTAAAGAAAAGAAAAAAAGCGAACAAAATAAAGCGAGTTATGTTATTTCAATTTAAAACGAAGTTTGATTGTTCCAAAAACGGGAACTCATCGCGAGAAAGTTTGCGTCTAATTTGGGCACAACATTGGGTTTAATATGTGTGTATTATGAAATGTATGACTTTTTTGGGAAGATAGAAATTAATGCCAACGAGAGTGAGAATCACGTATGTATAAACATTACTTTGATTCAATTTGGTTTAATCAGCATCGTAGCCGATATGTTTGCCATTTGGTTCTTTGACGACGTTACAAGTCGTGAACCTAGATCTAAACCCACGAATTTAATGAGTATTTGCTTCGACATAGTTTCGCAATAATATTTATCAGAAACAGTCCCTAAATATACTTACTTAAGTGGCGCTACAGTCCAAAACCTGGGCCTCAACCAACATGCCTCTCCAATTAGCCTGGTTCTTAACTAACTGCCTCCCGTTGCGCACTTCAAGTTCGTTGAGATCGGTTTCTACTTGTGCGCGCCACTTATGGCGAGGTTTTCCTCCACTGCGTCCGACGTCTGGCTGGGAATCAAAGACTCCGAGTATTGTTGTCCATTCGCTCTTCATGTCCTAGCCAAGAAGTGGAAGATTTTTTCTCTCAATACGATCAATACGATTACTTCAATAATTTTTGATACGACCCATGCTTCAGCGCCGTAGAGCAGGACTGGGATGATCAGACTCTTGTATGAAATCCCCTTAGTAGACCCAAAGAATAAGCGGTTGGCAGAAGTAATTTTTCTTTTAATTTCTGACGAGATGTTTGTTGTCAGAGTTAATAGGAGGGCCGAGGTAGACATCGCCCCTTACTTCCTTTAAGGTATATCTGTCAATGGTAACATTGTGTCCTTTCGAGTTCTACTTGATCTTATCCTCATTTACAGCTAAACCCATTTTTACCGCTTCCTTCTCTATACTAGCAAACGTGGCTATGACATCGCATTAAGTCCGACCATGATGTCAATATCGTCGGCGTATGCTTGTAGTTGCACCGATTTATGGAAGATTGTGTCTCTGGTGTTGGACCGGTAGTTTTGCATAATATTCTCAATATGAGATTAAAGAAGTCAAATGACAGTGGATCGCCTTGCCTAAATCCTTTTTGATATCGAATGTTTTGTAAAGTCGATTCCGATCCTGATGGAGCAACGAGAATTTTCCATTGTCTAGACACGGTTCTGTATCTCTATTAAAATATTGTCGTATGTGGCTGATATATTGATAAATAGATGTTAGGTATCGATTTGGACTTCTTGTAATTTTTCCATGATCTGCCGAAGTGTGAACATTTGATCAGTTGTGGACTTTCTTAGCCAAAAACCACACTGATAAGTGCCGATTATTGGTAAACGGTTTCAGGCATTCACTTATTACGGCAGAAAGGATCTTGTAGGAGAGTCTTTTTTTTTGTGGATCGGGCAAACGATGCTGAGGTTCCATTCTTCAGGTATACTTTTATCCGGGCAAATACACACTGAGTGAGAATCATTCACAGTGCTGCTTAGTCTTGGACTCAATTAGAGATTAAAAAAGTCGTTGTGGACTGTTTCATTCTTGTTATTTCAAGCTTTAAAGACTAATGAACTAATATGGGTCGATGTTGGCTGCCCACAATGTTTGGACGTCCAATGTATTAGATGGATCCCTTCTGCCAATCATTAAGTCAGGTCAAATTGATTGATCGTCAACAAGGCAAACATTGTCATTCAGTGGCAAAGTGAAGTCCATAAAACCAAAGTTCTTTGATATGCAGTTCCCTCACTTAGGATTTAACATGTAGGAAATCTATTCGAAACTGTTATGAGAAATAGCAAAATCGTTTAGTCCTTTTCTTAATTCATTTATTTTAAAAAATTCGATGTTTGAGCAAAATTGTTAAATTTAATCTTAAAATAGTATAGCCTTCTTAACTTCTTGGGGATGCTCATAATAGCGGCGACAATGGAAAATGGATTTGTACCACGGACCGTACCTATATGTTTTTACTCTACTCTAGGAGTGGGGTATAGAGTAGGGTTTTGCTATAGGAAGTTTGTTTTGTTCGTTTAGTCATCGGTTAAGCTCAAAAGCAAATCATTTTGAAATAAAATTTAATGAAAAAACAATACCTCAGGTTTGCCTAACGAAAATGTAAGTTAAAACGATTTGACGAGCACTTGCCTTTTAGTCGTTGACTTTTTTTTATCAGAATATAATAAATCTCGGATGCAAAACCATCTTATTGTTTCCTAACATATTAAATGTCTATATACTACAATTTTTGCATAAAAAAAGGAGCCTTAAAAATAAAATGTAATACGAACCTCTCTCCGAATGACATACCAGCGGTAATATTAAAAAAGTTGTTTATCGTTCTTTATCAGCCCACAGAATCACAAATTGGTTTCTTTATACAACTTGTGTATAGGGTCGGGATCTTAGATATTATATTTTGTGAAACTCAACACTGTTAACCCGGAATGAACCTGGGCCTCAACCAACATGGCTTCCAATTAGCCTGCTCCTTAGCTAACTAACCATCTAGAGTTATCACTTTAAGTTGGTTGAGATCGGTTTCTACTTGTGCGCGCCACTTAAGGCGATGTCTTTATCTACTTATTTCGACGTCTGTCTGGGAATCCAAGAATCTGCTCTGATGTTCTCAAAAAAAAACTATTAGGTAATGGGATCTTGAATATAATGGTATAGGTAGAAGTTTCTAAGTGGTCTGTTCCTCAAGTGACAGAATTCATTGTGTGGTTTCTTATATGTGTAATGTCACAGGTAGTCAGTGACTTTCACCTGATATTAGACTTAATTCGGATTCCATAGGAGGTTCTGAAAGTTCAATTATGTGAAGTGCCTGATCATAATGCTTCATCTAGTTGTGACCAGGAACCAGATTTATTTTCATGGGTTCAGGGTCCCAATCTTGTCTACCCGGTTAGCAGCCTGAGAACGAAAAAAATTAAAGTTGGGAAGAATGTATTTACAGTTAACGTCGTTGTCTACGTATTTCTTCAGTTTTTGTGCCCAGACTTTCAGAGAGAAACAATAATAGTAGAGCAAGCGATGGTTATATTTCATTCTTCAAACATACTTTCATACAACCAAGTTTTGCTAATGACTTGTTGTATGCGCCTTATCAAGGCATATTCTTGAGCTTTACACATCTTGCAAATAAGACCGTTATTCTTGCTGAGGTTTAGCTAGGATATTGCGATTAGGTAGGTTGGATAGTTGTTTTCGCTGGCATGGATAATATTAATGATTCGCTCTGGCTGCCAACCAAAGATTGCTTGCCATCTCCATCGTTGTTGATATCGCCTCCGATTTATCTACGATTTTCCCTTGTCCATCTCGACAGGATTCTGTTCAGCCCATGTGTCTCTGATTTTGAGAACAACATTCCTGGAGGGGTACCTAAACTGGATCGCGGGCTTTTTGTTGTTTTCTCTTTTTGTCCGGTGTTCCCTTCCTTTGCCTATAAAGTTTAACACAATTTTTCAACAGTTCTCGTTGTTGGTTACTTCGTTCTTGCTTGTGAGCATCCGCCGGTATGATTTATCAAACTAGGGGTTTCTTGGTATGGTAGTTGAAACCCAACACATTACTTGCGACCGTTCTTATGGCTTGATCATATGGCTTGATTGACGTTATAGAATTATCCGAGATATTAGGGGAGACGCCCTACGGTTCATATTTTCTAATGAACATTTTCAATTTTTGCAATTTTCTGTGCAGCTTAGGCTAAACAAAATAACTTCGACAATATTATTATGTTTATGTATATTTATTCTGTAGAACATTTGGAACCGCTCTTCCTTTGAATATGTTGGGGTATTTAAAGATCTCACAGCGGATTATAACCTTCTCATATTTAAACACATCATTTAAATAATACGTTTAAAATAAAAATTTAATTCCTAAAAGCATACCGAAATAACCGGTTAAACTGGCACGTGTAGGCTTATTCCGGGTCAACAAAACAAATCCAATTTGGCAACTGCATCAGCCGCATACATCACTGTGACGACAGTCATAAAAAAAACGAGAAGAAAGCCTTCAACTGCACAGAAGTCTCATTTAAACTCACAAAACTCCCTTTTTTACAAAACCAATATCGATTGATGGAACTTTTGAAAGAGGCGCACACTAAACTGCGACAATCTGGCACCAGTTAGCTTACATCTCTTATGGCTCTAAGCAGGGGTTATCCACCATCGGCACCTCGCGTTTTAACAACCCGCGCTCTCGGCCACCTTCCCTACAACAATACAACCCTCCCTGATGTGATTTTTTTTACATTTCTATCAATAGCTAGTCAAAAGAGAGGAGAAGCAGCCCCGGCGAGTTCTTGACATACAGCCACTTGTGCTTGTTTATATTTACATTCCTAAGCTCGCAAAAGTAGACGGCCAAAGTCGCTCGAGGGAGTGAGATACAAAAACCTACAGAAAAAGTGCCACAAACAAACTATATCAACAAAAGCGAACGAGGCGAAAAAAACAAAAGTCATTTCGATTCTCGTCGCCTTTCAAATGTTAAATAACAGAACAACGGTAAAATTGATTTTCTATTCTGATGTTCACTAAACCGGTGCTCACACTTACATGAGGTCGCGTGAGTTGCTGTATCGTTGTCTCTGGCTGGTAGTCAGAGTAAAGTGCTGTGTTGTATAATTGGGTGACAGAAACTCGTAAATGGATTACTTAAAAGTGTCTGATAGTCCTGCGACAAGGACATCCAACATTATTCGATCGCAGTCAGCCGACCACCCCCAGAATCAAGGTTTAAATTGTGTGAAGTGATCTGATCTGTGTGTATAGTATTTAATCGATGTTTCCACGAACAGATAATACCTATCCCCGTCCGCGATGCAATACCGATCCAGGCTGGAGCTCACATCTCTCTGGTTCAACGGTGCATCCTGGTGCACTGAATTCATTACTGCGGCAAACACTTAATGTTACATCAGCCTCCGTAGGGATTAGAGCGAAGAAAAGGTGAGTTGGCATGAGTTCTAATTTACTAAATGTACCAGTGACATCATTGTGGCGGAGGGTTATTCCTGCCTAGTCCTCGAACTACCACAGAACGTTGTGATAGTGATTATGGGACTTAAGCAATTTGGTGCGTCATGTTTAACATTACACGACGACAGTGGTTTTTGTTTATCCAATGAGCGCACCCCCACAAGAATTTTGGTCGTTAGTCCTTGAGCTTCCCTTGTATCGGTACGGCATTGAGGGTGTGGGCATTCAAATTTTTGATTTATTCGAAGCAGAAAATTGTAGCTTTTAGGTATTGTTAGTTCGATGAATATGATGGTTGACAAATAGAGATGTGAGGGATCTGGTGATTATGATGATTTGTTTTTGTTTGGCAGAGTCAGGTACATTTCGGCTAACCTGATGAATTACGTTTTAGATTTTATTGTTCGTATTTTGAGGATTGACATTTTTTTTGGAAATGGTTCATTACTAACTTAGTTAAGTGGCGCTACAGTCCGAAATGAACCAGGGTCTCAAGTGTCGCCGCAGTCCGGAATAAACCTGGGCGTCAACCAACATGCTTAAACAATTAGCCAGGTCCTTAGCTAACTTCCTCCAGCTTTGAACCGCATATGACAGCATTTATAGAAACAATCTATACAGGTGCATGTCTAGTCGAATTTGATGAATAGTTGTTAGGTATCTATTTGGAATTCTTGGATTTTTTTCCAGGATCTGCCGAAGTGTGAAGATTTGAACAGTTGTGGACTTTCCTGGCCTAAAACACACTGATAAAGGCCGAATGTTATTGTTAAACGGTTTCAGGCGTTTACATAGTACGACAGATATTATCATAAAGGCGAAGTTGTGGAGATTTACACTTCTAAAGCTGGAGCAGTAAAGAGAGCAAACAATACTGATTTTCCATTCTTCAGGCATACTTTCTTTCGACCCAATTTTGCTAATGAGTCGGTGTATGCTACAATATGGATCACCCCCGTCTTTATATAGCACGGCGGAAAGGCCGTAATTTTCAGCAGCCTTGTTACGCTTAAGTTAAGCTATTGATATTCTCACTTCATTGAGGTCATATGGCTGACATTTTTTGCTATCTACGCCAGTATTGTAATTCTACCAGACAACGGAAGATTGTTCGTCATCGTCGTTTAACATTCATTAGAAGTGGTTGTTTAATATTTAAATCACTGTGACTCAATTACAATTTTGCCTTTTTTATATCGTCAGGATTCTGTATCCACCTTGCGTCACATTTTGATGGATCTTTGCATTTGTTTCCGTATGAAGTGGAATAAAGAGGAATATTGCCGACAGACCGTCCATGTACGACGAAATAGTCGCTTAAACGGTTGACACTGAACCTGACCAGGCCACCTGCAGTGAAAATTTCCTGGACGAGTGTCCTCTAGATTTGACTTCTTCGAAATTTTTTTGTGGTGTTATATGAAAAGCAAATAGTACGCAAGTAAGCATCAGACTGTTGACGGGATTAAGGAAAATATTGTTGTTGTTTGAAATGCTCTTCATATGTAAAAATGCACAACTGTTCATATAGGAGTCATATATTGATAGTCCTACAAATAATGTGTTTACTTAGATGTTTTAATGGCATTATTACCTAACAGTATTAAGTATCTTAACATTTTAATTGGAGCAGTATCCTATTTAGTTGCCTATTCCTAATGCTCTTCTCCCACTAAATCAGTTCAGTTCATTTGGCTCTGTGAGCTAACACAAGTTGGAAGCATTCGCGCAGGATATATTCCTACATATGTACTCATAATCAAGAATTCTCATCCGACCCAAGGTTGATTTATAACTTCCAAGAGTCTTCAATGTTATTCAGGTTCATCTCTGACTCATTCAAGTAGAATCCCCACCACCTAATGTACCTATTGACTTGTAATATTTCCTTCACTCTCGAATGGCGTTCATTTGAACTTGAGAAACGGTTCAATACCACGTGATACAGACAAGGAGATGCCCTACAGCCTCAAGTATCTAAATTTTAATTACGTTTAACTGTTAAGAAACCATTGAGTGGCATATCTACTACACATACCGTGTCCAATCCTACATGAATGAAATTTCGAATTTCGAACAAAAATTCGTACTAGAAACTGCATCTTAGAAAAAGTGCGCATGTCCTTAAAAGTTACAACCAACAACAAAAAATCTCCCAAAAAGCGCAAAGTTTTGCCCTCTCATTTCTGTGTTTTAAAACAAAAAATGTTTGTACTACGAGCCAAAAGACTGCTGCTCATGTATACGCAGTTGTACAGGCTATCACAGAGAATGTTGTTCTTTGGCATGTTTAACAAGGGTTGAACGATGCTGATGTCCCCTACACAGAGAGCGCACAGCACAGAACGCCACATAGCCCGTCAATATCAACACATTCATGGTTCTCTTCCACTCCGGACGGGTGGTATAAACTGTACACGCGCGTCGAACTTTTGAAAACACATATTTTGCAGTTGTATCCTCGTTTCTATCCTTAATTTAGCTCGTTTTCTCTTCATATTCCCGTCTTCAACTTTTGTGTTTTGCTAAGATTTCCATCCGCGAAAAAATGTGACAGTTCTTGAATTTAAGAAAAAAATGCAACCTCTTAGGTTAATTGGTGAATTGAAATATTTGTTTAAGGACAAATGGTTGTCTTCCATGAGTGAGAAAATGTGCATTCCTTAAGGGACTACCTAACTTTCTGAAAACAATCGCAATCTGAAAAATCTTATATTTTCTTATACATCCTGTGAGAATCTTTATTTTAAGGACAGGAGGTGAGTTCTTAACTTATTTTCCATTTGCGCTGTGTATCCAAAGGGCGGTGTTCTAGGCGAATGCCTATCAAGTTCATCAATAAAAATAAATTATTGATTGATAGATGGCGAACAAAAATCGGGAGATATTCGCATCACACCCATCCCACATTTTTATCGATTTCACATCCTTGACTTTTTTTTTTGTTCGCAAAATTCACCCATATCAGTGTCTTAATTGAAAATATTCCCATACCTGGTGCATCGAGGGAGCAGACATAGAAAAACGAATTTGGAACACACCCTTATTTTTCTTTTTGCAATGTTTGACAGGAAAAAAAAATATGTCATTACCAGGTTACGTCACAGTGTGTAAAGGATGTATGTAGGAATTGTGTGGGTGTAAAAAAGAAACACAAGGTGGGGATTTTCTTCACTCGAAGAAGTTTGAAGTTCAAATCGGTTGTGTAATACTAATACGTGTGTTTTTTTTCTACTGACGACCACAGGGAATTTGACATTTATCAAGAGGTTTTGATTCGTAGATCGATATAACTACTGTCAACATTTAGTTTAGGTATGTCACGTGATGTTTGTTTTAATAGTTATTATTTGGATTTAAGTGGTGATAAGGAATGCAGGACATTCTCGCCACTTGTGGAACATGCGGTATTTGTTAGTGAAAGCTGGGGGTTGACTATTTTTAGACATATGGGGTTAAAAGTTATTATTCTCGGTACTAGTAATTATTTTAAGGCTAATAGTTTAATTTGTAGCGAATATAATTACTATTTTGTAAAGTATTGTAAAAGTATTTGTAAAATTCGCACTACGCCTTAACTGTTTGCGCATTTTCGTTTGACCGTTGACGTATTTATTAAAAACAAATAAATAGAAGTTTCAAAAAATACTTTAGGGGTATTCATGCAACGTCGGAAAGTCTTCGTAAACATTGTAAACGTGATAAAATTACGACGTGATAAATGAACTGTCAAAATTTGTATGGAAAATCTTTTCTAACAATATCGGAATTTTCTCACAGGAATTGGGTGCGTAAACTGAGGTGGTAAACGTTGTAAACTTTTGAAATGCTATTTTGACATTTAATCAGTCACTTTCACACATCAAACGTATGCGCTAAACTGAAAAAAATAATCGAGAACGGAAAGAGAACAATAAGAACAAAATTCTATCAATAAATAAATTACCAAAATGAGATTTAATTCAGTGGGTTACCGCATTATTTAGTGGTGCAGTTTTAGGGTCGTTCATGAAACGTCGTCGTAAAATTATAATCTTTCGCACGTTGTTTCGATCCATATAAACGGTGATCCAATGAGAGCTTCCTTACTTTTCTTATTTAAAATAAAACACAAAAAAATCAATGTATGTATTGAGGAAAGTCTTTCTTTAAGGTGTTAGTTTGGTTTATGCCATTTAATGTTTAAAGATAATTTCCTTTAAATATTGCCCACGAACAACTCTTTTATGGTCCATGATGTGGGTCAAATTTCCGCTAAATTATCAGGACTATTTCTCGAGATGATGCTTTCATCGAACGATTCCCTCAATAAATCGATTGATTCTTTAGTTGTGTGGCATGTAGCGCCATCCTGTTGAAACCACAATTCAGCTACACAAATCATTGATCATTGCTCTGTAGCGATCTCCATTGACAGTAAGACGAGCTCCCTCCACATTTTTGAAGAAATACGGTCCGAAGATTTCGCCTGCTCATAAACCGCACCAAATAGCGCATTTTTGGAGTTGCATTGGTAGCTATTGGACTGCCTCTGGTTGTTCATTAGCCCAAATATGCAATTTTGCTGTTTAAGCAAAAATGAGTTTCGTCGCTAAAAACAATTCGATAAAAAAAATGGATCATAAACCTAAATTAAAACGTAAACCAAAGTCATTCGGCTTCATGCCAGCTGTTAGAACCCACCTGCAAACAAGTTGCAGATACAAATCACAAAACTAACTCCATAACAGAAATTCTAATTTTCATACTCCTCAGTACAAACCCCTGTTCAATGCATTGATAGATGTATTCATTAGAATGAGACAGAATATCCTCAATGTTTTGTGTTGTTATTCTTTCAAGTAAAGGGTGGTTAAATTTTAAGGGCCGATGTTGATTTTGAATAAAACACAAATTATTTTGGAAATTATTGTAATTTCTTTTTATTATGATAATATTGGTATGGTTCAATTATGTATGAAACAAAATATCGGGCAAATGGTCACTCTTCGTGGGTGCATTGGTTTTTCGACAATCACTCTTGGATTATCATTCGCCCAATGCGACAATTCTGCTTATTGACGACTCCCCTGAGGTGAAAATGTGCCTCATCCCTGAAGATGATTTTCTTCGAAAATTGATCATCCACTGTTGGATTATTATTGTAAACCTTTCACAGTGTACAAATTAAAAAAACACGTCTTTCGCTTTGGTAAACTTTTTTTTTATATTATCCAAGTATTTCTTTAAAAATGTGTTTCGGATATAAAATATATTCCAGTCAGGAAGCTTTCGTCCTCAATTTTCTTCTGGTTATTTTTGTTTTAAAAAGGAAATGAAATGGGAAATACGAAGCTCAATAAATTTGACATTTGGTCAATATTTAGTTTAGAACATTACCAACATTTCCTTAGTACATAATTACTCCGCCCAAAAAATACGGTCAGGAAAAATTAATTTCGTCAAATTTTAAACTTCTGAGAAGTGATATATTTTATTTTTTTTTATAAGAATAAAACTTTTTGTTTTAATTTCATATCGTTATCATTTTAAGTGAGGTGATTATTGAATTTGTTCGAAAACCTTAATTGAATTTTATACCAAGGATTCAATTAAAAAAAATGCTCTTAAAGAAATTCCAAATTATGGTGTTTAGTTCTTTTCATGTCGGGCTCTTTCTTTCTGAGTTTCGATAATTACAACATCTATACGTTTTTTTTTTCTACTGCCTTACCTCTTACGAAATTCTGACAAACATCCAAGAGTATACAACTTTGATGAGAAGATTCAAAATTGCCGTTCAGAATCGGCGTTAAAGTGGAGGTCCCATTCTGTGTGGCAAAAATATAAGATCGCACATACAATACAATATTTACTTTTTTTCCTGCAATTTCTTTGGTATCATTTGTGAAGTATCAACTCAATCTTTGGATTATCTATATCTGGCCAAATTGTAAATCCCATTCTAAAGCGTATGACGACTTAAACCAAATAATAATCCCCTAAATACATCTAGATACATATGCAAATGGTTGTAAGTCCGGTTTAAATGCCTGACGTGTTTCAGTGAAATGTAACACACTCGACTTAATTATGTTGAAATGACAAAATGGGACCAGCCTACTCACGTGTGATTGAGTTGAGGGTTGCACTTCTGGTATGTCCTCTTCGAAAATAATCCAATTAAGCGTTGCACGATGATTTTGTACTTAATGACATTTCAGAGTCACTGTTTTTTTATTAAGGCAAAACAAAAGCGCACTAGAAGTAGAACAGTAGTGAAATTAATGTGAGGTCAGCTTGAGTGTTTCTTTTTCTCCAGCTATTTGTTTATTGACCAATATTCGCAATTAATGTTTACATGCATGCAAAATACATTAAAACAATGTATTTAGTAGGAATCCTTAGGTCTCTTGTGAAAAGAGTTTTAGTTTTAGTTTAGTTAACTTATTTTAATTTACTAAATGGTTTAATCTTTAAAACATGGTACATGATACTAATTACATTAATGACAAAATCTCAGAATTGTACCAACTACAGAGGTAATACTGTTTCCAACATCGCGCCTATAATCATCGTCAACAACGTGATTGGTTTCAGACTAGTTGATAAAATTTTAAGACTTCGTCAGATCCTTCAGAAATGACATGAAATCAAAATCGAAACTAGCCATCTATTGACTGATTTTGATAACACATATAGAGACGAGATAAACAAACACGTCCGGCTGTGCAGGTCACGTTCTTGCCAACCAAGGTCGATAACGTTTTAACCGATTCATATGATAAAAAAAACAATTCTGGTTGCTCGTCAAGTTATAAGACGGATACTGCATTGTAAGAATCATATCTAAAGGGCTACGAGTCTTCACAAATGACTTCTACAGAAGCTGGAGAAGAAAAAGATTCCAAACTTGGGCGGCTTAGCAGCGATACCTCTATCAGACATTAAGCGAGCAAGAGATCAAAGTGGTTCTGTCAGTCACATTTATAATTTAGAGTACTTAAGAGCCCTTCACACGGTCAATGTTAGTTAACAAGTATAATTGACAAGTAATATGATATAATAATATTGATGGAAAATCACCACTACACGTATCAGGGAACATTGACAATAATTTTGCGAAAATTATGTTTAGTCGTTTCATATCTATCTACAAGAATGGACAATAATTATACCCTATCCTATAGGGGGATATTAGGTTTTATATATAAGTAGGTAGATATACCTTAAGGTACATATATGGATCATCTCAGAATCGCTAACTGAGTCGATTAAGCCATGTCTGTCTGCCAGTCCGCCCGTTCGCCCGTTTGTATGTCACCGATTTGTAGGCCTTAAATGTTAAGCTAGGAGAATAAAGTAATGAAATTTGGTATAAAGGATCCTTGTATGTACGTTGCTTCAGAACAAGTGTAAAGTGGCTTACTGCCACGCCCACTTTTCAGACATCTTGCCTCTACGATTACTAATTCGCAAATGAAAACATTGACAAGTAAAATTGATACACTCACACATCATCAATTTAGTAAAAATGAAAATTGACGAAAACCAAATCAGTTTTGGTTTTCACAAATGAAGATCGTCTGTAGGGCGCTTTACAATGGACTTTTGTGAGAAGAAAATTATTTGTAAATCGTAAAAGTATAGAGCTCTTCTAATCTAATATTAAATTAAGAAACGTGTAATTATGCCTTTTTAAGAACATCGACGATTTGGAGATAACCTCACAGTTGATAAAAATAATTATGAGGTAGTAAGACCCTTTTTCTACTTACTCTATCCTACAAATGTTGACAACAACAACTCAACAGAAATCAATGAGATCAAGATCAAGATCAAGATTTAGTGGTAATGCTCTATTTCCGATAATATATGAATTTGATCTTTTCAGTCCTTCAGCCGATGAAGATATAACTTATCATTCCCGTCAACTTTCGCACTATCTGCCAGCAATAATTTAATTATTATATGTTGACCCGCATAAAAGTGATAACGGAAATCTTCTCGGTTTCAGTGCTCAATTCTTTGCCAAATTTTCGATTTCATTTGCGGGATCTTTTCTAGACTAATCAACGAACATTACCGGCTGTTCGGTTCTGAAATGGCTGAAACTGATATAGCTACGCTTAGAGCCGCAGAGCCTTCGATTTCCACATAGATGCTTAAGGGTGATATAATAATCATTGGGCTCATAAGTGTTGTTTTTTTTTTGTTGAACTGCAGCAAAAATACCAAGGGTCGATTGTTAACTGCAACAATACTGATGAATGTTTTAACGTGGCGCTTTTATGGTCATGATTTGACGTGTCACTGGAGTTGCATCTTCTCATTTCCATATTAACTGAGTAATGATCTGGATTGATGGTACATAAATCTTCCACTTTACAGTATCCCTGTTTTTGTTTGAGTTTCTTTTGAGCACACCGAAAATCTCCAGTCGTGGTCAGCCTTCCAGTCATTCTGAAGTTTGGTTTTCCTTGTCGCGTTAAACTTGGGAGCTGGGATTCGATGAATATATTGTGTATTGTATATTGCAGTGATGAATCTTCTCACCTGATGTATGGGTAGATGTGGGTTTGTAGCCATAGCCCTTGGACTTCAAATAACCCCATAAAAAGAAATCCAGTGGTGTAAAATCACGAACGAGAGACTACACGACAGAAAATGTCATATGCAAATCAAGTGATTTGTTGACATGCTGTTTCCTAGTAGCACCGCGTCAAAATCCCATGCCGTCAACATCAATCTTATCCAAATTAATGTGAAAGAACTCAGTTGTCACATCCTGATATTGAGCATCAGTAACAATCTTTGATTGAACAACCAATTTTCGAAGAAGTTTGTTCCAATGATACCTCCAGCCAAAAATCCGAACCAAACAGTGACACGTTGTTTTTTCCCCACCATTATTCGGTGCAATAAAGTAGTCTGGTAGCTTAGGTTCCTAGATAAAGCATTTGCACTTTTGAATCCATTTGATTTACTAAGCGAATATTATTCCGTTGACTGGATGTGGGCAGATTTTTTACCTGACTTGACAATATGCATATTTAGTAGCTTTTGAAAATGTTTCCTGAACACATCTACAATTCTCAGCGGGTCTGTGGGAGTCGACTTTCCCACCTTGAAAAAAGCTGCTCATTGTTTACCTTTTCGTAAAAACACCCTAGGTTTTTCATATTGCGAGATTAGGAGGCTTCTTGTTATATTTTTCTACACTCTTCTTTTGGTTTAATATTCTTTCTGATTTCTGATTCTTTGAAAACCCTGGGCCTAAATTGCCAAATCTGGGGACAATTGAATACTACGAAGCTGCCACTGCCACTAAACAATTTCAATTACCATATACCAACAGAGCCTCTACTTTTGACCTCTGTACGTAAACAAGTGTACAATATCTCTTCCCAGTGGTATTCGCCGGTTTGTTCGTTTCAATAACCACAATACAATGTATCGGGACTGTCAAGTCTATACTCATCAACACATCATAATCATTAACTTTGTTGATAACCCGTATAGCGCCACTGATTAACCCATTGACGAATAAGTATTTTTATCAAGAATTCATTGATTAAAAACTGACAATGTGATTAAAAAAAAATTCTAACACTCACAGATAAATCAAAATCGACTTCCGTGTTGAAGAATCTCTCATCCAACTGTTTTTCTTTTCGTTGAATTTCAGATCACCGCTTCGTCACTCTGCTAGATTATCTGATGATGCCAGATTCAAAGACGCAAGGTAAGTACCAAATAAAGCTACTTCAGAAATATTTTTCCTTGTACACTACACCATAGGGCATAGGGGATTCGTGTTGATACATATTTTGTTCCAAAGAAAAATAATTTAGATAGGTTAAGGTTTAATCAAAAAGACATATCCATGTTTGTATGTCCGTTCGTCTGTGTATCAACGTGCTTAAATTTAGGATATTGACATTTATTCCTTGCTTTCAGCAGTATGAGTTTCATTTCGGTCCATTACCACGCCCAATTGCAGTCATTCGTCGATTTTGGTCAAACTATAAAAATATTTGATAAAGTTTCTGAATATATCTGAATACTATTTAGATTTCATAATATAATTTCAATATTTATACGACACGACCAGACAAGACACATTTCTCCTGTTGACGGTTTTGAACCACTCTCAATTGCAATGTTCCTAAAAAATAATTAATTTTATAAAATATTCAAAGAAATTCGATACAATTTATGAACAACATGTTTAGACAATTCTGGCATCTTAACGGCGATGTCGTCCATAATATGCCACGTCCATTTTTCGGGAGCGTTTTTTTTCTTTAGAAAAAATAATGAACAAAAAAACACATTTATTTTAGAAATTTGTTTTTCGAAAAAAATATTTGTACATTTCTGTCTTTTAACAAAAAAAAGGTACGCCCCTTTTTGTAGACTCAGTATAAAGATAGAATGGTATAAGGTGATAAACAATTCGTACAGCGGATTGTAGTCTTTCCATATGTTTTTCGTTATACCACTTCATGGGTAAAGTCGTCAGAGTTAAAAACGTGAATCTGTTGCTCGAAATCATTTTTAAGACAAATGGTGCTCGCATCCAGGGGGTGATTAACACCCTACATCCTC
Source organism: Rhingia campestris (assembly GCA_932526625.1). Classification (NCBI taxonomy): domain Eukaryota; kingdom Metazoa; phylum Arthropoda; class Insecta; order Diptera; family Syrphidae; genus Rhingia; species Rhingia campestris. The sequence continues at coordinate 110,435,318 of OW052182.1, forward strand.
GACCCTCTACCTCAATTGCTCCATGTTTCAGTATGTTCTAAGTTCGAGTATTGCCATCGTCACTTAAGATGAAATCGATACAACACATCAGCGTTGGTAAGGGCACCACTATACTCGTATGCCATTTGAATTTATAGTTGTAACCAAGGGTGTAATACTGTGTGGGTGTGTGTTAATATTTTTAAAAATTAATGTTCTTATTTTCCTTTACTCTTCTTCTACTTAATTTTGTTTTCTTGCGTTCATCTATGGTAGTTCGTAGTCGCTTTGTTTTGGTATAAAGCGTACAAAATCCAAGCACTTGTGCGTATGCGCCTCTGTATTTACTGCGTCGCGGAACATATATTATTGTACCTATATATGTATTCCTAGAGAAAGCTAAGCTATTTTTTTGTTTAATGAATTAATGTAATTTTATGGTTTTGTTTTTATATTTTGGTTGAGTTTAAACGATCGCGCTAGGTGGAAATGGGTTGTATTTGGCGTATGGACTTTACCTATAGTTTCGAAGAAAAAATGTTTATTTTGAAAAAAAAAAAAATCATTTGGTTTTTGATTAATTGATTACCCAAACCTAGTTCGTCTTGGGTCTTCCCCGTGAAATGGTATTCAAATGTATTTATAGCGGTGAATGGAAAATTCTTCTTTGTAATTGTACATGTCATATGGCGTTTGATTAACTTGAGGATTTCAAAACGGGATATGTTCTTTGAATTTTAAAGATTTATATATTTTCATCTTAAGTGCTTAGTCAAGTTATTTTTAGAAATTGATTTTAATGCGCTGACGTTTATAGAATTTTTGTCATCTTAGTTAATTACAATCTTTGGATACTAATTTTTTAATTACCTATAAATAACGAATTAGAGTGAATTTACAAAGTTGGATTTCGAGTATCTCCAAGCTCGCATAAGGCCCAATTATTCAAACATATTTGGATTAGATAATTAGTGTTATGATTTAAAAATTTAATTCAAAAATTATTGTTGATTCAATAAATGCTTCATAATTTAAGAATGGAAAATGAGAATAAAAGAAAGGCGCATGATTGTTTTAGTTTCTTTACAACTGTGTAAATTTCAAATTGTCAAGTGATTTAGTGTGTAAGCCTTATTAAAGCCTTTTCTGGAAGCTGCAAATGGATCCATACCGAAAAATCTGTTTACACATTTCTGATTATTTTTAATGATTTATGTTCTTTAGATTAGTTTATGTTCTTTCGAGCCTGACTATGTATTTGTAATCTTTGAGATCAAATAGTATGAAACCCTCTTTGGGACAGTGCTCTAATGCTCGCAGAAATAGTTCCAACGAGTATGCAGGTACAAAATAATTTGTGTCATTTTAGCAAATCACCTGAACACTCGCGAAAATAATTCTTTTGATAGTATTATAATAATTTAGTGTGACCACTGAAATTGAATACGTCCAATGCGGAGTTTTTGACTATATGTCGCTGTACAGGTCGCATAGCTCGTGGTTAAATCTTCGTCTCCATAGCCGGTCAAAGTAAACGGGATAGAATATTTTTCGAATATTTTTAACTTTCTCTTACAAAGAGAAAGATATTGTTTTCGTGAAAATTTTCGACCTCGAGATTTTGATTGATTCTAACATTACGATGATAGCGGAGCCTAAAAAAGTGGTTTTTGGAATTCCGTCCGTCGGTCCGTCGGTCCGTCTGTCCGTGATGGTCTCCCCAGCTTAAACGGCTAGACCGATTTTCTTCAAACTTCGTATACAAGCTAGTTTTAGTCATAATTCTAGGCCATTTTTTTTGTTTGCTTTTAGCCATGTTAATAATGGTACCTGCCATATAAAAATTACACATAACCTCAATTTTCTCGAAAACGGCTCTAACGATTTTGATTAAACTTTATATATACTAAAGGCATATTAGCTTTAACAAAACTGCATACCCAGTTTTTTCGAGAAAATCCATATAACGGATTTTGTCATTTAGGCCATATAAAGAAAATTGATAATTGCTCGCAAACTATTATGTCAAATTGAATGAAATTCAATATATATACTACTATTACAGCTTGAAGCAATTCCACATAATTAGTTTTAGCCCAACTATCACTAAACGGAATTTTCAGTTTTGGCCAATAACGGAAAATCATTATTATTCACATTGACATCGATTTCTTCAACAATCGGAGTAAACGTTCGTATAAACTCATTTCGACATTATTTATATCATTAATCAAAATGCGTACTATTTGATCTAACGTCTAAATCGCTGTGAAAGAGAAAGTTGCGTACGACCCAGTCGTGCACCCACCACTCGTTTTCTCTCAATCCGACCAATGCTTCAGCGCCCTACAGCAGGACTGATGATCTCCTTAGTAGTCGAGTAAGATCTTTAGTACTAAATTGCCTAACAAGCCCGAAGAAACAGCGGTTTGCAAAAGTAATTCTTCGTTTAATTTCTGACGATATGTTGTTGTCAGAGTTAATAGCGGAGCCGTTGTAGACAAAGTCCCGTACTACCTCAAAGTTATATCTTTTAATTGTGACATTCCGTCTAATTCGTCGAAGTTGTGTGTCCTTTCATGTTGACAGCATTTTTGCAGTTTTGCTTGAAACCAAATATGTTTTTATGTGTTCTAGTTTTTGAAGAAATTTAAGAGTACGAACATTGATTTGATACTACTTTACAATTGATACTACTCGGTTGATTTGTCAGATCATCACGATAGGAGGACCAGTGAAAAATCATTTAGGTGTTGGCTGGGAATCGAACCCGGACCTTCTGCGCGACAGTTCATCGCACTTATCATCGAGCTACTGAGCCCCCTATATATAAAAAGCCGCAAAAAGTAAAAGAAAATTTCCAATGAGAGTTCTTAATAATATAGCTATAACTGGACCCTTAAAGTACTTTTCCACCGAGTCAAAATTCGTCATTTCAGCGAAATTCGTGATTTCAGGCGAAATTGACAGATATAACTTTGAGGTAGTACGGGACTTTGTCTACCTCGGCTCCGCTATTAACTCTGACAACAACATCTCGTCAGAAATTAAACGAAGAATTACTCTTGCCAACCGCTGTTTCTTCGGGCTAAGAAGGCAATTTAGTAGTAAAGCCCTCACTCGAACTACTAAGGAGATCCTATATAAGACCCTGATCATCCCAGTCCTGCTCTACGGCGCTGAAGCATGGACCGTATCAAAAGCGGATGAAGAAATCCTTGGTAGATTCGAGAGGAAAATTCTTCGGAAAATCTTCGGTCCCGTTTGCGTTGACGGGCTATGGAGACGAAGATTCAACCAAGAACTATACGAGCTGTACAGCGACATGCCCCTGGTCAAAAAACTCCGCATTGGACGTTTAAGATGGCTAGGACATGTAGAACGAATGGACACCAATACTCCGGCTCGCAGAGTCTTCGATTCCCAGCCAGACGTCGGACGCAGTAGAGGAAGACCTCGCCTTAAGTGGCGCGCACAAGTGGAAACCGACCTCAACCAACTTGGAGTGCGCAACTGGAGGCAGTTAGCTAAGGACCGGGCTAATTGGAGAGGCATGTTGGTTGAGGCCCAGGTTCATTCCGGACTGTAGCGCCACTTAAGTATGTAAGTAGGCGAAATGCAAAGCATTCCGCCATACAATTTCACATTCTGTAATTCGGCATTCCGCAGAAATGCTATATCAAATGACGTACATTCGATTTATGTCAAATCAAATATGACTTTTCCCCCCTACAAAACGTCAAATTGCTCTGTAATTTGTTTTAAAAAAATAGTTCAGAAAACAAATAAATAATAAACAATCGTATGATGTCCTACTGCTTTTTCTTTTCAAATAGCTTCTGCAAATTTCATATCTTCGGAGTAACAACGCATGAAATTGTTGAACATGGGTCAGATTTGCGCGATACCAATTGTCCCTGGTATTTGGTTTATTGATTCCATAAAAAAAAAACAAATATAATTTTGTTGGTGTAACACGATCGTTAGTACCCAGGGTCTAGCTTATACTCACAACCATTCCTGGCTCTTATTTTATTCCGAATCCGAACAGTAAAGTTGGGATAAGCATTTTTTGGCAGTTGATAGTTCTCGGATATTTTGTCAAATCATAGCAAGAGAAGGTCCAGTTAAAAAAAATGTTTTCACAGTTGGAATGCGTTTTTTTGTGGGAACATTATTTTCGAATGTTGAATTCGTTAATGAAATAACGAGTTTCGGTACGGTGAAAACGTACTATTAGAGTCCAATCAAAGAAGTCACGACGCAAATAATGATCATCAGGAATCAACAATTTTTGCAGCAATTGAATATTGTAAGATCCTTTTACAAACTCAATAAATTGAGGACAACCTCCTGCCTTTCGTGACTACTCAATGAGTAAGGACAATGGCGCCGATATTTTCATCTGCGCATTCTTGTCACTGGATTCTAAAAGAGTAAAGATGGTGAACGCGAATATCGCGCTCTATAATTTTTCGTGGTTTACTAAAAACTATAATGAATAATGATCGTGACATCTGCCTATGTGTTGCAATATTTAAAAAAAAAACAAACATTTTGTTGACACACTTAAACGATTTTGCTTTTATCTTGATACGAAAACAGGGTAAATAATCTGTTATCGCTTGGTTTATATTGCTTTATTACAGGTCGTCCTATTTTAACGATAGTATTATAAATATATTTTACAATTATAAAAAAACGAATTATGAATAAAAACAAATTTCCGATCGTATCTTGAATTTAACAAAATCTATGAATCGGTCTTTTTTTTTAATGAATGGATGTTTTATATCAATTTGAGTAATTCATCAGCTAGGGTACAATGACATTGAAAATATCACATGGAAATATACTAGAAGGCTAATTTTAAGAACATACAAAATTTAACGCACGACCTAGTTTATTTTTTTCTTTATAATCCATTTTTTTAAAAGTATAATATGAAAATTCGGGGTATATAAGATTGCTTTCAACTTGTAAAATGTTTTATCATAATGAACTAGAATTCATTTTTTATTAACTTCACACGCCTTTTTTTGTTACATTCATTGTATCGGGTACAATAATTACAGTTTTTTTTTTTATAGTCTAAAGACTGAGCAATTATTGAAATTGTCTCGCATGCCTTGTCGTTCATGTGCAACAAAAGGAACTTGTATTGTGGGATCGAAATAGCTTCTTAATGAGGTTTGTCAGCTTTTCGTTCACTATGCTCGCTTATAAAATGAGCGTATCCATTCGCTCTTTTCGACTTTTATATTTGGACCTTAAAATTTAATTTAAAATTCGTCTTCGTCGTTTTATTGTGAGTGGTTCAGACGGTTTACGTTAACATTGTAGATATTGATGTTCCCAACATATCGATGAACTACTGAACGGAGGTATCCTGAACCGATCAGATTTTTCAGCCACTTATCGGAAGGTTTTCGATATTAAACAAGATCATGTGCAAACCATTAAAGGGACTACGATGTTTTATCATAGAGATCCTTATATTTCGCGGCAGGATTTTTTTTGAAATGCTCGCCAATCAGGCTGTAAAGAGAACGTTGAGGCAGTGAGGCAGTGAGCGCTTCAATATTGCAATTTCCACGGCGCGCATTCTGCCCTTGGATTTTCTGTGAGGCGAACCCTTCACGATTGGCAGGAACTCTCCTCAGTTCTCAGAGGAACTGAGGCGCTTCTCGAAAATGTTCCAAGAGACTCGATTATTTTCATTTCTAATGAAGCTCATTCCGCTTGTGTGGATGCTTCAACAAACAGAAGATGCACTACTGGGGTGACACCAGTCCCGAGAATTGCATCAAAGGACTTTGCATATATAAAGTCACGGTGTGGTTTGTAATTTCCTCAGCTGGGAATGTTGTTTAAGACAATAAGGTCGCAGAGACATGTTTTTTCACGTCTTGTGGAATCGAACCAAGAAGACTGACCAACGTCTCACAAATCAAGATCATCAATGGCTGTTTTGTGGGAACTCTTTTAGAAGCCGATCATCTAAATAAAGGGAGATTAGGAGCCCGTTCCAATTTTTTGTCGGGTTTTTAAAATTCCGCGTTTATGTCAACCGTCTAAGGACACTACAAGACCTTAGGGCGAACATGCCCGCTGCTATGCTATAATGATTATGACAAACGTTAGAAATTGGCTTATGATGACACCTGCTATTTCGCCTGCTATGATTTTCAAAACTGCAAACACAAACTAAGATATGTGTCAGTCTTCTGACAAACTGTATAGGTTATGGCAGCCGCTTGGGTGGGTGCAGTGGACAAGTAGTTTGTGTGTTGGATTATTAAGCGCGAGGTTCCTGGTTTAAATCCGGAATCAAACAATACACGTTCTAATAGGCAAGAACATATGCAAAATCAGCTTTGCAAATCCTTCCATTAAATATATTGAATTAAGTCATAATACTGAGTAGCAGATGTCGTTTTAAAATTTACGCTATAAGATATTTGTTCATAATACCTTGCTTGCTGATGCGCGGTTTACTATTACGTCCACAATTTTAAAACATAATTTGAGACTTATTATCACATATATGGTTAATAAACTCCGGCATTTTATATTCGCTAAAAGTATAAATGCTATTATTTGAATGACCGTGCAATTAAAACATATATGCATTCCAATTAAATGCCGTTTTACTTTAAATTTAAAATGATACTCATAAGAGTAGTTTTTAACATGCCTCATTTCGTAACATGATCACCCGTTTTCGTAAATAAAACAAGTGTTCAAAATGCTGCTGGTATTAAATAACACTGACAGATGCCTCAATTTGAGTCCCAATAATAGCTAATTAAAAAAATTACTTAAGTACAGTAGATATAAACTAACACAAGCTCTCGTCACTGACATGTGATTGTACTTAATTGTCCGTCCGCTTGGTGTTTACTGTTTATATTGTAACATGACACTTGGAATGACTTGCACCTTATTTATTTAGATATTTATTTGGGCATATTTTAGTGAATTTTAGATTAATATACTTAAAATATTTTTATATATCATGAAATACATAACCAGCCGTCTAAGAGATGATAACTTGACCCGCTTAGAAAAAGATATACGGCCTGCGGGGGATGAGGTTATCTGTAAAAACGCAAAATGCTATTTCAGACGAATGGGAAATAAGAATGTCGGTTCAGGCTTGTGCTGTAAGAGTCTTTGCTTATTGACCAACTGTACCACCCACCATTCTTAGCGACCGTTTGTTCCGCGCTGTTCCCAACAAAACTGACTCCTCCAGCGTAAACAGAACACCATTCAGTGACTTTGAAGGGATGTAATGAAGTTTCCTGCATTACTCACCGATTTTCGGACCCGAGAACCTCAGATTTTGTTAATTGACGTATTGTCAGGGATATTCCGCGTTTTTTTTTTCAGTATAGTATAGCAGTCTATTGCTTGTTAATACATATTCCAATGTTTTTTTTTAAAAACTTGGTTTCATATTTTTTTATTTTATTTTAATGTACTTATTAAAACTACCTAAAATTACCTATAAACTATTTAAAATTACCTAAAAAATAACTTAAAAACTAGAACAGCCACAGAAAGCATTTAAAAAAAATTTGGGACACCACGACTCTTTACCTGAACCTTAAACCTTAAACTATCTAAGTCGGCCACACGATTTTTGTAAAGTCAACTATCTGCGTTAATCACCACAACAGGTTCTCATCTTGCAACCTACTCCGCAGTACCGGTACGACGGCGGAACCGCCAATCTTTTCTGTATCAGCCTTCGACTATCCAAATATAGAAAAGCCTCAGGCAGAATAAAGCCGCTAAAACGCGCACTTTCAAAACATTCACCATTGGGGTAGAAGGCCCCAAAGATAAGACTGGTCAGCTTTAGATAGAGGCCCTCTAACCATAGCCTTCTCTAAATCAACCAGACTGCACTGTTTTTTTTTTTGGCGGCATGAATGCAGTCATGTCCCGCCTTGAAACCAAACTGAGTCTCTGGTATAATATTATTGTCCTCAGACTCGCCGGATTGGGGTTGTCCTTTCCCTTTTTCGGGAGAGGATATATCACCGCCTATTCTATTCTATTGCTCTATTGCACTGGATAATTTTTCTTTATGCAGTTGAAGATAATTTGGAGTTCCATATTCGAGATTAACAGGGACTAGACCCACTTCGCTCGGCGATGATGTCGTTTGCCAAGTTTTCGCCATTGTCATTCCGGAGATAGAAATGATGGAGTAGGGCATTGTTTTCCAGGACGCGGTTCAGGCGAATGCTATAGTGTATATACTCCACTGCCTCCACTTTCTCCTGAGTCATAGAAATCGTCGTCGAAAATGGCTTCCCCTGGATCGATTCCTCCTGTCAATGGTATTTTTGTAATTTGTAATTGTGTTTGCTTTACAAATGTCAAAACCGAAATGACATTTGACTCAATTTCTTAAACCGATGGTAATTTCTTTACGATCGGATCTGAATTATATGAGATGTCATGAAAATAGCGTAATTAGGGATAAAATTGTAGGTTCTAGGTGTACACTTACATAAGTTATTGCTTTTGAGAAAAAGAACACCCTAACTAGCTTGCTTGTGCTAAGGATTTGTATTTGTGTGCTTTTATTTCAAACGTACAAATTGGCAAGATAATGCTGCTTCTTTCACAGTAAATCAATCATATGTAACCCAACCATCGGAGACGTACATGTCTCCCTCTTTCACTTTATAATCGGTAATTCCCTAATCCCCCAACGATATATAACATCAATCCAGCAAAACGGATAAATCAATTGAGTTTACTCCCAGCGCATTGCTCCAAATCGCTTTTGTACTCAATAAATAATTGAAAAGAGGATAAAGTGCAGCTACCCGGCTCCTGTTGCCATCGATTCTGGTTACTATGGTCCTCAATCTAATCTCATATAGCATATCTTATGTTTTCATCGAATCGAGTTATCCCTTCCAACCTGTAGAGGTTGAGTTGAAATCGATTCTATCCGCAAATGCTTCTAATGAAATTTAATTTTGCTCCAATAATGAGGTCAATTCTATGCGATGTAGCTACATGTCCATTGCATGTCTCCAGACGCTCTATATGGTGTTCACTTCATACACATGTCAGGCACGTCACAGTCGATCACAGTTTTGGTATACCAACTGACCAGGAAGTTCCAACAAGCCTCGCCTCATTTGACAGTCACGTGCGACGCGCTCTCGTAATATGTCATTGCCAGTTCAATTATTTATACGAAAATGATATAAAATTGTCTTGTACACATACTTACTTGCACCCTTACAACAAGCATAAACTGAGAAGTAAAATTGTACAGCAGTTTTTCTCTCGGCTACTCCCCGACAAACGATTTTTCGGTTTAGTTTGGTTTCGACGGTCGAATCGGTACAGATACAGATACGGATTGAATTTTCAATTTTGTTTTACGCGGCGCGCTCTCTGCTTATTGTGCACACACTTCGTCATCAAGACATCATGGGACATGGATAACTTATTCGTATATGAGAATTTTTGTTCGCACTCGGAGAAGAGAGTACGGCTAAACTAAACAAAGAAATAAACCAAAACAATCTTATTTGCATGACGCTCTCCGTGCGGTGTTGAGATAGCCTAACATTTTTCTTTTTTACGGGTTTTGTGTTGGTTTTCGTTTGGCTAAATTTCGCCGTCTTTAGCAAGGTCTTGACTAGATCTACTGCTTTGGATTTGAATATACTTGAAACGCTCTCGTGGTAATTGGCAGGTTAAGCAAAACCGTTGATGTGGTCATTTGTGTATCTATTACAAAAGTATCTTGTGTAAATTTGAGAACAACCTTAACTTTTACATTATGGTGTGTGAACATTGTGATGTTGGTCCAGTGGAAACGTATTTAAGTTGCGTTTTTTTCTAACGGGCAGACAAAGTCGGAAATAAGATTTTTCTTTTTGCGGGTTCAATTGTTGAGTGTGTCAGAGCTATTTCAGGTTCTGGTCGTTAATTGTAATCGACAAGAGTGTTAATCACTCCACGACGTATGTGGTCGGAACAGTACCCACTTAAAGGTTTATTTGAGTGGAGAATAATTGAAAAGATTAATGGATATCAGGAAAACTGCATGCTTAAGCGATAAAACGGTTTTTAACGATTAGAAAGTATTAAAATTTATACTGTAAACAATTTTCACCACTCAGAAGCCGTAAAGGGCCTTAGGATATGTGACTTCCTGAAACAGTTGGATATGTTGAACAGTGCTCCCATGCTGGATACTCCCCATCCCTCAGTGGCACATGATATGTTTTCTATTCTCTTAGCTTATAAGCTATGTTTTCTATCATGCAGCTTAGTTTTTTTTCAAAAGGGGCTATAGGCGTTTATTGCCAATATCGCTCTGGCACAATCTCTTACGTTGTAGAATTTTCACTTATCATATGTTATAGTGTCAATTAATTTCTTAGTGTTGTTGAATGCCGATAACACCTATCAACTCGCTAGTGATGGGCTAAAATCCAAGTGACCAGTTTATCCACTTTTTCGTTCCGTTCCTCAGCAGGGATGTAGAGAGTTACGATTTATAGCCTTGAGTGATAAGAGGCACTTTGTAACGTAATACGCGATTTCAGCGCTAAAATCGATCGGTTTAATAACAGACGATGTGTGTTCAATTTCTGATAATTTCATCGATAGTACAGCCTTTGCTGCTTCTTATACACGTAAATCTCAGCTATAGAAACAAACTACATTAGTCAAAAGAACTGGTTTATACACAATACCTCTATGAAGATACCCACTTTTACCCCGTTCTCTGATTACGTTTAAACCGTGGACTATAACCCGGAATAAGCCTACATATGGTGCCAGTTTTAACGGTGTAAACATATCGAACAAGAACTAATTTGTTTAGGTCAGTGCTCCAATAATTTAGGTGACCTAAACTAAAATAAATTTAAATTAACCTTGCGTTAGATGTCACCATAAATTCAACTGAACTGGATGTTGCCAGAAATTATCTTATTAGATCACATTTTCGTTTGACTTCCTCTGCGAATTTGGTCCTTTAAACGTTTGTTTCTATTTTTAGTACATAATTGGTAATTGGTTTCGAAAATACACTACGACTAAATTAACAGTTGTAAAAAAAATTGAAAATTCACGGGTAATGCAAGAAATGTCTGACGAAGTATAGATGACTTTAGTTATGGACTTAGAGACTAAAATATTAAGTGCCATCCCAAATATAGTTCACGGTGTAAACGTAGCCCTCTGTCTTCAAGTCGTATGGGAATATGGGTATACCTTTATTGATACCATAAAGTAAAAGTGAAAGGAAGACATGGGTGGTGACATGCACAATTTGTATACCCTATCCCATAGTGTATCTATATTAGTTTTGATATATAGTTTTTAACATAGAGAAATAATTTAGCTAAATGTACCTCCAAGTATATGGATCGACTCAGAATTACTAGCTGAGTCGATTAAGCCATGTCTGTATGTCCGTCCGTCCGTCTGTAAGTCACCGAGTTTTAGACCTTTAATTTTGAGCTAGGAGAATAAAAATTGGTATGGTATTTAGGATTCTTGTGCAGTGGAGCAAAACAAGTGTATTTTTTTTTTAAAATCCGCCCACTGCCACGCCCCTTTTTAGAAAAACGTAGTTTTTCGCTAAACCGTTAGGAACTTTAAAAAAGGTTTTTGAACAACATACTTAGACAATCTCAATGTCTTTATTCCCTACCCCATAGCATTCGCAGGAGAAAAACGTTATTTTTTGTTTCTGATAAACGTTTGAACAGTATGTTGTGACTATGCCATTTTCTATATTTCATTGCCACAAAGGCCACATTTTGGAGATATTCATTTTAAGGATGGGATGGGATACGGTATTCAACGATCCACACAGCGTATTGTAGCCTTTTCGTATGTTTAATTAAAGACTTAAGGTATTCTTGAGTTTCTGAATTAAAAACTGATTAAGCCCCATTTCTTCTTCATTTGGTACCATATATTTCTTATTAAAAACAATAAATTCGGCCTTTTTCAGGTTAACCGTAAAAGCATTGTTATCTGTTCATCTAAAGAGTTATGATAACGAGAATTTCATAATCTCTTTTATGTCATTTATGGAGGGTACCTTCATTTTATTATCCTCCACGTAAGCGATTTTATTTATTTTCCTATGAGGAATTTAAGAACTTTGTCAATTGAGATGTTCCACAGGAGAGGATATAGTACTCCACTCCGCTGTCACTCGCTGCATTCTTTGTTTAAGCATAATTTATTTAAAAACATTTTTACATGTCCACGTTTACATCGGGATAGATGTTTTCATTGTCTACTAACAATGAGAGTTAAAGTAGCTAGTTGACATAATATTATGTCTTATCGGGTTTTTAATTTATCGAATGTTTAGAGTGTTGGAACTGTAACTCCGTTTTTACATTCGACATCAGTATTGTTTGAATGAGTTGCAGAGATGTCAAGACATCATTCAACAAAAAAAAAATCTTTCAAATCTTGTAATGGGATTGCTCAACGGCACAATGTTACACTATGTTGAGTTCCTGTCCTACCGCTTGTGAAAATCTGACAAACATTTAAAAGTTCGTAATCGTTAAACTGTAAGTTCTATTAGTTGTGCAACAAAATATTACTTCGCTCATACAAACTAATATAGAGCCTAGTTTAAGGAGTCCTAATCGGTCCAGAGCTTATAATATATTGGAATGGAATCGCCGAGATTTGCCATTCCACTGTGAATTATTGTCCATTGTGTCTAGCTAAATAGCGAGTGCCAAATAATCCAATGAACTACAAAAGATCCATTTTTAGACTAGAAGAAAAATGTACTACCTAAGTTGGTAGTCACGAGTAAGGACGTGCAAATTAAATTCATTTTTGCAAATATTTGTTTTGATATGCCACAACCTTAGTTGTGGTTGGATCTGTAACTTCAAAAACTGCTTTTGACTGGCATTTACAAATTATTTGCACATTTTTCCTCTTCAGTTTATATTAGCGCCTTCTAATATGCCTGAATGAAGATGTGTCGTATTAATTGAGAGTGTGAATTAAAATTATTATGTAAGATCCAATCAGTGACATTAGTTGACGTCAGTGGCATGAAACACCACCATGTTGGATTGCTAAGGCTGTGTTGGTTTTAAGTGCCTTTTTGGAACTCCCCAAAGGAGTTCATGTTTTTTTCGGATCTTATGCAGATGAATTACATAATTCTATATCAGTTTGTCTTGGTCGCTTAGTTGGAGCTTTCTTTCTTCATTTAGGCAGCAGTTGAGATCGTTATGTTTCTTAGTAATAATCTTTTTTTTTTGTAGAATCTGGCAAGAATATTGAAGATCCTCCATTTTACATACGAATGTTCCATTTTGATAAGCCGATTATAGAAGAAGCTTTTGATTTATGCTCACTGCAATCAGTCCAATGTCAATCTTAATGGGGCAATTGTTCACTGCTTTAGTCGTCCTAAAAAGGACTCCTGTTGTAAAGTAAGGATTTGATTTTGAAAAACAACGAACTCCTAGCCAGTTGAGGGTATTTGGCTATGATAAGGCATTCTTACGTAATATTCAACTGTTGGGTCGCGTAGTGGAAGCAATTGGACTTTTAAGTTGGGTGTTAAGATGATGAATAAAAGATGATGAGTGACTTCTTGAAATTTGGTTATCTTTTGAAATTGCCTTTGTGTGGATTTTTGGTCAAATGACCTTTTTAACGGGCCAGAAGTCACACTAGAATGTACCAAAAAGTGTGTTTCAGAAAGGCTTTGGAGTATACGTTAAACTCTATGTTCGATATTCCGTATTCGGTCGGGATATTTTTACGTAGTTGGAGCAAGACATGGTATAGTCTTTCGCTTAGGTGAGAGATTTGCAGCTGATTCATTACAGTCACAGGGCATGCTTTCTGCCATTCGAACTTAGTTGTTGAAGCGGGCAGCTTTTCTTCTTCTATACTGGGAGAGCGGGTTATGGTTACTTGACACTAACATCAGTTAGTTTATACGCTAACTATCTGATATCTTTATAAAATTATATATGTAGGTATGAAGGTACATCATATCTAAATTATTAATGGTAAGCTTTCACAAATTGTTTCGTATCGTTACCTCAAATTTGTCATATATCTGTTAAGCACTGCCAGCACATGATACAACTTCTGGAGATATGGCTTTGGCCATGTTGGGTTTTTCCATGAGCGTCTGCGACATAGGGCGATAGCTGTTAAGTTGTATCATACTACTACAGATATGGCATTCTGCATGTGCCATGAGCGTCGATGACGTAGATTAAGAAAAACGAGATAAAAATAAAAATGCGAAGACGAAATCTGTTTAGTTGAATCATTCTGCCAGTTTACTAAAAACTTACCGCGCATGACCTTTATCCACTATCGACCATTAATTTCTAAATTTCTACAAAACCAATATTTTTCACCTGATATATATATATTGACGTCTGTTCTGACTCTCTGCTCGAAAACCCTCCTATACTCGACTTCGTTGCCAAGTATACTTCGTTATCGTTGGGCTTGACATAATCTACTCTCAAAAATGTCCATCTCACTAATACTGCTTCGTATCCAACGCATAAGAGAGGCAAAGAGAAAGCCTGACCTTATTCAACGTAATATTTAAAGATTTTTTGACATATCCAACAACATCATTAGCAAAGCTTGACTACTGGTTTAAAAGTCGTTTATTTGATAAATATTTTCTATATATGTTTTCAGTCGTGATGGATAGATTTATTTCATCATTTCAACTCATTTTTAGAAACGTCACACGCACAACAATATCATTCAGGGCTGTTAACTACGCAAAACATAAATGATGCTGATGGAACATTTTGGAGACGATTCTTTAAATTTTTATTTACTAAAAATTTACTTTTTGTTGCAATACTTATTAAGTTAAGACTTATAAATTTTGTTCACTGCCTCACATCTTGCAAAAGTCTGACAAATATTTAATTATGAGAATACTTTTCAAATTTGTCGGCGTTAAACAAGAAGTCCTCAACTTTGTTACAAAAATATAACTTCGCACACAAACATTAAGGGAGAAACTAGATTTGAGATCCTTATGGGGCGTTTTGCCAGATATTTATTTTTTTTACAGCCGTTTATAAGTTGGTATTCCTACCAGTTTCTGAGAAAGCATTATTACATGTTTACATTAAAGATTACATAGTTTTGGAAACCATTTGCCAATGAAGCTTAATTTCCCTCTAGATTCGATCTCTGTACCAATAGCTGCACTATTAGTTACATAACCATATAATCATTAACCTTGATCAATGAGAGGGCGTTTTGTTATTAATTCTCCCAACCCTGCGCAAGCCATGACGTTAATACAAATAATCTTAACAAATTCCTCCCTTATCTTACTAATTTTCAAAAACAAAACAAAAACCGTTCATGTTTTCATTGAGAACTGAAAAAATGTAGATACAAGCATTTTCGTAGTCAAATGTCAAACAGGCATAGACTAGACCAAACCACAATCATACTCGAACTTAGTGCTAAAAATAATTTCCGATTCACTACCACAAGGGTGTACAAGTGTGAGTACGAGCAATTATACCAAACTAAGTGAATTGAGTGAAAGTATTAATTTGCTCAAAACAAATGTGACAATTATCATTACGTATATGCATATGAAACGTGACTTAGTTAAATATGCGCACACTCTTCACTTCACTGTTCGACAGCCTTAATTGTCGCGGACCAAAAATACTTAACCTCCTAAAGAAATACGAAATTAATGAAAGCATTTAAAAACTCGCGTAAGGCAGAAAAACAATTAATTTTGTGTTAGGTAAATATTTACAAAATAAAAAGAAGAAATAAATAAATACCACCCCACCATGTATGTATATGTTTAAAGAGAACGTGCAAATTATAATTAAAACAAAATTAAATCAATAATCAGTTCGGTTACACAAACAGAGGATAGATGGCACGCATGATTTATCACTTAGGCAGGGGCTTGCTAACACCTTTGGAATAAGTACGCTAAATGTGCAAATAACAATGATCTACAATGTTAATATTTGATTTGAGATTCGCATGATTCCACAGAAACGATTGTTTTCTTTGTTTAGCCATGTTGTTAGCATAAGACTCTATCTCTAGTGATAACTTGATTTAAAGATGAAATACAGGTCCTAAGAGCGATATATTTGCGGGACAGTGGCAAAAACTACGTTCGTAACGACTATAAAGCTTTAGCCTTGGCAGATATCGATAGATCAATCCGATAAAACCAACCCTAAAATTTAAACTTTACGTAGAGTTTTTATGTTAAGTGGTTGGAGTGGTTCGAAAACACACTTTTATTAGAACTATTCATCTGTAAAGCCACGCATATCTTAAGGATTTCCCTACCTTTTCATTTAAATGTAATAAAACGAATGACCATTTTCACTTCCATATTAAAACTTTGAACGTAGTGTGCTCAAGATGAATATTTCTTCGAGATCTGAGAAGTACAGAAGGATACCAAACAAATAAAAACGTTAATGCGCCATCATTGTTGCAGATAAATTAATGTTAAAATAAGATCGCAAGAAGTGGCCGGTACTGTATTACTCGACCGACCGATACTGCTATGACCTAGGACGTGCAAGAGAGTCCACGAATACGAATTTTGGTTAAAGACCTGAAGGCGCTGCCTTTTAAAATGCTAACCTTTCACCAATTGCTGCTTAGCATGGATTACTTACTCTCATACTCTGTTAAACCTGGTGCGAGAAAAGGAAGATTTCGTATCCAAAATCATAATGAGCAGCGAAGCCCATTTCCACTTGGTTATTAGTGGTTATAAGAATAAATGAAATTTGCATTTCTCATCATCGTCTTCAAAAAATAAGGATTAATCTCTGATAACTGAGCGCTACTTACAGATATTAAACGATTTTTCGCCGCAATTTGCTGAAATGCGCCTCGAGCATTGTTGTTTTCAGCAAGGCGGAGTAATTGTTCACATTTGAGTCAGCAATTTGGAGTGGGGATTTGAACTGGCCGTGCAGATTGCCATATCTGAAGGCACCACCAGAATTCTTCCTTTTCGGTTTTTTTGAAATGTTTGGGTTACCAAAATAAACCTTTTAAGTCTTGAAAGGTAAGGCTATGTTGAAGTATTGATAAGGAAGATGGTGATCGTCCTTCATTATTGCACTCAAGTCAATGTGGACAAATCTCCTTCCCAGGTGTTGAAATTGATGGCTGAATGCTGCTGAACAGATAAAAAGGGGATGGACCTGTCAGGTCTTTAAAATAGTATAATTCTTAATTGACTGATACATAAGCAGTAGCACAGGAAGTGAAGGTTATCCTCGTGTGTTCCTTCATTAACGCAATATCTAAAAACATCACCATCAAATAAGATGTATTTTCAATTGCTAGTTTTGTCAAGTGGCTTATAGAGGAGAAGGAGCTGAACTGATAATTTATATAAAGCAAACACAAAGTGGAGACTTTGTTTATAGCAAATTTAGCTGAAGATACGCCATCCATCCTTGTTTCAAGAAATCTGTCCGTGGAAAAATGTTACATTTATAAAATGTATCCAATTCCGTATGCTACTTGTTTTCCTAACAACGCCAGCTTTGAAGATATCTAAGACGAGCACTCGATTCCTTATACTACTTCATTGCTGATTTCCATTATTAGATATCATAGCTAATCATAGTTAATTTATTTTTCCAATGCCTTTGAAATTAGTGACTGTAAGATGTTGCTCTGTTGATAAGAGTTATGAATTTCCTTAGTTTTTGTGGAAATCGGTTGAATTTCATTAATTTTCTAGAACAAAAAGGATTAATTTTATAAACTAGCAAACATCTTTCAAAGAGCAGGTTTATTAGAACAGTGGGTTGAACACCATCAAGTCCAGTGGCTATTCTACTTTCAATTATACTTATTGCCCGTGAGTTTAAGTGCTATAACCTCGGTGGTACCACTTCGTCCAAGTTTAATGATAAATCTTTTGAAAACATACTAGCGATCCATCAGTTTTGACTAAGGGAAGGAATGACACTACTTGGAAGAGTGTCAATTTTGAAAATTCTTGGAATGCCCCGATACCAAGGAACACAGATAAGATAAATGCTAAACTCTTAAGCCATCTCTTGGAGGTGTGTTTTTGATAAATTAGACACATTTCAATGATTTCATAGGATGTCCGAGATACTGGATATACCCTTGACAGTTAGTATATCCCATTTTAACAAAAAACAAGACAAGACGCTATAACTTCCGACTGGAACACGTTGCAATGGTCAGGAAGGTGGGATTCTAAAATATAAAACGTATCAGAAACTTCCGTCGTTAGTTTTACAGCCATCGGAATCAGCATAAAAATGGAACGAATTTGTTGAACGTAAATTGAAAATTGGTTTTAAAGATAAAACTGGTATTGAAGTTGCAGATTCCGTATATACTCCAGACTACTGTTGTATGGCCATATGTTGATTTGTTTGCCTAAAATATCGGTGTTAGCTTAAATGTTAACGAAAAAACAGTACTAGAAACTTGCCTTTCAAATTAACTAAACTGCGATACGAAAACGTCAATGACCTTCAATCAAAACATCACCACTGTGCGTTGTGATTTCCATCAGTTTTATAAAGATTTCATTCGAAAAATAAATAAATATAAAATGAAAAAAAAAAAAAAAAAATTGTAGTATAGACTTACGTTTTGAATATACTGCCAAATATTCAAAACGTTTTATGCCAGGTAATTTATTTTATTTTGACTTATAAATTTCTTAGTGAATAAAAAATAATAGTTTGCCAAGGCAAGTAAATATACTGACACCAATGACGTAAGAGACAAACGTCTATAAACAGTTTTATGAATATACAAACTCGTTGATATTAGTCGTGTACATGGCGAGTTGAATATGAGTGCTAGGTCAGTTAGGTAAATAATTTTGTTCGCAAATTGATAAATCTTGTAATTTAATTAGGACACCCCATGTCTCTATTTTGACTGATACTCTTCCAAAGAATTGTATTTAAAGTTAAACTCCTGATAGTACATTTTATGCGCACAACAGTATTTAAGAATATTCAAATAACTAGATGACGTTACTTTATGCAATTAACTTCGGGTTTATTTATCTATCTTTATTTTTCAAATTAAACATAGTCACTAACGGCTTAGGCCCCAGTTATAGCTACTCAAAAAATGCTTTTGATATTGGTCTTGAAATGAGAACAAATTTATTGATTACATATTTATAACTCAACGCAATATTAACAAAAAATGTTGTTTTTTTATGTTTCCTTTTCGTACATTCAATGATCTTTTTCTTAGTAAATTCACACCAAATACACGTTTCAAATGGCATGTTCCCATTTTGTTTGTTTACATTTTGTGAAGACACGTTCCTCATGTAATAATTTAAAAAAAACAGCTGATGTAGAGAAATCAAGACAATTGCCTAATTATCTCAATCTCCAATCCTATCTCCCGCGACTGCACCTATAACTTTTTCAAATATAACGCTAATCAAGTGACAGATACAGATGAAAGAATACGAAACAAGGCCAATGTCACTGGCACCTGCTGGCCAAAAAAAATGTAATAATACAAAGTCATTGGTCATACTCTTAAGCTAGTTGGGCGCAAACTTTCTGATTTTTTAAGTAATAACCAACACAGGTGTTCCACTGTCATAAATGGTCAAAGTATATCCCCGCCAGAGTGATTAATTATAATTAATTACTCACACATGGATTTTGGAACTGATAAGAACCGCAGAGAACCTTGTTGCGTGTCGCAGGTGTTTTTTTTTCGTCCATTTTTTACTTCAACACCAGAGCTCTTCCATCTGCAGTTGCTAAATGTTTCCAAATCCGCTTCACCAAATAATGTCGCCCTGATTAGATACTCGACTGAACGACAAATCTTCTTCTTATTCATACCCGACTATAGGTTGGTAATTAGCCTGCATAGATATACACGAAACACAGAAAAGATAAAAATATTATTCGCCTAAAAAATTACATAATGGCAACGACACAGCAGCAGCGGTGACAGCTATACATCGTGCGCGAACAAAGTGAAATGTGAATTAGAATAGCCAAGTTCAGTTTGCCGCTCGAATCGATCGGCGAAAGACACGCGCGTATTATCGGAACGCCTAACTCCTTGCGGTGACAAGTCGATATTTTGTAAGTAAGAGATCACCAACGGATTTCGTTAATTAGTGTACACATGTCAGGTGAGTGAGCGTGTTTTTTGACATGGCGCGCGAGGGAAACGATATTAATGCGCGTTCCACGGTGAAGAGTGCATCGAGTGTTGACAGCTTGACCAAATCCAAGAGTGATGTGGATCTGGTGAAAAATAAGAGCAACTTATATCTAATAAAGTCGTATAGTTTTATTGACAAAACGTCAAAATCAAGTAACAAGTTACGGGCTTGGAATGGCAAGCATAGTGAGGTGTGCGATTTTGACGAAATGTGTCAATTGTTGTTGCGCGAAAAGAAAAAGCCATTGAAAGTGAAAACGAAATCGGGCACCGAATCAGAGGATTACGATGAGACGACGCTGCTGCGAAAGAAGAGTAATCGCGAGGGTGGTGCTGGTGGGCAGTTTCAGCGTCCCAAGTCTTTACCCACGTCGGGTTGTGTTAAACGGGAGTCGTTTCTACGGCAGAGTTTTCAGAGTATTCGGCGGAGTTTTACTAAGAAGCCATCGTCCCTGAATGGCGGCAGCATGATGAGTTCGTCATCAAGTGGCGGCAGTGAGAGGGCGAATTTCGAAAGTGATTTCGAAGGTGATGAGTTGAATGGTGGAAGGACGCGTACAAATCTGGACGATCTAAAGGAGGAAGACGAGAGTCGGATGTCCAGGTCGGCCAGTGTAAGAGCTATGGCGGAAACAGAGAGGTGAGTTGAGTGGTGGTTGTTTATTTAATAATTACAGGGTTTATTGATAAACAATGGAGTTTTTTTTTATGCTTAGTCATTACAA